>CM060709.1:201918690-203339969 GCA_030686995.1 Artemisia argyi | reverse complement strand
TGTCTACATTATAAAATCCACCTCTGTTGTTTCTTTTTTGTGCTTCATAACGTTTACCTGTTCATAAAACAACAACATATAAGAAGTATATATTGCATATATAAAACACTATACATACTTTTATTTTTAGTCAACCATACCTCTGAATGTATCACCAGATTTAAAAGAAGATGATTGATATCCAAAATTCTCTTTAATTTTGGTATTCCCTATTAATAAACATTATACATAAACAATTAAACATAAACATATTTACTAATATAAACCAACAAAACAAATAGCTATTAATAAACATCATACATAAACAATTAAACATAAACAGATTAAGTAATATAAACCAATAAAACAAATAGTATACATATCATTCCTTGGATCTTTTCTCCTGTTTTCAATGTAAGACATTCTTTCTGATTCTATAATTAACATTAATTGACCATAATAAAATATATCAATATACTAATAAAAAAACTATTAAAGAGTAAATAAAATATATGTTATAACACAAACATAAAATAAAGTAATTTTACCTTCATGTATCCAACCTACATTCATAGAATGAGACGTAGAATTTGCTAAAGGAGTATCACTTTCAACTATCAATGCATCTGACAAATCAAATATATAATGAAATTATATTTGACAAAACATTATAAAAATAAATAAAAACAATAAATAAACATTTGATAAATTACCTTTAGAACTTTCTTTATTGGCCGGTTTAAACATCTTCTTTGTTGAACAATCTGTCTTATTGTTAAAACCTCTTCTTGGTGTATCACATTCTATCATTCAATCCTTTGTAGATGTACTTTTACTAACACTGCTTACATCTACATGTTGGTTATCTGAATAATTTTTTTTTAAAAAAAAACACATAAAACATCTAATACATGTTATACATGCAATTTCAATAATTGTAAATTATTTTGTTAAATAAACAAAAAATACAAAACAAAAAAGATAACCTGTAGAATTTGATAAAACCTCATTGTTTGAGTGATCATCTGCTTTTGCAAAAAACATAATAGTATATTATTAATACATCATAATATATGATTAACAAATACTATAAAACTAACCTGCAGAATCGATATTAGTATTCTTCATAATATGCTCACTGATTCTTGAAGATTATTGACTTTTACTTTTCCTTGTTGCTATAAAATCATCAAAAATTAAAATACACATAATGTTATTACAAACAATAACTAAACATAGCTAATATAAACTTGTTGATAATATATAAACCTGGTTTTTGCAATGTAACATCAATTTCAACACTTTCAGAATTTTTCCTACTATTGGATCTTGAAATCCTAAGCGAATGTCTTTGTGGTTGTGGCTGCATACTGGAAAGTGATAGAATGAATGAATATTAGTTTATGAATATATGTGGTATGTATAATACGATATATATACAAAAAAATTAGGGTTAATAAATAAAGATTTATATCATATTTACAAAAAATATATCATAATAATTTCCATACTTATCATATAACTTAATATATAAAAACATATTTTACGTTTAAAATCATGCATGCATATCCAATGAGATAATAAATAAGTAACTAAATAAACACAGACTTTAAAATAGACAAATCTAATAAATATTACATATATTATACGACTAAACAAATGATAACAATAAAAATATGTTGGTGCAGTGGTTAACATTCTATATAACATATAAAAGGTCTTTAGTTCGAATCATGTAATGCCTTTTTTTTAAAAAAAAATTATACATGGACGAAAAATAGAAACTAAACATGATGACTGGGCAATGACGTAGAAACGACTGGGCATTGACAATGAATATGTGGCAAAAAATAGTCAAACGCCTACAGTTATATATATATATATATATATATATATATATATATATATATATATATATATATATATATATATATATATATATATATATATATGTATATATATGTATATATATATATATATATATATATATATACACATACATATACATATATATAATATATGTGTATATATGTATATATATGTATATATATATATATATATACATATATATATATATGTATATATATATATACACATACATATACATATATATAATATATGTGTATATATGTATATATATGTATATATATATATATACATATATATATGTATATATATATATATTTATGTATATATATACATCTATACATATATATATATATATATATATATATATATATATATATATATATATATATATATATATATATATATATATATATATATATATATATATGTGTATATATATATATATACATATGTATATATATATATATATATATATATATATATATATATATATACATATATATATATATATGTATATATATATATATATGTATATATATATATATATATACATATGTATATATATATATATATGTATATATATATATATATATATATACATATGTATATATATATATATATATATATATATATATATATATATATATATATATATATATATATATATATATATATATATATATATATATATATATATATATAACGGTGTATTAAACCGCGTGAATTTTTTTTTTGTTTTTTAATAAGATGAGATTTTGAGTTAATTAGAAACGGCCGTTAGTATAAAGGACTAAAGTTGCAAATGATCGTTGGCTAAATGGACTAACGTTGCTTTTGGTTAAACGACCGTTAGTAATTTTTTAGAAAAAAGGATGAAACTTGCAATTTGGGCCTAACCAAAAGGATGATTTTTTGTAATTTACTCTAACGGAAAACCTTAATCACTTCGTCAGGTATCAAGATATGAGAGATTAGTAAGTTTGATACATGATGTTGAGGCACCATGATCAAGATCTCCTAATGTTTTAATGATGACAAATAAACCTTCGAAACACATAAAATAACAAACGGTAGCCAAAATTCCCCTAATCCATATCTGCTGGCGCGCTGACCGCGCGTTGACGCAAGGGCGACGCGCCAGGCTTCTGTGTGGTTTGGGATGAATTTTGAAAGTCGGCTTTCCCCTTACCCGATAAATGTGGATCTTTCAATTCAGGTATGAATATGTTATATGCTTAATTGAGAACACTCGAAACGAGTTTTGGGATTAGAGAGATCCAACTTTTAAAGCACCCACTTACGGGAAAATGCCAACTCATGTTTTCTAACTCTCGCCACTAGCCAAGGCTTTTCTAAACTTAGGGAGCTTATATAGTTCACGTAACAAATGATCGTTTACTCCCTTATTGATCAAACTAAGTCCAAGGTCTCTTTGCGTAAACGCATACTTACCCGCATGGGTTATGCTTTACATCAAGGCAAAGCACTTGACTTGTTTTGTACCAAGGTGTTAGTTGAGTACGTCAAGTCATGGAAAGTCACGAGTTATGAAACTATAGATTCTCGACGTTGTGTTACTTGAACTTATAAGTAACTTATGATTTTCTCAATTTATAATCTTAATTGTCTAAACCTTTTCCTTTTAATGACAATTAGATTATTTTTAATCTCTTCTTAACCTTCTTAATCACAAAAGACAAAGCCACCAAAATCTCCCACAATCCTTCCCAAAAATCATTTTCCAACATCTTCTTACATATTCCCTTACACCTCTTACACACTCTTACACCCTTTTGACTCACACTCTCCCACACAAGATTCCCCACTTTATACAATACCAATACACCTTTCTCATACACCAATACATACTCTTCCCTATACATACGTACACTCTTTTTTACACACACCTTTATTTTCAAAATACACACACTTCACTCACATACCCCTCTTCACACACACAAGGCTCCCCATCCAATCACTCTTACACACTCCTTACACATACAAATAATTCTTACACACATCATATCTAACCAACTCTTTCCCTTACACTCCCAATACTTTTCCATTCAAAATACACACACTACTCACAACCATTTCACCTTCTACACACACTAGGCTCCCCATCACATCCAACTCTTACATATTCCTTTACACACATCTCTTCACTCTTACACAATCCAACTCATACTCTACACACTCTTCATCTTAACCATTTATTCTCTTACAACACATCTCAACCATCCATTTCCCCTTCCTCCCCAAGAAATGGAATATACAATTGAATATGCTTTCTTAACCCAACCATGGTTCTTCTAACGCAACTATGGTTAGTTCTCTACACTTAACCTTGGTTAACCCTTAACCACACCAAGGATGGAATATTCCCTTAGATATGCTTCTTCTAACCTAACTATGGTTAACTCTTAACCACAACAAGGATGGAACATTCCCTTGGATACACCCTTTAACCTAACCATGGCTTAATCTCTATACACTTCTTTCTAAACCTAACCATGGTTACTTCTTAACCTAACCCTCCTCACTCTTCCCTATAGAGGAATATATCATGACATATTCTCTTCTCACTTATGCCGTGAGAGGAATACCATTTCTACCCCTACCAAATTACCCTTTCTACCTTTCTACCCTTGGTAATTTGTTTTTCTCATTAACACTTCACAAAACATTTTTCAAATTGGCTATTTGAGTTGGTAAACCTTAGATTGATTAATGTTAAGGTTTTGTGTGAAGCATAATTGGGGGTTTAGCAAGGTAAGGTATTTAAAATGTCAAAACCCAAAGTTTTGGGAAAATGTTTACAGACGCCTGGCGCGCTGCCCACGCGTTGATGCGTGGGTGACGCGCCGGCCTCGGTAAAATTTTCCCAAGTTTGGGTTTTGCCTATAAATATCATGCCTTGCCTCTTGTATTCCTCACTCCTCGCCATTATTCTTTCTCTCTAATCTCTCTATCTCTCTTGTGTTCTTAGTTAAACACACTTACATCTTTGAAAGAACATATCTCCTTGCAAGGGAAGAATCACAAGAACCTACTCCACTCTTGTGATTGTGTCGAGGGTCTTCTTCTTATACCCTTTCTATTACAATCGAGCCACTAGGTTAGGTTACGGCTTGGTTGTTGAACAAACACTTATTCATTCATTCATTTGTTTGTAAGGGAAGTCTTGTGTCTTTGTAACCAAGGCTAGATCATTTGGGATCTAGTTGGGGTTTGATACTTCCGGTGGGAAGTCTTGGTAGTGGTCTTGGTGACCCTTAGGTGAAGTTGAATCGCGAGATTCTTTTGGGTGGTTTTCGAGGGCGGAATACCGTGGGAGTAACTCCTTCTTTGTGAGCATATTAGTGAATATCAGTGGAGTGAATTGTAACGGTTTGTAGTCCACCGAAAGGATCATACTAGTGGAATAGTATCATGTCGTGGATTCGCAATTGGACATACGGATGGTATAAACCCCCCATCCCGAACCAGTATATATCGTGGTGTCTCTCTTTACTCGCTTTATATACTTTGGATTGTATTTGTGGTTGTTGTATTGATTGTACAACCACTTGGTTCATCTTCTTGACTTAAAGTTTTTTAAACGTTTTAAAAGCCAAAAAAACCGTATTCACCCCCCCCCCCCCCCCCTCTACGGTTCTACACACGACTTGGTAAAAAAAATACGGAGTAAATGAATAAATAAGAATAACTACACAACATAGGAAAATGTGATAACTTCAATTCATTTAAATAAGGCTAGTGACAGAGGTAACCCATATTGCATCATCTTTCCGGCTGCCACCTCAGCTTTTGCTCTTCTCAACCCATATTCACCTCTCTCTTCACAGTGGTGACCCATATATATTTTTTTGATATTAAATGTGACTTTGTGTGTTTCAATATGGGTCGTGAACAGAACCGATATTGATAAATCTTGGCCGGCGACCCATTTGGCAAACAACCTCCACAATGGAGGCAACCTATTTGGAAATGGGTTGACCCATATGCTCGATCGATATATTCTGATCCACTGCTACTAGCCTAACAATTAACCTTTAAAAATATAAAAGAAGCAAAACCATACTAACATATTGCCGTTATCATTTATTACAATTGTTAAGTAGCCAATTTAATGATTATAAATTTCTTTCTGTCGCTGTTCAAAAAAAAATTTCTTTCTGTCGAAATAACATACTGATCTCAAAAAGTCCATCGTCAAGTGAACACTGAATACCACAAAGGCACAAATTATACCATATTGACTAAAATTCACAACACACGGCTCATTAGTAACTGAAAGTTCACCTGCCATTATTTTAACTCTTACGTAGTGTTTGGTAGGTTGTAATCAAAGGGGTAATGGAAAGGATGATTACGTTGGAATGATAAAATATTGTTTGCTTACATATATGGTATGTAATGGTTCATTACAAGGAATGACCCATTACAACAAAATCATTCCCTAGGCCCCCCTTGCTTTTTTCCCATTACATCCGTAATGAAATCAAAATTACATAAAACTCCATCAATAACTAACAATATTAGATGAACTTTCTATCATTAATGGGGGCATTTTAGTCTTTCTATTATGATTCCATTACATCTTATCAAACAAATCAAACATGATTAATAATTGTAATGAATAATTACATTACACTATTTATTCCATTACATCGTTTATTCCATTCACTTGACATTTTATTACGTCCTACCAAACGTACCCTTAATTGGAAGTTAATGACAAATTGTGAAATTGACATATCACTTTTTAATTTTATATCTAGCTTCAATATATCATTATCATAAGCAACAGCATATGAAATCACCATTAGGTAGCATTTTAATATGTCAACCAATTTTTGGACGGAAAGCACGTTACACGAAGTGAAACAAAATACTCGGTCTTTGTATACAGTAAAACCTCTATAAGTTAATAGTTTTTGGACCATAATATTTTATTAATTTATTAATTTAAAAAGGTTTTACGTATGATCTATAAATTTTCAAATCTAATATTTACTAGTTACAATATATAATAGTTAGAAATGAAAAATAAATTAGAAAAACAAGTTCCAATATACTAGTTAGAAATAAAAAATAAATTACAACATATACTAGTTGTAGATAAAAAAATAAATTAGAAAAACAAGTTACAATGTATATTAGTTAGAAATGAAAAATAAATTACAATGTATATTAATTATAGATAAAAAATTCCTATATGTATTGAATTTTTTAATTAATTATTAATTTATAGTTTCGTTTGGACTAACAAATATACACTGAGGTTTCAAAAATATTATCTTATCATTTTATCGATTGAGATCTAAATTTATACTAGTCTCAAGTTGGGACTGGACAAATTATTAGTTTTATCAAGTTTATTAATTTATCGAGTACTAGTTATAATACCCGTGCACGCATGAGGTTTTTCTAGAAAAAATTAATTATATAGTATTATCGTTTAAAAACAGAAAATCTTATGCATATTTTAAAAAGTTAGAGCATGAACATGTGCGAAAGTAAGAAAAAATAGTTAGCAGAAATTGTAAATATAACTGTGGTATCGACCTTGTATTAGTTGATTTTGTTGTTTAACTTTAACTATTAATATCATGTTGTACAAAATGTGTAAGTTCAGTAGCACATAATAAGTGTTGATGAAGTTAAAATATACTCCGTAAAGCTTTTTAAGAATGTTTTTTCGAATATCCGTATATATTGCTCGATTTCGCCTATGTGCCAAAATCGAGCTTTCCTATTGGTACAATTTTTTTCTATTAAAATTGTTTTGTTAAAAATACTCCGAAATAATGCAATTCTTTTATTATATAAAAGATTAAATTACATATATTTTATTGTAACTCAATTCTATTATATATATGCGTAACTGAAACATTTCTCATGGTCAAAAAAACCAATCTTGAATGGACTCCAACATCCGTATAACCGTTCTCAATTATCTCTGCTAGAATCGATAGTTAACATGGAGAATTCGAGACCAAATAATTATTGAAATTCTCGATATATTCATGGTTTGAATATATGTATTTAACAAGTTATAATTACTTAGCACAAAGTTCTAGTATAAGTTTGTGCTTGTATAAAAATCTATTGAATGAGTCAAATGTGATATGGAATTAACTAAACGATAGTTGTTACAATATTCAGATCCACTCTTATAATAAGCACAATATTACTTATTAATATATCTCCCACTTGTAATATTCTATGAATTAGTCTAGACTTTTGACTTTATATTATATAAATATATAAATAAATGTATCGTTTTCTTAATCATCTGATTAAAAACACTTAATGAGAAATGATTCGCACACTATCAAAATTTATTGGAACATTTCACAGTTTGCAATAGACAGTTGTACATTAAGTATAATCTGTTTTAACTATTTGTATAATGGACTGTCCCGATAAAATTTGAAAGTGTGTCAATCACCTCCTATAACTAATACGGAGTACATTATTGTTTCTCTTTAAAATATCTATGCATATAACAAAAAAAAAAAAAAAAAAAAAAAACAGGATGACAACCATGACGCAACACGCGGGCACCAACCCACCTCGTTGATGATTCCTATTACTTGGATCCAAAACAATTTAGTGTCAATGATGTATGCAATGTTGTAAAAGAGTTATTTGAGAAAGGGAACCTACTGGGAGAAGTAAATGCTACCTTGATTACTCTTGTTTACTACTCCTCAAAAAGTCTCTGATTTGAGGCCAATTGCAAGTTGCAATGTTGTATATAAGTGCATAAGTAAAATACTTAGGCTACTCACAGTAATGTTGATCGATCGAATGGTCGATCGAATCACAACCCAATCGCCTTATTGTGGCTCTTTTTTCAATCAATTGGTTGGATGATTATTTTGGAAATGGGTCGCTTGGACGACCGACTATTATATGATTTGTGTGTATTTTATTTAATTAAAAAAGAAAATTTGTGGGGTATGTTTTTTGTAGTGTAGGTCACCTTTTACTGGGGTACCTAATCGCCTGCAGGTCGCTGGAGAGAGAAAGCTGACGTGGCAGGGAAAATGGGGGGGATTACTGTCAGTAGCCATACAAACAGAATTAAAGAT
The DNA here is from genome assembly GCA_030686995.1 of Artemisia argyi. Taxonomy (NCBI): domain Eukaryota; kingdom Viridiplantae; phylum Streptophyta; class Magnoliopsida; order Asterales; family Asteraceae; genus Artemisia; species Artemisia argyi. The sequence goes on along the minus strand of CM060709.1, from coordinate 203,331,018 downwards.
GCTTTGTGCAAGCTAGTCAATCCTAACCAAAGTGCCTTCATTCCTGGAAGACAGATCACAGACAACATCCTCCTTACTCAGGAATTATTAAGAGGTTATGATTGGAAAAACGGTGCTAAAAGAGTTGCTATGAAGATAGACATCCAAAAGGCATATGATACAATCAGTTGGAGTTTTCTTGAAAGTATCTTGATAAGATTTGGTTTTCCTCAGAAAATAGTCCACTGGATTATGGTATGTGTGAGTACCATCGCTTTTACTCTATGTGTCAATGGTGATAGGTTTGGCTACTTCAAAGGGGGAAGAGGATTAAGACAAGGAGATCCTATATCTCTTTACATTTTCAGTCTCATTATGGAAGTTTTCACATTTATTATGAAGAAGCAGATTAGTCTTGATAGCATATATAGATACCATTGGGGATGCAAACAGCTTCAAATTACTCACTTGTGCTTTGCTGATGACCTTATGGTTCTATGTCATGGGGATGTTAACTCTGTTAAAGTGGTAAAGAAAGTATTGGATTCATTCATCCTCATATCTGATCTCAATCCTAATTTAGGAAAGAGCACAATATTTTTTGGAAATTTGAAAGAGAATGTAAAACAGGACATCCTAGCAATTCTTCCATTTAAAGTTGGTGTTCTCCCAGTCATGTACCTTGGTGTTCCTCTAATTACTAAATAGATTGGAATCAATGATAGCAAGCACTTGGTTGATAGGGTGAGAGGGAAGGTTAATGATTGGAAGAGCAAGTTTTTATCATATGTTGGGAGGCTTCAGCTTATATCATCTATTTTAGCCTCAATATAATGCAGGTGTACTGGGCTTCTGTATTCATTATTCCAAAAGCAATTGTTAAAGAGATTGATAAAATTCTTGAGGATTTTATTTGGTGCCAAGGAGAGCTTACAAAAGGAAAAGCAAAAATAGCTAGAAATAAGGTGTGTTTGCCTAAAAATGAAGGAGGTTTGGATATTAAAGATTTCAGTGTGTGGAATGAAATTCTTATGACCAAGCATCTTTGGAACATTGCTAATAATAAAGAATCATTGTGCGTCAAATGGATTAATGAAATAAGGTTGAAAGGTCAGAGTATTTGGGATGTGAAATGTGAGCCTAATACTAGTTGTGGGTGGAAACAAATACTGTCTTTGAGAGATAGATTGAGAAAACCTGTTTTCAGGAAAATTGGAGATGGTAGCAGTATATTCTTTTGGCATGATAAGTGGTGAGGAAATAGTACAATATTGGAAGTTTGCACTCTGGATGTTGTTTTTAATACAAGCTATGATGGTAGTGTTAAATTGAAGGAAATGATTCACAATGGCAGTTGGATTTGGTCTGAAGAATGGAGTGTTTGGAACATCAATCAAAAGATTCATGTGCCTCAATTGAATGTAGCAATTCCAGATTAATTGTACCGAATGGGTTACTAATGATGGGAACCATGTGAAGTTTAAAGTCAGTAGAGTTTGGCATGATTGCAAGAAAATTGAGCCTAAAGTTAATTGGTCTGATGTGGTTTGGTTTACACATCGTTATCCCAAACACTCATTTATACTGTGGTTAACCATCCTTGGAAGGCTAACTACACAAGACAAGTTTGCCAAGTGGTACCCTGAGAACCAATATTCTTGTCCTTTATGTGAAGAAGGTCCTGATTCAAGGAATCATCTTTTTTTTTAATGCAATTATTCAAAAGCTATTTGGACAATGTTGAAAACTAAAATGTACCAGCATAACCTGTACTTGGGAGGATATTCTTAGTAGAATCATGAGTCTTCCTTGCAAAAAGTCAATTTTAAGTGTGTTAAGAAGAAATGTACTGGCTGCTACAGTATATTACATATGGCAAGAAAGAAACAAGAGAGTTTTTTTAGGGGAAAAAAGAAGTGTTCAAGAGATACTAAAGGTCACTATCAACAACCTAAGAATGAAATTGTCTAGTCTTCATGTCAAAGGGAATGCACATACAGAGAAAGTGGCTAAAGATTGGCAGGTTAATATGATGTTTGAGGTGACTAAAGATAGCATTATTGAGGAATGGGATGATAAGTAAGCATATCTACTAGTGTATGGGAGTGTTTGGCATTGGAATTTTGGCAAGTCTGTGGTATTAAAAGTGAATATGTATTGCAGTTTTCTTCAAGAATTGATCTTTGATTTGCTAAAGAGATCAATAATTTCAAGCCATAACAGTGATAAAGCACCTTGTATCTTGGAGTCTATTCTGGTATGACTGTACCTTAGTATTCCTTATAACATCATACTTGTTTGGCCTAGGGAGGAAACAAGTAGCTATTTGGGAGAAAAATTAGGTCAAATCAGATAAGATGCACCATAAAGTAGGGCTTTTCTCTGTGAATGGTATATGACTGGGGGGACAATGTATGATAGGTTGAATAGAGAGGCATGAAAGATAGACCTTCTTGGTCTTCCCAATACATTGTCATGGAGGTAATGGGTGGTATCCCTCAAGGTGAGTGTTTCCACAGTTTTGAAGCATTTTGTAAAGAGGAAAATGTAGAGACTGTGGAAGAGCCCTTGATTGGATTGAGCAATGTGTTCCTAGTGATGCCATTATCCTTTCCTGCTAAGTTCACTATGGTGGCAGGTTGAGTGACTTGGTGGGAAGGAGAAATGGAAATATAGCTAGATAGTATGGTGCTATAAAAGGTAAATGCTTATCCTAATTGCTGGGAGAAAGCTGGGATTTGCTTGACTGTTTTGGATATTTCAAGCAGTTATCAGCTATCTGTTAGCATTTATCAGATATCGATGTGTATTGTTCTGTCTTGTATCTTCAGTTTGTATGTTTGTCTTGGGTATGCCCAATTCAGTGGTGTTCAATTATGATGTACAAAAGTTTTGAGTATCAATATAATTCACCTTTTGCGCGCGAGCGCGCAAAAAAAAAAAAAAAAAAAAAAAAAAAAAAAAAAAATCAGTGTCCACCAATCAAAACGTAAATTAGACTAATTAAAAGCACTCGAAGATTCTCTTTGTGAATAATAACTGATTGGTCCCGAAACGGTCAGATATTATTGACCAAGGTCAATAAGTCAAAGACAGCCTCGTTCCAATTCTCCGGTGATAGTATAGTGTGTCCCCGGGTCGTTATGTCCCAGCGAGATTGAAATGATGCTTTGGAAATCGTTTAGGAATGAGTGGCACTGAGGACAGTAGCCAAGATGATATGGAATTGATTTTTTGCCACTGATATTTTGGTATTTACACAATGATATAATATTCACAAATAACAGATATACAGATATATGCACAAATTCACAATCAGGTAACAGACAGAAAAATGGGTTTTATCAGATTACAAACTACAGGGGGTGCAAGTGAACTTTTGAAAACTTAAAATTAAAAAAGAAATTTGAAAATGAAAATGAATTTATAAAAATGATTATTTTAATGTTTAAATATTATTTAATTAATTAAAACTATTTAAAATCTAATTTAAATCTAATTTAAATTAACTAATAATTATAAAGATTACAAAATAAACTAAAAACCTGCAAAACTAATTTCTAAACTTAAAAATGAACTTGAAGAAAGTATAAAAAATAAATATAAATATTTTTGTCTTTTTATGAGTTTTTTATTAATTAAAAACTATTTATCTTAAATAAACTAACTAAATTATTTTAAATTACTAATAATACTAAATTAACTTAGAAAATTATGGAAAAATTTATAAAACTATTTAACCATCACAGGAATCCTACAAAATTATAAAAACTTCTAAAAATTATATTTAGGCTATTCCACTAATTATTTACCTTTTAATTAACTTAAATCTAATTTAAATAATTAAAATAAGAAAAATGGAAAATGAACAATAGAAACTAAAAATATATTTTCTAAAAGTCTTAACTAATTTATAAAACTGAAAAAAATTATAAAAACCTACTGTTGTTAATAAAAATTTAAGAAAACTAATTAATTACTAATATTACCTATTTAATTATTTAAACTACTTTTAAATCTAATAAATAGTAAACTGATTAGGAAAAATCTAAGAAAATTATTTTAAATACTTAAAGGTACTAGGAAATTAAGAAATTATAAAAATAGAAAAGTGCTTATAAATAAGCTAAAATGAAAAATGAAAAAGATAGATTCTATTAAATAGAAGTTATCACTAATTTTATGTTTGGTTTTTTTTGGAGTTTTTCTTTTTGACAGCTAAAGATATGATGAAAATGAGAAACTTTTGTGAAACAACTTTTTATCTAGCTTAAAAATAAGCTGTGTGCACCCCCTTATCCAAAACAGTTTGACTTTCTTTGACTGAGTAGGCAAATAAGCTCAAATGACAATATGTGGGGTCCACTGATGTAAATTAAGGTACAAACAAGTTATTTGGACTTAAATAAGCAAGAAACAACAAGCTATAAGCACAGATAAGCTGTTTGGGACCAAATAAGCACTTTGACACTTGAAATTTTACACATAAATGGGACAAACTTTAGGGTTGATTCCAGGTGGGGTCCACTGGTTCCTAGGTCAAACTATTGGTCAAACTATGAACCCTGGTAGGAGGGGGGTTGGGAAAACCCAAAATGAGTCACTGGGACCCACTGAGGTGGCCTATAACAGCCACCAAAGGTGGTGGTGTTGTGATGGTGTGCTGGTGCAGGGGAGGTCAGTCCCCCTGCAAGTGAGTTTGGCTAGGTGTGGGGTCCACAATAAAATTCCCAAAAATCAAACAAGGATGAGACCTTAAAGAAGAGCTGGGGGCTACTAAACCTAGGAATTTCAAGGCCTAGATCTTTGCTCAAAAATCAAAACAATTCAAGCCATTTTTGCAAAATCTGAGACTTACAACTTTTGACTTTATGAGAAAACTTGATACTTTGACTTATGTGAACTTTGATGCTTCTTAATGGACTGAGATCATGTACTTAAGCTATAGAAAAGCTATTTTAAGATTACACTTCCAATATTAAGCTGATGTGAGGGATTTGAGATCCCAAAACCTCAACAGTTAACTGTTGAGGGTGATTCAAGTTGATTTTGACTTTTTTACTCTATGACACCAATTGTTAAGGTTTGATTGAACTAGTTTTATACCGAGAAAGAGTTTTCAACCTGAGTTAACCAACAAAAACCTCAAAAGCACAGTGAAATGACTAAATCCAAACACCCCTTAATGCAAGACTGTTTTTGTGATTTAAGAGCTAAGGGTTATGAAAGCTTATGAGACTTTTCCAAATCAACTTTTTATGGGATATTAGACTGAAAGGAGTACTTAGAAACAGATAGCAACCACAAACACACAATCATATCACTTATGCAATCTTGACTGTGAAATCTAGGATTTTAAGTAACTACAATATCTAATGAACAAGTTATATATATTAAGCTATAAATCACCTAAACAACACTCAATAAACACAAGCAAACACAGAATAGCAAATACAAGCAAGGAATCAGAAACTATAAGGAACTAAGATTTTTAGAGGAAAATCAAAATAAGCAAAGCTTACTAACCACCCTTAGCATGAACAAAGGGTTTTCCACTGATGCCTATCTTTAGATAGGCTTATTCCACTTCCAAGCTTGCCCTTCAATGCCTCAAAAACCTGAAATCAAACTCAAAACAAACACAGTTGACTTATGTTGACCTTTTTTATATTTTTGATTTTTTCTAGTAATACTGAGTTTTATGGTCTCTAAAAGCTTCAATAAGCTTTAAGGGATCCTAAATGAGCTTAAGAGTCCATAATACAAAATAAACAATAACAGAATATGATCTAAGATGGTGACATGAAACTGAAAATTGCATAAACAAATAGGATTAAGGAAACTTGATTTTATTACTTAGAAAAGGTTGAAAGTACACTGAATTAACTTGAAACACTGCTTAAAAGCTTTTGATTAAACTACAATACCCTAATACAATTCTACGATTAGATTTAAACTAAAAATGGGGACTGCTTCTTCTTCTTGCTTCTCTTCCCTTTTATAGCCAAGGATTAGGGTTCCTTATGCCTCTCTGATCATATCCCAACCAATTGTGAGCCCTTGGATCACTGCTATCCCTCTGAGAGAGTGCCACGTGTTTTGGCGGGAAAAAATGATTTTGCAATTTGCTTCTGATAATACCACTGTGAGGGGGAAGCATTAAATGCTGTTGGATTATTAGGTGGAAGTGGTGGTTTGGGCAGTGGATTGGACAGGGATGGTGGGGTGGTGGTGATGGGATGGCTGCAAGTGGTGTGGGGGAGGCTGGGAGAGGGAAAGGTGATGGTGTTTGACTCGGTTTGACAAAGGGTCAAACTTTGACCCCCGGTTTTATTAATAAAAGGTGTGGGTGGGCTGGTTTTGGTATTTTGGGCCTAAAAGAGGGAGTGGGCTGGGTGGATTATGGATTGGATTTGGTTTTTGGGAGTAGTATTATTTAAGGGTCCGGTTTAGGTTTTAATGAATCACAAGGACCAAATGTGTAATAAGCCGAAAGTTGGAGGGTGAGTTTTGGCAATCTTTCAAAGTTTCCATAAGGTCCATTTATGCCAAATGATGAATAGTATGAGGTCCAATATTGATTTTTCCATTTTAAATTCACCAGGGACTATTTCTGCCAAACTTTCAAACTTCAGGGACCTGTTGTGTAATTTCACCAAACTTTTCCACCAAGGACCAATCCTGCCATATATGAGAAGTACAAGGACAAAATTTTTTTTCTCAAAGTTTTAATATCCCAGGGACCATTTTTGACAATTTTCCAAACTTCAGGGACTAAACTTGACATTTTATGAAACTTTGCACCAAAGGACTAATTATGTAACTTTTTGATTTAAAAGGACCTTTGGTGACTTTTTCAAGTTTTTAGAAGAACCAGGGACTAGATTTGACAACTTTTGAAAGTTGAGGGACTGAAACTGCCAATTATGCAAACTTTGTACGTTTTTCATCTGTTTTTGATTATTTTGCATTTGAAACATGTAAAATACATTCCTGGGATATTTTCACTATTTTGATTCAATATTGAGTGTTTTTAGATGTTTACACACTCATCAATAACTTTACTTAATCTTTCCGAAACGATGGAGAAAACTTAAGCTACCCACTAGGTAGTCTACCACCGGAAATAAAAACATAATTAAAACACAATTAATTCTTTGTTGGAGGAAAGAGGGGAATATTATTCATTCTCTCCTAATGATTCAGTGCCACCTCATCCAGGTAAACTAGCAGTGGGTAGGTGTATCCATGCCCCAAAACGATTATATAAGCTCATAAATGAGCTGTACGTATTATTAAAAAGAAATACTAGCTGTTTAAAAGGTGGGAAAGTATTAAATTACTCAAATAACTTCTTATTGTTCATAAACGTTGGCGTTGACTTATTAAAGAGAGTGTATTTATGTACTATAAAAGACATGTTGTAAACTTGTAATAATCATATCCCCGATCCTTCCATTTTTCCATTCACTAATTAGTATATGACACTCGTTTAATTGCTCTATCTGAACCAAAGGTACTTTTAGTTGCACCATTTGAATCCTCGAGTCTAGCTATTGTGTGAAGTAATTAGGTGTTAATGTTTAAATGTTTCACATCTTGCAAATACAATAAATAGGTGCAATAAGCCTCCACAGGTGAGCAGAATCCATTAAGCCAGCAGCATCAGGAAATCAACATGCCGTTTACTTCATATGTTGATGTTTCATATGCTAATGAAGATCTAATTAAAGGTAATTTGTATTATCCATTCTACTCTTGTGATCCTTTACTGCAAACTGCAAAGTCATATAGAACTTAATTTCAAGTTAAACAAACAAACAAAGAGACGTTATTAGGCAACATGTTGGTATGAAATTCTTACATTAATCCTAGAAAGCCTATTCAAAGATGGAATTGATAATTTGTTAGTATATATAAAATGTTAGTAAATACTGTAGTAACTAACTATTTGCCCATTTGAACGATTACTTTAATTTGCAGGACCGAAAGAAGTGTACCTTAAAATTGGTATCCCTCTATACGAAGCAGCCGCAACATGTGACTGGAAAGCTGCTGAAGCCATTTTGAATCAGTACGTAATGGAAAAATTGCAAACGTCTAGTATCGTCGAAAATAGTAAAACCGTAGGCTTAAGGAAAAAATTGCTAACGTGTAGTATCACCGAAAATGGTGACACCGCACTTCATGTTGCGGCATCTGCAAAAGGTCCCAAACCGAAGGAGGAGTTCGTGAATAATTTGGTTTGTCGAATGGGAAAGCAAGACTTGGAAATTGTAAATAAAAATCACAGCACTGCCCTTTATTTGGCAGCCACTGCTGGAAACACTGAAGTTGTTAAGATCATTGTTGGAAAAAACAGGGTTTCGCAGACAATCCCTGGTGCCAGAGAATTAATGATGCCACTGTATGCGGCTGCCTTGTTTGGACATTATCAAGTGGTGAAGTATCTTTATGATGTTTCCAGTGAGTTACGTGATGATGGTTGGAATCATGAGAACCGTGGTTCGCTTCTTGAGAAATGTGCTGAGAATGACATGTTGGGTAAGCATTTTCGCCAGTTTATACTTTTCACTGCTCTTTATTATGACAAGTAGTATACACGTGTGACATGTGAAGTACTAGATGGGTTGTATAATTTAGGGGCGGAAACGAGCCAAGCCTGAGCCTGAGCCTGAGCCTGTCAGAGCTCGAGCCCGGCTCGTTTAAGTTTTAAAAAGCTCGAGTTCAATCTTGGCTCATAAGATATCTTTATTGAACTCATTAATAAGCTCGAACTCAGCTCATATATTGAGAAAAGTTGAAAGAGTAAAAGTGAAAATGAATTGTATTAATGAAATTGTTAAGTACAATACAGAAATGGAAGAGTATTTATACTACATGCTATGCTACTTCTATATTACAATTACATTGAATCTAGCCATAAATTACATAGCAGATACATCACATCTTGTTACAAGGTGTCAAGCTGTTATCCAAGAGTATCTTCATCTTGTGTGAACTTTGTCTGCAACTGTGAACACTCTGTATTGAATGAGAAGGAAATTTGGCTTGAGCTGTTGTAGGCTTATTATCCCCCCCCCCCCATAAGTTGGCATGGAATAAGGATTGCAAATGCCTAACTTGGAGAGACATTGATAGTGTAAAGCTCTGCTAAGTCCTTTTGTGAAAATATCAGCAACTTGTAATCTTGTAGGAACATAAGAAGGAAGAATCTCACCTGCTTTGATCTTGTTCCTGACAAAGTGACAGTCAATTTCAATGTGCTTGGTCCTAGCATGGTGTATAGGGTTAGAAGCCAAGGCAATAGTAGAAATGTTATCACACAACACTGGCACTGGAGTAGGAACTGTAACTTGTAAATCTCTGAGTAAATAAGATAACCAGCTAATCTCACATGAATTGTCTGTATTCGGCCTCAGTAGAAGATCTTGAAACCACACCTTGCTTCTCGGATTTCCAAGAGATGAGACTTGAACCTAGAAAGATGCCATAACCAGAAATTGATCTTCTAGAATAAGAGCAACTGGCCCAGTCACTGTCACAATATATAGTTAAGTTCAAGGAGTTGTTGGCTGGAAAGAAAAGTCCTTGACCAGGGCAAAGTTTGAGATATCTAAGTACTCTGAAGAGGGCTTTCATGTGAGGTGTTCTAGGTTCTTTCAGGAACTGACTGAGTAACTGTGTAGCATATGAGACATCTGGTCTAGTGATGGTGAGGTAGATTAGTTTACCAACCAATGTTCTGTAGAGTGTGGGATCAGGTAAAAGGTCACCATCAGTGGGTGTAAGCTTGGTAATTGGCTCAACTGGTGTGGCACAAGGCTTTTGATCAAGTACCCCTGCAAGTTGTAGAAGCTCAAGTGTGTACTTCCTTTGAGACATAGCTAAGCCAGTAGAGTTTCTCAAGAACTCTATGCCTAAGTAGTAATGAATAGGACCAAGGTCTTTAATGCTAAATTTCTGGTGAAGAAGTTGTTTGATGTGAGTAATGTAAGCCTTGTCTTGTCCAGTGATCAAGATATCATCAACATAGATGAGGATAGAAGTCCGAGAGCCCTTGATGTTGATTGTAAGTAAGGAAGTGTCAGCATAACTTTGGCTGAAACCAAGACTGAGTAGAAATGTGGTAAGCTTCTCAAACCACATCCTGTTTGCCTGTTTAAGACCATATAGGGACCTTTTGAGTTTGCACACAGGGTTTGGAATGGAGGTTTTTGGGTAACCTTGGGGTAGTGTCATGTAAACTTCCTCATTCAAGTCTCCATGTAGGAAGGCATTGTTCACATCTAACTGTTCAATATACCATCCTTGAGAGATTGCAACAGCTAATAGGGTCCTAACAGTGACCATCTTAGCTACTGGAGCATATGTTTCTTTGTAATCAATACCCTCCTTTTGGTTAAAACCCTTTGCAACAAGCCTTGCTTTGTATTTTTCAACTGAGCCATTTGCTTTGTACTTGATTTTATAGACCCACTTGTTTCCAATGGCATTTTTACCTGATGGAAGTGTGACAACTTCCCAAGTACCATTTTCTTCCAAAGCTTTCTTTAACTTATAAACATAATTAGGTTTTGCGAAGTCAATGAATCCTGGAGGTTGTGCCACATATACCTCCTCATTGATAAAACCGTTAAGGAATGCACTTTTCACATCCATTTGGAATAACTTAAAATCTAGGGCGCAAGCATAGGCAAGTAATATCCTAATCGATTCTAGTCTAGCTACAGGGGCATAAGTTTCGTCATAATCAATTCCTTCTTGTTGATTATAACCTTGGGCAACTAACCTAGCTTTATTCCTAGTAACTATTCCATTCTCGTCTAACTTGTTCCTATATACCCATTTGGTTCCTATGATGGTCATATCCTTTGGATTTAGAACTAATTCCCAAACATCATTCGCCTTAAATTGATTTAATTCTTCTTGCATAGCTATAACCCAACTTTCATCCTTTAAAGCCTCGCTAATATTCTTAGGTTCTATTGCTGAGAGGAAACAAAAGAAATTATTTTTATCTTGGGCTTGTGACCTAAGGGTTCTTTGGTTAAGATGTGCTATTATATTATCTAATGGATGAGATCTAGATTCTTTAATATTACTAGTTTCGTTATTTTCTAAGTGAATGTCTACATTATCATTTCCTATGGGTTTTGTTTTACTAACCTCAATAGCTTCATCTTCGATTAAATCATCATCTTCTAAAGGTAATGTTTTAGGAGGTGGTGGTGTTTCATCAAATGTTACATTTAGTGATTCCTCTACTTTCATGGAGTGTTTGTTAAGTATTATATATGCTTTGCTATTTTGTGAGTATGCTAAAAATATTCCTTCATATGATTTTGGATCAAACTTAGTAAGATAGTCCTTAGTGTTTAATATATAGCATTTACTTCCAAATACCTTAAAGTAGCTTAAGTTTGGTTTTCTACCTCTTAATAACTCATAAGGAGTTTTTCCTAGAATTCTTCTAATTGATGCCCTATTTAAAATATAAGTTGATGTATCTACGGCGTGACACCAAAATTTTTGTGGGATGGATTGTTCATTTAACATAGTTCTACTCATTTCTTGTAGTGACCTATTTTTTCTTTCTACTACGCCATTTGATTGAGGAGTACGAGGAGCGGAGAAATTGTGAGATATTCCATTTAACTCGCAATATTTTCCGAATTGTACTTCGTTATCAAATTCCCTACCATGGTCCGTCCTAATGGCAACTATTGAGCATCATAATTTATTTTGAATCATTCTACTAAATATTTTGAATTTTTCAAAGGCTTGGGTCTTGTCACTTAAAAACCTAGTCCACGTGTATCGTGAGTAGTCATCTACTATTACTAAGGTATATTTGTTTCCTCCATAGCTCCGCACAGCGGATGGACCAAAAAGATCCATATGTAATAATTCTAGGCATCTAGTAGTGGATACTATATTCTTGGCTTTGTGACTAGCATGAGCTTGTTTTCCAATTTTACATGCATCACAAAAATGTTTGTCATATTTTAGATTAGGCAAATTTCTAACTAATTCCTTAGAGGCCAACGATTGTATTTGTTGCATATTAGCATGTCCTAATCTCCTATGCCATAGTGTAGGGTTTTCATCTAGGGTCGTTAGGCATATCCTATCCTCAGGTTTGTTTCCTAGTTTCATAACATATATGCCACATTTTCTAATTCCTCTACCTATAATTTTTCCATTTTTAACTATTTCGCTATCATCTTCGGTAAATGTGACTCTACATTTATTATCACATATTTGTCCTACACTAAGCAAGTTATATGTTAACTTATCTACATGCTCTACATTTTCAATAGTAAGTGAGTCTTGAGAGATCGTACCTTTGCCAATGATTTTTCCACGTAAGTCACTACCGAAAATAACGTTACCTCCATTGTATGCCTTGTATGTAGAGAATAGATTGCGATTCCCCGTCATATGCCTCGAAAATCCGCTATCTTTGATCCATTCGTCAGGTTCCAAGTCAATTCCTAAACATATTTCGTCGGTTTCTTTTGCCATGAAACACTTTTCGTCTCTTGGCTTTTCAACTTCTTCTTTGTCACTATCACTCCATGTTCCACTAACAAAAGCACCTTGACTTTCGTAACCCGGTGGCTTTAGACATTCGCCAACGAAATGATTTGGACTTCCACATCTAAAGCATTTTCTCTTCCCGTAGTTGTCACTTCTATTCCTTTGGAATGCTTTTCTTTCGTCTCGTGATGATCTAGTGAATCTTCCTCGTCTCTTGAAGAACTTCTTGAATTCTCTTACGGCCATTGCATATTCTTCGTCTTCACTTTCGTCACTTGAATCATTATCATCACTAGGTTCCTTTTTGGCTTTTAGAGCAATTGATTTGGTTTGTTCTTTCTTGACTTTGACCGTTTCCGAATCTCTTCTTATGATTTCTTCATGAACCTTCAAGTTGCCAATTAGTTCATCTAGAGATAACGTCATCAAGTTCTTTGATTCTTCGATTGCCGTGACCTTAGCTCGCCATTTTGGATGCAATGCCCTAAGAAATTTCCTAACACAATTTTTACTAGAAAATGTCTCATCAAGTGCTTTTAAACTTGTGATGATAGTGTTAAACTTAGCAAAAGCATTATCAATTGATTCCTCTTCCGGAATCATAAATTGTTCATATTGTTGTTCAAGAAGATCTATTTTATTATCTTTGACTTGGCTATTACCTTGGTGAGTGATTAGTAAAATATCCCAAATTTCTTTGGCGGTTTTACACATAAAAATTCTTTCATATTCTTTGCGTGGTAACGCATTATAAATTACCATTTTAGCCTCATTATTTTTTGCTAATTTCTTTTTCAAATCATCATTTTGTTTTTCAAAATATACAATTTCATTCATTTTAGTTTCAACATTATATTGAATAGGAGGAAAATCACCAAAGGTAATAATATGTCAAAGATCAAGATCTTTTGATTTCACATACGTTTCGAATCTATTTTTCCAATATAAAAATCCATCACTTTCAAATAGTGGTGGTCTTTGCATAGATTGCCCTTCTAAATATTTTTCAGATTCCATAGATCGTTACAAGTTTTAAAATACAATATATTTTAAAAATCTTGCTAGACGTGGCTCTGATACCAATTGTGGAAAACTAGAAGGGGGGTTGAATAGTTTTACGTCTTTTTACTTAGTTATAAAAATTAGTTTTAGAGTTTTGCTTAGCTTTTAAAAACTTAGATTCGAAAATATGTGATCTCAAGTCTTGTGCAATATAAACAATAAATACTACACAAAGTATAATGATGATAAGTAATGAAATAAGTAAGAGATGGAAAGATCGAACCGCGAGACAAGAGATTTATAGTGGTTCGGCTACAAGGACACCTTCCTTGCCCTACTCCACTCCCCGAGCACCTAACTCGAGAGTTTTCTTCACTATATCAACAAGCTCCCTTATGGCGGAGAAAACCGTACACACCAATCTACACACCGCTTTTCACACCACAACTTCGTCACACCTAAGTCACACCTTCTACACAACTTCTTAAAATTTATCTACTTCACAACTAACTACTCCACACCTATCTTCTTCACACCAATCTAATACCTAGCTTATCTTCTTCACACCAAGCTTCTAACTAATTACACAATCAATATCTAACACAACTATCTACAATCAAATATTCACAACAATCTTCACAAAAAATAATGTAAATGATCTTTGATGATACACCAACAACTTGGATGTGGAGATCACAACAAGTTGTAATACTTCTTGTCTTGAGGGATAGAAGTATTCTTCTCTTGCACTTGAGAGGATGAAGGTTGGATCACTTTGAAACAAAGAATTTATATACTTATGATCAAAGGATAAAAGAATGGAAAATTGGATCTAGATCAGAAAGTTTAGTAGTGCAAAAGGTGAGGAAAAAATCCAGGTTTAAGGTGGTATTTATAGGCAACAGAATCTGACAGAGGAGCGTGGGCGGTCCCCTTAAACCTTGGCCGGCCCTCTTAAAATTAAGGGGACCGCCCTTTATAATTAAGGGGGCCGCCCAGCTGAAACGGCCAGATTCTTTGTCTTTTAATAGGGAAAGTTTATTTGGTGAAAAACTAACTGATTTTGGTTAAAAATTTGAATTCATATATTTAGTATGAATAAAACATTTTTCTTTATTACCAAAAGTGTTTTTCAAAAATATATAATATGTTTATATAATTAAATAAACTTTGTAATTGCTTAATTAAACTTTCCTTTGATCATAAGATACACTAAACACTTTGTTTATTCATACCTTAAGTGATTTGGATGTAAAGAGAAATATTAATCACTAAATACTTGTTTATGTCATAAGTTTTAGTTCTATGAGTTTATATTTTGTAATAATCAAAATATAGAGATATTGATAACATGTTAATAATGTTTTTAGGCATTATTTATGTCAACAAATTGTGTTTTGACATAGGCATGAAAGTGTTTGATTGTAGAAATGACATGATGTTTGGTAGGAAGAAGATAAGTCCATGTAGCCCTTGAAAAATCATCAACAATGGTGAGAAACAATTTGCATTTATTGATTGTACAATGATGATATGGTCCCCATACATCCATATGCAACAGATTGAAAGCAGAAGTAGCATGAGAAAAACTAGGTGAAAATGGTAAAGCATGGTGTTTTGACAATGGACATATGGTACATTTATGATCTACTGAACTAGAAACAGAGATTGGTAAATTTGAAACATGTTTAAGTACAGAAACTGAAGGATGTCCCAGCCTGGCATGCCATAGGGATAAAGTGCTAGTAGCTGACATTGTGGTGTGGTTGGTTGCTGCTGATGTTGTAGAAGGTAGGATATACAGTCCACCACTGAGTGCTCCATGGGTTTGTGAGCCATCATGGCCCTGAAAGACATAAGTGTCATGAGTGAAGGTGATAGATTTTAGGCTGTGTTAGAGGATTTGACTGATTGAAATTAGATTGTAGGTAAAAGTTGGGATGTAGAGTACATTATGAAGAATTATGTTAGATTGTAACTTGATTGAGCCCATTTTGGTTACTTGTGTTGTATGACCATTTGGTAAATGAACAATGATAGGGGTGATGCATGTTATGATATTGTGCATTAAGGTGAGTGAAATGCATATATGATCAGTAGCACCACTATCTATAATCCAAATTTCCTTAGAACCAGAAATGTAATGAGCAATGAGTCTGTGAGGTTTACCTGCCATGAAGTTTTGAGAACCAGAGGTAGAAGCTTCATTGTTGTGTTGCATCATCAATAGAACTTGATTAAGTTGGTTCTGCAGCATATCCATCCTTGCAGTCACTGAGTAATCTGGTGGCAGGTTCACAAGTGAGTCAACTGGAGTGTTTTCAGCTGGTGTATCTTCAGTCCCCATAGCCAAATGAACAGCCCTTGGGTTGTTTTGATATTGCCTTCTTTGTGGTGGTATGTATTTGTTGTGTAGAGGATGACCAATAGGATAGCCAACCAACTTGTAGCACTCTTCTTTTGTGTGACCATCTTTGCTGCAGTTACCACATATAACTTTAGCTTTGAATGAACTTTTCTTGTTTTGTGGATATGATTGATTTTGTGAGAAAGTGGTGTGGTTAGATGTTCTGTTTTGAGAGGTGTTCTGTGAAGCATAGTTCCTGTAGGTGTTCAAAGCAAATGGAACTGAATTAGAGGCTTGTTTAGGTACCTCTCTTTGTTTTTCTTCATGTCTAAGAAGACTGTATGCTTTGGCCACCATGGCTAAAGGTTGGAGTAACAGAATTTGTCCTCTGATGTTGGTATAGCTTTCATCTAACCCCATCAAAAATTGAATCAATCTCTTCCTCTGATCTCTCTCTCCATTTGACTTCCCATTTTCACATGTACACTTGCAAGGACAACTGTAGGGAGCCTCCAAAGCATCTAATTCATCCCATAAACCCTTAAGCTTGTGATAATAAACTTCAATGGAGCAATTCAATTGTTTCAGATGCACAATGTCATTTATGAGTTGATAGATTCTGTGATTGTCAAGTTGGGAGTAATGATCTTGTAACTGATGCCACAGTGAATGAGCAGTGTGAACAAAGTTGAGATTATTACCTATTTGCTCTGAAATTGTGTTAAGCATCCAAGAAATAACCATATAATTCGCTCTTTCCCAAGAAGCCCTTATTGGTGATGAGATCTCAGGTTCTTCAAAAATCTCCATTGACCAATTTCAGTTTGTTTCTAGCATTCAAAGCAATCATCATGGATCTTTTCCATGAACTATAATTCTCTGATCTAGTAAGTTTCTTGGCAATGAGAATCATGCCTAGGTGATCTTGTGGATGAAAATAGAGAGGATGATTGACTGAAGTAATATCCTCTATTGTATCAGTGTTGATTGTTGTTGAAGTGCCTGCATTGCTTGCTTGAGTCATGATTGGTGAAATTAGATGGATCTTGATCAAAAAAATTGTAATGTGTGGTGGTTATGGTGGTTTTATAACAGATAATGGTGGTTTTATGGTGAATAATGATGGTTTAATGACGATTTGTGATTTGAAAAAAATTTTGGTGGGAAAGGTGGTTATGGTGGTTTAATGACAGATTGTGATGATGATGATGATGAGTTTGTTGTATTTGATCAAAAAGATTGATAATTGGTGGTGTAGTGATGGTTGATGGTGGTTAGTTATGGCGGTGAAAGTTTGTTATGATGGTTAGTTATGGTGGAAGTTAGTTAGGATTGACGAGATAATGGTGGTTTGATGGTAGAGCAGGATACAAGCTCTGATACCATGAGAAAAGTTGAAAGAGTAAAAGTGAAAATGAATTGTATTAATGAAATTGTTAAGTACAATACAGAAATGGAAGAGTATTTATACTACATGCTTTGCTACTTCTATATTACAGTTACATTGAATCTAGCCATAAATTACATAGCAGATACATCACATCTTGTTACAAGGTGTCAAGCTGTTATCCAAGAGTATCTTCATCTTGTGTGAACTTTGTCTGCAACTGTGAATACTCTGTATTGAATGAGCTGGAACTTTGGCTTGAGCTGTTGTAGGCTTATTATATATATGTTTAATATTTAGAAAATCATAATGTCGTTTAGTCTCGTTTAGGCTCGCGAGCCCAAACGAGCTTTGTATGTAAAGCTCGGGCTCGAGCTCAATTAATAAATGAGCTGCGACTTAGGCTCGAGCTCGTTTAAGCTTGGCTCGTTCGAGCTTTTGACTGATCCAATTTCAAGCTTTTCAAAAGTGGCTCGGCTAATTTTCAACCCCAGCTGTATTGAACTCAATATTTTGACTTTAGCCTTCTCACTCCACGATTGAAATTGAAATGGAAATATAAAGGATAGTGTTGATCTCTTGTAAACGTAAACTTCGTTTAAAACAAGGGGTGAGTTATAGCAACGGGGGCTATTGGTTAGATAAACCCCCCTATTTTTTTATTTTTTTTTTATTTTTATAATTTTGTTTATATCAAAAAGCTATAAGCTTGAAAGTGCGGAACAGAAAATATAAAGTTTAATAAGTCAAACGCTTAAAACTGTCAGAAATACGGAACAGAAACTGACAAAAACTGGGCTGAACTGTAAAAAAATAGGAGAGACAAGTGGGCCTGCCACCTTGTCCCCCCGTTTCCCAGACAGTCCTCTAAAAGAAAGTTTAAGGGCCCGTTTGGTTTGGTGTTTTTTCTTGGGTTTAGGATTTAAAAGTCAAATTTAATTGTTTGGTTGCAATTTTTAGATTGAGGTTTAGGTTCTAATCCCAAATATAGGGGTGTGTGCTAAAGTTAAGTATTAGATGGGTTTTACAAAAAATGTAGGACCATCTTTTTTCTTATCCTTATATTTTTCTTTTTATCCCCCAATTATTAATATAAATAATTTTAAATTTATATTTTAATATATAATATATTTTTAAATATTATTTTCTCTCTTCTATTTAAACCCAAATCCAAATCCAAATCCTAATCTACAACTTACATTCAAATCCAAATCCTAATCTAAACCCATCTATAAACCAAACGGACTCTAAGTTAACTTTCTGTGACAGATTGAGATGTTTAGTTATGTATATGTTTAGTTATTGATTAATACAGAAAGTTTAAACAAACTACGTACTTAATTTAATTTTTAACGTTTTACTTTTATTGGAAGATTTTATTTTCTAAATTTTTTTATTTAACGTCTAATTCTTGTTATAAGTTAATTAATCAATAACTTACAAAGAAAAAAGCGAAAATACTATTTGGTTGAATGACAATTTAAATTTTCTCTCCTTGGATAAAACTACAATCCAATTTAACGGAGAAATACATTATTCAATAAGTATATTCTACGTTAGGTCTATGATAAAGCTTTCTTTCAATGACAGTGTTAGCAATTGTTCCCACAAAATGTTTTATGCGTTTAGGAGAAAAAGGAAGCTTAACTTAACAATAAAAATTGATAAATTAGTTACACACTACCAAAAAATGTCGTCATTTATAGACAAGAAAAGGCGTCTCTAAAGGTCAAAATAAATGTGGCCAAAGGTATATGTAAACAAAGTTAGAAAATAATATCAATAATTTTTTTGGTTTTATCTCCTACATTTACAATGTGTAGCTGAGATACATTTATCTATATCTATATCTATAATCTATACTACTATATAATGTATTTGGGACAATTCTATAATTAGAAAGGCTTAAAATTCAGACTTTTTATTTCTAATTATAGAAAGATTTCAGCTCTTTGTTATTTAGTCGAAACTGACTGGATCTAAATCTGATGTCATTATCGCCGTTGTCCACGTCAGCACCTTTTTATTTCTAATTATATAAAAATAGAGCCTACAGTATCATGGTTATAAGTAAAAGACAGCAGAGGCACCTTCATTTTTCCGGTGTACAGTGGTGGTTATGGCGGAAGCGGCGGCGAATGGCGGCTGTGTCGACGGGACTACCTGGATCTGACTCGAGAGAATGAGGGGAACCTCCACTCGCCGGAGGTGATGGTCAAAGAAGCCGGGAGGTCGCCGGAAAATTAAAAAACAAGAAAATCAAACTGTTACTTTCGCCGGCGCGTGGCGGCTCCGGTGGGTGACTGGTTAGTGGGGTTTTGGTCGGGAGAGGATGGTGTAGCTGGTGGTGGTGTTAGATATGTGATAATGGGAGTGATAGTTATGATGGTTTTTAGAGAGAGGGAGAAATGGACATGGTTGGTAGAGAGAGGGAGGAGCTATGCTTGTTTAGAGAGAGAGATAAAGAGACATGGTTGGTGTTAAGGTTTTTCTTTACTTGCAATTATGCAATTATGCATTACTTTTAAGTTTATTGTAACTTTTTAAAAACTTCGCAAAGTAAATTATATATTTTTTTAACCAATTCAAAATTTGACAACTTTTCAAAAAATCATATTGTATTAATTTAAAAAAACACACGCTTTATATTTTAAAAACACGCGTTTTGCATCAAGGGTTGAATCAAAATTAACGGTGTGAGACATGTAAATTAATTACAAAGCATCAACTATTAAAACCCAAAACACATCAAAGACATGACGCAGTTTTTTCATCGATGAATCTTGAAAAATATTTGTTTCCTACAAAATTTAGTCAAAAGGTACCCGCCGCCGCATTGCGCGGGTACCATTCTAGTACTATATAATGTATTTGGGACTATTCTATAATTAGAAAGGCTTAAAAATTCAGACTTTTACTTACTAATTATAGAAACAACCACCCTTAACAATCACCCCAAACAATTTATAACTACTTCAACAACCACCCCCAACAATTTATAACCACCTCAACAACCACCCCAACAACCACTTTCCACTATCCCACCTCCCTCCTCTTCACCCCAATAATCCGCCCCCGCATCGAGCGGGCACCTTTCTAGTAATGAAAAAAAGAAAAAGTGTAAAGATAACTATTTTGCATTTTAAGACACATATGTAACTTATTAAAAGGTGTCACAGATGCTAGATTTATTGACGCTTTTTTGTGACGAAAACCTCGGTCATTAAAAGTCAATTCTCTAGTGATATATATATATATATATATATATATATATATATATATATATATATATATATATATATATATATATATATATATATATATATATATATATATATATATATATATATATATATATATATATTTAATTAAACTTGTTGGTTATGTTTCAGATTTCTTTTACAAAGTGATCGTTAAACTTTTTTTTGTAGATATCGCGTTACAAATAGTGAGAAGGTATCCGGAACTTGGTAGGAGTACTATGGTACTTACAATTCTGGCTGGAAAACCTCATGTGTTTTCGAAAACAACATCTAGTTCTGTCAAGAGAACTTTTAATTCAGGTGAAAATCTTTATATTTTGATATTTATTTTTTCACTAAAACAAAAACCTTTTTCTAAAAATTGGTAAATGTTTTGTATAATCACACTGGCTTAGCTTTGGGTTATTGCTTTCAGTTTCTGCATTCATTGGTTTAAAGGCGGGAGCTCCTGAAAAGGAAAGTGAAGCATTACAATTACTGAGAATCATTTGGGAAGATATCGTGAAACTACCTAAGAACGATATTGATCGTATATTAAGAGGGCCACCGGATTCGGGTCATTCAGGTTCTAAAAGGTTCTTTCAAACTCTACAACTAGAAAATCTCATCTTTAAACATCTTGACAAATTGGATAAGGAAATCCATAACACAATAGTAGGCCCAGAACAATTTTTGCATCTAAAAAACCTTGTTATTAAGCATGTTGTGAACATTCATAATGAAACTCAGAGGTGTATTAACGAAAACAATACACCAGAGGAAGATCAACCTAGGCAAATGCAAAAGTTCATTTTTGATTATATTGTGAATATACATGATGAAACCCAGAAGTACTCAAGGGAATATCAAGCTCAGGACTTAGAAGGACTTATTTCCAACCATATCAACACAATGCGTCACCAAACAAATGCACAGGAAACATTCTCTTCTCGGGTAATGTTTATTGCTGCAGAGACGGGCAATACTAACTTTTTACTTGAGATCATGCGTCAAAATTCCGATCTCATTTGGAAAGTAAATGATGACAATCAAACTAAATTTCATATAGCTGTCAAACATCGTCACGAGGATATCTACAACTTACTTTACCAGATAGGCTCAATGAAAGATATGGTAACTCCTTTAAGAGATCTAGATGAAAACACTATGTTGCATTTAGCGGCAAAGAGTACCAAAAAAAAGAACCTTGAGGATGTATCAGGAGCTGCTTTACAGATGCAACAAGAACTATTATGGTTTAAGGTATGTATATTGCTCTCTAGGTTCTTGCTGTGTTTTCTATATTAGTATTATTACTAATATATAGTTTGTTCATGTTGTAGGAAGTAGAGTCAATGATCCCCCTTCTTATAGGGAACGGAAGAACAAAGATGGTCAAACACCACATGAGTTATTCACCAAGGAACACCAACATCTTATTACAAAAGGTGAAAAATGGATGAAAGAAACTGCTAGTCAATGTATGATCGTCGCAGCACTCATTGCCACGATAGTATTTGCTGCTGCTTTTACAGTTCCAGGTGGGTACAATCAAAACGATGGTATCCCCATGTTCAAACAAAAAACAACTTTCCTGGTATTTGTTGTGGCAGATGCCATATCCTTGATTTTATCATCAGCTTCAATACTAACATTTTTATCCATCCTCACATCTCGTTATGCCGAACGTGACTTCGAGAGATCATTACCCATGAAGCTGATGTTTGGCCTAGCAGCTCTATTTCTCTTTATAGGAACCATGATGGTCACTTTTAGTGTCAGCTTCTTCGTACTATACCATAAACAAATGATATGGATACCTATCCTTATCAGCGTGTTTGCTATCACACCAGCACTCTTGTATGTCATCCTGCAATACCATCTTTTAATCGATGTATATCACTCAACATTTCATGGAAAGTACCTTTTTAAGCCCACAAAACGAGTCCTTTTCTTTGAAAACCCCAGGTTCTAAATATTATCGTGTTACAGTTGTAATGAGTTTCATTATATGTCAAGCTGTTGTTCGTAAGATGGTTGTAAGTTGGTATGATTATGTATGTTTCCAAAAGGACAATCTTATGCTCCTAATCCTGTACGTAGGAATATTGGCCATGCCTTAAACTAGTTATTAATTAGACGGAACAAGATACATCACAGATATATTTATTTTGCCCGGCCATGTGTCACTCGGTATGACAATGCATATCTTCAAATTATTATGAATACTTTTGAAGACAATGCAATAGATACCTTAAATCAAGCAGACTCTTACCCATCATTCAACTTAAAAAGAAACATCATTACAACATCACCAATTTAGCAAGTATAAAACTAATGATAAGTATAAATCTAAAAAGATGCACACATAAAATTCAACTACTTACAATTTACTAATTTAGTGACTAAGGTCTAAAGATTCAAATTCAAGGTTTTATATTTTTAAAGAGCCATAAAAACAGTGGTGATCAAAGTCTATGCCAACAGAAACAAATCCTCAATTTCTAAAAACAAAATTGGGGATTTTAAGCAATTATATAAAAGGATTACAAACTTTATGTGTGAAGTTGAAAGGGTGTGAAGCGAAGTCGTCTACTAGTCTGGTCTCTATTTTCATTTTTTGCCACTTAAAAACATATAGGGGGGTCAATTAGTTATACATGGGCTTTTAGGCTTACGTTTTATCATAAAAATACATTGCAATTGGGCTCCATGGAGGGGGCCAACCACCCTCCGGCCTCCACCCCCATTGTCTCTGCAAGAGTGCAAGCAGTAATTAAACATTTTGTTGGACGGTTTGAAGGTTGTTTTGTAACACAAAATCACGATTAAGACTACAAACAAATTTATTTCTTAAAAAAAAAAAAAAAAAAAAAAAGTTTTAGCGACGAGTAACTTTTGGCGACGACAAACTCACTTAACGACACTATTTTGTCATTGACTTTGACCGAGACTTCGAAGACGCATGTCAACGCTTAAAGGCAGCCCCATTTTTTCATTTTCCTTTTTTTCGAAATTTTCCCAGCAAAACAATTTTTTTCCTACTGACCTTCAAGAGACGACATAAAACTATTTTCCAGTTATTTTATTTATTTATTTATTTTTTATTTTTTTAATATAAAAAATAGAAATAAGCTAAATCACAAAAAGTTATTAATTACTACCTCCGTCCCAAAATATAAGTCCAGTTTGACTTTTTGAGTCGAACTTTGACCGTAAATATTTTTGTTTGCATTATATATCACTTGATGAAAGTTATACCAAATGAAAATACATATAAAACACTATCCATTTATATATTTTGCATCAAGTATTATACAATACAAAGAAAAATATTTAAGGTCAAAGTTTGATTCAAAAAGTCAAAGTGGACTTATATTTTGGGACGGAGGGAGTAATATTTTTATTTATATTTATCAATATAATTATTAAAATATACTTTTAGATTAGTGATATAGTGTGAGGTTCTTTTCAGAATCAAATAAATTGCGAGAACTGCGAGAACCAATCTTGACCCTTCATTTATTTAATCAACGGATGTAAATAGGCGATGGCATAAATGTAATTAAGTGATAATAAAAAGTTTATTTGAAGAGGTTATAGGGGCAATTAAGGCATTTCGAATATTAAGAGATAAGAAAATGATCAGATCCTAATTAAACTGCCATCCATTTTCTCTGTAACCGTAATTTATCTTTATCTTCTCTCTTATTCTCCAGCCGACATATGTAGGCCTCAACTCCTTGCCTTTCATTTTCTCAAAATCATATGTTCGTATCCATTCTTATATATCGATCCTAGTCCATGTGAAAAGATTAAGCCTGGTTGTTTGTATTTAATTCACGGGTCTTAACAAATCAAACTTTTTTGGCGACTCAAGACCCTCAATCGATTCTCTTATAAATGATAAGTGTCAGGTTTGTATGATCTATATTATAGGCTTTTTGTTTTTTTTTTTTTTAATTAATTGAATTTTAATTTATGAAGTTGTAAAACATAAGCTGTAACTAATTGTAAAAGAAGCTTCTTTACGTATTTTCATGATCTCTAATCCCTTTTATAAGATTTTATTATTATTCATATTCCTGTTATTTTTTTAGTTATAAATTGCATGATTAAAAATATTAAGGAATTTAATAATCAATTAAAATATTAGGGGTGGAATCTAGATTTGTTTATGCACCATCTTTTTGCTCTATATATAATTTTATTTCATTCGAATGATAACGTAAATTTGCTCTTTAGATGGGTATGACATATGAAACTTGTTTTCGATGAGTATGATACGTAATGGATCAGGGAAACTCAATTAATCTTGTAACGTTTGTGATTTTTTATAAATCGCAATTGTTACTTGTTTGGTAAGTATAGTTCTAAAAAATGCATATATGTCGTGTGCACATGCGTTATTGAGAGGCATATATACAATTTTTGGTGGGTTTATGCTTTACATATACGAGTATGTTTTTACAGTTTTGGAGTTTAAATGTATTGAAAGTGCACATGTGTTTTTAGTTATGATACGAGGATGTTTTGTGTTTAATTCTAATTTTAGAGTGCACTTGTGTTTTGTGGGTTTAATTTTTTTTGTTCAGTTTGTCAAAAGTTAACTTTACATTGAAATGTGAACTTATCCTTTTAACAAAACGTAGAATATTTCATTAATTTTAACATTGTGAGCATCATTATTTGGTGTGTAGGTACTTGAACATGGACATCCTTTTGATTTCATTTATGTCCGTATAAACACTATATTGTTTATGTAGTCTAAAGTAATGGTGCATATGTGTTTTGAAGAATGGTGCATACGTGTTTATGACGGGTAAAAAAATTAATTAAAAAAGTGCATATGTGTTTTATGGCTCAAAAGTGTGCATATGTGTGTTTCAAGGTTAATTTAAAATTAGTGTAATGATGCATATTTGTTTCAAGGTCTATATAAAATTAGTGTAATGATGCATGTGTTTTTATTGTTGGTATAAAATTTTTAAAAGAGTGCATTTGTGTTTTATGGTTGCAGGTAAGGTTACCTGAAGTAGTGGCTCTTTGGCACAGACT
Source organism: Artemisia argyi (assembly GCA_030686995.1). Lineage (NCBI taxonomy): Eukaryota > Viridiplantae > Streptophyta > Magnoliopsida > Asterales > Asteraceae > Artemisia > Artemisia argyi. The sequence goes on along the minus strand of CM060709.1, from coordinate 203,305,460 downwards.
TGTATCAGTTAATATGATTGAGACGATAAAAACACATGTGCACAAGGGCTAAAAACACATGGGCAGATTTCATGGGTTCTTGAACCGGGCGAAGAATTCATGTGCACGCCTAAAAGATGACCAACTCTTAAAGACATTGTAAACACATGTGCACGCTTCATGTATTTGTAATAAAATTGAATACATGTGCAAACATAGCGTTTGTGATAAAGTTGAATCATGTAATTAGAGTAACACAATCTATAAATTTTGAAATTGCATAAGTCTAATAATAAGGTTTTGTTTGTTTGTATTTATATTTATATAATAGTTTTTAAAGATACATGTGCAGATAGAAACAACCATGCATAAACGAAAAATACAATTGTCATAATTTAGTTAGTAGTTAATATTCTTTTTTATAAAACACATGTGCACATATATTTTTTTTCAACCAGGCACCAAAAAAAAAAAAAAAAATCCTTTAATTTAGGAACTAGGAAAACGGTTTTTTTTTTTAAAAATCAAAAATAAAATAAATAAGTTATTTTACCATTATACCCTTTTCAATTAAATAACAAAATTTAATATTAAAAAAAATCTGATTGGTTGATATTGGTTCTCGCAGTTTTCGCAATTTATTTGGTTCTGAAAAGAACCTCACCCTAGTGATATATTTATAAATTTATTAATAAATATATTTATATGTTAATTAAGATATATAAATTAAATCTTAAAAAAGATCATTAATTAAAATATAATTCAATAAAACAAGAAGTTAGTTACGAAAGCGGTATTTCATCATTTATTGTATTCCGGTCATATGTATTCGTGATTATCAAGCAAGTGGTATTTTAGAAGTTTAGACATTTAATAATAAAATGATTTGCGTTATTAACCGGGATAAATACATGTGTTGTATCATGATTTATTGTAATGCTGGATACATTTAAGTGCGCTGAGAGTCTTATCACATCCAAGAATATTTGAGAGATCGAGTTGTATGAATCAAGTGTCATCTTATTCAATCAAGAGGAATCATCACAATTTCTAAGAAAGTCTTTTCACTTCCGATAATATTCAAGTGGTCGAGTCCTAAGATCAAGTGTCTTTCTATTCAATAGAAATGAAACATCACATTTCACTAGATTAAATTAATAGCGCACATAGGAAATGGCATCTTTTAAGTTACGCAAGTCAATATGAAAGTATCGGGCTACTAATCAAGTCTTATCACATCCATGCAAGTATAATCAAGTGATCGGGTTTTGTGAATCAAGTGTCTTTATATTCAATTGAAAGGAATCAACACATTTCTTTAGATTATATTGATATCGCACATAGGAAACGACATCTTTTAGGTTACTCAAGTCAATACGAAAGTATCATTGACCCTAATCAAGTCTTATCACATATGGGAATATTCTAGTGATCGATTCTATAAATCAAAAGTCTTCCTATTCAATCGAGTTGAATCATCACATTTCATTAGATTATATAGATAACTCACATAGGAAACGACATCTTTCGGGTTACGCAATTAAATACGAAAGTATCGTTGTTCCTAAGCAAGTTTTATCACATCCAAGAAAATTCAAGCGACAGAGTCCTATGAATCAAGTGTCTCCTTATCCAATAGAGAGGAATCATTTCATTTGATTAGATTATACTGATAACGGTTATAGGAAACGACATCTTATATGTTACACAAGTCAATACGAAAGTATCGTTGCTCCTAATCAAGTCTTATCACCACCGAGAATAATAAAGTGATCGAGCCCTATGATAGAAGTGTCTTATTATTCAATCAAGAGGAATCATCACATTTCATTAGATTATATGATAGTGCATATAGGAAATGACATCTTTTAAGCTATGCAAGTCAATACGAAAGTATCGATGCTCCAAATCAAGTCTTATCACATCCGAGAATATTCAAGTGATCAAGTTGTATGAATCAAGTGTCTTCCTATTCAATCGAAAAGGAATCATCATAATTCATTAGATTATATTGATAGCGTACATAGAAAAAACATCTTTTGGGTTACATAACACAATATGAAAGTATCGTTGCTTCTAATCAATTCTTATCACATCCGAGAATATTCAAGTGATCTAGTCCTATGAATCAAGTATCTTTTTAATCAATCGAGAGGAATCATCACATATCTAGCGAACATAGGAAATGACATCTTTTGGTTTACGCAAGTCAATACAAAAGTATCATTGCCCTTATTGTTGAAATGTGTTATCGGTATAATATATAATTATATGACTAAGTATACCTGAGCCTTAGGGGTCACATTACTACAGTACGGACGACCGTGTTCTCTACCCGTTAGTGCAATTGTAAATCATAGGTAAACGAGATAATATCAATTTAAAATGTGATCTAACATATGCATCAAGCGTCCTTTGTGGATGGCCTAAGTTAGAAAATCATGATGACAAGTTAGCTCCCCAAGAAGAGCACTCGTTGGCTAGGGAAGTTCTTACATATAACAAGACGACTAAGTATCGTCTAGTCAAAAGCACGTGCTCAGATTTATAGTCATGTTTATGAATTCAGAACCAGAATATACCTTGTTTATGAAGTTAGAATCAGAACCAGAATATGCCATGTTTATGAATTCATAACCAAAGTATACCTTGTTTATGAATTCAAAACCAGAAATTATAAGCATTAATATGTTCATGTTTAGAATTGCAAGTATTATTTCAGATTAGTTCCGTTTACTCACTAAGTTGAAAGGACTTACCGTTCTCAGTTCCTTGTTTTGCAGGTTTGTAAGATGAGACCAAGCTATGTGTTAAGTGGGGCGTATAGGTCAAATGTTGTAGCTCGCGGGTTAGGTAACAACCTTCTCATTCCCATCATTTGTTATCAGTTTGGAATGCCCCAAAACAAGAGTCTTTTGTAACAAGTTTATGTAGTCCATGATATGTACGTTCATAGCTACAAGTTTTAAAAGGGCGTTTTAATAAGTCCATTTTATGTAGAAAAATATGCTTCCACTTGGTGACTCATGTACAGTTATTAGTTATTTTGGTTATATGAAATATAATTCAGAGATTACATGTTATCATAAATTGATTTAGTTTAGAAACTAGTTTTTTTGCAGTTTGCGTATTATAGGCCAATACAACGTATAGGGCAGACCCTAGCGTTTTCAATATTATTAAACAAATAAAATAAAAAATTATGGGCGTTTCATTACTTTTTTGAGTGTCTATAGTGATGTAAATGAACCGAACGTTCAATGAACATTTCATGAATCGTGCGGTAAAACATTTGTTTATGTGCATTTATTGATTAAATAAACGGACATGAACAAGACTTTATGTCTGTTTAGTTAAATGAATGAACGTGAACAAAAATCTCACTCATTCATTTATGTACGTGAACGTCTGATTATACGGTCGTTATTGTTTATTTATTATGGTCTTATATAGTATATTTTATATTATACTATAAAAATTGGTATACTTAAACAAATAAACAAACATATAACACAATATTTCGTATTGCTTTTTGTTTGGCTTCTTACGTTCATTTTTGTTCGTTCGATTACATTCGTTTAATCTCTTAATGAACAAACATAAACAAACACAAATAACTCCATATCTTAATGAACGAACATGAAAAAAAATGTTTGTTTAAGTGTTCGTGCCGTTTATTTATCCGGTTAAAATTAAAAAAACGAATATGAAAACAATTTCATTCGTCTTCGTCCGGTTTATTTATAGCCCTAAGCATATATCACATTTTGACGTTGATATTGAAAATATATAAGATTATGCCTTTTCTTAACCCATATAGGTTACATTTATTTTGGGGTGAGTTATACACACCTTCCCATAGGGTGGGTATCCAATGATTGAATGCATCGTCGGCTTGTACGGTCTGCATTACAGATTGTACGATTTGACCAAACTCTCTTAATATGATAATATAAGGAGGGTTTGTATAACATGCCCTTTATTTTGAGACTAGATGACTAGTAAAAAAGTGAAATGAAAGAAACTCCATAATAGAAAAAAAGGACACATCTTATCAACGGTAACAAACTAGACCCGCATATAAAATACCCAAACCCGAAACCGAAACCAAAACTATCAATATAATAAGCGGGCAAATTTATATATTCAAATCCTTCAAAAACACACAGTTACACTCGACCGTTATAACGGCCACAACAACAACAACCACAACAATCTCAACAATGGCAAGAACCAAACATCCCGCGAAACGCAGCACCGGTCACCGACGAGACGGTTCGATTTCTCATACTCTTATATTTTCACCTTTATTTTTTATAAATTTTTTATGAAACCCTAACTTTTTCCCCAATTTTTGAATTGCAGCTGCTGGAGCGTCTTCTTCAACTAGCACCGTAATTCGCTAATTTTACGTGTTTCGGTTATTAATTTGTTACGGTTTATTTTATTGTTGTGATTTTAATAGTTTTGTTGAATTTGTGTTTTCGCAGCCGAAAAGAAGTGCGGGGAGGAGTCCCGGAGGTGAGTTTGTGTCTCTGTGTGTGTTTTGGTGGATAGAAGTGTTTTTTTTTTTTCTTTTTTTTTTTTTTTTTTTTTTTCATTTTTTTTTTTTTTTTTTTTTTTGTGAATGTTAGGTGGGAGAGGTGGTGAGGAGAAGAGGCGTCATAGGTTTAAGCCAGGGACGCAGGCGCTTCGTGAGATTAGGAGGTTGCAGAAGTCTGTGGATCTGCTTATTCCCGCTGCTCCCTTTATTCGTGCTGTAAGTCTTTCGTGCTCTTGTTGTTTGTATGTATTTGTGTTTATTTTACAAAGTAAGAATTGAAAACGGAAAAAAGGAATTTAGCAATAAACTTTGTAGAATAAGTTGTGTATCGATAAACACTTCATAAGTCGAAAAACAACAAAAAAAAGGTAAGAATCTAGGATAGAAACTTATAGATTTAAGATTTGTAAGAAGCAACTTGTTTCCGTATATGGTGGTGTTTGGTTCATATCGTTGCAATCATAGGATCTCGATTTATGATTTGGTTGAACCGAATATTTGAGATTCATACTGTGAATATGGTCAATTTGCTTATTACTGCTGGTCCGTTTATCCGAACTGTAAGTTGTTATTTTTGTACGTAGTTGTGTTAAGCTGTTTGTCTGTATGTGTATCTGCATATTTAATGTCATTGTTATTCTTGCGCCATGGGGTAGGATATAAGGAATAACTGAAATAAATTATGAATTTTATTAGTTTACTTACGTTTAGAGTGCTCGCAGTGTTGTTTTGCAAATGGTGATTAGTAGGGTGTGTTTAGTTGAAGAAAAAAATCTTTTGTTTCTATCTCTAGTTTTGTACAAATTTGAAAGGGAAATTTATCTCCACAAAACACTTGAAATAAGGGGAATATAGGCATTCGAAAATTCATGTTAAAGTTCTTGTGACTTATCAATTTTTTTTCTTTTATTTCCAATATACTAACAACAGTAACTAACATAGTAAATTTAATGACGCCTAATATGTGTTATAAATATTTTATGTATATATATCAAGTTCATTTTTCTTGGCATTTGTTACAGTTGACCTAACATAGAGTCAGTTTTAGTTCAGGAAGTATTCAGCTTTGAAAGTTGTGTTGTTTTTTCATAAGTCATAACTATTACTCATATCCATATATCTACTAGTTGTTGTTCATAGGGCACCACTCCTATTTAACATACATGAAGTAAAGTAGTATGTGCGGAGGAACTAATACACTGGTGCAGGCCCCTAGGCAGATCCTGTGTAAAATGAAATGTTAGTCCTAGACATATCAGCGTCATATATCGTCTGTCCAAGGGAAGATAAGGGGATGCTATTTTGTTACATGTTGTCATGTTGTATTAATATGAAAACACTTGATCTTGAGATGTTTAGTTTGTCAGTGCATAGTTCACAATGATATGTTGTGTAATGTTCTGTGTTTCCATTTATATATTTGTGTACACTTGGTGATGCTAAAAAAATTTAGTTCATCAGTAATATCTGGTGTAAGTTGTGTCACTGTTACACATTAATTAGATACTAATATAACCATTGTACTACAAAGCTTCTGGCTATTAGAGTAAGTAAGGTTACTTCTTATTGCATATGTCATGTTTATGTAAAGCATAATTTGTCATTTCTTGTTCTGTGCTTCTTTGTGTGTAATTGGTGATGTTAACTAGAGAATAAACAAAGGTTTTTGCTCTTTATAAAATCTGGCAGGTAAAAGAGATAAGCAACTACTTGGCACCAGAAGTGACTCGTTGGCAAGCTGAAGCTCTGCAAGCCCTTCAAGAGGTACAATAATTTATCAATTAATACTTGAATCGAACTTTTTTTTGATTAATTTAATTTAATTTAATTAATGAATTTATTTATTTATTTTTTGGGTGATAAGTTTATCTGGTTATTCTAAGCCTTTTTAACTCTTTAAAGACATGCTGACTGTTTTACCAGAATAAAGTTATGCATCGTAACATATATGTTTTCTAGCATTCTTGAGTTTAGGAAACTATCTCTTATATCAAGTTAAGCTGAATTTATAACAAATAAGTCCTGTCTTATGTTCAGGCTGCAGAAGATTACATCGTTCAGCTGTTTGAAGATTCCATGTTATGTGCAATCCACGCCAAGCGTGTTACCCTCAGTAAGTTTTCATGGAACTTTGATTGATCATGCACTTTAGAGGTGTCAAAATGGGCGGGGTGAATTGGGTTGGGTTGACTTGAAGCCTGTCCAAAATTTGACTTTTTTGCCTTCTATAAATGGTTAACCAGTGCTTCAAATATGATCTCAAAGGTTGCATTTACCCAATACAGTAATAATCATGCTACTATACTTTAATGCATTAAAAGTACACTTTGAGCTACTTTTCACCGGTTCCCTTATAATACATAGATTGAATTGACCCATTCATCAAGTAGATGTGTTGACACCGCCACCTGTATTGCACACTAACCTTTACTCATCTCTTTCTATTTTGAATTTACTGCAGTGAAAAAGGATTGGGAATTGGCAAGGCGTCTTGGAAACAAAGGGCTTCCGTGGTAGTTACATCAAGCTTATTATTGTTGTACGTTGTAACGAGGCATGTCTGAGGTAGCAGAAGAAGATTTAGTACTCCAATGTGCAAAAGTAGGCATATTTTACTGATGTTAACAGTTTATTAAATGAACTAGTATATTGTAGTAGAAAGTAGGTACATCATTGACCTATTGAATTAACATTCTATTATTTTGTTCTATGAAACTAGCTAGCAATTCATTTACAGAAAAGTAGGAAGTTGTTGCTCTAGGAATTATTGAATAGGTCTGCAAAATTGTTTGTGTGTGATAAGCTGTGTTTGGATATGAGTTTAGTGTGACACGTGAGGTGCACGTATTTATCTCCACGCAGCTCCTAACCAACTTTGGCGCCAAAAGCATTCCCTTTAAATATCTGTTATATCTCGTTTGTGTAGTTAGACTTTCAATTACTTTTCTCTCCAAGAAAAATGATTGGGAGAGCTAACAAATGTCCCTAAATTTAGGCCTCAACATATGTGTCATGATCATGATGGTTTATGTAAAAGTAGGTCCAATTCTACTTTCTCCATTGTAACAGTTTGTAACAACTCTTTTTAACAAACATTGAGCTATAATTCGAACCTGATTCTCCGTTTCGATAGTTCCTGGTTAGTTCAAAGCAATTCTCCGAGCAATCCTGGAATAGCTACCTATAATAGTGGTTTTATTAGTTAGATCCCACTGCTAGGAAGTTTTATGAAGAAAATGTGAAGAAACTTGGTGACGGGTTGATTATGTGGTTGTTTTATTTATTGTTTATACATTTAAAAGAACTAGACGAGCACCCGTGCATAGCAACGGATTTTCTAGCGGCAAATAGTTATAAGTGTCATATTATGGTTAAGTATTTTATGTAATGTTTATACATAAAACACAAAACAATAAAAATGATGTATGGAAAGTTCTCTTTTAGCTGATCGAGAAGATGAAACTGATGGTTGTTCCACAGAATCATAAGGGGTGTTGTATTATAAGTTGTTGCAATGGGTATTGATGAAGCACGTGTTACCACATATTATAAGTTGTTGCAATGGGCCGTATATCTTGAGGCTGACCCGAATTTTATGAAACTTACATGAGAAGTTTTGTTACAAAGTCTTATTTCCTTAATTAGTAGTAAAATTCAAATTAATATACACAAATAGTTTATATCAACAACCAATATTTACAAATTTACGCTTGAATTTTAACACAACAAATAGACCAACAGTTTAATGAATGAGTGAATAATGAATGTGAAAATGATGTATCCTTAACATAAATAAGACCTTAGGCCTCTTAATAGACTATTACCCACAGAAGAGCTGGACCAACTGTGATCACTGATAAAGACTATTAACCACAGAAGATCTTGACTAAATGTGATATCTCATGGAGCAGGTAACTAAACCCACTTGACATTTCTTGACAGGTTTTGCCTAGAATTCTAGCCATGATGTATATTTATAGGCTTATGGTAGATTCAAAAGTGCAAAAACCTTTTCATAATAAAGAAAGTGCTCAAAGTGTTAAAGTGAATGAAATTAGAAGATTGAGTCTTTACAGGGTTATAGTTTTAATGGTTCCGGTTCCCAATAATGCAAAAACCTTTTCATAACAAATGAACAGACCACCCGAATGAAACACATCATGCCAAACTCATTCTGACATTATCAAGAATATCTAGTGTGCCTTGATTACACATTACCCTAACATGTGATCAATTAGAAAAAAATAATCGTTGTGGAATTTCTTAAAATTGCAGATGATTCAAATCAATCGTGATATAAAAATTAACTAAAAGAGTTACCTAATTGTTGAAGGGCTTGAATTCAATATGGTTTTTTACATTTTATAAAGTGCCTGCAATAAAAAATATGCAATTAAAATCATGAAAGTAGAAACAAAGAAATAAGTGAACACATTTCTTTAAACTTCCTGGGTAAGCTTAATAGTGGCGATTTTTCGATGATGATGATGAAGGGTTTTCTGAATGATGGTTTGATACTTTGTGCATGAATAAAATCTTGGTGCGTTTCTTAATGCGTAATTGGGGTGGGTTACAACTGGTATCATGAGGCTTACATGAGAAGATTTAAGAAAAAGTCTTATTTACTTAATAAGTGATCAATTCAAAATTTTACGCATGTTTCATTCCAGATCAATATTTCCTTTATTCACCCTAAATGCCCTTTTAGCTTTCAAGGTTCAAGGGTAGAATAGACGAGTACCAGTGCATAGCAACGGGATTTTATAGCGACAAATAGTTTATTCATAAAAAAAAAGTTTATAGGTTATAAATGAAAAATAATAAAAGTTTGAAGATTTGAGAATTAAACATAATATTTTGAAGCCCGGTTCGACCCGGGTGGTACAACCGGTTGAACCGTTCCGGTCGGAAAATTGATCGATTTAAACCGGGTCAACTTGCTAGGTTGGGTCGAAAACGGGTCAAATTAAACCGGTTAAACCCGTTGGGCTTGAAGCATCCCGGGTCAACCCGGCTTGTGATTTGTATTAATTAGTTGTATTTAATTTGGTAGATATGTTTTTAATTGGTTGTACAATATCAATAAATTATTGTACTTTTAAGTAATTGGGTGTTTTAATAAGAGTATTAATTACATTTCATAATTTTCTTTAATAAATTTTTTTCAAGATTTTCACTTTTCAAGATTGACTATTTTTCCTTTAAACATAGTATAGATATAATGACAATGCGAAAAAAAAATTGTGTACGTCTGGTGTTGACTCTTCAAATTTCTGGGACTTCTCGTCCACACTTAAAGATGGGCACCAATGGTCAATTGGTCATGAATTTGTTGTTCAATCTTATAACGAACCATGTCTAGTGGGCATATGTACATTCACGTGACAGTGTACCATGTCTCAAGTATCAAGATGTGGTTTTTATTTTGGTCATTTATGTATACTTTCGGATGGACTGATTTAAGCTCTTTTTTTGTTTTGTACTCTTGGGTCCTTTCCTCATCATGGAGTGAGATGCTTTTTTTTTGTATTGTTGTTCATTTTGTGGGTTCTATAATATTATTGCCTTTCTAAAAAAATCTTATAAGAAACCAACACATTTGCTTTCATTTAGACGATTATAACTTAACTTATGATACACTTCATTATTTCAGTCGGTACAAAATGACAACTAAATTTAAGTAGTACCATCTCTAAGGGTGATCACGGTCCAAAAACCGGACCGGACCGACTAGGACCGGACCGGACCGAAGACCGAGAACCGGAAAAACCATAGACCGAGACCGGACCGAATGTGGTCGGTCCGGTCTCGGTCCGGTCGGTCTTCGGTCGGTCCGGTCCAATTATGCAAGATTTGGCAAGTTTTTTCGGGTTTTTGGTCGGTCCGGACCGGACCGGACCGAGGACCGAATTAGCCAAAAAGGTTAGACCGAGGACCGGACCGAATGTGGTCGGTCCGGTCCGGTTAGTTTTGTCGGTCGGTCCGGTCCATCCGGTCCGTTTGCTCAGCCCTAACCATCTCAATCAAACAAAAACAAGAGTAAAATATTGTAAGCTTCATTTAAAAATTAAAATTTCCAGGCGCACTTTATTCTGCCACGTCAACTACTTGATAATGTTAGGTATTTACTTAAATGACCCTCAGGCTTATACTTTTATCAAATTCTTTCACTAACTTTAGATAATAACAAATCACTTTTAATTTTCGTATTATTAGATTATACCAATATTTTAATGAATACTCGCTTGCTTAAAACTCAAACCATTGACTTGAGAAAGACTGGTCCTTATGTCAACTATGGTGTGATAATCAGTAACGTGTTATGTATAAAGTACATTAAAAAAGTTATCCTATAAGGATATGTTAGGCTACCCACAGTAAGGGGATTCAATCCCCTTACTTTTCCCTGCCACATCAGCTTTCTCTTTCCGGCGATCTGCTGGCGATTCACTGCCCCAGTAAGGGCGACCTAGTTCAGTTTTTTTTTTTTTTTTTTTTTTTTTTTTTTTTTACAAACTTAATAATTAAAACATTAATTTCATTAATAAAAATAAAACAGTACATAGATTGAAAACATAAACTTAAACATTACATAAACTTCAATTAAATCCTAACTTTAGTTGTAGTCCGGGTGATCCCAAGTCTGAGAGTTGTCGGAGCGGTAACCGTCGTCGTAAGGATCAAAGCTCGCAAACCTCTCTTCTTCTAACTGAGCTTCCAACCTGCTCAGTTCCCGCTCCTTCTCAGAGTTCCAGCCATCATCATCTGCTGCCACATTTTCCTCAAAACTTACCTGAAAATTATCCAGACGAGGCAGCTGTTGTTGTTGCTCAACAACTCTTTGTGCAGATGAACTTGATTCACCTTGCACAAATTGTTGTTGTTGTTGTTGTTGTTGTTGTTGTTCAACCATAGCAGCTTTCACATTTTCTTCAAAGCTCCAACGAATCTTGTTTGTTTTTTGGGCATGTATCTGACTCACACAGCCACGCAATGCCTCAACAACGGCATGATCTTTACGAAATTCGTCGTATAAAAACTGGTCGATCACATATTTCCTGTCGTCAGAAATGTGATCGCAATCTGAGTAGCGTGTTCTCATTCGTTGTTTGAGGGCCTTTGCCAGCTCAAACCTACTAATAACTTCGGAAATAGCTTCTTGACGAGCCGTGTCGTCTTTCTCAGCTTGGTTTTTGACCCATTTTTGAAATTCTTCGACGGTATGAGGCAGTTTGTTACACGACATTTTGAATTGCAATATGTGTGAGATTTTGTGAATTTAAGTGTGTAAAATATGTTGTGTTAATGTGGTATTTATAGTGTGTTAAATTTATATATATATATATATATATATATATATATATATATATATATATATATATATATATATATATATATTTGAATGTAACGGCTAGTAGGTGGTTTTATTTTTTTATTTTTTATTTATTTTTTTTATTTATTTATTTATTTTTTTTTGAATCCAACGTAAACAAAAAGGGTACAAAAAAACTAGAAAGTAATCGATCCTATACTCGACCATTTGTCCCATTTTGGTTGCCTCGACCGAGTACCCACAGCAACAACGATCGACTTGGATCGATCGATTTAGTCGGTCGAGTGACCCTTTTGTGCCCAGCCTTATAGTCCTCAAGTAAGATCATAATTTAGAAAGTTTCAAAAAAACAATAAAATAATCCGCATTATATTTACATCACCTTATGAAAGTTATGGATCAAGTTGAATGGTTAAATTGTTTTGGATCAAGTTTTACGTTTAAATTATGTTCTCAAATTCTGGGTTAGACGAAATCTACCAAATGGAATATCAACTGGTACGTGTTGGTTCTTGATGATCTTGTTAATGAAATCCAATCAGCTTTCGTGTCGGATAGACAAATTCTGGATGGCCCGTTTATTTTGAATGAAATCGTTCAATGGTGTAAGAGTAGAAAGAAGCAAAGTATGATTTTCAAGGCTGACTTCGAAAAGGCGTAAGATTCGGTTAGATGGGAGTTTTATTGAAGACATGTTGAGGAGATTCGGTTTTGGTGAAAAATGGTGCATGTGGATTAAAAGTTGTCTTCATTCTTCTAGGGGTTCGGTCCTCATTAATGGAAGTCCTACGAAAGAGTTTCAATTCTACAAAGGGCTCAAACAGGGCGATCCACTTTCACCCTTCTTATTTATATTGGTCATGGAGAGCTTACATGTTTCGTTTCAAAGAGTGGTGGATGCAGGATTATATAACGGGATCAAGTTGGCGCCTTCTTTACAGATTTCACATTTGTTTTATGCGGATGACGCTATTTTCATGGGTCAGTGGAGTCAAAGTAATATTGATACTATTACGCGGGTGTTGGATGTTTTTTTATCGAGTTTCGGGTCTTCGGATTAATATGAATAAAAGCAAACTTATGGGTGTATATGTGGATAGTAGTAAAGTGAATCAGGCTACTACGCAGATTGATTGCTTGGTGCTCAAGATGCCGTTTAGTTAGTTGGGATCAAGAGTGGGTGATTTCATGTCTCGAATTCATGCTTGGAATGAGGTTACTGACGGAATGAAGTCTCGGTTATCGAGATGGAAATTAAAAACTCTTTCCATTGGAGGGCGTCTAACACTGCTCAAATCTGGTTTAGGTGCAATTCCAATATACCATATGTCCATTTTTAAAGTGCCTATAAAGGTGCTTCATAATATGAAAGCCATTCGATCACGTTTCTTTAATGGCACGGAGTTAAACTCTAAGAAACAAAGTTGGGTTGGATGGAACAAGGTCTTGGCTTCTAAAGATTTTGGCGGCCTTGGGGTGTCTAGTCTCTTCGCGTTAAATAAAGCGTTAATGTTTAAGTGGGTGTGGAGGTTTATATCTCAAAAGACTTCTTTATGGGTGAGAGTGATTAAATCTTTGCATGGAGAAGACAGCAAAATTGGTAAATAGGTTCAAGCAAGTTTTCCATCTATATGGCTTAGTATTATTAAAGAAATTGAGGCGTTGAAGATGTATGGTATTGATTTGTTTAGTTTTATTACCCTGAAGGTTGGTGACAGGGTAAATACTTCGTTTTGGGATGTAGCGTGGTGTGGGGAAGTGGCTTTTAAAAGGTTAGTTCCCCGGCTGTACGTGCTTGAAATGATGAAAAATATAGAGGTTTCATCAAAGTTGTCATATGGAGGTTTGGATCATTTGTTTATACGTAAGCCGAGAGGAGGAGTGGAGCATGCTCAATTTGAGTTATTAAAGGAAAAGGTAGAGGGGATTATTCTCAATAATTCTCAAGATAGATGGAACTGGTCTTTAGTTGGTTCGGGTGAATTCTCCGTGTCATCAGTTAGGAAACTTATTGATGATGTCCTTCTTCCGACGTCTAATACGAAGACTAGATGGATAAATGTGGTTCCCATTAAGATCAATGTTCACGCTTGGAAGGTTAAGCACGATTATTTACACACTAGATTCAACTTATCTCGTAGGGGGTATGGAAATTGACTCCATTTTATGTCCTATGTGTGATTGTTTGGCTGAGTCGTCTAGGCACCTTTTCTCCTCATGCAAGTTCGTTAGTGATGTTATGCGGAAGATTACGAGTTGGTGGGATATGGATTATCAGGAGAGCAACTCGTTTGAAGACTGGTGTATATGGATGTCGAATCTCAGACTTCCTTCGAAGCTCAAACAAATTTTTGAAGGTATTTGTTATATTGTGTGGTGGTTTGTTTGGAAGTGGCGCAACACAAAGATATTCGGTCAAGAGGATCATGCTAAGGTGAATGTTTTGGATGAAGTGACTTTGTGTTCTTTTTTATGGATTCGTTCTCGATGTAAGACTAGTTTTAGTTTCATTGATTGGCTAAAAAACCCTAATCTTATTTCGTTGTAAGTTCTAGCATCTTGATAGTTTTCTTAATAAAATCCGACGTTCAAAAAAAAAAAAAAAAAAAAAAAAAAAAGCTAGTTAAATTTGCCAAAATAATAAGTTATTACGTTAGTTACAATTATTTATTGATTAGGTGCCAATTATAGTCTTTCAAGTTTAGACAAATAAAAAACGAGTAAACGGATGAGGTTTTTCTTGTCCAGGTTACTCGGGAAAAGTGAATTTTTTTACTCACGTTATATGGTCTCGCCAGGTTAATTCCACGACCGTTTTCATGCCTTTCCTGACGACCCTGTATGTACACATCTAGTGAGGTCTAAACTCTTAAACGAGAAAATCCAATACTTTATCATTAAGCCTTTTGATGATTATTTTAAACAAATATCGTAGCGAAATGCATTTTGGCAATAAATCTTTTTTCTGTAAGTTAAAAAATAAACCGCTTTATATAAATAAATAGAGAGGCGAAAAACCTCACGTACTAGTAATATGGGACAAAATATCACGATGATAGAAAGTATTAACAGATCTAGAGATATAAATTTAAGGAACCGATATTTACACGAAAGAATTTACTTCTTCCATAGAAATTAAATGTGAAATGACTTGCATACCCTCACTAGACTTCTCTATTTACAAACGTTTTGCTTCTTTTTTTAAACTTCCAATTGCGTCTCACATACTTCTTTATAATATATGAATTGAATTAACATTGGGTGCCTCAATTCAACCAATGTAGCCATTGATTTACTTAATGAGTTTTCATTTTAGTAGATTAGTTGATGATAGACAATTTTCTAAGAGAGTAAATAAAAATGGTGTTTGGCTTCGGTTGGAATGAATCTAAAATGCAATTCTTCTACCTTCTTTCACTTAAATAGTTCAATATCATTCTCTAATTTTAGCCTCTCGCATACACACACGTGGGGAATTATGAAAACGGTTTGGTCTCAAATTTTGTATCGATGAAGCCATTGCAATCCGATAAGGATTGTCCTTCAACTTGGAACCAGTTTTTATGTTTTTATCCGATCCAATATCGACCACATTGTTACTCTTTAATGGACACTGAAAAAGTCTTAAACTCCATTAATGGTTACCAAGACCTCAGAGTACAACCATCAAAACACTGCCAACTTTTTAAATGAACCTCATTTTTTGACCTTCAACAATGTCGACATTGGTAGATGGTGGCGTGTGGATATTGGTGCCCGGATAAATACCCTTAAATTTAAACTCCAAGATTAACGGGTGGAATTGAGGCACCTGACTTTTTATTCACTTGAAAGAGAAGGTAACAACTGTTGGTTTTATAGACAAAATAATAATAGTCGTGTGTTAGGATCGAACTTGAGATCACGGGATTGCACACAATACGTATGAAGAGAAAATGTAATAATTATTTATAATATGTTATAATTAATTATTAAACACAAAACAAATAATAATAATTAGTATTATTGATTAATGACTAATTATTTATTAAACGAAGATTAGGAAACTAATTACTAGACAAAACATGGAAACAAGAGAAGGTTCCGGAAACCCCATGGGGGTGCCATAGCCGATCGGCCCAAGGGGGTTACCCACCTCCTTTGTGCCTTGAGCTCCAAGTTTTGTGTAGTATATAAGCAAACCCAAGATGTAGGTTTTTGACATAACTTGTACACACACATCTTGGTGTTTTCTTCTCCTTGTCTTTCTTTGATCGATCCAAAACCGAACATCCCTAAGGGTTTCGATTTCTTGCATCTAAAAAAAAGGGTTTTGTGTTTTATTACTTGCAAATACTTTTCTTGAATTAGTACGTGTGTACAAGAACGTGAATCAAACACACTATTGTTTGATTCTTGGATTGAATTACAAAAAGGTAAGGGGTAATTCATATAATCCTTATAAACCCTAATTAGGGTTCTTGGTTCCGGAAGATTGCATTGATTCTTGTTCGGGCTAGAATCACAAAGGTACGTTTATGATTTAAATAATTGATTAATTAATTACATGTTATTCGATCTATTATAATTGCGTCCGCTCATGCTCACTTTGATGTTCATGGTTTATTTATATGAAGGTCATGATATAATAATTCCAACAGTGGCATCTAGAGCCGTTATAATGTGTAATTAATTATCGAAACGCATAAAAATTGGATCTTGATTCGTATAGTTACATGTTTTTTAGGGTTTATGTGTTAGATCCCTGTCACACCCCCAGAAATCGGGTCCAGCGGAAGCTTACGTGTATTTTCAGGTTCTTAAGGCGTTATCTTACCTTTGGAGGCTTTTTGCATGGCATGGTCATAGAAGACTCTGATAACTAATTGGGACCGCTTTAACTAAATTATGGGCCTATTTCCACACTTCTTTTATAATATGTAAAATAAATGCTTTTGATAACAACTTTCATTCTAAATAAATGAAATGAAACCTTTCTTTGTACCTTATGATACCAATTGAGTTGCACCCCAGTGACATGTAAGCTTCCGCTGGACCCGATTTCTGGGGGTGTGACAATCCCTAACCCTAATTTTTTTTTGGGTCGAATTTGACCTAAAGGGTTTTTAGGGTTTATGGTTTTTAATTTTAATTGGATTAGAAACCCTAGGATGTCATGTAATTGTTATGCGTTTTAGTAAACGATCTTGGTGCAATGTGTTAATTGTTAAGCCAAATCCATAAAAAAGTGCATATTTGCATGGATTTTTATTGTGTTATAATTTAAATTGTTTAAATTGCTTATATATATTAATGGTTAAGTTATATTAAAACATGTAAATTTTAATAGATGTCGAATTGGGGAAGACTCCAATATTAAGTAATCAATTATGTGCTATGTGGTATTTATTTAATTTTGGCTTACGCAATCGATTTATCGATGTATGTGGCTCTTTTTCTAAGAAAAAGAAAGCCCTAATTGAATTAATACGTAATACACCTAGATTTGATTATTAATAAGACTTTTTAATAAGATTTGCATGTGGCTACATGTTTTATACATATTTAATTGTTATGATTATGTATATGTGTTTATTTAGTTGTTTTATTTTTTATTATATATTACTTGTTTTGTTTATTTATTGTGTTAGACATGTTTATATAAACGAAAAGGGTAATTTTTTGAATAGAAAAATAATACGGACTAAATAATGGCGAAATTGTTTTGTTTTTTAAGAGTTAAAATTTCAAAGAATTGGTTGATTGATGTTTTTGTACGTAAAGGTTAAATAGGCTCGACCGAAGTTTACACACTATAAGATGGGTATAAGGATGGCAACGCATTAAATTGTGGCCTTAGATAGACAACATTCTGTCTTAACGCTCGTTTGTGTGTAAATTAGACTTACCGAACAACCATTACATGTACATTGTCATCTTAAGGGTGAATAATCCACAATTCCACAATGATTATCCGAAACACTAAGCTTTCGGGCTTATGCAAAAGTACGATATAGTGGACGATAATTGATGGTTATTCTTTAATTGGTGAACCTGATACCTCAATCAAAACTTTGTTATTTTACTCTTAGCTAATTGGTAATAAAAATGTTTTGTAAAACCAATGTTATGAAGTTGTATGCATGCTTCTTCATACATTATTTTGATCACATCAAAATAGTTATACCCTTATAAAATTAAGTCGAATGCCATCTAATTAAGAACACTTGAAGTTGTAATTTACGTCATGTGAGACTTGGCGAGATTGCAATGGAGAGGTAAATTTCATAAATTCATTGCTAGCAGATCAACTGATGTGATGGATTTGTGAGTTTGCAGTTTTTAAGTTAGACGACTTAAATTGAGTAGGAAGTGAGACTTGACTCAAGGCATTAAGATGGGGACTAAACATGCTTACAATACAAATGTTTTGTGATTGTAAATCCCATAAATCTAGGAATTGGACAAAAGTTATGCCAATTACTTGTACGACAAGTTACCTCATATTGTACTTTCATTACTAGCAGATCAACTTATGTGATGAAACTATGTTTATGGAGGATCCTAGTTTTCAAGATTATTCTATGGATTTGTTTTTCCTTGGGTATTTTAATTTTCTTGAAAAATTGTATTATCAAAAATACTAATGTTTTGAACTTTCTTTATCTGTAGAAATGGCTCAAACTGATAACACCAACTTTCGTTCTGTGTTCAAAACTTATTTTGAACGAGAAAAATTGACTGGCTCGGAAAATTTCAATGATTGGTACCGTTCACTAAGGATTGTCCTGCGAGTGACTGATCAACTTGAAATCTTGAAAACGCCTTGTCCTGCTGAACCTGAAGGCGTGGCAGATACTGAAGCTGCTAAGGCCAAATGGAATCTTGATTGCAAGGAACATATTGATGTGGCCGCAATGATGTTAGGGGCGATGTCCACACCTCTTCAAAGGCAGTTTGAGGAGTATTTCCCCATGAACATGATTGATGAACTCAAGAAACTCTATGAGAAACCATCAAATGTAGAGATTTACGATTTGATGGAGGCTCTACATGGTTGTAAGCAAGGGGATGGTGAACCTGTGAGTGCTCATGTGTTGAAGATGAAAAGTTTCATGGATCAACTACAAACACTTAAGAAACCCTATGACAATGATATGGCTATGAACTTAATCAATAGGTCCCTTAACAAGGATTTTAATGGTTTTGTGAGGAACTTCAATATGCATTGTGTGGGGAAGACAGTAAGTGAATTGCACGCACTGCTCATTGATTATGAGAAAGGGTTGACACCAAAGGCTCCTACGCCCCAAGTTCTTGCTATACAAGGGGGTAGAATTAACAAGCCAAATGCGAACAAGAAGAAGGGTAAAGGAAAGAAGAAGGCTGATAAGAATAAGCAGGTTATGGCTTATCAACCACCTCAACCTAAGAAGAACCCTCCTATCAAGAATAATCCAAAGAAGGATCAAGGATGTCATTACTGCAAGGTGATGGGCCATTGGAAGAGGAATTGTCCTCTTTATCTCGATGACTTGCGAAACAATAAGGTCAAGAAGACTGGGCACATGGGCGCCAGCACTTCAGGTAACTTATTTGTCATTGAATTATTTACTTTATCTCGTATGATAAATTCCCGGGTATATGATACTGGATGTGGTATTAATATTTGTAATACACTGCAGGGGTTTAGAGAGGAAAGGAGACTAGCTTATGGGGAGCAATTTCTGCATGTGGGAAATGGAGCACAAGCAGCAGTTGAAGCCATAGGAATGTTTGATTTAGTTTTACCTTCGGGTTTAGTACTTTGTTTAAACAATTGTCATTATGCACCTTCTATAATTAGAGGTGTTGTTTCCTTTTCATGTTTGTTGGATCTTGGTTTTTCTCATACTATTGATGGCAATAAAATTTCTGTTTCTTTAAATGGTGTATTTTATTTTAATGCTATTGCTGTGAATGGTGTGTTTGAAATTGATATGAATAATTGTGTGACTTCCAACAATAATAATAATTCGATGTACAGCATAAGTAAGAGAATGAAGTATGACTTGAATTCGTCTTACCTTTGGCACTGTAGACTTGCCCATATAGGCAAGACTCGCATGCAAAAGCTGCAACGTGAAGGGCTTTTGAATGATATCAATGATGAGTCATTTGATAAATGCGAATCTTGTATTTCTGGGAAGATGACGAAGAAACCTTTTCATAGTAATATGGAAAGAGCTTCAGATCTACTTGGTTTGATACACACGGATGTGTGTGGACCACTTAGACATGTGTCAAGGAGAGGTGATGTCTACTTCTTAACTTTTACGGATGTGTGGAAAACTAGAAGTGGGGGTTGAATAGTTTACCGCTTTTTTCGATTCTTAATTAGCTTATATATCTTTGAGAACTTGACGTTTGGTTAAATATATAAACACAACTTAATATGTTTGATTCTTTGAAAAGACTTTTCATGTGGATAACAATTCTAACTTAACTTGTTTCATACTTTGAAAAGCTTTACTTGTAATGATCCTAACTTTGCTTGTTTAGTTCTTTGAAAAGCTTTACTTATGTTTAAAGATATAAGAACAACTTTACTTGTTTTGGTTCTTTGAAAAGCTTTATATGTGATCAACAATTCTAACTAAACAACACCATATAATAAGCAAAGATAGAGAAAGAAACAATCAAACCACAACACGATAGTTTATCGTGGTTCGGCTACAAGGACTCTTTTTCCTTGCCCTACATCCACGCCCCGAGTTTCCAACTCGAGAGTTATAAACACTAATCAACAAGCTCCTTTCACCGGCGGAGAAAACCTTACACGTCGCTTATACTTTTACCGACACAAAGCTAGATGTCGAGTTCTTTTACAAGGGTACAACCACTCCCATTCGTCGCTTACACTTTTACTGACACAAAGCTAGATGTCGAGTTCTTTACCAAGGGTACAACCACTCCCGTTAGTTCTTTTACTAGGGTACAACAACTCCCGACATACTACGTATTTTGAGGCCTAAAATACTAACCCATAACTTCTACATACATGACACACATGAAGTATAAACTACCAGAGCTTATACATGACCAAGCTACCAAGACTTGCAACTTTAGAGTTGAAGCTTGCAACTTCTTGAATGATCTTGTGGAGTTCCTTGCTACATAAGAGAATCACACAAGTCAAGGGTTACTGAGTTAGTTGAGAGAATATGTGAGAATAAGTCCTAAAAGGGTTAGCCAAAAATCAAGTTATGGCTTGGTATTTATAGCACACCATACTGCATGCTTGGCGGATCAGGCGGAACCCTTAGATGGGTTCCGCCCGTGTACCCCCAGGGTACCGCCGGGTCTGCAGTAGGTTTATGCAATAACTCTTCAAACCAAACAAGGTCTTGTCTCATAAATCCTAGCAACCAAACAATGTCATATCACATTACACTAGTCAAACACCAAACTTGCAAGTCACTACAAAGTTAGTCAAACACATAAATGCATATTGACAAAACTTGCCATAAGTGTGATGTGACAATTCTATTTAAAGAAATAAATATGATATGACAAGACACTTTCTAATTTAAGAAATAAAAACAATGTTTAGTTTAAAAGGAAATGTAAACATTAGTTAAACAAGACTTAAACACTCAAAGTGATGATTTACTCTTAGCTAAAGTTCATACTTTGTCATTAACAAAACTTAGCAAAGATCGTAAAATATAAATAACGTTTTTAGGCGATATTTGTATTAACAATCTCCCCCTTTTTGTTGATGACAAAACATAAACTTTATTTAAAAGTAAGCCATAAGATTTAGTGTTAAGTCTTATAAAGTTAGTATTAAAACTTGTTTTTGCAAAGAGTTAGCGAAGCGGAAATATCAAAAATTGAACAAGTTTAATATAAATTCTCCCCCTTTTTGTCGAAACAAAAAGTAGAGAAGCGAAGCGGAATAATGGCCATGCTCCCCCTTGGACGATACTCCCCCTAAATGGAGTGCCAAGAGAGGAGACATGGATTTTGAACCTACAAAAGAAAAGTTAGTTTCCGCACAAGATAAGTCATGAAAGTGTTTCATGTTTAAACACAACTAAGAGTTGTGAAGTGAAATAGTACAACACTCATGCTCCCCCTTGAATATTACTCCCCTAAATGGAGTATCAAGGAAGGAAAACATGGATAATGAACCTACAAAAAGAGAGGTTAGTTTCTAAAGCACAAGATTTATGTATGGTACCATAACAAGGTATAGTTCACACATCATACCTAAATGGTCAACAAACAAAGAAAACCTTGTAGTGTAATGAAATTCATTTCATGTAAAATTTAGACTTCTTAAAAAGTCAAAGACAAGAAATTTTGGTTACACTATCCTACCTCTAGAAATAAAGAAAAAGCTACAAATAAGCTACGACCATAAAAAGCTACAAGGAAATCATCATTTTTCTTTGTGAGAAACATTTTCCAAAAACAAGGCTAAGGTTGTTTAAGGAAGAAAATGTGGGTTGTGGTTGTAACGGGCTTTATTTTGAAGGTTGAGAGGGTGACACGGGTTTTGGTTTGTTGGTTTAAATGGGAAACATTTTCCAAAAGAAACGGTTTTGTTTCATTTTGGAGACTCTAAACTTGAGGTGGTGTTGGTACTCTAAACTTGGTTTGTTGGTTTTAATGAGCAACATTTTCCAAAAGAAACGGTTTTGTTTCATTTTGGAGACTCTAAACTTGAGACATTCCACAATGTGGTTTAGGATAAACCTCATTTTATTGGATATGGTGAACCAACAATGGTTTTGGGTGATGATACTCTTGTTGTGGTGGTTGGTTGTGGTCGAAAGACTCATTTTGGTTAAGCAATGACCTTGGTTATTCATTTGTGAAAGGTGGTGGTTGTTGTTGGTCTTGGTGGAAGATCATTGAGATGCTTTTATTTTCTTATACGAAGAAAATAGAGATTCAAAGTGTTGGGAAGGTTCTTGTGGTAGTGGTAGTTATTGTTGTTGTAACAAAATGGTGTAGGCTTGGTTATTTGTAAATGGTTACCATGAAGGTTTTTGTGAATGGGGTTGAAACACAAATGATTGTAGGTGTGTATGACCTTGATCATTTGGAAAAATTGAGGATTTAGCATACCGGTATGCCAAACTCTCAAGCAATGACGGTGGATGAGGTGCATCATCCAATGACTCATTTGGTTGAAATGTTGGTTGTTGTTGGGTTTCCATTTCGGCAATGGTGTTAAAAGGTGACAATGATGGAGGGCTTGATGGTTTAGGTGATAGGTTTTCAAAAGTTTCCAATAGTGGATGTGGTGATGTTGGTGGTGTATGGAAAAGTTCCATTGGTGTAAGTGTTGAAGTAACAAGATTAAGCAAATCTTGAATAGTGATCACATTGGTATTGAAATGTGTTGAGGTAGTGAGGTTAAGGAAATCTTGGATAGGTGAAAAAATGTTAAGCGAAGCATCACTTGAAGATGATGAGCTTGACTTGATGGTTTTGTTGAAGCAACAAGGTTTGACACTAATCCTAGTGGTTTTTGAGAAGGATTTTGATGGTTATGGTGTGATTTGAATTGTTTCAAAACTTTCAAATTTATAAGGTTGAAAAGGTGTTGAAATGGATGTTTGGATTTGATGTTCTACCATTCAAAGAATGAGGTTTCAAATGATTTTCATGACCATGTCACATCATTTGATGTTAATTCAATGGAATATGATGGAGTGAAAGATCAACATATGCACTCAATGCTTTGTGATCATGGGATGTGATTTGGTTGAAAATGTTTCAATGGTTTGAAGGATCCTTTAAAAGGGTTCATTGGGTTAGTTATGTTTGAATTTGAATTTTTTTTGGAGGGAAGTGGCTTCCTAATTGTTTTAGTGAGTGAGAGTTATTCTAATATGGTTATTGGAGTTAATGGAAGATGTTTCTCACTTAGGATAATGGTTTTGACACATTACAAGTTTTGGACTTAAGAAAAATGGAAGAATTTTCTGCAGGTGTCTGGCGGAACCCTCAGAAGACACTGGCGGAACCCATTTGAGGGTACCGCCTGGTCCGTTGGGTTATTTCTGGAATTCCCAGAAAATACACTGGCGGACCCCAATTTTGGGTTCCGCCAGATCTGCCAGACCCTAAAAAGTTGGCAGTCCGCGTTTTTGACCCGCGAGACGATTTTCAAAATTTTCGAAAACTCCTAAAATCAAAAAGATAATGCATTTCTGGTTAGGCAATGCAAAAATTAGACACGTAAACATACATATCATAGGACTTTGACCTTGAGGTCGAGGATTTCACTATACTTAGTAAGAATTGCCATAAACATGAAAATTTGACAACTAGCCAAATGTTGTCTTCCTACATCATTGTTAGTTCCTACAAGTTCCAAATAGTACCAAATAACTTACCAACACACAAATACATAACACGTAATGTTTAAATGACCAAATCTTTCAAATGACGCCTAGTGCCAAACACTCCTACACACCCGCTCTCATAGACGGTCAATCTTCTTCTTGAGCATTTCAAGAAATCTCTCGATGTTTTTGAACATCCCCTTTGTTTGCTTGAACTCCGCCGACTCATTTGGAATATCCGAAAGTTGGAAAAAGTAATATAGAGGTGGGAGCCTAGAGTTGGGCAAAGCCTAGAGTTGGAAAATGTTTACCTTGGGCTTTGTAGATTCTCCTATCACTTAGTGGGACAAAAGCGTGTGGAATAAGAAAGTAGTCTAGGTGAAGACCTATAGGAGTTGATGGAATGGGAGAGATGAACCTAAAGAGACGGGTCAAGAGCATTCCATATGGCATAGACGTTGTGCCTTGCACGGGAATGTCGGTCATTCACTTGGTCAAGTAGTAGGCAAGGTTGAAGGGTTGCCTAACGGACAAGGAGTAGAGCATGTAGCAAAGGTAAACATTGATGTGATCCCGGTTTCCTATGGTGCTAATTTCATTGGTTCTAAGGAGTTCTTCGCATTCCATTAATTGGGGCTTGAGTTCATGGATTTCCATTCCATATGGGTTCTTGATGACCTCATTTCCGGTTCTAGTTCTTCTAATGTTGGTGGTTCTAAAGAAGAGGTGGTCACGAAGTTCATCTTTGGACACAAGAGGGTTATCATAGGGATAGATGCGGTCAAAGAGTGTGTCAAGAGTTGAGAGGGAGTTCAAGTAGGAGTAGATTCAAGTACCAAGGTTTGGGACACCTAGGATTTGAGCAAACTCCTCGAGGGTGAAGGAGTATTGATGACTACTAGCCCTAAAGTTAATAGACATGCGACCATACTCATCCTTGGAGAGGGTGATGGATGCATAGAATTCTAAAGTGAACCTAGAACAAATAGGCTCGTCGATTTCTAAGAGACACTTAAAGTTGATTGTCGCAAATTCCGTGTAGAGGTTTGTACCTTCTAAGAAGGATGGATCAATGGTTCTACCCTTATGGTCATGTTGTTTTTCTAAGGCTTTGAAGACAACGATTTGAGTTTGAGTAAGACCTTTGGTTTTGTGGTGTTTGGGTAGGTACTTGATGGTGTCCTTGTGGTCGTAGTGAGTTAGAGGAGGCATGATGATTCCTAGAAAATCAAAATTTCACATTTAAGTAAATGACTATTGTAATGTGTATGTTCTAGTGTGTGCCTATATGAAAACAATGTGGAGGTGCGGTTGACTTGACTCATTTTGATGCTTAAAAATGTTTTGTAATGTAAGTGATGTTTCAATGACGTTTTTCATTTGTTTTAACAATGTGGTGAACGGTGGTAAAGTATGGGTGACGACCGAGGGTGGATATGTGAAATGAGGTGGTGATTGTTTGACAACACTTAAAGCTTGGATATCTTCTTTGTGTTCTTCACTTGCTAGAAAGTGGAAGAGACGCATTTCATAATGAAATTCACTTGACTTTTGACGACATAGACAAATATGTTAATGAGAGTATGGATATGACAATTGCCCTTTGTTTCAAAGAGCGACACAAAGGTGAACATAGGTTTATGTATCATGAAAGGTGGTTTAATCTTAATAGGTTAGGTTATAGTGGGGATGACACACTTGTTTGGTTACATTGTGGAATCTTCTTGTGAAGATGACTAGGTGGAGTTATTGGTGAAGATGATATTAACTCTTGGTTTCTTTGAGGGCATGGAAGTGGTGGATGACTCGATATTGATATGACAAAGGATAACTTGGTTTCTCATTTCACATTGGTTGTTTGAGGTTCGAGTGATGAGAGGTTATGAGGAATATGCTTGAAGTTTTGCTCATTTTGTGAATCTTATGGGCTGATGGTAAGTTGGAGTTGTGAGTAAAGAGGTGTTTGGTTTTGAACTTAAATAAAACATTCTGTGGCTTTGGCGGACCAGGCGGAACCAAAAAGTGGGTTCCGCCCGTATGGTCTGAGGGTGCCGTAGGATCTGCAGGGAAAACTCAAAAGGAATTGTCTTGATTTTTGTGGTTTTATCATAATGTTCAAAACTAAGGTTTTAGGTCTTATGAGTCCTTGACTAAGCCTAGGGATGATGAATGCTTCTCATTCAAGAGGTTTTGTGAAAACGTTGATAGAATGGTTAACGTATAAGACTTTCTTAGTTAAGATGTTCCTCAATGAACATTTTTACCAAGACGATGATGATGGATCACAATATTTCAATTAAGAACATAATGGATTGAATTGTCGCTGAAGTCGATGCTTCCTTTGTTGAAGGTATAACAATGTTGATAAGATGAATTCCGTTGTTGATGCGAGTTTGCTTGTTCAAGCGGAGCTTGTTGATGTGTTTCTCCATCCGATACTAATTTGAGAATCTTACGCGTTTTGGAGAATCATTGGGTAAGTAAGTATAAAAGTGCAAGTACCACTTGTGCTTTTCTTATCAACTTATTACCGGCATAATTCCATTTGGCATACACTATGGTTTCTATTCCCGTTCTTTTGGGAGACCATAATCCTAGTTGTGTAGTACCTTATGATGTATCTAACTTGGCTCAACTAACGAGTTATTTAAGGATCTTCATTAACACGAGCACATAGACAAAAGCTAAACATAATGTTGAATCTAAATGTTATGAGAACAAGTAGTCTTCCAAACATTTCTTTACGTTTAGTTTTACCTACGGATTTACTAATCTCATTCTTGATAAGTCATCAAAAACTTAACTATTAAGAACAAGAGAGAAACTAGGAATGTCTTTAAGTTAAAAACCCTTGCTTTTGTGGCTTGCTTTTATTGTCAAAAAGTCTTTCAAATATTGACACTATACTCACTTGATCACTTTGAAATATCAATTTTGTTTCACTAGTTGTTTTATTCTAAATTCCAAAAATTGTTTTTGTTGAATTTGTTTAGACACAACTATGACCTATAAATCAAGTTTTATAACTTATGTCAATTTTACTTGATTCAATATTTGACTCAAGGTGAGAAGATGTTGTTTTGTACTTTTACTCCATGCTTGTCTTGCCATCATTGGACTTTCGACTAAGTTATCATCTACCAAAGATGATATCATACAAGGAGGAGATTACCCGTTAAATGTTATATTCAACGACTCCTCGACTCTTTGGGTTTTCTTACTTAAGACACTATGAACTCTATTTATTTTGAAAAAGTCCAAGAGGTACAACATCATGAGACTATGTGTCACATTTGATGTGTAAATCCTAGATGTTGAAAACTCATTTTCTTTCGCACATCCTAATATTTGCTAATGTGATTTATTTCACCTTGTGTGTTTTATGTGAGATTATCATAAAGGCGTGATTGAAGAGAAACACAATTAAAGACTCAAAGTATGGTGTTTGAGAAAATTGTTTAACAAAGGTTTGTTTTGCAAGCATCACAAAAGTGTTAGACATTTTAACACTTAGGAAATTCTTAGTTAGCTCACTTGTAAGCAAGAGTTGAGTGAGACATACTCAAGAGTTTTTCGTGTTTATCTCTTGATGGTTAAATAACCAAAACACCTTATATCTCCTACTAGTACTAAAGACTAAATTCCTTGTTGCATAGAATCTAATTTTAGTTATTTACAAATAGCAGGTAGACACTCTAGAGTATTACAAATAACACATATTTGAACACATAATGCTAGAAGCAAGAGACTATTAAAGTCAAGTTGAAGTAATGTGTACCTTTTAAATTGCATAGAGATGCTATCAAGAGGATAAACATAACGCGTAGAGTCTTGGTTTGACGACACGCTTTGAAACTCAATTACTCATGTATCCAAGAAGGTTAGACAATCATATAAAGGCATAGAGCATGATAATCTTAATTCTTTTATCATGAGTTTCTATTAGAGATAGAATTATCTCTAAGTCTTTCTTCTAGGTTAGACAAATTTTACTTGCTTTGTTTTATTAGTTAATGGTGCTTTTGAGTTAAATCCTAATCCGGTTTTATCTTTAAACAACCTTTGACTCCCCAATAATCTTTTAAGAGATTTTGAGCTTTCATCAAATTTAACTAATAATTTTTCTTTTCTCATTTTGCATTTTAATCTCATGTTTGTAATCTAGACATAATTTACATACTAGATTAATTTCAACATTACTCTTAATTCTAGACATTTTATCTTCCAATAAGATTTCATTTTTAAAGATATTCTTAAGAGATTTTAAAGACTCATTCTTGAAGATAGCTTTTAGGTCCATGTTGCACAAATGTTTAGACTCATTTTATAGTTTAGAAAACTCTAGGATAAATTAATCAAAGCAAAATAGTTTGGTTTCAAAGTGTACCTTGCTTGATGTTTTATCTAGTATGTAATCACAAACCGGATGATTCACTTCATCTTCATCCGAGTTTATCCATGAATCGCAAGCAAGACAACAACGAGCTTGACACGAGTAATCACCTTTACTTACACCTTGCTTGTTGTATCAATAAGTTGACAATAAACTACCGGATCATTGTCTTCGTCAACTTCCATTACATTCCAAGATACGCAAGCAGGTTCAACAAAACACACATACTCATCTTCACTTGTACCTTCATTTAAAACATTTAAACTAGTAGCACATGTATTAACTTCTACTAAGTGTCTATCAATTAGTTTTTCTAAAACTTCTAATTCATATGTAAAATTAAATTGATCATATTTGACTTGACATATTCCTTGATGAAAGTTTACCATATTTTTCAAATATCATTAGCCTTTTGACAAAAATACATTCTTTTATATTTGGTACTAAAGCTTTGTAAAGCATTGTTTTAGCTTTAGTATTTTTATCAAGTTTAAGATAGTTATCTTGGTTTTCAAAAACTTGTTTTCTTTGGTTTGAAATTACCAAAAGAAATAATATGCCAAAGATCTTGATCAATTGATTTTACATAGTTTTCAAAATTACTTTTCCATTCAAGTAAGTTTTCTTTTTCAAATAGCGGTTGGTTTTGAATAGGTTGCCCTTCTTTGAGATTTTCAAAATCCATGAATCGATCCAAGTTTTAAAATACATTCTATTTTAAAGATCTTGAGTAACGTAGCTCTGATGCCAATTGTGGAAAACTAGAAGGGGGGGGGGGTTGAATAGTTTACCGCTTTTTTCGATTCTTAATTAGCTTAAATATCTTTGAGAACTTGACGTTTGGTTAAAGATATAAACACAACTTAATATGTTTGATTCTTTGAAAAGACTTTTCATGTGGATAACAATTCTAACTTAACTTGTTTCATACTTTGAAAAGCTTTACTTGTAATGATCCTAACTTTGCTTGTTTAGTTCTTTGAAAAGCTTTACTTATGTTTAAAGATATAAGAACAACTTTACTTGTTTTGGTTCTTTGAAAAGCTTTATATGTGATCAACAATTCTAACTAAACAACAACATATAATAAGCAAAGATAGAGAAAGAAACAATCAAACCACAGCACGATAGTTTATCGTGGTTCGGCTACAAGGACTCTTTTTCCTTGCCCTACATCCACGCCCCGAGTTTCCAACTTGAGAGTTATAAACACTAATCAACAAGCTCCTTTCACCGGCGGAGAAAACCTTACACGTCGCTTATACTTTTACCGACACAAAGCTAGATGTCGAGTTCTTTTACAAGGGTACAACCACTCCCATTCGTCGCTTACACTTTTACCGACACAAAGCTAGATGTCGAGTTCTTTACCAAGGGTACAACCACTCCCGTTAGTTCTTTTACTAGGGTACAACAACTCCCGACACACTACGTATTTTGAGGCCTAAAATACTAACCCATAACTTCTACATACATGACACACATGAAGTATAAACTACCAAAGCTTATACATGACCAAGCTACCAAGACTTACAACTTTAGAGTTGAAGCTTGCAACTTCTTGAATGATCTTGTGGAGTTCCTTGCTACATAAGAGAATCACACAAGTCAAGGGTTATTGAGTTAGTTGAGAGAATATGTGAGAATAAGTCCTAAAAGGGTTAGCCAAAAATCAAGTTATGGCTTGGTATTTATAGCACACCATACTGCATGCTTGGTGGATCAGACGGAACCCTCAGATGGGTTCCGCCCGTGTACCCCCAGGGTACCGCCGGGTCTGCAGTAGGTTTATGCAATAACTCTTCAAACCAAACAAGGTCTTGTCTCATAAATCCTAGCAACCAAACAATGTCACATCACATTACACTAGTCAAACACCAAACTTGCAAGTCACTACAAAGTTAGTCAAACACATAAATGCATATTGACAAAACTTGCCATAAGTGTGATGTGACAATTCTATTTAAAGAAATAAATATGATATGACAAGACACTTTCTAATTTAAGAAATAAAAACAATGTTTAGTTTAAAAGAAAATGTAAACATTAGTTAAACAAGACTTAAACACTCAAAGTGATGATTTACTCTTAGCTAAAGGTCATAATTTGTCATTAACAAAACTTAGCAAAGATCATAAAATATAAATAACGTTTTTAGGCGATATTTGTATTAACAAGATGATTTCAGCCGTTATGGTTATGTTTATTTACTTAAGCATAAACATGAGGTGTTTGAAACATTTAAAGTTTTCAAAGCAGAAGTAGAATTGCAATTGGGAAAGAAGATTAAAGCTCTTCGTTCTGATTGAGGTGGAGAATACCTTAGTCAAGATTTTAAAGATTTCTTAACTGAGAATGGAATTGTCCAGAATCTCACATCTCCATATACTCCACAACAAAATGGTGTATCTGAGAGAAGGAATCGTACATTGTTGGACATGGTTCGATCAATGTATAATCTTACTAATCTTCCTTTGTCTTTTTGGGATTATGCTCTTGAATCAGCTGTTCGTATTTTGAATATGGTTCCCACCAAGAAGGTTGATAAGACACCATATGAGATATGGACTGGAAAAGCTCCGAACTTGTCTTATTTAAAGGTCTGGGGTTGTGAGGCGTATGTTAAACGTGACTCACAAGATAAACTCCAACAAAGATCTGTAAAATGCATTTTTGTAGGATACCCTAAGGAAACTATGGGTTACTACTTTTACTACCCACCTGAGAACAAAGTGTTTGTTGCAAGATATGGTGATTTTCTTGAAAGTGAATTTGTGGTTCAAGAAATCAGTGGGAGAGTATATGATTTAGAAGATGATCTAAATAATGCATTGCCTTCAGAAAACACTAGCACACTTCCTATAGAACCGGAAAGTCTGGGTCCTCCACCGGAAGTTGAAGTAATTCCCATTCGCAGATCTTCAAGATCTGTGAAAGCTCCTGACCGTCTATGTCTTAATGTAGAGGTTGATGAGCATACACTAGGGGATCTTAATGAACCTACTAGTTATAGAGCTACCATTAATAGCCCTCAAAAGGCTAAATGGAAAACTGCTATGGATGGGGAAATACAATCCATGCATGACAATGAAGTCTGGGAAGAAGTTGACTTACCTCCTGGTGCCATGGTAGTTGGGAGTAAGTGGCTTTACAAAATCAAGACTGACATGGATGGATATGCACACATTTATAAGGCTCGTCTAGTTGCTAAAGGTTTTACTCAAACTTTTGGAATAGATTACGAGGAGACGTTTTCTCCTGTAGCAGACATAAGAGCTATAAGAATTCTCATAGCTATAGCAGCGTACTATGACTATGAGATTTGGCAAATAGATGTGAAAACCGCTTTCTTAAATGGTCATCTAGATGAAGACATCTATATGGCACAACCAGAAGGGTTTGAAAATCCAGAATTTCCAAATCGTGTTTGCAAGCTTAAGAGATCCATTTATGGATTAAAGCAAGCATCACGACAATGGAACAAGAGGTTTGATGCTGAAATTAAAAAGTTTGGATTCACTCAAGATCTTGATGAGCCATGTGTGTATCACAAAGCTAGTGGGAGTGATAATGTAACTTTCCTAATTCTATATGTTGATGACATATTGATCATGGGAAAAGACATTCCAAGTTTACAAGCTGTTAAGGCATATCTTGGAAAGTGCTTTTCTATGAAAGATTTAGGAGAAGCTGCATACATTCTGGGAATCAAAATCTATAGAGATAGATCAAGGCGGTTAATTGGATTAAGTCAAAGTGCTTACATTGACAAAATATTGAAAAGATTCAATATGCAAAATTCCAAGAAAGGATATTTGCCAATGGAAGTGAAACATGACTTATGTAATGAGTTTTGTGCTTCAACACCTGAAGAGGTGGCTCGCATGAGTAAAGTTCCTTATGCTTCGGTTGTAGGATCTATTATGTATGCGGTTAAGTGCACAAGGCCAGATGTGGCGTTTGCTCAAAATATTACCAGTCAATTTCAACAGAATCCAGGTGATAAACATTGGATTGCTGTTAAGCATATTCTTAAGTATTTGAGGAATACAAAAGATATGTTTTTGGTATATGGTAGAAATCCATCTGCAGAACTTTGTGTTACAGGTTTCTGTGATGCATCCTTTCAAAGTAATAAAGATGATTCGAAGTCTCAGATGTGTTATGTCTTTGTTATCAATGGAGGAGCTATAGATTGGAGGAGCAAGAAGCAGAGTACAATTGCGATGACTGCAACAGAAGCTGAATACATTGCTGCTTCAGAAGCTGCTATGGAGGCTGTTTGGATTAGGAAATTCGTTTCTGGGCTTGGTGTTATGCCTTCAATTGAATTACCTATTAATATGTATTGTGACAATTCTGCTGCAATCATATTTGCCAATGAACCTGGAGTCATGAGAGGCACCAGACATTTTCTACGAAAGTATCACTTTGTTCGTGAAAAGGTTGACGAAGGTGAAATAAATCTGTTGAAGGTTCACACAGATGAAAACTTAGCTGATCCATTCACTAAGGCTTTGGCAAAAGAGAAGCTTAATGGATTATCCAATGGAATTGGACTTAAATTAGCTAGTAGTTTCATGCATAACTGTGATTAGTATTTGAATAAAGAATATTGTAAACAATTATTATTTTAATAAAATAAAGTATGTTGGTATGTTTATTTCTATTGTTAATTATTGTTGTCCTATTTTTGCATGTTTAAATCCATGAATAATAGTTATTCTAAAATTGTCCGTTGTCAGTTAATAATATGAGAATATTATTAAATTAAGACAAATCTGAAGTTGATATAATATACTTAAGTATATTGATGCGTAGACATGTCATTTCAGACGATATTCGATGATACTGAATATAGGACTTATCCCAACTATATGATGTTACTTTATGGATCTTGTCATTAAGTAAATCATAAGAAGTTATCCTTAGACTTGAGATACAAGATAACGGTCATGAATGTAGTACATTTTTGTGGAACAACTTAATGCTATACGTAACTGGTAGTCATAAAGGTTGTTTTCGGAAGTGTTACAAAGTTTGTGTGTTTTGCTTGTAATCAATAAAGAATTTGTTCCTTCAAATTAATTTTTGGAGTTTAATACTGCTGGGCCCCTCGTAGGGTTGTCAAGGTGTTTGCGTGGCCACGCCCAAGGTCTTTCTTGAAAGGTTCAAAAGATTTGGTAATCTTGTCAAATTCTAAAACGAGAAACAGAATGGTTAATTAAGGAATGACCTAGATCCATATCCTTATTTAACACGGTATTAGAAACAAAGGGATAATAATAATGAGAAATCATTAAAAGGTTTTCCAGGAGCCTTACTCAAGTTGTACTAGAGGCATCGACGTGTTGCAAGACGCCAATCGATGTGATCACACTATTATGATATGTCTAAGTGGGAGCTGTTGGTTTTATAGACAAAATAATAATAGTCGTGTGTTAGGATCGAACTTGAGATCACGGGATTGCACACAATACGTATGAAGAGAAAATGTAATAATTATTTATAATATGTTATAATTAATTATTAAACACAAAACAAATAATAATAATTAGTATTATTGATTAATGACTAATTATTTATTAAACAAAGATTAGGAAACTAATTACTAGACAAAACATGGAAACAAGAGAAGGTTCTGGAAACCCCATGGGGGTGCCATAGCCGATCGGCCCAAGGGGGTTACCCACCTCCTTTTGTGCTTTGAGCTCCAAGTTTTGTGTAGTATATAAGCAAACCCAAGATGTAGGTTTTTGACATAACTTGTACATACACATCTTGGTGTTTTCTTCTCCTTGTCTTTCTTTGATCGATCCAAAACCGAACATCCCTAAGGGTTTCGATTTCTTGCATCTAAAAAAAAGGGTTTTGTGTTTTATTACTTGCAAATACTTTTCTTGAATTAGTACGTGTGTACAAGAACGTGAATCAAACACACTATTGTTTGATTCTTGGATTGAATTACAAAAAGGTAAGGGGTAATTCATATAATCCTTATAAACCCTAATTAGGGTTCTTGGTTCCGGAAGATTGCATTGATTCTTGTTCAGGCTAGAATCACAAAGGTACGTTTACGATTTAAATAATTGATTAATTAATTACATGTTATTCGATCTATTATAATTGCTTCCGCTCATGCTCACTTTGATGTTCATAGTTTATTTATATGAAGGTCATGATATAATAATTTCAACAACAACTGTGATTAAATCCGATAGTTCAATCTAAAAACAATTGTGATTAAATGAGGTTGTGAATTGTGAGGGCATAATTGACCTTTCCCAATAAATTGCTGCGTTCCGTGTAAATATCTGGTTCCATAAATTTATCACATACATTTGACCTCTAGCTTTATTCATACCAAATTTAGTCACATGACATCCGTTTACTTTAAATATTCCCAAATAACTTTGCATACAACAACAATTATTATTCTCATGAAATAATCACCATCAACCAAACTTAATATCTACTATTTCTTTGTCTGATTATTTATTTATTTATTTATTTATTTTATTTTTTTTGTTAGTGTGTGAGTGTACAGTGAGCGAGGTATGTATGTGTTTAAATGTGGTATGTTTGTGTGATTGATTTGAAATAGCTATAAACGCGAATGTGAAGTTGAGGTGATGATAAAGAATATAGTCGGCTTATATTTATTTTAGTTTAGTTTTGTCATGTGTACACCTAAAGGTGCTCACGGTCTAAAAACCAGACCGAGACCGAGTTAAGGCAAAAACCCTAGATCGAAACCGGACCGAATGTGGTCGGTCAAAATAAACTAAATGTTCGGTTTGTAAGCTGGACCGGACCGATCCGGACCGAGACCGAAATAATGAAAAACCCAAGACCGAGACAGGACCGTTGGTCCTTCGACCGGTCCATTTTTCAATCGGTTTTGTCAGTCGGTCATGTCAGATTGCTCAACCTATGTACACCTAAAAAACCAACCATTATCACAAAAATAATTTTCCCATAGCAATAAAAGTTTAAAACATCTTTAAATCCTTAATGAACCAATAAATCAAAAAAGCAAGCTCGTTAACATTATTATATTAACACCACCATGATATCAATGATTACCAATTATTTCATTGGCTGTATTATTCTCAATAAATAATTAACCATTCTAACACAAAATAACAAAACAAAATAAAATAAAAATTCCACTTCCATGTGACATACTGAACAGTTAACACCACCCAAATTCCTTTACTCCCAAATAAAAACCATAGTTTATTAATCTTTTTATATTTTAATCATGTATGTATAGACATAATTAACATTAACAGTCAAATGTCAGATTAGGGTTGGTTCTTGTTGCAGAAAACAAACCCCATCATTATTAGATTGGTATGGAACCTTCACTTTCTTTTAGTACTTTTTATTCCTTTTTTTATTCATTTTTTTAACTGAAAAATGCATTTTTAATCATTGACTTATTTTCAAAGCTTCAAATTTGAAACCCACTTATTAATTCAGATTTGGTAAATGGGTTTTGTTTTTGGAAGCTTTTCTGATCTGGGTTTTATTGGAAATTGAATAAAAGTTGAATCTTGATGCTTAAATTGTTGTTTTTTGGGCTTGTTTTTATAAATTTGGTTAAAAAGTAATGATTTTGGAGATGGGTTTTTTGTTTTGAAGATTTTGTGATCTGGGTTTTGTTTGAATTTGTATAAAAAGTGAATCTTGATGCTTAAATTTGTTTATTGATTTAAAAATGGGTTTTTATTGTTGAAGCTTTTCTGATCTGGGTTGTGTTTAAATTTGAAATTTTTGTTTTTATGTTGATAATTAGACCAAAAATGATGTTTTTTATATGAGTTAGGTATTTTATATACAATTTTTTATTCAGGTTCTAAGGTTACTAATTTGATATGGAGGAAAGAAGTGTTTTAATGGAAATGAAGTTGGAAGAAGATGAAGATGAGTTTAGAAGCTGTTGTGCAGATGAGGAGGAACTTGATAGGAAAGAAATGATGAAACAAGGATTAAAGAATGAGATTGTTGATGATTCTTTGGATGAATTTTCGGTACGAATGTTTTTTAAAGGTGTATCGATTTCGGATCCTGGAAATAGTGGTTTTGATGTTTCGGGTATTGGGGTGGTGATGGAAAGAGTTCATAAGGTTCCTTTGATCCAAGTGCAAAAAAAGCTCGAGTTTTTTGTGGATGAATCGGTTGCGGATTATTTGGCGTTGATGGATGGTTTGGCAGAAGCTGCACGAAGTAATATTAAAAGGGTATACGCGTTCACCAACTCAGTGAGCTTATTTGATCAGGTTAGTGAGTTATTTCGAGTTGAATTATAATGTGATTATGCTAATCTTTATGTTGTTTGTATATAATAATGCATCTGTGTCTTTAGTTTGCAACAAAATAAGTAGCATTTTGTTGAAACTGACTTGTAGACACATTTCATTTGGATTCTCAATTCTGAAAGTTGCGGTTTTCATGCCAGATTACAATTACTGAGGAAACACTCGAGAATCCCCTTCTCATGGCGTTGAAGCAAAGAATATTGCAACATGTTGAAAATCTTGAACATTTCGTTCTAAAATGTGTTCCCAATATTGATCTTGAGGAGCCACTGCAGCTAGCTCAAGTGGCCATTGGAATCGTGAATCTGCCTATTAAGGGCGACTCATCGGTCCAAACATGTTCCCTTTGTTGTGAAGATAAACCAACACCAATGACCATCACCATGAAATGCTCACACAAATTCTGTTCCTGTTGCATCAAAACTTACGTTGGTGAACAAGTTCAGTCCTCTAAAGTCCCGGTCAAATGCCCTAGTTTAAAGTGCAGATATTACATTTCTACACCCGAGTTAAAATCATTTCTTCCAGTTGCCTCTTACGCATTGTTAGAGGATGCCCTTTCAGCACCAACTTTGCAAGCCACGGATAAGTTTTACTGCCCCTTTTCAGATTGTGCGGTTCTGCTTGATCCATGTTGTGATTCAAACCAATCTGCGAATAACTGTGTCGAGTGCCCTGTATGCCAAAGATTTATATGTGTGAAATGTGGAGTCACTTGGCATTCGTCAATGAGTTGTGACGAGTTTCAGGACCGCCCACCACAGGGCAGGGTCAACAATGTTGATGATTTGGAGAATACAAGATGGAGGCAGTGCCAAATGTGTGAAAGGATGATCGAATTAACACATGGTTGCTATCACATGACATGCTGGTATGATCATCTTTTGACGTTTTCAGTTTAAAGCACTTCCCTTGTAAACTGCAACATTTGACCCGTTTGACCCATTCCCCTTTTAGCTAACAAAATCATTGACCCGTTTAAGATAAAACACAGCCCAAATTGACCCATTCACAAGTAAATGGGTCAAAAATGCCACCATTAAAATAACTTTTTCTCTTGTTTTTGTGCAGGTGTGGGCATGAGTTCTGTTATTCTTGTGGGGCTGAATACACAGAGAGTGAACAGACGTGCCAATGTGTGTTATTGGATAGTGACGGAGGAGAAAGTGACGACTTTAGCCTTACCCAGAACTTCAGTTCCAGCCCTGCAGTCGAGGAATGGGCATGGGACTCATGTGGGTCACTTTCAAACTTGATGGATGCTTATTCGGATCAAGAAAGATCACAACTTGCACTAATACAACGGTTTCTTGCCGGTGGGTTTAGTCTCGGTGACCACAATACAAGCACGTATCAATCTCAGTCTCCTCCAAGCCCGTGTGTAGACTCGGGATCTTCGTATCTTGAAAACACGATGAAGGACCTTCATCAGCTTCCTTGGCTTGAGAGGTTTGTTTCTGTCATTAGTGACGATTATTATGATCAGTATACTCAGTGAAAGCATATTTAACATACGTGAAATAGACAATAAAAAATGTCGATTGGAGAGATGGAGATTCTCATTCTGTCTCTTTGTAACGCGTATTCTGTTATAGTCATCAGTGTAGTTAAAATTATTATTATAGTCTTCATCTTGAAGATTATCTTGAATTGATGTATACAAACATTGTTTGGTATTATATCTTTTTTATTTAAAGAAAGGATAATTGAACATTACCAAAAAAAAAAACGTTGTTTGCGAAATTCAGTTTGTTCTTCTTGAGCTTTTAACTGCTGTACAAGTAACTTGTGTGTGTCACTAGTTGAAAGGCGTCAAAACCTGTTCGACTTCGTTAAGGTTTAATCTTATGAACCTGTCGTCTTGTCAACACTTTCTTTTTTATAAAATTATTGAAGATCTGTGTCGGGCAGCAAAGCTACGACCATTGCTGATCTCAAGAAACAGATCAATGGAACCTGAAGCAGGGCAAGAGAGAACCCATGAATGATTCAACATTTAAGGGCAAGAAGACCTTAGCATCATACAATATTAAGAAATTGATAGATGAACTTGAAAAACTACAGAATGATTAATACAAGGTTTTCTTAGGCTGCGCATTGCGACGGGTTTAGACTTTTTTGAGGTGCGTGTTTACGGTTTGAAACAATACTCCGTGTTATAAACAGTTTTAGTGGGTCAACCTGAACACGACCAGCTTAACAAACGGGTTAGGTGGGTCAACCTAAACATGACCCGAAACTTGTTTATACTCAACCGTAGCCCGTTTGTTTTCATTTCCATCTCGAATGGTGTTTCGTGTCGTTTCAAGAATTGCGAAATATAGGCCGTAAATATACTCCTCAAATAAAATACTCATAATTTGTATATACTTGTTCTTCATTCATGTGATCAAAAATATGTAGTAAACATTAAAACATGTGATCAAACCTTTAGTAAAGATATGAATAGACAATTTTCTCCTTTTTATTATTCGTTCAGATTTTTTTGCAAATTGATATTAGGGGGTGACTAGTGAAATATTCTTAAAAGGTCTAAATTCCTACATTTTAATAACCATTCTGCTTTAGAAATATGTCAAATAAGTTTGCAAGTAAGCCGGGTTTTAATTTACATCTCCAAACTTTTGATAGATTGGGAATATGTTTCAGCGCTCCAACTTACGGCCTTCTTAGACCATAGATTCGATGGGTTGAATTTAACATTTATCTCCTTAAAAAACAGAGAAAAACTGTGAATGTTTTGTGGGAAAATTACATAGATAGGTAACGAACTTTGAAAAATTTTCAATGTTAGGTAATAAACTTTCTAAAATATTACTATAACATACGAAACTTGTTGTAACCGTTAAAGTTATGCAATATGACCGATTAAGTCCCACATGTGACCCCAAATAATCATAAATAAGAACTATGTTAATCCAAACACCCCGTGAAGCAGATGGTGTCTTTTCCAACCAACCCAGATCCCTAAATAATTTTCCATCATATTAAGCATTTCAATCCTAAAATTAACCCTTTTTTCATCAATCAAAAATAAACTAATAAAAAATCCAATTCTATTTTCAATTTTTGATCTCCCTCCAATCCAAATTTATTTCTCGTGTTTTGGTTTCTGATCCTTCGTTGTATTTGGTGTGTTGTTTGTTGAGGTGATCATGGCAAAATACAGATCCTAAGAAGATGATGCTAACCGTATTTCGATTTCAATTTTTGTTATGAATTTCCCTGAGTCTTTCTCTGCTAAAGATTTGTTTCATACATGTAAGCAATATGGTCAAGTGGTTGATTCGTATATTCCATCGAAGAGAACGAAAGAGGGTAAGCGATTTGGTTTCGTTCGTTTTATTAATGTTTTTAATGTGGATCGATTGGTTAATAATCTGTGCACAATTTGGGTTGGCCGTTTAAAATTGCACGCAAATACAGCGAGATTTCAAAGGAAGCCTTTGAATGAATCAAATACTTTTGCAAAGAATATGGGTGAGAACAATAGGGGAGCTGATAGCATGTTTATGTGATCCATATATGTGACTATGTGAGCTTAAATGGAAGTTTCATTTGGTTGCAGATTGCTTACAAATAAAGGCATATATGACATAGCAGCTCTTTGTTCTGATCAAGAAATGTAAGTTACCGACTTTCTTTCCTAAATGTTAAAATTTAAAAAAGATCAACCACTTAAACTACTGACTTTGTGAAGGTAGAACTTGAAATACTAGAACCACATTTTGAGAACCATCTTCTATATAAACATTTTATTCCAATTGGATGTCTAGTTTGTTCATATAAAATTATAAATCATATGAATTGTCAAATAACCGTCAGGGATTTCTTCAAGGCATGTGGATTTGGAGATGATATGCTTGGATCAACAACAATGATGTATACTCGGAGTGGCAATGATATGGTTATAAGTGCTGATTTTGAACCCATGTATTGATTGAAGTCAAATTGGAAGTAGCTGAGATGTTTGTATATGTATATGCAGATACTCTTGTGGATTTTGGGGGGAAAACCTTTTTGTGAAAGTTACCGGTTTAGCAAGTGACAGGTTGCAAAAGTGACACTTATTGCATAACTTTAACGGTTTCAACAAGTTTCGTATGTTATATTAATATTTTAGAAAGCTCGTTACCTAACATTGAAATTTTTTCAAAGTTCGTTACCTATCTGTGTAATTTTCCCTAATATTTTAGAAAGTTTGTTACCTAACATTGAAATTTTTTCAAAGTTCGTTACCTATCTGTGTAATTTTCTCTTATTCTTATGATAGAGCAATGTTATTTTTTGACATAGTAAGATGCTTACTTCAGCTTCTTGCCCGTTGTTTTTATCATCTAGAATTTCACGTCAAATTTCTATGTCCTTCGATTGTCCCTGTTTGTCAAATTATTACTTGTGATTTAACCTCAATTCCATGTCACTTTTTGCTATCAAATAGTAAATGATCAATAGTTCTCTTTCAAAAATATGTTTGGGTTAGCGTTACTCAACTATGTAGTGGATTGGAATACGTACCTAAGGATTGTGCTTTGAAGTATTACTCGATCTAAACAGATAGATGATCGATCATGACCCATGTGTTTGTTGTAATAATATTGTTTTAAAATGTAACACCTCTTTATACTAGTTTATAGTACTAACTTTTAAAACTCTGATCAAATTGTTAAATAAGTTGTATTTTGAGTATTTGGTCATTCATTATTTATTGCATACACTGACTTGCTTTTTGTCATACAAAATTGTTTACGTTAAGTTGTAGCACAAAACATGGGAAAATTACACAGATAGGTAACGAACTTTGAAAAATTTTCAATGTTAGGTAACGAACTTTCTAAAATATTAATATAACATACGAAACTTGTTGAAACCGTTAAAGTTATGCAATAAGTGTCACTTTTGCAACCTGTCACTTGCTAAACCGGTAACTTTCACAAAAAAGTTTTCCCCCCAAAATCCACAAGAGTATCTGCATATACATATACAAACATCTCAGCTACTTCTAATTTGACTTCAATCAATACATGGGTTCAAAATCAGCACTTATAACCATATCATTGCCACTCCGAGTATACATCATTGTTGTTGATCCAAGCATATCATCTCCAAATCCACATGCCTTGAAGAAATCCCTGACGGTTATTTGACAATTCATATGATTTATAATTTTATATGAACAAACTAGACATCCAATTGGAGTAAAATGTTTATATAGAAGATGGTTCTCAAAACGTGGTTCTAGTATTTCAAGTTCTACCTTCACAAAGTCAGTAGTTTAAGTGGTTGATCTTTTTTTAATTTTAACATTTAGGAAAGAAAGTCGGTAACTTACATTTCTTGATCAGAACAAAGAGCTGCTATGTCATATATGCCTTTATTTGTAAGCAATCTGCAACCAAATGAAACTTCCATTTAAGCTCACATAGTCACATATATGGATCACATAAACATGCTATCAGCTCCCCTATTGTTCTCACCCATATTCTTTGCAAAAGTATTTGATTCATTCAAAGGCTTCCTTTGAAATCTCGCTGTATTTGCGTGCAATTTTAAACGGCCAACCCAAATTGTGCACAGATTATTAACCAATCGATCCACATTAAAAACATTAATAAAACGAACGAAACCAAATCGCTTACCCTCTTTCGTTCTCTTCGATGGAATATACGAATCAACCACTTGACCATATTGCTTACATGTATGAAACAAATCTTTAGCAGAGAAAGACTCAGGGAAATTCATAACAAAAATCGAAATCGAAATACGGTTAGCATCATCTTCTTAGGATCTGTATTTTGCCATGATCACCTCAACAAACAACACACCAAATACAACGAAGGATCAGAAACCAAAACACGAGAAATAAATTTGGATTGGAGGGAGATCAAAAATTGAAAATAGAATTGGATTTTTTATTAGTTTATTTTTGATTGATGAAAAAAGGGTTAATTTTAGGATTGAAATGCTTAATATGATGGAAAATTATTTAGGGATCTAGGTTGGTTGGAAAAGACGCCATCTGCTTCACGGGGTGTTTGGATTAACATAGTTCTTATTTATGATTATTTGGGGTCACATGTGGGACCCACATGTGTTAATCGGTCATATTGCATAACTTTAACGGTTACAACAAGTTTCATATGTTATATTAATATTTTAGAAAGTTTATTACCTAACATTGAAAATTTTTCAAAGTTCGTTACCTATCTATGTAATTTTCCCTAAGAATAAAACAAATGTTGTTAACTTTCTACTATAAAGAGTAATTGATTCATATGATCAATTCTTCATCAACTTAACCTCGAAGGAGTATTTGGTCTTCGATGATGTTGCAAAAACCGTTTTAAAAGAAGATAATCGACACAAGAACAAGGAGAACGGGTAGCACAAGTCATTACACATGGGAGAGCTTCATGATGGCGAGAAGGAGATCAACAAAATATGGCCCAAGTGGGAGTCAAAATCATGATAGATCAACGTCAAGAAGAAAGAAGAACTATAAAAGGTTACAAGTGTGGATTTATAGTTCTACTTCCTTTTCGACTAGATCAACCATTGTTTTGACTCCCACTTGGGTATCGTATGATGTACGTATGAACACAAACGCGAACTTGGGTAACATGAACACGTAGCACAAGTTATATAATTTATCACTCGTCGTAATATGATCATGAATATCACACGATATGTGTATATCATATCTTACGGGCGCATAAAGACCCGTATTCATACGTTACTCACCTGAAACACTTTATATTCCTTCCCGAGATCCCGAAAGGTTTCCGGCTTACTTTTATCACCTAATAACGTTTCATACATATGAAGTTCATTTAGAACATGATCTTAGCTTTCATAAGCTAGCGTTTGGAATCTACTAGAAAATAAGGGGGGCGTTTGGTTCATGGATAATTATAAAACTCAACTTTACTTTTCATAATTTAACACCACAAAAATGGTGTTATATCATCTTACTAAGGTACCCGAGGTTTCCCATAACATAACAACATGATTAACATCAATTCTTAGTGATTTCCAAAAATCACAACTTCTCTAAATTTTA
Source organism: Artemisia argyi (assembly GCA_030686995.1). NCBI lineage: Eukaryota > Viridiplantae > Streptophyta > Magnoliopsida > Asterales > Asteraceae > Artemisia > Artemisia argyi. The sequence goes on along the minus strand of CM060709.1, from coordinate 203,261,505 downwards.
CCAAAACCCCTCTTACGTATCATAACATGAACTTTAAGCATTATCTCATGATGGGTAACATACTAACATCTAAATATTAATTTAAGAACTTGGTGACAATTGATGCCTAGAATTGCTTCATGGAAATGGTAGAATTCGCGTCCCTAACACTTGATATGATAATTCCTTAGCTTAATCTTGCTTGAAACTTGATAAAATCAAAACCCTAATCATGTGTGTTCTATAAAGTTTGTGTGACGTGAGGATGGAATGAGATGATGTGATAATGTTGAACTTCTTAAGCTTTTAGTAAGAGCTTATAGCCTTATATGAAATTTATTTTATAACTTTCAAAGTTTGGTAAAGGTAGTCCCTGTTAGTCAAATTATTAAAAAGATAATCCTTTTCATTTATTAACCTATTTTCATGAGAGGTCCTCTTGACTAACGGAACTTTAATAATATAACATAGGTTGATGGGCAAGCTTTAAAATATATTTAAAGCCATTATCGTAAAAATTGAGGTGTTAAATTACTCCACCCATATATACATAAAAACAAGTTGCACACATAAATCAACGCTACTATACATATAATCGCCACTATGCGCGGTTAATTGTCTAGTATTATAAATTTTGCAACTGGAAACACAAAATGAATTACGTACAACAGTTACCAACATACTATACGATGTTTTCCAAATTTAATATGGACATACAATTTAAATGTAGAAATAACACTTATTGATACTTTTTAAAATTATCAAAGCAAGTTTCACCACAATAATATTTCAAACCATCGTAATCATGGAGTTAGAAAATATCCCAGATATTTACAAAGTTTAAGATTATCATGCACGGCGTAGACTACTGGGTCTCTTTCTCGGTACATACATTTGGACCTCTACCCACCATATATATTTGTTCTTTAATAGTTTATTTATTGGGATAACATTTTACTGATTAAGGGAGCATTTGGTTTTATCACTGTTTTCCCAAGGTATGTCATTTCACTTTGGGTATGTAAACAGCTGGGTTGGATAATTGGTAAAGTGGTAATTTTAAGCTAGCCAAACGGGTCGGGTCGATTTAAACGAAAATTCATTTTGTTCCAATGGCAATTTCATGCTAGCCATAAGCTGCTTACTAGTATAAAATAAGCTTAGACGAACACCCCTTTGTTATTATACTTTATCGATCCACTTTGTAAGAAACAAATAGTTAAAGGCATGTGCTGTCTCCATACAAAATCATGATCAAGATTACTTCAAACATTTTTAGTACGCATTTAGATTTTTCTGCCCAATGAATGTCACAAAGAATATTACTAAAAGTTATTAATATATGGACATTATATTACAATGTAGAAATAATACTAGTAGTTACTGATAACTTTTTACAGTATATGTTGATCGAAGCAAGTAGTTCCAAAACAATAAAGTTTCAAACCATCATAGTCTTTGATTAGAAAATATCGCAGATATTAATTCCAAAGCTTAAGATTGTCATTCACGGCGTAGACTCTCGGGTCTCCGGATAATTTCGTAGTAGGTTCCTCCTATCAATCATAACTACAGTTATATATAAACGTAATTGATTCCTTCCATTTTCTGTTATGAATAATCATATCATTTTTCTAAACAAAAATATGAAGTTAGTTCAAGCTTACCATTTTTTACTGCTGGTTATCCTCCTTTCATCAACTACATTGGGTTCAGCTCAAAAATACGCCAAGATAGGGTGCAAAGATACATGCGGGAGTGTGACGATCCCATCCCCTTTTGGAATCGGAGCAAACTGTTCTCTCAACGAATGGTACAATGTTGATTGCAACTCTTCAACGCCATATCTATCATCACTCAACAACCTTGAAGTCTTGCGTGTTGACTTAAAAAATCGAACAGTTACTGTTAAAATGCAAAAGTTCTCTAATTGCAGCCAGATAACAAAGAGTGTGGATCTTGGTAGCAGCCCCTTCCTGTATTCCAAATTTTACAATACATTTGTTTATGAGGGATATTGTGGTGATGCTGTCATGATGGACAATCATGGTAGTGTGCTCACTGGGTGTTCCACCAGTTGTAGAAATGACACTACCACTGCTGGTATCATCGATACAAGCAACTGTTTTGGCATCAATTGTTGCCAAACAAAAATTCCTCAATATTTGGAGTCGTACAGCATGAATCTTACAGGTATGGAGAGGCAGATGGGTGGAGATGGAGCTTGCGGGTCTGTGTACTTGTTGGATACAAATTCATCCACTGATGGAAGCAACTTATCTCACCAAACGTATGTTCCAACATCACTACAATGGATCCTATCAGACCACGACCAAGATCAAGTAAATTGTTCTGGTTATGATTGGTATTCAGTTGTAATGGATCTGGGTAATGGTACTATGATGAATTCTTGGTATTGTTACTCCTTCTATGGAACCTCAACAATCAAAGGGAACTCTTATCTGATGGATGGATATGGTACGTAACTCTGTATTTAGTATTTATCTGTTTATTTTGATCACAAAAGTATGTTCATTTCCAGCATCGTGTTTGCGTTTGTTTTCTAGAAAATCTTTTTTATATAATAAAACAAAACCTCTTTATAAATTTTTCATTTAAAAAAAATAATTCATACCTTATTTAGTAATAATTTTATTAAAAAAAAAAGATTACTAGGTAACATTTTATATTTATCTATAACACAAGTAGAAAATAAATACAAAAAATATAGATAAGATGCAATTAATAATAAGATTAAAATTTTTAAATAATAATCTTTAATAATAAAAAAAAACTATAATTAAACATTATAAATCAAACAAAACAAAGATTAAATTATTTGTTTTTTAATAAATAAAAATATATGATTCAAATTTTAAAAAAAAAAACTCGCAAGTGTGCGAGCATTATAACTAGTAGACCTGATAAAATAAGCTTATTTACCAATTTACCATTCGTTATAAATACATATAAGGGTCCCAAAATCTGATCAGCAACAAATTTTTTAATCTAGCCATATTTTAACCTAACTAACCATAGATATAATTACTTAATTAATTTTAATTCATCAATTCAAGTTTGTTATGTTAGTTTACAGCATTTTACTCATAATTACATCCCATCATTTAGATTTGGGTTTTTACCACACAATGATCTAAACAATGATGAAAACAAGAATTTAAATTAGGGTTTTTACCACACAATGATCTACGACGAACACCTATGATTATGAGGCTTCAAACACCTTCAAAGATGATTAAATAAAATTTATTCAGTTTATATTTTCTATAAAAAAATTAATATTAATTATAAAGAATGAGGAGAAAATCATTTATACATACCAATTACTTCAAAAAGGAGATTCAATTTTTTTGTTCTTGAGTTCTTGATGACAAAACCAAGTATGGAGGCTAACGTTTACGAACAAAGGTCAAAATGGACCAAATATTGTAATACCTTTTAATTCAAATATAAGACAATTCGTCAAATCCTATTAATTTACGAAACTTTTCTTTATCATTTTGAGAACACTTGTTTTATTTCATCAAAATAGAATTTACATAGTTGTTGAAAGTAAACGGGCAACAAGCTGCACCGCTAGTCCTTTTTGGATTGCAAAACTAACTCTTTTGAAAACTATATTTGTGAATGTATGTGTCATAATTAAATCGTACATGCATTGCATAATGCATCGTCATAACAGTATCACACTATTAATTTTTACGGTTGCATTACATCGCAATAGCACTATTGATAGACTCGGGTTTTATTATTATTTTATTTTTAAATGTTGTCCTTCACTCACGCTGCGTTCTCGAGTTTTTCTATGTGGGAATAGAAATGATGTGAAAAGAAGAGAAAAGAAATGAAAAGGAAAGGAAAGAAAGTTGATTTTATATTTCGTGTTCTTGAGTTGAAATGAAAGGAAAGGAAATGAAATAATGTTGTATTCTCGAGTTGGGAAGAAAATAAAGAAAAAGAGACATAATTACATTTATGCACTTTTAGATATGTTCATTTTATCATAAGAGTCGAATATGAGTAAATATTGAAAGTTATATTGGTCATTATATACTAAATAGTGCGAGTGTAAAATACTTTCCGTCCAAATCCGCCCATATTTGGGCGGAAAATTCTTATAGGAAAATCACTAGAATTTTCCTATCATTTCCTTCCTGTTTCCTTTCCTTTCTGTCCAAAAAAAACTCGAGAACACAATAAAATTTCAATTTCCTATCATTTCCTTTCCTTTCCTTTTAAAAAATAACTCGAGAACGGAGCGTCAGTGACTAAAAAATGAAAAGGAAAAAGAAAAAACCAGTGACAAACGTCAATTCAAGTGTCTTTCATGAAATTAGGAAGATCATCACTCATTTGGTTTTTTTCTCTACATAGCAAATGAAGTGATAAATGTTTTTACGTAATGTTATAAATAGCGTGAAACGTGACGTGGCGGCATGACCAAGCTTCACGTCTTAACGGCTAAGGCGAAGCTTTTGCATCTATAAGACGTATTATAAGACGGCACAAAATATAAATAATATTTATATATTTATATTATATTTCATATATATCGAGTTTATAAAAAGACATGGTATAAGACGGCATAACGCATGGTGTGATGGCATGACCAAGCCTCACGCTTTTACGAGGCTTTGTGCGCCTTTTGCAACCATGTTTTTACCATAATCATACAATAATTCATTGAGATTCACCGCATGTTATTGTCTAACGTGCTTTATATTTTCTTCTTTCTGATTTTTATCCATAATTATTTGTTCAAGCCGTACCAAAAACATGGCATTATCACATTGATCGAGTTACGCTTACTATTAAATAAAAATATCTGTCAAACTTTGCAGCAACACGCAAACATAATAACATATATACATAACACTCGTTACAAAACGAAAACACTTCTTTCTAGTTTGTGGTATAAATCTTATCACCCTTCTCTATGGAAAAAGAGAATATTTAAACCTTTACCTACTTACCTTCCTTTCATTAAACAGGAACTGTGAAATACGCAAAGTCAGGGTGCAAAGTCACATGCGGAAATAACGTTATGATTTCATATCCTTTTGGAATTGGTGCAAAATGTTCTATCAACGAATGGTACACTGTTGATTGCAAATCCTCGAAGCCATACCTGTCTGCACTCAACGATCTTGAAGTCTTGGGTATTGACTTGGATAATCAGACAGTCAGTGTAAACTTGCAAAAGTTCTCTGATTGTAATCAGACGAGTAAGAGTGTGGATCTTGGTAGCAGCCCCTTCCTGTATTCCAAATCACACAATAAATTTGTGGGTATTGTGGTAATGCTGTCATGATGGATGATGACGGTAGTGCTCTCACAGGGTGTTCCACTAAATGTAACAATGACACTACTACTAATACTACTGTCACCATCAATACAAACAAATGTGTTGGCATCAATTGTTGCCAAACAACAATTCCTCGTTATCTAAAGTCGTACAGAATGAATCTCACGGGTTTAGAAAGTCAGCTGGATGGAGATGGAGGTTGTGGATCGGTCTTTTTGGTGGATCAGGCCGATTTATATGATGAAGGAAGCTTTTCTCACCAGTCATTTGCTGAAGTGAGCAGCAGTTCTTATGTTTCAACAGCACTACTGTGGACCCTTTCAGACCTTGATAAAGTCCAATTAACTTGTTGTTATGAATGTACGCCCTCTAGGCGCAAAGTAGATCCGGGTAATGGTACGTTAATGGATACACTAGTACAAACAGCACAATTCCCGACGACATTTTTTTACTTTGCCGACGTCATGACGTCGGCATGTTGTTGATACCGACGAAACTTAGTCGGCCAGCGTTAGTCGGCAATGCCTCGTCGGGACTTAATGTGCCGACGTCATTTCCCGACGCTGAGGTGGGGCCCACAGCCATTTTCAGTCAAACAAAAACTTGGTTCGACAAATAATATACCGACGTCCATTCGTCGGTATTTTAATTATAATTAACAAAAAAATGATTAACTAATTGGTCAAATAGTCAACCAGTCAAACAGTCAATGTCTTAAAATACCGACGACATGTCGTCGGTAAAAAGTGCATTCATTCAGAAAAAAAAAACAGCAGCAGCAATGCTGCAAATCCAGATTTTTCCCGGAAAAAATCTACAAAAACCAAACCTGGAAATCAACAAAGACCATAACCCAAAATGCATCTGTTCATTCATTCATTCATAAACGACCAAAGCAAGTCATAGTATTCGTTTATAACGATACAATAAGCTAATATAGTAATCCGATAATGCCAATAATAATAGGATGTCAATAACAATATAAACAAGTTCAACAAAGCAACCTACTAGTCTTCGGATTATACCCTCGTCTTGTTCCCAATATAGTACCTTGACGAGAGCAGTTGTCGTAAAGATCGCCAGGTTGACAGGAACCTCTGCATGAGGTTTGGGAAATGGGTAAGTAGTACCTGCAGCAATACGAAAACAAATACTAATGAGTGAATGCCAATAGTTCAACCAAAAATAATGAAAATAAAATACTAATGCCACAACTAGACCTCAATAACACAAAGCTTACCACAAACTTATATCAAACCAGAGCTGCTTGTGCTGGGATATAACAGCAAAGAGCTGCTAACAGCAATAGGACGAGAACATGCATATATACTTGGGACTAAATTTCTTCATTGGTCATCCTCACCTGTCAACCCTATTGCCTCTCTCAAATCTCAATCATCTAGTTATACAACTAAACACATAAACACAATTTATAAACACAATTATACAAATTTATACCACAAAACAACCGCATACACGTGAAAGGCATACAAGTTACAACGAAGTGCAAGTTACGAACATACAGGACCAATATCAAGAACCAAATGATTTTTTTAAGATCGTCTATTCCCTCTAACCTGAGTTACATACTGATGACACCAAAACTACCTCCATATCACTAGTCTGCTAATATGATTTTGCCCCTTTTTACCTATAACATCAAGCTCTTACCAATCATATGTATCAAATACTTTGGTCCTACACCCTAAAAGTCGCAACATTTTACCAGTGTTAGCTACTAATCTGAGATGCATCTTAGGTATAATGTTAAGTTACAACTTGTCACTAAAAAATGGTATAAATTATCAAGAGAACCATAGCAGTAACATTGCAAGTCAACTTAAATTATAATCCGTGTAGCAAACAAATTGAAAGACAACTCAAATATACCTGAAACTTGGTTAAAGCATCATTGAGATAAGGCCATGGTTGAGTACTATCAGCTTGTATGGACCTCCATAAATCACCAAACGACTTTTGATACTCATCTATCACCTGATCAACATTCGCGCTCAACTAACAAAATAGTAAGCAACGTCTCTAACTACACCAACATAATGATGTTTTTATTTCTTAAAAAAAATGTTTTTATTTGTTACAAACAACAAAAGTAAGACTACAATTTATAACTAACTATACATTAAACAAATCATGAATGATAAAAAAAAGTTAACAAAAACAAGTAGAAAACTTACATCAGCAGCAGCAGTTAACGGCAATGGTGGTAGTGGTGGTGGTGTCCAACAGCAGCAGCGGCGACAGTGGTGGTGAGTCGGATAACAGCAAGGGCGGACGGTGGGGGGTCGAGAACTACATAAAACACAAACAAAAATTAAAAAAATCATAAACAAAAACATAACAAACAATTAAATGACAAAGAAAAACATATACCTGGTTGTTTGGTGGGTCGAGTCTGGACGACAGCAGCACAACGACGACGGTGGTGGGTCGGGTACCCTAAACCAAACACCACAAAACATAAAACACAACAATAAACAAACACCTTAAATTCCTAAACCAATTTAAAAGAATAAAGTCAAATAACCTTTGTTTTATAAAAAGAGGAGGAAGAAAGAAAGAGAGGAAGAGATGGTGGTGCACGTTGGTGCTAGGTTGGGAGGTTGGCTGTGTCGCAGTGGTGGTGTGGTCGGCGGTATAATAGCGATGGTGGTGTAGTGATGGTGTGGTGTCGGATGTGGTGGTTGTGGAGTACTGGTGTCGGAGGTGCTGGTTGGAAGAAGCAAATCGCCGGCAAGCTCAATTATTAAGAGAGAAGGGTGAAAATTTTTTATAACTTTTTTTTCTAAGTGTTTGACGAGATCTGCTTTTTAATATAACTTTTTATTGTCCTGACGACATGTCGTCGGGATTATATTTTTATTTTTGTCGTTTGTGATTTTGGCGGGATAAAATGAAATTTTGGGGGGTGAATCGAAAATTTGGGGGATTTGACAAAAAAATACCGACGCTATGTCGTCGCTATTTTAGTATAATAAAAATTTTATTACTTTTATAAAATAAATAAAATTAATTAGTATAAATTCTTTTATTTAATATATATATTTAAAATTGAATAATTTTATTTAAAATTAAACAATTTAGTTTAAAATTAAAAAAATTATTTATTATAAATACTTTTATTTAAACACGAAATGTTAAACGAACGAGTCGAGATGATATGGTTATACACGAGATGTTAAACGGATGATCCGAGATGCTATGGTTATACACAAGATGTTAAATGAACAAGTCGAGATGAAATGGTTATACACGAAATGTTAAACGGATGAGTCGAGATACTATGGTTATACACGAGATGTTAAACGAACGAGTCGAGATGATATGGTTATACACGAGATGTTAATCGAATGATCCGAGATGCTATGGTTATACACGAGATGTTAAACGAACGAGTCGAGATAATATGGTTATACACGAGATGTTGAACGGAGGAGTCGATATGCTATGGTTATACACGAGATGTTAAACGAACGATCCGAGATGCTATGGTTAAACACGAGATGTTAAACGAACGAGTCAAGATGATACGGTTATACACGAGATGTTAAACGGATGATCCGAGATGCTATGGTTATACACGAGATGTTAAACGAACGATTCGAGATGATATGGTTATACACGAGATGTTGAACGGATGAGTCGATATGCTATGGTTATACACGAGATGTTAAACGAACGATCCGAGATGCTATGGTTAAACACGAGATGTTAAACGAATGAGTCGAGATGATATGGTTATACACGAGATGTGAAACGGATGATCCGAGATGCTATGGTTATACACAAGATGTTAAAAGAACAAGTCGAGATGAAATGGTTATACACGAGATGTTAAACGGATGAGTCGAGATACTATGGTTATACACGAGATGTTAAACGAACGAGTCGAGATGATATGGTTATACACGAGATGTTAAACGGAGAAGTCGAGATGCTATGGTTATACACGAGATGATAAACGAACGATCCGAGATGCTATGGTTAAACACGAGATGTTAAATGAACGAGTCGAGATGATATGGTTATACACGAGATGTTAAACGAATGATCCGAGATGCTATGGTTATACACGAGATGTTAAACGAACGAGTCGAGATAATATGGTTATACACGAGATGTTGAACGGAGGAGTCGATGTGCTATGGTTATACACGAGATGTTAAACGAACGATCCGAGATGCTATGGTTAAACACGAGATGTTAAACGAACGAGTCAAGATGATACAGTTGTACACGAGATGTTAAACGGATGATCCGAGATGCTATGGTTGTACATGAGATGTTAAACGAACGATTCGAGATGATATGGTTATACACGAGATGTTGAACGGATGAGTCGATATGCTATGGTTATACACGAGATGTTAAACGAACGATCCGAGATGCTATGGTTAAACACGAGATGTTAAACGAACGAGTCGAGATGATATGGTTATACACGAGATGTGAAACGGATGATCCGAGATGCTATGGTTATACACAAGATGTTAAACGAACAAGTCGAGATGAAATAGTTATACACGAGATGTTAAACGGATGAGTCGAGATGTTATGGTTATACACGAGATGTTAAACGAAAGAGTCGAGATGATATAGTTATACACGTGATTTTAAACGGAGGAGTCGAGATGCTATGGTTATACACGAGATGTTAAACGGATGATCTGAGATGCTATGGTTATACACAAGATGTTAAACGAACAAGTCGAGATGAAATAGTTATACACGAGATGTTAAACGGATGAGTCGAGATGTTATAGTTATACACGAGATGTTAAACGAAAGAGTCGAGATGATATAGTTATACACGAGATGTTAAACGGAGGAGTCGAGATGCTATGGTTATATATGAGATGATAAACGAACGATCCGAGATGCTGTGGTTATACACGAGATGTTAAATGAACGAGTCGAGATGATATGGTTATACACGAGATGTTAAACGGATGATCCGAGATGCTATGGTTATACACGATATGTTAAACGAACGAGTCGAGATAATATGGTTATACACGAGATGTTGAACGGAGAAGTCGATATGCTATGGTTATACACGAGATGTTAAACGAACGATCCGAGATGCTATGGTTAAACACGAGATGTTAAACGAACGAGTCGAGATGATATGGTTATACACGAGATGTTAAACGGATGATCCGAGATGCTATGGTTATACACAAGATGTTAAATGAACAAGTCGAGATGAAATGGTTATACACGAAATGTTAAACGGATGAGTCGAGATACTATGGTTATACACGAGATGTTAAACGAACGAGTCGAGATGATATGGTTATACACGAGATGTTAATCGAATGATCCGAGATGCTATGGTTATACACGAGATGTTAAACGAACGAGTCGAGATAATATGGTTATACACGAGATGTTGAACGGAGGAGTCGATATGCTATGGTTATACACGAGATGTTAAACGAACGATCCGAGATGCTATGGTTAAACACGAGATGTTAAACGAACGAGTCAAGATGATACGGTTATACACGAGATGTTAAACGGATGATCCGAGATGCTATGGTTATACACGAGATGTTAAACGAACGATTCGAGATGATATGGTTATACACGAGATGTTGAACGGATGAGTCGATATGCTATGGTTATACACGAGATGTTAAACGAACGATCCGAGATGCTATGGTTAAACACGAGATGTTAAACGAATGAGTCGAGATGATATGGTTATACACGAGATGTGAAACGGATGATCCGAGATGCTATGGTTATACACAAGATGTTAAAAGAACAAGTCGAGATGAAATGGTTATACACGAGATGTTAAACGGATGAGTCGAGATACTATGGTTATACACGAGATGTTAAACGAACGAGTCGAGATGATATGGTTATACACAAGATGTTAAACGGAGAAGTCGAGATGCTATGGTTATACACGAGATGATAAACGAACGATCCGAGATGCTATGGTTAAACACGAGATGTTAAATGAACGAGTCGAGATGATATGGTTATACACGAGATGTTAAACGAATGATCCGAGATGCTATGGTTATACACGAGATGTTAAACGAACGAGTCGAGATAATATGGTTATACACGAGATGTTGAACGGAGGAGTCGATGTGCTATGGTTATACACGAGATGTTAAACGAACGATCCGAGATGCTATGGTTAAACACGAGATGTTAAACGAACGAGTCAAGATGATACAGTTGTACACGAGATGTTAAACGGATGATCCGAGATGCTATGGTTGTACATGAGATGTTAAACGAACGATTCGAGATGATATGGTTATACACGAGATGTTGAACGGATGAGTCGATATGCTATGGTTATACACGAGATGTTAAACGAACGATCCGAGATGCTATGGTTAAACACGAGATGTTAAACGAACGAGTCGAGATGATATGGTTATACACGAGATGTGAAACGGATGATCCGAGATGCTATGGTTATACACAAGATGTTAAACGAACAAGTCGAGATGAAATAGTTATACACGAGATGTTAAACGGATGAGTCGAGATGTTATGGTTATACACGAGATGTTAAACGAAAGAGTCGAGATGATATAGTTATACACGTGATTTTAAACGGAGGAGTCGAGATGCTATGGTTATACACGAGATGTTAAACGGATGATCTGAGATGCTATGGTTATACACAAGATGTTAAACGAACAAGTCGAGATGAAATAGTTATACACGAGATGTTAAACGGATGAGTCGAGATGTTATAGTTATACACGAGATGTTAAACGAAAGAGTCGAGATGATATAGTTATACACGAGATGTTAAACGGAGGAGTCGAGATGCTATGGTTATATATGAGATGATAAACGAACGATCCGAGATGCTGTGGTTATACACGAGATGTTAAATGAACGAGTCGAGATGATATGGTTATACACGAGATGTTAAACGGATGATCCGAGATGCTATGGTTATACACGATATGTTAAACGAACGAGTCGAGATAATATGGTTATACACGAGATGTTGAACGGAGAAGTCGATATGCTATGGTTATACACGAGATGTTAAACGAACGATCCGAGATGCTATGGTTAAACACGAGATGTTAAACGAACGAGTCGAGATGATATGGTTATACACGAGATGTTAAACGGATGATCCGAGATGCTATGGTTATACACAAGATGTTAAACGAACGAGTCGAGATGAAATGGTTATACACGAGATGTTAAACGCACGAGTCGAGATGCTATGGTTATACACGGGATGTTAAACGAACGATCCGAGATGCTATGGTTATACACGAGATATTAAACGAACGAGCCAAGATGATATGGTTGTACATTAGACGAATTACATTAAACGTTAAAGTTAAAACACGAATTACATTAAACACTAAACTTAAAACACGAAATACAAAAGTACGATTAATAGAAACTATGATACGGTAATTAAAATAAAACTACGAATTAAGAAAATGAATTATCTGAGACCCAACCATCCTCCTCACTCGAAGAAGACTCTGATGGAACAGGGCCAAGCCCCATGGCCCATCGGTATGGTAGTTCTCTGTTTATCCGCTTCGTACGAGCAGCTTCCCGAGCCCTACGAGCAGCTGCCACACGTTCTTCGTCTTCTTCAACGTCTCTAAAGACTTGCATATCTTGCTCAAAGAGTCCTTCATCAGTCAACCCAAATGTATTGGGTTGGGTTTCCACTGGCGGGACAAACAGAAAATGAGGCGGGAAAATAAATCCCGACGTCATGTCGTCGGTAAAAAATAGGCGGGAAAAAACCCCGCCCAAATATTCGCTATTATTCGCAAGTGCGGGGGAGACAAAAAATGGTTTGATTAAATCCCGACGTCATGTCGTCGGGATTTTAACAACAAAACGTGGTTAAACGCTAATCAAAACGTTAATCACAATAATTTTTTAATTAGTAAAATACCGACGACATGTCGTCGGTATATTTTTGGCGGGTCAAATTCCCGCCCAAGTTTTTCCAATTATTGAAAAAGTCAAATTTGACCAAATAAATACCGACGAATTGGCGTCGGGATTTTAAAATCCTAAAAATTCAACGCGAGTTTGCTCGGTCAAGCGACTTTTTTTGTCGTTTAGCGTAAATGCCGACGCCAAGTGTGTCGTCGGGATTTTGTTCGTCGCCGGTTCTCCTTATTCTTGTAGTGATACTTGGAAATGTAATCGCATGTACAGCTTCATCATAGGAAACTATTATTTGGCGGATGGATGCTTTGGTATGTATTTCTTTGCTTGCATGTTTTCCAGTGTTCTTTGTCTTCTTCTTTCTAATATATATGGAACTTTCTCCAGATATAGATATATATAATGATCGAGATGAGCCAGTTGACTGTGCAAGGTGCTGGAATAGTGGGGGTTTCTGTAGCTATGACACAATATACGACGTTGATGGCTCATTTATTAAATATGATAACTTCATCTGTTATGGAAATGAAAGCAAAACATCGTTGGGTGTTATTCTAGGTAACGTTCTTTTCTCCATGCTTATAAAATTGTCTTATACGTACCCTACCGTGAAGGAGCTTAAAAAAAGGGCAAAAGTCTACAAATGAGTAACCTACTATCTATTTTGTTTTAATATGACTAACCTACTCTTAAAATATATGAGGTTATGTATTGAGGGGTGGGTGGTGGTGGTGGTGGTGAGTGGCAGTGGTGATTGATGGTGGTGGTGGTGGGTGATGGTGGTGGCAGTGGGTGACGGGGTGGTGAGTGGTGGTCAGTGGCGGACCTAGCCGGAAATTCAAGTTGGTTCCTTAATTTTGTCAAGTTGAAAAATGCGATGAGTCAACCAACCAACCGGTCAAATTATTTTCGGGTCGGGTCGGGTCGGATCCAATTTAACAAGACGCAACCAAAAAAAAAAAAACGTAGATTATAACATAATAGTTAATGCTTTAATTTTACAATTTTAGTTTCGATTGTGTCTTCCTAAATTTCATAGCTTGAAAACGAGCAATGATTGTATCATTACTAGTACCTTCTAATATATCGTTTTCAACATACAACACTAATCAATCATGCATAAAGTCATGCATCCCCATCTTATTTTCTACTAAAAGTAAGTTTTTTGTCAAATTTTTTTTCTAAGGTAGTTCCCAAATAATTTCTAAAGTGGTTCCTAAAAAATTTTATACGTCGCTTTTAAAAAATTTCGTCATCAAAGGTGGTTCCCGGGCACTGCCTGTGCAAAGCATAGTTCCGCCCCTGGTGGTGGTGGGATTAACTGAGGTTATGTATTGAGGACCAACAATATAATTTTTGTAATTGAGGTTATGTATTGAAGACCAACGATGCAATTTTTTTTTAATTATTTATTTATTTTTTTTTTATTTTATTTATTTATTTTTTTTGTGTGTATAACTGGGGTGGTTAATTGGAATGTGATGGATAGGCATCATATAAGGAATTTGAAAGTTCTCTAGTAATCTCATATATTTAAAGAGTTCGTTAGTCATATTAAAACAAAATGGATAGTATAGGTTACTCATTTGTATACTTTGCCCTAAAAAAAAGTCCAATATCATTTATTTTGCTGAACTGTTAATTTATTGTTGTTGAAGACGAGGTTTAGTGCCCATGAATAAAAAACACTGTTAATTACTGCCATGGAATAAGGCTAATTACCCAGAGATGACCTTCAATGTGCTTTTCAGTTTTCAAATGAAGAAGGCGCTCACATGTGTCCTTTGATGAACACAAAAGAATTCAAAGATTGTTCAAAGTTTTTTTAAGTATTTTATAACAACAAATGACAGACATAATAATTAGGAATCACTAACATAAAATAAAAATGTGCTAACTTTTTTGCTCATCAGATATTTTTTGCGTATCTTTTGTTCCTATAAAATAGCGTAATCTTTTCTATAAAAAAATAATATGCAGTGGTTTTTGTATTCACCAGTCTCCTCTTTGTTACTTCCTCCGTCCCAAATTTATTGTCCACTATTGACTTTTTTAGTCTTTCTTCTTCAACTTTGACCATCAATATTTTTGTGGGTGTTATATAATATTTGATGTAAAATATATAAATGAATTGTGTTTTAAGTGTACTTTTTAATGGTATAATTTTTCATCAATTATTATATAATAAAAATATATATTTATGGTAAAAGTTGAATCAGTTTGACTTTGAAAATTCAAACTGGACAATAATTTTGAGACGGAGGGAGTATCATTTTTCTTCTTTGCAATGTTTCAGTAATTTTTATGAAACGGATAATTATATTTACTAATTTGGCTCATTTTATAGAATCCTAACTCTTTTTGTTGATGGTAGGCTCCATGTATACCTTAGTTGTAATTATACCAGTTGCATCTATTTTTTGTTTATTACAAAAAGTGACAAAATAAAGAATTTTATAGTTTATCCCTTTGGGACAACTGCTGCCTTCAAAAATAAATAACGAAGAGAAAATGGCAGGATGTAGCTAGTGTGATAACTGATAACTACAATTATAGTTTTAAGGAAATATGAAGCTTTTCTCTGTCTTTGTAATTAAGTAGCTTCCATTATCAGCATAACTAATTTGGAATCCCAGATAGTTTGGACATGAATCATTAACATTTTCTCAAGTCAAGGCTACTTACTTTTGTGTATTGGCCTTGGTTTAGGTGTTAGCGTAAGCATGGGTCTACTTTTTATTGTGTTCATCGCCTACGGCCTACATATTGTGGTCAGCATAGTTAGCTACTAGAAAGAAATTTTAAATAAGGTGAAACTGTGCGTTGTTAGCATTTACAAATTTCTAAGCTGAATCAGGGACACTGTAGAACTACAGATCCTCTGAACACGAGTCGTCAACTTCTCCTAAGACTTTACTTACTTGTCACTTTGTTGTGGCATGCATTCAGGTGTTAGCATAAGCATGGGCGTTCTTTTTCTTGTGGCAATTACCTACATATTGTACAAACTTGTCAAGAAAAGAAAAGAAAGCAGACGAAGAAAGAGGTTTTTTAAACGCAATGGTGGTTTACTTCTAAAACAACAACAAGAAGCCAACCCGTCTTTAGTTGATCAAACCATACTTTTCACATCACGTCAACTAGAGAAGGCTACTGACAACTTCAATGAGAATAGAGTTCTTGGTCGAGGAGGCCAAGGTACAGTCTATAAAGGTATGTTAGTTGATGGAAGGATTGTGGCAGTTAAAAAATCAAAAATTGTTGATGAAAGTCAACTAGAGCAGTTCATCAATGAGGTGGTGATTCTTTCACAAGTCAATCATAGGAATGTGGTCAAACTATTGGGATGTTGCTTAGAGACAGATGTTCCTCTACTAGTTTCAGAGTTCATCCCAAATGGAACATTGTATGATCGCATTCACTGCAAGACTGATGAGGACCAAATGTCTTTGAACATAAGACTGCAAATTGCTACAGAGGTTGCAGGAGCACTTGCTTACTTACATTCAGCCACATCCATTCCAGTATACCATAGGGACATCAAGACGGCTAATATACTTTTAGATGATAAACACAGAGCCAAAGTTTCTGACTTTGGAACTTCAAAGTTTGTATCATTAGATCAAACTCACTTAACAACCTTAGTCAAAGGTACATTTGGCTATCTAGACCCGGAGTATTTTCAATCTAGCCAATTCACTGAAAAAAGTGATGTTTATAGTTTTGGAGTTGTTTTGGTTGAGCTTTTAACAGGAGAAAGGCCAATCTCATTAACTAGATTCGGTGAAAATAGAAGTTTGGCTACGCACTTTATGTTGGCTATGGAAGAAGGACGTGTTATGTCTATATTTGACGCAATGGTTATTAAAGAAGGCACTAGAGATGAGCTCTCCACAGTAGCTAACCTCGCAATGCGATGTCTGAATTTCAATGGAAAGAATAGGCCAACAATGAAAGAAGTAGCTGTAGAGTTAGAAACCATAAGAATGTCGCATATTCCATCTGCGGTTCAGACTAATACCAAGTCAGTGACGTATGGGCATGAATTATCGATGCTATCGTATGGGGAATCAACATCAACATTCTTAAGTTACGATGAGAACAATACTCAATGATGCAAACAGGTGGCTTTTTGTTTAATCAGTTGTCATACAATATATTGTTACATAGTATGTAATGTAATATTATTTGCATGTAATCATAAATACATCAAAAGTACTAAATTTGGAAAGATAAATAATAAGGGCATAAGGAATTTTGTAACAATTTTTATACCAGGAGCTAGTCAATACAACTTTTAATACATGAAACACTTCACTACTTCAGTGAACTAAAACCAACAGGCCATTGAAAATACCACCTCATCATTATCAACCGAAGGATGTTGAGGATTTTGCGAAAAAGAAAATGATGTTGTATGTATTCATTAGTTGTACTCGATATTTATATTCTTATGGTTCCATACGACGGGCGTGTACATTAATTGTATAACAGTCTACGGGGTGACTCAATGTAACAGGGTGATTAGTGACAATAAAGATGGAAAAGAATATTGTAAGGAATTACTCCGTGTCTTGTTTTCCTAAGATGGTAAACATTTACAAGTGTATTTATCTTTTTGGTCTTGCAGCTAGATTATAAAGGATTAAAGGGCAAGCTCAGGTAATTTACGAGCATTCCATTTCATGTTGTATGAACGGGCGTGTTGGTCAATGGGTCAAAAGGGTAATTTATTTTCTAGGCTGATAGCCTGATCACGGGTTGTTTCCAAAACACTTTTTGTGCAACTTTTAGTTTTCTTCATAGACAGTTATAACAAAATGATTTACTGGGTATTATTCTTGTCTAATACACTTTGTGCCTAAGAAACAAAAAGTTATTTTGCATGTTTTCTGTATACATTTTAGTATGCATGTAGAGTTTGTACAAATAACAGAGTAACAAGAGAATCGAACACCAAACCACCCATGTTATTGAATAGATAAAAGCCTCTATAAATAGGCTATATTCGTAACAGAAAAATATCAAACAATAGCTAACTTTAACGTCGTGAAAATATTAAGGATTTAAGCTATACAATAAACACATATGACATACCTATTCAAAATGTTCTTATCATAGTACTTGTACTTAAAAAACTACTTATTTTATACTGTGAACTTTTAGATTCGTGCTAATATAGCCGTTTTTTAAACGGTTGCCCGCTAAACCCAGAATTTGTTTCATTTTGTTGTGTTTTTCGGCCCCACATCGCTAACACTCAAATCCGGACACCCTATTTTTCTTTTATCCACGATCCAAATGACTTTTCTTCGACCTTTATCACCGCCACCGATCCACATGCACCTCCACCATCACTCCACACCCCCACCCCACCCCACATGCACCACCACCACCACCTCACACACCCGCCAACATCCTTTTTTAGTAAGTTGTGCATAATCTTCGACAATGGTTTTCGGCTTGTGGGTTAATTACTAGGTGCTGGTGATTGCAAAGACAACGTACTGTTCTAGGTTATTAGGTGATGGTTTTGGTGGTAGTAGGTGGTAGTCATGGGAAAGACGATTAAATTTTTTAGTACACGTAAATAACGGGATATTTGAAAAAAGACACGTCTATAATAATAATAATAATAACAATAATAATAATAATAATAATAATAAAAAGTATTAAAGGTCCAGACTCCCCTCCAATTTCATGTAATTTCTTTGGTTTCAATGAAAAAGTATAATAATAATAATAATAATAATAATAATAATAATAATAATATCCGAACAATATTTTAAGTATTGCATCATCAGTATTTCACCGATAATATAAGAACTGAGGGGGTGGGGGTGGGGGTTGTTGGTGTATTCGTCCAGAGAAGGAACACATCAGGAGACCACAACAGATCTAGAAGAACACCCTTTATCCATTTACCCAACAGTTAGTAGGACAATGCTTGAGGCGCCACACCCAGACATTACGGAATGTTGTTCCCAAAGTGGACTGATGCCTAGCACCTAGGCTAGGCATAGCTCGGCTCACCATTTCCCCAGCTTGTCATGCTCAAGGTTTAAGGTAGTATAACTACTCTAACCTCATTCAATGTTCAACCGAATATTTTTCATTAATCAGTACTCTCACATTTACTACTTAGTCTTTCGGCCTAAACCTGTTACTTACTGCCGAAGCTTGGTAATGGGATCAAACTAGCGAGACTAACGCGTGTCTGTCATCTGTGTAGGTGCTCGAAGGACGTTATTACTCAGTTTGAAGGAACCTACACGTTCTCAAACCAAGGAGCATTTATTTACCTTTACATGTAATTACTGTAAAACCAGTAGCGACGATTAGCATATGCAAGTGGTGCAACCGCACAGGGCCCCTCATTGTAAGGGGTCTCCAATTTAGTATACATCCATTAATATTTATAGTTTCATACATATCTAAGTATATAATGTTTTGAATTTTTAGTGTTTTTGTTAAATATTATCAAAGTTGATCCGGGTCACATACAGAACTGCCAAAAACCGAAACCGATGATAAACAAAAAAAAACCGAACCGCCAAAAACCGAACGGTTTCGATTTTGGGTTTTATAAAAACCGAAATATTCGGTTCGGTTTCGGTTTTAGCCAAAAACCGACCCAAACCGAACCGTGCACACCCCTACAAAAAATAGTAGACAACTTTAGGCCACATACAAAATGAGTGAAAGACTTGAAATAAATATGGGCCACAATGCCACATACAAAAAATAGAAGACAAACTATCTCCACGTTAAAACATAACAAAATTGCTTATGTCTTTTGAAATGTAAGATACGTGGAATAATTTGCGCAATATCAAAGAACTTTTTATTTTCTATAATAGTTAAACTTTTCGTAATTTATAGAGGAATCATTTGTGATTTCGCACTGGGTCACCCAAATCGCCATGTGTAAAACCAATGTCAAAAGTGTCGGCATTGGTAGAGATACATGAACCTAAATTGGCGCACACTGAACATATTAGAATAACTTGTTCATATGTGATCACTTTGTTGTGGGAAGAAAATGCACAACTTGTCACTTTATTATAGGTCCGATTATGGTATTCCATTATAGTTTTGTTAATATATTAACAAGTTGATCATCTTAGAGAACACAAGTTGGCTATTCTTATTTTTGTTTTCAGTCACTTTGTAGGGAACGAAGAGATAATCAACTTGATTCAGTGCTTTTACGACCAGACTAGACCGGACCGATAGTTTAAACCGGTTTAACCAAGAACCGGCCATCCAACTGGTTTTATGTGACAGGTTAATGTTGGGATATACAAGATCAAGGTACTTCTGTATGTCAAAGTACTGCTGCATAAAGAATAAAGTCAAAGTACTGTTGAAGATAAAAGTCAAAGTACTGCTGTTTAATGAAGAATGTTTAAAGTACTTCGAAGGAAACAAGGACTTATGTGCAATATTAGTTAAAGGATTAATGTGTAATATTGAACGAATATTCTAGAATTAGTTAGTGATAATGACTTATCGTTCAAGTTATATGTTGTAAACCGACTTAAGGTTATCTATATAAAGAGCCTTAAAAGGTATTAATCCATATACGTTTTAGAGTTGTTCAAAGTCGATAAATAGTTAGGGATTATTAGTGAATCTGTGTAACAAAGCAGATTCAAAGTTTGGTTAATATAAAAGTTCTTCTTAAGCTTTGTGTTAGTAGATTCCGCATACTTTACAAGGTTAAACAGTGTTTCAATATTAATAGTGTTAAGTTTACTTAATATTATTAAACCTTTACAAGCTACAAAGTAGTTTGATCAGAGTATATCGATCCAACAAGTGGTATCAGAGCTTGTGTTGGAAACTCTGATTAAGAAGAAAAACCTTTAAACCGATTTTACTACAAACCCTTCAAGATGTCGACAGAAGCTGCACCTGCTCCCTCAATCACTGCTGTTAGAATTCCAACTGTTAAGAAGGGGGAATATGACATATGGGCGATGAAGATGAGGCAGTACATTGCCATCACAGACCATGCACTATGGGATGTGATTGTCAATGGTAACATGCAAATTGATGAATCAGTAGAGATACCTGGACAACCAACACCACCTAAACCAACCATACCTACTGCTACCAAAAGAAATCAAGACAAAGCTCTCAACATACTGCTTTCTGCTATTCCTGATGGTCACTTATTAAAGTTTCATGATGCCAAGGATGCCAAACAACTATGGGCTGCAATTAAGAAGAAGTTTGGAGGTAATGATGCTTCCAAGAAGATGCATAGGAACTTGCTGAAGCAACAATTTAAAACTTTCACTGTTGGTGAAAGAGAAGGTCTTGATTCTGCTTATGAAAGATTCCAAAATCTTCTGAGTATGCTAGAACTATATGATGCTGAAGCATCAGTTGAAGATGCTAATTTGAAGTTCTTGAGAAGTTTGCCATCAGCATGGCATGTAGTTGCTACTATGATCAGAGGACAACCAGGGCTGGATACAATGGACTTTGATGATCTCTACAACAATCTGAAGGTGTATGAGCATGAGATGAATGGTACTACAGGTTCAAGCACACATCAGAAACCTCAAAACATTGCTTTTGTATCTTCTGAAAACAGAAGCAGTACTTCCAACAAAGGTACTGCTTATCCTGTCCAAAGTACTGTGACTGAAACTCAGGTTCCATGTACAACTATGGTCGCTACCAATTCATCACAATCAATTACCCCCACCTCAGATGATGTTCTATGTTCATTCTTTGCTCAACAAGCATCTCTACTTGTCACCTATCAAGAGGATGTACTGCAAATAGATGATGATGCTTTGGAAGAAATTGATATCAGATGGCAAGTTGCCATGCTCACTACAAGGATCAAGAAGTATGTGAATAAGACAGGAAAAGGCATCAATTTCAGAGCTAAACAGGAAATAACATTTGATAAGTCCAAGATTGAGTGCTTCAACTGTCAACGGACTGGTCACTTTGTAAGGGAATGCAAATTTGCAAAGTATCAAGCAAACAAGATGATTGAACCACCCAAGCCTAAAAGAAAAGAGATTCCTATTACTGAACCAAAACCAAAAGCTTTGGTTGCTCAAGAGAATCTGTCAGAGATTGATTGGTCCAATGAGTTCGATGATGAACCTGTAACCTATTCAATGGTTGCATTGGAAGACTGAAGCACAACATTTGATGAAGAGCTTGGATATGCTGCTTTAGAGTCAAGAGATGGTCTAGGAAGCTTTGATTGGAGCATGGAGTTTGAAGAAGCACCTGTTCAGCTTGCTATGGTAGCTACTTCACCAAGTTCATCCACTAGCTTTGAGGTATGCTCTAAGTGCAATGATATGTATCAAAAGTTACTTAGTGAATATGTAGCTGAAAGAGATAAATTTCAAAAGGCTAGGGCTGAAATAGCTGGCTATCAGTTGACTTTAAAGTCAATGGAGGCCAAAATAATTACACATGAAAATAATGAAGTAGCATGGGCTGAAACATATAAGCAACAGGAATACCTAGTTGAGTTAAGTGAATGGAAACTAGGATGTAAGGTGTCTGAACTAGAGAAAGTTACTACTGAGAGAGATAAGTTATTAGAAAAACTTGCTATTTGGAATGAATCAGGTCTGTCACATGTTCAATTTGTTGAAAAGCAAAGAACATCAAACATTAAAACCTGGCTCTGATACCACTTGTTGGATCGATATACTCTGATCAAACTACTTTGTAGCTTGTAAAGGTTTAATAATATTAAGTAAACTTAACACTATTAATATTGAAACACTGTTTAACCTTGCAAAGTATGCGGAATCTACTAACACAAAGCTTAAGAAGAACTTTTATATTAACCAAACTTTGAATCTGCTTTGTTACACAGATTCACTAACAATCCCTAACTATTTATCGACTTTGAACAACTCTAAAACGTATATGGACTAATACCTCTTAAGGCTCTTTATATAGATAACCTTAAGTCGGTTTACAACATATAACTTGAATGATAAGTCATTATCCCTAACTAATTCTAGAATATTCGTTCAATATTACACATTAATCCTTTAACTAATATTGCACATAAGTCCTTGTTTCCTTCGAAGTACTTTAAACATTCTTCATTAAACAGCAGTACTTTGACTTTTATCTTCAGCAGTACTTTGACTTTATTCTTTATGCAGCAGTACTTTGACATACAGAAGTACCTTGATCTTTTATATCCCAACAATCTTCCCCTATTTGATGATGACAAAACAAACACCTTCTTGTACGAACTTCCCTAGATGAAGTAGAAAAGTTGAGATAATTAAATCTCGCCATGAATGAAACAATCTTGTTTTCCCCTTAAGCCATGCCATGCCACTCTAACATCTCTTCCCCTTTTTGTTATCAACAAATAGAGAACGTATGCAAATAATGATCTTGACCACCACGAACCAATACCACACTCCTATTCAAAGCCTTCCAATGTTTCGAATTGCCCTCCATGAAGAACACCAAAATGCTTACTAAAAATGAATCCAAAACAATAGAAACTCCAACTAGCAGTAGTAATACTAATCAATAGTAGTAAGAATCAAACACTTCCCCTTGAGTGGTGCATGAACATCAAATGATTAAACACATCATAATATGCTTCCCTTGAAATTAGTGTGTTAACCATCTTCATGATTCTTCAAATCTGTAGGCTCCTTGTAATGATCACTTCTGAAGAAAATCAAGTATAACGAATTTGATGAAGAAGTAGAACAACTGAAACTTGTGCCTTATACCTTGTACTAACCATGTGACTTCAAACATATACGAAACCATCAATATAAGTAGATCACAACCTCTTGACAAAATCCTCATCTTCTATGAGACATTGAGCACAATAACGTAACTCCTTCAAGTGATAGCAAATGTGACATTAAGCACCTTCAGTTTGTAGATAATACACCAATTTGCTAGATTCATCAAGTCTTTGAGATATGATAAAAACACGTATCCAAGAAACTCCACTTCAACTTCAAATAAGTGATAAACAATCTTCTTCGTAATCAATTCTTCCAATATGAACTAATACGAGCCTGTTAAAACCTTTAAGAACATAAACCAACTAACCATCTTGTGTGTGTGAAACTAATATCCCATGTGTGTGTAAACTAACCAACAACCAGCAGCGGGAACAAAACCATAGCAGTGTGTGTGTAAACTAACCAACAACCAGCAGCGGGAACAAAACCATAGCAGTACTTTGTAGCAACAGACTTAAAAATCAATAACAGCACCACTTCCTTTATTTTAATGCCGACCCATTAAATGTACCTCCACCATTAATTTCACAAATTTATCAACCAGCTTCCTCATCTTTGACCAATGTCACTAGCCTAGGTTATGATAATGATAGCAATGAAGGCATTCCATTTAAGGGTAAGGAACTAAATCTTACAGTAGATACCTCCACTAGTGATGAAGAGTGATGAGTGCTCAAACACTCATCATTTTTGTCGTATTTAAACTGCCAAAACATACAAAAACAATCAAAAAGTCATCAAAATACTAAAATTATCCCAGGGATTGTGTTTTATGTGTTTTAAATGCAAAATGAGCAAAAACAAATGAAAAATGATCAAAGTTTGCAATATTGGCAGTTTCAGTCCCCCAAGTTTCAAAATTTGTCAAAAATAGTCCCTATGCATTTGTTTTGAAAGAAAAGTCAACCCAAGTCCTTCAAAAATCAAAATTTATCAAAAATGGACTTTGGGTGAAAAGTTTGGAAAATCTACATGTTTGGTCCCTGGAGTTTGAAAATTTACAGAAAAGGTCCCTGGGAATTTTGAAAAGTGAAAAAAAATGCAAAAATGGTTTTTAGATAATTGAACTTTGCATGAATGGTCCTTGTGATACACTTTGAGACATTGGCAACTTGGGTCCCTCATTTTCAGAAATTTACAAAATTGGTCCTTGTGTTTACTATAATACCAAACGGACCTTGGTTGTTATCTAAATCCAAAACAAACACAACCTTAGCCCATCCACCTTATCACTCCAGGCCCACTCCAATACCAGCCCATCACCCTCACCCAGCCCACCTCATCAAAAATATATCACTCCCCCGTTTTTCCCTTCGGTCAACAAAGGTCAAACATTGACCTTTCTTCCCCTCCCAACCTATAAAACCAAACCAACACTCAACTTCCCCCTCCTCCACCTCAGCAACCTATTCCCTGCCTCCCCCAACTCCCACAAACATCCAAATAATTTTAATTGCTTCATATTTTCTACAAGAAAACCCACATGGTACGTTAACAAAATTGGCGCCAAAATTCAATTCAACGGCCAAGATCATTTCAAGTAATGCAAGGGTTCTAAAAGGAAGTGGGAAGTATTCAATGGGTCAAACAAACCCTAGAGGTTCCCTATAAAAAGAAAAAAAGAAGCAGTGGAAGAGGTAGTAGTATAAGTTAGTTAAAAAGTTAGTCGTTTAGTTAATTTTATGAATCTTATTGTAATTTAAAGCTTTCCAACAGTTGTTTAAGTCTTATTAATGTATTTTGAATCTTTTTAAGTAATGAATGTGAGTATTTCAGTTTGAATTTCATTATATACAATTTTCATTTAAAATTCCAATTATGGTTTAAAGCTAGCTTAAGTTGTTATCATGGACTAGAATAGCACACATAGGCTCCCAGGAAGCTTGTAAAAGCTTCTAGTTACCTTAAAATTCAATTTAGCTAAAAAATTCACAAATCACAAAATGGTCAACAAAAGTCAACTGTGAGTGTGGAATTTGGTTTCTGGGTCAGAGCAATATTGGAAGCAAGGTAGCTGTGGAAAATTGGTTTAGATCCTCAAGGGAGGAGTTAGGGTCCTTGGTTCTTGGTTTTTGATGCTCACAGGCCTCCCTTGTAAGCTATTTATTCATTTTAAGTTCATTCTCTATAAACATAGTTGTTATTGCTTGTTTCTGTGTTATTTGTGTGTATTTAAAGTTTCTTAGTGATAATTTAACCTAAAGTATCATAGTTGTTCATTAGATTTATTAGTTGCTTAGCATTTCTAATTTTAGTGATTTATGGCATATTATTGATTTTTAAGTTGTTGTTGTTATTTTTGAGATAACTGTGCTTAAATAGATCTACTTAATCATAATATAATATTCTATATTAGTTGTGTGGTCGAAATCACTTTGATGCTTGAAAAATCTTCAAATCAGTCAATAATAAGGGTGTTTGGCATAAGCTTTTCAAGAAACTCAGGGGAGTTTTGGTTGTTGTTTCTGGTTCAGTCATGATACATTAGTGGTCATTAGTAAAACAAAGTCATAAAATCTTGGTCTCTTACATCAAAAAGTCAAAATCATAAATAATTTACCCACACAGTTAACTGTGTGGGATTTGGAGTCCATAGATCCTTCATAACTTAGCATAAAGTGTTATTTCAACTTAAATCAACCTTATTCTAGCTTATTAACATGTTCTCAATCAATTAGGAGCAATTAAAATTCACCAAAGTCAACTTATCAAGTCTTCACAAAAAGTCAAATTTGCATTGTGCAGAAAATCCCATTTCTTGCATGAATTTTATGGATTTTTGTGTTTGATTTTAGGCTTTAAAACTTCTTGGGTGATTAGTCTACCAGCTAAACTTGAGATTTCCATAACTATTGTAATTTTGTGAATTTTTATTGTGGACCAATTTGCCCCTCAAAGTCACCTGCAGGGCAAGACCTCTGCCCTGTGCAACAGACCACCCAGTCACCACCACACTTTTGGTGGTTGATTGTGGCCACCCCAGTGGGTCCCACAGTCCAATTTTGGGTTCTCCCAACCCCCCTCATGGCCACCTTCTGGATTTGGCCAAGTTTGTAACCTTAGACCCTGTGGACCCCACTTGAAATCACTTCAAAAGGTTGTCCCTGTTTCAGTTCAAAAAAAAGAATATCAAAGTGCTTATTGGGGTTTCCTGGCTTATTCCAATAGCTTATTTGAGTGAATCTTGCTTAAAATTGTTCAAATAACTTAAGTGAAGCAGAATACACCATTGTGGACCCCACATAATTCCATTTGAGCTTAATTCCTTGTTCAGTCAAAGAAAATCAACTATTAGGCTATTAAGCACTTAAAGTGCTTATTTTCTGAGTTTCAGTGAAAGTGTTTTTGTAAAAGTTTTTAGTTTTTAGTGTTAAATTAGTTTGGAAAAAGAAAAAAAAAAAAAAAAAAACCAATTTTAATTATAGTGATAGCTTCTATTTAATAGAAATTATCTTTTTAATTTTCTTTTTAGCTTATTTATAAGCACTCTAGCATTTTTATATTTTTATTAAATCTCTTTTATATTAAAGTAATTTTACAAATTTTTCCAGATTTTTCTTTTGTCATTTAGTGGTTTTTAGAATTAATATTAGGTTAATTAATTCTTAATTAATAATTAAGAATTAAATAGCATAATTAGATTTTATTAAGTAACACCTAGTTTTTATAATTTTCTTAGCTTTTATATAAGTAAAAACATTTTTAGGAATTTTTCTAGAATTTCTACTGTTCATTTTTTATTTTTTAGAATATAATTAGTTTAATTAATAATTAGAATAATAATTAGTAAATTAGTTTAAAAATACATCAAATCAACTTTTTATAATTTTTAAGATTCCCGTGATGGTTAATTAGATTTATAAAAATCTTCTTAATTATCTAAGTCTTTTTAGTAATTTAAATCAATATAATTAGTTAATTAATAAGTAATTAGTAATTAATTAATAATAAGTAATTAAAACGGGGGTACTAGATAGTAAAATGTGATAAAATTCGCTAGAATAGCGAAATACCCCCCACACTTAGAATGAATATTGTCCTTAATATTCAAAGTCCCGACTATTATGCCGACTCTTTGAACGGAAAAGGGCAACATTACAAGCTAAATGTGAAAACACCATTTTTTTCACTTTATTTTATTTATTATATGTACATGGTAACAACAGCAGGGGCACTCCCCCACACTTAGTGTGAAAACCCTAAGTACATGCTACTGTTTTTGTTTACCGAGTCGCTAGCTTGACTCGACCCCGAATTCATTGGTTCTTGGGGAAGCATGATGTGGAAGAAACAATCTCCATCGGACTTTCATTCAAGATGTTTGGACAAACATTTGAAGCACGTGAAAGTTCCACACCGATGAGATACACAGACCCTGGCGTAAGATAGTATAAACTATAAGCGGTGATGCCGGGGTCAAATATAATGTCTTCATTCCCGAAGGAGTGAAGAACAGGAGAAGTCACCCTGTAGGTGAAGAAAAGGAAGAAAACCATGATGAAAATCATGATTTGATATTCTTCCTCGAGAGCAGGCTCATTAGCCTGAATTTGGATGTCACGGGTTAAGCTCATAAACATACCGGGAGGGAGGGTGGGAATTTCCAAATCCTCATGATTGAGTATATCTCCCCCCGGGCTATCATACTCCGGAGGAGTCATGATATGATGAGTGAGTTCACAGGAGAGCTCCTCATGAAGAGACTTATTCACAAGATGTGAATCTGTGAATTCATGTTCCGGAATAGACTCATCACAATCCTCATTCCGAATATCAAAGAGTGGATTGTCAGAAATCAAAGTGAATTCAGATTCGAATTCAAAAAGAGGATTGGTGAGAGTAGTTTTGAAAGTTTCGGGAACAAAGAGATTAACATTCTCTATTGGACTGCTGGGATAAGAACTGAGTGGTGGATCATGATATAGGATACTTTCAATTTCTCCCAGATCGGCTTCAAAATCAAGGAGACCATCATCACTTCTCGTTGAAAGTGGATTGATGTGAGTAAGTTCATCGGCGAACTCCTCAAGAAGAGGATCAACATCAGAATGTGGAACTGATGCCTCAATATACTTAATGTCTCCATGAGATGTACAATCATCATTAAAATCTGAGAAAGTCTCAAAATGATCGTTTGAACACTCAAGAGGGGAAAGTAAATCACACACATGATCAAAAGTTCCCTGTGACTCTCTTGGGATTGGGAAAAGGTTCTCAACACTAGACTTTATGAATTCGTCCGATTCCTTTGCAGGAACAGTGCTAAGATGCTCATCCCCCATGTTTAGAGAGTGAGTGTGAACTTCGGGTGTGATATCAATAGACTGAGGGAGTGGAGAGGAGCTAACATTCATGGATTGTACGAGTTCCATTTGATCTTCTGCTAGTAATTTCCCCGTCTCATTATTTTCTCCCTGATTTTCAATGGGAGGAATCACAAATGATGAATCTGACGAACCCTTATAAAATTGAAGGATATCAAGGGTGTCTTCATTATCACTATCATCATCACAGTCTAGAAGAGCAGCTTTACGAAATTTGGCACGTGTTATAGCTGCTTGTTCTTCGACAAGTAATTCCTCCATACTCTTTTTGTTTCTAGCCTCTCGTTCTTCTGCAAGTAATTCTTCCATGGACTTCCCACAGGAATATTGAATGAGTGGAAATTGTGGGGGTGTGGATGTGTCAAAACCGGATGTATCAGAACTAGAACAATGTTCAGGTTTATAATACGGTTGACATTGAAAATCATCATGAGGACCCCCACAATACGCACAAGAAGAACTTTGAGCATGGCGAAGCGAAATATTAGCCAACTCCTCCTTAAGTTCTTTTAATTTCTCAAGAACCTCTAGACACAGGTCTTGCGGGTATTGAGGAGTGGCTTGGATCATTTGGTATTGTGGAGGTGGGTCTTGAAACGAATAGTCGTAATTGTTACAAGGAAATGGATTCCCTATTTGACAATCCGAGCTAAAGAAGGGACCTCCACAGTACTCACAACAGTTGAACTGATGTGGCTATGAGTCGTATGTGTTGTAGTCATAATTGTTATCAGGAACCTGCTCATAGACAAGCGTGTTTCCCGATTGATAATCAGAACTATAGTGTGAACCACCACAATACTCACAACAGTAAAACTGCTGAGTCTCATGATGTGGTAGCTGATGGAATGAATCAGTCGTGTCATGGTAGGAATATGGATTCTGGTTATAGACAGACCCGTTTCCCGACTCTACCATGACACAACTGGGGCAATTACCACCATTATAAGGACCACCACACCATTGACAATCAAGAAGGTGTGGATGAGACATAGAAAGAATCAAATGGTTTTGGAGGGTAAGAAATGTAGAATCAAAAAGGTAGGAGGGTAAAGATGGATATTTTTGTGATTTTTGATAAACATGTTATACAAATAAGAAAGAAAATCTTTTTGGGTTTTTTTTGTGTTCGTTGAAAACTGAATTTAAAATGTTTTCGGGAACAGTTTTGTTTTTGTATGATAATAATAAGAAAATATGAACAAGGATGGGTAAATATACAATGAGTGTATATCCCGATTCACTAATACGCAAAACTGTTTAGAATAACGCTAGCGTCATTTGAGATTAGTGTTATTTCACCATCATCACTATACAAAAACCACCACTTCTGTAAATTTTAAATCAAAATATAAAAAACTCATTAACACTTTTCCTAAAGTGTTAAAACACCAAAAAAAAAAAAAAAAAAAAAAAAAAAAAAAAAAAACAAAACAAAACAGATCGTTACGTTTTCTATATTGTGATTCTTAAAGAAATACGATTTTGGTAAACGAAACGATACCAAAAATATTGTCCAAAAGTTTTTTCACCCATACACAAAAACACAAAAACATCCGTCTTTTCTTGTGAATAATAATCATACATAAAAATAAACCGTCGCAAACCAAGACAGAACACCTACCAACTAGAGGTGTGGACATAATAAGTTCCCAGACCAAAGATTTAAAACTTGCCTTTGCATCCCTGTGAGTGGTGTACCTTTCTTAAAGAAGCCATTTGCTTGTGATTATTGGTTTAAGTTCTCTGTGGATTTGCCTCGATTTTGTTTTGATTGGTTTTTATCTCTAGTGCATGCACACTCGTTCTTCAAGGTCCACGAGCCCATTACATGAGCTTGTTCGGAAACCTCGAAGACCTCGTAGACATTCAGCACGAACAGTCGAATCTGAGATCCGTACTGTTGCCACACCCACTTTCACCATGGCGGAAGACTGCCCCATGTGTGAGCTTCTCCAAGCACCCATCGAGGGTTACGAAGACGCCATTGTTGTTCCAGCCATCGTGGCTGATAATTTTGAGCTCAAAACCGGGTTACTCAATCTTGTAACCTCAAGTCAATTCTACGGTTTTGAGAGGGACGATCCTCATGCTCACATTCGATGGTTCAATAAAATAACTTCGACCATCAAGTACAAGAATGTCCCTTGTGAAGCAATCAAACTTCTTCTCTTCCCATTCTCCTTGGTGGGACAAGCCCGGATTTGGCTTGAAAAACAACCTCCTCGATCTATTGAGACATGGGAAGATCTTGTCAAAAAATTTGTGAATGAATTCTTCCCACCTTCCAAGACCACGAGTCTTAAGAACGAAATCACCAAGTTCACTCAGAAATATGATGAATCTTTTGGTGAAGCGTGGGATCGTTTCAAAGAATTACTTCACAAGTGTCCACATCATGGTTTCTCAGAGTTGATGCAACTCGATACTTTTTACAATGGCGTGAGCCAAGCTGATCAGGATTCTCTCAATGCCTCCGCGGGAGGTAATTTCTTGAGTAGAACCACAAAAGAAGCTTTGCAAATCATAGAAAACAAGTCCAAGGTCCGCTCTACACGAAGCAAACCGATTGTTTCTCAAATCAATGCAGGTCCTTCCAGTTCATCTTCTGTGAGTCAATCTAGCACGGATGCTAAGATTGACAAGCTCACTGAAGCTATTCAAGCTTTGGTTCTCGCCCAAACAAAGAAAGTTTCATTTCCACAACATCCTCCACCTGCTGAGGTTAAAAAAGTGGAAGTATGTGTGACTTGTGGTGGGCCGCATGCCTACTACAATTGCATAGCTACTGATGGTACTCCATATGAAGCTCATGCTGTAGTCGGGTCCCAAAATCAAGGAGGCAATCATTATCGCCCTCCTATGGACCCGAACTATCGTCCTCATCATCATTATCCTGGACCTCCCGGTTTTAATCAAAACCAAAATGTCCAAAACCGTGGCCAAAATCAAAATAGAGTGAACCATGGTTTTCAAAACCAAGGTAACTTCAATCAGGGTCACGGTTTTCACAATCAAAACCAAGGTTTCCAAAATCAAGGTTTCCAACATCAAGGAAACTTTAATCGAAATCAAGGTCAGGGTAATTTCAATACGGGATATTTTCATGGAAACAACAACCCTAATCAGGGTAATTTTCAAAATCAAGGTCCCAATCCGAACAATCGAGCTCCAAATATTCCTAATCCGAATCAAGCCATTGTTCCAACTGGGCCTTCATCTGACGAGTTGTTAAAGCAATTCATGAAGTCCCAAGAAGAGTTGAACAAGATGTTGGTCAGCCAGATTTCTGATATCAAGAAGTCTTTAAATGATCGACCCTCGGGCTCAGGTACTACTTTACCGAGCAACACGATCGCTAACCCGAGGGGCGATGCTAAGGCGATCACAACACGAAGTGGTGCTTCATATGATGAACCCGCGATTCCTAATACCCCTTCTTCCTCTCCTCCAAAGGTAGTGGAACGTGAACCTGAGATGACAAAGGACAAGGTGCAAACTCCTAGCCCATGAAGTACAGCACACGTCCAACCTCAGGGTATTCCTGAAACTAGATGTAAGCCTGGAGTTGTCTTTGAACCACCAGAAACTCCAGTGGACAACCCTAAATCCAAAACTTCTATTCCCTATCCATCACGTCTCAGTGAACAAAAGCTCCGCGAAAAAGCTAATCACCAAATGGATAAATTTTTCCAAATCTTCCAAGATTTGCATTTTGATATCAGTTTCGCGGATGCTATTCTCTTGATGCCCAAGTTTGCATCGACAATCAAAAATATGTTAAGTAATAAAGAAAAACTCTTTGAGATGGCAAGAACTCCTCTGAATGAGAACTGCTCAGCAGTTCTTTTGAAAAAGCTTCCTGAAAAGCTTGGAGACCCCGGGAAATTTCTCATTCCTTGTACTTTTCCGGGTATGGTTGAATGCTTCGCCTTGTGATGCGTGGGAATCGTACCAGGCTTTACCTCTCAAGGGATCTTGAGAAGCTTACAACCCCCACCAGGCAGTGTACCTGATCGTTGTAGTATAGTATAGTGACAAGTACCGGGGGATTGATCGTTCAGCTTAGGAATAGTGTCGCTAGGATTAGAAAGCCTAAATACTAGTTCTAAAGGTGAGGGATGATTGTTTTTGTATTTTTATATTTTTTTAGAAAGCAATTAAAAATCTCGGGTTTGAAGGATTTGGGCGGAATTAGTTGCTAATCAACTAACCCAATACTAAAGATGCAATCAAAATAAAATACTAGAAATAAAAATAAACTAAATTATACTAAAGTTGTGTGCAATAAGTGGAGAAAATGTGTTTACTTAGATTTCACTACTCCCTAGACATCTTTTACACGTTAATTACTTGTTATAATTGCATGGATGACGGATCGTATTCCTTAATACCATTCATGGGGTGGCACACTTAACTCCCCAATTCTATGAGCTCTTATCTCCTCCTACACCATGCCCAGCACAACTATAGGGATTGTAAACAGTGGCTCATGCATTAAATACAACCAATAAAGACCTAGTGCGTGTCGGTTCATGTTTCTTAAGACGTTCAAGCATGTTAGCAATTGGAGATCTGCCAGTTTTCTTAAGCCTAACATATAAATCATTCATCCAAGACAAGTATAAACAAGTAATCAACACATAATTAACATCTAGGTTTCATTAGATCTAAGCAAACACAAGATAGATCTAGCCTAGCATG
Organism: Artemisia argyi; assembly: GCA_030686995.1. Classification (NCBI taxonomy): domain Eukaryota; kingdom Viridiplantae; phylum Streptophyta; class Magnoliopsida; order Asterales; family Asteraceae; genus Artemisia; species Artemisia argyi. The sequence goes on along the minus strand of CM060709.1, from coordinate 203,227,459 downwards.
ATGGAATTAAGACAAGAACAAGATATAGACAACCAACACATAGACATATTAATTGAATTAAAAGAACACTTATCTTGATTACACATGCAAGGTATCAAGGGGTTGGAACCCTTGAAAAACCTGTAAAATTCGCACCAAAATCGTACTAGGGTTTTCTCCAAAACTTCTCTCCTTAAATGTGAAAAATTAGAAAAATATATATAGGAAAAGGGGTCTGACGGCGTCAAGACAAAGTTTGTGACGCCGCTACCTCGCCGCCAAAAGTATTCTCAGACTGCCTTGATCTACATTTGACGCCGTCAAGACTTAATCATTTCCAGGCCGTCATGACTTTTACTCTTGACGCCCTACCTTCATGACGCCGTCAAATATCTTCTGGATCGTCATGGAATTTTGCTCTTGACGCCGTCAGGGAGTTACTCTTGACGCCGTCACCTACTGTTCGCAGCATGAAAAATTAAGACTTTGGTGTTTTCTTCACTTTTATGCTTCAAAAACGTCCGAATTGCTTCCTTTTCCAGATTTCTCTCCCAAAGTACCTAAAATCACAAAAGGAACGATTTAGGGCAATATTTGATCAAATAAATTAGAATTCGGGCTTAAATGACCCCCTAAAAACGGATCATTTTTTGCCTCATCATATACCCTTACACTTGAGATTTGCTTGTCCTCAATCAAATGCGCTTTTATTCTAGTCAAAAGACAAGTTAGGGGTCATTTAACACTAATATAAAAGTAATTACAACAAATAATCGTTCCACTAAAGACCAATAGACAAGCACGGAGGTCATACACAAGCACCTCACAAATAGTGTTTAGATACTCACATCTCTCGGGTGTAATAAAGTGTAAATTACAATATGGAAACGGAAGATATCTCTCACTACCTGCCATAGCAAAATAGATTACCATAGGCTTGGGAAAGGATCAAACCTCCACCACATGGCGTAAGCACTTAGGATAAACTATCAAAGAGGTCTTTTAAAGGGTTGTAACGTTAGGTGTAGGGATATGAAATACACGGTTTTGTTGGATAAAGGAAGTTTTACTGGTGGCGAGTTAACAATCTTGGTTAATTACATGTACAATATGGCATTGCTAAGCCAAGACTAGACTCGACTTAAGCTAATAAATGGAAAAAAAAATAACAAAAACATAGAATAAAAAGGGATGGTAGTCCGTATGTTTTTTCTCTTTTTCTTTTTCTATTTTTTTTTTCTTTTTCTTGATTTTTCGATTTTTTTTTTTTTTTTCGATTTTTTTTTTTTTTTTGCATACACTCTTACCCTACCATCCAGAATAATACATCATAGGGAATGAGAATTCCCCACTTGAATCTTTACATACTTTACAATTAACTAAACTAATGACTCGAATTAAGAAAATCAAAACACTTGGAGCACTTTTAAGATTAACGTACATATGGGGGTAATATATGATGTTCTTCCCCATTACTCCATAAATAAGTACTTACCCATGAGTCCCAATCGTCCCAAAACAATATGTACAAGGATATGACTCGACTTAGCAACCATGTAATCAATTAGAAAGTTAACTTAGGGTTTAACAATTAACAATAATGCACTAAAATGAGCGCATACACGGAAGGCTAAGGCGATTTGGCTGTACATTTAAGTGGGGTGTAACAAATTCTTCCTTTAAGTAAAATGCTTAAAGTTAGAAACGAAAAGATAGGCTCGGAGGGGTGTACTAGGGGTTTCGTGTACTAAAAATGAGTACAACGCTAAGGGTTTGGGAAAAATTAGTTGACTTAACTAGCCAAGTAATATGACTTAAAGGGTTGGGAAAAATTAGTTGACTTAACTAGCCAAGTAATATGACTTAAAGGGTCAAGTAATTATGATACGGGTTTAACACAAGGGTGATCTTAATGCCTCTTATCATGTAGTAAATCCTACTACACGAATGTAGTCTCACTAGCAGTCTCGGGATGCATCACTAACGCAAGTTCTAGAATCTAAATACTACCGGTACACTCATAAGCACTAATAGTAAATGCTTTTCCTATAAAATCTAAAGGCGAACCTCACATATTTGGGTGGAAAATTTTTCTGAATATACGGTTATGTGCTAGTCATACAATCTCCTATCCATGAGACGCTTGCTATGGCTAAAGTTTCACTCCTAAATGTTGTAAAAAATTTTAAATTTGGCGCTAAAATTGCACTAACAAGTATTTCTCATAGTTTTATTACACATCTACCATTAAACACAACAAACTCAAGCGAACGTGTACATGTAAGGTATCATCTTTTTACCCTCCCCTTACACTTAAGATGAACATTGTCCCCAATGTTCAAGTAAAGAATGTAAAAGTGAAAAAGTAAAGAGAATGAAATCAAATACTCCCCTGATTCGCTCGGTATGGATAATAAGGTGGCCAGGTTAAATCTTCCTCCAAGAAAATGAACACTCAAAGCTTCCCTTCCAGAATATAAATCATCTTCTTGTCATACATAACCTGTAAAACCTGACAAAATAGACAAGACAACCTCGCGTAAAATCGGCGGCATCCTATATAAGCTACTAAATCCTAGAAAACAAGATAAGATATAATGCTTGTGGAATGAAGTTTGCAGATCTCCTGGAGATTATAAAACTTAATAATTCACAAAAACCATAAGACTCCGTTAGAAAAACAAAACTGGTAAAATTTCCAGATTTTTACACTTGACGCCGTCAGAAGTGACCTGCAGAAATCCTTATGTTAAGTTTCCAAAAAATTTCTGGAAAAACTTGGTCCTACTTCCTGAAAAATCCTGCAAAACTTCATTATGACTCAATACAAGCATTTGACTCTAACAAATACGAATATACATGTTCATTAAATATTGTGGAGAATCATGATCGGTTTGTTTCTTAAAAACATATTTGGGATTTCCCCTTACACTTATCTTTTGCAAAAATACCTTTAGGTGGAGTTAAGACTATGCCAAAACAACAAAGTAAAGTATTTCCACTATTTAGTTTAGAAACATGATCTACCAACAATAAAAATAAAGCATGCATACGGAAGCAAATAACAAACAAACAAATATAAAATCATACAAAACATGGGTTGCCTCCCAAGAAGCGCTTTTCTTTATTTACGAGTCTTGTAGCTCGACTCAAGGTCATGGGTTACTACGTGACCTCATCATTGGTTCCACTCTCTAGGTCGTCTTCTAAACCAGTTTTGTATTCCGGACCTAGTTGCAAGCATTCTTTGTAGAAACCAAGCATTCTATCTTTTACATACTCTACTCCTCTACGTCTATCCTCCTCATTCCTATAATAATCCGCTTTCTTGTGTTCCTTTTCGAAATTAGAGAGAAGGCGGTATTGCTCAATTTTGTAGGGCATTTGATAGGCAACCTCATCATTTTCTTCCTTGAATCTAACTATTCCTAAAGTCAGATCATAACTCATCCTAGTGGCCTCAACAAATGGTTTTCCGAATATTACTTGGCTTAGGCAAGCATCAATCACCGGACGAGTGTCCTCAACTATCATAAAATCGATCTCATAGGTGAGATTCCCTATAATCACATGCAGTCCCTTCACCCTTCCTGCAAAATTACTTATCAGATTCTTATCGGGCATCATCCTAAAATCAAGTTGCTTCTTCATCACCCAATTGTAATAAGTCCTAGTTATGATGTTCACGGGGGATCTAGGGTCGATGTAAGCTTTCCATATATGCATGTGCCCGATATTGCATGGGATGTTAATGTTAGAGGGGTCTCCCATTTTGATAAAGGGGTGCCAAGGATATATGGTCTCTCGGGACTATCGAATAAATCCTTATGGTATTCCCGTTCTTCCTTGGTGGGCAACTTATCAAAGTATTCTTCTATATGATCTACCTCAACTTCCCTACTCTCATCCTTAGTCTCGGCTTCTATTCTAACTTCATCCTTGTCACTCTCCTCAATCTCCTTATCTATTGGCTTGATGGTGACAACATTGACAAAGTGGACATGTTTGGATGATGAGGGGTCCTTAATTTGGCTTCCGTTATTGGTGTCCCTAGTGTCTTTCCTAGGTGTGACTAGTGCTTGGTTGTTGAGGGCCTTCAACAAGTTGTCAATCTTGTTGTTTATCTATGTTTGTTGTTGGTTGAATTCGGTTTCAAACCTAGCTATGCGAGCCTCTTGAGATGCCATGAACTTAGACATCAACCCTTCAAGGTTGTTGGTACCACCAAAGTTGTTAGAAGGATTGTTGTTAAAAGTACGGTTGGAGGGTGGACCGGTTGGTTGGTAATGATTAGGTGGGTTGGAAGAATTGGGTTGATTTTGTTTCCACCTAAGGTTTGGGTGATTTTTCCAAGAGGGGTTGTATGAATCACCGTATGTGTTTGCCTCGGGCTTGAAAGTGTACCACTTATCTCCCGCTTCGTCGGTACGCGTGGATGCGTAGTCCGCAAAAGCTGTTCCGGGGAGTTCCACACAATCACGAGTGTCGTGGGGACCACTACATAATTCGCATGAAGAAGTGATTTTGTTCACTTGGCTTGAAGGCTTAGGAGCTTTGTAAGATTTCATGAGAAACTTGACTTGGTCCTCAAGTTCCATGATCCTACGGTCGGGAGTGCTAGAATTGTTCGAAGGCAAAGATATTGCCTTGACCGTTTTGTTCAAGTCACGGGGATCATTCCAACTTTCGTTGTCATAGAGAGCAAGATCTTCTATGAGTTCCCATAATTGTTCCGCACTAAGATCACGTAGCTTACCACCGGCCGATTGGTCAATGGCTCGCCTCATAGAGATGTCGATATGGTCATAAAAGATTTGGACTTGGAGCCAAAGATTTATGCCATGATGAGGGACTTTTTGGAGTAAGTCCTTGAAACGAGTCCATGCTTCATAAAGAGATTCATTTTGACGTTGTTGGAACATCAAGATGTCATTTCTAAGCTTAGTAGTTCTCCCCGGTGGGAAAAATTGAGCAAGGAAACGAGTGGTGAGATCATCTCATGTGGTGATGGATCCCGCGGGTAAACGCTCAAGCCATTGACTAGCTTGATCCCGTAGAGAGAATTGGAATAGGCGTAATCGGGTTGTCTCTCTAGTTGCAACATCTAGGTCTATGGAATCTACGATTTTGAGGAAGTCCTTAAGATGTTGGTTTGGATCTTCGGAATGAAGTCCATGGAATGCACATCCGCTTTGCACCAACCGGATGGTGTCGGATCGCAAGGGGGTCACATTGGCTCCGGTGAGCTCAATGGTGTTTCGGTAGCCTTGATGGCTAGGTCGGGAATACTCTCCTAAGGTTCGGGGCCTTAGGGGTTCTAATGGTGGGTTTTGTTGTGGTGGGATGACGGGTTCAAAGATGTTCCCGTTGTCCATGATGTCGGGTGGTTACGAACAAAGGCACAAAGAAATAAGATAGACTAAAGAGAACCTAAAAATAAAAATAAAATCTTACTAGAAAGGAATCTAGCAAGTAGACCTAATAAAAAGAAATTCTAACCTAGACAATAACTATTCCCCGGGCTGCGGCGCCAAAAACTTGATGCGTGGGAATTGTACCCGGCTTTACCTCTCAAGGGATCTTGAGAAGCTTACAACCCCCACCAGGCAGTGTACCTGATCGTTGTAGTATAGTATAGTGACAAGTACCGGGGTATTGATCGTTCAGCTTAGGAATAGTGTCGCTAGGATTAGAAAGCCTAAATACTAGTTCTAAAGGTGAGGGATGATTGTTTTTGTATTTTTATATTTTTTTAGAAAGCAATTAAAAATCTCGGGTTTGAAGGATTTGGGCGGAATTAGTTGCTAATCAACTAACCCAATACTAAAGATGCAATCAAAATAAAATACTAGAAATGAAAATAAACTAAATTATACTAAAGTTGTGAGCAATAAGTGGAGAAAATGTGTTTACTTAGATTTCACTACTCCCTAGACATCTTTTACACGTTAATTACTTGTTATAATTGCATGGATGACGGATCGTATTCCTTAATACCATTCATGGGGTGGCACACTTAACTCCCCAATTCTATGAGCTCTTATCTCCTCCTACACCATGCCCAGCACAACTATAGGGATTGTAAACAGTGGCTCATGCATTAAATACAACCAATAAAGACCTAGTGCGTGTCGGTTCATGTTTCTTAAGACGTTCAAGCATGTTACCAATTGGAGATCTGCCAGTTTTCTTAAGCCTAACATATAAATCATTCATCCAAGACAAGTATAAACAAGTAATCAACACATAATTAACATCTAGGTTTCATTAGATCTAAGCAAACAAAAGATAGATCTAGCCTAGCATGATGGAATTAAGACAAGAACAAGATATAGACAACCAACACATAGACATATTGATTGAATTAAAAGAACACTTATCTTGATTACACATGCAAGGTATCAAGGGGTTGGAACCCTTGAAAAACCTGTAAAATTCGCACCAAAATCGTACTAGGGTTTTCTCCAAAACTTCTCTCCTTAAATGTGAAAAATTAGAAAACTATATATAGGAAAAGGGGTCTGACGGCGTCAAGATAAAGTTTGTGACGCCGTCACCTCACCGCCAAAACTATTCTCGGACTGCCTTGATCTACATTTGACGCCGTCAAGACTTAATCATTTCCAGGCCGTCATGACTTTTACTCTTGACGCCCTACCTTCATGACGCCGTCAAATCTCTTCTGGATCGTCATGGAATTTTGCTCTTGACGCTGTCAGGGAGTTACTCTTGACGCCGTCACCTACTGTTCCCAGCATGGAAAATTAAGACTTTGGTGTTTTCTTCACTTTTATGCTCCAAAAACGTCCGAATTGCTTCCTTTTCCAGATTTCTCTCCCAAAGTACCTAAAATCACAAAAGGAACGATTTAGGGCAATATTTGATCAAATAAATTAGAATTCGGGCTTAAATGACCCCCTAAAAACGGATCATTTTTCGCCTCATCACCTTGGCCGATCTAGGTGCTAGCATTAACCTGATGCCATATTCTGTGTGGAAGAAACTCTCTCTTCCCGAACTTACTCCCACGTGCATGACTTTAGAGCTTGCCGATCGTTCGATTTCTCGTCCTCTTGGCATTGCCGAGGACATATTCGTTAAAGTGGGAAAGTTCCATTTTCTAGCAGATTTTGTGATTGTTGACTTTGATGCCGATTCTAGGGTCCCTCTCATTCTTGGAAGGGGATTTCTTAGAACTGGGCATGCTCTTATCGATTTATTTGAGCATGAGATCACATTACATGTTGGAACGGAAGCCATCACTTTCAACCTAAATCAAACTTCGGGATACTCCTCCAATTATGACTGTGAATCGGTAAATCAAATAGATGTCATCGATGTTGCTGCTGAGGAGTATGCTCAAGAGATTTTAGGTTTCATTGATGATTCTTCGAGTGAAAACCTCACTCAATCTTCTCGTCCCATCATAGCCAATTCTTCTCCTTCCCTCACTCCGTTTGAGGGAAGTGACTTCATCTTAGAAGAAATTGAAGCCTTTCTCAAAAGTGATTCGATTCCCGATGGAATCGATAACCAAGAGATTGACCCCGAGAGGGATATTCTCATACTTGAGAAATTATTAAACGAAGATCCCTCTCCTCTTCCTGTTCTACCATAAACACTTCATAAAGAGGAAGTAAAAAATGTTGAGAAAACTGATGACTTCCCTGAGGTTGAACTTAAGGACTTGCCGCCTCATCTTGAATATGCATTTCTGGAGGGTGATGATATATTACCCGTCATAATTGCTAAAGATTTAAGTGTTGAGGAAAAGGCTGCTCTCATAAAGGTTTTGAAGTCACATAAACAAGCAATTGCTTGGCGACTCTCCGACATCAAGGGCATTGACCCTGAATTTTGTACTCACAAGATTTTAATGGAGGACGACTTCAAACCTGCAGTCCAACAACAAAGAAGGGTAAATCCAAAAATTCATGAGGTAATCAAACAAGAAGTTTTAAAACTTCTTGATGCCGGGTTGATTTACCCTATCTCGGACAGTCCTTAGGTTAGCCCAATTCATTGTGTTCCAAAAAAGGGTGGCATTACTGTTGTCACAAACGAGGAAAATGAGTTGATTCCAACTCGATTGGTTACGGGATAGCGTGTCTGCATTGACTATCGCAAGTTAAATGACGCCACCCACAAAGACCATTTTCCTCTGCCCTTTATGGATCAGATGCTCGAGAGATTAGCGGGGAATGAGTACTATTGCTTCCTCGATGGTTTCTCGGGTTACTTTCAGATTCCCATTGATCCGCAAGATCAGGAAAAGACCACTTTCACGTGCCCCTATGGAACTTTTGCGTATAAACGTATGCCATTTGGTTTATGTAATGCTCCGGGCACGTTTCAAAGATGTATGATGGCCATATTTTCCGACATGATCGGGAAAACTATGGACGTCTTTATGGATGATTTTTCGGTCATTGGGGATTCGTTTCAATCATGTCTCTCCCATTTAGACAGCATGCTAAAACGTTGTGAAGACACAAAGTTATGTCTAAATTGGGAGAAGAGTCACTTTATGGTCAAAGAGGGCATTGTCCTCGGCCATAAAATTTCAAATAACGGGATTGAGGTTGACAAAGCCAAATTGGATGTCATCACAAAATTACCTCATCCCACTACCGTCAAAGGTATTAGGAGTTTTTTGGGTCATGCCGGTTTCTATCGTAGGTTTATTCAAGATTTTTCTAAAATCGCCCAGCCTATGACCCATCTCCTCGAAAAGGATGCTCATTTTATCTTCTCCCCCGAGTGCATCAAAGCTTTTGAAACATTAAAGAAAAAGCTTACTGAGGCACTGATTCTTGTTGCCCCCGATTGGGACTTGCCCTTTGAGCTCATGTGTGATGCTAGTGATTATGCGATAGGGGCAGTCTTGGGGCAACGAAAAACAAAACATTTTCAGCCTATACACTATGCCAGCAAAACTATGACCAAGGCTCAAAGCCATTACACCACCACCGAAAAAGAATTATTAGCTGTGGTGTATGCTTTTGAAAAATTTCGGCCATACTTGATACTGACCAAGAGCATAGTGTATACGGGTCACTCGGCTTTGAAGTACCTCTTTGCAAAACAAGATGCAAAGCCGAGACTACTCCGTTGGGTTCTCCTCCTACAGGAATTTGATATCATTATTCGTGATAAAAAAGGAGCTGAGAACCTAGCTGCTGATCATCTCTCCCGATTGGAAAACCCCCACCAAGATGTCTTCGAAATGAAAGAAATTAATGAAACATTCCCTCTTGAGACACTCAATGCGGTTACTTTTCGTGGAGACTCTATTACCCCATGGTTTGCCGACTTTGCAAACTACCTTGCGGGTAACTTTGTGGTGAAAGGGATGTCGTCCCAACAGAAAAATAAATTCTTCAAAGATGTAAAACATTACTTCTGGGACGACCCCTATCTTTTCAAAATCTGTGCGGATCAAGTCATCCGGCGGTGTGTTTATGGCCAAGAAGCCACTAAAATTCTAAAGGCTTGCCATGCTGATCCCACGGGGGGCCACCACAATCCAAACTACACCGCTAAAAAGGTGTTTGACTCCGGTTTCTATTGGCCCTTGATTTACAAGGATGCCCAGGAATTAGTCAAATCCTGTGACGCTTGTCAACGTCACGGGAATATTTCACAAAAGAATGAAATGCCTCAAAATTCAATTCAAGTTTGTGAAATCTTTGACGTCCGGGGCATCGATTTTATGGGGCCATTTCCGTCTTCTCATGGCAACAAATACATACTCGTGGCTGTTGACTACTTGTCAAAATGGGTTGAAGCGAAAGCTTTACCCACTAATGATGCCCGAGTTGTTGTGAAATTCTTGAAAGCTCTTTTCGCTCGATTTGGAACTCCACGTGCTATTATCAGTGATTGTGGTACGCATTTTTGCAATGACAAATTCGACAAAGTCATGCAAAAGTATGGTGTAACTCACCGTTTTTCTACTGCGTACCACCCACAAACAAGTGGACAAGTAGAAGTTTCCAATCGAGGAATTAAGAGAATTTTAGAAAGAACCGTAGGTGAAAATCGTGCATCGTGATCGGATAAATTAGATGATGCACTTTGGGCTTTCCGTACGGCTTACAAAACACCCATTGGGTGTACGCCTTACAAACTTGTGTACGAGAAAGCGTGCCATCTTCCAATCGAGCTTGAGCACAAAGCATATTGGGCTCTCAAGCATGCAAATTTTGACCTGAAAACTGTGGGTGATCATCGAAAAGTTCAACTGAATGAATTAAATGAACTTCGTGATCAAGCTTACAAGAACTCTTTGATCGACAAAGAAAAGACAAAGAAGATTCATGACTCAAAAATCAAGAACCGAGTTTTTAACGTTGGTGATCGAGTCCTTCTTTTCAACTCTAGACTCAAGATCTTCTCGGGAAAGCTTAAGACCCGATGGACTGGCCCATTCACTATCGCTAAGGTTTATCCTTATGGCACCGTCGAATTATCTCAAAATGACGGTCCAAATTTCAAAGTGAATGGACATCGTTTGAAACATTACTTTGGAGAGGACATACCATCCATGGTTGTCCCGAATCTCCAAACTTTCCCCAAGGACAATTGAATTCGGGGATCGAGTCAAGCTAGCGACTCGATGAACAAAAACAATAGCACAATACGGGTTTTCACCCGTATCTCTGATTTCTTTCTACTTTCTACCATCTTAGTGTCGGGGAATGGCCAATCCCCCGCTGTTCAAAAATGTATATATGTATATAAGTTCCAAAAAAAATGGTATGTATAGAAATAAAGTGAAATATGGTGTTTCCACAGTTAGATTCGAATATTGGCTTTTTACGTTCAAAGAGTCGGCATAATAGCCGGGACTTTGAATATTGAGGACAATATTCATTTCTAAGTGTGGGGGGGGGGGGGGAATTCTAGCGAATTTTATCAAAATATATCTTCTAGTACCCCCGTTTTTGGCCAAAATTTTCAAAATTTTTTCACTTTATTTCAAATTTTTTGTGGTTATCAGTCCGCCATGTCTATACGACTGATGAGTCCTCAAACACTCATCATTTTTGGTCTAATCTGAACTGCAAAACATACAAAAACACTCAGAAATGCATCAAAATACTGAAAATATTTCAAAATTGTGTTTTATATGTTTTAGATGCAAAATGAGCAAAAACAAATGAAAAATGCACAAAGTTTGTAAAATTGGCAGTTTCAGTCCCCCAACTTTCATAAAATTACAAATTTAGTCCCTGGATATTCAAAATATGGAAAATTATCACCAAAGGTCATTTTGAAATCATAAATTGTCATATTTAGTCCCTTGGTGAAAAATTGTAAAGTTTTGGAAATTTACAAGATTAGTCCCTGGAGTTTCAGATATTGGCAGAAAAGGTCCCTGGTGGGATAATTTTGAAAGAAAAATCATTTTTTGGACCTTGGGAAATCAAAAGTTATCAAAATTGGTCCCTGGGTGAAAGTTTGGAGAAAAGTCATTTTGGTCCCTCAAGTTTCAATAAATTGCAATTTTAGTCCCTGAAGGACCAAAAGTAAAAATTATATTTTTAAAACCTTGGACTTTTGAAAGATGGCATGTTTTACCCTTGAAACAAGTTTGAAATGGTTACAAAAATAGCCCTTGGATTTTCAGAATTACATTATTGGTCCTTGTTGTTTACTAGTTACCAAATGGACCCTTTGGTATTGTTAACCCAAACACAAATCCAATCCAACCCTTTATCCATTAACACCCTTAGCCCATCACAAGCCCAACCCCACTCCCTAGCCTGTTTTAATAAATACCCAGTCAACCCACGTGGTCAAACCCAACCCGACCACTGTTCATCACCCCCAACCTCCCTAAACTACGCTCCATTGTCTCCCCTATCCCCCCTCCTCACCACAAAATCCTCACCAACATTCACCAATTCTCATTAATAACCTCACCTTCCCCCCCCCCCCTCCTCATTAATTTCTCCACCAAACTCCACTATCTGCCTTTTACCAATTTCCCGCCAAATCCCCATTTGAACGGTTGAGATCACTCAAAGTCATCCAAGGGTCAGAAGCAAGTGGGAAAGATTCAGTGGACCTCCAGGACTATAAAAGATCAAGAAAAAGAGAAGAATAGTTTGTCAATTGTTTTTAGACCATTTCGTAGTGTAAATTTTAAATTCCCATTGTAAAAACTTTAAATTCTGTTTTTAATCCAATTGTATCAAGCTTTAATGTAATGAAAAGTATTTGAAATAATTTCTCAGTTTTCAATTCTCAAAGTACAAGTTCAGTTTATGCTTCTCTTTCTCAAATCCTTATTGAATCTTGAATGTTGTTAAAAGTTGTTGTTTAGGTAGCAATAAGCTTACATTAGCTTATTGTTAAGTTTTTTTAAGTTTGTAAGTTGTCTCTTGTAGCAGAAAACATAAAAACAAAAAGAAAAAAAATATATACTAAAAATAAAAGGTAAATAGCATTTAAATAAAAAATTCACTGTGAAGGGTGAAAGAAGACAAGATAGCTGTGGATTTTGGATGCTGTATTGGTTTAGAAGCTCTTGGGAGCATTAGGCATGTAGGTTGTGGGTAGTCTCCCCTGGTTCCATTTTTCAGTTTGTCATCCATTGTAAGCAATTTCCTATCATTTTGTATTCAAAGTTTATGTAATGCAATTGTTGCTAGATTCAGTTTAATTTAGCTTACTTAGTGTTAGCATAAGTTTAGATTTCAATTTCATGCATTGGATCTTTGTTTTGCCTCATAAACCATCAAACAGTTTACTTAAAGGGGTGTTTGGTTTTACTTGCTCACTCAGGTTTCACTTGGTTTTATGGTTAAGTGCTGCTGTATAAAGTTAGTTTAGGTCTAATTAGGTCTAGGGAAGCCTCTAAAATACATGTTCTTTGTTTGATAGTCAAAATCATCATCCAACCCACCCAACAGTTAACTGTTGGGTCAGTTGGGTTCAAAACCTTACCCATTTTGTTTAAAGGTTGTGTTTTTAGTTAAATTTAACCTTCATGCAACTTAACACATCGAATTAAGTCAGTAATAATCAATCAAAAGTCAAGGTTCAAGGTTTTATCAAAAAGTCAAATTGTGTTCATCAGGTTTTTCCTAATATTGTGGCAATTGTTGTGATTTATGTGCGTTGAATTAAGGGTTGAAACTTGTTTAAATTTGTTCTCTACCAGCTCTAATTTAAGTTTCTAAGCTCCTTTGATTTTTCCAAATTTTATCTGTGGGCCCCACTTGGCCTGAAACACACTAGCAGGGCAAACCCCTGCTCTGCACACAGATAAGCAGTCCACCACCACCACTTTGTGGTGGTGTTCTGGCCACCTCAGTGGGCCCCAATGCACCAAATTTGCTCCTTTCAACCCCCCTCCTAGTAGGGATCATGGATTGACCATTGTTTTGACCTAAGTAGCCCTGGAACCCACCTGATTTTGCCCTTAAAGCTTGTCCCAGTTTTCAGTTAAGAAACAAAAAGATAAGTGCTTATTGTCAGCTTTTGGCTTATTCTGTGGGTGCTTTTTGCTTTTTATGGCTTAAATAAGTTCATATAACTTATTGGAACCTGAATCAACCAGAGTGGGCCCCACTCTTGGTCATTTAAGCTCATTTTCCCTTGTAGTCAAACAAAGTCAACTGTCTTGACTTTTAGCTTATTCTCAGCTTAATTTTAAGTTCTAAAAATCTTGTTTTTACAAAAGTTTGTTCCTTTTAGGTATAAATCAAATTTCCAAAAAAGTCAATTTAATTTTTAAGTGATAGTTTCTATTTAATGTGAATTAAATTTTATTTTTCATTTTTATATTTTTATTAAGTACTTGTCATTTTTATATTTTTATTAATTATCTCTTATATTAAAGTATTTATATTAATTTTCTCAGATTTTTATTTCATCATTTGGTGTTTATTATATTTAATATTAGTTTTATTAGAAATTAATTAATATTAAGTTTAAAATAGCATAATTAGTTTTTATTAAGTAAAACCTAGTTTTTATATTTTTTATAGCTTTTATATGTTGTAAAATAATTTTAGAAATTTTCTTAGAATTTTTACTGTTCATTTAGTATTTTTCTTAATTTAAAATAGTTTAATTAGTTAATTAGTAATTAATTAGTTATTAATTAATAAAAAATTCACAAAAAGACAAAAATACTTATTTTTAATTTTAAAACTTATTTTTAGTTATTTTATAATTTTAGGAATTTTATTTTCACCTTTTTTAAATAATATTGTAGTGTATTTTAGTTATTTAAGTATTAATAATAAGTATTAAATAGTTTTTAATTAATATTAAATAATTAAATAGTGTAAAAATTAATTTTAATTTTCTAAAAAGTTTCTTTTATTATTAGGATTGTAAAAATGTGATTTTCACTTTTGAAAGTATTTTATTTTACTAAAACTCGCGTTTTATTTTGTACGCTCGCGTTTTATTTAAACGTAACGTACGCGTTTTTAGGTTTTAATCGTTTCTGGTTTTTGTAACTTTCCCGTCTTATTCATATAGCTTCTTTAAGCTATTTTATTGTAAATTCCTTAGTTCAGATCACTCACAAAACCCTTTTCATCCAAATTCACCCGATCACGAAACCGTTTCATAACCATCACACCTCGTCGGGACATAACGACCCGGGGAAACCTTATACTTCCGCGGAGCATTGATCTAGGCTATTTGACTTTGTTGACCATTCTTTGGTTAATTTAAGTTAGGTGGTTTAGGCTCAATCAACGACAAAAGGATTGGCTAATCCAGGAGCAAACGACTCTTGGTAAAGATAACTCAAATCCGTTGGCGGCTTGCAATTTGCCCAAAATTGTATGGTATATCAACTCGCCATATCCTAAAAAGTGAATGAGTTGGCTAGCCCGCAAGATTATGGCTTGTGGTAAAGGCAGTGGAAAAACCATAATTGGTAATCAGCTCACCAAGATGTTGACTAGGTCCATCAAGAGTTGGCTAGTCCAGGAGCAAACGACTCTTGGTAAAGACAAATCAAAACCGTTGAAAGCTGGTGGTTTGCTAAAAATCACATGGTTATCAAGTGGACCATAGTTCTTATTTGAATCGAAACATTTGGCTACTCTAGAAGTGATGGCTTTTGGTAAAGAGATTTCAAATCCATCAAGTTTTCCAAAAAGATTGCTAGGGACTAGCAATAGTTTAGTGTGGGGGATTCCAAATTTTGATTGGCTCAGAACAGTCAACCTAAATTAACCAAGTATATGGTCAACAAGGTCAAACTACCTAGACCAATGCTTCCGGGTAATATAGAGTATCACCAGGTCGTTATGTCCCGACGAGGTGTGCATTGTGCTTTAGCGTGCTTGTGATTGGGTGATTATTTACAGAAAGGGGTTGTGATGAGAATTATTTTAGAATTATGAAATTAAATAGCTTAGGAAAACTATATAATTGATTACTGGAATTTAGATTAAGAAGAAACAAGCTAAAACCTAAAAACGTACGTTTTAATTAAGAACGTACACTGACGAACGTGAAAGAAAGTACAACTGATGAACTGAAAAGGCTACGAGTGTGAAATTATTATTTTTACAATCCTAATAAATTAAGAAAATTTTAAGAAAAAGAAAAATTATTTTTACACTATTTAATTATTTATTAAAGAGTTCATAAGTTTAGATGAAAACACTTCTAGTGATGAGGAATACCCTAGTCCAACACCTCCTGAATTTAAGAAAGACAAGGGATATAATGCAGTTCCTAATCCCCCAGGTAGCTTTCAACCACCTAGAAAAGATGTTTCTTGTTATGGGGTAGATAATCTAGAGTTTAGGAAGAAGCTTAAAAATCAATCTAATCCTGAAACTTTAGAAAAATCTGTTGAAGCACCTAAGGTTAATGAGAAAAAGTTTTCAAAACAAGCAGTACCTTCAAACATTTTTCAAAGTACTGCTGATCACTCAGCAGTGCCTCAAAGAAAATACTTTCAAAATACTGCTAATTTTAGAAAACCTTATGGAAAGGGATTTGGGGATATTGGTCCAAAGGTCTGTTATGTATGTTACAGTCCTCATCATTTGATTAAAGACTGTGATTATCATTCAGAATACTTAAGTAAATATCCAAAGACCAGAACTGCACAACCAAGTCATAGAGAGAACAAGCCAAGGGACAACAAACCAGTTTGGAATTATACAAATAGGGTTAACCATAGTAATTTCTCAAAAGACTATAGGTACCCTCATCAGAAAAGATCATACTCCAAACCCCCAGTACCTTCACAAAGTACTAATAGAAAGTACCCTAACCAAGATGCTTCTAGCAAACACTCAAGTGTAAGACCTAGGAAATTCAACTACTACAAACCTAGAAGGCCTTACAACACAAGAAAAGATGCTAGAACACAGAGCCCAATTCCAAAAGTTACAACTAAATGGGTTAAGAAAGAAAGTACTGCTGGGGAAGAACCAGTACTTTCAGAGGTTAAGGGTGAAAAAGGGAAAATTGATCATGATAAACCAACAGTTTTGGAAACAAAAACCTTAATTCTTGATCATGTTTTCAAAGACAGTGGTGATTACATACTCAAAAATTTTGAGTATGTCACTCCACAAGGGGAACACAAGTCAGTAATGGCTTGGGTTCCTAAAAATAACTAACCTTTTTCATGTGTATGCAGGGCAACCCATAAGAGGAGCTTAAAGATCATCTTATTGTAGATAGTGGTTGCTCTGGAAGTATGACAGGAGAAAAGGAGCTCTTGTCAGATTTTAAATCTTATTTTGGAGGAAAAGTTGCATTTGGGAATGATCCTGATGGAGGAAGAATAACTGGCAAAGGAACTATCAAGGCAGGAAACATTGATTTTGAGGATGTTAGATATGTGAAGGAGCTCAAATTCAATCTTTTGTCAGTCTCTCAGATTTGTGATAAGAAGTACCCTGTGTTATTCTTTGACACATAATGTCTTATACTTTCTCCTGATTTTAAGTTAGAAGATAGAAAGTTGGTGATGCTGAGAGCACCAAGAACTAATGATGTGTACAACATAGATTTAAAGAATGTAAATTCTACTGAAAGAGCAACATGTTTGATTGCAAGAGCAACAATGGAAGAAGCACATCAATGGCACAGAAGATTGGGGCATGTAAATTTTAAGAACATCAATAAGCTGGTCAAAGGAAATTTAGTTAGAGGTTTACCTTCTAAAACATTCAAGAATGATCACTCATGTCTTGCTTGTAAGAAGGGTAAACAGCACAAGGCTTCCTGTAAGAAGATTGAAGAGAAAACTATTAGAGAGCCTTTGGAATTGCTGCACATGGATCTGTTTGGACCTGTTTCAGTTGTTAGTCTGAACAAGAAGAAGTACTGCTTGGTTGTAACAGATGACTGTAGCAGATTTAGTTGGGTCTTTTTCTTATGCTTCAAAGATGAAACTTTTGATGCTATTCATGATCTTATAATAGCACTTGAAAATCAGTTAAGACTCAAGGTAACAGGCATTAGATGTGATAATGGGACTGAGTTCAAGAATCAGCTAATGGATGATTTTTGTGCCAAGAAAGGAATTAAAAGAGAGTTCAGTATTGCTAGAACTCCTCAGCAAAATGGAGTTGCAGAAAGAAAGAATATAACTCTAATAGAAGCAGCCAGAACAATGCTTGCAGATTCCCAATTACTTGTTCCATTCTGGGCTGAAGCTATAAGTGCTGCTTGTTATGTGTTGAATAGAGTATCAGTGACAAAACCTCAAATGAAGACACCTTATGAGTTACTCATGGGAAAGAAGCCTAGCATCAAGTTTATGAAACCTTTTCGATGTCCCCTAACCATTTTAAACACTGCTGAACATTTAGGCAAATTTGATGGGAAGTCTGATGAAGGATATTTATTGGGATATTGTACCAATAACAAAGGATTCAGAGTGTACAACAGGGCTACCAAAAAGGTTCAAGAATGTCTTCATGTTGATTTTCTAGAAGAACAAGAAAATTCTAAAGGTAAAGGTCCTGATTGGATGTTTGATCTTGATTTAATGTCTTCATCAATGAATTATGTACCTGTGAGGGAAGAAAATCAAGCTGCTCCCACTGAAGAAGAAGCACAGTACATTGTTCATGATATTAATTTAAGATCTGAAGATGAGTCAAATGATCATGCCAATGATGAGAAAAAGAGTACTTTTGAGCCTCAAGGTACTGCTGAACCTAACAGTACTGATGATCCTCAAAGTACTGTTCCACCAAAAATACCAGTATCTGATGAAGATCAAGCCATTCAAGAAGAACTTAGTAGGATGCTTTTTCAAGAAACAATGGCTAAGTCTTATGAAGATGAACAAAGGAGAGCTTATGAGGCAGAAAATAAGAAGGCTAAAGGCACTGACAGTACTTTACTCCAAAGTGTTGGTAATCCATTTGAAAGTACTTTTCAAACATTAGACACTTCAAATTGGATAAATACTGATACTGTGAATGATTCTAATATCCCTGACTTAGAAGATACTGATGATTTGAATGATCCAAACAAGATTACCTTAGAAGATATTGATGATGAATTGGATCAAGAAGGCATTTTCTCAGACTCTAATGAAGATCCTGACTTAACAAATTTGGAAGATAATTTTGCAGTCTCACCAACTCCTACTCTCAGAATTCACAAAACTCATCCTGTTACCAACATAATTGGACCTTCAGCTTCAGAAGTGCTCACAAGGACCAAGGCTAAGAATATGTCTCAACAACATACTTCGTTACTTAGCTTTATCTACAAGCAAAACAGGGTGAATCACAAGGATCAGAAGTTGTGTTTATTTGCTTGTTTTCTATCTCAAGAAGAGCCAAAGAATATCAAACAAGCATTAGCCAAGGAGAGTTGGGTGGAAGCTATGAAAGAAGAACTCCTACAATTTAAACTTCAAGAAGTATGGGTATTATGTGATTTACCTGATGGAAAGAGACTGATTGGAACAAAATGGGTCTTCAGGGTAAAAAGAGATGAAAGAGGGAATGTTATCAAGAATAAGGCAAGGTTAGTGGCTCAAGGATATAGACAGGAAGAAGGAGTAGACTATGATGAATTTTTTGCTCCTGTTGCAAGGATTGAAGCCATCAGGCTATTTTTGGCTTTTGCATCCTATATGGGATTTCCTGTATATCAAATGGATGTTAAAAGTGCTTTTCTATATGGCAAAATTACAGAAGAAGTTTATGTCAAACAGCCTCCTGGCTTTGAAGATCCTGCACACCCAAACAACGTCTACAAGGTTATCAAGGCCCTGTATGGCCTTCATCAAGCTCCAAGAGCATGGTATGAAAGACTTTCTAATTTTCTACTACAGCATGGTTGCAGGAGAGGAGCTATTGACAAGACTTTGTTTATCAAGAGAGATAAGAAGGATATCATGCTTGTCCAAGTGTATGTAGATGATATTATTTTTGGTGCTACTAAGCAATCTATGGTAAAGGAATTTGAAGATCTTATGCAGAAAGAGTTTCAGATGAGTTCAATGGGAGAATTAACATTCTTCTTGGGATTACAAGTGAAACAGTCAAGCAGTGGAATATATATCTGTCAAGATAAGTATGTTGCAGATATTCTTAAGAGATTCAATTTCACAACTTTCAAGCCTACATCTACACCAGTGGATACTAACAAACCTTTGGGAAAAGATAAAGAAGGAGAAGATGGTGATGTCATACTATACAGGTCTATGATTGGATGTCTCATGTATTTAACTGCATCAAGACCTGGTATTACTTTTGCTGTGTGTTTATGTGCAAGACATCAAGTTCATCCAAAGGTATCCTACTTGAATGCTGTCAAGAGTATTTTCATGTATCTTAGGAAACAGCCTAAGCTAGGTTTATGGTATCCTAGGGATTCACCTTTCCATCTACAAGCCTTTTCAGACAGTGATTATGCTGGAGATAACTATGACAGAAGATCCACAACTGGAGGATGCCAGTACCTTGGAAACAGATTAGTCTCATGGCAATGTAAGAAGCAAACAATTGCAACAACTTCTTCCACAGAAGCAGAATATGTAGATGCTGCAAGTTGTTGTGCACAAGTACTTTGGTTGCAAAATCAGCTTTTGGATTATGGATTCAACTTCAAAAATACTCCTATCAACATTGATAATGAGATTAATATCTGTATTGTGAAGAATCCAGTGTATCATTCCAAGACCAAGCACATTCAGATTAGACATCACTTTATAAGAGATTGCTATGAACACAGGCTTATTAATGTGGTTAAAGTTCATACTGATGATAATGTAGCAGATCTACTCACAAAGGGCTTTGATGTTTCAAGATTTACCTTTTTAGTTGTGAGTATTGGCATGATTAATATGTAAGCTATTTTTTAGGGGAGGCATTAGTAGTTAGTAGTTAGTCATTATTTGAGGGGAGGCTACATGTATCATTCGAAAGAAAAGTTTTTATTCATCATTCAGAAAGTTCATACAACAACCATTCTCCAAGGTCTATCATCACCATTGTTGTTACCATGTTACCAAGACACAGATACAGACACAAGACAAGACAAAACAAACAAACAACTACCACAACCTACTACCAAGCTCCACACACCTACTCCATAGGCCTTTTTCCCTTGCCCTCATAGCTCTGCTTTCCCTTCTGAGCAGTCTTTCTCTTGTCATCAAAAGAAGCCTGCTTTCTTGGGCAAGCCAGGCCAAGAACTTGCTTGGGAGGTCTCTCTTTTCTTGGAGTAGGCCACTTCATGTTCTGTATTGCTGATTCCAGGGCTTAAGTTAAAGCATGTGGAAGCTCATTAGCCAGAGATGAACCAGGGACAGATTTTTTCTTCTTGGGCTTTTTGTTGGTAGTGCTGGCTGCATCAGTTATGGAAGAGTTTGCAACACCTACTGATGAGGAAGATTCATTGGGTCTCATCCACTCTACATGGGGAGGAAAGTAATCCAACCATCCTGGATCTTCAAACTCAGAATCAGAGTAGTAGCTTATTTCTGAATCTGTGGAGCCATCAGAGTCAGAGGAGATGTTCACAACAGGAATATGACTCATTGTTTTTTACTAGTTTTTGTGTTTTGATAATGAAGGAAGAGATAAATGCAATTTGTTGTTGGTGAAGTTGCTTTTATAGGCAAAGTAAAGGTAAATGGTCATTTAATGAAGTGTATTGAAGTTCACTTACCATGGTAGCTTTGAGAATTAATTTGGGGAGATAGTCATTACTCAGGGTTGACTTTCAAAGATATATTGGTCAAATAGTCAACATTCAAGATATTATGCTTGGGAAGTACTTTGGTCAACATACTGTGTGGGTTTCTAACAGAAGGTACTGCTCCATATTTTATAGAACGTACTGCTTGGTGATATAAAGGGTACGCTGACGTGTCAGATACTGTTCCAACGGTCAAATTTGCGGGTAACAAACTTTCGAAAGATATGGGGATAATCACTTCCAAAAATAACGGTACAATTATTAATTAACCGTGATTTTTTGTATTTTATCCTTATATACCTCATATCTTTTCTTATTTATTCACTCGTACCCATTCACCTTTCTTGTTCATCAAACTCATTCATCTAATTCACCGATTACAACTATTCTCTCTAAACCTAAATCACAATGGCACATCAACCAACCAACACCAAACACAACATGATAGCAAACCTTCAGAAAACGCAACATAACCTTGATTTTCATGGCATTATTGATTTTCTCACTGGAACCAACATCTGTTACTCAATCTTAGTCAACCCAGAGATTATTGGACCTTAGATACATGAGTTTTGGGATACAGCAAGGTCAGAGGTTAGAGATGGAGAGGATATTATACTTGCTACAGTTGCTGGGAGAGCTATTCGTGTCACAGAAGCAACTATCAGAGAAGCTTTGTTATTTGAAGATGAAGGAGGCTCTGTTTTGTTTGGTAAACAAGAAGTTTGGAATACACTTAGAGACATTGGGTATGAAGGCGCGTTGACTAAGCTTACTTTTCAGAAAGCCATGGTTAGTCCTCATTGGAAATTTCTTATACATGTTTTGCTTCATTGTTTAAGTCCAAAGAGTACTGCTTGGGATCAATTTAGTCATTCCATAGCTTCTGCATTTGTTGGTCTTATTACCAATCAACCCTTCAATTTCTCATACATGATCCTTGAAGGTATGCTCACACATGTTAAGGCTGGTGAACCTTTTCTAATGTATCCTAGATTTGTTCAACTTCTCTTAGAAAATCCATTAGATGGGATACCAAAACCTCAGGATTATGTACCCACAATTAGG
Source organism: Artemisia argyi (assembly GCA_030686995.1). Classification (NCBI taxonomy): domain Eukaryota; kingdom Viridiplantae; phylum Streptophyta; class Magnoliopsida; order Asterales; family Asteraceae; genus Artemisia; species Artemisia argyi. The sequence goes on along the minus strand of CM060709.1, from coordinate 203,205,241 downwards.
ATGCCACCTAAAGTGTTTACTTTTATGTCTCATAAGGGAGTAAATTTTTCGGGTAGGAATACACCTCTCACTGCTTATATGTTAGAGGTAGCTCAAGCTGTTAGGGATGAAGAAAACAATAGTGGTTCTGCACATTTTAATAATGCTGATCAACCTGATTCTGCTGAGCATTCTGTCTCAGTACATACCCCTACTCCACCTATTGTTTCCCCTCAGTATGATGTTTCAAGTGAAAGGACTCCCTCAATGTCAGCTTCCTTGGATAAATCTGTTTCTGCTCAAGGTACTTGTAACACCCCCAATTCATGATGCAGCGGAATTCAACTTGGGTGTTACTCGACGGCACAACAGTCATAATAATAGAAAACGATCTCTAACCGAGTCGTAATAAAAAAAAGTTGTCATTCATATTATTTAAATATATCAGAGTTTACATAGTAAGGTCCCAAAAGGTTCCATTGTTTCAAAACACATCAATATAAAGTCTATGATGTTTTATCGAATGACATACTAGTTTATAGCCTTCTTCCTTCGGTACGTGCCCTTCCGCTCCATTCTTGATTATCATGGACCTGAAATACATGCTTAAGAGGTCAACACAAAGGTTGAGTGAAATTCATAGAGTTTGTTTAACGGTTGAACACAATATGTTGGTAGTAAGAGTTAATTAGACTCATACTCATGTTAGAAAACAAAACAGTTATTATTATGTACTAAGCTCATGCAACCAATACGTTAACGGGTACCAATATCAATCGGCGGTTATGTTGCCCCGGTAAGTACTTTGCCGTCATACTTAATATTCAAATATAGTGCATTTGTTGAACTAATCTGCTCAAACAAATGGAATTCGTCAATCCCAATAGGCCTATTCACAATACTCGCGCTCACTAATTCTAGTGATTAAATGGTTCATGATAGGGGCCTAGGATTGGCAAGGTAGGTACTTAGTAATAATAAAACAATCAGGCAGCATACAGTTTCAAAGCATTGTGTTCGGTTTAAAAGTAGCATGTATTCCCCCCAAGGGTTTGTAAAACATTGAAATAATGTAAAGTGGGGCTATGAACTCACCTTAAGTAGGATAGCAAATAATGAAGGTAGTGGTTGGATCGTGTAGGTTTCTACGAGCAACCTATAATAGAATGTTGCGACTTAGGATTTGAGTAAAGAATATAACGGAGTGCCTATATATATATATATATATCTTGCATTTTAGTCCATGATGTGGTATGATGTATATTTGTAAGTCTTTGAAAGAAAAATTCATGAAACATGTATGTTTTGGGATATCGTTTACTACCGTTCGGGCCGACATAATTCAGAAGTCATGTTAGTAAGCGTTAGAGGAGCCAGGACACTTTAACTCGTAAATCCACAACTCATCTCGACGGCTTACATAATGAACTCCTCACATGAGGCTCCCTACTATTGGAGTAGTTGATAAAATATATAGATATAGGTTTTGATCCGAAAAGTTACATGTCCGATATTTGTATAAACTTAGGAAAGTTTATTTGTACATGAAGATTGTTATTAGGGGTAGCTTCATAAGTCTTGAATGACCATGTTCTCTTGGTAAAATCTCATGGTTTCCTTTTAAGTGAAGTAGATCCAAATTGCTTGTTCAAGTTATCGCCTAATTCATTGTTTCATGTTTTCGCCTATGTAAGTTGGTATGGTCATTTCGTCATGGCCTAGCCATGACCTTTGGTCCTTGTTCCAAGGTCATGAGACACAACCTTGGCTCTAGCCATGGTGGTGGTCTTGATTATAGGTCATAATAACTCTTGTTCCTTTGAAAGTATAACAATAGTATAGTGACTTAAAATATGTAAATAGCTGTTAAGAAACTGAGAAATATCTCACTCAGAAGGCATTTTCAAGGCTCGAGCCTCTTTAATCCTGAACGAAAACGTGATTCCGGACAACTTTCGTGTTTTAACTTTTTCATGAATCGGACCAGAAAGGCCTCTTTTTGCGTGTTTTAGGTTCTGTCACAGAAGCTTTTTAGGCAGTTTTGCCGGAAATCTTGGTAACTTCAAATCGCCATAACTTTTGACTCGTTTACTCTTTTTAGGTGGTTCAAATTACTATGGTTTCCTTGTTAAGTCCTCTAATGTAATATGTAATAATCCAATAACATAATTTTTCCATTTTGATCAGGTTATACCAAGAAATTCACTAGTTTGTTTGTTTCAGTAACTTAACTTAACAATCAAGTACAACAACATGTTTTATTCATTTTTATACACCATGGACATTCATACAAGATATAATATAGCAAGAATAACATGTAAATGATATGAACATGAGAAATTAACAAGAAGCATGTTAGGTTTAGGCTTACAACTTTTGGCTTTCTAATTAAAGAAAGGAGTAACAAGTAAGGAAATGGACTTTGATAGACTTGCTTCAACCCCTTTTCACTTCATGCAACCTTTCTACCCTTGGTATTCTTGAAAGATGTAATGAAAGTTGAGGTGAATTGAGTGGATTTAAACTCAAGAGCAATCACCAAGTATATTAGGGTTTGGAAGATTTTTGGTAACTTATGATCAAACTAGGGTTTCTACTTGAACTTTCACTTGAACCTTGCAAGAACTTTGAAGAAAATAAGCTAAGTGTGAAGTGTTGTGGTGTGTGTTGATGGCCGGCCAAAGGAAGGGAGGGGAGGGGGTATTTATACTCTCATGAGGAGGTTAGTTACTTAGGATATTTCTTGGCAAAACTACACATGTATCCATCCTAGATCACAAGACACAAGATCAAGCCACACAAGGGTGTGACTCCCCCCCCCCTTTGGCGGTTCACAAGGGATAAGGGGGGGTGAGGTGGCTTGGTCTTGATAATATCTAGATATTAGGATGAAACTTGACTCCGGGAAATGCCAACCGTAAATGATTAGGCCTCAAAACGTAAAACCGGGTGTCGTAAAATTATGAAACTTTAAAGTATTGTTAGACATGTCCATATGTCCCATAATAAAATATAAAATGAGTGATAAGTTCCAATTGGGTGGTAAACCCTGCTAAAAACTGGAAACACGGGTCTAAAACGCGTAATACGTAAAATGTACGAATATTGCGTAAAATTGAGAAAAGTAAAATGTTACTTTTCTAATATGATAAAAATGATTTAAAATGATTTATAAAATCAAGGAATGATTTTTAGTCAATGGAGGAGGGAAAAATATGTTGACTTATTTTAATAAGTTGAAAGCTCAAATCATCTTAGAAACGCGGTGAAGGTATAGGCTAAGGTTACGGCTGAGTAAAAACGCTTAAAACTGAAAATTCCAGTTTTTCACGGCCGAAGTTTATTTTGGCCATGATTTTTCTCAGTCATGATTTATTCTCAAATAAATCATGAGTGTGTTAAACATTTTTCTGATGTGGGGTCACCTGACGGGGTCAAATTTCGTTGTGCGTAGAATTTCTGATTGCCGTTTTACCCTAAAACGTGTAATTCTGTGTAATTCCTTAATAACTTTCACGAAAATGATCTGACGAGTGTCAAACATTTAATTTGCCATGGAAATGATTTATCACTTGAGAATATGAAATAAAAATCAACTTTCGGGAAAATTTCAGAAAGAAATGAATAGTAAATTTCCCGGAGATCAATTTGCATTGGGAGTAGAAGCTTCGTTGGTAAAAAGATGTGGGTATTTCTTACGTATCTGGTCCTCTCGTTCCCATGTGTATTCAGGACCACGTCGTGAGTTCCAACGAACTTTGATAATTGGTATACGGCTTTGTTTGAGTTGTTTGACCTCTCGGTCCATGATTTCTACGGGTTCCTCAACAAATTGAAGATCGTCATTGAGTTGAATTTCATCAAGTGGAATCACGAGTGATTCATCTGATAAGCATTTCTTTAGGTTAGATACATGGAAAGTGGGGTGTACATTACTGAGTTCTGATGGAAGCTCAAGTCTGTACGCCACAGGGCCAACCCTGGCTAGGATTTTGAATGGTCCGATGTATCTTGGGTTTAGTTTTCCTCGTTTACCGAATCGTATCAAGCCTTTCCAAGGCGATACCTTTAGCATAACCCTATCTCCGACTTGGAATTCTAGGGGTCTGCGTCGTGTGTCGGCATAACTTTTCTGTCGATCTCTTGCGGCTTGTAATCGACTTCTGATTTGTACAATCTTATCCGTTGTTTCACGGATGAGTTCTGGTCCAGTGAGTTGAACTTCTCCCACTTCAGCCCAACAAGCAGGTGAACGACACTTTCGACCGTAAAGTGCTTCAAATGGAGCTGCTTTAATACTTGTATGATAGCTGTTGTTGTAGGAAAATTTGACTAATGGTAAATGAGTATCCCATCCTTTTCCAAAGTCTATTATACATGCTCGAAGCATGTCTTCAAGTGTTTGGATGGTTCGTTCACTCTGACCATCGGTCTGAGGATGATACGTTGTACTCATGTCTAGATTTGTTCCAAAGGCGTCTTGGAGTGACTGCCAGAAATTGGAAGTAAATCTACCATCTCTGTCGGATATAATGGATATTGGTGCACCATGTCTTGAGACTATTTCTTTGACGTACAGTCAGGTTAGTTGTTCCATTTTGTAAGTCTCTTTGATTGGTATAAAGTGTGCGGATTTTGTGAGACGATCAACTATGACCCAGATGGAGTCATAACCGCTTGATGTCTTTGGGAGCTTGGTAATGAAGTCCATAGTAATTCTTTCCCATTTCCAAGTAGGAATTTCTGGTTGTTGCAATGGACCGGATGGTTTTTGATGTTCGGCTTTTACTTTGGAGCAGGTAAGACATTTGCTAACATATGTTGCAATGTCGGCTTTCATGTTCGGCCACCAATAAAGTAACTTAAGATCATGATACATTTTATCAGATCCTGGATGTATGGAGTATTTAGATTTGTGTGATTCATGCATGATCAAGTCTCGTAGGCCACCATAAAGTGGTAACCAACTTCGACCTTGGAAGCATAGAGTTCCATCTGAACGGGTTTCGAATTTCTTCTGTATCATGCCATCCAACTTTTCCTTTTGGATATCTTCTTGTTTCACCGCCTCAGCTTGAGCGTGAAGGATTTGAGTAGGAAAGTTTGAATTTATGGTTAAAACTAGGGCTCGGACTCGTAGTGGTTTAACCCGTTCCTTTCAGCTCAGGGCGTCAGCTACTACGTTTGCCTTTCCTGGGTGGTAACGAATGTCGCAGTCATAATCACTCAGTAATTCTAACCAACGACGTTGTCTCATGTTTAGTTCTTTTTGGTTTAAAATGTGTTGCAGACTTTTATGATCGGTGTACACAGTACATCTAGTACCATATAGATAGTGCCTCCAGATTTTTAGTGCAAAGACTACGGCTCCTAACTCTAAGTCATGAGTGGTGTAATTTTCCTCATGAACCTTGAGTTGTCTTGATGCATAAGCCATGACCTTATCGCGTTGCATCAACACGGCACCTAGCCCTTGGTGCGATGCATCACAATAGACTACAAAATCTTCGATCCCATCTGGCAATGCTAGGATAGGAGCACTACAAAGTTTCTGTTTGAGGGTTTGGAAAGCTTTTTCTTCGTTTTCATCCCACACATATTTCTTGTCTTTCTGAGTTAGTTTAGTCAAAGACTTTGCTATTGAGGAAAATCCTTCAATAAACCTTCGGTAATACCCGGCTAAACCCAGAAATTGACGAATTTCTGTAGGTGTGGTAGGTGTTGGCCAATTTTTGATAGCTTCAATTTTAGCGGGATCGACATGTAAACCGGTCTTGTCAATCACATGCCCAAGGAATTGTACTGATTGAATCCAAAATTCACATTTGGAAAACTTTGCATACAATTTCTCTTCCTTGAGTAGTCCTAAAATTGTTCTCAGGTGTTCTTTGTGTTCCTCTTCGTTTTTGGAATATATGAGAATGTCGTCTATGAATACGATCACGAATTTGTCCAAATATGGCTTACACACACGATTCATGAGATCCATGAATACTGCCGGTGCATTAGTCAACCCAAAGGGCATCACTTGGAATTCATGGTGACCATATCGTGTCCTAAAGGCTGTTTTTGGAATGTCTTCATCACGGACTCTAACTTGATGGTAACCTGAACGTAGGTCAATTTTTGAGTAATAGGTTGAACCTTGTAATTGATCGAATAAATCATCAATTCTTGGTAGTGGGTATCGGTTCTTTATGGTTAGTTTGTTTAGTTCACGGTAGTCAATACACATTCGTAACGACCCATCTTTCTTTTTCACGAACAAAACAGGAGCTCCCCAAGGTGAGAAACTGGGTCGAATAAATCCCTTGTCCGAAAGTTCTTGTAATTGATTTGATAGCTCTTGCATCTCTGAAGGTGCTAGCCGGTATGGTGCGCGGGCAACTGGCGCCGCTCCTGGTATTAAATCAATTCTGAACTCTATTTGACGATTTGGTGGTAGTCCGGGTAAGTCTTCTGGAAAGACTTCAGGAAACTCACGGGCAATAGGAACATCTTCGAGACGTTTTTCATCGGATTTCTTTTCTGTTACGTGGGCTAAGAAAGCATAACATCCTTTCTCAATGTACTTCATGGTTTTGATACATGAGATGATGTTTATTCGAGTTCCACTTTGATCACCACGAATGATCAAAGTTTCATTGTCACATGGAATGTGCACAACTCTTTCACCACAAATAATGTTAGCTTGATGTTTAGACAACCAATCCATGCCAATAACTACAACAAAACTTCCGAGTTCAATTGGCATAAGATTGATGTCAAAGGGGTGGTCTAAGAGATTAAGGGTACAGTTTGGGATTACGGTATTGGTATTTACTAAGTCACCGGTAGCTAGCTCAATATTATAACTAGTGGTTAAAGTGATTGATGGAATATCAATTAAAGGCGCAATTCTAGTAGATATAAAGCTCATATCAGCACCAGAATCGAATAATACTTTAACAGGAATATTATTGAGTAAGAACGTACCGGTAACCACGTTCGGGTCCTGGTGTGGTTCTTCTTTTCCCATGACATAGGCTCTACCACGAGCACCTCCGCCTTGGGGTCCTTGGTTTTGAGGACAGTTGTTCTTGTAGTGTCCCCTTTCCCCACACCCAAAACATGTAACTATGGGCTGTGTGTTAGCCCCAGTAGCTATACCCTTGCCTCTACAATCCTTGGCAAGATGTTCGGGCTTTTGGCACTTGTGGCATTTGGCCGGGCAAGGACCTTCGTGATGGTAATTGCACTTGGTACATTGTGGTTGATTACCCACGTACTTACCACCAGCTGGTGCAGCAACATAAGCCGTCGCGGCTTCCTGTCTCTTGTTCTGTTGATTGTGATGGTTGTTGTTTCGGGTTTGGTTGTTGTTGTTGTTGTTGTTGTTGTTATTCCCACGGTTACCATCCCATGGTCGTTTGTTGTTATTGTTCTTGTTGTTGTTGTTGTTACGGTAGCTGGAGTTGTTGAGATTATTGGTATTGCTGTTGTTGGCATTGTTGTTGGTATTGTTGGTGTTGTTGGGGTTGTTTTGCTTTCAGGTTTCCGACATACGTACCACCTGATCCATGAGACTGCGGGACATCCGCATAGCCTCATCAAGTTCCTTGGGATTTGCCGAAGTTACATTCCCCTGTATGCTTGAGGGAAGTCCCCAGATATACCTTTCCAACAATTTTTCCTTTGTGGAAACCATTGTTGGACAAAGTATCCTCAGTTCCTAGAATCTACGGTTGTAGGTTATGATATCATTTCCCCTAACCGTATGATCCCAGAACTCAACTTCCAACTTTTGCATCTCGCTGCGAGGACAGTATTCCTTGATCATCATTTGTTTCAAATTAGCCCAAGTAATTTTGTAGGCATTCTCAATGTCCATGGGTTGAGCAATTGAGTTCCACCAGGACAAGGCCTCATTCAACAGAGTACTTGTGGCATACTGAACTTTATCCCCCTCGATACATTTACTAACCAAGAACACCGACTCAGCCTTTTCGAACCAACGGTCAAACCTACAGCCCCTTCAGTACCTTTGAATTTGATGGGTTCACATTTCAGGTAGGAAATGAACGAGCAACCCTTTGGTACTGTAGTAACATTGGTCACCGGAGGGGTAGGTCCTCCAAGGTTAAGACTGGCAATCCTGGCAGCCTCCGCAGCTATTGCAGCTTCCGCAGCAGTGGCGGCTTCTGCGGCTGCTGCAGCATCAGCAGCGGTTGCAGCATCAGCAGCGGCTGCAGCATCAGCAGCTGCTGCAGCACCAGCAGCTGTGGTGGCATCGGCAGCTGCTGCAGCTACGGCTGCTCGTTCCGTGATAAGTGCTGCATTGACACTATCCTTTACCAGTTTGCGGATGGCGGCTTGTGTCATCGTTGGTGGGGTCTTTTTCTTTGGCGCCATGATTCTATTGTTCAAAAGATACATTGTAATTAGAGAGTTGTGAGATGAGCACAATGTTTGATAAGAATGATAGGATGATAATGTTTGAAACTTAAAAGCATAACACATGATAGTATATAAAACAAGAGTTTTATTAATATAACGTTGATTACAAAATCGAACTTATTACAAGTTCATTCAAAACTTACTAACTGATACTTTCAGTTAGTAATTACAACGTTGTACTAAAGATAACTAGTACAATAACACTAGTCTAATGTCGGTTGGGAGGTTGTTGTGGTCCGGTCGGATTATTATTTCCGCGTGTTGCTAACACATCTACACTTTCGTTTGGACGGTATTCTTTGACATCCTTTCGATATAGCCTTTGTTGTATGGAACTCATTTGAGTTTGCATCCAACACAAATCATTCTTAAGTTGATACCTATCAAAGTTTGCAACATCTAACCGGATTTCAGCGGTATTTAGGCGGTGAAGTAGTTTGTGAATTTGAACCGCATCCTGTTCTTGGGCCCTCTCAACCAAAGTGAGTCTATCCTTGACATTATCCAAGCCCATCAAAGGATTTAAGACTACTTCCCTAACATGAGTCGAGTCACTCTTCACGTAGCTCATGTCAAGCTTAAACCAATATAGGTCGTCTCGAGCATTCATGGCGTTCATTCTGGCAGAATTTACCTTGGATATGTAGTCGTGCATTTTACTTGCCATACTTTGAACTTTGAGTTGGGTTAGGTTGAGAGCTTGTTTCAAAGAGTAGATTTCGTATTGAGCTGAGTTCACGAACATATGTGTAGATGTAGATGTTCCGCCGGTTTGGTGAATAGAATTCGGAACTTGAGCTGGAGTGGTACGGTTAGATTCGGATGAAATTGGTGAAACCGGAGGTGGAGATGTTAATGGTGATAGATGTGGCACCACTAATAGTTCCTCCGCTTCCTCATCGATGCCTTCAATGTCAACATCCATTTCAGGATCCTCTTCGTACTCATCGATGTTTATGTCCATATCCATTTCAGGATCTTCGTCCGAATCTATTTCATTGTCTAGATCCTCATAAGGTATTTCCTCATCGTCATAATCAATTGCTTCAAAGTAAGGATCACCGGGTCCGGGAAGAATTGGTAAATATTCAGGCATAGCAGGAAGATGATCGGGAGATGGAGGTGCGGACATGATGTCTACAATTAGTATTATGATGTCAAAAATAATCAAATGTTTATGGAAAATGCTCAAACTAAGGAAATGTGCATATGACAATATACAAATATGTTCATGTAGCATAACATGCGTGATAAGTCCATAATCTTCTGGAGGACGGAAGGCACGAAGAGCGGAAGGCTATAAAAATGTTTTTGCTTGTTATTGTAGTTATAGTTTAGGTCTCACTTAGACCCGTTTCTCTATAACCATGGCTCTGATACCAATCTGTAACACCCCCAATTCATGATGCAGCGGAATTCAACTTGGGTGTTACTCGATGGCACAACAGTCATAATAATAGAAAACGATCTCTAACCGAGTCGTAATAAAAAAAAGTTGTCATTCATATTATTCAAATATATCAGAGTTTACATAGTAAGGTCCCAAAAGGTTCCATTGTTTCAAAACACATCAATATAAAGTCTATGATGTTTTATCGAATGACATAATAGTTTATAGCCTTCTTCCTTCGGTACGTGCCCTTCCGCTCCATTCTTGATTATCATGGACCTGAAATACATGCTTAAGAGGTCAACACAAAGGTTGAGTGAAATTCATAGAGTTTGTTTAACGGTTGAACACAATATGTTGGTAGTAAGAGTTAATTAGACTCATACTCATGTTAGAAAACAAAACAGTTATTATTATGTACTAAGCTCATGCAACCAATACGTTAACGGGTACCAATATCAATCGGCGGTTATGTTGCCCCGGTAAGTACTTTGCCGTCATACTTAATGTTCAAATATAGTGCATTTGTTGAACTAATCTGCTCAAACAAATGGGATTCATCAATCCCAATAGGCCTATTCACAATACTCGCGCTCACTAATTCTAGTGATTAAATGGTTCATGATAGGGGCCTAGGATTGGCAAGGTAGGTACTTAGTAATAATAAAACAATCAGGCAGCATACAGTTTCAAAGCATTGTGTTCGGTTTAAAAGTAGCATGTATTCCCCCCAAGGGTTTGTAAAACATTGAAATAATGTAAAGTGGGGCTATGAATTCACCTTAAGTAGGATAGCAAATAATGAAGGTAGTGGTTGGATCGTGTAGGTTTCTACGAGCAACCTATAATAGAATGTTGCGACTTAGGATTTGAGTAAAGAATATAACGGAGTGCCTATATATATATCTTGCATTTTAGTCCATGATGTGGTATGATGTATATTTGTAAGTCTTTGAAAGAAAAATTCATGAAACATGTATGTTTTGGTATATCGTTTACTACCGTTCGGGCCGACATAATTCAGAAGTCATGTTAGTAAGCGTTCGAGGAGCCAGGACACTTTAACTCGTAAATCCACAACTCATCTCGACGGCTTACATAATGAACTCCTCACATGAGGCTCCCTACTATTGGAGTAGTTGATAAAATATATAGATATAGGTTTTGATCCGAAAAGTTACATGTCCGATATTTGTATAAACTTAGGAAAGTTTATTTGTACATGAAGATTGTTATTAGGGGTAGCTGCATAAGTCTTGAATGACCATGTTCTCTTGGTAAAATCTCATGGTTTCCTTTTAAGTGAAGTAGATCCAAATTGCTTGTTCAAGTTATCGCCTAATTCATTGTTTCATGTTTTCGCCTATGTAAGTTGGTATGGTCATTTCGTCATGGCCTAGCCATGACCTTCGGTCCTTGTTCCAAGGTCATGAGACACAACCTTGGCTCTAGCCATGGTGGTGGTCTTGATTATAGGTCATAATAACTCTTGTTCCTTTGAAAGTATAACAATAGTATAGTAAACTTAAAATATGTAAATAGCTGTTAAGAAACTGAGAAATATCTCACTCAGAAGGCGTTTTCAAGGCTCGAGCCTCTTTAGTCCTGAACGAAAACGTGATTCCGGACAACTTTCGTGTTTTAACTTTTTCATGAATCGGACCAGAAAGGCCTCTTTTTGCGTGTTTTAGGTTCTGTCACAGAAGCTTTTTAGGCAGTTTTGCCGGAAATCTTGGTAACTTCAAATCGCCATAACTTTTGACTCGTTTACTCTTTTTAGGTGGTTCAAATTACTATGGTTTCCTTGTTAAGTCCTCTAATGTAATATGTAATAATCCAATAACATAATTTTTCCATTTTGATCAGGTTATACCAAGAAATTCACTAGTTTGTTTGTTTCAGTAACTTAACTTAACAATCAAGTACAACAACATGTTTTAGTCATTTTTATACACCATGGACATTCATACAAGATATAATATAGCAAGAATAACATGTAAATGATATGAACATGAGAAATTAACAAGAAGCATGTTAGGTTTAGGCTTACAACTTTTGGCTTTCTAATTAAAGAAAGGAGTAACAAGTAAGGAAATGGACTTTGATAGACTTGCTTCAACCCCTTTTCACTTCATGCAACCTTTCTACCCTTGGTATTCTTGAAAGATGTAATGAAAGTTGAGGTGAATTGAGTGGATTTAAACTCAAGAGCAATCACCAAGTATATTAGGGTTTGGAAGATTTTTGGTAACTTATGATCAAACTAGGGTTTCTACTTGAACTTTCACTTGAACCTTGCAAGAACTTTGAAGAAAATAAGCTAAGTGTGAAGTGTTGTGGTGTGTGTTGATGGCCGGCCAAAGGAAGGGAGGGGAGGGGGTATTTATACTCTCATGAGGAGGTTAGTTACTTAGGATATTTCTTGGCAAAACTACACATGTATCCATCCTAGATCACAAGACACAAGATCAAGCCACACAAGGGTGTGACTCCCCCCCCCCCCCCTTTGGTGGTTCACAAGGGATAAGGGGGGGGGGGTGAGGTGGCTTGGTCTTGATAATATCTAGATATTAGGATGAAACTTGACTCCGGGAAATGCCAACCGTAAATGATTAGGCCTCAAAACGTAAAACCGGGTGTCGTAAAATTATGAAACTTTAAAGTATTGTTAGACATGTCCATATGTCCCATAATAAAATATAAAATGAGTGATAAGTTCCAATTGGGTGGTAAACCCTGCTAAAAACTGGAAACACGGGTCTAAAACGCGTAATACGTAAAATGTACGAATATTGCGTAAAATTGAGAAAAGTAAAATGTTACTTTTCTAATATGATAAAAATGATTTAAAATGATTTATAAAATCAAGGAATGATTTTTAGTCAATGGAGGAGGGAAAAATATGTTGACTTATTTTAATAAGTTGAAAGCTCAAATCATCTTAGAAATGCGGTGCAGGTATAGGCTAAGGTTACGGATGAGTAAAAACGCTTAAAACTGAAAATTCCAGTTTTTCACGGCCGAAGTTTATTTTGGCCATGATTTTTCTCAGTCATGATTTATTCTCAAATAAATCATGAGTGTGTTAAACATTTTTCTGATGTGGGGTCACCTGACGGGGTCAAATTTCGTTGTGCGTAGAATTTCTGATTGCCGTTTTACCCTAAAACGTGTAATTCTGTGTAATTCCTTAATAACTTTCACGAAAATGATCTGACGAGTGTCAAACATTTAATTTGCCATGGAAATGATTTATCACTTGAGAATATGAAATAAAAATCAACTTTCGGGAAAATTTCAGAAAGAAATGAATAGTAAAAATGAATAGTAAATTTTCTGGAAATAGAAATTAACCTGAAATTGTGAATTGTTACAGTACTTCTCCACAAATTACTTCTTCTAAAGGTACTGCTTCAGAGCATACACAAGTACCTATTCCCACTAATTATACTTTCACAGGTTGGCTTCAAACACCTGGAGGAGATGAGGGAATTGAAGGTGCTATGAGTACTTCTGCTTTGACTAAAGAATTGGAGAAGATGAAGACAAATGTTATTGCTCAAGCTGCAGAAATTAAGAAGCTAAGGAAGAAGTTCAGAAGGTTGAAGAAATTTGTTTGGCCTCTTGTTAAGAATTTTAGGCTTTATGTGAAAGAAAAGAAGCATTCTCAGAAGCCAAAGTCTAAATCTTCAAAGAAGTCTTCTAAATCCAAGAGGAGGCATAGGAGGTCATCATCTACCAAATTGGGGAGGAATCAAGATGAGAATTTGGATAAAGATGATGCTGAGATTAAATATTCAGAAGATGCTCACCTTTGGCAATATCCAGAAAGTCTAAAGACTTTTGTACCAGAAAATTACATTCAAGATGATGTGAATATTGCACAAGAAGAAGATATTGAGCAAGAAGTTGCTCAAGAAGATGTTGAGCAAGAAATTGTTAAGCAGGATGTTGATGCACATAATATTCAAAGTGCTGGTGTTCAAAGTACTGCTGCAGAAAACATAAGTCTGCAAGGTACTTCTGAGCAAGGTACTTCTTCTATGAATATTAATGAAAGTGGAATTACTGCAGCTGGACCTTCTACAATGAATTATGAAGATGAAGCTGGTCCTTCTACTTTTATACAGCAAGAAGAAGTCAAGGCACATACTGCAAGTGATGATGAAACAATTGCTCAAGTTATGATGAATTTGAAGAGACCTACTGGAGGAATACATATTTTTAAGCCTGCACAACAGGTTGCTGAAAGTACTTCTGAATCAGAAGAGCTAGATCCAAAAGATAAAGGGAAAGGGATCAAGATTCAGAAAGATATTAAGAAGAAAAAGAAGAAATTTTCTCTTGCTCAGATCAGAGAACTAAAGATTGTAGAGGATGAAGAGCTTGCTAGAAAGCAACAAGCTGAGTATGATGCTGAGTATTTGGCAGAAGTTAGTAGGCCAATTACAAAGAAGCCAATGACTATTGCTCAGGAAAGGAACTGGATGATAAGTTTCTTGAAAAGAAGAGGATACAAAAACTTACACAAAATGAGGTATCCAGAAGTGAAAGCTCTATGGGATAAAGTACAAGAAGATATCAGGAAAGAAGTAGAAAACTTTGTACCCATGGAAGTTGATAGAAAGAAGAAGTTAGAAGATATTAGAAAGGAACAAGCTGAGCAAAGAAGATTGAAAAGAAAGAAAGTAGTTCAAGATGATCAACTATCAAAAAGACTGAAGATGATTCATGAAGACACAGTTGATGAACTTAGAAACTATTTCAGAGTTGTAGATTTTGAGAATAAGAAGACTGAAGATTCTGGAAACAAGTCCAAGATAATCTCATTCTCTGTGGTTGAATCAAAAGAAGGAAACTATCTTATGTTCAGCAGAGAAGATGAAAGCTTCACAGTTTTCAACATGTTATGAGATGTTTTGCATTGTATCACAAGAGCAGATCTTTATGACTTATATATGCAAGTGCAGACATACTATGCAGAGATTGAAGCTTCAGGAGTGGGATTAATTTTGCTTGGAGATTTATTTACCATCTGGGAAACTGAAGAAACAAGTGATGATCCTCTGTGGAATGATCAAGAGAATTGGGAAATTACAAGATGGAGATTTTTTGAGTCATCAGGAGTTCATACACTAGAGATGGAAGATGGTACCATGATTTATATGCTTGCTGAGAGGAGATATCCATTGATTAGAGAAATTATGCTCAGAATGCTGGATCATGGAATGGAACTTGAAGATGAATCTGAGGTAGCTTTGGATGTTATCAAGCTATTTATCAGATGGACCAAGTCTGAAGAGTAATATTGCATAATACTGGTATGATTTGTTTTGTATAATAAGTATTTTTCAAAGTACTGCAAAGACAAACAGTACTTCATCAAAGTACTGCTTGCTGATATAAACCAGTATAAGTCCTTTAAAATAAAATAATTTTTTTTTTTTTATGTTTAAAAGAGAAGTAAAAGGATTTGAAAAGAAACACATGGTGTTAGTATTTATACTGCACAACAAATGGTAATCAACTCACATGTTTAACAGACAAGAAAGAGTTTGACTCATCATGAGGGTACGACTCTGTTGTGATAATCAAATCCGTTTTTAGTTGACAATTTACTAAAAATTGTATGGTTTCAACTCACCATATCTGTATAAGTAAAGAGTTGGCTAGCCCACAAGGAAAAATGGCTTGTGGTAAAGGCTGTGGAAAATCCATTTTTGGTAATTAGTTCACCATGATTGATATCAAAGAACTAACTAGTCCAAAAGCAAATGGCTATTGGTAAAGACTAATCAAATCCGTTGATAGCTGATGATTTGCTAAAAATCATAATTTTCAATGATTCACCTTTCACAGGAGTTAACACACCTGGAAGTGATGAGAATAGTATGAAACTTTCAAAGATTTGATGATTACTGTACCAAAATGTTGCTGAGTAGCTGAGAAGATTTATTGCAAGAAAAGATGCTGATGAAGAGTACTTTGACACATGACAAATAGAAGTTAAAGGTATAAAGAAATTTTTTTTCTGAATGATTAAAGATTTGAAGATCAAAGATAACAAAGAAACTTGAAATCAAGCAAGTGGAGTTCAAGTTAGGAGAGGATTGTTGGGATATAAAAGATCAAAGTACTTATGTATGTCAAAGTACTGCTGCATAAAGAATAAAGTCAAAGTACTGCTGAAGATAAAAGTCAAAGTACTGCTGTTTAATGAAGAATGTTTAAAGTACTTCGAAGGAAACAAGGACTTATGTGCAATATTAGTTAAAGGATTAATGTGTAATATTGAACGAATATTCTAGAATTAGTTAGGGATAATGACTTATCGTTCAAGTTATATGTTGTAAACCGACTTAAGGTTATCTATATAAAGAGCCTTAAGAGGTATTAGTCCATATACGTTTTAGAGTTGTTCAAAGTCGATAAATAGTTAGGGATTGTTAGTGAATCTGTGTAACAAAGCAGATTCAAAGTTTGGTTAATATAAAAGTTCTTCTTAAGCTTTGTGTTAGTAGATTCCGCATACTTTACAAGGTTAAACAGTGTTTCAATATTAATAGTGTTAAGTTTACTTAATATTATTAAACCTTTACAAGCTACAAAGTAGTTTGATCAGAGTATATCGATCCAACAGTTAAGCTGCCTCTTAACAAACTAGCGGATTTCATAAAAACTGGAGAAACCGGATTTAAACCAAAAACTGGAGTGAACCGGGTCTCAAAGCAAAATGGTTGTAGTTCATTATTTTAAATGATTGTGTGAGCCCAATTTTTATAGACCCAATGGCGAAGCTTGATAGATCTTTATAAAAAGGCCAACACACTAATTTATGTGTTGTAAAAGAGCCAATGATTAAAATATATATGTTTTACCATATAAAAATATATAAATTTATATTAAGTAATAAATTTATGAGGAGGCCACAAGCCTTCCTTGTCTCCTCATTGCTTCGCCCCTTGCTCTTTCCTCCGTCCAGTCTTTCTCCGACGCGAGGTACAGTTGAACAAACATTTTCTTACCTTTGTTTCATCAGTTGATTTTTATGGTTTTTACCTAATTAAGTTGCACGGGGACGGAAATAGGGACTGGGACGGGGACGGGGACGGGGACGGGTACGGGTACGGGTACCAGGAAACGGCAACATCATAAAATTTAAGAAACGGGTACGGCGGGGAAACGTTTATGCATTTTATATTATTTTAGTATATGGCAAATTTCTTCCAAAAACAATTACACAACATTCAAAAATCCAAACAAATATTACTTATGATCATCAATTAAAAACTTTTAACCATCAATTCAAAAAAATAACGTGTAAAAATGTCAAAGGATAACATTTTTATGAATTACTACTAATATTTTAATACTCGTATTTGTTACTACTATAAAATTACAACTCAAATGCAATATGCGTTAGTCCGAGCCCAAAAGCAGCAAAAAAGTTGGTGAAGAATAAAAAAATACGTAGTACTGTAGTAATTATTTTGTTATTTTTCACCCATGTGCGTTTCATCTTTATTACCCACTACTTTTCCAATTATCCTTTTCTCTGTACCTACCTTCATCTTCCTCCATAGAATTAGATCATCTTCAAAAAAAACCCTCAAACTCAGAACTCACAAATTATTAAAGAAAACCCTCGTTAACATTGTATCTCTTTTGCATCTTCACCTTCAACAAAGTACATTCCACCACCACAATAGCAGGAAAATTATTTTCGAAAGCATTTCCCAGGCGTTTCCTGGCGTTTCCCGGTGTTTCCCGTTTCCGGGACGTTTCCGTGTATCCTAGGTTTTTACAAACAAAAGCAACTTATAAATTTATTTATAGTCTTCACCTCAAACGATTATAAATATAACGATATAGTATATACTACAATAACCATGTTTCAGTTATATTTTATTTCATAATTTAATAATTTTTCAAAGAAACATTCAATTATAGTATCAAACATAAACAATTTCTTACATTTTTCCATAGAAACATGATATATGCTATCATTTTTATATATTTCACAATTTAGATAACGTGTTACATAATTATAATGTCACCCGGCCGGTTCTTATACCCAGTCGGACCGGTTGAACCATCGAATCGGGAGAAAGGCCGGTTCAATGTCCGATTCGGTTTTTAAAAACTTGCTTTGACATGCAAATTTCGTGCATATTTGTGAAGTATTGACTATGGAAAAATAATCAACAATTGAAATGTTAAGTTTTCAATAATGGTCAAATGAGAGAGAAAAATGTGAAATGTAATTAATATAATTATTAAAACATCACATTACTTAAAAGTACAATGAGTTATTCACATTGTACAACCAATTAAAAACATATCTATCAAATTAAATACAACCAATTAAAACACAAACCGGGTTGACCCGGGACGCTTCAGACCCGACGGGTTGACCCGGTTTAATTTGACCCATTTCCAACCCAACCTAGCAAGTTGACCCGGTTTAAATCGACCAATTTTTCGACCGGAACGGTTCAACCGGTTGAACCACCCGGGTCGAACCGGGTTTCAAAACATTATACATTACTTAAAAGTACAATGATTTATTTACATTGTACAACAAATTAAAAACAAACCTATCAAATTAAATACAACTAATTAAAACACAAACCGGGTTGACCCGAGACGCTTCAAACCCGGTGGGTTGACCCAGTTTAATTTGACCCGTTTTCGACCCAACCTAGCAAGTTGACCCGGTTTAAATCGACCCATTTTTCACCTGGAACGGTTCAACCGGTTGAACTACCCGGGTCGAACCGGGTTTCAAAACATTATGTTTAATTCCCAAATCTTCAAACTTTTATTATTTTTCGTTTATAACATATAAACTTTTTTATTAATAAACTATCTATCGCTATAAAATCTCGTTGCTATGTACGGGTACTCGTCTAGTATCAATAATAAAGGAAATAGGAATGGACACGGATACCCGTTAAATGGATGACAATACCTCCTTAAGTTTTTATTTTTATTTTAGTTTTTTATACATATTTTATTTATAATTTTGTTTTTATTATAAAATTACGAAAAAAAAAATTAACGTTTAACAACTTAAAAGTGTTAAGACAATATATATATATATATATATATATATATATATATATATATATATATATATATATATATATATATATATATATAGAGGGCTGAGCATCGGTCTAAAACCGACCTGAACCGACAAAACCGAAAATCATGAAAAGCCGAAACCGAAACCGAACCGAATATGGTCGGTTCGGTTCGGTTTTGTGTCGGATCCGTCGGTTCGGTCCGGTTCACGTGTGTTTGTGTGTGTTTTTGTCGGTTTTGGGCCAAACCGAAACCGAACCGACGGGCTGTCTGGTCGGCTCGGTTCTTGTCGGTTCGGTCAGTTCTGTCGGTCCGGTTTGGTTTTGGACAGTCGATGCTCAGCCCTATATATATATATATATATATATATATATATATATATATATATATATATATATATATATATATATATATATATATATATATATATATATATATATATATATAGTGTGAGGTTATTTTCAGAACCAAATAAATTGCGAGAACTGCGAGAACCAATCTTGACCATCAGATTTTTAATCAATGGATATAAATGAGTGTGGCATAAATGTAAATAAATAAAAAAACTGTAATCAATTTTATAAGTGGTGAAAGGGCATTATTGGAACATCATCTTATTTATTTTAAATCCAATCTCTCTTTCTATCAAACAAACCTACCGTCATCATCTGCTTCTCACACAAACCCAAACCGCCCCTATCTCTCTCTCTCTCATTCAGAAAATCCTAGCCTCCATTTCACCAAAATATCAAATAATAAACCACCCAATCAGCCTTTTCTTTAATTCTTGTATATAAACCTTGACATCTCGGGTCTTTCTCTGCTAAAAATGGCGCCTCACACTCACCGGAACTCTAGCCGGTGTCGGATCCGTTTGCGGTGTCGACCGCCCAACCACCCAATCTGATTTTTTTTTCGATCTACATCACGCCTCGACCATTTTTGCGGTGTTATACATGTGTGAAAGATCTGTGTGCCACGTCGGTGTCACATATAAGATTCAGAGAAAGAATGGAATAAAATTTTAGAGGTTGGTTCTTGTTTTTATGAAAAATTCACAAGTAGGTTTATTTTGAACTCATGTTTAGAAGAATCCGAGATTTTGTTCTCTTAATTTCAAATCTTGTTGTTTAATTTTTTTTTAGTTCCAATACTTGTTAGATCGAGAATGGCCTTTTCGTAGTCTTTAAGGATCTGTTCATATTTTTGTGAGAAACCCGAGATCTTGTTTATAAAACCGAAAAGTTATTATTTCCATGTTAATAAATGATGGATTTGTTCTTTGCATGAGATCTTTAAAAGTCATTTATAATTTTAAAGCACCTAACATGTTTGACTTCTTTTTATCATTTTTTAAGTTTTACGTCATAAAAAAAAATAGTCATGTAGTTACAGATATGGTGTTTATATTGTCGAGAAATCCAAGAAAGTTAGATGCACTACATATTTATTCAATGAATTTTTATTAGTTTAAATGTGCAAGTCTTGGTGCATTTGTGTTTATAAAAAACATGATTCTAATAGGAGTGTGCATATGTGTTATTGAGAGTGCATATGTGTTTTTAAAGTTTATGGTGAATTTGATGCCTTTTGTGCATATGTGATTTTACAGTTTTCAAGTTTAAATATATTGTGCATATATGGTTTTATTTATGATATAAGGATTTTTTTTTTTTATTATTATTTTTTTTTTAGTTCTGATTTAAGGGTGCACTTGTGTTTTGTGTTTTAAGGATGTACTAATTTTTCAAAATGGTTTCTTATGAACAAGTCATAAATACATTGTGCATATGTGTTTTATTAGATGTTATGATTAAATAATTCATTTATTAGTTAGTTGTGGTTACAGGTACGAGTATGATGAGTGATGTCAAGAGTGCACATGTGTTTTATATATACTATTGTCAAAAGTGCACATGTGTTTTGTACATACTATTGTCAAGAGTGCAAGTCTTAATTACATTGTGCATATGTGTTTTGTTAGATGTTATGATTAAATAATTCATTTATTAATTAGTTGTGGTTACAGGTACGAGTATGATGAGTGATTTCAAGAGTGCACATGTGTTTTGTACATGCTATCTAGCGAGAAAAAAGTTATGATAAAGAAGTAAAGAGAAAAGACACAAGTACATGAAGTTGCGAGAAGATTAGTAGACACGGCTATACATCAACGAAACATTCATTTATTTTTTACTTTTAGAATTTTGTATTTGAATTATATATGACATGATTTTTAATTTTGTGTATAATGTTTTTTTCCTTTTTGAAATGTATACGATACATGTAAAATAGTTATGTTTGTCATTTAATGCACTTGTGTACATATTTTTTTACCAAAACACATTAGAGGTTTAAGCAATTAAACAATAAAAATATATGTAAATTTACCTTATATAAAAAAACACATATGCACCTTACCATTATTAAAAAAAAAAAAAAAAAAAAATGCATGCTACAAAAATTATTATTTCAAAAAAAAAAAAAAAAAAAAAAAAAAAAAAAAAAAATCCCTAAAATTTAGGAAATGAAAAATGTTTTTTATAAAAAAAATTAAAAAAAAAAAATCAAAAATATAATTTTACTATTATACCCTTTTGAATTAAATAATAAAAATAAATATTGAAAAAAATCTGATTGGTTGATGTTGGTTCTCGCAGTTCTCGCAATTTATTTGGTTCTGAAAATAACCTCACCCTATATATATATATATATATATATATATATATATATATATATATATATATATATATATATATATATATATATAGTGTATCTTTATTTTCAGAACCCTGTTAAGTGCGGGAACTGCGAGAACTCTAATTTTGCATTAGAAAACATGCATGTTCATATAAAAATGTTTGTTTCTTACATACACCTTAATACACATAATACATGTTTATATAAAAACCTGTTAAGTGCAATAGATCAATGCAAAATGGTTTTATTTTTAGAACCCCGTTAAATGCGGGAACTATGAGAACTCCAATTATGCATTAGAAAACATGCATGTTCATATAAAACATGTATGTTTTCTTACATACACCTTAATACGCAGGCATGTGTATGTAAGAAAACATACATGTTTTATATGAACATGCATGTTTTCTAATGCAAATTTGGAGTTCTCGCAGTTCCCGCACTTAACAGGGTTCTGAAAATAAAGCTCCCCTATATATATAACCAAACTGATAAAATATTATATCTCCCACCTATATAAATCAAGGTTGGGTTTAGGAAACTTTTCCTCTAAAAAATCTTTAAAACTCGCCACCTGGCATTTTTCTCTAATCTACGGTCCATATACAAACTTTCCCCTAAAAACTCTCACCCCAATTAAACACAAACACCATTTTATCCCTAAATCAAAATCGTTTGGATCTGAACCACAAATCAATTCACCCCTAATTCCAAATCGTTTGGATCAAAACCGCAAATCAATTAACCTAAATCATTATGATTCAAACACATCTTACCCTAAATCAAATTAGCCCCATCAATCCATACACTAAAAGACAGGTAACCCTAAATCAAATTAATCTCAATGATCGGTATTCAATCAAATGGATAATATTCACATGATGATTGTATCAATCAATAAGTATTTCTATTATCATAAACCGAAAAATCAAATTGCATACAGGTAAATGTTTGATTATGCTTTCTTTTTAAATTATTTCTTATAAATTTGCCAAGATACAAGACATTTATGATGAATTCAAATTTTATGTTTTTGTTTTTTAGTTTTTTTTTTTTTTCTTGATTATGATGAATCAATAAGTATTTCTTATAAATTTTCCAGGATACACGTTGCATCTATGATGAATCAGATTGCATACAGGTAAATGCTTGATTATGCTTTTTTTTTTTTCTATTGTCTTTTTAAAATTTGTGTTTTGGATGTGTAAATAAAAATCAAACATTTATGATAATGTTGTAATTACAGGAAAGTAACTGAAGATAATGGTGGAAAGTTTGAAAATTATTGATATAGTGTATCAAAAATTTTAAAAAATGTGCATAATTTTCGGTAACTAATTATTCCCCACATTTTTAGCCTTGATTATGAACTTAAAGTTTTCAAATTGAATTACATCTTGACCTAATAATATTCTATAAATTGGTGAAGCATACCAAGTGTTCATCACTCATTTTTACAACTCCCCTCTAATTTATTCTCTGAACCAAAAGGTATTTTTTGTTATGCATAAACGCTTAAATTTGATAATTTATTAGTATTGTTATCAGTTTGATCAATATACATCTTTAATATCTACATTACTGATATCTGCATTTTGTTTTGTAGATACAAATAATGGAACACAATTTGACTCCATTGTGTGAAATAGATCCTATGTTAGATGATATAAAGGTTGTTGCACGTTGCATTAGCAAATGGAAACCCCATACTTTTGGAAAGCCCAGTGATGTTTGGTCATTAGACTTTGTATTACAAGATGCTCAGGTATGTACAATCCTATACAATGCCCATTTTGTATAATGTTTGATTAAATTAATACCAAAAACTCACTAAATAAGACAATAGTATATTTGTATAGTTGGCTGATGGATTTGTATTACTTTTTTGTTTGTGCTTAACTATTTCTTTATAATAAAAAGAAATTGCAATAATGGATATGAATTTGTATAATGGATCCTGCTATATGAATGTGTAAATAGGAGGCTAATGAGATGTGTTTTTGAAATCCCCGATATGAATGTGTAAATAACTTTTGCAATTTGTCGTTTCCTTAAATTGATTATTTGTTATTTTCCCCTAATTTATTTCAGGTAGTTACAACTACACAATATCTTTTAATAAGTATGATTTGAATATAAAGCTATCATTTCCTGTATTTAAATGCACACAACCAGAATGCGTATATGTTTTGATGGTAAATATATATTTCAGGGTAACCGTGTTTACGGTACGTGCAAGAAGGACCATATTAACAAGTTCCAGCTTTTGATCGATGAAGGATCATGTTACAGAATCGGTAACTTTGGGGTAAGAGAGAATGGAGGCAACTATCCATTACTAAGCCATCGTTACAAGTTGAATCTTTACAAAAACTCTTCTGTCAAAAGGCTGGCAAGTTTCAACAACAATGTTCGTGGATTCAAATTTTAGCCGTTCTCGAACTTATATGTTAGATAGTTTTCTGAATCAGAGAGTGTTGGTTAGTGTTACATCTTACAAGTCATTCATGATGAATCACATATTAGTTTTTTGTTTCTCATTTAATTTTTTGTTATAAAAATGCAGATGTGATTGGAACCATTGTCTCTATTTCTGACTTGATACCCTTTACCAAATATGGGAAGGACAAGACAAGAAGAAATCTTATTATTGAAGATGTTGGGTATGTTTTTTCCAAACATCTTATTAACCATACATTTATAACTCTTATATATTTTCGTTTATATATATCATCTGTAACAGAGGGATTCAGCTTCAATGTTGTTTCTTTGATGCTTGGGCTTCAAAATTTGATAATTTGCACGCTCAAAGGGAGAAACTAGGTCATATTGTAATGATATTGCAACTTGCTAAAGTGTCGTATTTTGGTGGTAAACATCATATCAACTAACTAATATATTGTAATTAGTTTTTACAAAAAGTAATATTTGCCATTGTGCATGTAAGTTATACAAATAAGCCATCTGTAACCAACTATGTGGGGCTCAAAACTCTATATGAATGAGGATATTCCTGAAATCAATGCCTTCAGACAAATGTAACACCATCGTTTTTAATTTACTTTTTGCTTACCCAATACATGCTTCCTTTTTTATGTGTAGTTAACTATATTTAATATTGGTTTTTATAGGTATGAAAGTCAGGATGGTTATGATCCCGCTAAACATAGCATTTCGGTTTACTCCTCTGCCAAAAAAGAATTGACATCAGAAGACTTGTTCAAGGGTGCTGTTAAGAAGATGGTTGGCTGTATCCGTGATACTGAGGATGTAAGTTTATATTCTAAAATTTTGTTTTCATTAAGTAATTTTAACAAAGTATAGCGTTCATATTATAATCCTTTAAACCAATATGACTTACAGGAATATAACTGTATTGTCTATGCCAAAATTCACAAGATTCATCGAGAGCATG
Organism: Artemisia argyi; assembly: GCA_030686995.1. Lineage (NCBI taxonomy): Eukaryota > Viridiplantae > Streptophyta > Magnoliopsida > Asterales > Asteraceae > Artemisia > Artemisia argyi. The sequence continues at coordinate 203,180,234 of CM060709.1, read as the reverse complement.
GCTGGGCATACCTTGCTTGCAAGAGGTGTGGATGTAAGGCAAAAGAAATTGATAAAAAGCAAACATCTTCGAGTAGTTCTAAATTCAAAAAACAACAGACTTGGAGTTGTAAGAAACACAAGGAAATCACTGCTGTTGGGATGAAGTATGCATACTATTGTTCTCTTTTTACATGTTATAGGTTTTGAATATTAGTTATGTTCCTTTACTTTATGCTAATATACAAACTCTTCATTTCAGAATGAAATTGATAGTCCGTGTGATTGATGACGCGGGATCTGCATCGTTGGTGATGTTTGATGATATGATATCCAAACTTTGTGGAGTAACCTGTTATGGTCTCATAAAAGAGTATGGACCTGAAGTGGATGACTATTTTCCAGCTGAGCTGAATACCTTGATTGGTAAAAAGGTGTTATTTCGCTTTGAATATACTGACTTCAACGTAAGCAATAACAATCATGTTTACCAAGTCAAATTGATCTCTGATGAGGAAGCCATGATCAGTTACTTTAAGAAGGATTTCATTATGGAGGTAACTTTTTTGGTTACTAATAAATAGTGAACTTATTTGTTAATTCCACTTGAATCTTATGCAATATTTTTGTTAGGATGTTGGAGATGATGTCCAAACTCCAGAAATGACTGCCACCAACATCACCAAATTTAAAAATGTAGAGAACATTCCATTTAACATTGAAGAAACACCCACTTCTGTTAAAGGGACTCAATCTTCAACTGGTGATTCAGGCATTCAAGCTTCTGGTGGCGATATGAGCAGTTCTGGTAGTGCGAAGCGCTCATTCATTGATTTGGATGACTATGAACAAGATGATGAAGCCAAAAAGACAAAGTTGGTTGAAGTGAAAATTGAGCATGAGGAGTGATTTACTTCGTATTGTTATATATCATCTTCAATGTTTTGTTTTGTCATTTGATTGTTTTGTTTAAGACTTATTTTCATTTGTGTGGTTTGGATTTTATTTATGGTTTTCTCAAGACTTTAACATATGTGTTTTTTTTTGGTTGTTCTCTAAAGAAACACATTTTTTAATAAAGAGGATGATATATTCAAGTTACCTTTTGGTTATTTGTCTAATGTTTTTCGTTTTTTCATATATGTATTAAATATCAAAGTTAAATCAATGTTCAAAATGTGTTACAAAGATACAAGCAAATGCCATGTTTTATAAATGTTAAAATAATACCTTTAAAAAACCAATTTACCATTTGTCAAACTATTCAATTTAACTAAAAACGACTTCAAATAATACATGGTTTTAGAAATATGAAGTAAAAACACATCATTTTAAACAATGACAAATATTAGGCAATTGTTTGGTTTTGATAATTAAACACATATAAAAAAACTAATACTCAAATCTTTAGCAACATTTAAATTCAAAGAATCAATTTAATCTTAAATATTAGTAACAAACTTCCAATTTTATGGAATATGAATCAATATACATTTAAAATTTATTCTTAGCCATATCATTTCCCCAATAGTCATCATATCTAAACAATATATATATTATCAAGTCTAAACCATATACATTTGCATATACTCTTTGTAAAGCTTAATTTAACAACATAAGATGGCTCATCAACAAATGAAAGATTCAAAGGTAATCATTCATTATAACAATTATATTAAGTTTATTTACGTATGCATCTTTATAACATTTTTTTTTTACAAAAAAGATGCCAGTAGTTGATGAAGGAACAACAAAGGATTTTTGGATTCAACTTCCACCCGTCATTTTAATATCATCATATGATGGATTGGTATGATCTTCATTACCTTCATCACTAATATTAACAAGCCATATAGGTCTTTTTTTTCTTAAGATTACATATTTTACATGATGTCTCTCCAACAAGTAAACTAAAAAAAGTTGGAAATGGTGGTACTTTTGTGGAAAGAAATATTGGTCATGTGGAAGATGATGAAGGAAATGACAAATGGATGTGTGTAAAAAAAGATTGTTTGTTCCATGTTCAAAACGAACACACATCAGAGTTAAAAAAGAATTTTGATCCAGAAGATGTTATGGATAACATGGACGAGGAATGGATTTGTGTGAACAAAGAATGTCTATTTCACAATCATGATGATGAGAATGTTGATTCTTTACCTGTTGTCAAGAATTGACATTAGTATCAACAAGTATTTTTAGTTCTATTGAATAAGATTATGATAAATGTATTTATCATAAGTAGTTTATTATTAACTTTTTTCATATTAAAGTTGCTTGGTTCATTCAATTTTCATTTTATATAATGCTAATAAGTTATATCTGATAATATCGTGCCTTTTCGCATATAAAAACAATACTAATAAGTTGTATCTGATATAACAAAATAGGTCAACTCTTCACAAACCATTTAGCATGACTAAGTTAGTATAAAAGTTTAATCAACAATAATTGAATTTTAAAATTTTATTTTCATAAAAAGGACACCATTTTTAACATCAATACATTCAACATTCTGGAAAACATACCATTTATTTCTTAGAAATATATTAACACATGTTCACAGAGTGCATACACACAACATACGGATTAGCATCATCCTACTACATAAGCATCTTTTACAAACCATAGAAAAGGAAATATCCATACATATCAAACCTAAATAAGCATCAAACATAAGTACTTAACATATTACCATCCAAAAGACATCCCATTCCTATTACCAGATCTTCTAACATACATGAAAGACTGGAAAAGGCTCCGGCACGTTTCCATTCAAATCTGACAGGATGTACATGAACTTGAATCTTATCATCTTATCATAAGCAAATCGACAAAGACCTGCAAACTCCCTCCATTCACCAAATATGTTTATCTGATTAGTCCTTTCCGGATCCTCAGTATGAACCTCCATCTTCACCTCCATCATGTATTCAACATGTTGGTGTTTCATCAAAGCTTGAGTATACGTGTGCATAGGATGGTGCACCAAGAAGTGAGCAGGTACGGTCTGCAATATAAGCATACTCACATTTAAAGAATAATTACTTATGATATATTATCAGTATCTATATAAAAAAACTACTTACAAGTCTTTTCATGACGACGTTATACGAGTATCTCTTATAGAAGACATCAGCCCGTTCCCCAAAATGATCCGGATGGGCTGGCCAGCGACATATGTGATTCATTCTATCATTATCTGCATATATATTTATTTGAACAAAGTATCGTCTTACTAATTATCCAAGTATGTTATAAGTAAAAATTCCAATTCATCATTTTTTTTAAATAAGAAATAAAAGTCCGAATAGTTGATACACCAATTTTACAACTATATACACTTAGTCAACATACATTTAAATTAAATACGCATCAAATTTAAGCCAAACATGTCATGCAGTATCAACTTAGCTTTAAAAAAAATCTACAACTATATACACTTAGTCAACATACATTTCAACTTAAAATTCTGTTATCCCTTAATTAATGATCAAATCAAATTCAAAACATATCATGTATACATTTAAAATGTCAATTCAAAAAAAAAATCAAATCATATCACATATTTATTTAAAATATATTGTTTGTTATATCCTTCCCTAATTTCAGCAAATTAGCCAATTATATTAATTCAAGTCTTATTCACAACCATCATAAACAAGAATCATCCATTATCAAAAAAAAAAAAAAAAAAAAAAAAAAGTCCAATCCAAATTCACCAAATCCAAGCAATGAAGAAGACAATAACATTGTTAAATCTTATGACCCTCCCGTAACTGTCACAAAAAATGTACAAATCATTGACATATCCGACGATGATGTGGTATCCGTTGTATAGTATACTATTTTTTACAGCCGATATACATTTGTTTTTATACAATAATATTTTGTGTTTCTATTTCAGCCTGTTCCCGTCCCCTTGAAAAGACGAAGATTAGTAAAAAATGGTAATTTTATAAACAAGAATGTTGTTGGCAGTAAGCCTTCTGAACAATCTTTGGAAAAAGATCAACATGATTTACACGAGGTATGAACATATAATTATTATGATTTACCATTATTAACATTGTGTATATTAGGTAAAGTAAATGAACATCAAAATTTTTATTGCTGAATAATGTCTAAACATTATGTTAGGAACCTGATGATGAAACACCAATGCGGATAAAGCGCACAACCAAAGATAAACAAACTGCTATTAAAAAGAAAATTTTGTTCAAAGTTATTGATGAATCAACTGATGACGAAAAAGATAAAGACAAGAAAAATTCTGAAGAAATTGTCAATTTTGTTGATTTAAAAGCTAAAGAAGTAGGGGGAAATGATGACCCAGAAAATCATCAATCTGATGATTATGTGCCCCATTTAGATGAAATTAGTCAGGATGAGCTTTTTGGAGAAAAACAAGACCATTTGATCTCAAAAAGGTAAAAAAAAACATGCTCTAATTGATGAGGAATCTGATGAAGATCCTCATAACAATAACAACACAAGTTACGATGGTGTGTGGGTCAACATCGATGATCTCCCATGTAATTCAGATTATTTTGCTAATTATAAGAACTACATTGATGATGAAGCTCAAGAAGAGTTAAAAAATTCAGAAACAAAAACCGTCGGATCTTTATCCGACGCTGACGATAAATATAGCTTTATTGATGACGAGTCCTTGGGGTATGATACTACCGATGATGAAGACACCGACGATGATTTTTGATAGTTTCTTTATTGTTGAATTTGATTCCATGTTTTCCTAAATAATATTTTGTGTTGGATAAGTTATTGTTATTTTATTATAAACTTTAAATTTATGAATTTTACTCAATTTCATTGATCAGTTTTTTGTGATTGTTTTAAATAATAAATAAGTACATTATATTATCACAAATAATCATATGTGTTTGAATAATATATTGTTTTTAATTATAAAGTTTTAATATCTGTTATACTTCTCAATTTGATTTCTCGCTTAGGTATTATCTTTTAAAAAAGTATAAATAAAATTAAATTACCACAGCCTATTGTATAAATAGATATATAATTTAACTTGATTATAAATAAAATATATATCTAACCTTTGTCTTCATAAGATATTTGCGGTTGTATCGGACGTAGTTGTGTTGCGCCAAAGAAATGTGTATTGGTATGATGACTTCCATCATCATTAAAAGCCATCATCCAAAACACATTATTCTGCTCCTTGGTGAACACCACGATCATTCCAGCTTCCAAATGCAACGTTTCTTTAATAACATCCCACACTTCATGGAACAGTTCATATTCATAATTGACCCCTTCACCATTAACACGATGCGCAGGAACTGTAAACCTCCTACCTTCCACGTGTATCATAATATTTCCAACACGCCCTAAACCAGTCAAGAAAGAAGCTGGGATTCTCTGTAAATCAAGTAAAAATTTTACAATTTTGTAATTTAGCAAGTATACATTCACACACTAATTAAAACATCACAAATTTGACAACATGTATCAACTAATACCTGAGCTTTATTTGCTTCAGCCCAAACACGACCCTGGAACCGAGAATAACGTCCCTCTATACCTTCGTATCCTCCAAATTCATGTCCCTTACTTTCATATCCTGTCACATACCATGTATCATCCCCTTCTTGGATAAAATGCAAGAGACTAACACGGTTATTAAAATTCTCCTTTGCGAATGCAATCCATTTGTAACCTTTGAGCGTGAAGGGTCCACATAGCGGTTTCACATACTTGACCTTTGTACGAACCCTTCCGGTGCTGATCAAGTATAAATCTTTCTTCCTAGTGTATGCCTCCCAAAAAACTAACGGCAGAACCTGAAAAATGCATTTATTCTTCAAACTCGTCCTAACTAATAACCATCAAATGGCGGTATCTTAACTATTAACAATCAAATGGCATTATTCGGTATGCTTGATCAAGTTACTGTATATGAAATTATTACCTGTGATTTGGGGTATGTTCGGCGGTTCGCCCAAACTACAAATTCAATTGGAGGCATTTTCCTACAAAATAATTGATTGTGCAAATACCAAATCACTTTACCATTCAGAAAAAAATTAATAACCATCATATTATTTATTTAATTAGAATAATTTATCAACATGAATAGTAGGCTACGTGTTTTATCTCCTTTTACAGCAACAAAGACAACATGCATCTTATATCAAACTAAGAATCAGATGTTTATTATTCCTTGGCACATATGGTTTTTATTACTTTCATAACTCTCAAGTATTACTTCATAAACAATAATCCTCTTTAACAGAGTTTCTACCATATCAAATGAGCTTAGATCATATAAACCAACATGCATCTTATACCACAATAAAAAATCAAATGTTTAATCTTCCTTGCCACATAACAGATCATCAAAAAAAAAGATATAAACCAACATGCATTTTATACCATTTAAAAGTAACTTAGATCATCAAAAAAAAGATCATGCATTCGACAAGTATAACAAGCTTCATACCTTTCTCTTAACTGAAAATCTACCAACGAATGTGTATTATAAGATTCAACTATTATCTTTAAACAACTAATAATAATTTATATTTTGATTTTGCTATTGTTAAACTTTAAAAAATCCGGAACCTGACCTTTGAGTATCTTCACAGTGATGATGATGAATTGCATTAACTTGAAAAGACCGGTTAGGAGCAAGTGGTGAAAAGTAATCATATAGGGTAGTTTTTGCGTTGAAAAACAGTCAAAAAATATCTATGCCTACTTGGGCTTATGTATCATAGGGATGGTTTTGTAATGGGCTATAACATGAAACGTATTTCTCATTAACTTGGCCCAATAATATTAGTCCAAAATTATACTTAACATGAAACGTATTTCATTTATAGTAAATGCTAAAAACATGGTAATTCAAATTCATATCTTTTATAAGTTAACATTAAGAGGATTTACCATATCAATCACACATTTCAAAATTGTCATTCATATCAGTTTTAGTATTGCCAAAATGAATAGGAAGAAGAGGATTCTTCAACCAAATCAATCACATAATGAAAATCACGAAGGTCATATTAACATGCCTCAACATCTTGGAGGAACGTTCGATGTTCAACAACATCCTTCATCTACGAATATATGCTCCAACAAGGTTTTAAATCAGAGCATGTTGAATACACAAATTGATGATCAGTCAAGAAAGAAGGGAAAATCTATTATGTTAGATAAATCATTGAACAACAAAGGTTTATCTTACAATTATTTTCCATACACGCAATTGGATCATTCTGTAGCGCATAAGCAAGTACCCTATAACCAATATCATTTTGCTTCTCATGGTTCTGGAACAAATATTAACATGTTTGTAAATCAAACACCGATTCGTGCTTCTCAAAATATCAGCTTAATCCCAATAACATGTAAGTCGTTAAATATAATATCATGTTCATGTAGAAAAAAATATGTATCTTATTGTTGTATCATGTTTTATTAATAGCTAATTCGATGATAAATCATGCGCCGTCTCAAGTTAAGCCTTATGTTCTTAACTATCAGCCGATATACATCCCAACACCATCAAATGTTTTGAACCAACATGCTAATAACCATATTCATAGATCTCCTCTTTCAGATATAACGTCAGGTAATTATTAACTTTATTCATGTTTCCATTGAGTCTTTCAATTTTCATTAAACAATTCTCATTTATATTCATACTAAGTGTATTATGTTTTGTAGGTAAAATGTCATCCACGAATCAAACAAACCAAGCAAATGTTCCACTTATAGCAGGATCACAAAATAGCATACAACTTAAAATGAAGCCAGGTCACCCAAAACCCCTGTTGATACATCAAGTATATCCAATATAACTAAAGTTCGTAAAACAAAAGAGAATAGAAATCCTGCAATAACTAAAAGCCGAGTAATGACACCGTCAAATGTAGCTGTCCCTGTTCCTACGACACACTTGCATCAATCTCCATTGTCTGACATTACATCAAGTAATTTTCTAAATTACAATTTGTTTAATGATACACTAAATTTTATATATACATTATTTTTTATATGCATTTTTTTGTTAGGTACATTGTCTCGCTTAAACCAAACACTAGCCACTTCAAACACTCTTAAAAGCCGAGTAATGACACCATCAAATGTTGTTCGCCATGTTCCTACGACGCATTTGTAGCAATCTCCACTGTCTGACATTACATCAAGTAATTTGATCAATTACCATTGTATTAATCCTTATTCAAAATTTTTAGATACATTATTTGGCTTATATATGCATCTTATATTTTATTAGGTACATTGTCTTGCTTCAACCAAAACGTAGACACTTCATATAATGTTAAACTAGGACGGCCCCGTAAGCATTCAATTACCTCAAACACTATTAAAAAACCAAGAGGAAGGCCTCGCAAATCAGAACAACCAATTCAACCTCCAATCGATGCAACTTATCCAGTTGATTCAAATCGTCTGTACTGTTCGACACAAGGTGAAATCCATTAACTTTGATTATTGTAATAGTACTATAATTTGATGTGCATATATAACGGCTGCATACTTGATAACAATTTATGTTTTTGCAAATTTTTTCTGGAATAGTTCATAATACAAGTAGTAGCATTCAACATGGTCAGAATACTCCTTTTTCCGATCGCATTGGATCTTCATCTCATTCTTTCTACACACTTGACTTACCACCCCCTATTAACACAAATGACAACACATGTACAATTAAGTTTTATTATTTTAAGTTACATAATTTTTTTGCATTGCTATATATTGTCATCATATACAAGTTGTTTAACAACATTTACACTATACAGTTGATGCATCAAAGACTAACCCACGTTCAAGATTCAAAAACAAAACTCCTGTTCAGTTTGACATTGGTGAGCTTAAATTTTATGATGCGTGGTATATTATTTATCTTTATATGTTTGTCATTCAATCAAATCCTAATGAGTATACGTATACATTAAATAGGTAGTCCTACTATTAGACAAAGAACTTCTGATACAGATGCCACCACACTTCGAAAAGGCAAATCAGTCGCCAATATACCTCAGATTGATTTGTCTGATGAAATATCTGAAGATGAGTATGGAACTGAGCGCATACAAGGGATATCTAAAGGTATTTTCATAACACGTATTAATAATTTTATAGGCATACTATGTATTAGTATCTTTAAGTAACATACTACATTTTGTTGTATTTAATCAGAGTATTTAGACTTTGGAGATCCGACTGAACAATGTGACAAATGTGGTGCATTGTTGTGGCTTGCCGAAAGTAAAAGAGGGTCTAATAACGCAAAAAGATGCTGATGCATTTTCTATTTGTTGTGGTCGAGGAAAAGTTAAACTACCAATGGCAAAGAATAGTCCTCCAACTTTGTTAACAAGCCTATTAAAAGGAGAACGCCCAAAAAGCGACTCATTTATGGAGAACATACGACGTTACAACTCTATGTTTGCTTTCACATGGATGGCTAGTAAGCAAGATACTACGGTTAATACTGGACGAGGTCCATTTTGTTTTAGAATTCAAGGAGAAAACAATCATGTATTGGGAGATTTGTTACCAAAATCTGGTGAACCACCTAAGTTGGACAACTTTACATATACAATCCAGCCAATGAGGTTCAAAATCGCAATAATGTTGTTAGGTATTTCACATTTTTCATACATTTAAATAAACCTATATTCTACACTGTCAGTATATATATATTCTAATATTCATTTTTTTCGTTTTCATTAGTTCCCGAGATAACGCATCTTCCTCCTCATCAAAAGACATAGACCGGCAACTCACGCAAGACATAAAAACTATGTTGGATCTAAACAACCATTTGGTTCAGAAGTATAGGTATGCTGGTCTTAAGTTAGCTGCTGGTGAGGCAAATGTCAAGATCAGGCTTTTAGGTAGACGCCCACATGATGGAAGGCAATATGACCATCCAACTTCAAACGAAGTTGCAGCATTAATCGTTGGCGACTTTGCTTCTATGCCTGATGAAAGAGACATAATTGTGCACAAAAATAGTGGTAAACTTAAAACAATTAGCGAGTTGCATGTTTCATTCCTTCCATTACAGTATCCGCTATTGTTCCCCTATGCTGAAGATGGTTATCGTACGGACATTTATCACCAAGGAATTACCGATGATACTCCGGACAGTAAAAAAAAGTATGTGACTATGCGTGAATGGTTTGCTTATCGTATTCAAGAACGGCCGAACGTGTATTCACCAATTTTGAATGGTAGAAGATTATTCCAACAATTTTTGGTTGACGCTTATACCATGGTTGAGGCTGAAAGGATGAGATATGTGCGTAGGGAAAACAAAGAACTTAGGTGTGAAATGTACTCAAGATTAGCACAAGCGGCAGAGTCAAGCAACCAACAAAAAAATAAACGTGGTACAAAAGTTATCTTACCGTCATCATACACCGGTAGTCCCCGTTACATGTTGCAAAACTGTAACACCCCCAATTCATGATGCAGCGGAATTTGAACTGGGTGTTACTCGACGGCACAATAGTCACAATAATAGAAAACGAACTCCAATTGAGTCGTTTTAAAAGATTTATCATTCAAATTATATAAATATCAGAGATTACAAAATGAGGTCCCAATTGGTTCCATGTTTACACATCACATTAAGTGAGTTTTTGAATGATAATAAAATTTATAGCCCTCTTGAGTATCCGTGTCCTTCCGTGCCATCCTTGATCGTCATGAACCTGAAATACATGCTTGAGAGGTCAACACAAAGGTTGAGTGATATTCATAGAGTTTGTTAAATCGTTTGAACACAATATGTTGGTAGTGTGAGCTTGTAGACTCACACCAATGTTTGGAAAACAAAACAGGTAGGCTACGTTATTATACGCCCATAAAATGTATTATACACTAAGCTTATGACACCAAAACGTTAACGTGTACCAATATCGATCGGCAGATTTATCCCGGTAAGTACTTTGCTAACATACCTAAATCTCAAATATTAGTGCATTTGTTTGAACTTAGTCAATACAAATAGGATTCGTCAATCCCAATAAGCCTATTCACAATATTCGCGCTCACTATTGCTAGTGACTAAATGGTTCATAATAAAGGATCTCGGTTTAGCAAGGCTGGTACTTAGTGATAATAAAACAATCAGGCAAGCATACAATTTAAAAACATTGTGCTCGGTTAAAAATAGCATGTATTTCCCCCAAGGGTTTGTAAAACAATTAAGTAATGGAAAGTGGGGCTATGAACTCACCTTAAGTTATGTAGTGAGTAGTGAATGTGATGGTCGAATCGCGAAGGTTTCTATGAGCAACCTAAAATAGAATGTTGCGACTTAGGATCGGAGTAAAGAATATGAATAAGTGCCTATATATATATATCTTGCATTTAGTCCATGATGTGGTATGATGTATAGTATAAGTCTTTTGAAAGAAAGATTCATGAAACATGTATGTTTTGGTATATCGTTTACTACCGTTCGGGCCGACATAATTCAGAAGTCATATTAGTAAGCGTTCGAGGAGCCAGGACACTTTAACTCGTAAATCCACAACTCAACTCGACGGCTTACATAATGAACTCCTCACATGAGGCTCCCTACTATTGTAGTAGTTGATAAAATATATAGATATAAGTTTTGATCCGAAAAGTTATATGTCCGATATTTGGATAAACTTAGGAAAGTTTATTAGTACATGAAGATTGTTATTAGGGGTAGTTTCATAAGTCTTGTATGACCATTTATCTTTGTAATATCTCATGGTTCCTTTTAAGTGAAGTAGATCCAAATTGTTTGTTCAAGTTATCGTCAACTCTTTGTTTCATATTTTCGCCTAAGTAAGCTTGTATGGTCATTTCGTCATGGCCTAGCCATGACCTTTGGTCCTTGTTCCAAGGTCATGAGACACAACCTTGGCTCTAGCCATGGTGGTGGTCTTGATTATAGGTCATAAGACCTCTTGTTCCTTTTAAAGTATAACCATAATCTAGTGACTTTCGCCTAAAAGTGGGCTGTTTAGAATTTGAAGAATTTTATCACTCGGAAAGCGTTTTTAGGTCTCGATCTTCTTTGTTCCTGAACGAAAACGTCGTTCCGGACAACTTTCGTGTTTTAACTTTTTGATGAATCGGACCAGAAGTGTGACTTTCAAAACCCAAATTTGATCAGAATGGTATTTGGCAGTTTGCCGCAAAGTTTTGGTAACTTCAAATGGGCGCAACTTTTGACTCGTATACTCGTTTTAGGTGGTTCAAATTGCTATGGTTTCCTTGTTAAGTCGTATACTGTAATATGTAATGATCCAATATCATAATTTTACCATTTTGGTCGTGGTTCTCCAAGAAAGTCACTAGTTTACTTGTTTAAAGATCATAAGTTAACATATGTATATCATAACTCGTTTTACTCATTTTTATACATCATGGACATGATCACAAGACAATATATAGCATGAATGATATGTAAATAGCATGAATATGATTATTTAACAAGAATCATGTTAGGGTTTGGCTTACAACTTTTGGCTTTCAAAGATGAAAGGAAGTTAACATGTAAGGATAGGACTTTGATAGACTTTAGCTTCATCCCACTTCACTTCAAGCAATCTTTCTACCCTTGTAATCTTGAAAGATGGATGATGAAGGTTGAGGTGACTTGAGTGGATTCAAACTCAAGAGAAATCACCAAAGTTCTAGGGTTTGGAAGTAGTTTTGATGAATCAAAACCAAACTATAGTTTCAAGGTTGATGTTGCACTTGATCCTTGCTAGAAATTAGAAGAATTAAAGCTAAGTATGGAGTGTTGTGGTGTGTGTGGTGTGGCGTACAAATGAAGGGGAGGAGGGGAGTATTTATAGTGAGTTGAGGAAGTTAGGAAGCTTACTAGGAAAGTGTTTCAACTTGGTGACCAAGTTGTAATTAAGTGATGATCTAAGGGTAATTTCATGAGATGAAGCAACCTATGGGATGACTCCCCCCCCCCCTTAGGTCGGTTTGGAGTGGATAGGAAGGGATGAGTTGGTCTTGGATGATATTATCCAAGTATTGGATGAGTTTTGACTCCGGGAAATGCCAATCGTAAATGATTAAGCCTCAAAACGTAAAACCGGGTGTCGTAAAATTATGGAACTTGAAAGTATTGATAAACATATCCATATGTTCCATAATAAAATATAAAATGAGTGGTAGGTTCCATTTGGGTGGTAAAACCCTGCTAAAAACTGGAAACACGGGTCTAAAACGCGTAATACGTAAAACATACGAATATTGCGTAAAATTGAGAAAAGTAAAATGTTACTTTTCTAATAGGATAATATTGATTTAAAATGACTTATAATGTCTAGACTGGGCTCAGTCTAGTGTCGGTTGGTATTAAATGTCTTTTAGACATCAAACCGTAAGCCTAAAAATCACGAAATGACTTATAAAATCAAGGAATGGTTTTTGGTCAATGGAGGAGGGAAAAATATGTTGACTTTTTCTAATAAGTTGAAAACTCAAATATTTTTAGAAACGCGGTGCAGGTATAGGCTAAGGTTATGGCTGAGTAAAAACGCTTAAAACTGAAAATTCCAGTTTTTCACGGCCGAGGTTTATTTTGGTCATGTTTTTCTCAGTCATGATTTATTCTCAAATAAATCATGAGTGTGTCAAACATTTTTCTGATACGGGGAAAATTAACGCGACTGAATTTCGTTGTACGTAGAATTTTTGAATGACGTTTTACCCTAAAACGTGTAATTCCGTGTAATTCCTTAATAACTTTCACGAAAATGAGCTTATGAATGTCAAACTTTTAATTTGCCATGGAAATGATTTATCACTTCAGCCCAAGAAATAAAAATCAAGTTTCGGGAAAAATTTTCGGGAAAAATGAATAGTAAAAGTGAATAGTAAAATTTTCCGGGAAAAGTAAATATCCTGAAAATGCGAATTGTTACAAAAACTACTTGGATGCCATGGCTATGTGCAAGTTTTATGGATACCCCGATTTGTTTATTACGTTTACATGTAACCCGAAATGGCCTGAAATTACAAGGTTTCTTCGGAAAACGCGTCTAAAATCTGAAGACAGACTAGATGTTACAACGAGGGTATTTAAAATGAAGCTTGATCAGTTGTTAAAGGATATAAAAGAGAAAAAAAAATTTGGAGTTGTGCGAGTAGGTAACTTACAATCTTTATAAAATATACATGATATGTTTAATAAATGCAAATTTTTATAGTTGTATTTATGTCATTAACATATATTTCTGTTCTCTATTGTTAAACAGAATTATATACGATAGAGTTTCAGAAGCGAGGTTTGCACCATTGTCATTTATGTGTATGGTTGGAATCCGATGATAAGTTGAGGTTACCGTCAGATGTAGACAGGTGTATATCGGCTGAAATACCAGATAAAGAGTCTGACCCCGAGCTACACCAATTGGTCAAGGAATTTATGATGCGCGGCCCATGTGGTCCCGAACATCCAAGTTGCCCATGTATGGTTGATAATAAGTGTTCTAAGAAATTCCCAAAGAAATTCAACGAGTCCACTTTCATTGACGAAAGTGGTTATTACATATACAAAAGGAGCGATAATGGTAGAACGGTCACTAAACAAGGAGCTGAGCTTGACTCTTGCTTTGTTGTCCCATACAACGCTACATTATTGAAGAGGTACCAAAACAAATCATTATTTTCTGTTATTGTTTATATTGGAATTAGTTTAAGTATACTTATTTTTACCTTTATCATTTGCTGTTTATAAGGTACCAAGCTCATATCAATGTAGAATATTGCAATCAATTTGGTTCAATCAAATACCCTTTTAAGTATATTAACAAGGGTCCGAATAGAGTTACTGCGGCTGTGGAAGATGAAGAAAAAGATGAGATTAAGGATTACTTAGACTGTCGGTACCTATCTTCATGTGAGGCTGCATGGAGGGTTTTTAGGTTTGATATACATCACAGGTCACCCGCTGTTGAACGCTTACCTTTTCACCTCCTGAACCAGCAATATGTCATTTTTGATCCAGCTGAAAGCATCAATTTTCAACTTGAAAAGGTTTCATCAAACACTTCCAAGTTCTTAGCTTGGATGGATTTAAATGAACATGATGTGGAAGCGAGAAAGTTGTTGTATGTTGAAATTCCTAAATTCTATGTTTGGAATAAAACGGACAAAATTTGGACCAAAAGAAAGCAAGGTAAGATTTCATTAGTAAACAATCATATTATTCAATATCTGATATAATTTAAATAAGTATTCTGCTATTACCATCCATAACTTTTAACACGCACGTCTTTTTTATTAATTAGGTAAAAGCATTGGACTCATTCATCACGTTCCTGTTTCTTGGGGCGAGGTGTTTTATCTCCGAAGGCTGTTAAATCATGTTAGAGGTGCTCGAAAGTGGGAAGACTTTAGGGAGTTCCCTGAAGGTGTAGTTCATCCTACATGTAAAGAAGCATGTTACGCCCGTGGATTGTTGGATGAGGACAAGGAATATATCGATGGATTGATTGAAGCAAGTGAATGGGGAATGGGAGATTACTTACGAAATTATTTCGTAAGTTTAATATTAACCGACAGTATGTCCCGGCCTGAGGTTGTATGGGAGAAGACATGGGCTCTTTTAGCTGATGATGTGTTAGAATTAGAAAAGAAAAAACTAAATCATCCAGGTATTTAAGCATTTGTATTATTTATAATAACATGCATATTTAATCATTTTCTTTAGTTTTCTTTACTTTATATTTAAGAACATATATTCTATTGGTTGCAGATCTTCAACTAACAGATAAACAACGATACAATATATGTTTAACGTACATTAAGGAAAAGCTGTTAAGTTGCGGAAAGCGTCTAACGAAAATAGTAAATATGCCTTACCCGAAAGATGAGTTTACGATGGCAGGTTACAACTGGTTGATTTACGATGAATTGGATTATAATATTCCGGAACTCATTATCCAACATGAAATCCTTTTCAACAGTTTAACCAATGAGCAGAAAGGGATTTATGAAACTATTATTGATGCATGCAACAATAATAGTGGAGGCATGTTTTTCTTATATGGGTACGGAGGCACCAGCAAGACTTTTTTGTACAAGACGTTGACTGCACCTTTAAGGTCTAAAGGTAATATTGTTTTAAATTTTGCATCCAGTGGTATTGCATCCCTTTTGCTTGAAGGTGGAAGAACAACCCATTCCCGTTTTGCTATACCTATAAATATTGTTGAAGATTCTATGTTGTTGAAAACTAGAAGGGGGGGGGGGGGGTTGAATAGTTTTCCCCTCTTTTTCATTTTATAAAAACTTTGTTTCAAAATGTTGATTCGAATTTATTCAATTGTTTGTTTAGAAAACCTTTAATTAGAATTTAGTATGTAAACACCATATAATCAATATGATCAATTATATATGTAAGCTTTTGGAAAAACTTAGTTTTATGAATGGGGCTTTGGTCGGTCTTTGTGTGAATACGTTTTCCTTTTAAAATCTTAAAACGTTTTGTATCAAATTATCTATCAAGTTAAACTTAATATGAGAAGTGTGAATAATAATCTATTTGACCATATCATATAATTATACACACAATCACAATATTAACTTCTATGTTCAACACAATCAATCATCACAACTATATAAGCAACAACTAAGACATATAGGCAAGCATAGATGTAAAGCGATAAATGCAAGAATAAATGAAAAGAGATAAGAGAAAGGAAATGCAAACCGGACACGATGATTTATAGTGGTTCGGCTACAAGGACACCTTCCTTGCCCTACTCCACTCCCCCAGTCACCTACTCGAGAGTTTTCTTCACTACTCAACAAGCTCCCTTTTGGAGGAGAAAACCGTACACAACTTTTGCTTACACAATTTAACGACACTAAGCTAAATGTCGAGTTCTAATAGTAGCTAGAACCAATCTCACAACACTACTTCGATCACTACACAACTTCTACACGACTTCACGACTTCTTCATGGCTTCACGACTTCTTCATGGCTTCACGACTTCACGACTTCTTCACTACTTCACAACTTCTTCTATACTCCACTACATATTCACACATCTACTTCTTCACAACTTCATGACTTCTCCACACTACTATTTTTTCCCACTACTTCTTACTCACTCATAAACTCACTACTAAGTAAGATCATCTTGATCTACTTATTACATATACATAACTCACAACATCAAATAAACACTAACTAGATCCTAATACATCTTTGGCTTTATGATAGGGAGGATTCTTCTCTTGCACTTTGAGTGGTGAAGGATTGGATCACTTGAAACAAAGACTTATAATCTTAGGATCAAAGGATTTAGAAGGATGTTTTGAAGGGATTGGGACTGAAAATTTTCGTGCAAAAGGTGAGAAAAATCTGTAGACTGAACCATTATTTATAAGGGGAAAAATATTGTTTGGGAACGTGGCCGGTCCCCTTAATTGTGTGGCCGGTCCCCTTAATTTACTAGCCGGTCCCCTTAATTAATTAAGGGGGCCGCCTAATAAAAAAATATTTTTTCTTCAGAATTTTTGTCTTTTTGTGGGGAAGGTTTTTCTTGAAGAATATGGCTATTTTTTGGGTAGAAATTTGAATTAAAAATATTTATTTTGAATAAAACATTTCTTATAAATACAAAAAATATTTTTTATAAGTTTAAAAATGTTTGTCCCACTTTATAAAAAATGTAAGGTTTGTAAAGATAAAAATTCCTTTGATCAAAAAATGCATTAGACACTTTGTTTATTCATACCTTAAGTGATTTGGAATTTTGGATGCTAAAGTGAATATTTACGACGAAATACTTGTTTACGTCATAATTTGTAGTTCAATGAGTTTACGTTTTGTGATTATCAAAACATAGATATATCGATATATGTTAATAACGTTTTAAGGCATTATTTATATCAACAATCTCCCCCTTTTTGATGATTACAAAACCTAAACTCATTAAGTCTAAAAATTAATTTTTAGACAAGTACTTAGTGAGTTTATATTCACTTCTCCCCCTTTTTGTAGAATCAAAAAGGTTATGCTGACTAGCTTCATGAATGAAGTTAGACGGGTAGAAAGCTCCCCCTTGATGTGTGCTCCCCCTCGTTCAAGGGCACCAAGGAATCGAGATATGGAATTATCGCAAGAAAAATATTAGAAGCACAAGCATATATAATAAAATAAGGAAAACAACAAGCATAGCAAACAAATACTAAGCTCACATAGCAATATATTCATTTATTATGCTTAATGCATTCAATAAGTAAAAGATCATAATTTGCCAAAGAGAGCCATCGGACTTGCTTGAAACAAGAGGTTGGTAAATTCTTGTTTGAAATTGAAAGTCATAAGCATATAGTATGCTTAGAATGGTTAATGATGGAGTGTTTGGAATGATGTAGTTTAGTTAGGGTAAGGTTGTTGGATTAATGGAGGCATATGTTTGGGTGCATGGATGTTGAAGATTTTGGTGGTGGAGAGTTTGTAGCGGAAGAGGTTGATTAAGGTTTTGGATGTTGTTCAAGTGAGGGTATTGGATGTGATCTAGTGAGAAGATATTCAATCCAAGTGAAGTGTTCATTGAATGCAATGGTTTTTAGGAGAAAGATGCAACAAGGTCAATTGTTGACATGCTTCTCAAGTTGATTTATGTTGTGTGGTGATGAGGGTGATCTAGATGAAGGTAGATCCAAATTGCGTTGAGCAAGATGTAAGGCTAAAAGAGCACTAAGCTCATGGGATTCTTTTAGCGCCTCAACGAACATTAAGTGTTCGGAGGAAGGTGATGGTGGTGGAGCATGATAGTTATCTTGGGTGAAGGTTTGAACATGCAACATATGAATGGCATGTGAAGTTGTAGGATGTGGTGGTGATACTCTTGGTGGTGGAGACATGTTTGAGCTTGGGTAATCATGAAAACATGATATGGGTGGAAGAGATGCTTCATGAGTGGATGGTGTTTTTGTTGAATGAGCAACATGTAAAGTGTTGGTAATGAGGTTGGGATTATTATTTTGGGATTGTGCATGCTCATCATAAGAAGGAGCATTAGTGGAAGCACGAATGGATGATTTATTGTTAAATGGATCATTTGTGTGAGAGTGAGGTTTAGGTGTTGGTTGATTATGAACAACATCGCTTGAGTTGTGAAAAGATTATGAGGTTTGAGTGTAATGTAGAAGGATATGGGTGAGTAAAGGTTTTTGATATGTAATGTTGGTGAGAAGGAGAGTGAGGTGTTAGGTATGTAATGTTGAAGACATAGGAGAAATTTGGTGTTAGATGTTTGACAACATCATTTGGTTTGACGGGCTTTTAATGGAAGTTAGGCTTTTTTCCCCAAACGTGTTATTTGGTGGTTTTGGTTTAATGGGAGAGGTCATGAAGAGATGAGTATAGATTGAGAGGAATGAGAGTGTTTATAATGTAGGATTGGTAGGATTAGGGATGTATAAATTTTGATAGAAGGTTTAGGATAAAATAGGTTTATGAATTTTGGGAAGTGTAGGATGAAATGGGCTAAAAAGTAGAAAAAGGAAACAACACCTTCGACCATCAGATGGCCGGTCCCCTTAATAATTAAGGGGGCCGCCTTATGATTTAAGGGGGCCGCCCATCTGGTGATTCCCAGATTGCCATAAAAGGGTTTTTGGTAGTGAATTGCAGAAAGGTTGTGTTTTTGGTTTCAAACAAGTCCAACTCTTTGAGGCAATTAAGCATATACTAATTATGTAGGCAATTATGTAGCCAAAGCATGTTAATCAAAGAGATTAAGTAAACAAGCAATTTCATCTAGCATGCAAACATACTCATCAAGCAAGTAAAATATAAGTGCTAGGAAACAATAAGCAACATCAAGTATTTCATAACTACATAACTAGGAGGATTAATCCTAATGTGTATCAATATGCAATAAGTGGGTAGTTATGATAGCATGGATTTCTAGACTTGTTACAGACAAAGTCTTAATGAACAAACCATGGTCCTCTTGATTTGATTTAGTTCACTTATAAGTGTCATTTATATAAATATAGATGACAAATATGAGATCACCATGCATGATTTTAAAAGAGACGTTTTTAGCATTTTTCAACAATGTTTGAAAGTAAGTTTTCACTTAGATGTGAGAGTTATTTGAATAAAATAGATTGGGTTTTTACTTCAAAATGTGTGAATGAACGGTAAAGAATATTTTCCCAATCTTTAGTTTTGATCAAAACAAAATTGTGAATATTGATAGTGAAAACATGTTATTTAAAAGTAGGATAGTTATTTGAAAAACTATTTTCCAAAATGTGAGGTTTTTGCATATTTTTTAGAGATATTAGATTTTTGACAACAAATATCATAAATCAAATATTTTAAAAAATGTTTATTAAAGATCTCATGCTCAAGAGGATTGGTTAAGCCTATTATTATCTCATGCTATCGTTTCTACATATCCTATGATCCTAAAGGAAATGAAGACGATAATTTATATGTTAGATGCGAGAGTGTTGAATGGGGTATAACCTAACATCTATAGTTCCTTTGTTTTCGCACGCTTATCTAACTTAATGCCATAAATCTAGGAATGAAAGAATCTAATGAGAAGCAAAGTTCATAAAAGTAAACTAGCGTTAGGTATATATAGGAAGAGCAATTTAATCAAGTTGGAGAATGAGTATGAGAGTATTACTAGTGGTGCTCAATTCAGGCTAAACACGACCATTTTTACGGGTTACACACACCCAACTTCTCACATAGAAGCAATTCAACCGTTAGGTTAAATTGAATTTCTAGTCAATAGATTCTCCAGTAGTCATTCTTTTTTTAGAAGAAATCGAGTTCCTAAATTTACCTATCGAAGATTACCAAATATGAAGTTTGCTTGATTCACTAATACTTGGCTTAATGTGACTCAAACATCATGTTTTTATGAAGGTAAATCTAGATGATATATTTTATTCACGATCCTAATAGAGACGTGTTGAATGTTTAGATAAGAGTAAAAAAAAAAGAAAAAAAAATAATCTTTTCTTCATGATTTACCGGTTGTTTGGTTTTGATGACATATTACTTGATTTAATAACTGTGCTAGACTTAAGAGTGCACCTTAGCATCTCTTGTGAAATGAATCTCATTAAGATTATTTATCTTAAATGAGTTTGTGATTCTCAAATGATATCAAAACTAGACATTAATATATTTTTAAACAAATATTATTTTTTATGATTTTTGCCAATGTTATATATCATACTTTAACAAGTATTTGAAAAAATAAATTTTACTTGTTTATGGATTGTGACAAGTTATTTTTCAATTCTAACAACTTATATTATAAAAAAAATGTAGTGCATTATCTTGTAATACAATCATTCATGCTACAAAGAAAATGAAATACATAGAATATATAGTGTGTGTTATTCTTAAATATGTATTTTATCTTGAAGTGATAATTTTAAGTAGTGTGAGCAAAGTTTACATATGTTGTTAGTTTGCTCATGTTTGGTTTTTTCGGATATGACACATTTATCCATTGCATTGCAATGTAAATTGCTTGAATATTTCGGACGAAACATCCAAGTCGTCAATCCTAATTCATTGTATATTTTATGAATGTGTTTAAAATGTTATTCTAATATTTGGAACACAATTATTGGACAAGTAGATTCAATATGACATTATCAACACAAGTGTGAGTTATGATCCAATGTATACTCTTTTCATCTACAAAGGATGTAACTATTTTCATATCAATCTAGTGTGATTGAGTATGTAGACTCAAGACTATATCTTTTGTTGTAATTTGATATAATCTTGAAGCTAAGCAAATAGCAATCCAATTTCTTGTCCACACTCAAAAACACGTCAATTAGATTTGATGAATATATCAACCATAATTTGAATAATGAATTGATATAATATCAAGATCTTTCTTGACCCTCACAAACACTCACTTAAAATAAATAGACATTTTGATAGTGTGTTCCATTAATCCTAAGATTATTAAGAGTGAGGTTAGTGAATGATTGAAATTTAACTTATTACTTCATGTTTGTTATATGTTTTGTTTATGTGAAAGACTCTTCATTATTACTTATTATGAACACACTTAGATTTTGAAAATACTTTTTCTTTTATATAACTACTAATGTTTTAAAATAATTTAATTTCTCTTATTCAAACAACCTAAGGTAAAACAAGGTAATTTGTTGAAAATATTTTAAGTGTGTTGTGAAGAATAGATTAAATTGTTTGAAATATTTAGGTGGCTAGATTTAACTCATTTACAAGATGTTTGAGTAACATTAAGCCATCTATACATATATGCAATGCAAGCATATTATAACAATCCTAACGCAAGAAATCTAGCAAAAGATCTAGTTAAGTATAAACCGGAAAGCTAGCTATAACTAATAGGGCACATATACTTAGATATAAAAATAGCTAAATTTCAAGTAGCAACAATTATCTAATATATTCAAAAAAAATAAAATCACAAAGAAGTTCACATAACATATAAAACACTTGTCATCGTTTTGTGTATTATATATACCAATGTTTACTTAGCTCGATTTTATTTGAAAGTAAAATAGTTTCCTCCTCATTCTATAATTTAATTAAGATCAATATTTTGAAAACATAAATACTTAATTTTTCAAAAGTATATCAACTAGGAATGCCCGACTTGAAGGAAAAGGTAAAACAAAAGTTTTACGTTAAAACGAAACACAAATTTTTGACCACCGTATAGTATTTTGACTTTCTTACTTATTTAAGTTTGTAATGATTACTTGTAAGTATTTTTAAATGAAAGTAGACTCAATTACCTTTAAAGCACCGGGTGGCACGACTTCTACGGAGTTACGGTTAATTTTATATGATTTTTCAAAGTTTCCGAAAAACTGTCGAACAGACAGGCGGACCCCTTAAATTTAAGGGGGTCGCCCAGTATTTAAGGGGGGCACCCAGACAATTAAAGGGGCCGCCCATCTGATACTAAAAAATGAATTTTTTGTTAAAAATTGTTTTCTGACTGTGGAAAGATGTGTAACTTTCTGATTTTAAACACAAACATATAACACTTGTTTTAAACATAATCTTATCTCGAGCTAGTATAATTAGTGTATATAATATCAAAACTAATACAGGTTAATCAACAAAACACTTTTCATATTTAATCCTCCTTAATGGATAATTTGATACATGGATCGTACTCAATTTTTAAAACCATTTGTTTTGAAAACTTGAGCGACGTGGCTCTGGTACCAATTGTGGAAAACTAGAAGAGGGGGGGGGGGGGGTTGAATAGTTTTCCCCTCTTTTTCATTTTATAAAAACTTTATTTCAAAATGTTGATTCGAATTTATTCAATTGTTTGTTTGGAAAACCTTTAATTAGAATTTAGTATGTAAACACCATATAATCAATATGATCAATTATATATGTAAGCTTTTGAAAAAACTTAGTTTTATGAATGGAGCTTTGGTCAGTCTTTGTGTGAATACGTTTTCCTTTTAAAATCTTAAAACGTTTTGTATCAAATTATCTATCAAGTTAAACTTAATATGAGAAGTGTGAATAATAATCTATTTGACCATATCATATAATTATACACACAATCACAATATTAACTTGTATGTTCAACACAATCAATCATCACAAGTATATAAGCAACAACTAAGACATATAGGCAAGCATAGATGTAAAGCGATAAATGCAAGAATAAATGAAAAGAGATAAGAGAAAGGAAATGCAAATCGGACACGATGATTTATAGTGGTTCGGCTACAAGGACACCTTCCTTGCCCTACTCCACTCCCCGAGTCACCTACTCGAGAGTTTTCTTCACTACTCAACAAGCTCCCTTTTGGCGGAGAAAACCGTACACAACTTTTGCTTACACAATTTAACGACACTAAGCTAAATGTCGAGTTCTAATAGTAGCTAGAACCAATCTCACAACACTACTTCGATCACTACACAACTTCTACACGACTTCACGACTTCTTCATGGCTTCACGACTTCACGACTTCTTCACTACTTCACAACTTCTTCTATACTCCATTACATATTCACACATCTACTTCTTCACAACTTCATGACTTCTCCACACTACTATTTTTTCCCACTACTTCTTACTCACTCATAAACTCACTACTAAGTAAGATCATCTTGATCTACTTATTACATATACATAACTCACAACATCAAATAAACACTAACTAGATCCTAATACATCTTTGGCTTTATGATAGGGAGGATTCTTCTCTTGCACTTTGAGTGGTGAAGGATTAGATCACTTGAAACAAAGACTTATAATCTTATAATCAAATGATTTAGAAGGATGTTTTGAAGGGATTGGGACTGAAAATTTTCGTGCAAAAGGTGAGAAAAATCTGTGGAATGAACCAGTATTTATAAGGGGAAAAATACTGTTTGGGAGCGTGGGCTGTCCCCTTAATTATGTGGCCGGTCCCCTTAATTTACTAGCCGGTCCCCTTAATTAATTAAGGGGGCCGCCTAATAAAAAAATATTTTTTCTTCAAAATTTTTGTCTTTTTGTGGGGAAGGTTTTTCTTGAAGAATATGGCCATTTTTTGGGTAGAAATTTGAATTCAAAATATTTATTTTGAATAAAACATTTCTTATAAATACAAAAAATATTTTGTATAAGTTTAAAATTGTTTGTCCCACTTTATAAAAAATGTAAGGTTTGTAAAGATAAAAATTCCTTTGATCATAAAATGCATTAGACACTTTGTTTATTCATACCTTAAGTGATTTGGATGCTAAAGTGAATATTTACGACGAAATACTTGTTTACGTCATAATTTGTAGTTCAATGAGTTTACGTTTTGTGATTATCAAAACATAGAGATATCAATATATGTTAATAACCTTTTAAGGCATTATTTATATCAACATATGTGTTCTATTAAAGCTGATGGAGACCTCGCTGATTTGATAAGGGAGACTAAGCTAATAATATGGGACGAGGCTCCAATGATTAACAAGCTGGCTTTTGAAGCATTTGATAGAACATTAAGGGACATATGTTCAGCCGATTACAACAATAATTCGGATAATGTGTTTGGTGGTAAAGTAGTTGTCTTTGGTGAAGATTTTCGCCAAATACTTCCTGTCATTCCAAATGGTACTAGGCAAGACGTGGTACACGCTTCACTTAACAAGTCTTATTTGTGGAAGCATTGCACACTTATAAAGCTTACACAAAACATGAGGCTTCGTGTGGGGTCAAATCCAAATGATGCAGCCGAAATTAATGAGTTTGCTGATTGGATATTGAATATAGGCGAGGGAAAAATAGGAGGAAAAAATGACGGTCTTGCTGAGGTTGAATTCCCTGAAGAAATGCTTATTCCTGATTCTGATGATCATGTGGGTGCTATCATAAAAGATACTTACGAGAATTGGGAGGATAATTTGTGGGATCCCCTATATTTTCAAGATCGAGCTATTCTTGCGCCCACACACGAAGAGGTGGACAAAATCAATGACCGAATGATGTCCAAATTGGAAGGGAGGGAGAAGGTTTGCTATAGCTCTGATTCTGTGTCCGATATAGATGTGGATTTCAACTACGATGAGTCGTTGTATACTACAAAATTCTTAAACACAATAAGAATGTCTGGTATTCCTAATCATAAGTTAGTTTTGAAAGTTGGGGCTCCAATAATGTGCCTACGCAACATAGACCAAAGAGGTGGGCTTTGTAATAGTACAAGGTTACAAATTGTTCGAATATGGGTAAATAACATCGAGACAAAGATCATATCCGGTGGTAAATCAGGAATGGTCGTCGCTATCCCTCGCATGAATATTAGCCCTTCCGATAAGAAGATGCCTTTTCAACTAAACAGGAGACAATTCCCCATATCTATTTGTTTTGCCATGACAATTAATAAAAGTCAAGGGCAAACATTATCTAAAGTGGGACTATACTTGGAACGACCGGTATTTTCACATGGACAATTATATGTTGTTGTGTCAAGGGTAAAGAGCAAGAAGGGCCTCAAAGTTTTGTGTTGTGATAGTGATGGGAACCACTGTAATCACACAACAAACGTTGTGTACAAAGAAGTCCTAAATCGTCTTTGAATTTCTTTAAAATCTTTGTTATAGCATGTTATCATTTAAACAATACATCCAAGGTTATATATTTTACATCTTTTTTTATTCTACAATATCATTCATGCATATTTTAACATTATGGTTACAATAATTTGTTAAGTTTGATAAATAATTCTTTAAGCTAGCCGGTAACGGCCGGGCCTTAGGCTAGTTATACTAATAATAGAGAGAGTGTAGAAGGATGAGTGGTAATATGTGAACAAGGAGTGTATGGCCCAAACCAAATATAAAAGAACGAGCCCACATGAAACACAATTGTTTAATTTAATTTTTCGGACGAACGGTGGTCAAAGAGACAAAGACCATATATAGCACGTGGTCATAATTTGATAATTGGTTGGCAAAGGCTGTCAACTTTGTGAGGCCATCAAGTTGCCATCTAGATCTATAAAAAGATATTGAAGTTGAGCTTCATTCGTCGTCCATAAAATGTAATCACTATAGTACTCAAGAATAGAGAATATGTAACATTATTCTCCTTGTTACTAGAGGTGTAACATTAGTACTTTATCCTTGTTACAATGGGAACCAAATAAAAAGAGGTATAAGTTCCTTCTTTTTTTACATATTGGAATACGTGTTTTTTTTTTTTTTTTTTTTTTTTTTTTTTTTTTTTTTTTTTGTCTAGTTATTTGTTATGGTTTTGTTTTAAGTGGCATGAGGCTGACCAAAATGCTATTGCAAATCTTTGTGTAACCACAGGTGGAGTATTATTAAGCATAGAGAGGAATATTAAAAGGAGACATGAGATTATTTTGCACGACTTTACAAGATCAGAATGCTTTGATATATACAATTTTCTTAAAAAGGAACCAGACGATCTTCATATTTTAGTCAACTCACGTCATTGAGTTAAAAATAGATTCATAAGAATGAATCTCTACTTCAAATTGTACCTGACTCGTATCATCAGCATATCATCAACTTAACAAATATGTCCTCACGGAGTATTTGATCTCCAATGATTTTGAGGGAGATCGAACAAATCGTGATCCAAGTGGGAGTCACATATCCATGGTGGATATACTAAAATCATGAAGAAATAAACGTTACATCATAAAAAATCGACCAAATACTCGGTGAGGACATTATATGTTAAGATGATGATAAGTTGGTCATACGAGTCAGGTAGATTTTGAAGTAGAATTTAAGCACGATTGTTTTCAAGTATAAATTAAGCGCGGTTGTTTTGTCCGTGTAATAAAAGGTGTAAATTTGTAATTCTGTTATTGTCAAGGGAGATGATTCGCACATCAAAGTTTTTGATTATTTAATCACTTTGTACAACACTGTAATACACAAAGAGCACACAGTACAACCTTTTAATGCACAAAATATGATAAAATAATCAAAAACTTTGATGTACGAATCACCTCCCTGTTGTTAAGCGTTTCCGTCCTAGTCGGTGGTGTTTACTTTATTAAAGTTTCATGTGAAATTCGTGTGTGGTGTTTCTCATTGTTATTTATTTATATATTTATTTTAATCGAATCTTTAGTAATTTTGTTAGCAACGAGCCGTTGAGCCCCGTAGTTGTACGTTGTTATACAAAAGTATTATGTTTAAGTTTATTTTGTTGATATGTTTGGTGGAAATAATTAGCTAAAGTTTTTAATCCTGCCCCATTTGATCAGTATAGATAATGAATATATAACTCTTAGTTGACATATCTATAAGCATAATTTGTTATTTCTCGAACAAATGATATACTCCTTCCGTGTCATATTAAGTGTCCAATTTCAAAATGCACAAAGTTATAGGAGATTTCATTAACTACACTCTCCACCAATCAAATATTATTTTTACCCACTAAAGTCTCGTCTTATTGGTTGAAAAATACAATATTGACACTTATTTTGGGACATCTCAAGATTTCATTGTAGACACTTAATATGGGACTGAGGGAGTAATTTGTTTTAGGCCACTCTGTGTAACACATTGGGTCAAAGGAAAACCAAGCCCAACACTGTAATGTAGATGTCATTGAAGGAGTCAAGGAACACTGTAGAAATGCAATACATTGGGCCAAAGGAAAACCAAGTCCAGCATTGTACTGTAGACGTTATTGAAGGAGTCAAAGAACACTGTAGAAATGCAAAGCACTGTAGAAATGCAAGTTTGACCCATTGACTTTTTTGGGATTTAGTATATAGTATAATATAATTACATATTATCTTTGGATTACCGTAACACAACTATCATAATCTTAACTACATGTAAAAGAAAAATGTCAAATGTTAAAAAGTGAAATATTAAGGTTGTATTAGATTAGTAGTAGGATATTAGACCTGTGATGTATATTGGCCCATATTATGTCTTATATATTCTCATGTAACCGAACATTATGAGGCATTCAATACAATCGATTTACTAAATCTTACATGGTATCAACCCTAAAACCAATCCACAATCACTGCTTCCGCAAACCCTAACCATAATCAGTTGCATATTTTTTCTTTAGTTTCTGTCGATTTTTTTTCTGTTTCTGTCCACTTGTTTATCGACCATCTGAGTTGTCGATGGGTGTTTGATTTGTTTGTCGACCTTGTGTGTGGTCGACTTGTTTGTTTCTTCAACCGATTCCTGTTTGGTTTGATCATTCAACAAGATTACTGTTTGATTGTTTGTTCCATAAACCCTAACACTCACCTAAACGATCTACTGTTTGATTGCTGCTTCCATTACTTATAAACCCCAACCCTAACTGCTCGTTTGCTACTACTGTTTGAACACTGTTTGATTGCTATTGTTCGATTGCTGCTGCTACTGTTCGATTAGTACACACCATTCGGTTCTATAAACCCTAACACTAAAGCTTCTCTACTGCTCGACATAACTAAACCCTAAACCATCATCATGACTACGGATACGACTCCCCCTGCACCGGTTCTCACCTTATCAGATAAACTATGGCTATGAATCACCTAACTACTTTTGTTCCCATCAAACTTGATGTTGATGAGATGAATAACTCCTCATGGGTGTATTATTTTTCTCACCTTTTTCATGGCTATGGCATCTTGGACCATCTTGTAGATTCACCCGAGTCCTCCTCTACTACACCTTCTTCACCACCAACTAGGGATCCGGAATGGCTAAAGGTTGATTTCATTCTTCGGTCTTGGATCTTTTCCACACTTACAGCGAATCTTCAAAAGCTGTTGGTTGTTCTTAATCCCCAAACTACCAAAGAGGCGTGGGTGCCCTTGCAATGATTTTTCAAGACAATAAATGCCTAAGAGCTATGGATTTGAAGGCGGAGCTATGGAATTTGAAGCTTGGGGACTTAACAATTGATGCATACTTTTAGAAAATTGAGTCAATTGCTTCAGTGTTAAACGGTCTTGGTTCTCCTCTTAGCAATGACGATATTCTTACATTTGCACTTGAAGGCTTGCCAAACACCTATGATGTGATTTCTACAGCTATTGTTAGTAGGGAACCCTTTTCCCGATCTCAAGATGGTTCATTCTTTATTGACCACGCAAGAGATGCATATGAAATCTAAGGTTCAAGACTCGCTTGTGGATGCTACATCCGCTTCTCCTATGGTCCTATTAGCAAATAATAATGATCGGCGTTCGTCTAATCATTTGGAAAAGGTGAACAAACCTTGTTTTCTTTTTGCTAAAGGTCATTGTCGTTTTGGTGAGGCGTGCCGGTATCTTCACAATGGTGTTCATGGTAAGTCTACTTTACTCCCTCGTACTTCCAGTTCATCATCTCCTATGTTGGATATGGATACCTTACGACAATTGTTGGCTAAGTTGGGGTTTACTTCTACGCCTAGCCAAACTACTCCTCTTGTTGCTTATACTACCAATACATCTCCTGTTGCTTATACTATGAATAACCATCCTTATGGACCGGCTCAACTACAATACCAATCCCAGCCTCTCTATTCAGCCCAAGTATTTCCATAGGGAGTTCAAGGTTTACCACAGGGGGCAGGTCATAATGTTGCTCAAGGAGTTCACGGTCTACCATAGGGGGTTCAGTTTGGGGTGACAGGCTTGTTTCCACAGGGGGTTCACGTTGTGCAGGGGATTCTGTTTGCTGCAGGTTCTCAGCAGTTGCAGGGGGTTCAAGGTCTACCACAGGGGGTTCAGTTTCCAGGTTCACAACCTGGGGTTGTTTGGTCCAGGTATGGTTCAGCAAGGACCATCACGAGCCGGTTTTCACCCGGGTCAACTACTAGCATCAGATTCACATGGTTCGGGTCAAGAGACTCTTTTACCAAATGCCTTTAATACCACCACTCTTCAGGAACCGGCTGCTGGCAACTGGAATATGGATACAGGTGTGAGCTCTCACATTAATGATGATGTACATAGTCTTAGTTATATTCTTAATGAGTGCATTTATCCGTCTGTTGCGGTTGGTGATAGGCGTTTCATTCCCGTCACTAACTCTGGTCATAGTATTTTGTCTACTCCTTTTCGTCCTCTTCGTTTAAATAATGTTTTAATCACTCCTCACATTGTCAAAAATCTAATTTCTGTGCGTCAATTTGTTCGTGATAATTATTGCACTATTGAATTTGATCCTTTTGGTTTTTCTGTGAAGGACTTCCTTACTCGACGGGTACTCCTCCGTTGTGATAGTACGGGTGATCTCTATCCTGTTACGAAACCTTCTCCCATTCCTTAAGCATTTCTTACCAGTCAGTGTACGTGGCATTAACGACTTGGACATCCAGGGAGTGAATTGTTGCGGCGTCTTGTGTCTAGTGATTCTATTTCTTGTAACAAAGAGAAGCTTCCCGTTCTTTGTCATGCTTGTCAGCTTGGTAAACATGTGAAGCTTCCGTTTGTTAGTTCGTCTAGTTCTGTTACTTCTTGTTTTGACATTGTTTACTCGTATTTGTGGACATCCCCAATTCGGAGTCTTTTTGGTTTCAAGTATTATGTTTTGTTTCTCGATCATTACTCGCAGTATGTTTGGGTTTATCCGCTAATGAATAAATCTGATGTTTTCTCTAAATTCCAGTTGTTTCGTAGTTATGTTCATACTCAGTTTAAGTGTGAAATTAAATCGTTTCAGTGTGATCATGGTGGCGAGTTTGATAATATTGCCTTTGATGAGATGAAAAGTGTACCGCTTTTAGGGGGTCATTTAAGCCCTAAGTCGAGATTATTTGATCAAATATTGTCATAAATCGTTCCTTTTGTCATTTTAGGTACTTTGGAAAAGAAATCTGGAAAAGGGACTATTTTGGATGTTTTTGGAGCGAAAAGTGAAAAAAAAGCAAAGTCTCCAAATCAAGCTAGAAATAGTACCTGACGGCGTCACGTATAGCATGTGACGGTGCCACGTTATGGCAAAGAGGTGGATAAAAGTATAATGAGACGCGCCAGAATGTTTTTGGGAGATTACACATGACGGCGTCACCAAGGCCGTCAAGAGCAAAAACATACATGACGCCCAAGACTGAATTAACACATGACGGCGTCAGATCTGGATCTAGGCAATACGAGGATTTCTTTGGCGACGAGTTGACGGCGTCAGAATCAACACGTGACGCCGTCAGACTTAAAAATCTATATATAGTTTTCTAATTTTAATGTATTAGAGAGGAGAATTTTAGAGAGACTTTTGGGAGAACTGGTGGAGAAACCCTAGGTCGAATTTTACAGGGTTTTTTTACCCTTTTATCATCCATGTTTTAATAAAGATAAGTCTTCCAATAATCATTCAATATGTCTATGTGTTGTTTGATTCTATCTTATGCTTGTTTTTACTTTAACATGCTAGGCTAGGTTTTCTTTGTGTTTGCTTAGATGTAATGAAACCTAGCTATTGATTATTGGTTGGTTGCTTGTTATTAATTGTATTAGATGAATGATTTCAATGTTAGGCTTAAGAAAGCTGGCAGACTTCCAATTGGTAACATGCTTGAACGTCTTAAGAAACATGAATCGGATGTGCACTACGATTAATTGGTTATGTTTAATGCATGAGTAACTACTAAGGAGGCCATGTTAGGAGCTAGTAGTCGGCTCGACATAGGAAGAGGTATAAGCTTGTAGAGTTGGGGAAGATCGTACACGGCCCCACGAATGGTATTAAGGAATATAACCCGTCATCCACGCAATTGTAACAAACTAATCAACTAATAAAAGATAGTTAGGGAGTAGTGAAATCTAAGTAAACACGTTTCTCTCATTATTGTTTTTCTCCACATTTTACTTTCTTCTTATTTTATTTTCATTGCATTAGTAGTTATTTGGGTTAGTTGACTAGAAACTAATTCCGTCCACTCTTCCAAACCCGAGATTTTTACTTGCTTTCTAAAAACCACAAAAATACAAAAAGAATCATCACTCACCTCTAGACCTAGTTTAATTAAGTTTTGATCCTAACGACACTATTCCCTGTGGAGAACGATCAGTCCCCCGTACTTGCCACTACACTATACTACATCGGTCAGGTACACTGCCTGGTGGGGATTAGCTTTTCAAGATCCCTTGAGAAGTAAAACCTTTTGCGTAGGCGCAATCCCGCGCATCAACATTTCATAAATTATTTTCAACCCATGGCATTCAATTTAGATTTTCTTGCCCTCGCACACCTCAACAAAATGGAAAATCTGAACTCATGATTCGTACCATAAATAATCTTATTCGTACTTTATTGTTTCAAGCCTACTTACCACCAAACTATTGGACTGAGGCTCTTAATATGGTTGTTTATTTATTGAATATATTACCTTCTTGTGCCATTAATAATGAGATCCCCTTTACCTGAGTTTTTGGTGCTACACCTGATTATAGTGTTCTTCGTGTTTTTGGATGCCTTTGTTACCCACATATCGATACCAATCATAAATTAGGACTACGTGCCACACCTGCAATCTTTCTGGGACATGCAGCCAATCATTTTGGCTATCGTTTTCTTGATCTTAATACCAACAAAATTATCATCTCTCGCCATGTTACCTTTGATGAAACGGTTTTTCCGTTTCAATCCCATCCTTCCAAACCCACCCCCTCATATGATTTTTTGGAAGATTCTTCCAATCTTATTTCCACCATTATCCATACAACACCAATTGCTACTGAACCAACACCAACCAATATCCCTGCATCACCTCCACCTCCACCAAATGATCTTGTTCCTGCACCAACACCTCTTTTACCACCTTCGCCTCCACCTGTTGTATCTACTCATCTCATGGTCACACATTCTCGTGCAGGGATTACTCGTCTCAATCCTAAGTTTGCTGGTCATGTTTCAAAACGCTTTTAACCTGAAACGTCAAATGCAATAGTATCATTAGTATTTGAGAAAACATAAACATTTTTATGTTGATGTTGTATATTGTCGTTGAATCGTTCAGGGAAAAGCATTGTTACCCTTGAAACCCAACGGGTGGGTATTACATATATAGATAAATATGGCATCATATTGGTCACCTCAATTGTTGTTTCGCGCTCAACTTTAATGGGCACCCTGGGTGTTGAGGTAGGTGAAAGAGATAGGGACTGTAGCAAGTTCGAGGCATTGCTGGTGGCGGCTCACGGTTGTATAGCTCATGTTTAGCTTATAACAAATGAAAGTTGTGCGTGTTTATTTGTTTGGGTACCAAAAGGTTTTTGTGTGTGTTGCCATTATATAGTGTTACAAGAAAGGGGCTAGATTGATACTGTGAGAGTGGCTAATGTTAAGGAAGCTAATTTCAAGGAAGCTAATATTTGGGAGGGAAGCTAATGCTATGGAAAGATATGACAAAGGTTTTGGATGTTTAGTTTTTGATATTAAATTAGACGTTTGATTTTTCATATTTAATCACCTTGAATGAGTAAGATTTATGAAGGTTTTCTTTTTTTTATATTTAATAACATTGGTTGCAATGTGTAACGTATTGACCATGAATAACTACAGGTCTTTTATATAACTTCATAAAGTCTATTTTTCAACAGCCATAAAGTCATGTTTCGAGTGGGCTGTAAATGGGCTAATTAATTTCCGGGCTATTTACTTTTGGTTTTGAAATTTGCAATGGGTTGTAACTTTGTTTTTAAATGCATGTTACTACTAAAGGCTTTTAAGTACATTGATGTATTGATTTATTAGTTATTGTAAAACACTTCTTTCTAATATAGGCAAGATGTTAAATTTGAATTTTAAGCCTTCCTATTTATAGCTTATCCCAAATGTATTATAAAGTAGTATAGATTAAAATGTAAATGTTGAAAACTTAAATAATTAAAATGGAAATGTTGATATTAAAATAGAAATGTTGGCATATGTAAACCGTGTCCATAGATTATTTGCTTACTATAATGTCCATAACCAAGAAATACAGAAGTAACATACATGAATCTTGAAAATATATATGTACAAATACCCTATAATATATGTACAAATACCTTAAGATTAACTAACCACTAAGAAAAGATAATATAAAATGGTATGAGAAGATATAATATAAGAATTTGACCACTAAGAGCTGTTATAATAAAAAAAATAAAAAAATTTGAATATAGTTATAACTAGTTGGAAAACCGCGCGTTGCCGATGGGTGTTTTTTGAATAGGGAAAGTGTAATAACGGCCGGTAGCTACTTAACGTCAATTTAGTGACTAAGGACTATGTTGATATAAATAATGCGTAAAAACGTTATTAATATTTTTCGATATCCCTATGTTTTGACGATCACAAAATATAAAATCATTAAACGTAAAATCATTACGTAAATAAGTATTTAGTGACAAAATATCATTATATCCAACTAATTCACTTAAGGTATGAATAAACAAGTGCCTAATACATTTTATGATCAAAGGAATGTTTATTTACTAATTAAAAATTATATAAAATGGTATAAATATTTTATATATTTAAGAAAAACATTTTTTGTAATTAAAGGAAAATGTTTATTTCATAATAATTAAATGAATTCAAATTTTTAACCAAATTCAGTTAAATTTTCACCAAATAAACTTTCCCCAGAAAAGACAAAAAATCTGGCCGTTTCAATGGGCGGCCACCTTAATTATAAGGGCCGGCCCTCTTAATTTTAAGGGGGCCGACACACAATTAAGGGGGCCGGCATACGCTCCTGTGTCAGATTTCTTCGCCTATAAATACTGGTTCAAATCTGAATTTTTTCTTCACCTTTTGCACTAAAACTTTCTGTTCTAATTCTCTCAAATCATCTTCCTAAAACCTTTGATTATAAACATATTAGTTCTTGTTTTCAAGTGATACAATCCATCCTCATTCAAAGTGCAAGACAAAAATACTTCTTCAACATCTTGTTTAGAAGTATTGAAGAGTTGTGTAAATTGTTAGGTGTTGTGTAAATTATTTGTAAAAGTGTAGAAGGTGTGTAATTGATAGATCTAGGTGAGTTAGTAGTCGTGAATAGAAGTAGTGAAGAAATAGTTGTGTTGTAAAGAAGAAGTTGTGAAGGTGTGAGAAGTAGTGTAGTAGTAGTGGTGCGTATAAGTTGTGAAGAAGGTGTGTAGTGGTGTGAGATTGGTTCTAGCTACTATTAGGACTCGACATTTAGCTTAGTGTCGTTAATTGGTGTAAGCAAAAGTTGTGTAAGGTTTCTCCGCCAAAAGGGAGTTCGTTGTGTTAGTGAAGAAAACTCTCGAGTAGGAGACTCGAGGAGTGGAGTAGGGTAAGGAAGGAGACCTTGTAGCCGAACCACTATAAATCCGGCGTGTCTTGGTTTGATCTTTCTGTCTCTTGTTCATGATCCTATTTACATCTTTATTGTTTACATACTCATATATATTTGCATTTAGTTGTAGCTTGTGATATTGTGCTAAATTTGATTTCACACAAAGTTCAAATAAAAAGTTCATTCACAAAATAAAGTTTCTATAAATAACCTAAAAAGATACAATATATATATATATATATATATATACACACATAAACTAGTGAAATTGATCATTTAGATTGAGTAGATTTTTACAATAAATCTTGTATCGAAGTTTTTATAAAACAAAGTTTTTAAAATATAAATTGACGTAAAACTATTCAACCCCCCCCTTCTAGTTTTCCACAATTGGCATCAGAGCTACGTTAAACAAGATTTTTAAAATAAATTGTATTTTAAAACTTGTAATCGATTTATGGAATCGGAAAAATATTTAGAAGGAAAAATGACATTTAAACCCCCATATTTTGAAAATGAGAATTTTAGTGAATGGAAAAATAAATTTGAAAATTATGTGAAATCAATAGATCAAGATCTTTGGCACATCATTTCAATTGGTGATATTCAAACAAAAACGGATTTTGAAAAACAATACAATTACTCTCAAACAAACATTGATAAAAATACAAAAGCCAAACTAATGATTTATAAAACCCTACCTGGAATTGAATATGAAAGGGTATTCTTTTGTAAAACGGCAAATGATATTTGGAAATGTTTTTTAAACTTTCACCAACGAAAATGTCGAGCCAAAGATGATAAACTTGATGTTGCACAAGAATTAATTGTTCTAGAAAATTTAATAAACAAACATTTAGTTGATGTAAATACAAGTGCTACTAGTTCAAACATAGTCATTGAAGGTATTAATGACGAAGATTACATGAGCCAAATCCGAAGAAAGATTATAAATGAAACTTGGAGCGACATGGAAGATGAAGAGGATCGGTATATAGCATGTGAAGATTGTGAAGCATATAAAGCCCCAAATGAGGTACAATCTGGCACCAAACATTTTTGCTATGATCAATTCATATTAGAATTTTAAAAATTAGAAAGTAACTTCAAAAGTTTTTGCAACATAAACTCAAATATCATGTTTAAAAATGAATCTTCAACATCTACCGAAGAAAATTTTGAAAAAGGAAAAATACTTGCTAAATTTGAAAATAGCTCCAAATCATTAATATACTTACTTAATACTCAAAAGGATTTTGGTGACAAAACCGGATTAGGATTTAATGCTAATGATACGTTGACAAATAAATCAAAGCAAATAGAGTTTGTAAAACCTAGTGGAGAAATTTAGAAAATTACACTTATCATAACAATTGTTTATCTCTTGAGACAAGAAGGACATTATCATTGTATGGAAACATATTGATAAGTAATTCTTGTACTTGTTAACAACATCTATACCATATGCATTTTAAATGCAATGGATGTTGTGACTAACCATCTAGGACCCATAAGACTTTGGGTACCAAGTTGTTTTACATGTTAGGTATCTTAATCATGTGGATTGGCACACTTGCATATACGTGAAGCTTGACGATCTATTGAGACATGCATTTGAATCTTCACGTGTTTATGCTTCAAGAACCTGCTTGCAATACTTTGATGTTATCTTGTTACGGGTTCTCTATTACATTGCCTTCTCTCTACGATCTTCTTGGTACTCGTTGCTTCCTCTTTTCACTCTCTCATATGTCTTATTGAATTAATTCACTTTAAGACACAAGGTACGCTCTTTCTTTTATTATAACGTAAATTTTCAAGATTGTTAATTGCATGTTCGTGTGATAATTTTGTTTATCGTATTATTTATATTGCGGATATATTCACTAAACCCTTTTAGCATGTACGACTTAATCACTAGAGTTTTAAGATTAGGAATGATGGAGCAAATTGACAAAATTCTATTGATTTTTCATAAATAAATTATTGCATAAAATTCCTTTATTTAATTTTCCTCATTCTTGAGTCTAGGTATTTACTTCACACAAAAATTGAATATTGAGAACTTTACATTGCATGATTCTTAAAACTCAATCTATCTAAACTATTCACATTTTTAACCACAAATGTTGTAAGTCATTCATAACACATTTCATCAAATTTTGGTCATAATCATCATTAAGTATTTCACTTCGATTTCTTCAATATCATTTTGGCTCTTTCAAATCAAGTTTAGAATTTTCATAACTAAACACTTTCCATAAGATTAAAATGCCTTATTAACATTAAAACCCCTTTACTACAAATCCTCTTAATGAAATTTCTCTTTGATTATACACTACTTTTTAAAAACTTTTCTTAAACATATTGTTGAATAATGCTAAAAACATTTTCTCACTATTTGTGCTTGATACTACACATGTAACTGTCATATTATATAATCAAATATATATTTCTGACAAACGTGGTTTAACAAATAAAATCAGTGAGATTTTGGATTGCTTCTTAAGATTTTTTTTTGCATTAGGAGTTGAAGCAATCGCATCTTTACATATGTTGAATTTCGACACAAATTCTTGCTAAGACATAAGACATTTTGTCACATTTGTTCCATCACTAGCTTCCCACTCACTAATTGCCTTGGCGTCTTTTTATTAAGATAGTTACCTTAGGATATATAACTTGCTTAATTGTCCTCTTACATGATTTCCTTTGCATGAACATATATTATATGCTTAGTTGCCTACATACATACTTCTCTTGCATACTCCATTAAGATAATACTTGATTAAGTTGCCTAAAGAGATGAACTTGCCCAAAACCAAACCTCCAAACAAAGTTCTTTCTAGAAGAATTTCTGTCAAAAACCATTTCTAGCAATCTGGGAACCAGGCTCTGGGCGGCCCCCATAATTATCAAGGGCGGCCTCGTTAATTTTAAGGGGGCTGGCCATTAATTAAGGGGGTCGACCACCTGATGGACGAGGTTCCCTGTTTGCTTTCCACTTTTTAGCTCATTTCACCCTATTTTGATTCCTCACTTCCCTAAACTCACAAACATCTTTTGTCTAGTAAACCTTCCACTTATTTATCCTTCCATAAACACATATTCATCACACTATAAATACATTTCCTCATAACTTATCCTTGCTCAGCCATTCTATCATGACCTCTCCCAACAAACCAAAATCAAAATCCTCCAAGCTAGCAAGGATGACTGAAAAACCCACATGGAGAAAGAAACAAAGCCCTCGAAACAAATCCGTCACAACAAGTGGATTTGGTAATCAATCAACACCTTCAAACACCTACTTTCCCAACTACACTCCTAAATCTCAAGTACACTCCTAAATCTCAAGGACACTCCTTTGAACCAATCTACAAACCTTACCACAATGGCCAATCATCCCACTTCATCCCAAATCATACATCCTCATTTCCATCCAACTACAACGATCCATATCACTTTGGTCAATCATCAAATTACAACCCCAACTAAACAACACCTATTCATCCACCTCCACCAAATGATTCACTCCACATTACCACGGAAAGGCAAAAGTTCCGTGAAGAAATCAACCAAAT
This sequence comes from Artemisia argyi, assembly GCA_030686995.1. Classification (NCBI taxonomy): domain Eukaryota; kingdom Viridiplantae; phylum Streptophyta; class Magnoliopsida; order Asterales; family Asteraceae; genus Artemisia; species Artemisia argyi. Next base: position 203,140,884 of record CM060709.1, on the reverse strand, counting down.
CCGTTATCTTAGTGATCTTAATGCTATGCATCTTGCACAACGCAACTTGCACAAAACTCCATCCTCTCCTTACTCAAATTGCCTACCTCATTCCCTTAACTTGGATCAAGTCATCAACCACACCCACTATTGTCCTTGTTGCTACTTTCTCCAAAAACAAATCCTTGACCTAAGTGAAGATATTTCGTAGATCGAATATCTCCTCACTCGTCCACATCCAATACCTCCATTAGTTAGGTATAATATACCTAGATCCACTCCTTCCGCTCCACATCCATCACCATCATACCACTAAATCCAATCACCATGTTTCCATCCTCTAATACTTTCACCACAAACCTTTGTACCCCATGCAAGTTCAAGAGACCTCAAGTCGGCAACTAAGTTATATCTAATGTAGTTTGCTAGAAAAGCATATATGTTTACACATATATGTTTAACTTTGTACTAGTGATTATGTTTCTAACATAATCTACTTCAATAATCAATAAATGTAACTTAGGTTCTATTAATATTGTTTGCTTGGTGTTTATGCATGTTTTCTTCTTGTTTTTTTTAATCTATGTTTGCATGGATAGTTTTATGATTATATATATTCTTCTCTAATAGACCATAACTAAAATAAAATGTTCTAATAGAGCTTGCTGCAAATACAAAACTAAAATAAACCATTTTTAGAAAAATTTTGAAATTTGGTCGTCTGAAAATCTACCAGATGGGCGGCCTCCATAATTAACACGGGCGGCCCCTTTAATTTTAAGGGGGCCGGCCATGAATTAAGGGGACCGACCATCTGGAACAGTTTTTACACGGTTTTCTTTTGCAACTTGTGACTTCTTTTGCTAGTCGCAGCTACCATTTCCTTTAAAAACTAAACTGATTTTGGAATCTAACAATGCAATTTCAAATTAATACCATTTCTAAACATGATTTCATGCTATATAACCCTTTACACCTTCATCCACACTCCATTATCATCATCAACCTCAACCAATTCATCATGTCATCACCAAAAACCACCACCTCCAACAAAGCCAAGAAACAAAAACTTGTTATCATCCCACCAAAAAAACTCTTTATTGATCTCACTAATGAAGACAATACCACTCCATCACCACCACCTCAATGTTCATCTCCTAGTGCTCCAAATGCACCATCCAAAACACCATCAACACATGGAACCTCCACCTCTTCCATACCATCATCATCATCCATCAATGACTACATCAACACTCACCTATCAACTCCACCAAGAGTACCACCACCACCACCTATTGAAAATTCATCCTTAGAAATCACTCTTTCACTATCACCCATCACACCTCTTGATGCACATTTTTCACCATCAACACTCAACTAACCAAACTACAACCCCATCCCATGGAGCTTACTTGAAGCCCATGGTGACATTTGCCTTTGTTGCATCCATAACCGTACCATCATCTTTGGCTTAAGAGATGAAATACATTACATGTTTTCATACATTGAAAGCTTGTTTCCTCAACCTCAACCAACAACATCCACTCCTCCACCACCAACATCAACCACACCTCCACCTCCATCAAACACACCTCCATTAACTCCATCATCTCCACCTACAACATTGCTCCTCCCAAATTAAGCATGACTCATGGTTGGAAAATTAATTTGTTTAAACCATTTTGATGACAAGCTCTAGGAAAAACATTTCTATTAGAGTTTTGGTTGAATGTAAGCCCTTAAGGCTTTAGTTTATTAGTTGTATTGTTCATGCATCTTGGATGTATGATGTTTGTATTTTTATCAATTTCATGAAGTATTTTCTTCCATGCTTACATTGCTTTCCTTATATATATATATATATATATATATATATATATATATATATATATATATATATATATATATATTTGTTGCATGCATATATATTGTATGTTCTAAATATTTTTGCAAGCATTCCATATCTCGACTTGTCTTGTAACCTTAAAACGAGGGGGAGTACACATCAAGGGGGAGCTCATCCAATTTCGGGACAACCTTTTTGATGTTCACAAAAAGGGGGAGAAGTGATTTAAAACTCACTAAATACTTGCATATATAATAATTTTTTATTTAATGAGTTTAGATTTTGTAATCATCAAAAAGGGGGAGATTGTTGATATAAATAATGCGTAAAAACGTTATTAATATTTTTCGATATTCCTATGTTTTGACGATCACAAAATATAAAATCATTAAACGTAAAATCATTACGTAAATAAGTATTTAGTGACAAAATATCATTATATCCAACTAATTCACTTAAGGTATGAATAAACAAGTGTCTAATACATTTTATGATCAAAGGAAAGTTTATTTACTAATTACAAATTATATAAAATGGTATAAACATTTTATATATTTAAGAAAAACATTTTTGGTAATTAAAAGAAAATGTTTATTTCATAATAATTAAATGAATTCAAATTTTTAACCAAATTCAGCTAAATTTTCACCAAATTACTTTCCCCAGAAAAGACAAAAAATCTGGCCGTTTGAATGGGCGGCCCTCTTAATTATAAGGGGCAGCCCCCTTAATTTTAAGGGGTCCGACACACAATTAAGGGGGCCGGCATACGCTCCTGTGTCAGATTTCTTTGCCTATAAATACTGGTTCAAATCTGAATTTTTTCTTCACCTTTTGCACTAAAACTTTCTGTTCTAATTCTCTCAAATCATCTTCCTAAAACCTTTGATCATAAATATATTAGTTCTTGTTTTCAAGTGATACAATCCATCATCATTCAAAGTGCAAGAGAAGAATACTTCTTCAACATCTTGTTTAGAAGTATTGAAGAGTTGTGTATATTGTTAGGTGTTGTGTAAATTATTTGTAAAGGTGTAGAAGGTGTGTAATTGATAGATCTAGGTGGGTTAGTAGTCGTGAATAGAAGTTGTGAAGAAATAGTTGTGTTGTGAAGAAGAAGTTGTGAATGTGTGAGAAGTAGTGTAGTAGTAGTGGTGTGTATAAGTTGTGAAGAAGGTGTGTAGTGGTGTGAGATTGGTTCTAGCTACTATTAGGACTCGACATTTAGCTTAGTGTCGTTAATTGGTGTAAGCAAAAGTTGTGTAAGGTTTCTCCGCCAAAAGGGAGTTCGTTGTGTTTGTGAAGAATACTCTCGAGTAGGAGACTCGAGGAGTGGAGTAGGGCAAGGAAGGAGACCTTGTAGCCGAACCACTATAAATCCGGCGTGTCTTAGTTTGATCTTTCCATCTCTTGTTCTTTATCCTATTTACATCTTTATTGTTTACATACTCATATTGTTGCGTAGGGATTGCACCACACTTTATCTCTCGAGGGATCTCGAGAAGCTTACAACCCCCACCAGGCAGTGTACCTGATCGATGTAGTATAGTATAATGACAAGTATCGGGGGATTGATCGTTCAGCTAGGAATAGTGTCGCTAGGATTAGAAAATCTAAAGACTAGATATAGAGATGAGGGATGATTCTTTTTGTATTTTTTTATATTTTATGAAAGCAAGTAAAAATCTCGGTTTTGAAGGAGTAGGGCGGAATTAGTTGCTAGTCAACTAACCCAATTAATAAAGATGCAATCAAAATAAAATACTAAAAATGAAAATAAACTAAATTAAACTAAAGGTGTGAGCAATATATGGGAGAATTGTGTTTACTTAGATTTCACTACTCCCTAGATATCTTTTATATGTTAATTACTTGTTACAGTTGCGTGGATGACAGATTGTATTCCTTAATACCATTCATGGGGTGACGTACTTACTTCCCCAATCCTATAAGCGCCTACTTCACTCTTATGTCGAGCCGACTAAGAAGCTCCTAACATGGGATCATTAGAATTTGCTCATGTATTAAATACAACCAATAAAACCTAGTACACATCGGTTCATGTTTCCTAAGACGTTCAAGCATGTTACACAATGGAGATCTACCAGTTTTCTTAAGCCTAACATTGAAATCATTCATCCAATACAACTATAAACAAGTAATCAACATATAATTAACATCTAGGTTTTATTACATCTAAGCAAACACATGATAGATCTAGCCTAGCATGTTGAAATTAAGACAAGCATAAGATATATTCAAACAACACATAGACATATTGAATGAATTAAGAGAAGACTTATCTCAATTGAATATGAAAGGATTCAAGGGGTGAAAACCCTTGAAAATACTGTAAAATACGGCCTAGGGTTTACAAAGTTCGGCCCTAGTATTCTCCACACAAGTTCCTCTTCTATTGAATGAAAAATAGAAAAGTATATATAGTTTTCCTGAGGTGACGGCGTCAAGAACAAATTGCTGACGCCGTCATCTCGCCGCCAAATAATTTCTCTGACTGCCTAGATCTGGGTCTGACGCCGTCATATGTACTCCTTATGCAGGCCGTCACCAAAAATACTCTTGACGCCTTCAGGTTTTCACTGGGTCGTCACGGATTTTACTCCTGACGCCGTCAGGATTTTCTTCTTGACGCCGTCAGGTACTGTGCTCAGCATGGAAAATTAAGTCTTTGCCGTTTTCTTCACTTTTATGCTCCAAAAACGTCTAAAATGCTTCCTTTTCCAGAATTCACTCCCAAAGTACCTAAAATCACAAAAGGAACGATTTAGGGCAATATTTGATCAAATAAATTCAATTCCGGGCTTAAATGACCCCTTAAAAGTGGTTCATTTTTCGCCTCATCACACATATATTTGCATTTAGTTGTAGCTTGTGATATTGTACTAAAATTGATTTCACACAAAGTTCAAATAAAAGGTTCATTCACAAAATAAAGTGTCTATAAATAACCTAAAAAGATACAATATATATATATATATATATATATATATATATATATATATATATATATATATATATATATGTGTGTGTGTGTGTGTGTGTGTGTGTGTGTGTGTGTGTGTGTGTGTGTGTGTGTGTGTGAGGTTATTTTCAGAACCAATTAAATTGCGAGAACCGCGAGAACTATTTTAAGCCTTTAGATGATTTGATCAATGGATAGGATGACTTGTGGCATAATTGTAATAAACTGAAAGTTCATATATTTTCTTGTAAAAGCTAGAGGGGTAATACAGGAATTTTATATTATCTCTTTGAAATAACTGTCCAACTAATTAGCAATTCAATTGGTTGATTAGGTCAAACAAAAAAACCACGATCCTCTCACATATCTCAGCCATCACACCAATCTCCAACAACTACTACAAAAAATCAATAATAGATCCACGAAAACCTCGTATCACCAACGAACCACGAAAACCTCCTACGATCATCTAAATGAATATAATATCCACAAGTCAGTAAGGGGTTTAATTCGATTTTGCTTTTTATGTGTAGATCGAAATATTTGTCCTTGAATTTAAATTCTTTTTAGTAACACGTTGAGTTATTTCATATGTTATCTTTGTTCGAAACGAATGCTGTCATGCCGAAATCTGTATATTAGATCCGGTTTATTCGATAAGATAAACAAGAAGAAGATGAGTGTGTCGTTGGTATGTCATGGTCATTCGAGGCCAGTTGTTGATTTGTTTAATATCTATAAAGGATCCCATTGTGGCAAAAGAAATCAAAATAGTCTGGAGGAAGAATTATCATATATGAAAAGGTTTTTTTTTTTTTTTTTTTTTTTTTTTTTTTTTTTTTTTTTTTTTTAAAGTTTGATGATTTTATTAATTACTTGTTTAATCATTTTATTGTTCACAAATGAGGAGTCTTTACCAAAGAAAATGCACATGTGTTTTTTTCGAGTATTATTTTGTTATCTGTTGGTGTACAGGGAGTTTTGATTAAAAAAATCTTTAAATGAATTGTAGGTGATTGATTACTTGTGCGCATGGATTAACTAAACTTACATGTACACAAATTTTAATCAACTTAAATTTTATTTAGTTTATCTCCAGATTAGGTTTGGTTTGGTTTGGTTTGATGGCTATTGTGAACATCCTCTAATACATGTGCACAAGTACCATGTGTGCTTGACAAAAGAGTAAAATATATGTGCACAAGTATTGTTGTTTTATGAATAACGTGTTCGTATGATTAACAAATACTAATTTTAATTCATTTTTATTATTCTGATTATGGGTGTTTGGGGTTACCTGATCTTTTAACTTGACAAAGCCTTTTTAAGATATCTTTCGAATAAAGGAAGCTTTAAAAAAAGTGAGAAGCATTCAAAAAAATTGAAGGGTGTATATGTGTTTTATAGTTGGTATATGTGTGCATATGTGTTTTAAGTTTTATATATATAATCAATTGAAGGATGCATATGTGTTTTAGAGTGTGTTTTATAGTTGGGATATGTGTGCATATGTGTTTTAAGTTTTGTGCACATATGTTTTTACAGCTGGTATCAATAACAAGTGTTTCCATAACTTTATTACAAGATCTGATCCATAATTTTTTTTGTATTATTGTTGTGAATTAATATTGGTTGCAAATATCCAGGTTTATGCTCAAGACGAAGAATACAAATGCATAGAAAATGATAGAGACGAAGAATACAAATGCACTGAAAAACAATCAAGATAATCAAGGATACGTGAATGCATACGTGCACACGAAAGACGATGTTGCAAAAATATTGTGTTTACACATGTGCATCCTCAATTAAATTTGTTTTTTTCTATTAATTAAGCAGTTGTAATGAAGTAGAATTTTAGCAAGTATTAGATTTTGTAAATCATTAAATTGTGTAATTTTGAGTTATTATTTATGTTGTTCATAAGATTGTAGAGATGTTTAATTTATAAAAGAGTTAGTTGCACGTGTGCACATATGCTCATACATTAAAAGTTTGAAAGTATTAACATTTTGAAATCATCTTAGTGTCTATATTGAGAATTTAATTTATCTACTACAAGATACACATATGCACCTTACTAAACATACATGTTGGAAATTAAAAAAAAAAAAAAAAAAAAAAAAAAAAAAAAAAAAAAAAAAAAAAAATCCTAAAATTTAGGAACTAATAGAACGTTTTTTTATTTAAAAAATTAAAAAAGAAAATAAAAACGTAATTTTACCATTATACCCTTTTGAATTAAATAATAAAAATTAATATCTAAAAAAATCTGATTGGTTGATGTTGGTTCTCGCAGTTCTCGCAATTTATTTGGTTCTGAAAATAACCTCACCCATATATGTATATATATATATATATATATATATACACACACACACACACACACACATAAACTAGTGAAATTGATCATTTAGATTGAGTAGATTTTTACAATAAATATTCTATCGAAGTTTTTATAAAACAAAGTTTTTAAAATATAAATTGACGTAAAACTATTCAACCCCCCTTCTACTTTTCCACAGACTGACTTTGCAATGGACGTATAACATGAAGGACCAATTATGTAAATAATTATGAGAGGACTAAATATGCAACGAACTTCTGAGATGAAGAACCAATTTCGTACAGATTTTTAAAGAAAATGTTAAAGATAATGGTCGCTAGCTAACAGCCGTTAAATATCTAACAACCGTTAGATATAACGCTACAGTAACTAACGGTCATTAGTTACTGTAGCTAGGAATAAAAAAATATTAAAGTTACAATAGTTGTGCCAAATTTTTGTCTTGACATCCCAAGTAATAGTATATATAGATAATTAAATTAGAGACAACATGTAACCATAGATTTCTTGCACTTGCCTTAACATAAGAAAAAAAATTAATGTTACACATAACTTAACACAAAAAGGAAGTACAAATATGATGCTTCAGCCAAGGCAACCCGTAATAACCCGACACAATATAACCCAAACCCGATTAGACCCGAACTTGAGAACCCGATTCCTTATCGGGTCGGGTTACGGGCCATATTTCTAAAAGTCAAAACCCGATTCAACCCGACCCGATAAACCCGATAACCCGACCCGATAACACCCATAATTGTAGATGCAGATGTGTTAGGTATATCGAAAGTTCAAAATTTTGAATTATCGAGACTTGGGAACTGACCAATACTATTGGTAAGATTTTTGACAAAACTTATTCCATTAGATATAGGCTATGTTTTGCGCAAAGCTTTTTGGAGCTTTTTGGGGCAATGAGCAGTGAACAATGAGCTTTTTAATTTTTAGTGTTCGTTTGGTATAAGAGCTGTGAGCTTTGCTATTTTTTAAGAAAGCTCATTTTTTCAATGCTACTTTATGAAGCTGTGAGCGGTGAGCAGTGAGCTGTGGATACTGCTCACAGCTCACACATACTTTTACCAAACTTAGCTATAAAGTATGGGATGAGTTATTGGTACCCCTCTAAAATACCAAAAATACCCTTTAATTCTTCATTTATATTGTTTATTTTATTTTATTTATTTATTTATTTATTTATTATTATTATTATTATTATTATTATTATTATTATTATTATTATTATTATTATTATTATTATTATTATTTTGTGTAATTAAAATATCACTATAACTATTTGCCGATAGAAAGTCTTGTTGCTATGCACGGGCATTCGTCTAGTACGGAATTATGGATCATAATATGGATCTTACTAGTTGGGATTATCTCTAATATAAGAGTCGAGTTATTCTACAAACCAAACATTCCTCATATACCAAGGGACTCATCCCCACCATCCATCTAAAAAGGAAATCAATGGTTGAGATTAAAAGCATTTTATTATTTCACCCATTTTTTATAATTTAAATATCTCTTAAACCGTTAATCGTTAAGCGAAAATAATTACACCATCGCGACGAGCATTTAATTATCTTTCTATAGACGGGCACTTTGATATACTTACGAAAAAAGAAAAAAATCGTTTTTTTCACGTTTTTTTTTCTTGGCCGGAAAAAAAATCATATATGATATTGCATATCATATATGATATGTAATATCATATATGATATTACATATAATATCATATATGATATTATATGTAATATCATATATGATTTTTTCGGTCACGAAAAAAAACGTGAAAAAAATGAAAAAAAAAAATTTGTCGAAAATATATCAATTAGCCTATCTATAGAAAGATAATTAAATGTTCGTCGTAACGGTATATTTTTTTTTGCTTAACGATTAACGGTTTGAAATATATTAATATTTGAAAAAAAAGGATGAAAGTGAGTTTTTTAAATTGTTGGGATTAATCTCATACATTAAATCAAATAAAAATAGAGGGAAGATAGAAAGTGGAGATTAGTCCTTTGATATGTAAAAAAAGTTTGTTCCTCAAATGAACTTTACTCCTAATATAATACTCCTTAATTTTCAAAAAGTGGGAAAAGAAGATTGAAAATTTTAGTTGGATAAAAGGGAGTGCACTATTCCCTTTACGCGCCTAAAAGAAAAAAAACCCCACAAACACAAGTTACTATGTCATGTAAAAGAATACACTATACTAACAATTCATGTTATTCATTTTTATAAAATTGAGTAACGATATCGAGAAAAATATTATTATTTAATATTTGTATTCAATAACGGTTCATGTTATTTTTCTTTATAATTTTAACTCGTGCAAGTGTTTAAAATTAAATACATTTCAAATTATTATTAAAAGGAATATAAATATAAAAATAAAGGCACGACCTCATGGGTTACTATGGATGAAAATAAATAGATGTGAACAACCACACATATTTTTTCAAGGGTCATTATGTGCTACCAAAGATGCATAATGTAGAAAACATGATATTAATAGTTGAACAAAGTCAAATTATTTGTTCCAAAAAAAAAAAAAAAAAAAAAAAAAAAAAAAAAATCTATACAAAATATTAATCGCTATTAACACATAATAAAAAATATATATAAAACCTTTTGCATCCATGGTATTAGAACTATGTAAGTATTAAAATGTTAATAAAATTTTATAAAAAAAAATCATAAACATTACGAAATCATAGATTTGTGAATTAGCACATCTCAAAACAAAGATATTACTGTAAAATATTAAAAATATATTTATTGATGCGGTTTTTTTAATCACATAAATATGATTGCATATTTATTTATAATAAATACATAGCTTTGTGAACAAGCAATCTTAAACCCTAAACCTAGTGAGCCCTAAGCCTACAATTAGGCTTGGACCAAGCAACTTAGTCATCTAACACTCCTCTGCAGTATGAACGGGAGGCTTCCGAATGGACAAACTGAAACATATGTTGAAAGCCACTTCTTTTTCTTCTTCTATCATCTTCTTTGTTGTTTGGTTGAACGGAACATGATTATATTTGGCGGCATAGTTGATTATTGCTTAAGACTTCCTCCTTTGCGTTTTTTTTTTTTTTTTTTTTTTTTTTTTTTTTTTTTTTTTACAGCATGGCTTGCTTTGCCTTTAGGTAGGAGCGGCAATTTTGCGACCAGCTATTTGCGAAAATGACAATGATCTTCAACAACTAAAACAATTTGATGAGGAAGAAAAAAAATATGGTTAATAAGTATTGGTGGAGTTGGGTCGGGTCTTTACCCACTGTTAGCTTACTCCACAGCCCATGTAGGGGCGTTTTCATGTAAGTATAAATACCCTTTCCCATGCAAGGGAAATGGTTAGATGTTTGTTGATATAAATAATGCGTAAAAACGTTATTAATATTTCTAGATATCCCTATGTTTTGATGATCAAAAAATGTAAAATCATTAAACGTAAAATCATTACGTAAATAAGTATTTAGTGACAAAATATCATTATATCCAACTAATTCACTTAAGGTATGAATAAACAAGTGCCTAATACATTTTATGATAAAAGAAATGTTTATTTACTAATTACAAATTATATAAAATGGTATAAACATTTTATATATTTAAGAAAAACATTTTTGGTAATTAGAGGAAAATGTTTATTTCATAATAAATAAATGAATTCAAATTTTTAACCAAATTTAGTTAAACTTTCACCAAATAAACTTTCCCCAGAAAGGACAAAAAGTTCAGGCCGTTACAGTGGGCGGCCCCCTTAATTTTAAGAGCGCCGACACACAATTAAGGGGGCTGGCATACGCTTCTCTGTCAGAACTCTTAGCCTATAAATACTGCTTCAAATCTGAAATTTTTCCTCACCTTTTGCACTAAAACTTTCTGTTCTAATTCTCTCAAATCATCTTCCTAAAACCTTTGATCATAAACATATTAGTTCTTGTTTTCAAGTGATACTATCCATCCTCATTCAAAGTGCAAGAGAAGAATACTTCTCCAACATCTTGTTTAGAAGTATTGAAGAATTGTGTATATTGTTAGGTGTTGTGTAAATTATTTGTAAAGGTGTAGAAGGTGTGTAATTGATAGATCTAGGTGGGTTTGTAGTCGTGAATAGAAGTAGTGAAGAAATAGTTGTGTTGTGAAGGTGTGAGAAGTAGTGTAGTAGTAGTGGTGTGTATAAGTTGTGAAGAAGGTGTGTAGTGGTGTGAGATTGGTTCTAGCTACTATTAGGACTCGACATTTGGCTTAGTGTCGTTAATCGGTGTAAGCAAAAGTTGTGTAAGATTTCTCCTCCAAAAGGGAGCTCATTGCGTTAGTGAAGAAAACTCTCGAGTAGGAGACTCGAAGAGTGGAGTAGGGCAAGGAAGGAGACCTTGTAGCCGAACCACTATAAATCCGTCGTGTCTTGGTTTGATCTTTCCATCTCTTGTTCATTATCCTATTTACATCTTTATTGTTTACGTACTCATATATATTTGCATCTAGTTGTAGCTTGTGATATTGTACTAAAATTGATTTCACACAAAGTTCAAACAAAAGGTTCATTCACAAAATAAAGTTTTATAAATAACCTAAAAAGATACAATATATACAACAAATCACAATATATACTAGTGAAATTGATCATTTAGATTGAGTAGATTTTTACAATAAATCTTGTATTGAAGATTTTGAAAACAAAGTTTTAAAATAAAAATTGACGTAAAACTATTCAACCCCCCTTCTAGTTTTCTAAAATTGGCATCAGAGCCAGGTTAATCAAGATTTTTTAAAATAAATTGTATTTTAAAACTTGTAATCGATCTATGGAATCGGAAAAATATTTAGAAGGACAAATGACATTTAAACCACCATATTTTGAAAATGAGAATTTTAGTGAATGGAAAAATAAATTTGAAAATTATGTGAAATCAATAGATCAAGATCTTTGGCACATCATTTCAATTGGTGATATTCAAACAAAAACAGATTTTGAAAATCAATACAATTACTCCCAAACAAAGATTGATAAAAACACTAAAGCCAAATTAATGATTTATAAAATCCTACCTGGAATTGAATATGAAAAAGTATTCCTTTGTAAAACGTAAAATGATATTTGGAAATATTTTTTAAACTTTCACCAATGGAAATGTCAAGCCGAATATGATAAATTTGATGTCGCACAAGAATTAATTGCTCTAGAAAATTTAATAAACAAACATTTAGTTGATGTAAATACAAGTGCTGCTAGTTCAAACATGGTCATTGAAGGTATTAACGACGAAGATTACATGAGCCAAATCCGAAGAAAGATGATAAATGAAACATGGAGTGAGATGGAAGGTGAAAAGGATCATTATATAACATGTGAAGATTGTGAAGCATATAAAGCCCCAAATGAGGTACAATCCGGAACCAAACATTTTTGCTATTATCAATTCATATTAGAATTTTCAAAATTAGAAAGTAACTTCAAAAGTTTTTGCAACATAAACTCAAATATCACGTTTAAAAATGAATCTTCAACATCTACTGAAGAAAATTTTGAAAAAGGAAAAATACTTGCTAAATTTGAAAATAGCTCCAAATCATTAATATACTTACTTAATACTAAACCGGATTAGGATTTAATGCTAATGATACGTTGACAAATAAATCAAAGCAAATAGAGTTTGTAAAACCTAGTTGAGAAATTAAGAAAATTACTCTAATTATAACAATTGTTTATCTCTTGAGACAAGAAGGACATTATCATTGTATGGAAACATATTGATAAGAAATTCTTGCACTTGTTAACAACATCTATACCATATGCATTTTAAATGCAATGGATGTTGTGACTAACCATCTAGGACCCATAAGACTTTGGGTACCAAGTTGTTTTACATGTTAGGTATCTTAATCATGTGGATTGGCACACTTGCATATACGTGAAGTTTGACGATCTATTGAGACATGTATTTGAACCTTCACGTGTTTATGCTTCAAGAACTTGCTTGCGATACTTTGATGTTATCTCGTTACGGGTTCTCTATTGCATTGCCTTCTCTCTACGATCTTCTTGGTACTCGTTGCTTCCTCTTTTCACTTTCTCATATGTCTTATTTAATTAATTCACTTTAAAACGCAAGGTACGTTCTCTCTTTTATTTTAACGTAAATTTCCAAGATTGTTAATTGCATGTTCGTGTGATAATTTTGTTTATTGTATTATTTACACTGCGGATATATTCACTAAACCCTTTTAGCATGTACGACTTAATCACTAGCGTTTAGGATTAGGAATGATGGAGCAAATTGACAAAATTCTAATGATTTTTCATAAATAAATTATTGCATAAAATTGCTTTATTTTATCTTCCTCATTCTTGAGTCTAGGTATGTACTTCACAAAAAAATTGAAGATTGAGAACTTTACATTGCATGATTTTTTTTAAACTCAATCTATCTAAACTATTCACATTTTTAGCAACAAATATTGTAAGTCATTCATAACACATTTCATCAAATTTTGGTCATAATCATCATTAAGTATTTCACTTCAATTTCTTCAACATCATTTTGGCTCTTTCAAATCGAGTTTAGAATTTTCATAACTAAATGATTTCCATAAGATTAAAATGCCTTATTAACAATAAAACCCCTTTACTACAAATCCTCTTTATGAAATTTCTCTTTGATTATACACTAATTTTCAAAATCTTTTCTTAAACTCACTATTGAATAATGCTAAAAACGTTTTCTCATATATCATACTTGATACTACACATGTAATTGTCATATTATATAATTTATATATTTTTTTGACAATCGTGGGTTCAACAAATAAAATCATGAAGATTTTGGATTGCTTCTTAGGATTTTTTTTCATTAAGAGTTGAAGCAATCGCATCTTCACATATGTTAAATCTAGACACAAATTATTACTATGACATAAGTCATTTTGTCACATTTGTTCCATCACTAGTTTCTCACTCACTAGTTGCCTTGGCCTCTTTTACTAATTTTGTTACCTTAGAATATATGACTTGCTTAATTGACCCTTTACATGATTTTCTTTGCATGATATTATATGCTTAGTTCCTACATACATACTTGCATACTCCATTAAGATAATACTTGATTAAGTTGCCTAAAGAGATGGACTTGCCCAAAACCAAACCTCCAACCAAAGATCTTTCTGGAAAAATCTCTGCCAAAAACCATTTCTGGCAATCTGGGAACCAGACATTGGGCGGCTCCCATAATTATAACGGGCGGCCCCCTTAAAATTAAATGGGTCGGCCATTAATTAAGGGGGCCGACCACCTGATGGTCGAGGTTCCCTGTTTGCTTTCCACTTTTTAGCTCATTTCATCCTATTTTGATTCCGCACTTCCCTAAATTCAAAAACACATTTTGTCTAGTAAATCCTCCACTTATTTATCCTTCCACAAACACATAATCATCACACTATAAATACCTCTCATCATAACATACCCTTGCTCAACCATTCCATCATGACCTCTCCCAACAAACCAAAATCAAAGCTAGCAAGGATGACTGAAAAATCCACGTGGAGAAAGAAACAAAGCCCTCGAAACAAATCCGTCACAACAAGTGGATTTGGTAATCAATCAACACCTACTTTCCCAACTACACTCCAAAATCGCAAGGACACTCCTTCGAACCACTCTACAAACCTTACCACATTGGCCAATCATCCCATTTCATCCCAAATCATACATCCTCATTTCCATCCAACTAAAATGATCCATATCACTTTGGTCAATCATCAAACTACAACCCCAACTACACAACACCAATTCATCCACCTCCACCAAATGATTCACTCCACATTACCACGGAAAAGCAAAAGTTCCGTGACCAAATCAACCAAATCCTTAGTGATCTTAATGTTATGCATCTTGCACAACGCAACTTGAACAAAACTCCATCCTCTCCTTACTCAAATTGCCTACCTCGCTCCCTTAACTTGGATCAATTCATCAACCACACCCACTATTGTCCTTGTTGCTACTTTCTCCAAAAACATATCCTTGACCTAAGCGAATATATTTCGTGGATCGAATATCTCCTCACTCGTCCACATCCAATACCTCCATTAATTAGGTATAACATACCTAGATCCACTCCTTCCGCTCCACATCCCTCACCATCATACCACTAAATCCAATCACCATGCTTCCATCTTCTAATAAATTCACCACAAACCCTTGTACCCCATACAAGTTCAAGAGACCTCAAGTCGGCAACTTAGTTATATCTAATGTAGTTTGCTAGAAAGGCATATATGTATACACATATATGTATGCCTCTATACTAATGATTATGTCTCTAACATAATGTACTTTAATAATCAATAAATGTGACTTAGGTTCCATTAATATTATTTGCTTGGTGTTTATGCATGCTTTTCTTCTTGTTTTTGATCTATGTTTGCATGGTTAGTTCATGATTATATATGCCTCTCTAATAGACCAAGACTAAAATAAAATGTTCAAATAGAGCTTGCTGCAAACACAAAACCAAAATAAACCATTTTTAGAAAATTTTGGAAATTTGGTCGTCTGAGATTTTACCAGATGGGCGGCCCCTTTAATTTTAAGGGGGGCGGCCAAGAATTAAGGGGACCGGCCTCCTGGAACAGTTTTTACACTATTTTCTTTTGTAACTTGTGACTCCTTTTGCTAGTCCCAGCTACTATTTCCCTTAAAAACTAAACTGATTTTGGAATCTGACAATGTAATTTCAAATTAATTCCACTTATAAACATGATTTCATGCTATATAACCCTTTACACCTTTCATCCACACTCCACTATCATCACATTCATCAACCTCAACCAATTCATCATGTCATCACCAAAAACCACCACCTCCGACAAAGCCAAGAAACAAAAGCTTGTTATCATACCACCAAAACAACTCTTTATTGATCTCACTAATGAAGACAATACCACTCCATCACCACCACCTCAATGTTCATCTCCTAGTGCTCCAAATGCACCATCCAAAACACCATCAACACATAGAACCTCCACATCTTCCATACCATCATTATCCATCAATGACTACATCAACACTCACCTTTCACCACCACCAAGAATTCCACCACCACCACCTCATGAAAATGCAACCTTAGACATCACTCTTTCATTATCACCCATCACACCTCTTGATGCATAATTTTCACCATCACCACTCATACCACCAAACTTCAATCCCATCCTATGGAGCTTGCTTGAAGTTCATGGTGATACTTGCCTTTGTTGCATCCATAACCGCACCATCATCTTTGGCTTAAGAGATGAAATCCACTACATGTTTTCATATCTTGAAAGCTTGTTCCCTCAACCTCAACCAACAACATCCACACCTCCACCACCAACATCAACCACACCTCCACCTCCATCAACATCAAACACACCTCCATTAACTCCATCATCTCAACCTACAACATTGCTCCTCCCAAACTAAGCATGGCTCGTATTTGGAAAATAAAAACGTTTAAACCATTTTGATGGCAAGCTCTAGGAAAAACATTTCTATTAGAGTTTTTGGTTGCTTGTAAGCCCTTAAGGCTTTAGTTTATTAGTTGTATTGTTCATGCATCTTGGATGTATGTTGTTTGTATTTTCATCAAATTATCGAAGTGTTTCCTTCCATGCTTATATTGCTTATTTTATTTATATATATAATATATAATTGTTGCATGCATATATATATTGTATGTTCTAAATATTTTTGCAAGCATTCCATATCTCGACTTGTCTTGTAACCTTAAAACGAGGGGGAGTACATATCAAGGGGAAGCTCATCCGACTTCGGGACAACCTTTTTGATCTTCACAAAAAGGGGGAGAAGTGATATAAACTCACTAAATACTTGCATATATAATAATTTTTGATTTAATGAGTTTAGATTTTGTAATCATAAAAAACGGGGAGATTGTTGATATAAACAATGCGTAAAAACGTTATTAATATTTCTCGATATCCCTATGTTTTGACGATCACAAAATGTAAAATCATTAAACGTAAAATCATTACGTAAATAAGTATTTAGTGACAAAATATCATTATATCCAACTAATTCACTTAAGGTATGAATAAACAAGTGCCTAATACATTTTATGATCAAAGGAAGGTTTATTTACTAATTACAAATTATATAAAATGGTATAAACATTTTATATATTTAAGAAAAATATTTTTGGTAATTAAAGGAAAATGTTTATTTCATAATAAATAAATGAATTCAAATTTTTAACCAAATTTAGTTAAACTTTCACAAAATAAACTTTCCCCAGAAAGGACAAAAAGTTCAGGCCGTTACAGTGGGTGGCCCCCTTAATTATAAGGGGCAGCCCCCTTAATTTTAAGGGGGCCGGCACACAATTAAGGGGGCCGGCATACGCTCCTCTGTCAGAATTCTTTGCCTATAAATACTGGTTCAAATCTGAAATTTTTCCCCACCTTTTGTACTAAAACTTTCTTTTCTAATTCTCTCAAAACATCTTCCTAAAACCTTTGATCATAAACATATTAGTTCTTGTTTCCAAGTGATACTATCAATCCTCATTCAAAGTGCAAGAGAAGAATACTTCTCCAACATCTTGTTTAGAAATATTGAAGAGTTGTGTTTATTGTTAGGTGTTGTGTAAATTAATTGTAAAGGTGTAGAAGGTGTGTAATTGATAGATCTAGGTGGGTTTATTGTCGTGAATATAAGTAGTTAAGAAATAGTTGTGTTGTAAAGAAGAAGTTGTGAAGGTGTGAGTAGTGTAGTAGTAGTAGTAGTGTATATAAGTTGTGAAGAAGGTGTGTAGTGGTGTGAGATTGGTTCTAGCTACTATTAGGACTCGACATTTAGCTTAGTATCGTTAATCGGTGTAAGCAAAAGTTGTGTAAGGTTTCTCCGCCAAAAGGGAGCTCGTTGTGTTAGTGAAGAAAACTCTCGAGTAGGAGACTCGAGGAGTGGAGTAGGGCAAGGAAGGAGACCTTGTAGCCGAACCACTATAAATCTGTTGTGTCTTGGTTTGATCTTTCCATCTCTTGTTCATTATCCTATTTACATCTTTATTGTTTACATACTCATATATATTTGCATCTAGTTGTAGCTTGTGATATTGTGCTAAAATTGATTTCACACAAAGTTCAAACAAAAGGTTCATTCACAAAATAAAGTTTTTATAAATAACCTAAAAAGAAACAATATATACATACACATATACTAGTGAAATTGATCATTTAGATTGAGTAGATTTTTACAATAAGTCTTGTATTGAAGATTTTGAAAACAAAGTTTTGAAATAAAAATTGACGTAAAACTATTCAACCCCCCCCCCCCTTCTAGTTTTCCACAATGTTCTTTCACTTTGAAGCTAATAGACTTTCATTTCTCTCTCTAGAATATCCCACTCCCTCTTTCTCTCTTTAGATTAATCGATCTATACTATAATCCACACGTGTATTATTATATCCAATATCCTCCAGAATATATGCATGACAAAGATGCCCAAAGTTAGAGGCGACAATTTTTGGTCATTTACTTACAAATGGATAAATTATGGTTATTTTTTATATCCAACGCCTCAAAACGGAAAAATGAAAAATAAAATAAAATAAAATAAAAAGCTTAAATACAGGACAACTGGGTCAAATTAAGGGGTGTTTGGGACAGTTTTAATAGCAGAATGTGTTTGGGATAGTTTCTAATAGCATAATTCAGGTGTGCTTGGAACTATCATAATAGCTTAAATCAAGGGTGTTTGGGACTAACTTTAATAGATGAATTCAAGTGTGTTCCAGAACTGTCTTAAATAGCTGAATTTGGGGGTGTTTGGAATTAATTTAGTAGCTGAATTCAAAGGTGTTAGGAAGTGTCTTAATAACTTAATTCAGGGTGCTGATAGCGAAGCTTGCTGTTTGCATCAACTTGCTCGGATTTAGGCTCCGGAGAAGTTGGTATGAGTTTTAAAACGGTGACGTTATATTTTTTTATATAGTGTTACAGATGTACATATTGAGAGAAAAGAATAATCTCCTCATGTAACTTGGTCTCGAATAATATTAAGAGAATATGTGACTTGTTATAGAACACGTGACAGGTTACAGAACGTGTGACTTGTTGGTTTTTCACACGAATAATATCAATAAGAACTTTTTATTAAGTAAGAGAAAAGACGGGAAATACATTCCATCTTCATTCATGGTCTCAATAATCATCATCACAACATCCTCTAAATGACCCAAGGCTGGTCTCTCGATGTACCATCTGGAAACCACAAACAAATAAAATCATCAAGGTTTCTCACTTTGATATTTGACTATAGTACAAAACTTGTGCTTAAGCATCTATTTTTGGGACGGGTGAGTAGCTAAATTGATATGTATACTAAATTTAACTACAAAGATTTTCTCCGAAAGATGAATTGTATGTATATAATCAAATAGTTACAAAGATCAATCTCCAAAGACATTTCTAAGGAGAAGCATAAAGTACATACCAACCTATATCAACTCCTTCCCAAGATACATGTACAAATCCTCTATTTGTAATGAGAAGCATAAAGTACATACTAGCCTATATTTGTAATGCAACGAGCTAGTATTTTAAGATCATCTAACATAGGATCAACGTCGCACAAGAGAGTGATATTTTGTTCCATTGATGTATCTACAAAAGAAATTAAAGTTAAATAATTTGATAACTCGTGGATATAGAAAACACATGAATAGAAATGCTAATATAAAAAATAATTATATTTGTTACTAGACTAATAGAAAGTAGGAGAGGAAAGAGATAAGTGATAATATCTGCATATGAATTGTCTTTTTATATATCAAGGATTAGGTTAGAATGATTTTCAAAATTTAAAAATTTAGGTGGGTAACTAAGGAAAGAATTTGAAAACTTTAATTATCCACAAAAATCATGGAATTCTGTTGTAATATATTTATTTAGGTGCGATTTTTTGGGATTATTTTTAAAAACTTACCTACATTAAAAGTTGACAAAATATTTGATAGTCTATACCATGAGATTTAATCTAACATTAACATTAACATTAACATTAACATTAACATGTAATATTTGCTTTAAAAAAAATTAACATGTAATATTTGCATTGTATGATACAACCTTTAAAGAATCAAATTGAATCAAATCAAAAGCAAATGATACGTATGATAAAATAACAAATTGTAATAAATTTATGATACAACCTTAATGAATCAAAAGAAAATATTTATCCAGAACATGAATAACAATTTAACATACACGGAATATTGGAACTTGAATATTATGAAGCATCATTTGTAGATGAACAAATCCACAAAGACTCGCAAATCCTTTGCAGTTCCACATCATCACCACATGATTGGTTGAAGAATTGAATGAAAACATAATGACACCTAAATCATACAAAAGAAATATAAATTATACAAAAGCTGAATTGACAAATATATAATGAATCAAAAGCAAAAAATATGTTGGAAAAAGTATGTTAGGAATACGTTTATTCATCTGAAGACTCGGTCACCCCGAGTATAGCTTAGCATGTTGTAGCTCGTAGTATTTATTATATTAGTTAGAACGTAGTCTAGTATTAGCTAGTATTTGTGGTGTTGGGTCGGGTCTTCACCCACTGTCAGCCCGCTCCACAGCCCGTTTCAAGGGGCGTTTAGTTGTTTGTATAAATACCCCTCTCCACTAGTGGAGAGGGTCGGACCTTTCATTAATCTAACATTCACATCTTGTTTCTCTCTCTAAAAGGCTCCCACTTTCTCTCTCTAAAATCTCTTCTTCTTGAATCAATCTAACCACAAGTAACCATATATGTTTATGATTATGAGTATCCTACAATTGGTATCAAGAGCCATGGTTTCATCTTAGGGCCTTGGATATTTGGATTTGGTGTGGTTTTTGTGATTTTTGTGAGTTAGAAGAGTTTTCTTTGAAAACATCATGGTTTGATCTTTCTAGTGTTCTTTGATACGTTATGGGTATACTTTTGTGATCATTGGTGTTAGTATTACATAGTTTTTCAGTTGGTTATGCTACATCAAACGTGTATTTGAAGTTGGGAATGAGTTTGGGGCGTTATCTTGACTGCGGTTAGCTCTACTGTTTTATTTCTTGGTTGCAGTTAGCTACTGGTTCCTGCGGTTAGCTAGTTTGCGTTTACTTTATTGGGTATAAGGACAAAACGCAAGATAGTGACTGTTTTGGATTCTAGTGGGTTGCGGTTAAGTTTCTGCGGTTAACTCTGGTTTGCGGTTTGCTCATTCTGCGGTTAACTCATCCTGCGGTTAACTCATTCTGCGGTTAACTCTGGTTTGCGGTTTGCTCATTCTGCGGTTAACTCATTCTGCGGTTAACTCATTCTGCGGTTAACTCATCCTGCGGTTAACTCATCCTGCGATTAACTCACTCTGCGGTTAGCTCATTCTGCGGTTAACTCATCCTGCGGTTAACTCCAGTTTGAGTTTACTTTCAGATTGCGATTACCTCCAGTTTGAGTTTACCTTCAGATTGCGATTAACTCCAGTTTGTGCTTACCTTCAGATTGCGATTATCTCCAACTAGCGTTTACCTCTTCTAGTGATTTGCTAAACTTGCAGTTTGACCAAAGTTGACTTTTTATGTCGAAAATTCAAACGGTCATAACTTTTGAACCGTAACTCCGTTTTGGACGAAATACCTGTCAAAACGACTGTGAGACCGAGGAGAACGACACACTGAATAGATTTATCGATTCAGGCGAAGTTCGAGGCCTAAAAACGCTCCAGAGTGAAGTTATTGAGGTTTTAAGTTTTTAGACCAAATTTTCGAGGCCCAACTTGCATCAACCAAACCAAATCACAACTAAACAACATATCTATGTCCACCATGGAAAGTACTCCTTCAGACGACATTCGAGCTGCAGGATCCGATACTTATCCTCCTATACCGTCGATTACTGAAAGTTGTACAGAATGCTTTCGATTACTTCACTCCCACATCAAATGTCTTTTTGAACAATCAGGTTACTCTGGAGGATATAGACATGCATTCGTGACTCTCTTTGGACATGAAATTGAGTCATTCACTGTCACAATGACCCTGCACTTGGATCAGCTGCAACAACAAATGGACAGAGCAGATTTCTCTGAAAGCTGCTGCACTGCAGCATACGGTGGGATTCTTAAACAACTCCAAGCATTCATTGATTCAAGATTCACAATGGACTATGATTATGACCCTCAAATGACGAGTAAACGATTTACCAATCGTACTGGATTCGAAGTCGATGCTTTCAGAGACACCTTACTCCAGCTCACTGGGAATGTCAAGGATTTTATTGAGGCACGTGCACATCTCCAACAATCAAGTGACACTGTCATTGTAGAAAGGACTACTAATGAATCTTCAGCAGGGTTCTCAACACAAGATGTGGATACTTCTCATCAACAAGATAAGGTACAACTCTCATCTCTAGAGAGTCAGGTTAAGGAGTACAGTGAGGAAGGAGTACAACAGAAACTTAAGTTTGAAGACAAGGTAAAGGCATCTCGGGTGCAATCAAGTGATGGTATTGTGGATTCGGATAAAACGTCAGATGTTAGGTCAATGGTCACCGAAGGCAGAGGATTAGAGACTGCTAAGCTTGACACTACCAATAATTCAATGACTCCTGTTACACATAACGTGGAAGCACATATCAGACCGGCAAATAAACAGATGTCATGTGCTAAGGTACTCGAACTGTATGACATGGTTGATGAACAAAAGATTCCTAACAAAGTTCAACCGACAAACGATGTCGATTCAGATGTTGTGGACATGGGAAATAGTAATGTTGACCCATGTGAACAACATGTGAAACACAACGAAGTGTCTGTTGAACCTTGTTGTGCATCTTCTGTTCTAAATGATGATTATTTGTTGTATGAGAACACTGCCTTTATCCCTGATGACTCTTTGACCACTAGACTTAACATCCTTAAGGATCAGGTGGCAATGTACGAACAACGTGCTAGATTTGAACTCACTGAACGTGAGCAGAACATGGAATGGCAAATGCATGCTTACATATCTAAAAATAATCTTAAGTGAGAAACATTGAAAAAGGAGTTACAATCTTTGCAAAAACAACTGGATCAAACTGTTAAACAAAAACAAGAGATTCAAAAGAGCTTAACCACACTCAAACACGATTACAAAGATAAAGAAACAAAACTTCTAAATGATTTCTCAAATCTCAAAGTGTTGAAAAATAAATTGGAAGATAAGTTGTACACGCAAGGCCAAACCATTCAATCTGCTCAAATGATGCATAATCATAGGAAATTAAGTGACAAATTTAGTGAAAAGGATGTGTCTAAACCTAAAGCAAATTTCCTTAGAAATGGTATAGGTGCGCAACCTGCGCTATATGATGCAAACACTATGCTTGAGCCTAACCATGCCCCTCCTGATGTGAGATCCTATGACGAGATTGATGAGGCGGAGGATAGAACTAGGGAAAAACTTGCTGAGCGATTAAAGGATCCCCTGTGCATAGCTAAAAATATTGTGTTTCACTATGATTATGCTAATGACAATCATTCAGCCATTTTTGTTCCTCAAAAGAAAATCCTCCCTGACAAAGTTTTTTGGAATATTGACATAGAGAAAATGAAAGCTGAAAGAATTGTGGGTAACACACGTACTATCTTTAGGATTGCTGACCCAACTATTTATCCTCTGAATACACCCAGGCACCTTGTACCATTTACTCTTACCACACAGTGTAATACTCTAATTGGGTTATATGTTCTAGGTCAATTGTTTAAGGACTTTGAGAAAACATGTAAACAAAGAATTACACCAACGGGGATTACAGAAGGGGAAAGGGGTTTTGAGCAAACTAAACAGTGTTACCTAACTGAAGTCATGCCATTTTTCGATCTTCTCAAAGAACATTTTGAGGGCCTTAAAAATACCATTAATGATGATGTGACTCAAATGAAAAAGGTTTTAAAAGATGTGGAGAGTGAGGGCAAACAATTGGCTATTGATCTCAAATACAGTGAAATTGACAGGAAAAACGTTCTCATTATGAATGAAAACTTGATTGCTCATTGCATTGCACAAGATGTATTCTACACTGTCACCGACTCTGCATTATCTGCTCGTCAATTTCATGAGATGTCGGTTACATTGAATGTTTTCCAAAATCGTGTTGTTGAGCTTGAGGGGGAGAATTTCAAATTACATCAAAAAATTCAAAACGACGACCATGATAACATGGTCAGGAATTTCTCAAAACTAGAAGCTGATAATCTTAACTTACAGTTAAAGTATCAACATCTAGAAGAAAGAACCAAAATTTCAAATGCCAAGACATCTTCGGATGCTCCTGAATTTGATACATGTTTTGAATTAGCCAAACGGGATGAAAAAATTCAAGCTCACACGAACACGATTCGAAAGTTGAGGGCACAAATTGCCCAATTGAAGTCAAACAACAGTGATGTGATTGGCACCCAAAAACCATTGTTTGTAGATTCTCAGAATTTTCAATTTCAAGATACCATCAATAAATTGCAACATGAAAATGATTGGTTTCGTGCTGAAAATTTGAAAGTTAAACAACATTACAAAGAGTTATATGATTCAATTAAGATTACACGCGATATAAACAATGAAAAGATAACTTCTTTGCTTAAAGAGATTGAGAATCTAAAGATTCAGGTGAAAGGGAAAATGCCATTCATCACTTGTGATAATGTTGTTCAAAAGGTTTCTGCTTGTAAGAAGTTCGTAATTGATGCTGTGAATATTCCTCTTCCCCTTAGGAATAATAAGTTAGTTCATAGAGACTATCTTAAACATCTTAAGGAGTGCCTTGACTTGCTTCGTGAAACCATTGAAGAGGATAGGATAGCAAAACCACTTGATGATGCTATTGTAGGTGCCTGCTTTCTCACCAATAGATCTCAGGAACTCTTAGAATATGCTATTGGTACATGTCCTAAAATTGATAGCAAGCGAGATAGGTCTACTGCATCATCATCTATGACTAAGAACAAGCATGTTACCTTTGAGGTGCCCTTGGAAACTTCAGATCCCAACACATCAAAACATGTTCAGCAACCGGAAGTGAAAAAGACTAAAATTCCCATTAGTTCATCTACATAATTAAATAGTGACACTAAAGCTAGAGAGTCTAAACCAAGGAGAAATAGAAGGAATTATAGGACTTCACCTGCTAAAAGTGTTCCTAAAAAGAAAGTAGACGACCACATGAGGAACATCAAGTCCAATTTGAGCAAAAAGAGTCATAATTCAAAACCTAATTCACTTTGCAAAACATGTAATGAATGTTTAATCTCGAGTAATCATGATAAATGTATTGAGAAATTTCTGAAGTCATTTAACAAAACCCCAGTTATGAAAGTTTGGAGAACTAAACATATTATGCAAATTTGGAAAGCAACAGGAAAACTGTTTGCCAATGTTGGTTATCAATGGAAGCCCACTGGAAGGAAATTCACTTTAGGAGAATAGTGCCCTTTAACTAGGATAACTAATTCTAAAGTAGTGCCTATTAAGGAATGGAAGCCAACTGGTAGAACTTTCCCTTTGGAGACCCAATGTCCTTTAACTAGGCCCATTGCATCTACTAGTGAAATTTCCACCATAGAAACGAATGCACCTAAGGTCTTAGTGGCTCCAGAACTTGTTTGCACTAACCAACTGGAATCCAACTCAAATTGGGGATCCGACACTCCAAATTTTCTGCTCTCGTCTATTTCCAAATGCAGGTCGTACATTTCGTCCTTTGGTATTTGGACTCAGGCTGCACAAAACATATGATTGGGGATCGCTCAGGGCTTGAGAATTTCATGAATAATGTTATCGGGACAATTAGATTTGGGAACTACCATTTTGGGGTAATTATGGGTTATGGAGATTATGTTTCGAGTGACAGCTAATTTCGTGGGTATACTACGTGGAAGGACTTGGGCATAATCTGTTCTCTGTTGGTCAATATTTTGATTCCAATCTTGAAGTTGCCTTCAGAAAATACACATGCTTCGTCTGAGAATTGGATGGTATTGATCTTCTTAAAAAGAGTCATGGCACAAATCTATACACCTTTTCTATCGAAGTCATGATGTGGTTCTCCCCTATTTGCCTTCTCTCAAAGGCCTCAAAGAACGAATCGTGGCTATGGCAACAAAGTTTTAATCACTTGAACTTTGGTACCATCAATGATCTTGCTCACAATGATCTTGTATGAGGTCTACCCAGAGTCAAGTTCAAAAAAGAACATCTTCATTCGGCTTGTCAACTGGGTAAACGAAAGAAGCATACTCACAAACCTAAAATTGTCAACACCAACATGGAAGTTCTGTACACCCTTCACATGGACCTAGGCAGACCAATGAGTGTGAAGAGTATAAATGGGAAGTAATATGTACTCGTTGTTATCGACGAACACTCTCGGTTTACATGGGTAAAGTTTTTGAGAACCAAGGACGAGACTCCAGAAGTTATCATGAAACTCATCAAACAACTGCTAGTAAGACTCAACAAAACTGTCAGAATCATCCGGACAAACAATGGAACAGAGGTTATCAACAAATAACTCGTTCAATTTCTCCAAGGCACCGATATTCCTATGGGCGGAAGCAATTGCTACAGCTTGTTACACCAAAAACCGATACTTGATACATACTCTTCACAACAAAACTCCATATGAGCTGATACATGGCAAGAAACCGGATCTCTCCTTTCTATTTGTGATTGGTACTTTATGCTACCCTACAAAATGACAGTTAAGATTTGGGAATGTTACAAGCTAATGTTGCTATTGGATTCTTCTTTGGTTATGCTCCAGATAGTAAGGGATTCCAAATCTACAACAAAAGAACCCGATAAATCCTGGAAACCATTCACGTCACATTCGTTGAGCTGACTGAGCATACGGCTCCTGTACACATCAGTGCAGGACCCGCGTCTAAACTTTTGTCTCCTGAACCAATCAGTTCAGGTCTTGTATAGCATCCCACTCATTCAGTACCTTGTGTACCTACTACAAATGAGATTTTGAAGATCTTGCTTGACCCAATGATTGATTAATACTTTGAGTCACCTACTGATGATACACTAACACCACCAGCTGCCGCTAATCCAGTACTGTACAACTCAAATGGTCCATCAATGTCTATTTGAATTGATCAAGATGCTCAAACTGCAAGTTATTCACCATCATCGTCATCTTCAATCTCCTTCAATACATCAAGGCACTGCAGTCGACAATTCTTTTGAAGTGAATTCATTTGCTCCTCGTGAAGATGCTCCATTCAAAACATGTTTGCTTCTGAATCCTCTGCTGAGACATCTTCTTCAAGGGATACAAACATGGCGTGTTCAGGTTCCTACCCTCAACCACATCAAAATCTCATAAATCGGACCAATCATTATCCGATTGACAACATTATTGGGAATCCTTCTTGATCGGTGTTCACATGAAGGAAACTTACCACCCATGCCTTGTGGTGCTGTTATAATTCCGTACTATCCAAAGTCGAACTCAAAGATTTCAAGAATGCTATCTCTAAAGACTGTTGGGATAATGCGATGCAAGATGAAGCTCGCAATTTTGATCGACTTCAAGTATGGAATTGGTTCTACCTCCAGACTGTTCAATGATTATTGCTCTTAAGTGGATCTTCAAAGTGAAACTTGATGAGCCTGATGTCGTTCTGATGAATAAGCAAGGATTGTTGCTAAGAGATATCGTCTTAAGGAAAGCGTTGATTCCGAGGAATTTTTCGCTCTAGTTGTTCGTATTGAAACTATTTGAATATTTCTTACCGATGCTGCAAGTCAGAACATGACGGTCTATCAAATGGATGTGAAAATTGCATTTCTAAATGGTGAGCTGAATAAAGTTCTTTATTTCAGTCAACCGGAAAGAATTTGTATATCTTGATCGTCCTACCCATGTATATTGTTTGTAAAGGGCTCTCTATGGCCTAAAATAGGCGCCTATGGTATGGTTCGATGCATTATCAAAGTTTCTCTTGGAAACCGGAGTCTCCAAAGGTGTGGTGGGACAAGTTGAGAAAGGGGTAGTGGAACTTTACTTCGTGAGGACAGAATTTCGGCTGGCGGATTTCTTCACTAAGGCTCTCTCAAGAGAAAAATTTCAATTTATTCTCCAGCGCCTTGGAATGAAGAATATTATGCCAGAATCACTCATACGTCATCAGGAAGTTAATGAGGAGTAATGGGTTTTGCTTCACATATCCTTTGTACATAGTTTTAAAACATAAAGAAAATAGAAAAATATAAAACCTACAAAAACCATAAAAATCATAAAATCATAAAATCTAAAAATATTCTTCTCTCGACATGTCTCTTGTGTAATAAATATTATGTACGTTTCTAGAAATGTCATTCAATAATGACACGGAAACATACATATGCTTGAGCAAGAGTTTTTTTCTTTTAAATAATGTTTTTCTAAAACATGTCGTTTCTAAAAATATTCTTTCGAATTGGTTTGCTATTACTTCAGATAGCAACCCGGTCTTATCTTTGGGGAAAGTTCGTCGCCAAAAAGACGACTGTTCCTAACAAAAGCATGAATTACTTTATATTCGTGCCTTTCCGATCTAATGTACGTTTCAGTGCATTATTTCTTGTTTAAGAAGAGAAGTCTTCTTTTTATCAAAACAAATAATTTTCTTTTATGATTCTTCGGAAAATTATTTGAGTGATACATGGTGGTAACGTGTTGCTTGTAAATCAATCAGTCTTAGATTCTTCATCAAATTTGTCACTCAATTAATGACAATGGGTCATCAATTGAGGGGGAGAGTGATTTCCAATTTTATATCATCAAACGGATTTTTGGTTGTTTCATAATTGTTAGAAAAGGTTTTGTAGTTAATGGGGTATTAGTTGAAGAGGAACTTACTAAGCTTTATCTTAAATGGCCAAATGTGTTAGTTGTTAGAAAGATTAGGGCATTATGTGCTATTTGCGTATAGTTTCGTAGCTTTATGTAACTAAAAGGTCCATTTGTCTCACGTTGGTATCCCCGCTTAATCCCCTAAATACGTTTAAATCCAAAATCTTAATGATGTTGGAAAACCATTGTGTTTGATGCTCTTGTTCTCTCGTCTGGCATTCGTATAATCTGATTGATTGTGCTTTGCTTGCTGTTTGCAGATAATTGTTTGATTATTGCTGATTATGTGTTCGTGTTCTCAGAATTTGCTTAGGTATGTAGTTACCGGGTTAGAATCTTATTCCTAAGCTCCTGATTTGAATGTTGAAAATATGAGTGAATTGCCATGTTAGTGATTGTTGTTTATGTCTGATAGAAACTTGCAATGAATGTTCATGATTGCCAGTTTCTCTTCATGCTAGATAGCATTTTGATGAGTTGCTTGAATGTTCTTTGATCATGATATGAATATGGTATTATGAGTAGGCTAGCTGCTACGTGGTAGCAGTTAATTAAGAGTGAATTTGTATGTATGCATATCTTTGTTGATACTCTTATGCAGATTCCATGGCTGATGTGAATGTGCCTGCTCCTGCTCTAACCATTTGATCAGATGTTCAAACTGCGTTGACTGGCTTTGATTTCACCACAACAACAACATCGGTTGCAACAACGACAACAACTCTTTCACCACCACCACCAGTTATCTTGTACGTCATAAGTAGTGTGGTATCAAATGTTATGTGTCAGTACATGATTTTTTATTATTATTATTTCATAAGTTTCTCGTTGAACTCTAAATCATTTATAAACTCATCATCTCTAACACATAACATGCTCCCTCAAGGATTGAGGGGGAGCAAATGTATCATCTCAAAATCAGTCATTCTTAAATCTGACACATCTTTCTCCCAAAATCTTTTAACTTATTTAAATCACTTGGGATCACAAATCTCAAATGGTTTGAAATTTTTTATCAGGGGAGAAAATGTGATTTAAATATGAAAATCTTATTAAAATGTGATGTGTTGAACCTTAATGAATGCTATGAATGCTTTCCTATATGTGCTAAACTCTTTTGTATATCAATGCACATATTGAGGGGGAGCAAATGATTTGTGAAAAAGGATCCTTGCATCTTATGAGATCGAGTCTCAGACTTAACCAATGAATTGACGAAACAAAAACCGTCATCAATCGAAAGGACTAGTCCTGGCCGGGTAATAACTTCAAGCTGGGTTAACCAGTGATGTAAGCGTGTCTCGAAGAGGACTTGTCTGAGTAGAGTGTACCGTTTCGAGAAACCTTTGTGGACTTGACCAGGCCGGGTAATAATTTCAAGCTAGTCTAACTAGTGATGTAAGCGTGTCTCGAATGCCTGTTCATGTTTACTAAAGGTGGATCAATTCTAAAGTGCAACTATTCCCGACATGTGCAAATTCATCATCAAAACATCGGTGCACACGTTAAGGGGGAGCATTTGAAAATGGCAAAACTCTCAACGTGTTAACAAAATGTGTTTTTTAATCATAAACACGTTGAGAGAATTTTCAATGATTTGGTAAGTGGCAACATAGGATAGTCATGAAGATATAAGGTGGCTAAGGTTAGGAAAACCGTCCTATGATCCGCCAGAGCCGGAGGGATCTACCCATGGACAATACCTAATAGATAGTATTAGAAAGTCCGTAGGTATGAGTATGAAAAAAGGAGAAATGTGAGAACGGAGAAAGAAGGGGTTGAAGAATTAAAAAGAAAAGAAATGAAAAAGGGTGAAAAGAAATAGCCCTCCAATTATTCAACCTTAGGGCAGAAACCGGGTTCAATTTCATAATCTACTGCTGGTTGCTAAGGCAACATCGGTATTGAAGACAAGACGTCATGGACCCAGTGACGCACTGCACTAAACCTTCTAGCCACTCAAGTTCTCTTAAAAGAACTTGTTTCATTCTCATGGGGAACCGGTGTAATCTATCAACTTATCTCTTAGAGATGGTTGATATTGAAGCAGGAGACCTCTCCCTAATTTCCGCATAGGAAAACCAAATGCACTTATTAAGTCTAGAGTCTCGAGATGCATAAAAAGATCTCATAGGAACACGTGCTATTTCTACCCTGGTTGTTCAACATTAAGGACACCAGTGGTAAACTTATGAGTCCTACGCAGATCTTAGCAATCTGCCTGAACATTTATGAGGGAAGTTACTATTGTAACTCCCAATGATTGAATGGAAATTCTTGCCAGGGTCAACATCAAGCAGCCCTGAAAGCAGGCCACTTAGGTAATTCCTTGTGGATTACGCTTAGTGGTCGCAGTGGTTACAAACGGTCAACAGTCGCAGAGTGATCTCCAGCGACTCACCCAATCGTTGATCTACTTTGGTAGTTCGTGTAAATCCTCTCAGGGTTCGCCGATTGGGAACGGTCTTGGTAAGGGTTTGAAGGAGTCTTCACACTATGCTGTTGACAATCTCTAATTCCAAACCTATAAGTACCGGTAGATTTGTTACTAATTGTTTACTTGCAGGAATTTCTGACGGTTGCAGTTGATTGCTGAAAAGATGCAGATCCATCGAACACATGCTCACACTTCGACATCACAATCTAAGAAATCATGATCATTGATTGGGCCAAAATCTATGCTTCCACAACTCTGATACAGAAGATCATGATCCTGAAAAGTGTGAGCATGCCAACACAAAGATGTTCATATCACATGGAGACGTCAGTACTCAAAGATGACTTTCAGACACTCATTTGGATGATGAACTCGAAGATATTTCCAAAGATCATCCATCACATTGAACAAGTCATCCAGAGTCTACCACATAAAGCACAAAGATCACAACAATGAAGAATCAAAAGGCTACGAGCTACAAAGATGTCTTCAAAGACTTGTATGCTATGATTCAATATTTATTTTCCGGGGTGACCTCCCTTAGGGGGAGATTGTTAGGAATACGTTTATTCATCTGAAGACTCGGTCACCCCGAGTATAGCTTAGCATGTTGTAGCTCGTTGTATTTATTATATTAGTTAGAACGTAGTCTAGTATTAGCTAGTATTTGTGGTGTCGGGTCGGGTCTTCACCCACTGTCAGCCCGCTCCACAGCCCGTTTCAGGGGGCGTTTAGTTGTTTGTATAAATACCCCTCTCCACTAATGGAGAGGGTCGGACCTTTCATTAATCTAACATTCACATCTTGTTTCTCTCTCTAAAAGGCTCCCACTTTCTCTCTCTAAAATCTCTTCTTCTTGAATCAATCTAACCACAAGTAACCATACATGTTTATGATTATGAGTATCCTACAAAGTACCCATTTGAACATCAAATCTATCAGGCATCATCAAAACATTTTAAGGACAATTAGATAAGCACCAAATGGATTTTGGGCTATGATAATATACCAAAATAATGCTTCTTCAAATCAACAATGATTAAACTCATCATGCCTTATGTTTTGGTGAAACTGGAGAATGATTCGGATTTATTTATGGATATTAGATGATAATGAAATCAAAAAAGGTGATTTATCATAAAATGATTTAATCGGTATGGATCTTGTATTTTGTTCATGGTGTTATTGAATTGTGGTGGGATGGATTAGGGTTTATGTTTGAAAAGGCATGATTGAGAGAAGTGTTTGTTTTTTGATGGAGCTATGGAAAACTAGAAGGGGGGGGGGGTGTTGAATAGTTTTGCATCAATTTTTATCTATAAAACGGTTGTCAAAAGATAACTTCAATTAAAGTTTTGTTTAGAAAACTATATTTGATCGAAATGATCAATTGAACATGTATATGTGTATATATGTATTATATCCTTTTAGGTTGTTTGTAAAAGCTTTATTTTTGTGAATGAACTTTTAATTTGATCTTTGTGTGAAATCAATATTAGCACAATGTGATAAGATGTAACAATATGTAAATGTCTATGTCTACGTGAATAAAAATGATGTAGATAAGATAATAAATAAGAGATGGAAGGATCAAACCGAGACACAAAGGATTTATAGTGGTTCGGCTACAAGGACACCTTCCTTGCCCTACTCCACTCCTCGAGTCACCTACTCGAGAGTTTTCTTCACTAAATTAGCGAACTCCCTTTTGGCGGAGAAACCTTACACGACTTTTGCTTACACCAATTAACGACACTAAGCCAAATGTCGAGTTCTAATAGTAGCTAGAACCAATCTCACACCACTAGTCACTACACACCTATTTCACAACTTCTTCACACCACACCTTCTTCTTCATAACACAACTTCTTCTACTTCACTACTTCTCTACACCACTAACACGCCTAGATCTACCTATTACAAAACTTCTACACCTTTACAAGCAATTTACACAACTACTAACAATATTCACACATCTAAATTACTTCTTAACTAGATGTTCAAGAAGTATTCTTCTCTTGCACTTTGAATGATGAGGGATTGGATCGCTTGAAACAAAAATTATAATCTTATGATCAAAGGATTTAGAAAGATGATTTGAGAGAATTGGACAGAAAGTTATAGTGCAAAAGGTGAGAAAAAATTACAGATTTAAACCAGTATTTATAGGCAAAAGTTTCTGACACAGGAGCGTGTGCCGGCCCCCTTAATTCATGGTCGCCCCCCTTAAAATTAAGGGGGCCGCCCACCTGTAACGGCCTAAAGCTTTTGTCTTTTCTGGGGAAAGTTTACTTAGTGTATATTTAACTGAGTTTGGTTAAAAATTTGAATTTATATATTTATTATGAATTAAACATTTTCCTTTAATTACCAAAAGTGTTTTTCTAGATATATAAAATGTTTATACCATTTTATATAATTTGTAATTATTAAATAAACCTTCCTTTGATCATAAAATGTATTAGGAAATTGTTTATTCATACCTTAAGTGATTTAGTTGGATATAATGATATTTTGTCACTAAATACTTGTTTACGTAATGATTTTACATTTAATGATTTTACATTTTGTGATCGTCAAAACATAGGGATATCGAGAAATATTAATAACGCTTTTACGCATTATTTATATCAATAATCTCCCCCTTTTTGATAATTACAAAATCTAAACTCATTAAATCAAAAATTATTATATATGCAAGTATTTAGTGAGTTTATATCACTTCTTCCCTTTTTGTGAACATCAAAAAGGTTATCCGATGTTGGATGAGCTCCCCCTTGATGTGTACTCCCCCTCGTTTTAAGGTTATAAGATAAATCGAGATATGGAACGCTTGTAAAAATATTTAGATAACACAATATATATGAAGCATGAAACAAATATATATATATATATATATATATATATATATATATATATATATATATATATATATATATATATATATATATATATATATATATATATATATATATATATATATATAAGTGTAACAAGCAATATGAGCATGAAAGGAACACTTCAACTAAATACTAAAAATTACAAGCACCATGCATCCAAGATGCATAAACAAGATAACCAATAAACTAAAGCCCTATGGGCTTACAAGCATACAAAATAACTAGCAACCAAAACTCTAATAGAAATATTTTTCCTAGAGCTTGCCATCAAAATGGTTGAAACATTTTATTTTCCAAACACTAAACATGCTTAGTTGGAGGGAAACAATGTTGTAGGTGGAGATGATGGTGTTGATGGAGGTGTGTTTGATGTTGGTGTAGGTGGAGGTGTTGTTGATGTTGGTGGTGGAGGTGTGGATGTTGTTGGTGGAGGTTGGGGAAACAAGCTTTCACTATATGAAAACATGTAGTATATTTCATCTCTTAGGCCAAAGATGATGGTACGGTTATGGATGCAACAAAGGCAAGTATCACCATGAGCTTCAAGTAGGCTCCATGGGATGGGGTTGAAGTTTGATGGGTTGAGTGGTGATGGTGAAAATTGTGCTTCAAGAGGTGTGATGGGTGATAGTGAAAGAGTGATGTCTAAGGTTGCATTTTCAATAGGTGTTGGTGGTGGTATTCTTGGTGGAGGTGATAAGTGATTGTTGATGTAGTCATTGATAGATGATGATGATGATGGTATGGAGGAGTTAGAGGTCCCATGAGTTGATGTTGTTTTGGATGCTGCATTTGGTGCACTAGGAGATGAACATTGAGGTGGTGGTGATGGAGTGGTATTGTCTTCATTAGTTAGATCAATAAAGAGTTGTTTTAGTGGTATGATAACAAGTTTTTATTTCTTGGCTTTGTTGGAAGTGGTGGTTTTTGGTGATGACATGATGAATGGGTTGAGTTTAATAGGTGTGATGATGATGGAGTATGTATGAAAGGTGTATGGGGTTTTATATCATGAAAGCATGTTTAGAAATGGAATTAATTTGAAAATACATGTTTAGATTCCAAAATCAGTTTAGTTTTTAAGGGAAATGGTAGCTGGGACTAGCAAAAGGAGTCACAAGGTGTAAAAGAAAACAGTGTAAAAACTGTTCCAAATGGCCGGTCCCCTTAATTCATGGCCGGCCCCCTCAAAATTAAAGGGGCCGCCCTTGATAATTAAGGGGGCCACCCATCTGGTAATTTTTCAGGCGACCAAATTTCAAAATTTTTCTAAAAGTGGTTTATTTTTGTTTTGTGTTTGCAGCAAGCTCTATTGGAACAATACATATTAGTTTTGGTCTATTAGAAAAGCAAGTAATTCATATATAATCATATATTGATCATGCACACATAGATCTAAACAAAAGAGAAATTCATGCATACTAATAAAGCAAATAACAATAATAAAACATAATAAACATTCATTGATTATTTAAGTAGATTATGTTGAAGACATAATCTTTAGTACAAAGGCATATATGCTTTTCTAGCAAACTACATTAGATAATATTAAGTTGCCGACTCAAGGTCTCTTGAACTTGCATGGGGTACAAAAGTTTGTGATGAATTTATTTGAAGATGGAAGCATGGTGATTGAATTTAGTGGTATGATGGTGAGGGGAGTGGAGCGGAAGGAGTGGATCTAGGTATGTTGTACTGAATTAGTGGATGTATTGGATGAGGACGAGTGAGAAGATATTCGTACCACGCAATGTCTTCACTTAGGTCAAGGATTTATTTTTGGAGGAAGTAGCAACAAGGACAATAGTGGGTGTGGTTGATGACTTGATCTAGGTTTAGTGAGTGAGGTAGAAAATTTGAGTATGGAGAGGAGGGAGGTTTGTGCAAGTTGCGTTGTGCAAGATGCATGGCGTTAAGATCACGGACTTGGTTGATTTCTTCACAGAACTTTTGCTTTTCCGTGGTGATGTGGAGTGAATCATTTTATGGAGGTGGATGAACAGGGGTTGTGTAGTTGGTAGTGAAGTTATTGGATGTGTAGTTTGATGATTGACCAAATGATATGGATCATTGTAGTTGGATGGGAGTTGAGATGTGTGATTTGGAATGAAGTTGGATGTTTGGCCAATATGGTAAGGTTTGTAGAGTGGTTCAAAGGAGTGTCCTTATGGGTTTGGAGTGTAGTTGGGAAAGTAAGTGTTTGGAGGTGTTGATTGATTTCCAAATTCACTTGTTGTGATAGATTTGTTTCGAGGGCTTTGTTCCTTACGTCACATGGGCTTTTCGGTCATCCTTGCAAGCTTAGAGGGTTTTGATTTTAGTTTGTTGGGAGAAGTCATGATTGGAATGGTTGATCAAGGATATGTGATGAGGAGAGGTATTTATAATGAGATGATTATGTATTAATGGAAGGATAATAAGTGGAGGATTTGCTAGACAAAATGTGTTTGTGAAATTAGGGAAGTGAAGAATCAAAGTAGGGTGAGATGGGCTAAAAAGTAGAAGTCAAACAGAGAACCTCGACCAACAGGTGGCCGGCCCCCTTAATTAATGGCCGGCCCCCTTAAAATTTAAAGGGGCCGCCCTTGATAATTATGGGGGCCACCCAGGGCTAGGTTCCCAGATTGCCAGAAGTGGTTTTTTGGCAGAAATTATTCCAGAAAGATGTTTGTCTGGAGGTTAGGTTTTGGGCAAGTCCATCTCTTTAGGCAACTAAACAAATATTATCTTAATGAAGTATGCATGAAAGGTATACATGTAGGCAACTAAGCATATAATAAAGTTTCATGCAAAGACAATAATGTAAAGGGACAATAAGCAAGTCATATATCTTAAGGCAACTAATGTAAGGGCCAAGGCAACTAGTGAGTGGGAAGCTAGTGATGGAACAAATGTGACAAATTGATTTTTGACTTAGTTCTAATGTGTGCCTATATGTAACATATGCGAGGATGCAATTGCTTCGACTCCTAATGCGAAAATGAGGATATCCTAAAAAGCAATCCAAATACGTTCTAATTTTATATGTTTAACCTATGAATGTCAAAAATATATATTTGATTATATAATTTGACCATTACATGTGGAGTATCAAGCATGATTAAAGAGAAAAACGTTTTTAGCATTATTCAACAATGTGTTTAAGAAAATTTTTGAGACGTAGTGTATATAAAAAACATTGTAAGAGGATTTTTAATTATTTGGTTTTAATGTAAATTTAGCATTTTAATTTCATGAAGAGCATTTAGTTATGGAAATCCTAGACTAGATTGAAAGTGCAAAACTAAGGTTGAAGAAATTTAAGTAAAATGCCTAATAGTGATTATGATCAGAATTTTTTGATGAAGTTTGATAAAATGTGTTATGAAAGACTTACAATATTTGTTTAAAAGTAAGAATTGTTTGGATGGATTGGGTTTTATAAAAATGTTTATGCAATGTAGAATTCCCACACTTTAACTTTTGTGTGAAGTAGATTCCTAGACTCAAGGTCGAAGAAAAGAAAAGAAAGCAATTTTATGCAATAAGTAATTTATGAAAATGTAATAGAATTTTGTCAATTTGCTCCATCAATCCTAATCCTAAACGCAAGTGGTTAAGAGATTCATGCATAAGGGGTTTAGTGAATATATCCGCAATGTTAGTTATACAATAAGCAAACTTATCATAAGAACATACAATAAACAATCTTGGAAGTTAGTTATAATATACAATAAAAAAACGTACCTTGCGTCTTTAATTGATTTGACTCAATAAGACTTACGAGATAGAGAAAAGAATAAGCAACGAATTCCCAAGAAGACCGTAGAGGGAAAGCAAAGCAATGGAGAACTCATAACAAGACTACAACATAGTATCGCAAGCAAGTACTTGAAGTAAAATTACATGAAGGTTTAAATGCATGTCTTAATGGTCCGCCAAACGTCACGTATAATCAAGTGTGCCAACCTTGTGATTTTGACACCTAACAAGTAAAATAACTTGGTACCCAAAATCTCATGGGTCCTAGATGGTTAGTTACAACATCCATTGCATTTAAAATGCACGTGGCATAAATGTTGATAACAAGTGCAAGAATTCCTTATCAATATGTTTTCACACAATGATAATTGTTAACTTGTCTCAAGAGATAAACAGCTATTATAACTAGAGTAATTTTCTAAATTTCTCCAATAGGTTTTACAAACTTTATTTTCTTTGATTTATTTGTCGAAGTATCATTAGCATTAAATCCTAAGCCGGTTTTGTCATCAAACGCCTTTTGAATATTAAGTAGGTATAGTAGAGATTTGGAACTATTTTCAGTTTTAGCTAGTATTTTTCCTTTTTCATCTTCTAATTTGAAGTCTTGACATTTTTTACATTCAAGATCATTTTTAATATTACTTTCAAGTTTAGACATTTTATCTTCTAAAGTTATTCCTTTTTCAAAATTTTCTTCAGTAGATGTTGAAGATTCATTTTTAAACGTGATTTTTGAGTCTATGTTGCAAAAACGTTTGAAGTTGTTTTCTAATTTTAAAAATTCTAAGATGAATTGTTCATAGCAAAAATGTTTGGTTTTGGATTGTACCTCATTTGTGGCTTTACAGTCTTCACATGCTATATAATGATCATTTTCACTGTCCATGTCGCTCCATGTTTCATTTATGATCTTTCTTTGGATTTGGCTCATGTATTCTTTGCCATTGATACCTTCAATGACCACATTTGAACTAGTAGCACTTGTATTTGCTTCAACTAAATGTTTGTATATTAAATTTTCAAGAACAATTAATTCTTGTGCAATATCAAGTTTATCATCTTTGGCTCGACATTTTCATTGGTGAGAGTTTAAAAGACATTTTCAAATATCATTTGCCGTTTTACAAAAGAATACTCTTTTATATTCAACTCTTGGTAGAGTTTTATAAATCATTCGTTTGGCTTTAATATTTTTATCAATCATTGTTTGGGGGTAATTGTATTGATTTTCAAAATCCGTTTTTGTTTGAATGTCACCAATTGAAATGACGTACCAAAGATCTTGATCTATTGATTTCACATAATTTTCAAATTTATTTTTTCATTCACCAAAATTATCATTTTCAAAATATGGTGGTTTAAATGTCATATTCCCTTCTAAATATTTTTTCGATTCCATAAATCGATTTCAAGTTTTAAAATACAATATATTTTAAAAGTCTTGTTTAACGTAGCTCTGATGCCAATTGTAGAAAACTAGAAGGGGGGGGGGGGGGTTGAATAGTTTTGCATCAATTTTTATCTATAAAACGGTTGTCAAAAGATAACTTCAATTAAAGTTTTGTTTAGAAAACTATATTTGATCGAAATGATCAATTGAACATGTATATGTATATATATGTATTATATCCTTTTAGGTTGTTTGTAAAAGCTTTATTTTTGTGAATGAACTTTTAATTTGATCTTTGTGTGAAATCAATATTAGCACAATGTGATAAGATGTAACAATATGTAAATGTCTATGTCTACGTAAATAAAAATGATGTAGATAAGATAATAAATAAGAGATGGAAGGATCAAACCGAGACACAAAGGATTTATAGTGGTTCGGCTACAAGGACACCTTCCTTGCCCTACTCCACTCCTCGAGTCACCTACTCGAGAGTTTTCTTCACTAAATTAGCGAACTCCCTTTTGGCGGAGAAACCTTACACGACTTTTGCTTACACCAATTAACGACACTAAGCCAAATGTCGAGTTCTAATAGTAGCTAGAACCAATCTCACACCACTAGTCACTACACACCTATTTCACAACTTCTTCACACCACACCTTCTTCTACTTCACAACACAACTTCTACTTCACTACTTCTCTACACCACTAACACGCCTAGATCTACCTATTACAAAACTTCTACACCTTTACAAGCAATTTACACAACTACTAACAATATTCACACATCTAAATTACTTCTTAACTAGATGTTCAAGAAGTATTCTTCTCTTGCACTTTGAATGATGAGGGATTGGATCACTTGAAACAAAAATTATAATCTTATGATCAAAGGATTTAGAAAGATGATTTGAGAGAATTGGACAGAAAGTTATAGTGCAAAAGGTGAGGAAAAATTACAGATTTAAACCAGTATTTATAGGCAAAAGTTTCTGACACAGGAGCGTGTGCCGGCCCCCTTAATTCATGGCCGGCCCCCTTAAAATTAAGGGGGGGCGCCCACCTGTAACGACCTAAAGCTTTTGTCTTTTCTTGAGAAAGTTTATTTAGTGTATATTTAACTGATTTTGGTTAAAAATTTGAATCCATATAGTTATTATGAATTAAACATTTTCCTTTAATTACTAAAAGTGTTTTTTTAAAGATATAAAATGTTTATACCATTTTATATAATTTTTAATTATTAAATAAACCTTCATTTGATCATAAAATGTATTAGGCAATTGTGTATTCATACCTTAAGTGATTTAGTTGGATATAATGATATTTTGTCACTAAATACTTGTTTACGTAATGATTTTACGTTTAATGATTTTACATTTTGTGATCGTCAAAACATATGGATATCGAGAAATATTAGTAACATTTTTACGCATTATTTATATCAACAGGAGCAGTGGTAGCAAATGAGAGGATGAAAAGGTATTCCGCCCAAAAATTTGTGCTTTGACTTTCTAGATGTTAAAGCAAGCAGAACCGTCGGTTAGGGGGAAATGCCACGTGGCAGGTTTAGAAGATATTTGGAGAGTAGATTGGGCAAGAAAACCCTGTTTTATATAGATATTAGATGGTTGTTCATTAGGCTGGTAGCAATGGGCCGGTTTAAATTGGTTGGTCGTGTCCCATGACCGATTTGGACATCGGTTGACTCCTTTGTGGAGTGTTGTGGCAATATCGATTGAAGGAAGCCAAATGTGACAATCGGTTGTTCTCACGACCGATTATTTGCACATGTATGTTTGATATTTACTAAAAAAAAACCTTGGTCATCGACTGTGGCACTTGGGTCATGTCTGGTCGCTGTAGAGAGAAAGCTGACGTGGCAGCCGGAAAGTTGGGTGAATATAGGTCACCATTGTGCCTAGTCTTATAGGTGTTTGGGAATGCTAACTAAAATGACGTGTTACAAGGACCTTAGACACGTACTATGCCTAATTTTATCTATTTGTTTTGTTTACATAGTAGAATAAAAACTAAATCTCTTAAAATTTGAATTCATAGCTGATTTTATAAATGAATTCTTTTAGATGGTCATGAGAGCCATTATCAGGTTGTACCATTTAATGTATTCCCTATTATCTGTTTTGCGTAGCCAATTGCACTATCTTCATGTTTAGTTCTAGCTAGCTCAAGAAGGTTTAATGTTTTAAAAAGTTAGGACAACGACTGTTTCTACCCAATACGATCCTACCCCAAAGAAACATTAGATAGTACTGTTTTCAGGTTCTTAGGAGCCTGTCTGCTCATGGTTTACTTGACATCTATTACCTAAAGCAGTGGAAAAAGAAAAGAAAACAATTTGCTGGCTAAAAGAAAAAGTGTTACAAGTATTTTGAAATCATCTAATATACAAATAATACCATGTGGAAAAGACAAAAATGGGCAAAATAAAAAGTACTGATATAAACATAAAATTCTTTAGTATAGATCTATTATTTATACAATCAGAATATGCATTTCTCCCTAAAACTACCGTTCCGTGTTGTATAGGTTGCATTATCTAACACAAAAATGAAATAACATTGATCACAACCTTGAGGTTTAGGGGCACGAGAAGCTCTTCTCAAGTCCCTTCGGCCCAAATATCTTTATATCATACATCAAACAGGTCAAAATGGGTAGAATTTATGCACAAACTGGGATTGAGTGACCCGTTTACATTTTATTTTGACAATAATTGTACTAACGATCCAAGTTTTTTTTATAACTATGGGAAAGTTAAATTTTGATAATGACTCATAGGAAAAGTTGCAAAAGAACTGTGATTATATGTTCATTTGCGCTCTTTTGTAAACCAAAAAGAACCACTCATAATTAGCTCTTCATGTAAATGTAACTATTTATAGGGGGGCCTTTGAAAGTGATTTATCTCATTTATGATGTTATAGTATTGTGAAACTTATACTGATTATATGATTTGTTTCACTAAAGAATAGTTGAGATCCTACTACAGATTTTGAATCCACAAACATGTCTGATTCTATTAAAACTTATAAGTTTAATTTTAGTTGATTTTTGGGTTACAGGTTGAGGATATCGCTGTAAGACTTCTCAAATGGTTTAAGATTGGAGGGTGTATTTTCTTCAGAGTCATGCTTTCATCGATTTGGCGACCATAAACGCAAGCACAACCCGACACACTAACGTGAATCTAGATTTTACACCAAGGTAACTATATATTAAGTTCACAGTTAGCTTTCACCTTGGTCT
Source organism: Artemisia argyi (assembly GCA_030686995.1). NCBI lineage: Eukaryota > Viridiplantae > Streptophyta > Magnoliopsida > Asterales > Asteraceae > Artemisia > Artemisia argyi. Next base: position 203,098,023 of record CM060709.1, on the reverse strand, counting down.
GGATCAAGGGATATCTCGGAGTGGGTTCAAAATTTAAACTCAGCTTATGGGCACGGTGGGTCAAACATGAGATCGGGTTGAAATGGCGTACCAATTGAAATAAGACGGGTCGGGTTGCCCACCAAAGAATTAGTTCCTGTTTTTAATAAATAATTAATGCGTTAACTATGATTAAATCGCAGTGTCATTACAATAATAATTACATCTTTGTATATAATTGATTCAGGAGGTTCTAACATAAACTTTGGGCAGCATTTGACCGGTTCATCTTCTAGATAAATTCTATGATAACACTCAGTTAACATATTAGTCATATAGATGAAAACCCAAAAATACCCGCTCATAAGTAAACGGGTCATTCAGTTGACATGAAAAATTGAAATCATGGTTTTTGACTTGATGCATACGAAGGAAAATGTTTGACTATCTGCAATTTTTGATTTTGCTATCACTGGAATGGGTAATTTCGTAACTTAACTCCTTGGTTATGGTTTTTTAAGGAATGTCACGCGTACGATGCATCTGGCAATTCCCATGAACTCTCTCAAAATACGTTGGAGCTTTTGTTCATATAGATGTAAATTTGACTTTCAAGACGCCGAGCAATTTTTCTCATGATTTGCAATAGGTTATTGATCGAGGTTCTAGCAATTGTGTTTGGAGAGTGGGTAGGGTTCGACGGAAATGTTGGTTGGACAAAAGTTCCTGGTAACGCCTCAAGTCAACTCAACCCGCTTTAACCTCAAATTCAGTCATATTAGGAGGAACTTTTTAATTGGTATTTTGACTTCGTCACCTGAACTCAATTCTGCATGTTTTTTTTACCTGAAATTATGATGAAATAGTGATGCGTAATTTGCTTGTGTTCTTACCAAATGCTCACTCTACATTATCTTATGATCAAATTTTACTTCCAACTTAGTCAAATTATCCTGACTTTTGCGCGTAATTGGAAGGTGATATTTGACGTATTTGGAAGGTGATATTGGACGTTTAAGGACTTGAGTTATGCTTGGTAGCGTTGTACTTTCAGTAGGACTATTGGTTTGGGATGCATAGCTCTTCGTCTCTCGAATCAAGCTGAATCACTCACCGACCTTTATCTTCCAATTAAATCAAATTCCGAAATCAATTATAAAAAGGTCTTTTTTGATTGGATGGGGGTGTCTTTTGATTGGATGGGAATGAATGAAAAATTCTTAATCTTAAATCACCTCATATCGAATCCGAAAGTTTTTTTTATTTCCAAGAGTTTTTAATACTTTATCATAAATATAAAGAGAAACCTTGGTTTATCCCAAGCAACTTACTTCTTTTTAATTTGAATATCAATCCAAATTTTAGTGAAAATCCAAATATCAAAAGAAAACTAGAGGCGAATGAATATTTTTTAAAAGGATCACACACACAAAAACATTTGACTGACTTTTACTTTAGCTTGACTTTGTTTACATGATCTCAAGACTGTAAAATCAGGCAAATATGGGATAAAGTTGAGATTATGGTAGAGGCCTTTTCACTTTTATCATTAGGAACGTCATTAATAGGAACCCCTCCTAGGCTTCTCACACATCTTTAAAGAGCAAATATTTAACAATTTGACTTGGGATTCTTCTTCATAATAGGAAAAGTAAACTCCTATTTTCTTTGTATCTAAAAGTCTGCATTTTTATTTGTGACGTTAGATCTTGATTTTTTAACGTACAGCGGTACAAGTCAAGAATGGTAGAAAAATGGTGGATAAGCAATACAATTGGTTTCATGGCCACAGCTATGGTCGTTGGTCCATCTCTTTTCGTGTCTACTAATGTCCCATATGTTCTATATGCTGCTACAGACATCTCTGTAAGCTTGTGTATGTCTTTTTATGATTGTGTTAAGTCTGTTTTTTATGGGTGTTATCTTAACAGGGAGGGTATTGCAAGACGAGTTGACAATGCTATATGGAATCCCCCCTCCCACCCCCCACCCCAGCAATGGCATGGGCTATTCATATTGTGGAGGAAACCGATAATAAAAAAGGGATATCAGGAGCAAGACCAGCCCTACTTGGGGTGGGGCTATTCGCTTCTGGGATCATTTTGGAGCAAATACTTCTCGATTGTCAATCTTTCACTCATGGAAGCATTTGGCGGTAGCGAAGTATGAGCTTTGTATATAGTCATATATGTAAGGAATATAATTGTGTCTTCTCTTCTTCTTGAGGTGCAATCTTAATCTTTAGCATTCGGTAACTCTACAATCTTTCGATAAAATGTCACTTTTGGATAATCAGTTTAGTTTGAGTTACTGGAACAAATGTGATTTTTATTATCTTATAATTAAAAATTCTTATTCGAGAGGCAATTTCTTAAAAAATCAAATTATGGTTACCAGAGCTTCAAACAACAAAAGTCAATACAATTTTGATTATTAGTGATTATTAGTTACCAATAAGACCATAAGACCTTAAGATGATTATCACGTGAACCATAGATTAATTACATTTAAAAATGTCTAAAGCTAATGTGTATTTTTGTGTGAAAAACCAACTCCAAGACATTATTCAGATAGCAAAGCTTGAAATGCAATGAAGTGAGTAGGAAGAAATGAGTCAATTTAATACTATATCAACTACATTTACTTACTCACATTTATCACCCACCCACTCACCTTTTCAATAAAACTCGCACTCAATTTAAAGAAAATTCCTAAAATAGTACAATTTATTGAGTCTTTTTTACAAAAATAATAGCTTTTCCCAAAAGAGTCATTGTGTGAATGTACGAACGTGCGATTCCACTAAATATTTGACACGTGTCCAGACAAATAGTACCAAACCAATCATTTGTACAATTTGTCTGGACACGTGTCAAATATTTAGTGGAATCGCACATTCTCACATTTGCACTTCGCACATTCGCATATGACTCTTTTGCGAAGAACTATTATTTTTGTACTTTTTTGAGAAAAAACTCACGAAATTGTACTATTTTGAGAATTTTCTCCTCAATTTAATATATCACCTACACCTATCCTTATTCATCCTCTTTCATTCACCCACTACCCATCCCATCGTTACGAGAGAAAAAAAAAAAAAAAAAAAAAAAAAAAATTTACCGGTCCTTCTTGGTTTGGTCCCCCAATGCGCAGTCATATGAGTACTTTTGGTCCTTCAACCTCTCAAACTCATTTAATCTAGTGCTCTAGGTCTCTAGCTACCATTGATTTGTCATTTCTGAGGTACATATTTAATGTCATGACTTGTTGCTATCTCTTTTTTCCAAGTACAACTAATACAAAACACATTTAACAATTGGTTTCAAATCTTGTCACCCATACGGAAGAAACCCTCTTGTTTTCTTGACGATTAGTAAAATATGAATACTTAAGGTATTTTTGACCGAGACTTTCCTTCCATCCAAGTTTCAGCAGATGTCTTTCCATACAATACCCAATCCATCCGTTGAAACTTGGACGGAATGTAGGTCTCGGTCAAATACTTTAAACCAAACACGTTTAATGCTTGAATCTCAGCTTTCTTTTGCGTCTTCACCATCATGTCTAGCGTTGCATGTCACTCATGTTGATACTTCATAAAGTCCTCAGCCATCAATTTTTGTTGCCGCTTTCAAATCATACTCAGTCATGGGCAATAAACAGTTTTCTGGTATTTGATAGGTTTTCAGGTAGGAGCCCTAACGAACGGATAAATAGATAATATCCTCAACCCATACGGGTCACAATCGGTGAGGGCAAATATGGGCAGTTTGAACTCAATATTCATCATTCTCACAAATTGTCGAGTAGCCAAGTCGGGTTGGCCCCTTGCAGTCTCAATGATACATGGAAATCTTCTAGAATATCTTTCTTCATCTAATCTTTCTAACCTGGACATCAACTTGGTTCGCCGGTACCTGACGATCTCTTAGATGTTGTTGTACATGCTTTGAAAGACAGGGTTGTGCGTATTAAATCACGTGGTTCCAGTTATGTAATAGAGATCAGACCTTGTGAACCATTATTCTTCCAAACCGCATTTTTTCTAAGCTTGGCAAGCCATACAAAGACTCTCGTGCGCCTTAATAGGACTGACAAAGATGCCAAGGCACACCACATGGGAGAGGTGCCTCTGGAGATTCAAAAGAGAGGTTTTTTAACTCTTTTTCAATGTGTATATGTATTTCAGCTATTTACATTTTTCAATATAGAGAATACAATGGTAACAATATGGAATCACACTGCTTGGGAGGACATGCTGGAAACAATCGCTCGACGTGATTCTGAGTCGATATAAGAAGTTCATTTATAGTTTTAAGCGCACAAGTGCTCATGTGTGGAATTTAATCATTTTTCTCATAATTTTGAGTCGATATAAGAAGTTCACCCCTTGTTTTATAATTCAGAGAGTGGGTATAAAACTTACTGAAAATCAAACATCTAGATTACCCACATTTTGTTTATGACATTCCTTGATGTTTATATATTTAACTGCAACTTGCTTTTTTTAGTGAAATACGGGGTCATGCTCTTTCAAGCACAAAGCCTTAGCATAAGATTGATGGTACCTACTCCTCATGAAGAAAAATGAGTTTGAGATCTTTTAGAGTCGTTAGTATAGGGAAAACACACAAGTAGCCTACATCATGTACATTATTTATCACATTACTCATGTATTTCTCCATACAATAACATATCTCCATTATTTTACACAATTTATTTATAGCATACATATTGTACTATTCTAGTGAAAATACTAAACCTTTGGCTTTTAGTGATAAATGTCTTGCCCAAAACACAGCCCTCCCATCTTTGGATAGCACCAACAAGAGCTTTACAGAAATTCAATAAAGGTTCATGGAAATTTTGTTAGAGCTAATACTTGGGTGTGGGAAACACGGCTTCTAGCTTGCCATAATCCTTGACAAATATCCTATAAGTAACCTGTGAGGCCTAAGCACCCTCTTAATACTTTGATGTTCTTAGGTAATGGCCAGTCTACCATATCTTTTATGACTTATGCGTGACCCAGATAATCAATCTTATTACTACCATAAGTGCACTTTGACAATTTTGCAAATAAGGTGTGCGTTCTCAAGGTTTAGAGTACTGTTTTTAAGTGGTGAATGTGTGTTTCCCAAGTGTTGCTGTATATCAATATATCCTTAAAAAAACAAGTAAAACTTCCTCAAAATTTGTTTGAAAACAGAGTTTTTGAGGTTTTGCAAGGTGGGTGGTGCATTTGATAGACCAAAGGGCACAACAACAAACTTCCTAGATCAAATTTGGAAAAGTAATTGCTTCCTTGAAGTTCATCAATCAGTTCCTCTACAGTTGGGATAGGAAATTGATTTTTTTATGGTCTTAGGTTCTTCAATCACATCTTGGAAATCACTGAGCAATTGTTACAGTTCTAGTGATTTGAGTGTTGGTTTCCAGTTTGATGGACCAAAATTGGGAAGGTTTATTTATGATGTTTGTTGTAATGCAATATGTATATCATGATACCCCTGCAACTTGATTAGTTTTTGTTCATATGTAAATTGCATAGTCATGTTTTTGAAACTACACTTTGTCTTCCAAAGTTGAAAGCCATTGTATTCCTAGTACCATACCATAACCACCAATAGGCATACTTAGGAAATCAGCAGATTTAGTACCTTGAACACATCTGTTAAGTCCACTATTATTGTTAAGTCACATCTGTTTGTTCGAAAATTATATCAGAGGATTATGCGATACTATGTCATGCGTGAATAGTTCTTTAGAAAATAAAGAGCAATGTGGAATTAAAAAAGCTTGTCTCTATTACATAGAAGCAAAAGTTGTATCTTAAGTAAAGAGTAGCTTTCTATTTTGCACACGTCTTTGTGGATCTTGGATCAATCATGGTGAACATGTATAATGAAAACAATAAGAGTATGAGTATGCACATCTGATGCAGTGACTCGTTTGATAAACAGAGAGGGTGGGAATTCTTTGATAATAAACACAATACTAATATTTATTCCACTCTAAAATGTTTACAATTGATATGTATATATACTATGTCAATCGGTGTGAATGAACCGATGTGACTCTTCTAAGAGTTATCTATGAAACGTTATATCCTTTCCTACTTTACAGAAAATATAGTTAATAACTATCTATAATACATATATGGTCCTTATACTTTAAAGACTTATGTTTCTTTATTATATTCGATGCCAACATTCACTCCCCTAATCAAGAAATCATAATCTTCATACTTTTCACTCTGTTCCTTTGTTCATCCAACTTGCAGTCTGTCCCATATGTCACTATAAATCCTTGCTCTTGATGCCAATTGTTGTCCCACTCTCTTTAGATCGATATAATAAGTTGCAAAGTAAATGAATAAGTAAAATCTAAATGTCATTAGCCATTGTAACGAATGTAATACATATGTATATATACGGTTTGAATCGACATGACCCAACCATTGTGTCCTTTCGGTTATAGTTCCAACCGATTAACTAATAACTACTTTTCTATAACTAACTTTTGTAACTAACTTTCGGTTACAAAGTTTCTAACTAACTAGTTTGGTCCTTCGAGTTTTAAGAAGCAATGGAACGAGATTATTTGGTTCACATTCTCCTCCTTAATCTTGATCGTTGCTTCTTGTTAAATCTTGAACTCCGAGCATTTGTCGCATTGTCATGAACTTCAATCTTGGTAGAGCTTTTGTTAGTATATCTGCTCTTTGTAGTTCTCCGCTGACATGTTCTATATTGATGTGTCCATTCTCTACGCATTCTCGAATGAAATGATATCGAATGTAGATGTGTTTACTTCTTCCATGAAAAACTGGGTTCTTGACTAGTGCAATTGCTAAAACGTTATCTACCTTCAACGTAATCTTCTTTTCTTCATTTCCAGTTAATTCACTAACTAATCTTTTTAACCATAAGGCTTGACATGCTGCTGCAGTAGCCGCCATAAATTCTGATTCACATGATGATAGTGCCACTGTCGGTTGTTTCTGAGTACTCCAAGTAATGGGTGACTCTCCAAAATAAAATACTATGCCAGTAGTTCCTTTTCCTTGATCAGTGTTGATTCCATAACTACTGTTGCTGTAACCTGTAATTTTGCATCCGCCTTCTTTCTTGTAAATTATGCCATGCTCCTTTGTTCCTTTGATATATCGGATTACTTGCTTTACTGCCTTCAGGTGATGTTCCTTTGGGTCTTGCATCCATCTGCTGAGTAGTCCGACTGAATAACTAAGATCTGGTCTTGTATGTAGTAAGTACCTGAGACTTCCAATTAAGCTTCTGTAATAAGTTGCGTCAACTGAGTTACCATCTTCCGCCTTGACCAACTTAGTACCGGGGTCCATTGGTATCTTCGTATCATTACTATCATTCATATTCGTTTCCTTCAAGATCTTGTTAATATAACCTGTTTGCTTGATTGTAATCTCTCCTCCTGTCTGTGTAACTTCTATCCCAAGGTAATAAGCTAACAATCCTAAGTCGCTCATTTCAAACTTTTCTTCCATCTGGGATTTGAATAATTCTACTTCCTTCTTTGGAGTGCCCGTGATAATCAAATCATCTACATAAACTCCGACTATAATTGTAGAATTCTTGTTCCTCTTTGTATATACTGCTTGTTCGAGATTACATTTCTTGAATTCTAATGACTTTAATGTTTGATCAAGCTTCACATTCCAAGCTCTCGGTGCTTGTCTTAAGCCATATAAAGCTTTAATAAGCTTGTACACTTTATTTCGTATGGGTCAAAATAGGTCTTAGGTTTAGACTAATTACTTAGAATGTTGTTTAGACTATGTTATTTATGTATTGTATGTATTTATTTCGTATGGGTCAAAATAGGTCTTAGGTTTGGGCTGGGTTAAACCTTAACCCAAACACCCCGTTAGTTAGATGACAATTATTTATGGTTAAGACAGTTATGCATGAAACGTTGCAATGTTCATTGTATAGTCACAACATTTCATCCTAGTATATAAGGTTTAGAATCGAGTCATTGTAAACACCTTTTACAGATATATGAAAGTCTTATTTGTATTATCAAGTTCTTAATTGTTTTACCATTTACTGTTTTATTGAAACAAGAACCATGGTGAATTATAACCAAATTCTCAAACGTAATTGGCTCCAATCCAAACCTGTGAAACCAATTCAACATTGGTATCAGAGCTCATGTTCTGATTCCTGGATGGAGCCATCAAAAAGTGATACCACAATCACACCACAAAAACAACCCATGTAGAATGATTTGAAGTCTTGGAACAAATCTAAAAAGAAAATCTCCCCTGAAGGAAAGAAGATGCTGAAAGAAAAGGTACAAGAAATTGTGTCTTACAACTCTACAAAATTGCAGAAAGAAAGAAGGGATGATGGCAGTTACAAGATAAAAGATAAAAGGCCAAGATGCTATGCATGTAGGAAACATGGGCATATTTTTAGAAACTGTCCAAAGAAACTAGAAAAACTACACATCAACCAAAACACTGTAGAAACTTCCAATATCTCATCAAACATGAACCCTTCATACCCACAGAATCATGGAAAGGCAAAATATCAAGAACAAGTGCATGTTCTCATAGATTACATGGTTGAGGGGACTGAAAAAGAAAGTTGGGACAACATTTGGTATGTCAGTTCTGCATACAAGCGACACATGTCTCCAATGAAACATTTGTTTAAAAGAATGTTTAAGAGATTCAAAGTGGAAGGTGTAGAAGAGGATGAAAGGAAATTTATCGTTTCATATGGTGTGGGAGAAGCAGTTGTGGGCACTAGAGATGGAGAGATCATAATGGCAAACGTGTTATACACTCCAGAAATAACATTAAATGTACTAAGTATGGAACAACTTGAAGAAGCAGAATTGAAATGGAAGAAGTCAAGGACGAATGATCAAGAAGATCAACCATGGAACGAAACAGAAGGCAACTGAACATGATTAGACCAGAAGTTACAAGGCGATCAGGACAATAATAAAAGAAGGAAGTTATCGATTTGAAGAAGAAGAAGACCCGAAAAGAAAGCATAAAGATGATCATGGAGATGTTACAAGTTTTTGGCAGAAAAAGAAAGAAGATTGTTGCAAGAAGAGAAGTTCCAAAAGAAGGATGTATTCTGCAGATGGCAAGAACAAGACACAGTGAAAGAATGTTACAAAGAGTATATAGGAATGGTGAAAATTTATTATGAAGATGCACTTAGAGCAAATCTAGGGAAGGTAGAAAGTGATGAAAATGGCAGAGTTGCTGCAGACATTAGACCACAGCCGGATGCAGATTTGGAAGATGCAATGGATATAGTTGATGAATCACCAAAGAAAAGGATCAAGGTTAAAAGAGAAGAAGTCATGAAAGAGAGCAACAAATCAAGTGAATGCACAGAAGAAAGTGATGACTTTGTTGTCATTATTTGAAGAAATTCAAGCACAGCAAGATGGAAACTTCAACATTCAGTAATTAGGAGGGAGATGTAGCACAATAATTACTTAGAATGTTGTTTAGACTATGTTATTTATGTATTGTATGTATTTATTTCGTATGGGTCAAAATAGGTCTTAGGTTTGGGCTGGGTTAAACCTTAACCCCAAACACCCCGTTAGTTAGATAACAGTTATTTATGGTTAAGACAGTTATGCATGAAACGTTGCAATGTTCATTGTATAGTCACAACGTTTCATCCTAGTATATAAGGTTTAGAATCGAGTCATTGTAAACACCTTTTACATATATATGAAAGTCTTATTTGTATTATCAAGTTCTTAATTGTTTTACCATTTACTGTTTTATTGAAACAAGAACCATGGTGAATTATAACCAAATTCTCAAACGTAATTGGCTCCAATTCAAACCTGTGAAACCAATTCAACATTCTAACCCGGACATAAAACAAGCATTACAGTGTACAAGTTTAAAAACTTACTCTTTGCGGTAAGCTTTTCCTCTTTGGACAAATAAGCTGTCATATTCAACTTAGAAATGTTTCATGTACTTCAAAACCCATCTATCACTTAGAAAATAGTGTTTGGCACACCTGAGCATAATTGTGTTTAAACCCCACTTTGTTGATTACTTTATTATTGTAGTTTGTTGTTTGCAATATCTAGTCTAAACTTACTATGTTTATGTGTTTAAATTTGTAAACTAGAAGGCATGATGATAAAAACCTTGGAGAGGACGAGATTATGTGGTTCCTTAAGTGGTCTCGTTTGGAATTGTTTCTTAAATTCATGACATCAAAACTTGGTTTTGTTTTAAAGATTAGTAAAGTAACTCCAAATACCGTGCTCCACAGGTTATGGGTCCCAATACTGTTTTCCACGGTGTATGGGGGAGGTTGACACGTAAACAGCCTTACCCTTACATAAGGTAGAGAGGTTGCTTCTGGTTCTACCAAAGGTAGAAAAGGACCTCCGGCAAAGGGTGAGGATCGAACCCTTGACCTCTGTCTCTAGAGGCAAGGGTGTTAACTACTTGATCCAACCTTGCTCTAGGTGAGCGGGGATTAGTGATAAATCTTTTCCTTGGGGGGTGTTTGTTTATGCTATTATGGCTTATTCTGTTTAGGGTTTATGTTTCATAAGCTCACTTTTTGTGGCTTATTTTGAAACTTTTCGGTTTATATAAGTTCATTAGTGATGAATCTTTTCCTTGTGGAATTTTGCAGTGGATATGTCTGCATATTTGAAGTTGAATAATGATGTTATGCCAAAGTTTGATAAGACGGATTTCGCTTGTTTTTTGTTAATCAACAATAGTTGAAAAAAAGAAAAAATTGCAACTGGACTCTTTGATAGCAACTGAACATGCTAAAGCTATGACCTAATTCAAATAAAGCACACAAGCAACAAAATAATCAAAAAGAAAATTCAGTCGGAAGGAAACCAGTTTGAAATTGGTGATAATGTGTACTTTTTAAAGAGTTGAAAAAATTCAGTCGGAACGAAACAAACACACTGACAAGGAGCCTGAAAAAGATACAAAGTAGCATGCAATTTAATTTTACAAACCGTAATGTTACCGTTTAAAAACCAAACGGTCCATTTTTTTTTCTCTTCTTTTGTTTTTAAAAACTTTTACAACCCCTATAAATACCAAACCAATTTCACATACTTTCATCACTACAACTCAACAATATATATCTTCTCAACTCAACAAATATATAACTTTCATCACTATGTCTCAAAACCCGAACGAACCCGGTTATTTCACAACCCTCCTAACCTCAAACCAACGATACGGGGGATCGTCAAACACTTCTACTCCCTCGTCGCAAAATTCCCCACAACCTTCATCGCCATATGGTTCACAACCTTTCAATCCGATGTTTATACTAATCAACAAATTGCGTTGCAACAAGCGGGGTTCGCAGCTCATCCTTAACGAATGTTGCCACCACAATTTTTTAACTCGTCTCAAGCATCCTCGTTCCCAGCTCATCAATCACAACCGCAAGTCGAACCACAACCTCATGTCAAACCCCAACCTCAGGTCGAACCCCAGTTTAAAGTTCCAAAAGCACGGTCACCGGCCAAAGGTAGAGGCAAGAAAACCAAAGCCGTCAAAGGAAAAAAAGTCGTAAATTTAGATGCCGACGATGACGACGATTTGGAACTTGCTGGTCAAACGCGTGTGAATCGGAAATGGTCCAAGGCCGAAGAAAAAGCTTCTTGCGGTAACTTGGATAGAATTTTCGCAAGACAAAGAAATGGGGAACGACAAATCCGACGAATTCTTTTGGAACGAAATTACAGAAACGTTCAATCAGCAAACTGTGGATGACCCTAGAGGCAAGAATATGCTTACCGGGAAATGGACGAGGATGAACGGCGACTGCCAAAAGTTCAACGCTATATATAAGCATTTGGGGCATCGAAGTGGTGAGAATGAGCATGATCAAATCAACAATGCCAAGGCGAGTTTCGCAGAACCCTTTGGTGCGAGGGGTTTCACGTACGAGCATGTTTGGGAGCTTTTGAGAAATTACCCGAAATGGAATGCTGAGGAGCCGTTGGACGTTTCTTGTCTCGAGGATATATTCAGGCCGGACGCACGACCTCGTCCCGAAAGAGCCAACAAATAAGCTGGAAAGAAACAAAAGTTGATGGATACGTCGAGCACTGCGAGCTCCGGTGGGAGTCAAACGAGTACTTTTTCGGGACAATTATCCGAAAAGTATACGCAAGCCAAAGATGCTCAGACGGCTTGTTACGAGACGAGGAGGAGGAGGAAAGAAAGGGCCCTGGAAATGCAGGAAATGCAGATGCTCATGCTAGATCCCGGCTTGGTTACTGACTCGGTCAGAGCCGAAATCATTCGCAGGAAATAACAACAACTCGATGAGGATGCCGATGAATAAAATGTTTAATATGCATGTAGTGTCGTTTTTATATTTTCCTGTACTGTTTTTTTTTTTATTTTATTTAATTTTCATATCATTATTTTTTTCCCGTATTGTAACTTTTTTAATTTGAAGAAATAAATTTAGTTTGGTGTGTTATTTTTAATTTTTGTGTAATGAATTTAATTTATTTAGTGAAATAAATAAAAAATAAAGGTGTAAGTGATGGGCCCCAAATGAGTAAGTTGAGGTTAGTTATGAGTGAGCAGGGGTTAGTTGTGAAGAGATATTGGGGTGATGTGGCACCCGTGGGCCCCAAATGAGGAGGTAAAACTAGTTACCATACCCTTCCCTCTAAGGTGTGCTAGTAAAAGGGTTCCAATACCTCAAAAAAAGAAAAGAAACAAGCAAGAAAATCAAAAGAAGAAATGACCAGAAAAGAATCCATTCTACTTCAACAAGCTGCATACACTCACACAACCTCAACAGTCAAAACAAGTTGAACTGGGTGATGATGTGTTCAAGTATAAGGTTTCCAAAACCTCGTATTTTTAATTAAATGATACCAGCATACAAGTCAAAAGGAGAATTGAGGCAAAAAGAAATCCCCTCTACATCAACAAACTACATATACGGATATACCCAATCAACCTCAATGGTCAAAAGACGTTAGTATGTGCTATAAGGTGTTCTAGTAAAAGGGATTTCAAAACCTCTACCTCATCAACAAGCTGAAAACCTGATTAAATAAATCATGTTTTTTTTGGGTAAAAGGTCAAAGACCCGGTAAATGTATTACTCCAAAAAACGTTTAAGAACAAAGGATATGGGTGAGTCCAATATCTCAGCCCGTTACATAGGCGAAATCTTACATAACAAGATACTACCTATTTTCCAAAAGGAAAACAAACCACTACTCACATGATAACAAAAAACAATGACACAATAAATTACTTCCTAAGACCTTGAAGCTTAGTGCCGTACATGGCATTAAAAGCATCCAAATTCCCTGGAAGATCATGAACCTGCTGCGCATAGTCATCGTAATCATATCCATCATAGTCATATTCACGCTCATGACCCCCACCAAATAGATTAGCGGACTCATCAAACGTGTTAACAACCTCCTCATCATCACTATCCGACACAACGATATCTCCCACTTTAGAAAATGGGTTAACCCTCTTATTAGAAGAAGTGGATGGAGAAGAAAAGGAACTAGGCTTAGAAATCCCAAGCTGTTCCTTTTCCTTCGGATCACTCACAAGGGGTTCTTGTGATGTAGTAGCAGTCCTTAAAGACCCATCCTCTTTAGCTTCCTTAATACTTCCAGATGTCACCTCCAAAGTCATTTCCTTAGTAGGAATACCAAAATCATCAGTATCAGCCATATTAAGTGCATCAAACTGATTTGATGTAGTAATCTTTGTTCCACTAGTACTAGGCACATCAGCATTCTTCTTCCTGTTGACATCCACTTTCTTTGGTTCAGAAGGAAGCGCTTTGGGTCTATATTGCACCTTCTTTCCCACACTAGGCTTTGTGAAACCTCCTATATTAGGAACAGATTGACCACCACTATTACTCTTTTTATTATTATTGACCGTTTGGAAACCACCATTAACACTCGATGTAGGTTGAGTAGTAGGTGGGATAAATTTAGGACAATCAGCAAGAGTATGACCAAATACCTTACACTTATCACAACGAGGCGGTTTCCACTCATATTCAACCCGAATCTTCTCAATAGTCGAACCCGTCCCATCAAGCAAAGGTATTTCAAAAGATAGGCTATCCCGAAGTACCTCATTAGTGACAACTGAAATCCTTGAATAAACTGCAGGCCTTACACCATACACCTATCACATCACATATGACCATGCGAATTTTAAACTGATGACGATGTACTACTCTAAGAAAGGAAATTTGAAATCAAAAGTGTGCATCCAAAACAAATTGATATGCCTCGGAGCGATTAGGGGCGTTCATTGGTTCGGTTAATTTTTTTTTGGGTTAAACCGAACCTCATATAAATTGTACTTAACCAAACTAAAAACCGAATTTGAATTCGGTTCGGTTCTCGGGTTGACCTTAATAACCAGAATTACATAATTTATATTTTTTTAAAAATTTAATTATATAGATTTTTAGGGAAAAAAACAAAAAAAGAAAAAAAAACTAATAATTTTAGCTTAAAATGTGTTTAACTAGGATTGTTGCCCGCGCGTTGCTGCGGGGCATCGTGTTATGTAAAGCTGCAGATTCAAAGTGTCCATGCAAAGTGTATGTTACAGTGTCAAGCAAGCAAATAAGGTTTAAAGTTGGAAGTTTTAGCTGCATTTAGTTGTACATGAAAAGTGGTTGTGCATTCCAAGTTGATACAAAAGATTGCCACAGTTTCATACTACAGGTTCATACAAAAGATAAGTTATGTTTTGCTGCATACTTCGAGGACAGCTTCATACAAAAGATGAGTGATGTTTTGCTACATATTTCTACAGGCGTAGCATAAATATGTTGCAAAACATGTTAGTTTTTCACAACGGCATGATATTGTTTAACTATTTACATTGGCAAGACATTGTTCAGTTTTGTTTCTTCTTTTCAGCGGGTCTGGTGCTTTCTTTTTCTGCATCTGTAGGTTCAGCTGGAGCTGCATAAACATAGTGAAAGCAAGGAAGTTAGTGAGTTACGAAAAAGTGGGAAGAATGAAACTAAATATGAATTTGCTTATTCTTTGTTTTAGGCAACTTTTGTATAAGTTATTTGTGTTCAGGGAGTATGTCCAAAAAGTTTGTAATATGTAAGGGTTAGGTAGTAACTGTTTAGAGTTAGGTACCATGTGTTTCTATATGCTGTGTATATAAGTGGTGGTAGTGTGTGTCATATTGTGTCTTATAGGTTAACTGATTTTTCAGTTTTTAATATTTTAGTTTTTTTCATTTTGTTGGATACATGTGGGTAGCATAGTTTGCCAATTTTTTGTTTTTTTTACACTTATTTGAGAGCACTGTGTCACATGTGATATGTAAGAGAAAGGTTCATTGATTATGTGTTTTGTATAGAAGTTTTATTCATTGTGTGTTCTCATTCACTGTGTTAGTGTGAGTTATTTTTATTTTTTTTTTATTTTTTTTTTTAGTTTTAAAAATGGCAGCCACCCCTAACTTTGATCAATTGAAAGCAGCTTGCAATTCTAACAGGTCGGAGCACTGTTTTCGTTTCTTGTTCATGGAAGATGCAGCTGTGAATGAGAGGTTTGTTTCAGTTTTAGAGGAAGAGTATGAAGTTGTACGATGTAGGTTGTATAAATATCAGCATCTGATTCAAGAAGGTAGGAGGTTTAGCCCGTTTGATGTTGGTGCTTCTGATGGATTGCGTTGCATGAGAGAGGCACAATATAAGGATGGTCTGATTTTGAATGCTCTGAATATTGTGTTGGATTTGGCTCGCGAAGCAAGAGAAGAGAAGGCTGGGCATGTGTCGACGATGGAACATCATGGATGATTCTGGAGGTGTTATCATTGTTAACAGTAAATGTGCATTATTGTGGAGGTGTTATCATGTGAGTTTTAAAGGTGCTGTATATGTAGTATATTATTGTAGCATTGGTAATAGTAAATGTGCATTATTGTGGAGGTGGTATCATGTGAGTTTTAAAGGTGCTGTGTATGTAGTATATTATTGTACCATTGTTAATAGTAAATGTGCATTATTACAGCATGGATGATTCTGGAGGTGTTATCATTGTTAACAGTAAACGTGCATTATTGTGGAGGTGTTATCATGTGAGTTTTAAAGGTGCTGTGTATGTAGTATATTATTGTAGCATTGCTAATAGTAAATGTGCATTATTGTGGAGGTGGTATCATGTGAGTTTTAAAGGTGATGTGTATGTAGTATATTATTGTACCATTGTTAATAGTAAATGTGCATTATTGTGGAGGTATTATCATACATTAGTACGAAAAGGTTGATACTGTGTGTATTTAAAGGGTTTGATGTGGGAATTTTTTTGGTGACAAATGAGTTACATATCTGTCTAAAACAATTAATAAAGAGAATGCCAAAACATCCTAAATGTGCAAAGCTTAGAGATGATGCTGGTTCTACTAATTGGGTAGACATGCTAGTTTTTTACTGTCGTGAAGCGTCGCATGAAGATGTTCAGATGGCACGAAAAATCAGCGAGCTGTCTACAAAATTGGTTGCTTTGATGACTGAAAGGGGTCGTTTTATTGAAAAACTCAAAACTATTGATCATTTTTATGTAAAAAAAATGGTGGATCATTTAACGGAGGTTCAACAAAAAGATGATGATAGGTTGAATCATATGTTGATAATAGTGCATGAATTGGATCTAAGTGCTCGTAGTAAGGATGTTTTAATTCTTAAGCTCCAAGGCTCGTTGGAATTTTAAGTGATATTGGAGAAGTTAATTTAGTTGTTTTTAAAATAAAGATGTCATTGTGTTGTTGTAAAATACATGTGTAAAATATCGTATGAAATGGTAGGTATGGTTTTGTCATCTGTGCTTGTAAGATAGTGTTATGTACTACTTTATTTAAATAAAATCTGTGTGCATTGAAAGTAAATCTCAATTGAACCTACAAAATAGTAGTGTATATGAGTTTTTTGTTTTTGTGTAAAGGAGTCAAGTTTTTTATTCATTAGTGGGTTGGATTTTGTAGATAGCTGCTTTTATCAGTGATTTTAACTGTACACATGTGTCATATTTGTTTTTATGCATGTAAAGGATAAGCATAAGTGTTTTTTTTATTATTTCGGTGTTGGTATTTAAGAATGTGCATATCTGGACTTATTTTGATCACTGGCTTGGCAAATTTTGGATAAGAAGTAAGAAAAGAGAATGTCAAGGTGGCGTAGGTGTGATCAGCTTAGTGCTGAGGCCAATTCTAACAATTGGTCAGAGATGTTTGTTCTTTATTGTCGCAAAGCTGGAACTAAGGATCTTCAAATGGCTAGACAAATGACCAGCTTGTGTGGAAGATTGGTTGGTGTGACTCGTGAAAGGCTTGACTTTATACATGAACTGGAAACTGTTGGAAATACTTATGCGCAAAAGACAACTGAGTATTTGAGAGAGGTGCAAGTAAAAGATGACCAAAAGGTGCTACAAATGAGGATTATGGCAGATGAATTGGAACTAAATGCTCGTAATCATGATGTTTTTATTCAGAAGCTTAAAGGGCTGATGGATTTCTAAGCATGGAACCACTGTGGAAAGAGTACATTTGCATGCATGATATGCTATGTATGTTTGTATTTCTATATGTAACTATGTATATGTGTTTAAGTGTGAGATGAGTGTTTGTGTTAGGTATATTTAAGATGGTTGTATGGTATGTCATTCAATAAAAGAGTGTTTATTGTAAGTGAATATGTGTTATGTACCTTTTTGTTTCTTTGAGTTTGATGGCTGTTCATGAAACAATGCGCGTTTGACTGCTTTTGGTTTACTCTCTCTGCTTGTCTTCTCTTGCAAACCTTCTTCATTTGCTATTTCAAGAGTTGGTGGTGGTGTTCCTATTTTTCAGGAAAATGTTAACTTCCATGTTTAAAATTTATATGATTATTTAAGAATAGTCATTAGTGGTAATGGTATTACCTCTATTTGTTGGTTCCTGTGGTTCAGCTAGTCGTATGTGTGTTGTTACTTGAATGTCACTGCTGGTTTGAGGTGGAAGCTGTTAAGCATCATCTTTGTTCATTATTGAAAGAACTGGTGTGCATGCATGTATTTTTTATACGTGTTGAAGAGCTGTTACTATAAATGACAATTTTAAATAAGGAAAGTAACTAAGCTAAATGTTATTATTGTGGATTTGATGATGTTCTGCTGCTGTTCCTTGAATAAGGGTTTTTTTCTTGAAGACTTTATCAACAATGAAGTCTGTTGTTTTTGCTGATTCATTGAAATGGATCTGGAAAACATTTTTCTGGCCTTTTATCGCAAATATTTCTTCTGGTATTTCTTGGGTATCTGTTTTGTATGTTTGGCAATTAGTTGCGGGCATGAAAAGCCTACAACATCGTCCCCAACTGGTGTGTAGAAAGTTACTGGAGCTGTTGCAGATGGGTCTGTGATAAATGCTTTGAAATTATACCTATACATCATTGAGTGGATGAAAAATTAAGTTTTCTGTTGTATGTTTTCCAATCTGAGATGAAACTATTTGTTAACATGTTTTACATGTAGCACGGTTTTGCCTGTTTTTCATGATCAAGAGAACGGTATGCAGTGCCTTCTTGCGTTACTTTGTTGTTGCATTCGTTGCAAGATATGTAATACCAGTTTCTTTGTGTATTGATGCCAGTTATTTATGCATCTGTTGTGAACGTCACTCCCTATGAGTATTTACATAAATGATTAGGTTTTTATAAAATGGCAGTATGTTTTTCAAAATATATATTTTTTATTATTTGCTAAAAAAAGGTTACCCTGTAGCTTTCTAGACTCTGCTTTAATATAGTCTTCAAAGGGAATCTGTTTCGAAATTGCTCCTTGTCATCATCTTCATATGGAGTTTTGGAGATGCGCAATGGTGGTGCGGCTTGGAACCTTGCTCTGTATCTATTTCAAATGCATGAGTTCAAATCCTTATTTTGTCTATCAAATTGTGTTTAGAAAATAGTGTAAATTTGAATGCTGAATGTAAAGATTCTTACTGTGGTATTGTCTGATCAGCCTCTAGTATCTTTGGATTCAAGTAGTAGTACGTAGCAGATGTTGCTGTTAACTAGTAATCTGCTGAGAGTGTCTCACATAGCATGAGAATATGTTTGTTGGTGTGTATAAGTTAATTTAATAGTATTAGTTTAATACCTCTGCGTCTTGATACACGGCAAGAGCTCACTACAATCATAATTGGTTCCTCCATTGTTTCTGTTTTAGCATGGTCCAATGATTTTGCTAATTCATCCCATAGTGTAAGTTCCACAATATTACCGCTGTGGATATAAATAAGGCATTAAACAGATGATAACATTTGGCCTGTATTTTTTTTCGTTAAGAAGTTTTAAAAGCAAGTTGACTTACTTCAGGTTCTCTATATCCACCTTTCTATAGATAGTTTCGTCTCCTTGAGCGTCTCCTTTGGTTTTGAGTTCCCCTTTTGACCTTAAGCGCCCTATGTAATCTGCATAGAAATTTTTTTTAGAGTTTCATTATGTTATTGAATCTTAAAATGTAAGGAGTAAAAGATCACCTGTGAGGACAGGGTATTGAATTCTTCCGGTTGCATCTTGTGAAGGGATTTTGTATTGAAGTTGGTTGTATGAAACGAAGTTAAAGTAGTGGTGTGGAAAGTCTGTTGCGATTATAGGTTCAAATTTCTTGATTTTTCCAAACCTCAAGCTTGTGTTGTTGTCAATTGTTTGCTGATAAGGATTTGTAGGTTCACACATGAATTCAGAGATTCTATAGATTAGCCCAACTTGAATTTTTGGGTTTAAGTAGTCAAACTCTCTTATATTCATATTTCCTTGTATAGCATTACCCTGTTGATGGTTAGTGGTGGTTATAAAAAATCTGACATTGAATATAAATTTTTTATGGCATATGAAAATATCACATACCTCACGGTCTATCAAGATACAGCATAATGCAGTTTCAATTTTTTGAGGATAAGTTTTTGCAATCCATTTTCGATATGCTCTAGCTTCAATTATCTTTTCATGTGATGTGGGTTGTAATTGTGCAATTGGCGTTACTTCCATTGCCTGTATCACTTCGGCAGCTGATGTAGAATGCACTTGGACAATTGCTTCTTCTTCCATTTCACTGTTAGAATATAATAAAAAAAAATAAGGTTAAAAAAAATGGATGTAAAATAATTAAAGTAAACACGGAATGTCTATACCTGTGGTTCATTCTTTTAACTATAAAGTAAAAAAGAGATGTAGTTAAAAAGTAAACAGGCATGTGTTAAATAATGTATGTACATATAAAACAAAAAGATCATATTAGAAATTAGTTTTGATGTATTCTTGTAAGAAAGTCTCTGTACACTATGTTTTTTTGTGACATTTGGTAGTTGGTTTTCCTGTTGTTTCATAAGAATCCTGAGACCATGTGGAGATGTCGCTCTAGAAAGAGCGACATATAGATGTCCATGGCCAAAAATCGATTCTGGGAGGTATACACCAATCTTGTTTAGAGATTGGCCTTGGCTTTTGTTAATTGTCATGGCATAACAAACTTTGATTGGGAATTGGGTTCTTTTGAAAATGAAAGGAAGGTTTGGATCTCTATGTTGCAAATGGATCCTGTGTATAAAGATTTTTTCGCCAACTCTTGTACCAGTGATAATTTGTGCCTCAATAAGCTTAGACATCAAATGTGTCACTATCATTCGTGTACCGTTGCATAGGCCACCTACTATGTTTATGTTTCTTAGAAGCATAATTGGAACGCCAACTTTTAGCTCAAGCTGATGTGGAGGAAATCCTGATAATTTAAATGTGTTGAGATATTCAGGAGGATACAACATTTCAGTTTTAGCTCCGGTTGCAGATGGGATGGCTACATCATGGCTTGCATAAGTGGTGCTTTCACCTTCGACCATTGAAAGAACTTTTGAGTTGATTATGTCGGCAGTTTCATTCTTGGGGCATACGATCTCCTTTTCTTGCAAAGTTGTTGCAGAAGGTGTGGACAGCATTGGTTGGTCGTAAATAAAGTCAATAAGCTTTTCCAGAACTACTTCATTATCTTCAATACAGTAATTATTTGGAATATGAACCCATGATGAGTCAGCATTGTCCTCATCAGTTGGATCTCCAATCACGCCATCTCCAAGATTGAGAAGCCATGAAGCAAATGATGCAACAAGACTATGTTCATCTTCATTCATGTCAGTTCCTAGTAGCCTCATATTTTGTGTAAGGCTGATAATTTGAAAGGATGCCCATAGATATGAATGGGCAATTGTAGATGCTATTATCTCCATTTTTGATGCCCCTTTTTTAACTGGAAGTGTTTGATGAAAGTCACCACCCAAAAGAATTGTTTTACCACAAAATAAGGCATCTGGTTTATCGATAATGTCTTTGAGACTTCTATCCAGTGCTTCAAAACATCGCCGATCATTCATCGGTGCCTCATCCCAGATAATGAGGTCTGCCTGAGCTAATAGCTTTCCTAAATGAGTGTTTTTTTTTTTTATTTTACATAACGATTCTTCTGTTAGCTCTAAAGGGAGCTTGAATCTTGAATGTGCTGTTCGGCCTGCTGGAAGAAGCAAAGAGGCAATGCCAGAAGATGCTATTGCGAGTACTATCTTTCTTTCAGAATGAAGGCTATTAATGATGGTTTTCCATAGGAAAGTTTTGCCGGTTCCACCATGGCCGTAGACAAAAACTAATTCTTGTCTATTTGTTTGAGAAGCATTGATTATAAGATCATAAACTGTTTTCTGATCACTATTTAATCTAGGCACATTTTGATCCTTTTCTTGTCTCAACATTTCTCGATCATAATTCTTTTCTTCCATCAGCAGTCTATTTTCCAGTTGATCAAGCAGCTCTTGTGGAGGCATGGGTAATCCAAATCCTTGAAGTGATTTGTTTAACCCGCTTAGTATAACCTGAAGCTCGTACAACACATAACTTCTTAAGTCATCATCACTAACATGATAATTTGGGATTCTGAGAGTTTGTGATACGCTTCGTGGAATATCATGAGCCAATTCTTTGTAGTATTTTTCCCATAGCTGAACAGGCCTTGCAACTTCACAATTAGTTAGAATATGTACAAAAAGAAATCTTAGCTCTGATGATGATGCTAAGATGCATGCTTCTTGGAGTGCTATGTCCCATTCTTTATCATCACCGAGAAGACCCATTGCCTCACATGCAGCACAGTATGTAGGATAAAGTATGCTGTTAACTTTTCTAACTTCTGAAAATTCTCTGCAGCCTTTTTGGTGAGAAAGAAGCATGTGAAAATAGAAAAGCTCACCTAAACTTGGATGTGTGTAGGTTAATCTACCAACAGATGATTGGCTTATCTTTCTACGCTGCCAAGCTTTTCTATCTTTATACCAAACAAATTCTGAAGGGAATTCTAAATATGTTAAATGACGACCATCTTCATTCTCAACATTGTATTCAAACCATTGTGTAAGTTTTGTGAGCTTTAGATCCTCACGATTGACAACTGATTGCAATCTATGAGAATCATGAAAGGTGATGTTTTGCATGTTTTCTAGGTGCACTGATAGTATCTGAACTGATGGTTCTCTACTATGTCTCTCGAATTTGAGAATTCTCCAGCAAGCTTCAGGAGGACATATGAATCTTCCATCAAGAAAATTTTAAATTTCATCAATATGTGGCTGTGAAGCCGATGCTGAAGTAGATGCTTCTCCCAAAGTTCTAGTGACTCGTGGAAAGACTCGATCTGTCCCTTTTGAAATACATTTGAAGAGGTATTTAATAAGCATGCTCCAACCACAATACTCGACATTTATGTGTGCCTGGAATGCAAGTAAGAGAGTACGGTTGTATGGCACAACATAAGTGTTGTCTAGCTTCATCTGACGTTTCATTGTATGCACATTTGATTGCCTTCTTCGATAGTGTACATGACCATTAGTATCAAAAAAGGTAGCATTGTTGTATTTTTTGGGAAAATCTTTGGTGCAAACCGGACCTTCCATGCATGGTGCATTCAAATTAGCTGATCCACGTGGTCCATGAATCATCATTTCAGAAAAAACTTTGTAGCCCTATGGATCAGCGTTTGGGTTGGGTAATTCTGGAGATATATATTGATCAACATCTCATGCGGTCTGTATTTTGTCGGCAGAAGCAACCCAAAGTAATGTGTGCAGATGTGGTAATCCACGCTTCTGAAACTCAACTGTATATAACACTGTTTAATAAAAATAAACCAAAGAATATTTAGTGATGATCATGGTAACTGAAAAGGATAAATAGCATTGATTTGGTGTTTGTTTATTTGTGTTTGAAAATTATTGATTACAAATTCTATAAGGTTAAGGAAAGAAAGCCTTTAAAATATTTAAAAGGAACTGAACATATATTATAAAAGGAAATTTGAAACAATATTATAAGGAAAAAGGAAAATGAATGACATACCGCCTGTGACAGTTCCAAATGGCCTTTTCTTTTTAAGAAATGTGATAAACGCTCTGATCTTTTGTTCAAAAACTCGGCACACAACATGAGCCCTGTCTGTTGTAGTTACGTTTGGGTAGTCGGCCATATATTTGGATTTCAGGCCAGTTGGAATTGCAGGTAAATGTTATGAAGAATTGTGGATTACCTAGCTTTCTACAAAGTGCAAGTGCATCGAGGTAGTGGCTATACATGTAACGCGGGCCGCCAGTGAAAGAAGAAGGAAGAATAATTCTTGTGCCGACCTCTGAACCATCAGAATCTCCTCTTGAAATAGCATCATATAGGCCTGATAAATATTCACTTCTAATGTCACTTTGGTGTTTTCTGTAGAAGTCCATTCTATTTTGTTCTATGCAGCAGTAAACGGCGACAACATATTGTTGAAATAGATGACCTGTCCGAAAAAGGAGATCATATGAATTAGGCCTTGGATGTAGTTGATATGTGTAGAATGCATTCATTGTGACATGCTTTGGTTTTTGAGTTGGATCTGCAGATCTCAACGTTAGATTTGTATGGAATCCAGGCTGATCGTATAGGAATATGAGTGGAAACTGTAACGACATGTAAGATTGATGTAGCTTGTTGATCCTCTCAGGCTGACCATCCTTGTATTGAATAATAACGTCATAATATGATTCAGTTGTAGGCCCACTGTAAAAAACTATTGCTGCAAGATTGCTAGATGTTGGCAATTCGTATCCACGCGCCCCTCCTCCGTTATAAAGCCGTAGCTTGAAATCTGGTATCTCGGCCTGACTACACAAATCCCTTGCAGTTCTTAATGTCTGCACCAATTCATTGTGAGCATCGAAGAAATGGATAAGCCCTTGAACGATATGTGGATCTAAATTGGCGCGTTCAGGACCTCAGAAATGGCTGAGCCTGTTTTTAACCTCGTTTTGTGTATCGTAAATGTACAGTTGCAAGAATGCTGGTGTGTCATTGCCAAGGGGACACATTGATCCAATCCAATGATATATTTGACCAGATACCTTAAACACATATGGGCCGCGTCCATTGTTGACTGATTTATCAATGGTAGCACCGAAAGACGTCATTGCAAACATCTGATTGTAAGCGGGGATATTTTGCATAAAAGCATGATTTGAAAGGAGATCTTTAATGTGTTGAGGTGGATCTGGTTGGTGCTCCATAATAATCCTCCCATCTCCACAACATAAATGATATTCAGGTCTGGCAGTGGTAGAAGCTCTTTTTACGCGCTCCTCATACCAAAAAGCTGCTCCACAATAACGGCAACGATACGTACAATCACCTAGATCTTGATATGAAGGTGATGCATCTGCAAAAATAAAATTTGTATGTGAATATATATTGTCATAATCAGCATCTAAGAAAAATTATCATGATCTGGTAATAATCTAAGATGCTAAACAATAGAAAATAACCTTTACCTTGGTTGGTGGTTTGATTATTCTGTGACTCTGTGCAACGTGTAACACTATGTGAGGATTGACGACTACGACGACTAACTTTCTGTGTATTCTGCCTTCGTGCCTGAGTAGATGGACCTGAAGAAATGAAAAGTGGTTATTAATATCAGTTTTTTCAAAAGATGTATACCTATAAAATGTTATGGCCTTAAAAGTGTAACAATTCAATAAGAATTCTGAACCTTTACCTTGGTTGGTGGTTTGATTATTCTGTGACTCTTTACAATGCGTAACACTATGTGAGGATTGACGGCTACGACGACTAACTTTCTGTGTATTCTGCCTTCGTGCCTGAGTAGATGGACCTGAAGAAATGAAAAGTGGTTATTAATATCAGTTTTTTCAAAAGATGTATACCTATAAAATGTTATGGCCTTAAAAGTGTAACAATTCAATAAGAATTCTGAAGCATTACCTTCAGTCAATAAAGAATCCCTCTTCCTTTTCTGTCTCGTTTGCTTTTCTTGCCAGTCAATTCTTGATTGCAAAAAGGAATTTTCAGAATTCAATGAAAAAGATGGCTCTGCAAAAAGAAAAATGGCATATCAACATATTTTCACCAACAAAAAGACTTTTGTTTAAAAAAATGTACACATATACATAGGAAGAAATAAAGAGTCGTAGCCACCTTCATTTGAGAAAAGATGTGGTTATTAAACAGAGGCACACATTTGGTGCGCAGTGTCCATGATTGGAGTGTGAGCATGTTGTGAAATGGCGTGCCCATATTGTTGTGCCAACACTCGTGGCATGCTATATAAAGACCCATCTGGAATATAAGAAATGTTATCTCTGAAGACATGCTCTTGAGCTTCTGTGCAATAAAACAAACACTAAAACACGGTTACAAATTATTGATGAAGATAGAGTTCCTATATTTGCATAAGGTATATTGTGTAAGAGTAAATACCATTAAGCAAATTCCATTCATACGCATGTAATACATTCTTTCCTTTCTCTTTTGTCTTGTTTTCTTTTAACACCACTAATGATTCTACGAAAAAACTTTCGTCAAACATAGAATCTCCACCTAAATTGGCAACAAATATAAAGTGTGTGTTAACTATGGTACTTTACATATGTTTAAGAGTTCCACTGCTAAAAAATAATGCAAAAAGAAAGGGAAAAAAATGTAAGTTACCTTGAATAGGCACAACAGTTTGTGCCGAGAAATCAAGCATAGCAGCATTACACTTCGATAATGTTGACTGGCCATTGGCGCATGGATTCTGATTTGGGACATTGGGTGTTTCAGGACGAAAAGACAGCCATGTGGTCTCAGGATTCTTTTGTGTAAGTTTATGACAACACTTGTCATTACCATGGTCATAAGGAATATTCGGTTTGCGCGGCATTGTTTTAAAGTAACAGTATATAGATATTTTTAAATGACAATGATAAACAATAGCAGCACTACATTAAGGTATTTTAGGCAGAGCATGGTAAAAAATATAAGGACACACAAATAGTAAGCATCTACCATGGTAAAAAAAAAGGCAAAAAAAGTTAGAAACTATTATAAGAAAGAAAGATGTAAGTATACAGGTTTCAAACTCATTTAATATGGCATCTAACTACTCATTTATTTTAGCAGCCTAAACCCCTAAAAGGAAAATTCACCATAAATGAGGTATACACATAAATGAGGCTTAATACTAACTCCTAAGAACCTTAAGTTGCCATTACCCTCATTAATTACCTGATTCACCAGTGAATCTTAAATTTCATAACTAAAACCACATAACCCTCATTTATTCCAACATCCTAAGAACCCTGAGCAATTAAGAAGCATGCAACATAAGGCAAAAAAAAAAAAAAAAAAAAAAAAAAAAAAAAAAAAAAGAAAAAAAAAAAATCAGAAACCTACCAAGAAAGATCAGTGAGCACAACAAATGAGATCCAAAAGATAAGACACGCCACCAAACTCAGATGATGGAAATGGGAGGTTAAAAGATAAGTTTATGATAAATTTGTGGCTGGGGAAAAAAGGAGCACTGTACATAAGAACAGATTGTAACAATTCGCAATTTCAGGTTAACTTTTATTCCCGAAAATTTCACTATTCACTTTTTACTATTCACATCCAAGATTTTTATTTCATATTCTCGTAAGTTAAACTATTTTAACGATAATCCGAGAGTTTGACGCTCGTCGGATCATTTCTGCAAAAATCACAAAGCCGTGTCCGAGATTTACTTTTAGGTTTAAACGTCATTCTAGCATCCCGATATGTCCATAAAACATTATAAACAATAGAAATATGATTTTCTCTCATTTTAGGACAATTCCAAAAGTTTTGGAATTTTACGTTTTTCAGTTCAGCGTTTTACGCGAATTACGCGTTTTAGACCCGTGTTTCCAGTTTTTAGCAGGGTTTTAGCACCCAATAGAACCTACCACTCATTTTATATTTTATTATGGAGTATATTGATAAGTTCTAGCATATTTATAAGTTTCATATATTTAGGATACCCGGTTTTACGTTTCGTGGCCTAAAAACTTACGGTTAGCAATTTACGGGTCCAAAACTAGCTACATAAGTAGGATAATACCAAGTTTTTGCATCTAGTCATCCTATCCACCATATGGCCGACTATAAGGAGGCTTCACCATGCCTTGGTGGCTTATGATAAGCCTTGGACTTTAGGATACATGTATATGTGTTAAACTTGGTCACCAAGTTTTAGGAAAATATCCTAAATACTTGCACCTCCTTAAGACACCTTCCTAGACACCTTCCTAAACTCCTATTCATGCTATAAATACAAGCTCATTTCCTTCCTTTCTCATCACTAAAAACTCCACACAACAAATCCCTAGCACCATGATCCTTTGATCTTCAAACTATAAGTTACACATAAGAGTTCAAGGTCTTTGTATTCTCTACCTAGTTCTCAAGTTTGTTTGGTGATTCCATGGTTGATTTAGGAGCTACACAAGGTTACTAGGGCTGAAGTTAAATGATTTTCACA
The DNA here is from genome assembly GCA_030686995.1 of Artemisia argyi. NCBI lineage: Eukaryota > Viridiplantae > Streptophyta > Magnoliopsida > Asterales > Asteraceae > Artemisia > Artemisia argyi. The sequence goes on along the minus strand of CM060709.1, from coordinate 203,070,093 downwards.
AGGGTTAGATCAAGGCTAGCAAGGGTTACAAGAGTTGTGGTAAAGGGTTTGCAAGCATAGGTTTAGTGTCCTAGTTCATACTTGACTTCCTTTCTTAAGAGAAAGCCAAAAGTTGTAAGAAACCCTTATACACTCCTTGCTTAATTATCATTTTCATGCTCTTTGTGTTCCTTTCATACTATATATGTTCTTGTTATTGTGTTCATGATGTTCAAAAATGGATAAAACGAGTATTGGTATACATATGTTAACTTATGATAAGCAAACAAGCAAACTAGTGATTTTTATGAAAAACCACGACCACAATAGTATAACTTTGATATTTGACACTTACTTACTGTTAAAGAGGACTTAACAAGGAAAACATAGCAATTTGAATCACCCAAAACGAGTACACGAGTCAAAAGTTATGACCATTTGAAGTTAACGAACCAAAACGGCAAAACTGCCTAAATAGCATTCTGATCAAATTTTGATTTTGAAAGTCACCCTTCTAGTCCGATTCATCAAAAAGTTAAAACACGAAAGTTGTCCGGAACAACGTTTTCGTTCAGGATCAAAGAAGCTCGAGCCCTGAAAACGCTTTCCGAGTGATAATTTTCTTCAAAATCTTATCAGCCTATTTTAGACCAAAGTCACTATATTATAGTTATGATTTACTAAGACCAAGAGGTCTAATGACCTAAAGCCGAGACCACAACCATGGCTAAAGCCAAGGTTGAGTCTTAAGACCATGGTAACAATGACCAAGGTCACGGCAAAGCCACGGCTAAAGACCATGTAACATTTCGAATCAAAAAACTTATATATATGTTATCAAATACTACAATAGTAGGGAGCCTCATGTGAGGAGTTCATTAAGTAAGCCGTCGAGACGAGTTGTGGATTTACGAATTAAAGTGTCCTGGCTCCTCGAACGTTTACTCCATGACTTCTGAATTATGTCGGCCCGAACGGTAGTAAGAGATATACAACCTATACATGTTTCATAGACCATTTATATTCAAAGACTTACACTATATACTAAGTACTACATCATGAACATTATGCAAGACATATATAGGCAATTCTTCGTATTCTTAGACGTTACTCCAAACCTAAGTCGCAACGTTCTATTATAGGCTGCTCTTAGAGACTTTCGCGATTCGACTACCACTTTCATTTCTCATTACATAAGCTTAAGGTGAGTCATAGCCCCTACTTTTTTTAATACTTGTTTTAACTCTTTGGGGGAGATACATGCACAACTACTTGCTTACTTGTACAAATACTCTTAAACATTTATACTTGATTGTGTTATACTTGATTGGCATTATACTTGATTGCGTTATACATACTTGTTACACTATACTTGCTTAATTTAAATACAAGATTCGTATTTACGTGCATACATAATACTCTATTCTGTCGGAGAGGTATTGGTAGTACTCATGGGAAGATGCCCCCTACCCTTGTGTCTATACTTGACCTTGGATGTCGTAGTACTATTTGGGGAGAGGCCCCCGCCCTTGTGTCTATTCTTGACCTTGGGTGAATATAATCCGGTGCATTATGTAAACTATCTTTTAGCAGTGGGTTGTGAACACACAGGTTACAAGTCTCTTATGGCGGGACTTGCAACTGAGTGGATTCACAATGCCTTTGCTATGTGAATATTCTTTTAAGGCTTTTTCAACTGTTTTAAGACAAACTCTATGAACTCACCAACCATTGTGTTGACACTTTAGCATGTTTATCTCAGGTTAGTAAGGCGATAGCTAGTGCGTGGAACTTAGAGTCAAGCTGCATATTCTGAAGACTTACGCTTTTATCATTTACCATTCAAAACTTTGTATACATTTATGTATCATACTTTGGAATCTCAAGTTTGTAACTCTGAATTCATTAATCGAATGGTAACTTTTCAAAACGTCTCATTTAGAGTTCGTTTTCTATAACTTGTACTTTGTATTATGAAGTAGCACCCCAATGACACAGTCTTCCGCTGCGGTATTTTGGGGGTGTTACACAAATGGCACCAATTTAACCACAAAATCCGATAAAAAAAATGCACCTCTGCACTTCATCTCACAAACCAACCTACCACCCATTAAAATATTAGTTGTTACTGTAGCCATCTCACATAATCACTCTAGCAAACTCAGATCGAACCGGGTTGTTCTTCGCCGGACGGGTTTTTTTTGCATCCAATGGTTTAACCGGCGCCACTCACAGGACATGGTTTATTGTGAGAGAGAAGACCCGATATAGATATCATAAAAAGTTTGGGTCTGGGCATTGGAGGCCCAAAAAGGGGTGTTAGAAAAGGGCCGTACAACCACGGGAAATGTATTCTTGTATAATTTATACTAAGAGAAAAATATAATGGTTTTTATGGATATAAAGATATCAAAAATATAAATATTTATGAATTCGGTTTTCGGTTCGGTTCGGTTATCATTTTGCTAAATCCGTAACTGAACCGAAAACCAAATATCTAATTCGGTTCACATTCATTTTGATTACAAATTTGGTTTGGGTTTTTGCAGTTTGATTTGGTTTCAGTTTTCGGTTCCTGTGGATATTACCCGAATTATGAACACCCCTAGGAACGATGAGGGATTATCTGTTGGACATTTTTTAGATGGACTTGTCATCGATTTCTTAATTGCTCGGAAGATATGGACTTGGACAACAAACTGGCGGGGTCATGTACACTATGTTCTTAAGTTTTAGTTTGGGAAGAAATGAAAGTAAAGTATGATGAAGTAAAGAAAGTGAGTGGAGAGAAAGAATTTTGTTAAATTATAAGGTGTTCTTGAGTTTAAAGTGATGTAGAAAGGAAGTAATGATTAGTTATCACTTATTTGTTTTTTTAATTTACTGATATACTATTATGCCCTTCTACACATAATTTATACAAATCGAATAAGGGGTATTTATGTCAAATACATTTTGATTTCTATCTTTACTTCCTTTGCAGCCCATGAATGAGACAAAAGTATTGGTAAGAAAAAACAAAGAATCACCCTCCATGTGAGCCCCCCACACTTCACTTTCTTTCCTCTAAAAAACTTAAGAACGTGACTTATTTTTATAGTCCCTCCTTTCCTTTCACGTTCTTTCCAAATTCACTCTTGAGAACATAGTAGTAGACTTCCTTAAAGACTTTTTTTTTTTTTTTTTTTTTTTTTTTTTTTTGGTGCTAAAGGTAAATTTATATTAATCTCCAACCAATTTGTACAAATATTATAAGATAGATTCACTGATTTTGGACATGCCCAAAACAGTTATACAACCAGAAACTAATACATCCAAAATAGACAACATCTAAACATATCTGATACACATGATCTCTAATAACTAGTAGACCATGTTTACAGTTATTCATATTCTCATCCAACACATACACTTCCTCAATTTACCTTTTTAAACATATGCACCATATACCATCTAGTTACATTTCCCTCATTCTCCCACCAAAACCACTCAACCAGCATCCACAGTAGCCAAAGTAGGGAGAAGAAAGGCATCACTTGGCACCCATAACCCGTCCATGGGGGGGGGGGGGGGGGGGGCTCTTTCAAGCAATCTACATTTCCTTCTCAAAAAAGGCTTCAATTTCTTGGAAACACTCACCCACCATGATGACCAACCTATTCTCCTGTGGGAATGTAAAGTATGGACCATGAAGTGTCATCTTACACCACTCTCAATTCCATACTACTTACACTCCCCTCCTAAGCCATATACCCTTCACAATGAGAATTCCTACTTTATGGTACATCATATATCCAGCTTAGACCTCCTTTTCATCCACAGTAGGTACTAATTCCCCCAAGCCAATTAGAATAGCTACATGGACTACTAAGGTACAGTCATATCAGATTTGACTCCAAGGTACTAGGTCCTTCTCATTGTTATGACGAGAATAGAATGATCTTAGACAGTCATAGATCATTTATGAACAACTGAAACTCATAAGTCTGCTTAAAGAACCTTAATACCACAGCTGTACCCTTATACCAAACACTCTCAAAAAGGAAATCCCATGTATACTACTTGAAACCTTCTTAAACACTGTTACATTGCTTCCTTTATCTCCAGTAATAGATATATCAGATATAACCTTAACCTTAAAGACTTATTGTACTTAACAAAATGAGCTAACTTTACATCCTAAAGTAAGAGTTTGAAACCATGCTTTGATGCGCAGTGGCATAGCTATATGGGTGCAAAGATGGGTCATGGCCCACCCACAATGCTTTAATAATTGTATATAGTTATCCAATCATATAGCCCAATATGCTAAATTGTATGTTGTATTCACTTTGGGTCTATCTTAAATATTGGTATTGTTTGTACATTTAAAAATTATGTAGGAATTATAATTGTGTTATAGTTGTCCATCATTTTATATTAATTCTTATATAAATGAGCAAATTTGCTATAACATTTTTGCATAGATATACATTATGATGTTATTTTAGCACTTATGAACGTACTTTAAAAAAAATTTAGCCCCCCATAAACAAATTCCTGGCTACGCCCCACCTGTTGATGCGGTAAATAGTAATACAATCGACCACATGGATTATTTGTCGTTACAAAACAGGTTATGCTTTGATTTGAAGCCACCAAAGAAAGATATGCTCGGTAATGAAATTAAGATTTTATCACATTCGTGGATCACTAACAGGAATAGGAATCTACGTCCAAACTGGAACATATGAATCATCGATGTTTTGTTCATAGTTATACAAAAACTCAATGTATAAATGCACAAACAGTTTTATATGGCATCCCATAATGAAGAACTTAAAATCATACACAAACTCACACTACAAGAAAAAGTGCCTATAGTGACCAAAATTTAGTGCCAACTTTTTTTTTTTGTCACTATTTGGGCAAAATAGTGACCATATAATACGTGGACACTAATATTTGGTCATCTCTAAACAGTTAGTCACCAAGTTCAAAAGTGGTCATTAATTTCGTCACTATACATATGTGATATTTTTCGGTATAAAAAGTGAGGATGTTAAGGGTCACTAGATTTTTAAAACTTAATTACGAAAAATTTTGATCACTGTGTGACATCTATTGCTAGCGCGTTGCGTACATGATACAATTTCCATTGATATAATTTCCATTGACACATAAACAACCAACATATATATTAATTAAGTGATATATAAATATAAAAGTCATCGAAGTACCATTAATTTTAAATATGTTACTTGTTATTTAAAAAGATAAGCTAACATAATTTATTAATAGAGGTTTACTTAGAACTTATGAATGAGACGCTTTGGGTTGTGTCAATGGGTAATTTTATTTGACCCCTATATAATTTGGCTGTCTAAACTGTGGATATGCTTATTTTTAGTTAAAGCATATTAAGAGTAACTAAATTGTGGATATGATTATTGGCTGAGCTGTACATCTTCACTAGATCTTTCATGTGATCAGGGGAATACCAATGATTAAAAGGAAGCACCATTTAGAATAGGCAGACACAACGTGGATGCTTATTCTGCTTCAGCAATCAAGCTTGGTCCCTGTAGCTCATCAGGGTCTCGGGCGGGTAATTTTACTTGTTTTAGCTCCATTAATGTTTTTCTTAGAGGTTGCAAAATTAGAATTAGGTTCAGAACTCAGAATGGGTCTGTTTGATAAGTGTTATTTAATTGTGGCTTAACTATATTGGGTATCCCAAAACCTAAAAAAGAAAAGTAATAACATAATTTCAGTGATTTAGCCAAAATTTTTATTTCTTATCAATTTTAAGGTCAATTTCTATCTTTGTTTCTCTTTCTGGTCATAGATAATGCTCCCAATAAGACACATCACGACTGATAATATAATGTGCTTATTTGAATTTGTTATTAATCCTTTCAGACCTTTAGCGTTAGTTACTAAAGACCGGTGTAAGAGCTCTAGATGATTTTCCGTGTGTGGGCGTTCCTTCAAATGCTCATGATAGTCAACATCAGGTAGTCAACTATTCATACAAGTTTATTCCAGCATGAGCTGACATTGTTGTGGTACTCATTGCTCATTTTATTATCATTCCTCTTTACAGATTATTGGGTGGCAAGTTCCAGCCGCAAAACTTGGGCTGCAACGTTGTGATGCGTCATCTCGGTGGTTAAATGAAAGAGTTTCTCTTTCTAGATGTTTCCATGTAATAATACATCTGAATCATGTTTCTATTGTTTAAGCGATATGACAGCAACCGTTATCGAGTACGGGTTATTTTTTGTTTTCGTTATTTGTTATATTGGTATCAAATTGATGTAATTGCGATTCTTGTATTTCGTTTCAAATAAAGAAATATAGATTTTGTAGATGTAATTAATTTTGGATTTCTATTGTTTTGGATAAATTCTTTTCCGTTTTGGATTTTAATAAAGAAATTAGTGATTTTTTTTGCCATATTTTTTCAATTAGTGACAATTATTTGGTCATTAAATTCAAAGAAAAGTGACCACTTTCCTAGTGTAGTATATAAAAAGTGAGCACATTGGTGGTCACTTCATCTAAAATAGTGACCACTTTTACTTTTAGTGACCAAATTCAGTGACCACTTTTACATTTAGTGACTAAAAATTAGTCATCACAAATGAAAGTGACAACAAACAGTTCGTCACTATTTAGTGATCATATTCATATGTCATCACTATTACCTTTAGAGACCGACTTTTAGTGACGACGAGTGACCACTTTCATATTGTCACTAAATCAGCTTAGTGACCACATATCTACTATTAGTGACCATAATCATGTTGTCACCAAAGGCCTTTTTTCTTGTAGTGTCAATATATAAAGAATTTAGGTTCATTCAATAGCTAGCCTTAAAGGACCACTCAACACCATTTGTGAAACACCGCAACAACCTCAAGTTCAAATGGCAGAAAGAACCGTTCTAATCATTAACTGATATCCAACAAAATCGATAACAAAGAAAACAAAAATGCAAAATCCACTTCCTCACCAAACCGATTGATGATAAACTCGCACCAATAAGGACATACACTACTAAATCATTTAAATAAAATGATACGTTAAGTGAAAGGTAAATGTAAACTAAAGTGAAAGGTAAAAGTAAACTATATAAAGTGTGTGTATATATATATATATATATATATATATATATATATATATATATATATATATATATATATATATATATATATATATATATATATATATATATATATATATATATATAAAAGGAGACTTTCTTACGAGGACCATTTTATCTGTGAGAATTGAGAGAACCACAAAAAACATACATGTACACCTTTTAAAATAAAATAAAAATACATGCAAATCATTAATAATCGTAAGTATCCACCTATGTTCTTCAATATCATCATTAACTCATCCCCTTTTTTCACAAAAACTTTACACACGGCCGCAATATTGTCATTACACGCCTTATAAGAACATACATGCATGCGTTCAAAGAAAAATTTTGTATTTCCAATTTCTTATCAAAAATTCTTTAGAACAACTATGTTTTAAAAAAAAACATATATGTTGTTTTTAGAACATATGTGCAAAAATACAATTATTGAAGGCGTGCATGTATGTTTTTGGTAGTTCTCTCAGTTCTCGCAGATAAGATGATTCTCGTAAGAAAGTCTCACTATATATATATATATATATATATATATATATATATATATATATATATATATATATATATATATATATATATATATATATATAGTTACGATCAAATAGGAAGAATAATTAAAATAAGAAGGATAGGAAGTAACCACAACCACATATTTTAGATGCACCTACAAAAGTGGATGCATCTTCTTTCAAATTTTTCCTCCTAATTTGAAATGTGTGACTAAAATTACTTCTTACCCTTCTTATTTTAATTATTCTTCTTACTTTATCCTTCCCTATATATATATATATATATATATATATATATATATATATATATATATATATTGAAAAGCAATATATAAAGTATCTATTATCAAGCACAAAGTGATTTTCTATTTATGTGTGTGGCGCATGACGTTTTTTATGTGTGTTTACAAACTAAACAGAAACATGGGTCTTGATTATTATCATGTTTCTGTTTAAACAAAATTACCATTATCTACTCCTCTTAAATCGAACGAGGGTTAGTGCCCGCGCGTTGCCGCGGGGTGTTTGTGTACGTTAGTAGTTATCGATGTTTGACAAATTAATAACTAATATAAATACGACATGATAGATATTAAAATGAATAAAAATAATAAAAATTACTGTTAATATTAAGTTAGGAGAGTCATTTTGTGCAATGTTGACGAAGAATTGTTATTAATGTGATTTGTAAAAGCAAAAGCCAATACTACTTTCAGCTACGCTATTTAATTCAAGTCTATGACTTAGGCAAGACTTATAAATTGAGCAGTTAAAAGCAATTGCATTTCTAGTCTCTTACTTAAGAACAGCTCTTGGTACGTTAAAATGTATTTATACATTCACGCTAAAAATGGTAATTCCTCCCTTTAAAAAATATGCTTAGTATCTAAAAAGTTTAGAGTTATAAAACGAATATAACCCATATGCAGAGCAATACATAGCATCATGAAGTCCCTTTATGTGAACCGTATAACATGAATATTGCCAACTACAACATCAGGAATTTAGGACATAAGGAATAATACATTTAAGTACTCTGTGTGTATAAGCCCATAATTCAATGCCTATTATCCAAAGTCCAGCTAATAGCAATTTATGTATGCAGTTTTACATTATACACTTGATGAATGCAGTAGCTCAGTACCTCTTCATTAGCAGGCTTGTTATACCCATCCAGAGTATTGCTAGCTGCAATGTATATTCCACGATTTAAGGAATAAATTTCGTTGTAACAAATGACCAATAGTAATGAGCTAATCTTAAGATCCAACAAATGACCAATAGTACTGAGAAGTTGACATTATCCAAAACTGAGTTTTAGGCAATTATAAACTAAAGCCAAATCATTCAATATGTTTAAAAGTTGTCAACGATGCGTTAACATGGGTTTTGGGACTATTTGGTATACACACACAAAAACTCTCATATAAATTACAACGCTTCGTATTAGCAAACACTAAGATCTGCACAATATCTTAAACGAAAGGGGCGTGTTTGATCATAATTTTTCTGAAAAATTATAAGGGGTTGTTTGGACAGGGCCCGACCAAAAGGGACTGTTTGGAAGAGCCTTTTTGAGGGCCGGTTTGGACAGCCAAAAAGTGCAGATCGCCATTACAAAAATCTGGTTTATAGGCTGGTTGGACATAACCATTTTGAGAACATTATATATTATAATACTATTACTTTACCTCAGATGATCTTTTCTCGATGGCTGCTTTAAGACCCTGCAAGATTCGGTTATGCTCTACTACTGAGCTTACATGGTGTCCGTCAATAAGTTGTACATAATTTTCCTAAAGCAACCAAAAAAGATAATAGTATTGGTATTAGAAAAACTTTAAAGAAAATCTCGTGTCCAACAACTATTCTTCGTTTCATTATCAATTTTCTCTCTGTTGCGAAAATAGCATACCTGATAAGCTTCCTTCTACTCGACCTTTTCGTAATCCCTCTCAGCAAACATAAGCTGATGCAATATTCTCTTTTAGCCGTCTTTAAGTCATTGTTTCCCTTAAAAAGATTGCGAAGACGTTCCTTAATGGTTAGGAGTCTTTCTTGATCTTCGGTTGCTCACCCCACTCTATCGTGCCGCTCTTACATCTGTGATGGGACATGAAAGGCGTCGCTTTCAAGTATCTGCCAAAAATCATATCAGGTACATGATAATCAACTTATTTATGAACACGAATTATTATTTTTAAAAAACAAACATAAAGCAAGGAAGTTGCTTACCTTTTTTATATAACCAATAAAGCCTTCATCTTTAATTTTGCTTCCATTGCGGTGTTTCACGTTAAAAACTGTAACATACATGTCCAAATGAGTGTTTATGGGGGCGTTTGGGATTACAAATTAAAAACTATTTATCTGCGTTTTATTTTTTAAATAAGTAGCTTGGAAAACATAACTCGAAAGAAATAAAAATTTGGTTTGTCAACTTCAAAAGGGGGATCACTTTAACTTCTTTAAACTTTTAGAAGTAACATTTCAAGAACTAAACTTATCAAATCAGCAAACCTCGAGAACGCCTATAGGTGGACCATATTTTCCAGTGATCAAGTTGCTTGAATGCAAAGCCAGGGCACTCAATGCATCAGCAGCCGCTTTTCGAGTTGCCCAATCAGTATTGTTGAGACAGTTGTGTAAACTTTGTAGCAGTGGCTTTAAGCCTTGTAGAGAAATCGCACCAGCCTGCAACATGTATAATATTATATTTTTAATTTATGTGAGCATCAGCTGATTACTTGAACTATTAGATAATCTTCAAATGTATTTATCTTGTATTTATCTCTCCTTCACAATAGGAGGTTAGTTTGTAATCAGTGAATATAAATACACCTGCCTCACACTCAATTAGAGGCGTGGTTAATTTAATATCATTATATGGTATCAGCCTAAATCTTCTCCTCCCTCAAAAACGACTCTTCCCTTAACCCTAATAACCACCTCCTGGTTCCTCATCATGACTTCCACTTCAGACGATGGCACCTTCCCAATGAATACCCTTCTGCACATGATTCCTATCAAATTGGGTTCAACAAACTACCTTCTATGGAAGAATCAAATGCTTCCACTTTTCTCCTATCAAAAACTCACCAATCATATTGACGGCACTCTTGCCCCACCAGCCACAATATTAGCAGAAGACAAACCTGTTCCAAATCCTGCCTTTGAAACTTGGAACAATCTTGATCAAAGAGCAGTCATTCTTCTCAACTCCTCCCTAACCGAGGAGGCTGCTGCCGAAGTCTTGGGCCTTTCCACTGCTCGAGCTATCTGGATCGCATTAGAGTCTGCATATAGCAACTCATCTGTTGAACGGATTCACTCTCTGCGTGATTCTCTTCGCAATCTCTCCAAAGGTACGTCCACGGTCTCCGATTATGGTCGCAATTTTAAAGCCATCTGTGATAAATTGTCTGCCATAGGACATCCTGTTGCTGAGATGGACAAACTTCACTGGTTTCTCTGTGGTTTAGGAGCTTCATTTGAAACTTTCTCCACTGCCATCCGAACCTCTAAGCCATCACCGGTTTTTCGGGATCTCTTATCTCAGGCCGAAAGCCATGAGATATTTCTCCAGTCTCTTCATGGATCCATCCCCCCTCCTGCTGCCTTTTTCTCACAACAACAAACCCGTTCTAGTTCAACCCGGGGTCGACAGCAAAACTATTCTCGAGGGGGTAGTCGTGGTGCTAATCAAAATGGGGGCAGGGGCCGTGGGGGTAGGCGTCCCCCTCATTGTCAATTGTGTCGCACAAATGGACACTATGCCTCTGCTTGTCCATCTCTTCACACTTATGCCTCAAATGTGCCTACATCTGATGCAAATTTAGCACAAGCTTTTACCTCTCAATGCCATGTCACTCAAGGTCAACCAGATTGGTATGTGGATTCTGGTGCCACGGCTCACATGACCTCCTCCACAGAAAATATCTCGCACTCGGCTCCTCATTCGGGTAATATGCGTGTTATTTTCGGTAATGGTGATAATTTACCTGTTTCTCATATCGGTCAATCACTAGTCTCAAATAAACTTTTGCTTCGTGATGTTTTGGTTATTCCTAAATTAACCAAAAACCTCCTTTCAATTAGCAAACTCACCATGGATCACCCAGTTGATGTTGTGTTTTCTCAACCATTTTTTAATATTCAGGACAGGGCAACCAAACAGGTGATAGCAAGCGGTCTATGTGAAGATGGATTATATGTACTAAGAGATGCTCCAATGGCCTTGACAGCAACTTTTGGTGTCTCAAGACAAGCTTCTTTTGAACTATGGCACAATCGTTTAGGACATGTTTCTTTTGATGTTATCTCAACTTTACATAAATTAGGTGTTTTGAATGTTACTTCTGTGTTACCTAAACCAATTGTTTGCAAACCTTGCCAACTTTCCAAAGGCCAACGTTTACCATTTGAATTAAATCCTAAACGTTCCTTACATCCTTTAGATTTAATTCATTGTGACTTATGGGGTCCCGCACCTGTTTCATCTGATGGTTACTTGTATTATGTTATATTTGTGGATGATCATTCTCGTTTTACATGGTTTTATCCTTTAAAAACCAAGTCTGGATTTTACATGGTTTTAAACGCTTACATCAAACTTGTGCAAACTCAGTTTTCCAGGAAAATTAAAGTCTTTCAGAGTGATGGAGGCACAGAATTTGTCAATCACACAGTAAGGAAAATCTTTGAAGACAATGGTACATTTCATCGCTTATCATGTCCTTACACACCTCAACAGAATGGCCGTGCCGAACGGAAACACAGGCACATTGTTGAAACCGGGTTGGCCATGTTATTTCATGCTCATGTACCTGCATCTTATTGGGTGGATGCTTTTAGCTCAGCTACATATATTATTAATCGATTACCTACCAAGGTCCTCGATAATAACTCTCCATTCGAGCTACTGTACTCACGGTTGCCAAATTATCAAAATTTTCGAGCCTTTGGATGCTTAGTATATCCGTACCTTCGTGACTATTCTGCTCACAAGTTGGCCCCAAGAAGCATCCCTTGCATCTTTATTGGTTACCATACACAATACAAAGGCTATAAATGTCTCGATCCGGTGACTTCTCGTATTTATATTACCCGACATGCTAGGTTTGATGAGGTCACTTTTCCATTTGCTACCTCCACTACTCCTACAGATCTCTCCACACTTGATCTATACTCGTTTTTGGAGGATGGGCCACCTATTGCGGCACATCAAGTTTACCCGACAAAGGCTCCTTCTCAGCCCACAACTCCTTCTTTTCCCAAAGGTCAGTGTGGGTTGTGTCCGGATCTAGCTCCTGATGTATCACCATTTGAGTCTCCTTCATCTAACGCACCACCTCATGACTCTCCTCCACATTCCAATGATGATAATCCACAATCTGATGACGATAATCCAAACCCATCGCATGAACCAATTTCCAATAATAATGCTCCTCCCGAGCCTTCCTCCGCCCATCCAATGACAACCCGTTCTAAATCTGGTGTTATTAAGAAGAAGCACTTTCCGAATTTTGCATCACTCGCTTCACATGGACTGCATATCGCTCTCTTCTCCAATGTTCCACCAAAAGGCTATAAATCTGCAGCAAAACACCCTCACTGGATGGCAGCCATGCATGATGAAATGGATGCTCTAAATCAAAACCGTACATGGACTCTTGTTCCCCGTCCACACGCTTCAAATGTTGTCGGCTCAAAGTGGGTCTACCGTACAAAATATAATTCGGATGGATCGGTTGAACGCTTTAAGGCTCGTCTAGTGGCTCAAGGCTTCACTCAAATCCCAGGCCTTGATTACTCACATACTTTCAGTCCAGTTGTAAAAGCATCTACTGTGCGCATTGTTCTCTCCCTTGCTGTTCTTCACAAATGGCGCCTACACCAACTAGATGTCAAAAACGCGTTCTTACATGGTAAGTTAACTGAAACAGTATACATGGAGCAACCACCGGGGTTTGTTGATCCTCAATTTCCCAATCATGTGTGTAAATTATCTAAGGCACTGTACGGTCTAAAACAAGCTCCGCGAGCTTGGTTTCATCGTCTTAGCTCCTTCTTACTCACACATGGTTTCGTTTGTAGTCGCGCCGACACCTCTCTTTTTGTCTTTGCTCGAGACTCCAGTATCATGTATTTACTTGTCTATGTTGATGACTTGATACTTACGGGTAACGATGAATCTATGCTCACTTCCTTCACTACTCGCCTTAACCAGGAATTTGCCATTAAAGATCTTGGTGATCTCAGCTATTTTCTTGGATTGGAAGTGACTTATACTGATGATGGTCTATTTCTTAGTCAAGCAAAGTATGCTAAAGACATTCTCATAAGAGCTGATTTGCTAGACTCAAAACCCGTCTCTACTCCATTAGCTACAAACGAGTTTTTCACCTCTGCTGGGTCTTCCTTTTCTGACCCCACTCTCTACCGATCATTAGTGGGAGCCCTGCAATATTTAACCATCACAAGACCCGACTTATCCTATGCGGTAAATCAAGCAAGTCAATTTCTTCATGCCCCAACTAATGCCCATTTTCAGTCTGTCAAAAGAATCTTGCGATATGTCAAGGGAACAATAGCTTTTGGTCTAACATTTCGTCGGCCTCATTACAACTCCATTATGGGCTACTCGGATGCTGATTGGGCACGTTGTATTGAAACTCGCCGATCCACTTATGGCTACTCTATTTTTCTTGGCGGTAATTTAGTTTCATGGAGTGCCAAGAAACAACCGACTGTCTCACGATCTAGCTGTGAATCAGAATACCGAGCCATGGCCAATACTGCTGCGGAAATAGTTTGGATTACTCATCTGCTTCAAGAATTACATGCGCTACCACCTGATCGACCAACACTTTTGTGTGACAATAAAAGCGCTCTATTCATGTCTCAGAATCCAGTTTCTCATAAACGGGCTAAGCACATTGACCTTGATTATCATTTTGTTCGAGAACTTGTTGCATCCGGCAAACTCTATACCAAGTTCATACCAACCAAGCTTCAGGTGGCAGATATATTCACCAAAAGTCTTCCGCGTCCTCAGTTTGAACACCTTCGATCCATGCTACGTCTTGGTCCGCCACCCATTCGCTTGAGGGGGGATATTAGATAATCTTCAAATGTATTTATCTTGTATTTATCTCTCCTTCACAATAGGAGGTTAGTTTGTAATCAGTGAATATAAATACACCTGCCTCACACTCAATTAGAGGCGTGGTTAATTTAATATCATTATATGAACATATACCAAATCAACTACATATCATGATACAAAGTATAGCTGACAGCAATATCCTCAATAAAAGGTCCACTATTTATTTGCATACCAATAAAATGAAAATAAATAATTCAATTTTAAACTCATGAACTTATAGATGGGGCATTAGGAAAAGCTTATTTAGCTTGTTTATGGGCTTATTTGAGTTTAGCAAAGCCGAAAAGGTCGCTCTTTGGACGTTATCAACTTCAATAAGACCTTATTGCCTTAAGTCAATAAGCTCATGGTAATATCTTAAAAGTGAGCTTGTAAGCTTTTTTATAAAATCAAATAAGGCCAAAAGCTGGCTAAATAAGCTACTAATCCAAAAAACTGAGCTTGTCAAACTGAGGTTATCGTTTATTTAAGAGCATAATTCATATGCCTAGAAAGGTGAGCTCATGAGCTTTCCAAATTAACTGAAAGTGCTTATGTTCATACACATGCTTTTTCAAATAGCTTATTTGACTTGGAAATAAACCCTAAACAGTAAAGAACTGTTTATTTGTAACACCTTTATTTTTTACAAAATAAGAAAATGCAAACACTATTTCTCCAAGTGCTTATTTTAAGGGTGCATATCTGATTCCACTTGTAAGAAAAAAAAACAAAAAAAATAAGCAAATCCTAAACAACTGAGCAACTTCTTGATTTCAAATTTAAGCTTAAAATAGTTTCACGCATTCATTTGGTGAAAATTGCACATAAACATAAGTCCTTTCAATTCATTTCTATTTCAGGGGACCTACTTCAAAGTGAACACTTATGGCCTATGTTATAAGCCTACCACTAAATAAGATTATTATCGTATTGTAAACGTTAGGTCCCTTATATAAAAGCTGATTTTGATAACAATGTTCCCAAATAATATGTTACAGTGTGTAAGTGAAAATCTCGCGGTCTAACCTTGTGTAAATCTTTGAGATCCATAAAGAGCTACTAATCCTCATGTCTATGAAACTCAACGCGTATTTACCTTTTATACCTGGCAGCATGAACAAATCGGCAGAATAAGCGTAACGATTCTTCCAAGATATCTAACCAAGCAGATGCTCTTCTTATATCTTTACACGCATATGTAAGAATACAAAGATCCCCGACCGAGCATATGTTCTTGTCAAGAAATACGATTGATAAAGTAAGAAAGTATTAAAATCAGATTTCTTACATTAAATTTTAAAAACATTTAAGCAAAAATGTGCTGTCAGGTCAACCCGACCAATTTTGACCCATACATCTTAACACTCATTTTTTCCAAATTTAATTTGAGTCGTTGCCCAAATCGACAAACTCACCCATTCACTTCCTTAGCGAAAACTAAATATTGAAAAAAGGTACTTCAAATTATCAATGAGAAAGCCAGAGCTAATGTTTGTTTAATCTTACCAACCTGAACATCGAAAGTCACCGAAAGCAGGCTCATCTATGATTTAAAAAACGTTAAAGATTTTTTAGACACAAACTTTTTTCAGGTCAAGCCAACCCCTGCTTTTACCCGTGACATGGCCATCTGCTACCTCTAACTTGTTTTTTCTTAATAGAAGATCATGAAACATACCTGATTCGATGATCATTAGCTCTGAATCTCTCATGGTTCTAACACGGTCTCTCCTTTGAATGCAACGATAAGAAACAATATTCTCAGGAACAAAGGCCTCTACCTGTATAATTGGTTTGAACTACGATAACAATATGACCAAAATGGTGTTTGGTATTATCACATATTAATCCGTATAGAAAGGCTGCAAGCTATTTTCTATTCTGACTTTGACTTTAAGGTAATGAAACGACTACCTTGCATTTGCTACCCTTGTTGTATACCCTGACGGCTACTTTGTTGTTGGCTCGCTGTAAAACTCCTGCAAAAAGCCATTTCGAGTTAGCTTATCCATTGTGGACTTTTGAAGCATGTAAAAGACAATAGACAGATTCTAGCAAGCATTTGGCCTATCTGAGAATCAAATGGTACATAACATGTTAGGTTGGTCTAAATAACGCTATCTGCCACACAAATGAGATACATCTTGGCCAAAACGATATAAAGGACAATAAGACAGATTCTAGCAAGCATTTTGGGCCTCCAACACCAATTTCAAACAGAATATTAAATTGAGCTTAATTCATGATTCTTAGTAACATATATCGACCCTTTATTTCCCAAATAACATATTATTCCACATGATACAACAGTCACTTTTATAGTCAAACTATATATGTACCTTGTAGAATCCAGCACATCTAAAAACATCATAATATTGTATTAACTAATAGATACAAAAACAAAATAAAGGGCCATTATAGATCAACAGCTATGAAAACCGATCCCAAACGCTAGCGCATACCAGATACGTAGAGTAAATAAGGAATTCCAAACATCCTCAAATATACAAAGTTGTGTATCTAATTTGCATTATAGAAATAAAATTAATAACCATACCGTTTCCGCATCTGCCATTCCTGATCCCACATCTCATCTCTAGCATCCTGATTTAATTTGGCCGATGAGATTCGCTTAACTTTATCACATTTAGTCGCAAGCTTCTCGCCTCAAAGTCAACTTTACATATCTGGAGCAACACACCAAGAGTACATCAATATGTGACATACATGAGAAATTATTAGAGCAACAAATAACCATGGTAATTATACCAGAGATTCAACTTTTCCAAGTCCAACTCATATTTGAGAAAGCTCCCTCTTCTTTTTTGCTCTACACATGAACAAACATACATTTTCATACCCGAAGAAATCTCGTAAACTGATCTTGCAAGAAATCTTGTAAACTCATCTATACAAAATCGTTAAAAACAGACATTGTTCTTAGAAAGTATTTGCAAAATTTTTATTAATAGAAAATGGTTAACAGATAAAACTGAAAACGAAAATTAATTCGGAGATGTTTGTCCACATATCACAAAAAAAAAAAATGTGCTGCTTGAAGGGGTGTACCCTGCACCTTAGTGTGTTTATGATAATGTAGCATTTTATACTCTTAGGGGGTGTTTGTTTAAGCTTATATGTGGGCTTATGAGCTTACTTGGTTTCGGCTTATATTTTATATAAGCCTCAATATTTAAGCTTATTTTGTAATCTTTGGGCTTATATAATCTCATTATATCATAATAAAATTATATAAGCCAAAAAGCATTAAAATAAGCCGGAAAATTGAGGCTTATGAAATATAAGCTGAAACGAATTAAGCTCATAAGGTCACATATAAGCTTAAACAAATACCCCTTAAATTTCTAATCCCATATAATAAGCTAATCCAAAGCACCCATATTACTAATCCCATAAATTGAAGCTTATGAAATATAAGCCAAAATCAAATAAGCTCATAAATGCATATATAAAGTTAAACAAACACCTTCTACATCTACTTTTTCAATAAAACTCACACACTCAATTAAAACACCCTCTACATCCACTCTCATAAATTTATCACCCACCCCCATTCACTTTTTCATTAAAACTCACACACTCGGTTAAAACACCCTTTACATCTACTCTCATAAATTTATCACCTATTGTCCTACTCTCATGCACTCAATTAGAACACCCTCTACAATTTAAGGGTGAGCAGAATCCGCACCGCAAATACCGAACCACATAAACCGCACCACTGAGAAAACCAATGAATCGGTTATTTTAAAGAAAATATCCGATTTTGCGGTGCGATTTCGGTTTTAACCGTAAACCCGCACCGATCCGCAGTTACTATAAATATTAAATAATAATATGAATGTTAATATTTTAACTTTTTGAAATGCTGTGTAAAAAGGGCAGACTTTTGGGCTTTTCAAAAGTCAGAAGCATAGACTCCAAAGTCTAAAATATAGGACCTAACTCAAAAGTTAAAGCAATGTCTTATCACACAACTCATAATCTCGAATGTAGAGATAAATCAAGTTTGAGATTTAAAATTTTACTGTAAATCAAAACCTAATCAAAATCCATTTTAAAATTGAACTCTACCAAGCTAAACCCTAAATTCTTCTAAGTTATCTCATGATAAGGTATCCTTATTCTAATTATGTTTTGTCACTTTGTGTTATTTATATTTGATTTTATTGCTGTATGATTGTTTGTATTGTGAATATTTGCTTTATTTTGTAATCAATTAGCATAACCGTGTTTGACTTTATTTTATTTTAATTTAATTTTTTTAATCATTCATCACATGGCCAGATTGTAAAGTGTAAACCTTCACAATATTCTTAGCAAATCAGTTGTTAAGTTTAAGTCTAGACCTAATGTTCTTTGGTGTTAAAGAGACAAGCTTGAACTTAAGTAGGTTATTTCCTTTTAGTTTAATTTAGACATGAGCTGTAATCTTTGTAAAGTATGGCATCTCGTTATTCTTCAATCTCTACATCTACTCTTATAAATTTATCATCTACACCTATCCTTATTCACCCTCTTTCATTTACCCATCCCATCGTTACGAAAAGAATAATAGTAACTAAAACAATGCATGTGAGTACTTTTGGTCCTTCAACCTCTCAAACCCATTAAACCGGTCAATCAGTACTCATTGATTTGTCATTTCTAAGGTACATATTTAATGTCACGCATGCCTGC
Organism: Artemisia argyi; assembly: GCA_030686995.1. Classification (NCBI taxonomy): domain Eukaryota; kingdom Viridiplantae; phylum Streptophyta; class Magnoliopsida; order Asterales; family Asteraceae; genus Artemisia; species Artemisia argyi. The sequence continues at coordinate 203,050,607 of CM060709.1, read as the reverse complement.
AATCACTTGACTTGTTGCTATCTCTTTTTTTGAAAACACATTTAACAATTGGTTTCAAATCCGGATTTTTTTTCCCTATAAATCTTATCACCCATACAGAAGAATTATTCGTTTGCCCAGTTAAAGCATTAGCATATCACGAGGTTAGTTTTAGTTATAGCAATAATTAGTTCATTTTACTTGTTTGCAGTTAAACACATTTTTGTCTTAATTTTCCATAGCTTCCAAATGTTACATGTCACGTTTTAAATGTGAAATTTGGAAGAAACCCTCTTGTTTTGACGATTTTGTTTGTTTCTTGTTGTAATGGTTAATTTGTTTTATTTATGCAGCATCATGATTTAAGATGTCATCATCAACAACTTCACTAAAGCCATGTTGCAAATTTTGTCTTGTGGATGTATTCAAAGACTTCAAAAACGAAGATATTATTGGAAATAATAGTATGTCAAAAAGTGGTTTCATAAAAAAATTGACGGGTGATAGAGATTAATTAGGTGTTGTATATTATACAGTTAAAATATTGATCTTCTCTTGATTCTTATATTGATTTACATTTGTAGGATGTTGTTTTTTTTGCCTACACAACTTGCATTCCAGGTTAGCCCTTGAGACTCTTTTAGCTATACTTTGTGTTTATACTAGCTTCCAGGCCAGGCCGATGGCCGGATAGTTTCAAATTTTTTTTTTAAAGAAAATAAAGATAGTACAAATGCTTTTATAATACATTAACAATGCGGATTGCAACAAACTTTGTGCTTGTATATCATTTAGTACGATGTTAATTGCATATAATATAAAATTTTGGCGTAATGTTGCATAACGATTCATAATCAAAATTCATACTTAGAACGTTTATTGTACTATCGGATCCCATTACTTTATAGTAACGTTAAAAAAATAACAACCATAGCTTGAAAAAATGCAAACAACCAAATTATTGTAAGACATTTATAATAGACAATACTTAAACGCACGAAAGACAACCAAAGTTTTGATAATAAAAATTAAAACAACATCAAACATAAAGAAACTTATTATTCATCGCGACTAATGTTGAATTGATGGAAAAAATCATATGCTACTTTGTATCCTTCTGCACCGAATTCATTGATTAGTTCATCAACCTCTGACATCATGTGATAACAATCGCACTTAAACCTCTTATTCACCTTTTGCCAAGCACCGTTATAGAAAAGGTACCTATCTGAAACAAAGTAGTAGTCGAAAAGTAAGTATATCAAGAATTATATTACGGATTTGGTTATATTTGTTAATATACCTTCAGGCTGTGGTTTACTTTTCACCTTGTTTCTTTCTTTTTCGTTAGCTTTGTTAACATGATGCGAAGCATTTCTTGTTGGTAGTATTTCAAAAACAATGTTTTCGCCATCTTTATTGTGGTATCATCTAATTGTCATTTGGTGCTCAAAAAATACAGTTCGTGAAACTAAGAAATGGCCTTATGCTATTATACATGTATAAAGATCAAAGGCATATACCTACTAATGTTGAGGGCATTGGGTCCACCTTCAGGTTGATCATCAATCATGAAGCAAGTGCTCGATAGAAGAGCATGTATCTGCTAATTCTTGATTTAACCTTGTAATATCTTTCTGACTTTAAAGTGGGAAGCAAATTTCTTGTGTCTTTTTTAATCGATTGACCATGAGATTTAAAGAGCTCATGCAAAATAAAAATCTGGGTGAATTACATGTCCATAGTTATCCAGCTGTTACTAAATCCATAAGGTTGCAGACCCGTTTACATTGGTTATACTCATATTACAATTGGAATTGAAACTTGTTACTCATGTTATTAAATCCATAAGGTTGCAGACCCGTTGGCAAAATAAATACCCGATTTGAGGACATGCAATTGGTACCTGTTACACTCATATTACATTAGTACAGGGGTATTTCAGTAGGCTTTTATAAGAAAGTGTTTGTGCTTCTTAGCTTATTTACTCCCTAAAAAGGCATGAGCCTTTTAAAATAAACTAACAAATACCTTCAAAGTACATAATGGATTTTGAAAAAAACAATAAGCTATTAAACATTGAAAAAATAAGCTTACCCAAACACCCTATTAAATGATTATCAACCATTTGTTCCATTGTACAAGCTTTTTTTGTATAAAAGACATGCTACCTTATCCATCTGTCTGAGTCTGAGTGGGAGTATACTTGAGCTCCGTTCGTCATAGCATTGATAAGAATTTCGTAAAGACATTTGGTATGCAGATGCAGAAGCTGAAGCTTCTGGCAAAAATCTTGGGAACTCATAAGGAAGATCTGGATTATCATCAAAGAGTGAGGCAACCTGCACATATCACAAACAGGAACAAAGAAATGCAAATCAAATCAATAATGTGAATCGAAATAACTATTGGTACACATTATTGCTTTAAGATTACTCAAATTTACCTCTTGATAAACTTCATTAATACCCTTGTGTTCCTTCCTATACATGTTCAACATGTCAAAAAATTGACTTGTATACTGATCATCGTTTTGAAAACGTTTCTGCATGGGAGGGATAAAATAGTTACCTTCACAAGTTAATATATATGGTTGTTTAATTTACCAAATAAGAAAATAAGTAACACCTTTTTTTAATCACAAAGCTTATAGCCTATTCAAACTCTTATCCTAAAGTGCCATTTCTTTTTGTGATGCAGCAAATTCTTCACCATGAGCAGTGTTCTGCCGAGCAGATAACAATAACTATGGATGTTTGTTACTCAAAAATAGAAACCAACCTGCTTATATAGTTTTTCTTTCACTCTATAATAAGCAAATAATATATATATACTAATAGAGATGATAGAGATGGTATGTATAAAAAAGGTATACCAAAACCATAATAATAAATGAGCAATAATATTTACCAATGCTATCCATGCTGTTTTGTAACTTATTGAAAGGCAATAACTATATCGTACCTCGGCTAGTCAATGGAATGTTGTTTCCTGGTGGCCAGCCGCTTCCACTTTTACTAACCATTAAATGATTAGTATAGATTCTTGAAGCTCATAGCTTGTTAATCGAACCCATTTAACATTGGTAGCAGTTGTCCAACAGCAGTGATAGTAGGTTGCAGCTGCAATAGCTAAAGGCAGCAAGTCACGATTCAAAAACTATTCGTTTAGACCTGCATTAAAGATTTAAAGGCTACCCTTTTTCAGTTTGACAATATTTCCACTTCTAAAAGTACCTCTTTTGAAAGCTATTACCTGAAAACTTGATTCTCGCATTAAGTGATTGAATCAAGTATGGTCTTTTTATGTATTAATGTCCTCTAAACTGATTGCCAATACCCGACCATTCAATGGGTACCAATTGTCTAAAAGACAACGTAGAAATGCATATTTAGAGTAGACCTAATATCATTATTTTTAACTTTTCTTTTATAATTTATAAATAAGAATCGCAAACCAAAAGGTGATGGGCAGAATGATTTTCCACTTTCCACTGACAAAAACGTATGAAGGTGATGGGTTCATATCAGGATTAAGTTTGTTAGTCTTTAGCGCAATTTGCTTGAACCAAATTAAGTGTACGCTTTAAGTTATCAAAATCGACCCATTTTTAGGAAAATGGTTCAAAACACCATCAAATTTTGAAAGACTGGTTATGTCATACCCAAATTCAATTAGTCTTTAACGCATTTTACTCATACCAAATTCAGTGTATGCTTTAAGTTATCAAAATCGGGTAAGAGATGAAAATACTCACTCCACACACTGAGTTATTTTCCGTGAATTTTGGCTTTCAACAATCTTCAGAACCAAATATTTGTTCCCATCAAGGTACTGCATATTAAAAATAATAATAATAAAAAAAGAAACAAATAAAATTTAGTACCAAAAAATGGTAGAACATATATTTTTGATCTACCGGCCATTAGCTAACAAAGAATTTGCAATGCTTGCATCTGTTGAGAATTATGCCCGTGATGATCATTCGATATATGTCGTTGAATTTTCATTTCAGTTTATCCAGTGTTATTGATTAAGAACAATTAAAGTACTCTCGGTCATTTTTAAAAGTTTTAGTAAATATACTTGTACCACATTCATTGGAATTTCTTCAAACGGTTTGTACTTTGATTGACTTCACAATTCATAATACATACCTTGCAGCCCTTCCAGAAGAAGTGAATCAAATAATAGCAAATGCCTTCACCTTGATGGCTGCACGAACCTAACAAATGCATCAAACAAACAAATCAGGATACTACACTCAAAAGGTATTTGATACTTAACATTTACCAACTGGAAATCCTATAAGGAAACAATGAAAGGTTACCATGGATGAAGCAATTGAATCCATGTGACTCATTGGTTCTCCAACATATTTGACCACTTTTTTGGAGTACATATCCTGGTTAAAACCTTTTCTGCCTGCAAGTGATATCCAAATAAAGAGAGGAAAACAATAGACAATCCATACAATTGTATAAGGATGATGACAATAGATTTTCACTTGTTCAACCTATAATCAACATTAAAAAATTTAGAATAAAATTAAACAAAATTACAGACACCAACCTTTACAACAATGATTTGTATACAAACTACCTCCGGTAAACAACTCCTCATGCTTCATCATCTCCATCCTAAACACAATCACGATGAATATTTATATTTTAAAAAACATCTCATCACAATTATATTGAATAAACATAAAAGCGATAGTATCATATAAATTCATTGACTAATCAATAAAAAAAAACCACAAATCAAAGAATCAATGAAAGAACAATTGATTAAAAAAATGAATTAGGGTCTATTTTAAGTTTTAAATGATTTCTTCATTATCTAATAACCAGAATCAATGAACCCACAATTATTTTAAGAAGAATCAAATTAGGGTTTTCATCATTAACTGATAACCACATTTTTTCAAAAATCAAAAGCATACTTTAAAAACATTCAAAAAACGAATTTATGGAGACCATCATAAACGATGAATTAGAAAAACAATAACCCCATACCACAAAAAGTTTTTAACTTTTTTCATGATTCTTGATTAAGCCCCAATATTTTGTGTAGTAATTATTAATCGGATATAGTCATAGAAAGATAATGGAGTTTGATTTGTTGTTTGGACAAAAAGGTTAAACTGGAGAATGATTCGGATTTGATTTATATTGATTTGATGATAATGAAATGGAATCGGGTGTTTTATGATAAATTGATTTAATCGGTGTGGATGTTTTTTGTTATTGAATTGAGTTGTGGTGGATGGATTAGGGTTTATGCTTGCAAAGGGGTGAAGGAGAGAAGTGTGTATGTGTTTTGTTTGGAGATTTTTTGCAAATGAGATATTGAGAAGTATTCCGCCTATTTTTTTTGTTGGTTGACTTTTTTAGATGTGAAATGAATGAGAGCCGTTGGATAAGGGTAAATGCCACATGGCAGGTTTAGAAGAATTTTGGAGGGGAGATTGGTCAAGAAAACCTTGTTTTATATAGATAGTAGATATACAAAAATGCATCACGATAGTAACTCTGTTTCACTTTTGTATATCAAAAACGGGTAAATCCTTAACCAAGTATATTCAACCATTAGACATGATAATTTTCATTAATCAAATGGTGTTACATTTATCATAATTCAGGTTCTCTAATAATCAAGTGACAACTTGAGTCCATTGCAGTGAACCTTTAGATATTGAGTGAATAAACTTTATTTCCATCAAATGAAACTTACACATGTTAGTAAGGGTTTGCATAATTTGTCTAAACATTTACAATTTGTTCCCTTTTAATTACACTATTGAGTAAAACTTTTTGGTAACTATTGTGTAACCATGTTTCCCTCCAAGTACATACCAGAAATTTGAGTTTTTTGTTCCTTATACAGAAAATTTACTTTGGCCTATAGCTGAAACTGGGTAGATTTGAGTTTTCTGCCATTTTTCATCAGGTGAATGCTGCAAGATTCAATGAATTTGAATCTATTGTTGTATCAGCAGGGTCTGACCGCTCTGTACGTATCTGGGACTGCAGATCTCATAGTACTCGACCCATTCAGGTTTCATTTTCTTTTCCTCATACATAGAGATAATCAAAAGTTCATATTCGAAAATAATTATCACATAAGTACTTCGAATTGCATGTTTGTGATTTTTTGTACGTTGAGGTATCTTTTTCTAGAAATTAGTTGATCATCAAGTGTTGGGAAATAGTTATCACATGAGTACTTTGCATTGCGTGTTTGTGAGGTTTCATTTGTAAATGGGTTTATCGGAGATGTATGAATAATGATATATGTTTTTGAAATTATTGGTGAATGTATGTGTTTTGTGTTGAATCGAAGAGTAATGAATGTATTGGATTTGCGCCCTTAAGCCGTTATGATTACTACATGTAGAAGTCTTGAAATAGTTCTGTTTTATTATATATTTCATTAAAGAAGTATTTTACGCAAAGTTCATTTGGATATGCAACATGTTATTGACATTGGGAGTGAGTTGAAGTATAAAAAGTATGTGAAGGGAATAGTTTGAATTGCTTAGATGATAAGTATTCCGTTCTGAGTGGCGATGGTGTAATGTTAATTGGTGCTTTTGGAAAAACATGCATCATCTTATATTGATCTGACTGCTAAGTGATGTCTAATGATACTCCTTGTTTGCTGAATATAGTATTTTTATGATTTGATGGATTCGAATATAGTATGGGAATAATTGTATTTGACATGCATGATTTAGATAGTTTATAAAGAAAATGGGTTTTCTTTAAAAAAAAAACTATATATCTGGCCTGCAAAATGAAAATGGTTTGTATTTTTGGTAATTACTTCATATGTTAGGGAATAATCAATGCATGGTTAAACGCTTTTGTATGTGTCTTGCTACTATTGTTTGTATATGCTGTCTTGGGGATGTATGAATACACAGTTGTGTGTTTTCTAGACTATTAGAAAAGTGACTTAAACTTTAAGGGTTGTTTGGTAACTTTGGTAAATTGTGTGACTTGTCTTACAAGTTTGGTTAAAATTTGGAAAGTATTCTATGACATTTTGTTTAGCCTATAAATAGGGCTCATAGGCATTAGAATTATTTGTACCTTTTGAATTAGGGTTTGGTACCTTTAAATTAGAATTTGTCTTCGAATTTGGTTTTATAATTTGGTTTGGTATTTGAATAAAGCTACTGATGAGTGCTCAAACACTCATCATTTTTGGTCAAATCTGAACTGCAAAACATACAAAAACACTCAGTAATGCATCAAAATACTGAAAATATTTCAAAATTGTGTTTTATATGTTTTAGATGCAAAAAGAGTAAAAACAGATGAAAAATGTACAAAGTTTTCATAATTGGCAGTTTTAGTCCCTCAACTTTCAAAAATTGACAAAACTAGTCCCTGAGCAATTATTTTGCAAGAAAAATCAACCCAAGTCCTTTAAAAGTCAAAATTTATCAAAAATAGTCCTTGGGTAAAAAGTTTTGAGAATTTACACTTTTGGTCCCTGAAGTTTGAAAATTGACATAAAAGGTCCCTGGGATTTCTAATTTTGAAAATTGCAACTTTAGTCCTTGTGTTATTCACATGTGGCAATTTTGGTCCTTATAATAATTTTTTTTGAAAGTTGCAATTCAGTCCCTAATATTTTCAGATTTTACATCCTTGGTCCTTGTGGTTTCCTAAAGTTACTAAACCAAACCACCCTTTTGTATTTTCTCACCAACTCCACCTCTCCCCTTGATACATTCCCCCTCCTCATTAAATGCTCCCACCTACACTCACCAAACCCACTCACAACTGCCCTTTATCTTTTTGGCGCCAAATCCCATTTAAACGGTGGGGATCAAAAGAAGCAATCCTATGGCTCCAACTGAAGTGGGAAAACACAAGTGGGTCCCACAGAGCTCAAAAGATCAATAAAAAGAAGACAAGATGAGACTGAGAAGTAGTAGGTAGTTAGAAAGTAGTTTAGGTAGTCGTTTGTTTTAAGTTTCCTTTTTAAATGTAAAATTCTGCTTAAAGATCATGTAATAGGTTGTTTCAGTGTATTTCTAAACTTTTTCAAGCATTAATTTAACCATTCAGTACCAATCTTAGTTTATGCAAGTTCCTTTTATTTCAAAGAATCCTAGATGGTTTAATTGATTGCTTCTAGTTGTTATTCTGGATTTAGGAAGCTCACTTAAGCTTCAATATAGCTTATTAAAGCTATCATAAACCTTAATAAGCAGTTTATCATAAAAACTCAAAAAATTTCAATAAATAGGTAATAAATAAAAATTCAGAGAAAAAGGTGATTTAGGCTTGAAGCATGCTTCATTTTGGATGTTTTTATGGTCTAGAACTCATGGTGAGTAATAGGATTGGAGGTTGAGCCCTGTGTGTCTCAGTTCCCTGCATTGGCTTAATTGTAAGTATTTTCATAATTTGTTGCATAATCTGTGTCTGTGAGTTTATGTTGTTTATGGTTGTTTGTTTTTACCTAATTACATCCATTTCAGCCTAACATAAGTTTAACTATTCAGTTTGTGGGTTAGATCCTAAATTTAGTTCATGAAATTGTGCATGAGTTCATTAGTAGGGGTGTTTGGATTTAGCTATTCTGTGTTGTTCTTGTTGATTATTAGTGTAAAATTTGGTCTCTTTAAGTTATTTAGGTTCATGTAGGCTTAGATTATCCACCACCTTAATCCTCAACAAGGTAAAAGTCAAAATCACCAAGAATCCCTCCTATCTGTTGACTGTGTGGATTTTGAGACCCACAAACCTTCATTTTATCTTATAAATGGTAGATTTAGACTAAATTAGGTTCATTATAGCTTATTACAACTTAATTAGCTTGTAGGATTCATCAGAAGTTCACTAAAGCCAAACCAAGTTTACAATTCAAAAAGTCAAAAATGCACCTTTCTCAGATTTTACCAAAATGACATTAATTTTAATGAATTTTCTGTTTGGTTTCAAGATTTGAAATTTCTTGGGTGTTAAGACCCCCAGCTCATCTTCAAAATCCCATTGTTCCTTTATTTTTAAGAATTTTCTACTGGGCCCCACACCCCAAGCAACACACCTGCAGGGTTGGTCTCTGCCCTGCTGCAACAGACAACCATGCCACCACCACCACTTTGGTCGTGTTTTCTGGCCACCCTTGTGGGTCCCATTGGCCAAACTTTGGTTCTTTCAACCTCCCTCCTGGCACTATTGAAGAGCTAACCAATCCTTTGACCTCAAACTTTGTGGACCCCACTTGAATTAAGCCCAAATCTTTGTCCCATTTTCTAAGTTAAGCCAAGATATCAAAGTGCTTATTGTTGGATTATTTGCTTAATCTATGGACCCCACTTGCTTTTTCTAGCTTAATCAAGTTCATATAACTTATTTAGATCAGAATCATCCATAGTGGGTCCCACTTAAGCTCATTTGAGCTTATTTTCTCTTTTGGTCAACTAAAGTCAACTGTGGTGCTAATAAGCATCCACAATGCTTATTTTTAAGTTGTAAAAAAGTTGTTTTCACAAAAGTTAGTTGTTTTTAGGTATAAAATAGAATTCCAAAAGAAAAATCCAGAAAATCCAATTTAAAAACAAGTGATAGTTTCTATTTAATTTGATTTATCTTTTTAATTTTTATTTTTAGATTTTTATTAATTAACCTGCGTTTTTAGGTATCTAACTTTCACGTAATCATCTATATAGCTTATTTAAGCTATTTCCTTGTAGATTCCTTAGTATAATTATTCTCAAACCCTTTCTCGTCCAGATTCACCCGATCACAAACCCGTTTGATAACCATCTACACCTCGTCGGGGCATAACGACCCGGGGAAACCCTATAATTCGACGGAGCATTGACTCTAGGCTGTTTGACCTTGTTGACCATATACTTGGTCAATTTAAGTTGACTGTTTAGCATCAATCAAAATTTAGCACCGCTGCCGGGGAGGTTGTGCGCGCTTTTCTAAACGGTTTTGCGTATTGGTGAATCGGGATATACATCCATTGTATATTTACCACCCTTGTTCATATTATCTTCTTATTATCACATAAAAACAAAATGGTTCACGAAAACATTTTAAACTCAGTTTTCAACGAACACAAAAAACAAAAAAAACACAAAAACATTTTCTTTCCTATTTGTACAAAATGTTTATCCAAAAATCCAAAAACATTCATATTTACCCTCCTGCCCTTTTGATTCTTCATTCCTTACCCTCCCAAACCTTTTGATTATTTCTTTGTCTCATCCACACCTTCTTATTTGCCATTGGTGTGGTAATCCTTATAATGGTGGCAATTGCCCCAGTTGTGGCATGATAGAGTCAGGAAACGGGTCTGTCTATAACTAGAATCCCTATTCCTACCATGACACGACTGATTCATTCCATTAGTTACCACACCATGAGACTCAGCAGTTTTACTGTTGTGAGTACTGTGGTGGTTCACATTACAGTTCCGATTGTCAATCGGGAAACACGCTTGTCTATGAGCAGTTTCCTGATAACAATTATAACTCTAGCACATACAACCCACAACCACATCAGTTTTACTGTTGTGATTACTGTGGAGGTCCACACTCTAGCCCGGATTGTCAAACAAGGAATCCATTTCCTTGTAACAATTACGACTATTCGTTTTTAGACCCACCTCCACAGTACCATATGATTCACACAACTCCTCATGACACTGAGCAAGACCTTTTACTAAAAGCTCTTGATATATTGAAAGAACTTAAGGAGGAGTTGGTTACTACATCGTTTCGAGACTCTCGTGAAAAATCTATGGCAGAATTACTTGCTGAAGAACGAGATGCTAGAAACGAATTGAGCATGGAAGAATTGCTAGTCTTAGAGCAAGCAGCTATAACACGTGCCAAATTTCGTAAAGCTGCTCTTCTAGACTGTGATGATGATAGTGATAGTGAAGACACCCTTGATATCCTTCAATTTTATAAGGGTTCGTTAGATTCATCATTTGTGATTCCTCCCATTGAAAATCAGGGAGAAAATAATGAGACGGGGAAATTACTAGCAGAAGATCAAATGGAACTTGTACAATCCATGAATGCTAGCGCCTCTCATCTCCCTCAGTCTGTTGTTATCACACCCGAAGTTCACACTCGCTCTCTAAACATGGGGGATGAGCATCTTAGCACTGTTCCTAATAAGGAATCGGACGAATTAATAAAGTCTAGTGTTGAGATCCTTGTCCCAATCCCGAGAGAGTCACATGAGACTTTTGATCAAGTGTGTGATATTCCTTCCACCCCTGATAATCCAAATGATCAAATTGAGATTGTCTCTGATTCCAGTGATGATTGTTTATCTTATGGAGACATTGAGTATGTTGATGCATCCCTTCCCTACTATAATGTTGACTTTCTTCTCGAGGAGTTCGCCGATGAACTCACTCACACCAATCCACTTCCATCGGGATGTGATGATGATCTCTTTGATTTCAAAGATGATATGGAAGAAGTCGAAGCATTCCTTGCCCTAGATAGTTCAACTTTGTATAAAGTTGATGATAACTATCTTGATTCTGAGGGGGATATTCTTTTCCTTGAAAGCTTATTGAATGATGATCCATCACTCAATTCCTATCTCAATACCGGGCTTAGTGATTCGCACACTGATGAAAAGTCTTTATCTTATGGAGATATCAGTGATATTGATGAAATACCTTCTGAGCCCATCATTGATCACCTTATCATGACTCCTCCGGAGTTTGATAGCCCGGGGGGAGATGCACTCAATCATGAGGATTTGCAAATTCCCACCCACCCTCCCGGGATGTTTTTGAGCTTAACCCTTGAAATCCAAACTCAGGCTAATGAGCCTGCTCTCGAGGTGCCTTCCTCTCTTCTTCACTCCTTCGGGAATGAGGATACCATCTTTGACCCCGACATTTTCATGTATCCTTATCTTGAGCCGGGTACTTATCTCATCGGTGTGGAACTTTCACGTGCTTCAAATGTTTGTCCAAACATCTTGAATGGAAGTCCGATGGAGATTGTTTCTTCCACATCATGCTTCCCCATGAACCAATGAATTCGGGGTCGAGTCAAGCTAGCGACTCGGTAAACAAAAACAGTAGCATTCATATAGGGTTTTCACCCTAAGTGTGGGGGAGTTACCCCTACAGTGGTTACTTATGAAGTGAAAAAAATGGTGTTTCCACATTTAGCTTGTAATGTTTCCCTTTTACGTTCAAAATGTTGGCATAATAGCTGGGACTTTGAATATTGAGGAAAATATTCAGTCTAAGTGTGTGTGGGGGGGGGGGGTATTCTAGCGAATTTTAGCGAATTTTATCACATTTTACTATCTTATACCCCCGTTTTTGGCCAAAATCTCAAAAATTAAAAAAAAAATTTTCACTAAAGTTTCAAAATTTTTGTGGTTATCAGTCCGCCTTGTCTAACCGACAAAAGGATTGGCTAATCCAGGAGCAAACGGCTCTTGGTAAACATATATCAAATCCGTTTATGGCTTGCAATTTGACCAAAATTGTATGGTACCTCAACTCGCCATATCCTAAAAAGCGAATGAGTTGGCTAGCCCGCAAGATTATGGCTTGTGGTAAAGGCAGTGGAAAAACCATAATTGGTAATCAGCTCACCAAGATGTTGACTATTCCATCAAAAGTTGGCTAGTCCAGAAGCAAACGGCTTTTGGTAAAGACTAATCAAATCCGTTAACAGCTGGTGGTTTGCTCAAAATCACATGGTTATCAGGTGGACCATAGTTCTTACTTGAACCGATACATCTGGCTACTCCAGAAGTGATGGCTTTTGGTAAAGAGTTTAAAATCCATTAAGTTTTCAAAACAATTTATTGCTAGGGACTAACAATATTTTAGTGTGGGGGATTGATGAGTGCTCAAACACTCATCATTTTTGGTCAAATCTGAACTACAAAACATACAAAAACACTCAGTAATGCATCAAAATACTGAAAATATTTCAAAATTGTGTTTTATATGTTTTAGATGCAAAAAGAGTAAAAACAAATGAAAAACGTACAAAGTTTGCATAATTGGCAGTTTCAGTCCCTCAACTTTCAAAAATTGACAAAACTAGTCCCTGAGCAATTATTTTGCAAGAAAAATCAACCCAAGTCCTTTAAAAGTCAAAATTTATCAAAAATAGTCCTTGGGTAAAAAGTTTTAAGAATTTACACTTTTGGTCCCTGAAGTTTGAAAATTGACATAAAAGGTCCCTAGGATTTCTAATTTTGAAAATTGCAACTTTAGTCCTTGTGTTATTCACATGTGGCAATTTTGGTCCTTATAATAATTTTTTTTGAAAGTTGCAATTCAGTCCCTAATATTTTCAGATTTTACATCCTTGGTCCTTGTGGTTTCCTAAAGTTACTAAACCAAACCACCCTTTGTATTTTAAAACCAAAACCAAAAATCCAGTCCACAAATTAACCCCAAGCCCATTAACCCAAGCCCAACTCCAAATATATAAAAAACCCATCCCTGGTCGTTGACCTAGTCAAACCCTATCACCCCCGCTTCACTGTTCACCCATCTTCCCTTCCCCATTTCCAGGTCCTATGTCCCCCTCCTCCCTCAACTTTTCACCATTTTCTCACCAACTCCACCTCTCCCCTTGATACATTCCCCCTCCTCATTAAATGCTCCCACCTACCCTCACCAAACCCACTCATAACTGCCCTTTACCTTTTTGGCGCCAAATCTCATTTAAACGGTGGGGATCAAAGGAAGCAATCCTATGCCTCCAACTGAAGTGGGAAAACATAAGTGGGTCCCACAGAGCTCAAAAGATCAATAAAAAGAAGACAAGATGAGACTGAGAAGTAGTAGGTTGTTAGAAAGTAGTTTAGGTAGTCGTTTGTTTTAAGTTTCCTTTTTAAATGTAAAATTCTGCTTAAAGATCATGTAATAGGTTGTTTCAGTGTATTTCTAAACTTTTTCAAGCATTAATTTAACCATTCAGTACCAATCTTAGTTTATGCAAGTTCCTTTTATTTCAAAGAATCCCAGATGGTTTAATTGATTGCTTCTAGTTGTTATTCTGGATTTAGGAAGCTCACTTAAGCTTCAATATAGCTTATTAAAGCTATCATAAACCTTAATAAGCAGCTTATCATAAAAACTCAAAAATACTCAAAAAATTTCAATAAATAGGTAATAAATAAAAATTCAGAGAAGAAGGTGATTTAGGCTTGAAGCATGCTTCATTTTGGATGTTTTTATGGTCTAGAACTCATGGTGAGTAATAGGATTGGAGGTTGAGCCCTGTGTGTCTTAGTTCCTTGCATTGGCCTAATTGTAAGTATTTTCATAATTTGTTGCATAATCTGTGTCTGTGAGTTTATGTTATTTATTGTTGTTTTTTTTTTACCTAATTACATCCATTTCAGCCTAACATAAGTTTAACTATTCAGTTTGTGGGTTAGATCCTAAATTTAGTTCATGAAATTGTGCATCAGTTCATTAGTAGGGGTGTTTGGATTTAGCTATTCTGTGTTGTTCTTGTTGATTATTAGTGTAAAATTTGGCCTCTTTAATTTATTTAGGTTCATGTAGGCTTAGATTATCCACCACCTTACTCCTCAACAAGGTAAAAGTCAAAATCACCAAGAATCCCTCCTATATGTTGACTGTGTGGATTTTGAGACCCACAAACCTTCATTTTATCTTATAAATGGTAGATTTAGACTAAATTAGGTTCATTATAGCTTATTACAACTTAATTAGCTTGTAGGATTCATCAGAAGTTCACTAAAGTCAAACCAAGTTTACAATTCAAAAAGTCAAAAATGCACCTTTCTCAGATTTTACCAAAATGGCATTAATTTTAATGAATTTTCTGTTTGGTTTCAAGATTTGAAATTTCTTGGGTGTTAAGCCCCCCAGCTCATCTTCAAAATCCCATTGTTCCTTTATTTTTAAGATTTTTCTACTGGGCCCCACACCCCAAGCAACACACCTGCAGGGTTGGTCTCTGCCCTGCTGCTGCAGACAACCATGCCACCACCACCACTTTGGTGGTGTTTTCTGGCCACCCTTGTGGGTCCCATTGGCCAAACTTTAGTTCTTTCAACCCCCCTCCTGTCACTCTTGAAGATTTGACCAATCCTTTTACCTCAAACTTTGTGGACCCCACTTGAATTAAGCCCAAATCTTTGTCCCATTTTCTAAGTTAAGCCAAGATATCAAAGTGCTTATTGTTGGCTTATTTGCTTAATATGTGGACCCCACTTACTTTTTCTAGCTTAATCAAGTTCATATAACTTATTTAGATCAGAATCATCCATAGTGGGTCCCACTTAAGCTCATTTGAGCTTATTTTCTCTTTTGGTCAACTAAAGTCAACTGTGGTGCTAATAAGCATCCACAGTGCTTATTTTTAAGTTGTAAAAAAATTGTTTTCACAAAAGTTAGTTGTTTTTAGGTATAAAATAGAATTCCAAAAGAAAAATCCAGAAAATCCAATTTAAAAACAAGTGATAGTTTCTATTTAATTTGATTTATCTTTTTAATTTTCATTTTTAGATTTTTATTAATTAACCTATATTTTTATATTTTTATTAATTACCTTTTATATTAAAGTAATTTTAGTAAATTTCTCAGATTTTTATTTCATCATTTAGTATTTATTAGATTTAATATTAGTTTAATTAATAATTAATTAATAATTATGTTTTAAATAGCATAATTAGTTTTTATTAAGTAAGACCTAGTTTTTATATTTTTCCTAGCTTTTATATAATGTAAAATAATTTTAGGAATTTTCTTATAATTTTTACTGTTCATTTTCTATTTTTCTTAATTTAAAATAGTTTAATTAGGTAATTAATATATAATTAGTAATTAATTAATATCAAAACCACAAAAAGACAAAAATACATATTTTTAGTTTTAAAATTTGTTTTTAGTTATTTTATAATTTTATAAATTTTATTTTCATTTTTCTAGCATTAGAATAATATTATATTGTATTTAAATATTTTAAATATTAATAATTAGAATTAAATAGTATTTAATTAATATTAAATAATTAATTAATGTAAAAATCCCTTTTCTTTTTCTAAATTTTTTTTCACCCTTAAGTTTGTATAAAAGTCATTTTCACCCCCTGGGGGTTTTCAGATTTCACTTTTCACGTTTTATTTTGTACGTTTACGTTATTTAAAACGTAAACGTACGCGTTTTTAGATTTCAAGCATTTTTAGGTATCTAACTTTCACGTAATCATCTATATAGCTTATTTAAGCTATTTCCTTGTAGATTCCTTAGTATAATCATTCTCAAACCCTTTCCCGTCCAGATTCACCCGATCACAAACCCGTTTGATAACCATCCACACCTCATCGGGACATAACGACCCGGGGAAACCCTATACTTCCACGGAGCATTGACTCTAGGCTGTTTGACCTTGTTGACCATATACTTGGTCAATTTAAGTTGACTGTTTAGCATCAATCAGCTACCGCTTAGTTTGTTTGGATTTGTTTGTTTGTTTCGTCGTTTGAATTACTAACAAGTGGTATATGAGCTAGGTTCGTTTAGCCATGAAGAAGAAAAAGAAGAAAAAAAAAAAGTTAGTTTCGAATAGAGTTGATAGTTTTTTGGTATTTGAAGAATCGTTGGATTAAGTTTGAAAATCGTTTGGCGTTGACCAAAAATCGTAGTCATATTTGGTATTCTATTCTATTAGGGATCTTGTTCGTAAAGAAAATTAGTATTCATGGGTATTTGTTTGGTACTGGGCTTCTACCTTATTTGGGCTTTTCAAGTTTGAGTTTGGCTTTTGAATCACTATTGGATTTGGTTGATACATGAAGAAGATCATTTGGCTTTTGTTTTTCGAAGAATTGTTCGGGGTTGTTTAGTATTTGGAAAATTTGTATTTGAAATTTGGACCGTAATTCTTATTATATAAGTGGGTCATTAACATTATTATCAAGTATCATATTTGGGGCGTTTGAAATTTCTGGGCCCGTTCGTCAAGTTATTTAATTAACTTGTATTGGTTTGATACTTTGATAATATGTTTGAATTTGGACCGTAATTCTTATTACATAAGTGGGTCATTAGAATTTGAATTGATATTTGGGTCGTAATTCTTATTATATAAGTGGACCATTGGAATTTGAATTTGGTATTTGGAATTTGAAGATCGATTTGGTGTTTGATGACTTGATTCAAGTCGTTTGAAATTTGTTCGATCATTGGGAATTGGTTAGTTTGGAAATTAATTTGGATCTTCGTTCGTCGGGCTTTTGAAGTTGGTTGCTCGAATTTGATTGTCTTTGGTGAAGATCGTTTGGGCCGATTTGGTTGGTTGGTTAACTGTTTTGAATTTGTTGGTTAACGTTTGATTGTTCGTTTTGAAGTCATCGGCATTTGCTTTGGATCGATTTTGTTTAGGAATATTTTGGGAATCGATCGTTCGTTTTGAATTTGGCTAGCATCTATGGCATTTGGAATTTAGATTTTGGATTTTGGAATTTGAAATTTGAAATTCGGAATTTGGAACTTTGAATTTGATTTGAAGCAGGTGGAGGAGTTTAAGTCACGGTGGAGATTGTTAGAAAAGTGACTTAAACTTTAAGGGTTGTTTGGTAACTTTGGTAAATTGTGTGACTTGTCTTACAAGTTTGGTTAAAATTTGGAAAGTATTCTATGACGGTTTGTTTAGCCTATAAATAGGGCTCATAGGCATTAGAATTATTTGTACCTTTTGAATTAGGGTTTGGTACCTTTGAATTATAATTTGTCTTTGAATTTGGTTTTGTAATTTGGTTTGGTATTTGAATAAAGCTTCCGCTTAGTTTGTTTGGATTTGTTTGTTTGTTTCGTCGTTTGAATTACTAACATAGACAACTGCTGAAATTATTAAAGAACAATTTTATGGGCAGATCCAAGGGTATTTAATTTACGTACTGTAGGAGCTATCTGTATTCGTTTGGTTTACTTGATGAAGGGAGTGCCCTAACTAGTGAATAGTATTTTGTTTTTAATGTGATGTTATTATTGTTGGACGATCCTTATGCTTTTTTGGTGATTATGAAAAATGCAGCATCTTATATTGATCAACTTCTGAGTGCTATCTAACCTGTACTCCTTGTTTGCTAAAAAATATAGCTTTTAATTTAATGGATGAGTATGCTTTTGGAATTTGTATTTCTGCTTATGCAATCTTGTACCCAATTCTTGAAAAAGACACTTTTGAATATGTAGAATGGTTTGCTTACCAAAATTCAATGTCATCGACAAATAAGTAAATTTGGATATGAATCTTTCAAAAAATGTTGCCAAGCCCAACATTTTTATTTTATTTCAAATTGCATCCCTTGTTATGGTACTTTGACATTAAAGGGTCACGTAGTTTCAAATTTGAAGCAATATGTTGCTTGCCATTAACAATCGCCTAGTGGTAATTGATATTGAAAGTAAAATCGCTTTATATACCTTTTATTGTCTACGCCAAATAATTCCATTTGTTCTCTCTATTCTTGATTTCACACCAAATAATTCAACTTTCTTGTTGACAGGTAACAAGTATTGCTCGTCACCCACAAGATAACATCATGGTAACTGCATCAGTGACTAGTGACTGGGTTAGTACGCGTTTGGAAAGTATGAGTTTGTAATCAAAGCACGTGCTTCCCTAGTCTTAAAAAGAACAAGTCTTATAGCTAATTTTAACTGCACTCTTGGACCTAGAAATAACATGAGTTCATATCCCTTGCTTAGTTATGTGCTGGGTCTTTTGTTACTAGAAGAAAGAACAAATCTTAAGCTTATTTGAACTTCACTGAATGATTATGTTAAACTTTCTTATATCTTGTGCATATGATATGGTTCTTCTGGACAATTGGTCCTCACGCTAGGTATTTTTAACCGGTGTGTTTGTTGTATAATGCTGGTAACTTAAAAGCCAACATAACTAACTCGAAGTTATTTTGATTGGCTAACACGAAGAGACAAGTTGCCATAATTAAAAGGAGATTTACCAACGAGTGTCCAAGGCCGTCTCGGGGATTTTGGGTGCCCTGGGCCGTAATTAAAAAAGAGGCCTCTTAAAGAAAAATATGAGAGTAAAATGATCGTTATCGATGCTAAAAATAAAGTTACAAATATCCAATTATACTAATCGATGCTAAAAAAGGTTATAAATATCCAAAAATACTTTTACAAAGTCTATTTTATTGTGTAATTAGTACAATTCTTCTAGTATTTTTTGAAACAAAGTTCTTGACCATCTCCTTGTAATCATCATTATCTAACAAATCATTCTGTCATTACTCATTAATAATTAGCTAGTTGACGGTTTTACATCTTTAATAGCATATTACACATAGCAAGAAAATAAAATATTCATGGTGCTAGCCTTATGGCGTGTTAATATCTCTCTAATAGCATGTTAACTGTTGTATAACAAATTTCTACTCCAAACAACATACAACTAATTAAAAAGTTGATTTAAATAGTAATAACTGACAATGAATCAATAAATTATAACAATAAAGAATAAAGATTATCCTTAACAAAACTGAAAATCTTAATTAAAAATTAATATATATATAATTTATCATCGACGACGTCGTTCAACATAGTCGGCTACTTTTCTTTTTCTGTGGCCCATTAAATGATCCAATATTAGTTTCAGGCCCATCTGGTTGTTTGATTAAACCTTAAAAGAATCCTAGCAGAAGCAGACTACCAATTTGCACCAAGCTAATACATCAAACCAAGGTTCTACATAGTAATTTTTCTTTTCAAAATACTATATAAATTTATCATTCATACCTTTCTAACATTTACGCATTTATTAACTGTCTTGCAGTCAAGAGAGGTGCTTCAACTTCATGTGCTAATGGATAGATTCGGCAAACACAACGGCAAATACAACGACAAATACATCAATATTCTATCTTAAAATCTTACCTAAATTCTTCGGCAAATACAACGACAAATACATCAGTATTCTATCTTAAAATCTTACCTAAATTCTCCGGCAAATACAACGGCCCACCGCAACGCGGCGGACCGGTGCCCTACCCGTTTAAAAAAAAAAAAAATAGAGGTTTACCTTATAATAGCCAAAACAAATAAAGTATGGACTGATGCGATCAAAACTATCGTCTGATTTTTTTTCTTGTTTGCGGGATGTGTATACTCGTATGAATGTATAGAGAGTAAAATCTAAATAATAATCCTATTAATAAAACTCGACAGATGCATTGCAACATGTATTATCCTTTGTTTGAGCTTTAAAATAGGAATGTAATATGTATATATCGCTTTTCACAAATTTGGTGCCCCTCCAAATTATGGGGCCCTGTGCAATGTGCAATGGCCCATGTTGCCCCTCCTTATATCCGGGCCTGCGAGTGTCCAACGACCATGTTAAAACAATATTTGCGAAGGTAGTAATTTAACTTTGATTGAGCAGATCGATTTTTTTAATCAACTGGGCCCACTTGACATGTTCCTTTGTTATCAAACTTTTTAGTTTTTAGAGTAAATTGCAAATTTAGTCATTAAAGTAGCTCAAATATACAAAAAATACACCGAGACAATTGCAAAAAATGACAATAATGTTTTTTTTTTTCAAAACAGCCATCGAGAGCGACATTTGGCTAACGCCCGTTATTCTCCTCGTTAAGTGCCTCGTCACTGATGGTATTATTATCATTTACTCGTCTCAGTCTCTCTCGCCAATTATACTTCAAGGACTATATTTGCAAATTAAACTTAACTTCATTTGCAAATATATGACCTAATAGCTTTATCCTACATTCCTTCATTGCTGCTGTTTTGCATTGTACTTGAAAGCTTGACTGCTGCATTGATCTTGTTGTGTACATATTGCAACTGAGTCAAATGATTCCACCACTCCTCTATTGTTGATGCTCTGCTCATCGTTGCGCAATTTGAAGATTTGGTGCCAAAATTCTTTTTTCACTCATTTCAATATTGTGCTTAATGTGAATAGGCAGGATTTGAAATAAAACATATTACATAGATATTCTTAAAACATATTAATATAACCATATCATAGTGGTAGGCTTTCTTGGTTTCTGCTTATGCTTTCTTGTACGCAATTCATGAAAAAGACCGTTTTGAATATGTAGAATGGTTAGCTTACCAAAAGTCAATGTCATCGACAAATAAGTAAATTTTGCATAGTAAGAAAGGAAACCCTGTATATGTTTTTTGACAAACCAAACAAAAAGTGATTACAAGCCCAACTTTTTCCCCCCTAGTTGCATCCTTTTTATATTACTTTGACAAAAGAGTCATGTATTTTCAAATTTGAAGCAATATATTGCTTGGCATTAACCATTGCCTAGTGGTAATTGATATTTAAAGTAAAATTGCTTTATATACCTTTTATTGTCTACACCAAATAAATCCATTTGTTCTCTTTATTCTTAATTTCACACCAAATAATTCTACTTTCTTGTTGGTAGGTAACTAGTATGGCTCATCACCCGAAAGATAACAGTATGGTAAATGCATGAGTGATTGGTTCAGTACGCGTTTGGAAAGCATGAGTTTATAAGCAATGTTACCAAAACATGTATTTTTGTTAAAATGGTACATAACAACATCTATAATCACCCAATCAACCACCCCTTGGTGATAATCTTTTTATTATAATAATAAACACTTGAAGGTTTGTCCCTAACACAGATGCAAACCAATACAATACAAAGAAACAATAAATTATCCCTCTAATAGGTGCAATCAGTACATACAAACTCAAACTCTACGAACAACTCACAATACCAAACTAAGCAAGATCAAGATGATCTATAAACCAGAAACTGAAACAATTAGACTAACAACTAAACCAAGAGAGCTTTTGATCGTATTCTTTTGAGAGGATTAAATATAATGAAACCCTTGCTAAGATGAGTCCATATGCGATCTTGTCAACATCATAGAATCATCAGTAGGTCAATTTTCTTCAAGCAAAACGACAACAACAAATAGTCGGCGAGTTAAACACCACGTAATCCAGCGTCCGAAAAAATATATTCATACACAAGTGGTTGTTTTAATTACATTCACAAAGATGTCAATATGAACTTGAGAATGGCTTCTGAGATTTTAGAAGTTTTTTTTAGATCTAAAATGTGTAGAGGTTTTTAAGGAACTAGAGAGAGAAAAAAAAAAAATGATTACACCCTTTTATTTAGGATGATGATGATGAAACGTATTTTATAATTTTTAGGAAATGGATAAAAGGTAAATACCGAGAACACGCACCTTAATTAGTTAACAATTTGATTTAGTTTAACCATTCAATTTCCACATGTCATCTAATCATTGGTGCCTATTGTATTTCATTTTAAAGTGTACACCCTATGAACACGAGATTTAGTCTGCTGCTCCTAGAGGTGTTTTCTAATCCTGTAGAAGGTAAGACACACACATTAGGATTTATATTGTTATCCTTGCGAACTTAGTATCCACACCCTATCCTTTTTGACTTTCCAGCTGAGCCCTCAAAAGACCATTTTGAGCTTTTATGTCCTTGTAGGCATGGATGGAAATTTGCAGCACCTAGGGTAAATAATATAGGTTTTAGGGGTAATTTAATTGAGGTTACAAACAAATCTCCGATTCGACCCCCCGAATATAAATTCGGCCCCCCTAAAAAAATGTTCAAGTTCAGTCTATGATTATAGGCACGCTCATACAACAGTTTGTCATACTTGCATTCATAGGTTTTACGATCAAGTTGTTTAAAATATGACACGTTTTCTTTTTCAAGTTTTACAAGAGCATTTTCATATTTTGGAACAATTTCAGAGGTCTTAGCTCGTAGTCTTTCATCGTCTTCAATAGAATATGCTTGTAAAATGATGGACATAATATCAGTGGACAGAACTGCTTCGAAGAGAGAATCATTTAAATTTTCCAAAACATTGATTTGCCCAATAGATTAATTAGCCTTCTTTATCAACGATTTGTGGTCCTTGACAAAGTCTGATGTTTTAGTTAAAAATGCTTTTTCTAACTGAATTACTCGAGCATTAATGTTGTTAATTTGAGGATCAAAGTCACTTTCAAGAATCTTTTTTAGCTGTAATTGAACTGTGGAATTCCAATTGTTCTCATTTAGTCTCATTTTAGATTCTAAAGTCGTTTGAAGTTGGCTAATTCTGGTTTTAATATCATCAAGATATCCCCTGGCTACACTTGTGTTAAAAGTGTTGTTTGAAGACATCAGTTCCATTTTTGAAAGAGATTTGGGAGCAACTAATGGTTTAGAAACTAGTTTTGAGAAGCCTTAGTTTTTGGAAAACTCAGGTGTTTAGTTTTGTGGAACAAAAGTAATTCCAGAAAGTTTGTTCAGTTTGGTGTAATCAATTGGTTTCAAATTGGGATTCTTTTGTTTCATTTTAGTTATGCTCTCTTCAATAAGTTCTATCGTTTCCTCAGAATCCCGAACAACGGGAGGATCATGTTTAGCATATATAACATTTCCATTATACAAAATATTCTGTTCTTTCTGAGCTTTCTTGAGATAACAATGAGTTTTGTTACCTAGCGCCATTTTTTGTTTTGTATGGTAAATCGGATCAGTTTGATTAGTAATCATATGAATTGTTTGACTCGAATGACCCGTTTTAACCAACAAGTTTTCTAGTTTTTGGATCATATGTTCTGACTCTATGATTTCATTCAAAAGTTTATCTTCTTTCTTTGTAAAGTCCTTGTTCAACTCATCCCTTTCTTTTTCAAGATTGGTATAAGCTGATTTTAGTTTTGAAAGCTAGACTGTTAAATCAGAAATTTAATGTTTTAAAGAGTTGATGGTTTTTGTTGAAGTAATTTGAAGATTATCAAATTTGTTTTGAAATTCCTTATCTTTAACAAGTAACTTCTTATAACCGATTTCAAATTCTGACTCGCGTTTTGTATTCATTTGAAAACTTTTTTCATTTTCCTTGTATCTCTCAAGCTCAGCAGTTAATTTCTCATTCGCGACCTTAACATCAAGATTGACCTTTTTTACTTTCTAAATTTCAATGCCACAATTGTCCAATAATGATTCAAATAGAGCACGTATTTCCTTATCATTCTCAGCATGCTGTGAAATGGAGCCTCCATTATAATTCATATCTGGAGTTGCTGAAGGAGTATTGCAACTACTTGGCGTATCCAACTATGTATCATAAGTGGGTGCTCGAGTCTCAGAATGCTGTTGCTCATGAGGAGACATATCAAATATATCATTATTGTGGCGAGTATTGAAGCTTGATACCTCAGATGGTGCACTGGTGTCATAAATAGGAGATGTGTTAGAGTCTGTGTCGTACTTAGCCTCTTGAAAATTTGTCATAAAGATGCAGTTCGCGTCGATGTCCTCACGTTATTCCATGTCATCCATAAGAGCCATAAAATCATTTTCCTCTACATTCAACCAAAACCTGCCTGTTTCTTTTGTAACAACAATGCTTTTTGCAAATGCACTGGATCTTTCTTTCTCGGCTTAGTAGGACAGTTCCTTGCCATATGACCTATACCCTGAGAGTTGAAACACTTACCGGGTTACCCTGATTCATATTTCCATAATTACCAATAACTGGAGCTGCCACATTCCTAATCTGATTACCCATTACATGATTTTCAACTTTCTGACCCATCTGATTCCCTGCATACTGACCCAACTGATTCCCTGTATACTGACCTAACTGATTCTGCATATTCTGATTACCCATGTGATATCCAGTAGCATATCCTTGCTGATTCCCAATAACTCTAACCATTTGTCCTTCGTTACCCATATTAAAACTCGGCTAAGTAATCTGCTTATTGCGAGTGTTAGATGAAATCCTTTGGTTGTTGTTTGTTAGATTAGAATAGCGTCCTTGGAATGCCTTTGGTAAATAAGCAAATGCTTGTGTTAACGCAGCAGTAGATTCATCATTGTTAGTGAACTCTGGTTCTTGGAATTATGGATACGGTTGTTGTAGAATAACATGTTGTTGTGGGTAGAATTGTTGTTGGTAGACAGGTGTTGGTTGTGGAATGTATGGTGGTTGCATGTAGTTATGAGTGGAAGATGATGATGGTTGATGTGGTGTGTTTGCAGGTAAAGGTGTTATGTGTTAGCAATTAGTGCAAGAGGATCATGCTTTTTAGCGAGTAATTCTACCCTTACTTCATTTGCCTCATCTTGGTTATGCTTTAAGAAGTCATACAGCTGATCATAGTCAACTTCATGCAAGTTCTTTGTCTGACAAACAATGGCGATGTATCTTCCCTATTCTGGTTGTAGCTCATTCAGAAAAATGGTGTAGTTAGCTACGTTCTTCTCTGTGAGGTTGTGTCTAGATAAGTCATTCATGATCTTACAGAACCTGTGATAGTATGACTATATTGATTCACCAGGAATGGAAGTGAACTTGTGTAGTTCCTTGAGCAATTGTGTTTCCAATTCCTAATTCCCGATGTTTTTCCCGTACATTAACCTTTTTACTCTTTCCCAGACTGCATGAGCACTTCCTTTATTATCAACAGTGGCATAAGTTGTTTCAGGTAGACCAGAAATGACGAGATGAAATTCCTGATCATCAGCTGCAATTTGTTGTCGGTCTTCCTTTGTGTGCTCAGCCTCAGTCTGATATCTGTAGTATGGTTGTACTGGGGGTTCCATTAGGTTCTCAAGGGTCTAGTACTTTTCGTGGTTTAAAGGGTCCTTCCAAAATGGAATTGATAAGAAGTTTTCCATTTGGTTTCTCTTAAGATAGCGCATCATACGACTAGCCCACTGTGAGTATCCACCCTTAGACAACATGGGAGGTTGGTTTTCCACACCGGCTGCGTGAATATCTTGATGAGTTGCCATTGATGAAGTTATGTGTGATAAAGTTGATCTTGGATCAGTTCAATGATGTAGGAGTTCTGTTTGTTGAAGGTTAAGTTCGATGAGTTTGACCTTGTCCAAGTTCTATGTCATTGACTTTGTAAGTTCGATGAGTTTCCATGTTCAAGTTCTATGTCGTTGACTTTGCAAGTTCTATGAAGATGCAAGTTCTATGAAATTTGCAAGTTCTATGAAAACTACAAGTTCTATGAAATTTGCAAGTTCTATGAAAACTACAAGTTCTATGAAATTTGTAAGTTCTATGAAATTTGCAAGTTCTATGATCTATCTAACTTATACAAGCTAGAATATTTTCCCTTAGTCGAAGTATCTCACAAGCTTATACAAGCACGGAAAGTACTGAGTAAGCCCCAAATCGTGTTGAAGAAGTTCCGTTGATGAAGTTCAATGAGACCCTAAACTTGTAAGTTCTAAGAACCCTAATTTCCAAGGGATGAACCCTTAAACTACAAGTTTGATGGAATTCCAAAAACTTCAAAAACCCGTTTAATAATAATTTACTAGTATTATTAAACGGATATATATATATCTCTATATTATATATAACAGGAGGCGTTACACGTAGATAATGCCACGTAAACGCCACCTCATTGCCCAGTAATTCAATATCTGCCATGTCATCACATTCATGCCATGTCAGCAATTTTTTATTAAATATTTATTCCTTTAATATTAATTTCGAAATCCATTTATTTCATTAATTTCGGATTCCATTTATTTCATTTAATTGATTTTCGAAAATTTGTTTGTACAAAAATGTAAGATGGATTCGAACTTGGGACATTGAATAATGTTAATAACCATGCCAACCACTAGATCAAGACTGTTTTTTGATTTATTGTTTGCAAACAAAAGCCTATAAACTTTCCAAACAAACATTACCCTAGAAATTAGTAAAACTTATATAAAAAAAATACGCCCTATTACCAGCCATGCTAAACCCTAATGCGATCTTTATTCTGCCTCCTATGCTAAACCCTAATGTGATATTTAATGGTCTTCATTCTTGTATCATACAATCCTCAAATCTTTGTGATCATAATACAATTATTGATTTTTGCAGGTTTCATGTTTTATGTATCCATTCTTCAAAGTCGAGATAATTTTTGTGTTCATGATTATGATATTTGGTACTTTTATTATGTTTTTCTTTTCTTTCTTATTTGTGTGCCGAATATTCAGTTTGAGGGATGGAGCAGAAAATTGCATTCAACAAGTTTTACCTATGTCTCTTCTACACATAATGAATTTTAATTCAGAAACTTCTATACATAATGTCTCTTAAAAGTATACATGCATTTTGACTCACCCATAATGTCTCTTAAAAGTATACATGCATTTTGACTCACCCATATAAGTTACATGTTTTAACCTGAACCTGTTTTCAATCCCCCCAACCTATCCGATTTGCTAGCTCTAGGTCGTATGTGTGAATTTAGTACAACTCTATCAACAACCTAAAGATCCTGTATGCAGGTTAGAAGACCAAAAGTTTCAAAAGCCAACTTTATGCATACAAACTAGCTAAACCAAAGTGCCATTTATACGATGAGACAAGCGTCAAGCAACAATTGGTCAGTTGTGGTCTCTCAACGCATAACAAAAAAAATACCAAAAGAGCACGTCCGACCACAAGTGAAGAAGCTAGGCGACAACAATTTATAACAGAAAGTTGTAGGGTTCTAAGCTTAGTGCTTGGGAAAAGAGAGTTGGAACATGACGTTGACACGTCTGTATGCATTTTTTTTAACAGGTATTATAATACAAAACTTAGATGTAACATAAGATATTTATTATGATAGGCACTGAATAAATTATGATCAGCAGAGATCAATTTAATAGCCTGAATATAAGATTTTAACAAGATTTTTGTTGAATACTTGATAGAAGAGTGGCGTGAGGAAAACTTATATCAGTTGCTTATCTAAATATGTAATTATAATGAATGAGATCGGAACAGTTGACAATATCCCAGTGTTCATTGAAGGTGTGAAAAACAGGCATGTTCTCGTGTATGATTTATATTCTGACATGTTAACACCAAAATATGTAAATATAGTGATGATGGCGATTTTTGATTTCATGCCTACAGGAAACGAAAAATGTCAGGTTTAGGGATCGCATGTACAAAAACTATGATCCCAGAGCAAAGGTTATCAAAAAGTTAGCAGAGGAAGTTTTCTTGATTGTAGGCAGGGATCCCTTTATAGGGATCCCTTGATTGCACCTAGCTGTGGCAATTTCAACCCGTTTACTTTCTCAAAGGACTGCTTGTGCTCTTCCTTCGTTAGGTTAGAGCTGAAAGAATACTGTTTGCCAATCATAGCTAAGTTCTTACTCATTTACAAAGGTCTTTTATATAATTATAATGTAAATGATAAGTAGTTGTATCATAATTGTTTGGGTTACGCGGTTCAGACGATTGCCTTAAAAGCTGCATGAGATCCTTTATATGGTCGCTGCTAACTTATTTGAGCCTAAAGTTTACCAGTAAGTGGTTGATTACAAAGGACAGCCGCTGATCTCAATAGTTTCCCAGGATCTTGATCACAGTGTATTATTCTTATCTTTGGAATAAACTTACTTTCTCATGAAAATTATAATTATGATTATATCTTACAAAATTTTAGCTTAGATTTTGTAATTTACCCATCTGAGCTGTTTAAAATTTATGATATCCCAAATTTGCCATTCGGCAAGTAATGGGTCGAAAAGCCACCTTTGATCATTAATATGTTATGAGAAGTTCTTTTACTTTCAAAATGTATATCATTTGACCTATATCAGTACATATTGATAACAAAGAGCAAGGAAAATAAACTATAAAATACTACTATATTTAGCAGCACACTTATTTTTCATTTCAAATTTAGCAGGTGGACCTAAATTATAGTTTGTGGTTTGAACGGACAACAATGCTCCTCAGAGGTGCAGGATCTGGACCTATATTGGGAAGTGGGTCCCTACTTGCCCAATGCTAAGTAAGGTACCTTTATAATCAGTTTCATAGTATGCCAACTCAATCTCATATGCTACAGATGGAAATTTGGTTTATGGTCGATCATAAGTGGGTCAAATGAGTCAAATCAGTTAATTGCTACATCTCCGTCACATATTTTCCATAACCCATTTTGACATGTTACCCAATACGTCGAACTTAGCAACTTAGCATGAGTGTAACTAAATGAAAGTGTCATCATTAAAATCTTTTTTTCAATCAGGTGAAGGTTATCGGAGCTTTATTCAAGGGTTAGTGATGGAGTGCAACAGAGAAGAAGCGTTGAGGGCAAAAGAGATGGGGGAAAATAAGATGGAGAACAAAGACTTCTATGCGGCTCTAAAGATTGTAGTCAAGGCTAGCTAACTAACTGTTCTTTGTCCAAGGTATGCAAGAAGGGTCACTTCGTTGCGATGTTAATTTTTCCATTCGTCAAATTGGTCATTTAGAATTTGGGTACATGGTTAATTTTATGAATTAGGCAGGGAACTCACCAACCATTAGCGTCAATTAAACTCGGATTAATATGTGGAAGCGACATGGTATTTTTCTATCATGTTCCAATACATGGTTCATTGATTCCATCGTCGTACTAACATTCATTATCTTATTTAATGACAACATATGACACAAAGAGTTGTAACATTTATGATAGCGCCTGATGGTTTAGGTGATGATCACATATATATAAGATACTATGTTAATAAAAAAAATGAACTTTATAATGCTATTGATTCTTTTTGTCACACTCTGAAAGACTGCGTTTGATTCAAGTTTTCAATATTCAGTCTAAACACTCGAAACTATAGCTACTGCAACTTCAAGTTGCAATAGTTGGTCTAATCTCACATCAGAGCGTATGATTATGATCATCTTACGTTTATTTTTTTCTGTACCCATGGTAGATTGGCAGTAGTAGATATCAAAAGTAGTAGCCATACATAAATTTTCTATGATACTACTAGGTTTGAGCAAGATATGTTGCTGGAGTCAGCAAGTTCAACTACTAGACGCGCTGAATATTTATTGAACATCATTAACAACAAGTCAATTAGTGCAGACGTTCCTATCTGAATTGAGTAGCATTCACAGGTACTAAAATAATGTTGCAACTTTTACCAGGCTATCCGAGAATTTCAATGTTTAAATACCAAGTTACTCATGTCAAATGGATTGGAACACCTACCACAAGAATAAAACCAGGTAATTAAATACATTCTAAAGAATGCTTGGGACCGTTGGGCTAAAATGTTTAACATCATGTTTTACTATATTTCGGAACTTGCTGTAATGTACATTTGCTTACTGTCATAAGCCAATCTAAAATAAAATAAATTCTAGGTCCAATCCAATCAGGCTTCTTATATTTGCATTTAACGCAATTTACATGTCTTTAAGGTCTACAATAGTGGTGGAATCTCAACCAGTTTGCTCATGAATGGGTTGATTTGAGTCAGGTTTCATTGTTAAAACGGGTCACACTGGTGACTGGTCAAGCGGGATGTAAGTCGCTTGAATTGTATATTTAATGAATACACTACTTTTAATTCATGTTTTAGATTATATTGATTAATCTTGCTGGCCATTCCCTCGAACTTAACATGACTTAAGGCAATGATGCATGTAGGATGGATCTGCATGGTTGCATTATTAGTTAAAACATGTAGAATGGATCGATGTGAATTTAGTACGTGTAGCATTAAAATGGCTTTAGCGTTAACAGAGTTCAAGGCCTTATGTGGGTTTACCAGTTCAGAGGTATATACATGTTTTTAGTTCAATTTTTTTTATTTGATTATTTAGTAATGCATGACATTCTTTCACTATGTACCAAAAATATTCCAGAGTCCTTTAATCGAATGCATTGCAACATTTGGCTATCTATTTGAATTGCGGTTTATGTAATTATCAAGTGTGAAGCATTTGTATCTACACGCTCATAATTATTAGCAAATAACTTTTGAAAACAAATAAGTTCTTTATTAACTTTAAATTTCACAATGATGCAAATATTAAAACTGATCATAGTTGTATCTAAGATTCACTTTGTAAATTTATAAAGGTTGATTCATAAATAGCTTTTTTCGTTTTGCAGGCAATTCAAAAGCACAAGTTTGTTGATATGTTGGATGATCTGGGTTCCGCTGATCTAAGTGTATATGTTGACTTTCCTGCAATCAGGCAATCTGGTTAGGAAATTTCTTATCCGTATTGCTTTTAGTGGCAGTGTATTCTTGCATTTTCAAATATCACTCAGTCACAGTTTCTTGGTAATCTTGGAAAAAAATTTCGCGTGGAAACGTTGCTACAGAACTTCACAGCGGAGCAAGCTGAGTCTCTGCAAACATGGTACTGGCGGTTGGTGAGGGAAGGTGAAGCCCCATGTTAGGAAGGCCCGGATGAACAGAAGGTAATACCAGTTTTAAATTCTTAAAGTTATGCTATTTCACAAGTATATAGGCCGTTTCAAGAGTCAAGGAGCAAGTAAAGATTGAAGGTTTCATTTTGCTTTCCAACACTCACCACTCTTGACTCCTATATATACTCTATAAGCACACCATCCTTTTCAAGACCAGTTTCCTTCCAAACTCCAGCATCTCATTACTTTTGTACAAGAAAAATTAGGTATATTTGATCATTTCAATTAGTAACGGTGAAAAATGTAAAGGTAAATGAGTTTTTTTCTTGATCAAATATCTTAAAAGCACAATATTTAGAGTGTGAATATGTCACACCCCCAAAATCGGGTCCAGCGGAAGCATACATGTAGCTGGGGTGTAACTCAATTGATATCACAACACTAGTTCAAAAATGGTTTGCACTTGAATCATTTTGAATAAAATAGTTAAATCAAAATGTTGAATTTACATTGTTAAAAGTAATGCGGAAGTAGGCCATTAAAATAGTTAAAAACGGTCCCCAAATGAATAATCAGAGTCTTCTATGACCATGCCATGCCCTGCCAAAACCTCCTGTAGCGTGCCATTGGTTAATACCTGAAAATACATGCTAAAGTGTCAACACAATGGTTGGTGAGTTCATAGAGTCTTGTGAAAAAGAATGTAATGCATTGAAATGAAGATTCCCCAGCAAAGGCATCGTAAATCCACTCAGTTCCAAGTCCCGCCATAAGAGACTTGTAACCTGTGTGTTTACAACCCACTGCCAAATGTAATAAGTTTGATACAAAAGCATTGTAATTCAGTAATAAGGCTGATGCAAAGGCATCGTATTTCAGTAATAAGACTTGATGCAAAAGTATCGTATTTCAGTAATAAGACTTGATGCAAAAGTATCAGGAATTTATCAGTAATTTTTGTATGTACAATTGCCCAAGTATAAAGTAAAGTACTAAGATTTCAATAATGAAACCCACATTGTCTCTTAAGCTCATGACCCCGAAGCTAGACGTACTAAAACTTGCCCCAAGTGAGTGTTTACCAGACACTCGTAATTTAGAAATGAAATGCATTCGTAATTCCGTTGGAGCAACCCAAACACGAATGGAGGAGTCACCCTCAATAGATCTATTCACTCACTCTCGCTCGTACTGTAATTAACGGTCCATGAAATAAAGGGGACTTGTCGTGACGTGGTAATAAGACTACTTAAGCAATGTAAGAACTTTATACTTTGGCATTGTACAAAAATAGTTGCTGTAATGTATTCTCCCCCATGGGATTTGAAATCGTATAAAAGCATAGAACAAGTATTGAAGCATGTATCTCCCCCAAAGAGTTTATAAAGAAATTTAACAAGTAAAAGTGGGGCTATGACTCACCTGATATGATGGTACCATGAACATGTAATGAGCTGAAAAACAAGGCGCGCACACTAGCCGCAACCTAATATGAATGATGAACGATCTACTTTAGATCATGAAATGATGTTATGAATGTCCATGCACATGTTTCTATACCACTCTACTCTTTGGAAAAACACTTGTTGTTATCAAAAGTATATATTCCAAGAATTTGGAAAATATTGCTATTAGAAAATATAAATGGCTAGTTATAATATATATATACTTATATATATATAACGTAAGTTTCCATGTAAGCGTTGAAATACTCGGGTTGTAATCCTTGAAATGATGAAAACATACTCATAATAACTAATACTACGTTAGTTATAAAGCTCGGTACTTGATATTACTTCTAGCTCAAAAATGTAATTCGTAGTTTTTGCGCCAAATTTAATAAAAGCTGTCAATTATAAAATGGTTTTAGCCGATTTTCAAACGTGAATATCTTTGTCGTTACTTGTCCGTTTTACTTGTTCTTTATGTCCACGGTTACGTCTTAGTATGTAGTAATATATTTTGGAAAGCTCGGCTCCTCCGGGTTACGTCTAAAGTCTCTTTTTGTCCAATGAAAAACGTCCAACAGCATACATTTTCAGAAAAATACTTTTCGTCTACAATCTTGGAAAAATCATAACTCCTTCGTTATAGACTCTTTTTAATCCGTTCTTTCGCCTACGGATTCGTTTTTGAAAGTATTTTCTAAAAATTTTGCCAAAGTTTCCTTGGTGTTTATTGATTTTCCAGATTTTTACAAAACGGGACAGCATGTCTAAAATAGGTTCCAAATCAAGTTTCCAAGGTTAAAAACTAATTTCTACCATCACCAAACCTCTTGTAATCACCACATGGCTAATCTAATCTTACCATACACCTTCTTAGGGTGCCATGGACTCCTAACCAAGTTATTAGAGCAAGGGGATTCATAACTAAAAAGTTAGGGTTTGTATGTTTCTTTTTAGCCAAAATAAAGTGTGGTATAGCTACTTGTACATGGTTTTTAGCATGATACTTATGTAATACATGTAAAAATAGGATGATCCATGAAAAAATAAAGATGAAAACTTACTTGATAAAATGAGATGATTATAGGATGATTATGCTTGATGTTCTTGTGTTTTTGTTGCTTGATTCTTGATTAGGCTTGTAAAATGAACAAGTTTTGTGTTTTACTTTATGGAAAATGATCACTTGATCTATGTGATGATTTTGGGTCGTGGGTTACAAGAAGAGATGGGGAAGATGAGAAGAAAAATGTTCTTAGCTAGATAAAGTGAATTATGATTTGTGAAATTTTGGTAAAGTATGGTATAAGAGGTTTATTAGTAAAATATGAATACATTAATGCACATGGTTAAAGGGTGTGGTCTTGGGCCGGTTTTTGGGTGTGAAAAGGAGTAGCCAAAACGGTTTTGATCACTTAGAAAATATAGTGTAGCGTTAAGTGTTATTACGCGTTATTCGTTAAAATCGGGTACCGGGTTTAATAGCAATAAACGTTCACGAAGTTAACCGGGATGAAATAAAGTTATAATAATGTTAAAAACATATTAAAAATATGTTGGGTACATTTACTGAGTGATCGGGTGATTAATGTTTAGTTTTAACGAAAACCGTCGTTATATTCATACGCGTACGTTATAAATAAAATAAATTTCCAAAATACTGGGTAACTGAATGTTATAACTTTTATGATATTAAAATGGATATAAAAATATGTCGGGACCATCGTGGGAATATTTAGATATATTCGTCGTGTATAAACCGGGTGTTAACGTTTACTATAAATACTTATACGTAAAAACGTTAAATGTACTGAATATAGAAATTTGAAAATCCTGAGAGTGGTATAACATGAAAATGCTGTTATGATGATATGCAGACTATCCCCAGTCCGTATGCAGTGTACTTAACACTAATGAAATGAATTCGCACCTAAACCAATCCGGTTACGCGAATTTGAATACCCGTAAACTAAATTTACGATGAAATGAGTAATGCAAGTGAATGATGAAAACTTTTCCGGAAATGAATAGTGTTCAGTGAATAGTAAATTTCCAAAAAGTTTCTCAGAATATCAAATTGACCTCGAAAACGATGAATAGTAAAACGATGAATAGTGTTTTGATGAATAGTGATTTATGAATAGTAAAAAGTCGAAGTTTGGGAAAATGACCAGAAATGGTAAATGACGTGAAATGGTGAGTTGTGACAGAATATTATATATACGTCGGCGGCCATGTTGTTTTTATGCATTTATTTTGTAAGTATCATACTGACCTTATGTCATAGCAATACTCGAAGGGAAGGTCGGAACTAGGCTGACTTCGACTCTCTTCCGTCTGTGAAGCAACCTGAAAATGCATGCAACAAATAACCTTACCATTTGTTACTTGATAGGATAATTAGTGTAGCATTTCATTTGTTAATGAGGTTAATCAGGACAAATTTAGTAACCATTTATTCTCAGTACCATTATACCATTAGTTGATGCAAATGCTTAATAAATGGATATTACTGCTACTAAATAAAAAATTAAATCTGAGAAAAAAGATAACAATAAAAAAATATCAGTATCTATGAATGTAACAAAAGATTATTAGCGTTAGTCACCAAAAAAATTTCTAGGAAGAATCCATTAAATGGTTTTATTTATTTATACATGTTGGTGCTCGGGAGTTTGAACTTTGAAGTATTTTTTTAATTGATATAAAGGTTAGGGAGAAGAGGAAAGTAAGAGATTGCATTGTGATAAGGCAGGGAACTGCTCTTCGTTAGATTCGGAGTTTACAAAAGAAGGTTAATCTTCTCATTAAGGTTAAGTTGCTCCCTTCATTCTAACCGTGAGACATCTTAATGCATACTTAATATATATTATTTGTGGTAGAATTGTAGCTATGTTTTCATATCATAAATAATCAAGAGATACGTCATTTACATCTTTTAGTGATTACGAAAATGTACTCTAAAAATTATCAGCAATGCCGAACACCCCATGAGTAGATAACGGTTTTAGTAGAAATCCCAAAGATGCCCTTGGCATCTCAGGAAGTGCATTGCTTATGAAATAATTAAGGTATTTACCATGTCATCAGAATTAAGTCCAAAATGCCTTTTTTTCTTAATAAGCGAGAACTTTTATATAAATACCACCTCAAACAGGTCCAGGTCTTTTGATGATCATTATGATATACATATTGGTGCAATTTAGCCTATTACATAAGTAGAATGGAAGATCAGTTGTGTTTCTGTTCGGATTACGTATTCTTGCTCAAAAGTATTTAGTAATAACTTTGTTCTTTAAACGCAATATCAGCATATTACAATATCTCGACAATGCTAACATATGTGCTAGCATTTTTTAGTTCATCAGTTGTAGTTTTTTTAAACCAACAAAATGGGATGAGTAGAGTAACAAGTTAAAATGAATCATTTAACCTATGCAAGTTCTTGGAGCTAGAATGAGAGCATCGGTGGGTTGAAAGGCAACCAATACAAATATACATTGTTTTTATTTGTACATAGATTCGGTAATGAATTGGTTGAAATACAATCAAATTCAGTAGCATGAGGTAAGTAATACAATAATTATGACACAAATGTGATTTATGGTTTTTGGTAGACTACTACTACGGGTTGACTACTTTTGTGTTTATAAAGTAAGCAATGTTAAGATTAACAAGTAATAGTTTCATGCAGAGATTGGATTTGCTTCGTAGAAGTTTTAAAGTGGACAACCCCTTGAGGCATGTAAACATTTTCTGTGTACTAGCGTGATGTATTATTGCATTAAGTGAGTATTTTTGAGGAAAATATTGATGAAGTGCAAATTGTCATCTCTTATAGTAATCTTTACACAATGATTTTAATGGAACATGGTGAAGATATTTTAGTCCAAATTAGCCAAACAACTTTGATGTAATATGATTGCTATGTATGTTTTCTTTTTATATGTTTATAAGTTTCCATGGGCCTGATCTAAATATTTATTTGTGCAGAATGATGACGAATTAGGAAAACAAAAGTTGGTCAAGTTCCAACTCCTGAAATACATATGCAGATTTATTTGAGATATATTCAACAAATGTATCTTAATGCAATGTACGGTGTTTTGCGAGCGACTAATGGATCACTTGATTCCATATAAATTAATCTCCAACCAATACAATAAAGTTTTACATGTCAAACATTTTTGCCGTTATTCATTATTTATTTACTTGCAAATAACTTTTGTCTAACAATATGAACAAGTGTTGATTGTAAGGAGTTTATAAGAATATATTCATCTTCATGGTTGTATACATATTTTAAAATTTAGACTACTTTTTTTTCCTTTTTTTTAATCTTTGAACAAATGATCAATTTCCGCTATTTATTTTTTTAGCACATAATGTTCATGGGTAAATAAACCAAATTTATCATTCACTTACTAACGATAATAAAAACTTTTAACACCCTTCTTTCGCTATAGAAAAATATGCCAACGATATTTATTAGTCATGCCCGCCCATCGGGCGGGCTTTGAAACTAGTATATATATATATATATATATATATATATATATATATATATATATATATATATATATAACAGGAGGCGTTTGAAGAATATGCCACCTCATTGCACAGTCATTGCCCAGTAATTTATTATCAGCCATGTCATCACATATATTGTCGCCATGTAAGCAATTTTTTAAATTTATTTTATTTGCATTTTCCATGTCATCATTAAATAAATCAGATTTTTTTTGCATAATAATTTCGGATTTTTTTTCTTCTATATTAAAATTTCAGATAATATGCCACCTCATTGCCCAGTCATTCATTATCAGCCATGTTTTGCATAATAATTTTGGATTTTTTTCTTCTATATTAAAATTTCAGATAATATGACACCTCACTGCCCAGTAATTCATTATCAGCCATGTCATCAGTCATGTCATCACATATATTGTCACCATGTAAGCAATTTTTTAAATTTATTTTATTTGCATTTTCCATGTCATCATTAAATAAATCCGATTTTTTTTGCATAATAATTTCGGATTTTTTTTCTTCTATATTAAAATTTCAGATAATATGCCACCTCATTACCCAATCATTCATTATCAGCCATGTTTTGCATAATAATTTCGGATTTTTTTCTTCTATATTAAAATTTCAGATAATATGCCACCTCATTGCCCAGTCATTTATTATTAGCCATGTCATCACATTGTCGCCATGTAAACAATTTTTTAAAGTACCTAAAACTCAAATTGAAGCAATTTACGGCAATATAGATCAAAACTACACGAGTTTAGAGGCTAAATGACCCTTAAAAAATGTATGAAATTACACATCATTAGTAAATTTAAAATTTATGATTGAAAGCAAGGATGGTGAACCAGTTTTCTCTAGATATCTGAACCAGTTTTCTCTTGATATCTATGAGATAATAATCTAACATGACCGAATGGTACCAAAACTAACTATATGATACGAAAACAAATAACCGATAAATGATCCTCAAAGAACGAAACAATCCATATGTCATAGTCTGGGAGTGTTTGTTTAAGCTAATTTTTGGGCTTATGTGCTTATATCTCATACGTCCATATATGTTCGGCAATTTTTTTAGTTTATGGCTTATTTCCCATATTTAAGTCATAATAAGCCGGGTCAAAAAACCTCAAGTATCAGCGGTAAGAGAAGAAAAACACAACATTGTGAACGCAATATCAGGATATAAATGTAAATGATGTTTGCAAGTATCATAATTGAATGGTTACAAAAATCATATAAATAGAGATCACATATCATATGTAAATATTGATATGGAAACACAAAATTTATAAATGGAGAAAAGATACCCAATAAAATTCTAGCAACCGGACTACCGAGGTGCAATTGACAATTGCTTACAGATATAGCATTCATGGGTGTAAATGTAATTTCCATAAAATTAAAAGACCACTTTCATTTTTTTTACCATTTTTAATTAGTTTTGCTATTAAGTTTGCACTTTTTACATGTTGTATTATCAGAAAAGTTTATATTTACCTAATGTAATAAGGTTGATATTTACACAATTTTAGTGTATAAGTAAAATTTGAAGAATATGTTAAAGAAATATGGAATTTTGATGTTTAAGTTACGTTTATATAAAATTGCCTATTGATATACCAGATCTTGATGTGATTCTATTGTGGGGTTATTAAACATTGTAACACCCTTAAAATTTGGTACAACGGAAGACTTAATCAAGCTTTCGGGTGCTACGGTGATTGGTACACAACGCAAGCATAGGAAAACGAGATAACATTATCTGTTAAAATAAAACATTTAAAATCCAAACATAAGTTTACATATGTTCAAATACTTAAAGGTAAGCCCAAAAGAAAGCATAAGATAGGTCCCCAAAATCATTATTAGAGTTTGAATTGATCCTTTAGCCATCCACTTGCCAAGCCTCCAAACAGGAATCATCAACAATAATCAATCTTAAACACCTGAGAAAACATGCTACGTCAGCTAACGCCGGTGAGTTCATAGATTTAAGAAAACAGTAATAGAGATGGACCAAGAGTAAGTAGATTGCTATACTAGTCTAAGATAGATATAAATCACCAAAATCCACATAACATCAAACATCATGAACAATTCAGCATCTAAATGACAGGGCACACGAGCCCTCTCTCGTAATGACGTAAAAGTAAGGCCCTAGGAAAATCTGACCTTAGCCAAGCATCACGATATAGCAATACGTAGTATTACTAACCTGGTCTAAGACAAGATCTAATGCATACTTAACCTTAGCCAGTTGACACGATATAATAAATCAAAAAGCAGTAATAGTATTTTTTGGGTAAAAGGTCAAAAGACCCGAAAAAAAATAAAAAAAGCAGTAATAGTAGGTCCATGTAAAAATAGTTGAGCATGTTTTCGCACCGAAAATTTCAAATACAGTGTATGAGTAAGAGTGGAGCTATGAAACTCATAATGCACAAACACCAAATATATCACGAGCATATTGGCACAACAACCGAACCGAAGAACAGTACAACAACTCAAAGGTAGATTAGCACAACACCAAGTATGACAGCATGGCACAACTGACCCGACACAACCTAATAATATAAAACTTGTCTTAAGTGTATTCTAAAAAGAACCGCAATAGTTTTAAAAAGTTAACTATCCCCAATATTTTTCATTTACAATTCCAAGATATCCTTATTAGATCCATTTACTAGTGTTTGGTATCATCATGTGTGCAATGGCGACCCAACATTGAATCAAGTGAACACACTCCAAAACAAGTGACGACGGAATTAACTCACAAGTATTACACCTAATAAACATAACAAGTAGTCGATGGTTTTGTAGTCGTCGGTTTATTCCCATAATCCCATTTGATTTTCATAAAATATTCTTGTTTATATATTAGAACGAGCATTAGCGTAATTTGTCCCTTTTTATTTGTTATTTCCAAGTCAAAATACTTTAGTAAATTTCATTTCCAAAGTAATTTAGGCGACGAGTTTTTACAAATTGGTTTACTATAATATTTCTCGTCACCATATATTTCCCAGTCCGATGTTGCAAAATTTCCAAGCAAACCGACTACCAATCAATCAACCAAAAAGACATATAATCCTACAAGTAATTTAATAATCCTAATATGGTATTTCTCGGAATTCGTGTCCTCGAAACATTTAATAATTCTCATTAATTTAAAACGTTTCATTTAAAATGTTGTATTTTTTAATAATTTTTCCTTCAAATATTAAATAACAAAAGAGTTTTTGACAATTAATATTTTTCATATCAGTTGTTATCATTTATTTCATTTCTATTTTCATATAAGGATTTCTAATAATATATTTTTGAGTTATTATCCATTTCGAGTCACAAGTTCGGAGTTGTTAACTCTCGGGCACAATAATTAACCATAACGTCATAATGTCCAAATAAAGTCTAAGTTCCATGTATCGGCTTGTCGGGGTCAAGCAGAGACTGCAAAGTCTCAGTGACACCGACGTGGCTCAAAACATTACATATAGAATATCAAGTTCAATATCATCAATAACAATAACAAGTTAACGGCCCTAGATCCTACGGCACGTTAACCAAGAATCAAGTCCGACCATACCTATCCAACAATAATAACAACAACCCAACAATAATAACCACAAGCTAAAACCATCATCATCATGCCAAGACCATGAGGGTCTCGGCTTCATCCTCTCGACACCACAAAAACCAAACAAGCCTTTTTCCTCTTCTCGGCCAAAATCCCACAACAACAAAAACTTCAATAAACTCAATCTAATCAAATTCCTACATCTAAATTCGGCCTCAAAATCATTAAACCCACAAATTGAATCAAACATGAATCTCGACAACAAGGTAACATCACACAAGGACTCATAAGCTCGACACGAGAATCAAATCAACCATAACGTAGCTCATGGTTAGGCCTCAACTCGACAACACACACACACACACTCGATACCAAACTTTGACTTATTCATGTTTTTAGTTATTAAAAAGTTAATCCACATATGTTTTGACCTAAACCCGAACCAAAAGTGACGAAAGTCAACTTGTTATACACGAGTTGACTCACACCAAATCACCACCAAAGAAGAAATGGTGTATCCTACCTTCAAACTCAGATCTAATCTTATTCTCCTCAAATATCACAAAAGTGCATCTTGTTCTTTCTTCTTGTCAAAAGGGTGTTGTAGATATGTTAAGCCATTAGGTGTAAAAGCACGTTGGATTCTTCAGTCTTATTGAGTCATTAGTTCGATGAGTTTGACCTTGTCCAAGTTCTATGTCATTGACTTTGCAAGTTCTATGAAAGTTCCATGAAGATGCAAGTTCTATGAAAACTGCAAGTTCTATGAAATTTGCAAGTTCTATGAAAACTGCAAATTCTATGAAATTTGCAAGTTCTATGAAAACTGCAAGTTCTATGAAATTTTCAAGTTCTATGATCTATCTAACTTATACAAGCTAGAAGATTTTCCCTTAGTCGAAGTATCTCACAAGCTTATAAAAGCAAGGAAAGTACGGAGTAAGCCCCAAATCGTGTTAAAGAAGTTCCGTTGATGAAGTTCAATGAGACCCTAAACTTGTAAATTCTATGAAAGTTCTATGAACCCTAATTTCCATGTTTGATGAACCTTTAAACTACAAGTTTGATGGATTTCCAAAAACTTCAAAAACCCGTGTTTTTCACCCATTTAACGTTTCCAAAGCAATTCTTTTGACAAAAATACTTCAAAATCACTTAACTTTGAATAAAGTTTAGACCTTTAACGTTTATAACTAATTTTGAAGAAGTTTTTACGTCACTAAATGTTGGTAAAATGAAAAGAAACAACTTTGACACGTTTTTGATTAGTTTTTGCACAAAAACTTACAAATAAGCACAAGATATAAACAAAATACAACAACTTTAAACAATAAAATGTAAAATATAGAAAATTTTTATGAAAAGCACATGTTTTTATAGTAAAAGACGCAACTTTTTTGAAGTTTCAACACAAAAAACGAAACACAAACACTCCTAAATCATTGTTAGGCGATTGATACCACTTGTAGGACCGTAGATATATCAACTCTATCACTATATATGGTACGTATAAGATGGTGGCAACAAGAGATATATGTATGAACTTAGAGAGAGAAAGTAGAGAGAAGGAAGAGAGAATTCTTATTAATAAACACACACATACACCTTGAAGCACACATACAAATGACTAGGTATGTGCCTTTTATACTTCCATCACATGCTTAATGGATGGGCTTTCTATGGGCTTTTGCAAATGGACTTTGGTTTACATTTCTTTATAAGACTTACACTTTTAACTGATATTACCAAGTCCATAGCACATTAACTAAATATAACTTATACATTCTATGACAGGTTACAAAGATACTAAATGTAGAATGGACCAACACTTTCTTAGTGCTAACATGTAGATTGATACCTAACAAGACCACTTGATTTGATGTTGCTATGTGAGCGGTTTGTTTCTATGGTAGTAATGGTAATGGTAATGCGATTTGTGGGTGAATTTGAGTCCTGAGATTAGTGTTTCCTAACATAGCCACTTCTTGGTTCCAAGCAAAGATGTGAAGTAAAATAGGCGCTTTACCGTGTCTGTGTAGAGATAGTTTTTGGCTAAGTGAAACTGTGTCGTAGCATTGTACTTTCCGGTGAAACCATCCACGGAAGTACTTATTGATAAAATATTCTCGAGATGATGTGTAGTTTTCTTGCCCTTATAGCTTCTCGATATAAATTGCTAAGACCTGAATGTGTTGAAGGCGAGTCTTCATCATCTTCAATTACAGATGTTACATGAATGAATCCCTGTCAAGTTATCAACAAACAATAAATTAGCTATTAATCCATCACTTTGACTAGTTTTTAACACAACAAAATGGATGTTCAAGACGGTGGGTGTTTGGGAATGCTTATTTATAAGTTATATATGCATATTTTTAAATGACGAGCGGATCCATGTTTTATGTAACTACTATGTGTAACCTAAAAAAAGCTTAAACAACTACCAGATCCGTGTTATATACAACTACTATGCACACCCATATATCAAGAACCTCAAAAGTAAACTACACGTAGCCTAACAAAACCTTATACACTTGCTGCATCAGTGTTTTATACACCTACTATGAGTAACCTTATATTAAGCACATCAGATAGCAAACTACGCGTAGACTAATGGAATCGCATACACCTACTGCACCAGTGTTTTATATCAACAGCATCAAAAATAAAACACAAAAAAAGAACATGATAATGAATATGACAAATCTAAAAATGATATTGTATGCTAGCTGACTAGAGTAACAATAAACAAAAAACTAACACATCAATGACTTAAAAACAACTGCATCAATCAACAAAAACAAATATTGAATATAACAGTTCTAACATTAAATTAAGTCAACTAAAATAAAAAATAATAACACAAAAACATATTTTGGTCTAGCAACACCACCAAGCTAACGACAACAAGACGAAGTTATCGACATATCTTTCCATCTAACACTCACACCAGACTCTGACAACGATGGCTTCAACTATTTTCATCAATCTCAGGCTACATCAATTTTCACTTTTTTCAAATCAATTTAACAAAACACAAACTTTCCTTACCTTCAAAAACACACACACAAACACAGACCAATGTTCTCAATTGATACATGTACCACTCAATTAAAAAACAACGGAATTTATTAATTTAATCAATTAAATCAATTTGGGTCAATTTTTATAAATTGTGAATATTAGGGTTTGTTTGTTTGGAAGTGACAGGTGGACAAGATCATGGAAATGGTGGAG
Organism: Artemisia argyi; assembly: GCA_030686995.1. Classification (NCBI taxonomy): domain Eukaryota; kingdom Viridiplantae; phylum Streptophyta; class Magnoliopsida; order Asterales; family Asteraceae; genus Artemisia; species Artemisia argyi. Next base: position 203,006,585 of record CM060709.1, on the reverse strand, counting down.
AGAAAGTGGTGAAATGGTGGTGCGACGGAAGTGACGGTAGAGAATCAAGAGAGAAAGTGGAGAGTTGAGAGAGATGGGAGAAAAAAAAAAGAAAAAGAAAAAACACTATATATAACCCTAGGTGTAAATTGACTACTATACCCCTTCTGATTAAAAAGGGGGGAGGGATGGGACACATGGCACAATTTGGTGGCTTCCTAGCCTTTTCATTTTAACATGTTTTCTCAATATATATATATATATATATATATATATATATATATATATATATATATATATATATATATATATATATATATATATATATATATATATATAGGGTGAGGATCAGGTACGTTTTTGTCTTTTAGTGCGGATGGTATGGACGAATCTCAGCCCTCCATCTAGTCAACCATCTGAAAAAGGCGGAGTGGCAATATCGTAAATATCCCGTCTTTTTTTAGAATCGTTACTATCATATTATCTTTTTTTCTGAAAAAAATTCAAAAAAATCTGAAAAAATTAAAAAAAATAAAGAGGACAACAAATAATTAAGAATCGCTGAAAAAAATTTCAAAAAAAAAAATCGTTTTCATCGTTAAAGGTATTGTGATATTAGCATATGATTTTAACTTTTTTACAAAAGTCAAGATCTGATATTGACAAAGTCAAGATCAGATCTTGACTTTTGTAAAAAAGTCAAAATCAGATTCTGATATCACATAAACTTTTTTACTATCGTAATCAAAAAAGTCAAGATCAGGATCAGATTCTGATATCACATAAACTTTTTTACTATCGTAATAAAAAAGTCAAAATCAGATTTTGATATCACATAAACTTTTTTACTATCGTAATAAAAAAAGTCAAGATCAGGATCAGATTCTGATATCACATAAACTTTTTTACTATCGTAATAAAAAAAGTCAAAATCAGATTCTGATATCACATAAAATTTTTTACTATCGTAATAAAAAAAGTCAAGATCAGGCTCATAATATTGTTAATATCACGATAGAACTCATAATATGGTTAATATCACGGTAGCACTCATAATCAAAAAAATAAAAAGTTCTTAGAAAAATCTGAAAAAATAAAAAAATGAAAGAAGATAACAATATTAAGGATCGCTCTAAAGGAAAAAAAATTAAAAAAATCATTTTCATTAAGAATATTAAAGAAGATGACAATAGCGCTAGATCTTGACTTTTTTTAAAAAGTCAAGATCAGATCTGGATTGGACGGACCAGATCAATCCGCACGTCCGCACTTAAAAATTGTATCCGCACGTGATCCTCACTATATATATATATATATATATATATATATATATATATATATATATATATATATATATATATATATAGTAGGGATCCAGTAAGAAGTAAATTAAAATAAGAAATGGTGAGAAGTGACCAAAACCACGCATTTGAGATGCAACGGCTTGCATTAGATGCATTTCTATTCATATAGATGCAACAGCTTGAGTTTCGAAAGTTAATTTGATGTATAGATGATGCAAATTGATTTTCATGATTTCGACACATGCAGAGGAACAAAAAACAAGAGAAATCATGAAATACATCTAATATACGTATATGCATCTGAATAAAAGCTATAAAACACACTATGGTGCGTTATAATGCATCTAAGATTATAGGGATGCATCTAACTTAGGTCGGTGCATCTCGGATTTGTGGTTATAATTCTTCTTATTCCTTCTTATTTTAAGTAATCTTCTTATTTGAGCCTAACTATATATATATATATATATATATATATATATATATATATATATATATATATATATAGACAGAGAGAGAGAGAGTTAATTACATAAATCGTCCTTGTGGTTTACTGAATTTTACGGATCTTGTCCCTGTGCTTTTTTTTTAAGCGGATTTGGTACCTGTGGTTTTGATTTTTACGGATCCTGTCCAAATTTTAACCCAACTCCTAACGATCGTTAAAAAGGACCTAACTTGTAACGTGAGGGCTAACCTTGTAATTTGGGTTTTCCTTCTCAAAATACAAACCACAAAGACGATTCATGTAATTTACTCTTAATTAAAAAAAAAAAAATTATTTTATTTTGTTATACAAATTTTTTTAAATTTAAATAAAAAAAATTTAATTTTAGTAAAAAATATATTTTTAATTTATATTTTTTTATAAAAAACTTTTTTTAGTTTTATTGTAGGAAATTTTTAAAATTTTATTATTATAGAAAAATTTAATAAAAAAAGTAAAATTAAATTTGGGCTTATATACTAAACGATTTTGTATGTTTTTAATTTTATTAAAAAAATTAAAATTTTATTAGTATAAACAATTTCAATAATACATTTTCATTAGTTTTTATACGTTTTATTTCCTTTTTGTACGTTTTTATAAAATTTATTTCCTTTTTGGACGTTATTATACGTTTTATCCGTTTTATACTGTTGAGGCAACATTATCAAGATTTCATAATGTTTTAATGATGACAAATAAACCTTCGAAACACATAAAATAACAAATGTTAGCCGAAATTCCCCGAGCCTCATTTTTGCTCCAGGCGCGTTGACGCGTGGCTAACGCGCCAGGCTACTGTATGGCTCAGGACGAATTTTGAAAGACGACTTTCCCCTTACCCGAAAAATATGGATCTTTCATTGCAGGTATAAATATGATAAGTGCTTCATTAGGAACACTCGAAACAGGTTTCAGACTTAGAGGGATTTAAAATCACGACCTCTCGTTTTTTGACAAAACACCAACTCAAACATTTTATCAAACGCCCCTAGCCAAGGCTTTTCTAAACTTAGGGAGCTTATATACATCACGTAACCTCATGTGAAAGCATCCATATGCTCATAACCCGTGCTTACGTCTTCTCTAATCACGTAACTAGTTTACTCCCTTATTGGTCAAACTAAGTCAAAGGTCACTTTGCTTAAACGCATCCTTTCCCGCTTATGTTATGCTTTACATCAAGGCAAAGAACTTGACTTGTTTGTATCAAGTTGTTAGTTGAGTACTTCGAATCATGGAAAGTCATGAGTTATGAAACTATGGATTCTCGACGTTGTGTTACTTGGGATTATAGGTAACCTATGATTTTCTCAACTCATAATCTTAATTGTCTAAAACTTTTTCTTCCTAATGACAGTTAGATTATTTCTTAATCTTTTCTTAATCCTATTTTCACAAAAGACAAAATTACCAAATCTCTCACAATCCTTCCCAAAATCTTATCCCCAACATCCTCTTATTATTTCCTTACACACCTTACACAAAAGTGTACTTTTTCCCCTCACAAACTCATACACCCATTCATACACTTTCCTATACACCTATACACACATACACTCTTTTCTACACACACACATCCATACACATACTACTCACATACACATACCTTTTCATTCAAAATACACACACTTCACTCACATACTTCTCTTCACACACACTAGGCTCCCCATCAAATCATTCTTACATATTCCTTACACTCTTACACACATCACACCTTTACAACTTATTCCTTACACTCCCAACAACTTTATTTTCAAAATACACACACTACTCACAACCATCTCATTCCCTACACACACAAGGCTCCCCATCAACTCACTCTTACTTATTCCTTACACAATACAACTCATTCTTATATATTCCATACATCATATACATATCACATCCTTCCAACTTATTCCTTACACTCCCAACAACTTTATTTTCAAAATACACACACTACTCTCACAACCATCTCTTCTCTACACACACTAGGCTCCTCATCTCATCAAGCCTTATATTCCCTTACACAACAACTCACTCTTACACACATCTCTTCACTCTTATACAATCCAACTCATATCTTATATTCCTTACACACTCTTCATCCTAACCATCCATTTCTATCAAACACATCTCAACCTTCCATTTCATCTTCCTCCCCAAGAAATGGAATATTCCCTAGCATATTCTTTCCTTATCCCAACCATGGTTCATTTCTAACCCAACTATAGTTAGTTCTCAACACACCCATTTCTCACCCAACCATGGTTAACTCTTTACCACACCAAGGATGGAATATTCCCTTGGATATACCCTTTAACCCAACCATGGTTCACTTTCTAACCTAACCATGGCTTAGTCTCTATACACCTCTTTCTCACCAAGGATAGCATATTCTTTATTCCTTTGGCATATTATTTTATCTCCCTATCACATCCATGACTGTTGGGAATTCTGCTAAGTAAGGATACTGCTGAAGAGCTGGTTCCTGCTGAAGCAGTGTATCTGCTGAAGACTAGTTTCAGCATTATTAGTTTCTGTGGAAATAGTTATTCCATATTTTATGTAATATAGTTAGGATATGCATGAGTTTATTTAGGAAGTGATAATGCATATCTTTTAACGTTTTTAGAATATACGTTTCTTGTGAAACGGTTTAGGGTTCCTTGTGTATAAAAGGAACACACGATTATGTATTGAGTAGACGTTTTTTTTAGAAAACACTTTCAGTATTATTAAAAGATCCATAGAGGATCAAGTATTCTTAGTATTCAATTATTTACACTTGTGTTTGTTTCCGCTTTAGAATACAAGTTTCAGAGATTTTCTTCTAGTGTGTTAGTGATTACATTAACATAACTAACGATCCACGAGTGCTCAAAGATCTATCAAGGTCTTAGGTCTAACAAGTGGTATCAGAGCCTCGGGAGAGTCTCTGTGATGCTAAGTAACATCAATCTTACACCCTCTCAATAAAAAACAACCAAAGACAATGCCTGGAATAGATGATGAATCTGATGCAACTCAGAACCAAAACACCACTTCTCTCCAACAACTCACTATCTCAAACAGTAATGCCAAATTCCCATACCTTAAGAATGCTAAGGAGTATGAATTGTGGTCTATGAAGATGCAAAACTGGATCACAAACATTGACTAGAATCTTTGGGAAGTTGTCCGTAAGGGCAACAGCTTGTAGAAACATGTCAAAGATGCTGATGAGGTGGTTACCATCGTAGGTCCTAGAACTGCTGAAGAAGTTCTAGCAGTACAGAGGGAGAATAAAGTCAGAACAATTCTCCTTCAGGCTATACCAGATGACCACATGGGTGACTTCCACTCCATGGAAGATGCCAAGTACATTTGGATGGCCATCAAGGCTAGATTTAGTGGGAATGATGAGTCAAGAAGGATGAAGAAATCACTGCTGAAGCAACAGTTTCAAGAGTTTCAGATAACTGAGGAAGAAGGAATCCACAAGGGCTATGACAGGTTCCACAAGATCTTGAGTCACCTTAATCCGCTGAAGACTAGACCAGATAATGAGGATTGCAATGCTAAGTTCCTAAGATCATTGCCACCATCTTGGTTGCAAGTAAGCATTGCTCTCAAAACTAAAGGTGGATTGGACATGATCTCTTTTGATGACCTCTACAACAAACTTAAATCTCTTGAGCCTGATGTTAGAAGTCCCATTCGTCCATCCACTCACTCAGCCTTTGTTAACACCACATCCAATCCGGTGCATCATGCCTCAAGCTCTTACACCTCAGCATCATCTTCTCATACCCACACTAAACCAACTCCTCAATCAAAATCCAGTAATATAATGGAAGAGGTACTTCACTCTTTTGTTGTTGAATATGAACATCAGGAGTTTCTAGCTTATGAGGATTTTGAACAGTTGGATCCATTGGAGATGGAAGAGATGAACTTGAAATGGCAGTTGTCAATGATTTCTCTGAATATCAAAAGGTTTGAGAATAAGTCTGGGAGAAAGTTTGGTTTCAAGGAAAGATATGCAGCAAGATTTGACAGAAGGAAGGTTAAGTGCTACACTTGTGGTCAGATGGGTCACTTCTCAAGAGAATGCAAGTATAGGAAGCCTGGTGATGAAGCTAGATATGGCTCATATCTATTGGAAGAAGGAACTTCTAAAGCTAGTACTTCCAAAGATTTGGTGACTGTGGATGAACATGTCAATTGGACTGTTCATGAGCCTGTTGAGGAGGAAGCTTCTGGTTCTGAACAAGTGAATATGCTGGCATACTGTCCCACAGAAGATAAGAAGGATCAAATTTCCTTAATGGGCATCTCTCAGGTACATAACTGTGTTTTTGGATGTAGTGTAAGATATAATGAACTTAACAAGAATATGATGAATTGAAACCTAAATATAATGAATGTTATGTAGAAGTTGAGGCCTATAAAAAGGCTTTAAAAACTTTAGAAAGACAAAAGGTATGGTTTCAAAAGAATCAGCTTAAATATGAAGAAAAGATAAGAGTTTTCAAAAGTGACTTAGAATGTGCTAAGATTGATTTAAGGCGTACTGAGAAAGAAAAAGCTGATGTTGTTTCAGAAAATCTAGTGCTAAAAGAGAAACTAGATGAAGAGGTAGCTAGACATAAACAATGGTTAATATCAGGTGATAATCTAGCTAGTGTACTTTATGGTAGTCAGGCTGTGAACTCTGGAATAAGTTTAGGATTTAAAAAATATGTTGGTTTAGAATCTAGGAATGACCTAGGTAAATCAACACCAGCAGGATTAGCTAACTATGTAAAAGAAGGTAAATTACATGTTGTACCTGGACCTATTAGAGGAGAACACATGCCCACAGACCTATCCATAACTATTGACTTTGATGGATCACATCATCTTTATGGAAAAAAGTCAATTGACTTGCCAGACCCTGATTCTAAATCTACTGACTTTGTCTCTTGTTGTGACAGTGACAAGTCTTCTGACCAAGGGTCTACTGCATATACCAGTTGTGATTCAAGTGAAAAGTCAGACCTTCCCAAGACCACAACCAAGACATCACCCAAGACTCCCCACAAGCCTATTAGAGCTACTGTTGATACCAAGACAGTTTTTCTGAAGACTTGTTATTTAATTCTTTGCAAAACAATGTTTTTAGTTTTGTTAAAAACAATTCTGTTAATGTTTGTGGTTTGAATTCTTTTTCATGTTATGGAACATCTTTCACTTTGAATAAATCTTCTAAAAAGAAGAAATGTAATATGTGTGGAAGTAAATTTCATTTGATTAAGGATTGTACTTTTCATGAGCGAAGAATGGGTGTATGTGCTAGTCAAAGAAAACCTAGGCAAATGTGGAAAAATGTTAAAGATATACCACCTTTTGTTCCACATTAGCAGAAACACAATTCTGCTGAAAAACATTCTTCATGGAGAAGAACTGGTACTAGACCTTATGTGCGACCCACTAGTTCTTACTTTCATAATGATTATTGGCCTAGACATTTTGACTCTATGTATGTTGGTGGAGGGTATTGGGATACTGCTGTGAAGCCCTCAGCAGGTTGTTCTTGGACATAGAAGGGACCTAATTTTCAATACAGGACCAAGAACAATGGTGGATCTAATACATCTACATGGCCTAACTCTTATGATCCATAAGGCAGGCTCAAGTCAGCAATGACTTGAGTCTCCAAAGTGTACTAATTTTGTATATAATTTTGTTGTTGTTGTAGGATCATCCCCTGAAGAGTACTGAAGTAGGCATTGTAGATAGTGGTTGTTCCAGAAGCATGTCAGGGAACAAGGATAAGATGCATGACTTTGTACCTATAGAAGGAGGAGGCAATGTGACTTTTGGTGGAGGAGATGGCAAAATTACTAGGAATGGCATTATTAAAACACCTCTGTTAGATTTTGAGAATGTATATTATGTAAAGGAACTTCAGCACTTCAGTCTGTTCTCTATATCACAAATATGTGACACGAAGAATAAAGTTTTCTTCTCTGAGGATGAATGTCTTGTGCTCTCAAAGGAATTCAAACTTCCAGAAGATACAACCATTTTGCTAAGAATTCCTAGAACCTTCAATTTGTACACATTTAATCTGAATGATGTTCAACCTGAAGGTGATCTAACATGTTTTGTGGCTAAAGCTTCCCTGGATGAATCTACAAGATGGCATAGGAGGAAGGTCATGTGAATTTCAAGACCATCAACAAGCTTTCTAAACTTGGTCTGGTTCAGGGACTTCTTTCAAAAGTCTTCACCAATGAACATAATTGTGTTGCCTGCAACAAAGGAAAGCAACACAGAGCCTCATACAAAGCCATAACAGTTGTGAGCACCATCTCAAAACCTCTTCAGTTGCCGCACATGGATCTCTTTGGTCCAACTCCTATTAGAAGTATTGATCATAAGTACTTCTGCCTGGTTATCACTGATGATTATAGCAGGTTTTGCTGGGTATTCTTTTTGAAAACTAAAGATGAAACAACTCCTATTTTAAAAGAATTCATTACCCTGATTGAAAACCAGCTAAATAAAATGGTTAAAGGCATTAGGTGTGACAATGAGACAGAGTTCAAAAATGTAATATTAATAGAACTTTGTAAGTCTAAAGGGATAAAAAGGGACTATAGCACTCCAAGGACCCCACAACAGAATGGGGTTGCTGAACGGAAGAATAGGACCCTAATAGAGGCAGCAAGATCCATGCTTGCAGACTCTAAGTTACCCACTATGTTCTGGACTGAAGCAGTAAGCACTGCTTGTTATGTTTTGAAAAGGGTATCCATCACTAGACCTCATGTCAAGACACCCTATGAACTTCTCACTGGGAAGGTTCCTGATATTCATTACCTTAAACCTTTTGGTTGTAAAGTGACCATTTTGATTACTGCTGATACATTGGGAAAGTTTGATGGGAAAGCTGATGAGGGATATATTGTGGGTTATTCAGCTCATAGCAAGGCCTATAGGGTGTACAATTTAAATGCTAACAGGATAGAGGAGACCCTTAACCTAAGATTCCTAGAAGATCAGCCTAATGTTCAAGGACAAGGTCATACTTGGTATTTTGACCTGGATTACTTAACTGATCACTTGGGTTATACTAGACATGTTTCTAACCAATTTGCAGGTCCAAAAGAGTCTCCTACTAACCCTGAAGTTTCCCTGGATGATGACTCAAAGAGTGACTCTGACAAAGATGAACAAACCATTGTTGTAACTTCTTTTCCCCCTAACCATTTTGCAGGTGATCATTCTGCTGATGAGCATGAAGATGAGTCACACTATGCAGAGGATCTTGCTAGACTTCAGAAGCAAGAACATGCAGCTACTCAGGAAATTAAGAGGCTCAGTGAAAAGTTTGCTAAAGAGACTGAGGCTTTACTCCAAAAATCAGCACAAGCAGTCAGTGGAAACCAGGATGCTGCTGACAGTTCTACTGATGGCTCTCCTGTTCCTTCTGATGTGATCAAAACTGCTGATAGTCCTGCTGCACAATCTCCCATTTCTACTGAAGTGTCTACAGACTTTGGGAAACCTTTTACAAGATTTCCAAGTCCTTCTGATCTTGGCAATCAACAAAGGGACAATCATACAGACTTTAGACATTGTCTGTTTGCTTGCTTCCTTTCTCAAATAGAGCCAACCAGTGTTCCTCAAGCACTTGCTGATTTAAGTTGGCTTGAAGGAATGCAAGAAGAGATGCTGCAATTTAAGAATCAGCAGGTTTGGATATTGGTCCCTCTTCCTGATGGTAAATTTGCAATTGGGACAAAATGGATTTTGAAGAATAAAATAGATGCAAGGGGTATTGCGGTGAAAAAGAAAGCAAGGTTAGTGGCTCAGGGATTCAGGCAAGAGGAAGGCATAGACTATGATGAAGTCTTTGCATCAGTAGCTAGAGTTGAAGCAATCAGGATCTTCTTGGCCTATGCATCTTATATGGGTTTTATGGTATATCAGATGGATGTAAAAGGTGCTTTTCTGTATGGTGAGATTGAAGAGGAGGTTTATGTGACTCAACCCAAGGGTTTTGAAGACCCAGATCATCCTGAGTATGTTTATAAGGTTGTTAAAGCTCTCTATGGACTACATCAGGCACCAAGAGCTTGGTATGATAGGCTTTCTGCATATCTGCTGAAGCATGGTTATAGAAGAGGTGCCATTGACAAGACTCTCTTTCTTAAGAAAGACTCCAGGGATATCATTCTTGTGCAAGTTTATGTGGATGATATCATATTTGGTTCCACTAAAGAAGAATGGTGTAGAGAGTTTGAGGATCTGATGAAGGGAGAATTTCAGATGAGTGCCATAGGGGAGCTCACTTTCTTTTTAGGTTTACAAGTTCAGCAGAAACCTGATGTATCTTTATAAGTCAGGATAAGTATGTCAGGGATATGTTGAAGAAATTTGATATGGAAAATGTCAGAACTGCCACTACACCGTATGAAGCTCCCAAACCAAAGAACAATCTTGAACCTGATCTTCCTGTGAATGTCCATTTGTACAGGTCCATGATTGGTTCTTTGATGTATTTGACTGCTTCTAGACCTGACATTACATTTGCTGTGAGTGCTTGTTCTAGGCACCAGGTCACTCCACTTACTTCTCACTTGAATGCTGACAAAAAGATCTTCAAGTACCTGAAAGGCCAACCCAAATTAGGTCTTTGATACCCAAAAGAATCTCCTTTTAAGTTGGAGGCATATAGTGATAGTGACTATGCTGGTGCTAATATGGATAGGAGATCCACAACTAGAGGTTGCCAATTTCTTGGAAGAAGATTGATTTCTTGGCAATGCAAGAAACAGACCATTGTTGCTAACTCTACTACTGAAGCAGAGTATGTTGCTGCTGCCAATTGTTGTGGATAGGTTCTATAGATTCAGAATCAATTACTGGATTATGGGTTTAATTTCATGAATACCACCATTTTATTGACAATCAAAGTACTATTTGCATTGTTAAAAATCCAGTTTTTCATAATAGAACCAAACATATTGAAATCAGGCACCACTTTATCAGGGATGCATATGAAAAATAGTTGATTAAAGTGGTTAAAATTCACACAGATGATAATGTGGCAGATCTGTTAACTAAAGCTTTTGATAGACCTAGGTTTCAACACTTAGTGGTCCATATTGGTATGCTTAACCCTTGACTGCAAAGTTTGAGGGGAGGCATAAGCCTCGGGGGAGGCATATGCCTCAGGGGAGGATTTTCATTGTAAACTTTGTATAATTTATGTAGGTTATTGTTTGGCTAACACTAACAAACTAATGTTTCTTTAAGATTTGTTTGTCTTGTTTGTTATTCCGTGTCTGTTTTGCAGAATGTCCTTATGTGAAGTTGCTTATATTTATTTGAAATTCACCAAGAGCTGTCTCAAAGGGAATATGGTCATGTATGATGAGTATTGTGTCTACTGAAGAGTCAATTATGCTAAGATTCATTGCTTCTACTGAAGTAAAATTCATAAATTAACAAATAAGAAAAGTTGTTCATTCATTCAAGAAACAATTTACAGCTTACAATCAACTTAAAAGTGGAATATATAGATCATTCCTATGCTAATTCTACCAAACCAATACTAAGCTTCTATCATCTATTACAAAAGGGCTGGTGGATATGCATGACCAGTACGATGAAGAAGCTGAAGGTGAAAATGGAAACGAGAGAATGATGATGATGACGACGAAGATGCTCAAGAACCGAGTTTTATATCTTTAGTTCAAGGCAAGAAGATGCTCAAGAACCTAGTTTTACATCTTTGGTCCTTGGCAACATCCCATCATCAACTACTCCACCTTCCTTTTCCCTTTACCCACCACCTCTGCCTTCTTGCCCTTTCCCCTGTGTCCATGGTATGAAGCACCAGATCTTGGAGCAGCAAGACCCAACACCATACCCCGTGATGTTGGAAGAGATGGATTACTCTTCCTTGGCCTTGGTTGGGATCTCTCTGGTGTGGAAGGAGGAAGAAATGATGGATCTTCATCTTCATCAGAAGTAAAGATGAAAGGAGAAATATATTGTCTCTCAGCAAGAATAGGGGCATTGCTTGGTTCCCCCTTCTCCAATGCATTCCATCATCTCTCCAGCTCTCTAGCATAATCTGAATCATCTATTTCAGAAGGATAAGGTGGAAGATCCTCTGATGATGATGAGGAGGAAGTGGAGGAGGTTAGGTCAATGATTTCTGGTTTGGAAGACATGATTTGGTGAAGAATTCGGGTTAATTGAGAAATTAGGGTTTTGATAAGAATTGGGGGTAATTGATATCTGTAAAAGTGTGATTTAGGGGTTATTAAATAGGCGGTCAAGGCTTTATGATAATTAATGCGAGTTGGGTGGCACAGTAAAATCAAGATATTTACTGAAGATATTTTTACTCTTTAGTGGTTTCTACTGATTGACCATTCATCAGCAGATTGACCTTCGTTTCTGCTGAAGGGTAATTTTGAAATTTGATGGATCCACTTTACACGTCAGATATGGTGAACTTTTTGTTCCGATAATTTTGACCACGATTGGGGAACTTCCATATATAACCTACTTTGCATATCTTCGCCAAAACTAAATTATTCTCCCATCACTCCATATAAACCCATCATTCATTTGCAAAATTCATAACCGCTTCTCACAAATCATTCAAATGGCACGACTTCAATTCAAGAAAGATCATAACAAGTTTGCTGTTCTAAAAAAGGTTAAAGGACATGAACTGTATGATTCAATCATGGAGTTTCTACAGCGTTCAAAGATTCATTATGCTCTAACATATTCTCCAAATGTGATATATGAATCGATGGTGAAGCAATTTTAGGCATCTGCTAGGAAAAGATCTGATACAGAGATTGTGGCTACGATTGTTGGAACTGAGTATCTGGTGACTGAAAGTTTGATAAGGACAAAGCTTCAGCTGGATGATGAGGATAGAGTTTTTCACTCCAACACTGAAGAAATTCTTGCTGGGCTAAGGGAAGTTGGTTACCAAAGCACTGACACAACTAAGTGGCTGAAGAATCAGTTCTGTCCCAAGTGGAGGTTTTTGGTGCATTTACTGCTCCAATGTATCAGCAATAAGTCTGGTGGCTGGGATCAGTTCTCTACCCAATTGGGTTACAGTATTGTCTGTCTTTCTAAAGGGTTAACTGATAATTTCTCAAAGTTTATTTTTAATAATATGATAGAAAATGTTGAGAAGCAAACACATAAGTTTTTAATGTACCTTAGGTTTCTACAAATTATTTTAGACATAACCACTAAAGACAGAATTCATGTACCTATTAAGAGTCTTGGTTCTAAGTTATTTGACTCTATGCAAACTAACTATGATGGGGTACATCGCCCTCTGTTAGCTGCTATGTTGCCACATGGCAATGATGATGTAGATGAGGGTGATGCTACTGGTGATATGCCCTCTCAACCTGCTGCTGATGATGGTAATCCATCATCTTCTGATGTTGCTACTGATGGTAATCCTTCAATGGTAAATGAGGGAGAGCCATCTACAACTGCTGAACCATTGCCTGTTTCTTCTGACCAGCCTCCACCTTCACCTTTAACTCTGTCACCTAGTCCTATTCCATCACCATCTCAGGTTGCTCCTGATGAGCTTACTCCTGAGGTTGAATAGACAATTCAGTCTCTTGGTACCCAAGTACCTACACCTCTTGAGCCTGAGATTACTAGACTACCCACACCTAGTCCTGTGAGAGAGCCATATGATGCAGGCTCTCCCAATGTTGTACATATGTCTGTTTCTCCTGTTAGATTCAATGAAGCTCCCATGACCAATGAGCAATCTGTTGGTGGAGCAGAGGACCCTGTTACTCTCACCTTTGTACATGAGTTGCTTTGCAGGTATATCAAAAGGACTGATGATCTTCAAAAGGAGCTTGCAGATACCAAATCTACTCTTGGTGGTGAGATTGACATGCTGAAAAGCAAGGTTCAGGATTTGGAAGCACAACTTGCTCGGCAGAAGAAAAGAAAGATTGTGACAGATGCTGATGAAGTGCCTAAGGAGGGTAATTTGGATTCCCTTGAGATCTTGGCTGAAGTGGCTAGACAGACTCATGCTTCTTCTCCCAAAGTTGCTGAAGTTTCACAATCTAAGCAGCCAATTCATTTCAGTAGAAGAAGTAGAAGACAATATTTGGCAAAGAAAGCTGCTGAATCTTCTAACATGTCTAGTGGTGATGAGATTCTTATGACAGATGCTGATGCTAATCTTCAGGGGAATGAACTAACCAGTGATGTTCCTGCTGAAAAGACTACTGCTGATGCTTCTCAATCAACAGATACATTCTTTGTTGCTGGAAAGGAATATGTGGCATCATCTAACAAGGCAACATCAGCTGATCCAATGTCAAAGGAAGTTTCTTCTGATGAATCAGCAGATTTACATGTTGATTGTCCTGATGGTTCTTCAGCACAAGATACTACTAATTAGCATTTTGTTCCTCCTGAAGCTACGTCCACTCAGAAGGATAAAGGAAAGTCTGTTATGGTTGCTCAAGACATTCCTTCTAGAGAGAAAACTAAGCAGGAAATAGCTAATGAGAAGCTTAGTGAACTACTTGCTGCACAATTACAAGCTAAAGAGGAGGCTGCAAAGACTAAGAGGGATTTAGATATGAAGGCCTCTGAGCAACTTGCTAGAAAGATACAGGATGATTTGGATAGAATGAGTACTCCAATTACTCATACTTTACCTGCTGAAAGACAAAAGGAGCTAGATGAAATTGCTAAGAGTTTGTCAGCTGAGCAATGGGAAACTTTAGCCAATCAAGTCTCTGCCAAACCTGATTTGGCAAAGTCTGTTCTTGGAACTGATTATCATGAGACTGATTTTGCTAAAAAGATGGTTGAACATGTTAAGTTGCAGCAGAAGGCTGAGGCAGAGAGAAAAGCTAAAGAGTTGAGGGACAAACCATGGACAAAAGGAGAGACTAGAAAGTATATGAGGAATTTTGTCAAGAACCAAGGGTGTTCTATGTTTGGATCAGGATGGGCTCAAAAGAAAGTTTGGGGATTTTTAGACACTCAGCTAACTTCCTACTATGATAAGCTCATCTCTAATCTTCATTCCTCAGGTATTAATGTTCCAGATGTTTTAGAGAAGCGTGGCAAACTTTTAGGTAACCCTGTTGCTAAGGGGATAAGGCTTGATGATTCTGCTGACCAGTCCAAAGACTCCACTATGTCTTTATTTGGTGTTCAGGAGCATATTCATTCTCCTTCATTATTAACTCAGGTTGATGATTCTACTGATGCTGTTCCTTCACCATCTACTGATATTGCTGCTGATGCAGTTGTGGAACCTTCTGAACCTTCAGATGTTGGTAGATCTTCTTCTGCTCCTATTGATGCTTCATCAGCTGTTCCTACAGTTCCAGAGTTTGTTTCCACTGAAATTCATACCACTGAAGATCAACAGGTTGTTTCTCCTGATGCTTCGGCAGATGTTCCTAAAGATTAAGAATCTATTCATCCTGAAGATCCAAAGAGTATATCTCCTAATGTTTTAGACTCAGTTCCCACTGAAGAGCCTTCTGCTAGTCCTCTACCTGATATTTCTTCTCCTTCTACCCCTGGTACTAGAAAGAAGACTGTTGCTAAAAAGGGAAAGGCTTCTAAGGGTGAATCACCCAAGGATAGTACCTTCATTGACTTTGATTCTGATGATGAGAATCCTGTTGTTTGGGAGAGAGTAGTTAAATGGGAACTTATTGACTCTCCCACTGGTCAAGGACAAGTCAATGTACTTCACAGACAAGATGGTTCCACCAAAGAATTTACTTTTCTAAGTCAAATTTTACATATGGTGGATAGGCAAGACATTCTTTCTTTATATGGATGGGTTGTAACTTATTATAAGTCTCATTAACCTGAAGGGATTGGTATGTTTTTTCTGGGAGATTTACAAGTGCTCTGTGATTCTCATCTTTTTATTGGTACTGGATTCCATGTGTGGAAAGGTCAGAAGAATTGGATAGTTGATACTTGGAAATACTTTCCTCTACCTGATGTTCATATGATCATTGATGAGTGCTCAAACACTCATCGTTTTCGATATATTTAAACTGCCAAAACGCACAAAAACAATCAAAAAGATATCAAAATACTTAAATTATCCCAGGGATTGTGTTTTATGTGTTTTAAAAGCAAAATGTGCAAAAACAAAGAAAAAACGTACAAAATTTGCAGTATTGGCAGTTTTAGTCCCCCAAGTTTCAAAACTTGTTAACTTTAGTCCCTACGCATTTATTTATAAGGAAAAGTCAACCCAAGGTCTTAAAAGTCAAATAAAGTCAAAATATCATAATTGGGTTGCAAGTTTTCAAAAATTACATATTTAGTCCCTGAAAATCCAAAGTTGGCAAAAGTAGTCCCTGGGATGTTTTTGAAATTGGAAAAAGTGGAAAAATACAAAATTGGTCCTTGAATTATTGGCATTTGGAAACATTGATCATTTGAAGAAGTTTTGGGAAATTACATTTTACACCCCTCAACTTTAAAAAGTTTGCAAAAATGGTCCTTGTGGTTAAACTTTCCAAACCGGACCCTTTTTATTTGTTAAACCCAAACAAACACCACTCCCAATCCACCCCCTAGCCCAGCTGATCCCCAAGCCCAAATTACAAGCCCACTTTTGTTTTAAATAAAACCTGGGCGTTGACCCAGGTCAAACTTCCATCCCCGACCTTTCTTCCCCAACAGCCAAGCGCAAAACCAGGGTGACTCACACCCTCCCCCTTCGCCTTTTCAACTACCTTACCCCCCCCACAATAAATACCCTCACCCACCAACTCCACCACCATTAATGCTTCCCCAAAACCCTCACCAGTACCACCCAATTTACCCCGTATCCCTTTTGGCGCCAAAATGCCAATCAATGGCTAGGATGCATCAAAGATTAAATTGACGATAGGGATTTGGTCAGAGGTCAAAGCAAAGTCATGTGGGGCTCTTAGTTTTCAAAAAGAAGCTGTGTGGAAGGCTGGAGGGTTTATTTTGAGGTCGCTATATAAGGATAAGCTCTTAGAAGCTTAAAGTGTGTAATTTTTTTAGTTAAATTGTATTTTCAGTTTACTTTCAATGTAATGTAACCTTTTAATTAATGTAAGATCAATTTGAAGTTCAAGTTTTCCATTTCATTTTTTTAAGTGTCATCTTAAATTTTCAAGTTTCAATTAAGTTAAGCTATTTGTATTCAAAGTACTCAGAGGCTCTTACATGCTCAAAAATAAGAGAATGCAAGTTTCATAAGCTTATTTGAACTCCTACAATTCAGTTTTCACTAAAAACTAAGAAAATAAGAAAAATAAAAATAAAAATAAAAAATTGTGATCATTGGGTGGACAAGCATGGAGCACAGTGCATTTTGGAAGGCTGTGGGTTAGGAACCTCAGGGGAGGGCATAGGTTTGGTTGGTTTGGTCCTTGGTGTTAACTAAATAGCTTGGAAGGCTTTGTAAGCTACTTACTTTTTCATTTTTACTCTTAAAGCAGTTAGGTTGTTAATTTAAGTGCATTACATTCATATAATAGCTTATAGACTAGTTTTGATAATCTGTTTGTGTTCATCACTTGTGTTTAAGTGCCAATCTCTTTTATAACTGTTTTAAAGAGAGTGTTTGGTTCTAGCTTGCTCAGTGTTTTCCAGCTAAATAACTTAGTATCATTTAGTTTGTAATAGTTGGTAGTGTATAATATAGCTTAGAGGAACAAATATTTTGGTGCAAAGCTCTTCAAAAGTCAAAATCACACAACCATAATCACCACAGTCCTCTGTGGTGATTTTTGAAATCTAAAACCCACAAATCCTTTTCAAAAAGTTAAAGTTTTACCCAATTTAGTTTTAATATAACTTATCCTAGCTTATTTGATCATTAAATCAGCTGCCCAAGTTCACTAAAGTCAAACTTTGTAATTTCTTGAAAAGTCAAATTGTTGAGTCTCAGATTTTGATCAAACTTGGGAGGTGTGTAACTTGTTGTATCCTAGGTGTTAGATTCTGAAATTTGTTGAGTTTAATCTTTGCCACTTTGTAGATTTTTGTGAATTTTTCCAGATTTTATAGATTTTGTTTGGTGGGTCCTACACATCCTTGAAGTGAGCTGCAGGGCAACACCCCTGCCCTGCACATCAGTACCTCAGCTCACCACCACACTTTGGTGGCCTATTGTGGTTGATCCAGTGGGTCCTACACTGAAATAGTTGGTTCTCCCAACCCCCCTCCTACCCAGGAGTGTCTGTGAACCTTTTATTTGAACCCTAGGCTTGTGGACCCCACCTTACTTGGACCCTTAAGTTTGTCCCCAAACTGCCTCAGTTCCATTTTGCTAACTGCTTATTTGTAGCTTTCTGGCTTATTGATGCTTGTTTGTTGGTTGTAACTTGCTAAATATTGTTCCTAAGACTCAGAGAAACCAATCTCATCCATTGTGGACCCCACATTTCATCATTTGAGCTAAAACACCCCACAGTCAACAAAAGTCAACTGTGGATGCATTAAGCACTTGAATTGCTTATTCAGTGGGTTTAAACAAAAGTGTTTTCATTAAAGTTACTTGTTTTTATCTTATTATCAGTTTAGAAAAAGAAAAAATCCAAAAAACCAATTTTAACTTTAGTGATAGCTTCTATTTAATAAGAGTTATCAATTTATTTTTCTTTTTTATTTATTTCTAAGTAATATATCACTTTTATATTTTTAGAAATTATATTTTAGGTTAAAATAATTTTACAAATTTTTCCAGATTTTTATTTTGTCATTTAGTGGTATTTCTAATTAATTTTAGTTTAATTTAATTTTAATTAATATTAATCAATTAAATAGCTTAATTAGTTTTTATATAGTATAACCTAGTTTTTATAATTTTTATAGCTTCTATTTTAGTTAAAATAATTTTATAAATTTTTCTAGAATTTTCACTGTTCATTTAATAGTTTAAATAATTTAAATAGTCTAATTAGATAATAATTAATAAGTAGAATAATAATTAGTTATTTAACTTAAAAATACATAAAATTAGCTTTTTATAATTTTTTAGGATTCCCATGATGGTTAATTAGATTTATAAAATTTTTCTTAATTTTCTAAGTCTTTTAAGTATTTTTAATAATTCTAATTAGTTTAATTAATATTAAATAGATAATTAGTAATTAATTAATTATAAATAATTAAATAGTGTAAAAATAATTTTAATTTTTCTTAAAATTTTCTTTTATTGTTAGGATTGTAAAAATTTCAATTTTACACTTTTAACCCTTTTGATCCTTCAGTTTTACTTTTTGTTTTGTGCGTCTGTTACGTTTTTTAATTAAAACGTACGTTTTTAGTGTTTAGCTCAAATTCCCGTAATCTAAATTCCAGTAATCAGTCACGTAGCTTTCCTAAGCTATTCTTGTTTATAAATTCCAAATAATTTTCACAACAACCCCTTTTCTGTGAATAACACCCGATTACGAACACGCTATAGTTACATTTCACACCTCAACGGGATTTAACGACCCGGTGATACATTATATTACCCGGAGCATTGATCTAGGCTATTTGACTTAGTTGACCATTCTTTGGTTAATTTAAGTTAGGTGGTTCGGGCTCAATCAATTTATGGCGCCGCTGCCGGGGAGGTGTGCGCGTTTCTGTAGCGTTTTTCGAGATTAGTGTTATCTCACCTCACTCACTGTACAAACACCATTACTTGTGAATATGTTCAAAATCTAAACACATAAAAATGTCATTGACACTTTTCCTAAAGTGTTAAAACACCAAAAAAAAAAAAGTAAAAAACCAACAAAACATATCGTAACGTTTTCTGATTCGGTTTTCTTTTAAGGTGATTCTTGAAGAGAAACGAATCTGGATTACGGGACGATAACAAAAATATTGTCCAAAAAGTTTTTATCCCTAGTGCATGCGCACTCGTTCTTCAAGGTCCACTAGCCCATTACGTGAGCTGGTTCAGAGACCTCGAAGACCTCGTCGACGTTCTGCACCATCAGTCGGATCTGAAATCCGTACTGTTCCACCTCCAGCTGTCATCATGGCAGCTGAACCCACTATGAACGAGCTTCTCCAAGCACCCGTCGAGGGTTACGGAGATGCTATCGTTGTTCCAACAATCATGGCCGATAATTTTGAGCTTAAAACAGGATTAATAAATCTGGCCACATCACGTCAATTCTACGGTTATGAGAGGGACGATCCTCAAGATCACATTCGATGGTTCAATAAAATCACTTACACCATCAAATGCAAAGATGTCCCCTCTGAAGCAATCAAACTTCTTCTCTTCCCATTCTCCCTGGAGGGACAAGCCCGGGTTTGGCTTGAAAAACAACCTCCACGATCTATTGAGACATGGGAAGATCTTGTGAAAAAGTTCGTGAATGAATTCTTTCCTCCTTCCAAAACCACAAGTCTCAAGAACGATATCATGAAATTCACGCAGAAATTTGATGAACCCTTTAGTGAGGCATGGGATCGTTACAAGGAATTGCTCCGAAAATGCCCTCACCACGGTTTCTCTGATCTCATGACACTTGATACTTTCTACAATGGTGTAAGCCAATCTGATCAAGACTCTCTGAATGCCTCCGCTGGAGGTAACTTCTTGAATCGCACCACAAAGGATGCTTTAGAAATCATTGAGAATAAATCTAAGGTTCGCATTCCCCGAAGCAGATCGGTTTGTTCCCAAAGGGATGTTGTTCCTTCTTCCTCATCGACCGTGGCTCAGTCTAGCACCGATGCTAGACTTGATCAACTCACGGAAGCCGTCCATGCATTTGTTCTCGCCCAAAGCAAGAAAGATTCTTCTCCTTCTCCACAAGCTGAAATCAAAAAGATAGAAGTTTGTGTCACTTGTGGTGGTCCACATTCCTATTATAATTGCCCTGCCACCGAAGGCAATCCATTCGAAGTAAATGCAATAGCCGGCAATTCCAACCAAGGAGGTAACCAATACCGTCCTCAAGTGGATCCAAATTACCGGGCTAGCAATCAGGGTGGACCACCCGGTTTTCCTCAAAATCCAAATAGGTTTAATCCTAATCCACCAAGGGGGCCTAATTTGCAAAATCAAAATCTTGCCCCCGTCAATCAGTACCCACCCCAAAGGGGTAATCAAGGGTATTCAGCTCCAAATTATCAAGATCCCCTCCCAAACGAGCTCAATAACTATATCAAAGTTAATGAGACCAAAATGAGGGCAATGCAAAATCAAATCTCAAATTTGAAAAATGATTTCCAATCAGCAATAACCAAACAGGGTCAAGAGCTGAAGAGTGAGTTGATGCAAACAAACAACAAAATTGATCAAAATCAAGGCAAGATTGAAAATATGCTTGCCAGTCTTATGAATCATCTCACTCCACCCTCTACATCAGGAGGTCTCCCGGCTAATACAATTGTTAACCCCAAGGGTGAACTCAAAGCTTACTACACGAAGTGGTAAAGCTTATGAAGAGCCGCCAGTTCCTCCTGTTTCTCCTCTTCCACCTATGCCTCCTCCTCTTTATTCTGAGGAAGTTGAAATTGAGCCTGAGGCAACCACGGACAAGGTGCAATTTACTAGCCCACGAAGTACCGCACACGTCCACCCTCAGGTTGTTCCGGAAGTTGTACCAAAATCTAGACTTGTACCAAAACCGGGAGTTGTATTTGAACCATCAACAACTCCTGGAGAGAACCCTAAATCCAAACCTTCACTACCATACCCGTCAAGACTTAATGAGCAAAAGCTCCGCGAAAAGGCTAGTTACCAAATGGATAAGTTTTATCAAATCTTTCAAGATTTGCACTTTGACGTTAGCCTTGCGGATGCTATCATCCTGATGCCCAAATTCGCGTCGATGATCAAGAACTTGTTAAGCAACAAGGAAAAATTGTACGAAATGGCAAAGACTCCTCTGAACGAAAACTGCTCTGCGGTTATCTTAAAGAAGCTTCCTAAGAAGCTTGGAGACCCTGGGAGATTTCTCATTCCATGTGTTTTCCCTGGGATGGTTGAGTGCTTCGCCTTAGCTGATCTTGGCGCTAGCATCAACCTGATGCCTTACTCAGTGTGGGAGAAACTCTCTCTTCCTCAACTTACTCCTACGTGCATGACTCTCGAGCTTGCCGACCGTTCAATCTCACATCCTCTCGGCATTGCCGAAGATGTATTCGTGAAAGTAGGAAAGTTCCATTTCCCCGCTGACTTCGTTGTTGTTAAGTTCGATGCTGACCCACGTGTTCCTCTCATTCTTGGGAGAGGATTCTTAAGGACGGGTCGTGCGTTAATTGATGTGCACGAAGAGGAAATAACTCTTCGTGTTGGTAATGAAGCTGTAACCTTCAACCTCGATCAAACTTCGAGGTACTCCTCTAATTATGACGCCGAAACGGTTAACCGAATTGATGTCATTGACGTTGCGTCTGGGGAGTACGCTCAAGAGGTTCTAGGTTTTGTTGATAATTCTCCAAGTGAAAACTTCACTCCATCTTCTCACCCCATTGTTGCCAATTCTTTTCCTTCCCTCACTCCGTTTGAGGGAAGTGACTTCATCTTAGAAGAAATGGAGGCGTTTCTCAAAAGTGATTCGATTCCCGATGGAATTGATAACCAAGAGATCGACCTCGAGAGGGATATTCTCCTGCTTGAAAAATTGTTAAACGAGGATCCCTCTCATCTTCCAGTTCTACCACAAATACTTCATAAGGAGGAAGTCAAAAATGTTGAGAAAACTGAAGACTTCCCCGAGGTTGAACTTAAGGACTTGCCGCCTCATCTTGAGTACGCATTTCTGGAGGGTGATGATAAATTACCCGTCATAATTGCTAAAGACTTAAGTGTTGAGGAAAAGGCTGCTCTTATACAGGTTTTGAAGTCTCATAAACGAGCAATTGCTTGGCGTCTCTCCGATATCAAGGGCATCGACCCTGAGTTTTGTACTCACAAGATATTAATGGAAGATGATTTCAAACCTGCGGTCCAACATCAAAGAAGGGTGAATCCAAAAATTCACGAGGTTATCAAACAAGAGGTTTTAAAACTTCTTGATGCCGGATTGATTTACCCTATCTCTGATAGTCCTTGGGTCAGCCCAATCCATTGTGTGCCAAAAAAGGGTGGCATTACCGTTGTCACAAATGAGGAGAATGAGTTAATTCCAACTCGTTTGGTTACGGGGTGGCGCGTCTGTATTGATTATCGTAAATTGAATGACGCCACCCGTAAGGATCATTTTCCTCTACCTTTTATGGATCAGATGCTCGAGAGATTAGCGGGGAATGAGTACTATTGCTTCCTCGATGGTTTCTCGGGTTACTTTCAGATCCCCATTGACCCGCATGACCAAGAAAAGACCACTTTTACGTGCCCCTATGGAACCTTCGCATATAAACGTATGCCATTTGGCTTATGTAATGCTCCGGGCACGTTTCAAAGATGTATGATGGCCATCTTTTCCGACATGATCGGGAAAAGTATGGAGGTCTTTATGGACGATTTCTCGGTCATTGGGGATTCGTTTAAAACATGTCTCTCCCATTTAGACAGCATGCTAAAACGTTGTGAAGACACAAAGTTATGTCTAAATTGGGAGAAGAGTCACTTTATGGTCAAAGAGGGCATTGTCCTCGGCCATAAAATTTCAAAAAACGGGATTGAGGTTGATCGTGCCAAAGTGGACGTCATTGCAAAATTGCCTCATCCCACAACCGTGAAAGGTGTTAGGAGCTTTTTGGGTCACGCCGGTTTCTATCGTAGGTTTATTCAAGATTTTTCAAAAATTGCCCGGCCCATGACCCATCTCCTCGAGAAGGATGCTCCTTTTATCTTCTCCCCTGAGTGCATCGAAGCCTTTGAAACATTAAAGAAAAGGCTTACCGAGGCACCGATTCTTGTTGCCCCCGATTGGGACTTGCCCTTCGAGCTCATGTGTGATGCTAGTGATTATGCTATAGGGGCAGTCTTGGGGCAACGCAAAACAAAACATTTTCAGCCTATACACTATGCCAGCAAGACTATGACCGAGGCTCAAAGTCATTACACCACCACTGAAAAAGAATTATTAGCTGTGGTGTATGCTTTTGAAAAATTCCGGCCATACTTGATTCTGACTAAAAGCATAGTGTATACGGATCATTCGGCTTTGAAATATCTATTTGCAAAACAGGATGCAAAGCCGAGACTCCTCCGATGGGTTCTCCTCCTTCAGGAATTTGATATTATTATTCGTGATAAAAAAGGAGCTGAGAACCTAGCTGCTGATCATCTCTCCCGTCTTGAAAACCCTCACCAAAATGATTTCGAGAAAAAGGAGATAAATGAAACATTTCCTCTCGAAACCCTCAATGCGGTTTCATTTCGTGGAGACTCGATTACCCCATGGTTTGCCGATTTTGCAAACTATCTTGCGGGTAATTTCATTGTGAAAGGGATGTCGTCCCAACAAAAAAATAAATTTTTCAAAGACGTAAAACATTACTTTTGGGACGACCCCTACTTGTTCAAGATATGCGCGGATCAAGTCATCCGGCGGTGTGTGTATGGTCAGGAAGCTACTGAAATCTTAAAGGCTTGCCATGCTGGTCCCACGGGGGGCCACCACAATCCCAACTACACCGCCAAAAAGGTGTTTGATTCCGGCTTTTATTGGCCCTCGATCTACAAGGATGCCCAAGAATTGGTCAAGTCCTGTGACGCTTGTCAACGTCACGGGAATATTTCACAAAAGAATGAAATGCCTCAGAATGCAATTCAAGTTTGTGAAATCTTTGATATTTGGGGCATCGACTTTATGGGGCCATTTCCATCCTCTCACGGCAATAAATACATACTCGTGGCAGTTGACTACTTGTCAAAATGGGTTGAAGCGAAAGCTTTACCCACAAATGATGCCCGAGTAGTTGTGAAATTTTTAAAAGCTCTCTTTGCCCGATTCGGAACTCCACGTGCTATTATTAGTGATCGTGGTACGCACTTCTGTAATGACAAATTTGACAAAGTCATGCAAAAATACGGTGTGACTCACCGTCTTTCCACTGCGTACCACCCTCAAACAAGTGGACAAGTCGAAGTGTCCAATCGGGGCATTAAAAGAATATTGGAGAGAACTGTAGGTGAAAATCGTGCATCGTGGTCGGACAAATTAGATGATGCACTTTGGGCTTTCCGTACGGCTTACAAAACACCCATTGGGTGTACGCCTTATAAACTTGTGTACGGGAAAGCGTGCCATCTTCCGATCGAGCTTGAACACAAAGCCTATTGGGCTCTCAAGCATGCAAATTTCGACCTCAGAACGGCGGGTGATCATAGAAAAGTTCAACTAAATGAATTAAACGAACTGCGTGATCAGGCTTACGAGAACTCTTTGATCTATAAACAAAAGACAAAGAAGATTCATGACTCAAAAATCAAAAACCGCGTTTTCAACGTTGGTGATCGAGTCCTTCTTTTCAATTCTAGACTCAAGATCTTCTCGGGAAAGCTCAAAACCCGATGGACTGGTCCATTCACTATCGCAAAAGTTTATCCTTATGGTACCGTCGAATTATCTCAAAATGACGGTCCAAATTTCAAAGTGAATGGGCATCGGTTAAAGCACTACTTTGGAGAGGACGTACCATCCATGGTCGTCCCGGATCTCAAAACTTTCCCCAAGGACAATTGAATTCGGGGATAGAGTCAAGCTAGCGACTCAATGACCAAAAACTAGCAACAATACGGGTTTTCACCCGTATCTCTGATTCTTTCTATTTTCTACCACCGAGTGTGGGGGAATGGCCAACCCCCCCGCTGTTTGAAAAAAAATATATATATGTATATAAGTTTAAAAAAAAAAAAAAAAAAAAAAAAAAAAAAAAAAAAAAGTTATATATATATAGAAATAAAGTGAAATTGGTATTTCCACAGTTAGATTCGAATCTTGGCTTTTTACGTTCATAGCTTCGGCATAATAGCCGGGACTTTGAATATTGAGGACAATATTCATTTCTAAGTGTGGGGGGGAAATTCTAACGAATTTTAACAAATATCTTTCAAGTACCCCCGTTTTTGGCCAAAATTTTCAAAATTTTTTCACTTTATTTCAAAATTTTTGTGGTAATCAGTCCGCCAAAGTCTAAATGACAAAGGGATTGGCTAGTCCAGGAGCAAACGGCTCTTGGTAAAGACAACTCAAATCCGTTGACGGCTGGCAATTTGCCCAAAATTGTGTGGTTCATCAACTCCCCGAAAACAAATGAGTTGGCTAGCCCGCAAGATTATGGCTTGTGGTAAAGGCCGTGGAAAATCCATAATTGGTAATCAGCTCACCAAGATGTTGACTAGGTCCATCAAGAGTTGGCTAGTCCAGGAGCAAACGGCTCTTGGTAAAGACTTATCAAATCCGTTGGAAGCTGGTGGTTTGCTCAAAATCACACGGTTATCAGGTGTGCCACAGTTCTTACACCTGGCTACTCCAGAAGTGATGGCTTTTGGTAAAGAGTTTAAAATCCATCAAGTTTTCTAAAAGGATTGCTAGGGACTAGCAATAGTTCAGTGTGGGGGATTGATGAGTGCTCAAACACTCATCGTTTTCGATATATTTAAACTGCCAAAACGCACAAAAACAATCAAAAAGATATCAAAATACTTAAATTATCCCAGGGATTGTGTTTTATGTGTTTTAAAAGCAAAATGTGCAAAAACAAAGAAAAAACGTACAAAATTTGCAGTATTGGCAGTTTTAGTCCCCCAAGTTTCAAAACTTGTTAACTTTAGTCCCTACGCATTTATTTATAAGGAAAAGTCAACCCAAGGTCTTAAAAGTCAAATAAAGTCAAAATATCATAATTGGGTTGCAAGTTTTCAAAAATTACATATTTAGTCCCTGAAAATCCAAAGTTGGCAAAAGTAGTCCCTGGGATGTTTTTGAAATTGGAAAAAGTGGAAAAATACAAAATTGGTCCTTGAATTATTGGCATTTGGAAACATTGATCATTTGAAGAAGTTTTGGGAAATTACATTTTACACCCCTCAACTTTAAAAAGTTTGCAAAAATGGTCCTTGTGGTTAAACTTTCCAAACCGGACCCTTTTTATTTGTTAAACCCAAACAAACACCACTCCCAATCCACCCCCTAGCCCAGCTGATCCCCAAGCCCAAATTACAAGCCCACTTTTGTTTTAAATAAAACCTGGGCGTTGACCCAGGTCAAACTTCCATCCCCGACCTTTCTTCCCCAACAGCCAAGCGCAAAACCAGGGTGACTCACACCCTCCCCCTTCGCCTTTTCAACTACCTTACCCCCCCCACAATAAATACCCTCACCCACCAACTCCACCACCATTAATGCTTCCCCAAAACCCTCACCAGTACCACCCAATTTACCCCGTATCCCTTTTGGCGCCAAAATGCCAATCAATGGCTAGGATGCATCAAAGATTAAATTGACGATAGGGATTTGGTCAGAGGTCAAAGCAAAGTCATGTGGGGCTCTTAGTTTTCAAAAAGAAGCTGTGTGGAAGGCTGGAGGGTTTATTTTGAGGTCGCTATATAAGGATAAGCTCTTAGAAGCTTAAAGTGTGTAATTTTTTTAGTTAAATTGTATTTTCAGTTTACTTTCAATGTAATGTAACCTTTTAATTAATGTAAGATCAATTTGAAGTTCAAGTTTTCCATTTCATTTTTTTAAGTGTCATCTTAAATTTTCAAGTTTCAATTAAGTTAAGCTATTTGTATTCAAAGTACTCAGAGGCTCTTACATGCTCAAAAATAAGAGAATGCAAGTTTCATAAGCTTATTTGAACTCCTACAATTCAGTTTTCACTAAAAACTAAGAAAATAAGAAAAATAAAAATAAAAATAAAAAATTGTGATCATTGGGTGGACAAGCATGGAGCACAGTGCATTTTGGAAGGCTGTGGGTTAGGAACCTCAGGGGAGGGCATAGGTTTGGTTGGTTTGGTCCTTGGTGTTAACTAAATAGCTTGGAAGGCTTTGTAAGCTACTTACTTTTTCATTTTTACTCTTAAAGCAGTTAGGTTGTTAATTTAAGTGCATTACATTCATATAATAGCTTATAGACTAGTTTTGATAATCTGTTTGTGTTCATCACTTGTGTTTAAGTGCCAATCTCTTTTATAACTGTTTTAAAGAGAGTGTTTGGTTCTAGCTTGCTCAGTGTTTTCCAGCTAAATAACTTAGTATCATTTAGTTTGTAATAGTTGGTAGTGTATAATATAGCTTAGAGGAACAAATATTTTGGTGCAAAGCTCTTCAAAAGTCAAAATCACACAACCATAATCACCACAGTCCTCTGTGGTGATTTTTGAAATCTAAAACCCACAAATCCTTTTCAAAAAGTTAAAGTTTTACCCAAT
This sequence comes from Artemisia argyi, assembly GCA_030686995.1. Lineage (NCBI taxonomy): Eukaryota > Viridiplantae > Streptophyta > Magnoliopsida > Asterales > Asteraceae > Artemisia > Artemisia argyi. Next base: position 202,978,466 of record CM060709.1, on the reverse strand, counting down.
TTAGTTTTAATATAACTTATCCTAGCTTATTTGATCATTAAATCAGCTGCCCAAGTTCACTAAAGTCAAACTTTGTAATTTCTTGAAAAGTCAAATTGTTGAGTCTCAGATTTTGATCAAACTTGGGAGGTGTGTAACTTGTTGTATCCTAGGTGTTAGATTCTGAAATTTGTTGAGTTTAATCTTTGCCACTTTGTAGATTTTTGTGAATTTTTCCAGATTTTATAGATTTTGTTTGGTGGGTCCTACACATCCTTGAAGTGAGCTGCAGGGCAACACCCCTGCCCTGCACATCAGTACCTCAGCTCACCACCACACTTTGGTGGCCTATTGTGGTTGATCCAGTGGGTCCTACACTGAAATAGTTGGTTCTCCCAACCCCCCTCCTACCCAGGAGTGTCTGTGAACCTTTTATTTGAACCCTAGGCTTGTGGACCCCACCTTACTTGGACCCTTAAGTTTGTCCCCAAACTGCCTCAGTTCCATTTTGCTAACTGCTTATTTGTAGCTTTCTGGCTTATTGATGCTTGTTTGTTGGTTGTAACTTGCTAAATATTGTTCCTAAGACTCAGAGAAACCAATCTCATCCATTGTGGACCCCACATTTCATCATTTGAGCTAAAACACCCCACAGTCAACAAAAGTCAACTGTGGATGCATTAAGCACTTGAATTGCTTATTCAGTGGGTTTAAACAAAAGTGTTTTCATTAAAGTTACTTGTTTTTATCTTATTATCAGTTTAGAAAAAGAAAAAATCCAAAAAACCAATTTTAACTTTAGTGATAGCTTCTATTTAATAAGAGTTATCAATTTATTTTTCTTTTTTATTTATTTCTAAGTAATATATCACTTTTATATTTTTAGAAATTATATTTTAGGTTAAAATAATTTTACAAATTTTTCCAGATTTTTATTTTGTCATTTAGTGGTATTTCTAATTAATTTTAGTTTAATTTAATTTTAATTAATATTAATCAATTAAATAGCTTAATTAGTTTTTATATAGTATAACCTAGTTTTTATAATTTTTATAGCTTCTATTTTAGTTAAAATAATTTTATAAATTTTTCTAGAATTTTCACTGTTCATTTAATAGTTTAAATAATTTAAATAGTCTAATTAGATAATAATTAATAAGTAGAATAATAATTAGTTATTTAACTTAAAAATACATAAAATTAGCTTTTTATAATTTTTTAGGATTCCCATGATGGTTAATTAGATTTATAAAATTTTTCTTAATTTTCTAAGTCTTTTAAGTATTTTTAATAATTCTAATTAGTTTAATTAATATTAAATAGATAATTAGTAATTAATTAATTATAAATAATTAAATAGTGTAAAAATAATTTTAATTTTTCTTAAAATTTTCTTTTATTGTTAGGATTGTAAAAATTTCAATTTTACACTTTTAACCCTTTTGATCCTTCAGTTTTACTTTTTGTTTTGTGCGTCTGTTACGTTTTTTAATTAAAACGTACGTTTTTAGTGTTTAGCTCAAATTCCCGTAATCTAAATTCCAGTAATCAGTCACGTAGCTTTCCTAAGCTATTCTTGTTTATAAATTCCAAATAATTTTCACAACAACCCCTTTTCTGTGAATAACACCCGATTACGAACACGCTATAGTTACATTTCACACCTCAACGGGATTTAACGACCCGGTGATACATTATATTACCCGGAGCATTGATCTAGGCTATTTGACTTAGTTGACCATTCTTTGGTTAATTTAAGTTAGGTGGTTCGGGCTCAATCAATCATCACTACCACTGGCAAAACCTTGTATTGTTGGGCAGATGTAACATATCCAATCACCATAGATGTGATGAACCAAATGCTGGAGGTGAAACTCACTGTTCCTCTGGATATGATTGGGAATGATATGCATATGGCTGAACAATTGATTAGGGCTATCAAGAGGTGTATTTTGGTTAAGATGGAACTGAAAACTCAGCATGGTGTTCATATTGAAACTTATCTACAATGATTAGGTCTTGGTATGATATTTTGTTGTATACTTCTTTATTTTCTTTATTAATAAAAAAAAAAACTAACAGATTTGTATAGAATTGTGTATGTTGTTTGCAGGATTTGGTGTTGGTTATTTCCACACCTTCTCTGGTTATCAACTTACCTGATGTTGCCTATTCCATCAAAAAGTTGGCTAGTCCAAAGGGTACAACTTTGGTAAAGACAAGTCAAATCTGTTGATAGCTGCAATAGTTTGCTAAAAACTATTGGGTACTCAACTCACCCATGCTTAACAGCTGAGAGTTGGATGGTTGTCAATTCACCATGGATTTTTCCTTTATGGATTCCCAATAATTGGCTAGCCCACAAGTGTATGGCTTATGGTAAAGGCAGTGGAAAACCATATTTGGTATTCAATTTCCCAAGGTGATTCAATCAGCCAAATAATTGACTAGTCCTGAGCAAACGGCTACAGGTAAAGACAACTCAAATCCGTTTATAGCTGATGATTTACTAAAAATCATATGGTCATCAGTGTACCATAGTTTTCGAACTTAAACATTTGGCTACTCCAGTAGTGATGGCTATTGGTAAAGAGCCATCAAATCCATTATTTTCAATCATTCACCTCTCACAGGAGTTAACACACCTAGATGTGATGAGAATAGTATGAAACTAATCTGTTTTGATGTACATTTGGTCATTTGTTGCTGCAAAGAATGGAGTTTTCCAGTTTGTGCTGATCATAGAGATCCTGCTTATGATTATTCTTTGCTGATGATGTTCGACTTCAATCCTCTTGGTTTGTAATTTTAAAGATCTATCAAGAATCTTGAACTTAACCATGTCAAATTCAAGATCAGGGGAGGATTGTTGGGAATTCTGCTAAGTAAGGATACCGCTGATGGTTACTGCTGAAGGATACTTCTGAAGAGCTGGTTCCTGCTGAAGCAGTGTATCTGTTGAAGACTAGTTTCAGCATTATTAGTTTCTGCAGAATAGTTATTTGGTATTTTATGTAATATAGTTAGGATATGCATGAGCTTATTTAGGAAGTGATAATGCATATCTTTTAAAGTTTTTAGAATATAAGTTTCTTGTGAAACGGTTTAGGGTTCCTTGTGTATAAAAGGAACACACGATTATGTATTGAGGAGACGTTTTTTTAGAAAACACTTTCAGTATTTTTAAAAGATCCATAGAGGATCAAGTGTTCTTAGTATTCAATTATTTACACTTGTGTTTGTTTCCGCTTTAGAATACAAGTTTCAGCGATTTTCTTTTAGTGTGTTAGTGATTACATTAACATAACTAACGATCCACGAGTGCTCAAAGATCTATCAAGGTCTTAGGTCTAACAATGACAACTCATTTGATCTCACCCATCTCATCACTTAACCCTCTTCTCCAAGAAATGGAATATTCATGGCATATTCTTCTTCTTAACTCATGCCAAGTCTTTCTTACTCAACCATGGTTAGTTCTTAACCCTCATCCAACATCCACCCTTTCTTACCAAGCAAAGCATATTCCTTTGGCATATTCTCTTCTATCCCATCCATGCCAACTCACCCTCTTAGCGTCATATGGAATATTCTTGGCATATTCTTTCCTCCCTAACCATGCCAACTCACTCAACCTAACCATGGTTATCTTTTAACGTAACTTCTCAAACTCTTCTCTCTCTCTCTCTCTCTCTCTCTCTCTCTCTCTCTCTCTCTCTCTCTCTCTCTCTCTATCTATCTATCTATCTCTAACAAAGGTATATTCCATGGCATATGCTTCTCTCCTTTCTATGCCATGTGAGGAATACCTAAACTACCCCTACCCAATTATCCCTCCTATCTTTCTCTCTTTGATAATTGGTTTACACCTTAAACATTCTTTTACTTCACAAATGGTTTTTACAAATGGCTATTTGAGTTGGTTGACCTTGAGGATGAAAAAATGTTAAGGTCAATATGTGAAGTATAATTGGGGGTTTAGCAAGGTTTGATATTTAAAAGCCAAAATCCGAAGAAAAATAGTTCAGGATTTCTAACACGTCACCCGCGCGTCGACGCGCCATTCTCGGATTATCTTTTCCCACTTTGGGATTTTGGCCTATAAATATCCACTTTTGGCTTTTATATTCCTCACCCCTTGAAATACATTCTTTCCCTCTAATTTCTTTTCTCCCTACCCTCTAAATCTACACATCTTGTGTTCATAATCTTATCATCTTTGAAAGAACACATTCTCCATAAGGGAAGAATTACAAGAACCTAATCCTCTCTTGTGATTGTGTCGAGGGTCTTCTTCTCTATACCCTTTCTATTAGAATCGAGTGACTAGGTTAGGTTAGGGCTTGATTCAAAGAAACAACATTCTATAACTCTATTTGTTTGTAAGGGAAGTCTTGTGTCTTTGTGACCATGCCTAGATCATTGGGGATCTAGTTGGGGTTTTGATACTTCCGGGTGGAATTTTTCGTTGTGGTCTTGGTGACCAAGTGTAAGTCGAATCACGAGATTTTTTTAGGGTGGTTTCCGAGGGCGGAATACCGTTGGGAGTAGCTCTTCTTTGTGAGCACCGATCTTTGTGCATATCGGTGGAGTGAAGTTGTAACGGTTTGTAATCCACCAAAAGGATTATACTAGTGGAATAGTATCGTGTCTTGGATTGGCAACTGGTTGTACGGATGGTATAAACCCCCCATCCCGAACCAATATATATCATGGTGTCTCTTTACTCGATTTATATACTTGTGTTTATATTAGTGGTTGTTCTTGCTTAAACCACTTGGTTCTTCTTCTTGGCCTAAAGTTTTTAAACATCTAAAAAGCTGAAGAAATCGTATTCACCCCCCTCTACGGTTCTACAATTGGTATTAGTGCGGAATACTCAAGTTTTTGAGCGTTAAAACCTTCCCGAGTAGCCGTTTTAAGTCAAAAACTTCTTTTTCAAAAATCTAAAATCCTAACTAAGATTTTTGACAAAGTTGAGTATTGATCCATGGCTCAAGAGAACTATATTGAGGGGTGTTCAATGCAAAGACCACCTTTGCTAGAAACAGATGGTTTTTGTTTTTGGAAAATCCGGTTTGAGACCTATGTTAAGTCCAAAGATCTTGATTTGCGGGAAATCATCCAAAATGGCAACTTTGTGTTTATGGTGGAAGACCCTGAAACAAAGTTGTTGGTGGAAAAGCTACATTCTGATCTAAAAGATGATGAGAGGAGGAAGCTTGGCAAAAATGATGAAGCTAAAATGTTGATCTGCAATGCTCTACCTCGAAGGGACTTCGAGAGAGTCCATGTTTGCAAGACCGCTAAAGAAATTTGGCATTCTCTCATCATTACTCATCAAGGCAATTCACAAGTTAAGGATTGCAAGATCGACTTACTCATTCAACAATATGAGAATTTTTCAATCTCGGATGAAGAAACCATTGACAATGGTTACACACGGTTCAATGCTATTATCACAAGCCTCACGGCTCTAGATCCTAGCTTTTACAACAAGAACCATGTGAGAAGGTTTCTTTGAGCTCTTCTGGTGAAGTGGCGGCCGAAGGTGACGACTATTGAAGAAGCCAAGAATTTGGCAGAACTTCCTCTTGATGACCTTATCGGCAACCTCAAGGTCTATGAAATGATCCTTGAAAATGACAAGGTTGCTACCAAAGACAAGAAGAAAAAATTAAAGTCTTTGGCTCTTAAAGCTAAGGTTACTAGGGGACAAACTAGTAACGTTAGTGATAGTCAAGGAGGAAGTGGTGAAGATGAAGACGAAGAAGAGATCAACTTGATAGCTAGGAACTTTAGGAAGTTCTTTCAAATGAGCAATAAGCTTAGGCATAGAAATAGCTTTGGTAATAATAAGGATGAAAGGGGTAGTGATGATAGGAATTATGGTGTTGAAAGCTCGAGGCGCCAACGTACTTTTTACAATTACGGGGACAAAACTCACTTCATAAGTGATTGTCCGAACAAGGCATTTGTTGGTGGAGCTTGGAGTGATAGTGACCAATCGGAGAAAGGTGCGACATGTCTTATGGCGATTGAATCGCAAGAGGTACCTCCTAAATTGTCTCTTTCAAATAATTCCTTAAACATTCATGATTTGCAAAAGGAGAATGAGGAACTACTCAAAAATTATGAGGATGTGTTTAGAAAATTCAAATTAACCATTAAAGAAAAAAGTTCTCATGAAAAGGAATTTTCTAAACTACTACATAAAAACAATGAACTTGAAGTTGGAATGAAGAGATTAGTAACTCTTCAAGAGAAAGCTGAACCATGTAAAAGTTGTGAAAATCTCACACTTAAGGTTACCTGTTTGAGTGAAGAAGTCTCTGAACTTCAACAAAAGTCGTTGAGTTTTACAAAATTTAAAAAGAGTAGCAATGATTTAGACAATATGTTGAGTCATCAAAAATTTTCCCAAGATAAGGAAGGTCCTAGATTTTTGAAAAATGGGAAAACAACTTCCGAGAGTCTAACCAAACCTACTGCATTTGTAAAAGCAAGCCAAAACGAAACTCCTAAAGTTTCCGATTCAGACACGCTGGATGACTTTGAGGAAAAGTGGAGTTTCGTTAAAACATTTTGTTAAACCTGCCACTCCTCAAGCTCCTTTTATACATACTAAAGGTACTCAAACACCCATTACAAGAAATGAAACCCCAAAACAATTTTACAACATGGTTTCATGTAATGGACTCGGATACACACAAGCTCGAGTCGACCATAGACCTATCTTACCTACACCAAATATGAAACCTTCATATAATCAAAGACATTCTTTTCAAAACAATCAATCATCATCAAAAAGAAATTGTTACAACAACCACAGGTATTTACATCATCAATATAACTCATACCAAAGGAGAGACAACTCCTACCCAAACCAAAGTAACCTTTCAAACAACCCTTGGTCTTTGTTTTCAAGCTACGGTCTTGAGACACTAAATGACTTGCTTCATGACCCAAGGATGTTCAACTTGGGAATGTTTTATTCTAACCACAATGGACCCAACAAACATTCGGGACCAAGTTTTTAAGTTACATGTTTGATAGGAAAGGTTCAAATATGTGCTTGCATCGGTCGATTAGATTATGGATAGTGGTTGCGCACATGACCAATAGTTGAATAAGGGTTATGTTATACATAGAGTACTATGATGGAATCTTATCTAGTCGCCATGGTACTACAAGTCTTCCATGAAATCAAGCTAAGTGCTCATTCTAAACTTATGAATCTTTAAATGCTTTAGTTTTAATTGTCATAGATTCTAAGTGAAGTTATTTGATGGTAGATAGCTTAATTGTGTCTAAACTTGGTAACATAAGTATATACTTGACTTACTTGTTGTAGATCGTTATGTGCTATTTTGTGATTGTTGTATGTGACTACATGAAAATACTTGTTAGCTTAAGTAATGAAAACTAACTTATGAGCAACATGTATAAATTGTATCATCTTAAATCTTAGTTTCACTTCATAATAAATTAAGATAAACCGGTTGGATGATTGTAGTTTTCACATCAATACATCATGTGTAGTTTGCTTAATTGCTTTATATGTATATGTAAGATCTTAAAGGGAATTCTTCATAACATATACAAATAATTTATATGCATGATTATGTGGCTATCAAGTTATGATTTTAATCAACAAAGTGATAACATGAAATTTGCTCACATGATTAAGTGTCCCTAGAAATAAGAATGGTTGTCATAAATTTTGGATTCATAGATGCTATGTGATTATATACTTACTTCTCATATCGATTAAATGACGATGTGAAAGATGTATTTGCATGAGAATATGTTTTGATGCTATTTCCTTATATGTCCACTTGCCATGATGCTAGATGATCTAGTGCATTTTTTTAACATACTAATTGCTTGCATATTTGTTAAAGATAGTAGATCATGTTCTCACAACTTCAAAGTATTATATTAGACACTAGATGCACTTCACGTATTTCTTAGACAAACAAGGTCTTGCAAGAAATAGGATTAGTTACACCATATCAACCAATAGATTCTTAGAGTTGCTTCATATCGATTTGTTTGGTTCATCACATATTCGAAGTTACAAAGGCAATTTCTATACCTTAATGACAATATTCACATTATAGATGGACTCTATTTCTAGGTGTTGAGGATGATGCCCTAGATAAGTTTTGGATCTTAGGAAGAAGAATTGATAAACCTACTTGAGCGTTGATTCATGTTAATCATAGTAATAAATTCGAACATAGGGTGCAATTTGGGGATTTTTTTTCATGGAATCTCTTATAACTTCTCAGACGTTAGTCCTCCTCAAACCAATAAGGTCGTCCAATGGAAGGACAAGAAGTTACAATAGATGCGTCGTGTATTTAGCCGAGCAATCCATTTCGCAAAAGTTTTGGTGTCATGCCTTAGTGTCCTATGAAACCCTTAGAGTAGGAAATGTTTTAATGACCTTTATATCATATAGTATTTTCTTTGCAAGATTGAATTAATCTTAAGATAAGGTAATACACGATGTTTCTCACTCACTTAGGAATCTCCTTATGCCTTGACTTGTCACTAGGTAGTAACTTGTGTTTAAGTCTTGATTTGCACTCTTAGAGTGTTTATATGTGAAACTATGTGTTCTAATTTGATAATTTGTTATGAATAACTGGAGTATGTGATATGTTTATGCTTGATAGATCCATTCTATGAACAACTTACAACTATGTGATTATGGTATGTATGCGTTTATCAATATTTGGGATATAACAATTTGAATATGCATTATATGCGTAGGTTATGATGTATTGTGCGCAAATATATGTGATGTTGTGCTTAGTCTAACCCATGTTGTAAGTATCCAAACAGTTACCTAACCCATTTTGGACTTTCACATGTGAGGATTGTTTGTTTGTTGCGTGCTGGTTGTTTTATGTAGCTAGGCCATCGCAAAGGTGAGGCTCTTGTCCCATGGATCCCCGCCTTTGAACAAGGGGAGAAACGATCTAGAGGGAGCTATGTTCAAGGAGGAGTACTTTCGGGTGCATTATTACAAGCTTAATTCCCATTTAAATTGGAAGTCCCACCTTTTTAATTCGGCAAAAGGGGGAGAAAGAAAGCAAGAGTGAAGACCTATTCAAGTTTAAAGAACATAGGCTTCACCAAATTACAAGGCAAAGGTCATGACGCAAGCTACATCAAAGGTGCGCATTGTCTTCGCTAAGTTGTGTAATTTTATTAGCTTTCTATTTTTATTTGTCATCATCAAAAAGGGGTAGATTGTTGAGGCAACATTATCAAAATCTCATAATGTTTTAATGATGACAAATAAACCTTCAAAACACATAAAATAACAAACGTTAGCTAAAATTCCCCGAGCCTCATGTCTGTTCCTGGCGCGTTGACGCGTGGCTAAGGCGCCAGGCTACTATATGGCTCGGGACGAATTTTGAAAGTCGGCTTTCCCCTTACCCGACAAATGCGGATCTTACATTGCAGGTATAAATATGATAAGTGCTTCATTAGGAACACTCGAAACATGTTTTAGACTTAGAGGGATTTAAAATCACGACCTCTCACGAGTTATGAAACTATTGATTCTCGACATTGTGTTACTTGGAATTATAGGTAACCTATGATTTTCTCAACTCATAATCTTAATTTTCTAAACCTTTTCTTCCTAATGACAATTAGATTATTTCTTAATCCTATTTTCACAAAAGACAAAATTACCAAACCTCTCACAATCCTTCCCAAAATCTTATACCCAACATCCTCTTGTTATTCCCTTACACACCTTACACAAAAGTGTACTTTTGTCCTCTCACAAAATCCTACACAATACTCCCTCCTTACAATATTCCTTTCCCTTTATACATTTCCAATAAATCTTTCTCATACACCCATACATACACTTTCCTATACACCTTCCCTATACACACATACACTCTTTTCTACACACACACATCCTTACACATACTACTTATATACACATACCTTTTCTTTCAAAATACACACACTTCACTCACATACTTATCTTCACACAAACTAGGCTCCCCATCAAACCATTCTTACATATTCCTTACACTCTTACACACATCACACCTTTACAACTTATTCCTTACACTCTCAACAACTTTATTTTCAAAATACACACACTACTCACAACCATCTCATTCCCTACACACACAAGGCTCCCCATCAACTCACTCTTACTTATTCCTTACACAATACAACTCATTCTTACATATTCCTTACACCTTACACATATCACATCCTTCTAACTTATTCCTTACACTCCCAACAACTTTATTTTCAAAATACACACACTACTCTCACAACCATCTCTTCTCTAGTCACACTAGGCTCTCCATCCCATCAAACCTTATATTCCCTTACACAATAACTTACTCTTAAACACATCTCTTCACTCTTACACAATCCAACTCATATCTTATTTTCCTTACACACTCTTCATCCTAACCATCCATTTCTATCAAACACATCTCAACCCTCCATTCCACCTTCCTCCCCAAGAAATGGAGTATTCCCTAGCATATTCTTTGCTTATCCCAACCATGGTTCATTTCTAACCCAACTATAGTTAGTTCTCAACACACCCATTTCTCACCCATCCATGGCTAACTCTTAACCACGCCAAGGATGGAATATTCCCTTGGATATACCCTTTAACCCAATGATAGTTCACTTTGTAACCTAACCGTGGCTTAGTCTCTATACACCTCTTTCGCACCAAGGATAGCATATTCTTTATTCCTTTCACATATTCTCTTATCTCTCCATCACATCCATGACAACTCATTCCATCTCACCCCATCCCATCACTTAACCCTCTTCTCCAAGAAATGGAATATTCTTGGCATATTCTTCTTCTCAACTCAGGCCAAGTCTTTCTTACTCAACCATGGTTAGTTCTTAACCCTCATCCAACATCCACCCTTTCTTACCAAGCAAAGCATATTCCTTTGGCATATTCTCTTCTATCCCATCCATGCCAACTCACCCTCTTATCCTCATATGGAATATTCTTGGTATCTTCTTTCCTCCCTAACCATACCAACTCACTCAACCTAACCATGGTTATCTTTTAACCTAACTTCTAAAACTCTTTTCTCTATCTCTCTCTCTATCTCTAACAAAGGTATATTCCATGGCATATTATTTCTCTCCTTCTATGCCATGTTATGAATACCTAAACTACCCCTACCCAATTATCCCTTCTATCTTTCTCTCTTTGATAATTGGTTTACACCTTAAACATTCTTTTACTTCACAAATGATTTTTACAAATGGCTATTTAAGTTGGTTGACCTTGAGGATGAAAAAATGTTAAGGTCAATGTGTGAAATACAATTGGGGCTTTAGCAAGGTTGGATATTTGAAAGACCAAAATCCCAAGAAAAATAGTTAAGGAATTCTGGCACGTCACCTGCGTGTCGACGCGTCAGCGACGCGCCAGTCTCGGATTATTTTTTCTTACTTTGGGATTTTGGCCTATAAATATCCACTCTTGGCTCTTGTATTCCTCACACCTTGAAAAACATTTTTTCTCTCTAATTTTTTTTCTCTCTACCTTCCAAGTCTACACATCTTGTGGTCTTAATCTTATCATCTTTGAAAGAACATATTCTCCACAAGGGAAGAATCACAAGAACCTAATCCACTCTTGTGATTGTATCGAGGGTCTTCTTCTCTATACCCTTTCTATTAGAATCAAGTCACTAGGTTAGGTTAGGGCTTGATTCAAAGAAACAACATTCTGTAATTCTATTTGTTTGTAAGGGAAGTCTTGTGTCTTTGTGACCAAGCCTAGATCATTGGGGATCTAGTTGGGGTTTTGATACTTCCGGGTGGTAGTTTTGGTTGTGGTCTTGGTGACCAAGTGTAAGTCAAATCACGAGATTTTTTTTAGGGTGGTTTTCGAGGGTGGAATACCGTTGGGAGTAGCTCTTCTTTGTGAGCACCGATCTTTGTGCATATCAGTGGAGTGAAGTTGTAACGGTTTCTAATCCACTGAAAGGATTATACTAGTGGAATAGTATCTTGTCGTGGATTCGCAACTGGACGTACGGATGGTATAAACCCCCCAGCTCGAACCAGTATATATCGTGGTGTCTCTTTACTCGCTTTATATACTTGTGTTTATATTTGTGGTTGTTCTTGCTTAAACCACTTGGTTCTTCTTCTTGGCCTAAAGTTTTTAAATATCTAAAAGGCCGAAGAAACCGTATTCACCATCCCCCCTCTACAGTTCTACATATACGTATGAAACTAATAAAAACGGATAAAAATGATAAGAAAATGTATGAAAACAACGTAAAAAGATGGATGAAAATGTCCAAAAACGAAAATAAAATCCTAGAAAAACGTCCAAAAGTCGTATAAGACATACAAATGCGTATCAAAACAGACGAAAACATATAAAAACGAATAATAACGTCCAAAAGTCGTTTTATCCATTTTTGTACGTTGTTTTTATACATTTTCTTATGGTTTTCATCCGTTTCATATGTATAAATGGATAAAACGTATAATAACGTCCAAAAAGGAAAAAAAATGTATAAAAACGTACAAAAAATTGTAAGAAAGCGTACAAAAACGTATAAAAACTAATGAAAACGTATTATTAAAAATTTTTTATAATAATAAAATTTAATTTTTCTAATAAAATTAAAAACATACAAAATCGTTTATTACATAAGCCCGAATTTAACTTTACTTTTTCTATTTAATTTTTTTATAATAATAAAATGTTAAAAATTTCCTATAATAAAACTATATATATATATATATATATATATATATATATATATATATATATATATATATATATATATATATATATATAACTATTTTTTAAATTAAAATTATATTTTTTTAATAAAATTAAATTTTACTTATTTAAATTTAAAAAATTTCGTATAATAAAATAAATATAAGTTTTTTTTATTATTATTATTATTATTATTATTATTATTATTATTATTATTATTATTATTATTATTATTATTATTATTATTATTATTATTATTATTATTATTATTATTATTATTATTATCATCATTTTAAGTGTAAATTACATGAATCGTCATTGTGGTTTGTATTTTGAGAGAGAAAACCCAAATTACAATGTTAGCCCTAACGTTACCGGTTAGGTCCTTTGTAACGATCGTTTGGAGTTTTGTCAAATTTTGGACAGGAGCCGTAAAAATCTAAAACCACAGGGACCAAAGCCGCTTAAAATAAAGTACAGGGACAAGATCCGTAAAATTCAGCAAACCACAAGGACGATTTATGTAATTAACTCATATATATATATATATATATATATATATATATATATATATATATATATATATATATATATATATATCTATATATATCTATATTATATATAACAGGAGGCGTTACACGTAGATAATGCCACGTAAACGCCACCTCATTGCCCAGTAATTCATTATCAGCCATGTCATCCCATTTTCGCCATGTAAGCAATTTTTATAATTTATTTTTACACATATTTATAATTAATTCCACCACAAATTGTTCATAAATTTTTTTTAATTAAAATTCGTACTAAATTAATCCATATTTTAGTTGTTTAAAAATTTTATTAGTATGATTCGAACCTAGGATTTGTAGATACAATAATAAGTATTCTTTCCACTAGATCAACTTAAATTTTGAGTTATATCTTACAAAACCATAAATATAATGTTCAAGAGAATATAATTTATTTAAATTTAGAACTTATCCTTCCTTGATTATATTAATATTCGGCCTTTTGTTTATTCATCACATAAAACCCTAATTTTTCCTACAGATAATTTTTATTTTGCTTCTGTAATGCTTTATTATTTTCATGATTGTTTTATAACTTTTGTGTATATTATGTGTGTTTGAAGGTACATAAACGTATTGTTTTGGAGCATCATAACTTCATTAAAAGATCGATTGTAAGTATTTTTTATTTACTGATTATCATGGAAAACACTGTAATGGCATGCATGAAACACATGTGATGATTAAGGAGACGAGAAAATTGTGGAGGAAGCCAATATTAAAAAAAATGTATCCTTAAATATCAGTTAAAATTTATCTCTATTTTCACTCATTTAATCCACGCATCTTCTTCTCATATTGCCAATTGTATTCATATAAGTGAATCAACTATCGAGAAGTCATAGGTGCTACAAGTTTTTTTTGTTATTTATTGAATGTTATTTTTTGTAATATGTTTATTCAAATTTAGGCTTATTTACTGAATGAACCAGGTGATGAATCCATATTTATGGTCAAATATATAGATGAGCTGACAAGCACTTAAATGGGCAACAAAGTGCATTCAGTTTGAGTAATATGCTTATGTGTAATGGATGAAGTTTTGTGATTTGGGTGAAATCAAGGCCAGAATGAAGTCCTATTGTTTTTTGACAATTAAGAGTTTCATGGTTACATAACCGTGCCATGCTATTTGTTTGAATTTTGTCAGAGTATCATGATTTATGCCACTGATTTAGTTTGAATGACTCAAACTTGAATATACAATGATTGTGTTAGACCAGACATTTTTCTGTAGGTTGTTATTGGCATCATTTGTTGTTGTATAGAAATATTCCAAATGGCTTGCATACCTATATCTGTTGGATTTTGTGTAGATTTTGAACAATTTACATTGCTCTTTAATTGGTGTAATTGTATCTGTATCTGAATATTGTCTACTTTCACATTTCTGCAGATCTTCGAGAAGAACCCAACAACCATCAAGAACTACGGCACCTGGTTGAGGTACTAAGTTTGTTAACGAGTGAGATGAATTATGATTTTTCGAGGAGTTTTTGGTAATGGTTTTCAGTTTCTTTGTGTGTCGCACTCTATTGTAAGTTATGGTTTATATTTAATTTACAAGGTATTTGTTTCGGTGGCGGAATTTGGTTACTGGTCTGCAAAAAAAGGTAGTCTTTCTTTCGGTCATAGGTCAGTACCGATTGCGCATCTATTTGCCATGGGGGATCAGTTGGGTATCGTTTTGCATGTGTTTAAGCAAATAAAATTTTGATTTAGTTCGTTCAAAAAATTCAGTGGAGAGGTTTGAACTTGAGTGGTTTCTAACGTTAACTTACTAATTTTTCACTTAATTTCTGACACTTTTAACTTTAATGGCTTATACAGGTCCAAACAAAAGGATACGAAGCCAATTATTAATGCTTGAAAGATGGATGGCTCAAGACGAACCCATAATATTTTGGATGTTGGAAACATCTTCTTTTAATCCATTAGTAATAGTGAATTTAAGACTAATAAACATCTTATCAGCAAATTTTGTAGTAATAGTTCTGTGATAACTAACAAAAATATCAGCAAATTTAATTCATACAGTTTTAGCAGCTAACTTTTGTTTGGTTCTAATCATTCTATTGCATAGGTGAAGAGCTTTTTAAAATGTAATGACAAATATGAGATTTCATAGAAGCGAGGATTCTAAATCCTATCAGCAAAGCTAATGTTATTTGTTTGAATTTGGCAGGTATTAGGGTTAGTCGTCATTGTAGCTGGAATGGGAGGGAGGGGCTGTTATGTATGATCCTGTTCATGTTGGACATGACAACCTTATTGGGGAGATTATCCGCTTGGAAGGAGATTTTTAAACCTGACGATAATCTGAGTAGTATAAAATGCTTCAAGCAGGTATGTTTAATATATAAGCATATATCCTAATTCTGCATACTAACATTTGATTCTTTGTTGTACAGCAACCTAAAAGAATATGATGTGTTGAGGAGTTTGAATTTAAGGCAATGAATCCTTATGGGCTCAAAGGTATTACATTATTTTGCACGTATGTCAAATATGGTATTCTCGAGTATACTCATTTGATATTTTTATAACATTTATAATCTTATCCTATATCCTGTTATTTTTCTGGATCAAACAGAGATATACAGACAGCAACGAGTAATTTCATATCCACAATAGGCCAAGGGGCGTTCAGTTCTATTTACATAGCTCAAATGGGCACTGGTGAAACGATTGCTGTTAAAGTTCTTGCAACTAATTCAAAACAAGGCGAGAAAGAATTTCAATCGGAGGTAATGGTTATCCTAACACATATAGGCTTTATGATATACATGCTTGAGTAGTTGGCTTGACATTGTTATTCAAATTTTTTCAGTGTTAAGTTAGAATTGGTTGCAGACTTACAGTGGGCCAGTAAGTACTTAGTTTAGTATTCAGGTCTGCATTGTACTATATGATTGTTTAAGTTGAGTGCTTACTTTCTTCTATCGAAACATTAATCAATTAGGAGTTATGGATATGCAGTAGCTCAAGTTAAAAAAACAATAGAGGAGATAATCATTAGAATAGGCTATAGAAAGATGAACCTTGGTGGCTTCAGTAAGAAACCATCTTAAAAAGCTGCAATAGGAAAAAAGTGTGAAATGAAAAGCTGCAATACATGTCCTCTTTTTTATAAATTGTTCGTAGTTAGTTAAGTACCTTTTAGCAGCTCAAAATCATCACTTTTTTCTACTATCTGTTATGATCTTTAATAATAGAAAATGATTAGCAAAGTGTAGAGTTTTTTAGTTATGTACTATCTTTTGGTATTGGTCTCTAATTGTTATTTTAAAGAATAAAATGGACAAGCATGCTAATGGCCAATGGGCCAAAACAAGTTCCTTTTGTACATGGATTGACACAAGTGGTTTAGTGTGCAGTTATGATGACTTGAATAAGAGGTGTGCTTTAAGAGCCATTTGAAGAAAAAAATAATTTAGGGGCTGTTTGGACATAACATGTTTTATAGGCTGATTGGACATGATTAACATACGATGTGTTTGGGTTGAAAACTTAAGCATGTGTGAGCTTTGTTAGGAGAGTTGCTCTACCTATTAAAAGTAGACTGTGATTAAGGAGAATTCACTTATCACATGACTACAGGCTGTTTACTTGCTCATGAAGTCGTTTATATTTAACTTATTTTGTTATGTTCAATATAAACATATTATCTACTTATGGAGAACTATTGTGCAACTCTATTTTGCTCCCGCAACTGTGAAGATGTTTGGCAATCTGAAGGTAATTGTCGGTTGCATCTTTTCTCCTTTTGTTTCAGTAGGAAGCTATTGCTCTGTTGCTTATTGGCATTAGCATAAATAAATTGCGTTTTTTAATTCAAGAGGGCGTTACTACATTGGCTATTCCAATTGCAATGGGTGTTTTATCTGCATGTTAATCTTTGTAAGCCATCTTTTTCATTCTTACTTAACTAATGTTACTAATACATAGAATACCACGTCAAATGTCACTAGCTTTGCAACCAAAATCCTACTTTTCATTTTGCAATTTTTTACAGGTTAATGTTCCATCTATTGCATCGATCTACAACGAATATGTGTTAAAAAGTCAATATAACACAAGCATCCACCTTCGAGTGACCTTAACATTTTTTTAATGGGGGGTTTTTGAACAGCTTATTGCATCTTTTTCATTTATGCTTATTGGATAACAAACCCGAGTGGATGATAAATAGATTAGCTCAAAAACTTAAGACCATGGCATGAGTTACTACAAACTGTTCCACTTACTGACTTTGCCTTAACAAACTTATTCGGCGTGAGCTAGGTTCCTTTTTGAAGCAGTCGGGAATCAAGCCTCATATGCTTCCAAATACCCTTATTTCCGGAACCAACTAGGCTACACATTGGACGTATATAGCACCTGATAGAATTTAGTTATCATATTCCACCAATGTGAGACGTGTTGCTACAGTGGCATGGAATAATTTTAAGATGTGCTACAACCTATAGTTGTTTGAAGTTGTGATGTTTAACAGCTCAAATAATAATGGGTTGGGTTAAACATTTTACGGAATAACGAAGGCAAACATATAGGTTATAAAGTTATTCCTTTGTATTTGTAATTAGAACGTCAAATAGGTATTTGATACGAGAATCAAAGCTGTGCTACAACCACTAAGGAGGAAGGCGGTAGCAGCAAGACCAAATAAGCGAAGAGTTATTGTTAATGTTGTATGTATTCACCATGTATTATCTATGTTTGCCCTGCTCTTTGACCCATCTATTATGAATCAACTAACTTATTAACTGTGACTATCATGTGCAATACTTTAACAAATTATACAGACACTACAGCATGGGTTAGCCGTAGGTGCAATTGGTATCTTATATGTATCGAATTTAATCATATTTAGTGGGCCGCGTATTGTCCAATATAGGCTATCTATACATAGATGCAAAATCTATACTACCACTGACACACACATTAAAGAAATGTGGTCCTCAACAATTGTCACACAATACACGACCCACCTACATTATCTGTCATTTAAGGTAACTCTAATTCTGCAATTTCTCTTTTCACAAAACTAACGACTATGTTGACAGGCAAATGGCAATGACCAAATGAGGTTGTATCGAAAATGGACAGCCATGGAAGTCCCGAGTCTTACTCCTACATGTTTTTGCTGCATATTGTTAGACAAAAAGGTGCATACAAACTTTGGCTTTTAATAATTGAGGTCACATTACATTGACGAAAGAAACACTATAAATATGTCAAGCCCAAAAAAGCTAATATAAGACAATACTTTAAATTCATGCTCATAGATTGTCATTAACCAGTATTAAACCATCTGAGAAACATACACAATATCATTTCAACCTACTTCATGCCTAATTTTCGCTGCTAAAACCGGTTATGATCATATTCATTAGTGAATTTATTGTAGTTGAAAAAAAAGATATGTGTAGTAGTTAACATATATATGAAGTTAGAAAAAATTAAACATATATATGAAGCTATCAATTATCCAGTTGTTACAAAAACCTTGGGTCAACATCCTCTCGCTTCTAAAGTTCCACACACAACATGTCCACCGAAATGCCATACTCAATGGGGCCTACTGCATTGGTCACATGGTTACAGGGGGCTGTAGAATGCGGGTGTTCGATTGCTATGGTGAGGTTGACCTTTTTCAGCCGATCATGGGTGAGGACACCCCTGCTGATATCGCGTTAGCTATTTAGTCAAAAAAATTTCCCTTGTGATAATTTATCATTAGCACATTTTCTTACCTATGGTCATTTTTGTTAAGACAACTTTGTTTTACTTTTTCGAACAGATACAAGTATATATGTTAGATAATAGCAGCTGATAGAGGTTTATTGTTGTAGTTAAAGTGGACGCCTTTAGGGATCTTCATCAAGCGCACGTAATTAAAGAGTGGCCATGCAAATCATATAGGATAGTCCAATCAACTGCCCACATAGTTCTTTAATGTGAGTGCATCTAAGACTATTTTTCATGATGCTCGAGTTGTAATCAAAGATTTAGAATCTCGGCTTATGCAAGTTAATGATGACATAAATTAACGAGGTTGTTGTGGAGTACATGGACTGTTTATCATGCTTTTATATTTTTGTAGGCATTTGCTCGAACAAGTTACCCCCACCAAATTTAGATGAGGAGAAACAGACCCAGGAAAATGTTTCTTCTTTGTTTCATGTGTGTTTGTTAACGTGGTACCAATATGTGTAATTTTGGCATTAACTATTCAACATTTAATTTGAAATAGTGTTCTCTACAACCGAGATAGATAAACTGAAATCTTCCTAGATTTATAGTTCGTGCTTCTCCATGATTGTCGTTATTATTTTCATATTGACCCAACACATATAGTTGTGCCATACTTCTATCTTAATACGACATACACACTGATGTTGAAAATGTGAGCCGAACTAGCAGTTGCAAGTGACTTTTCAATATATATTTTGTTGGATGTTGTTTAACTTTACAGGAAGAATGAAGCATATGCAGCAGATGTGAGTGGGGCCAACCAAGCCAGTGTGGTGGACATCCTGAGTGATGGGCATCATTGGCGCAAGTATGGAGAGGAGGTCGTGAAAGGAGTTCTTAACCCCAGGTTATCATTTTGTGTTGTGTTACGTGGTCTTCTTTTCAATCTTGATGTATGATATATTAAATGTAGCGAAATGGACAGGTTGGGTAACGGGTCAATATAGATTGGGTTAATCCATCAATGCTTTATTGAGGCTGTGTAGTTGATAGCAAAATAGATCAAGGGATTTATGCATTGCGAAAACGACTTTAGGTTAATTTAAATGTGTTTGACGCAGTTTGATCCCGTTGACCGTTTTAGCTGATTATTCATTTCACATGATATAGATAAAACGTTGCCCGGATAGACCCATTCATAAGTAAATGAGTTGAAGTTTTCTCCTCGACTGTATATTAGAAGAAGGGATTATTTTTGTAAGCATCATAGAAGAAGAAGAGGTGGCGATGGTAGGTAAAGAAAGAAGTGAACATGTTGTAAACGAACTTGAGATTGTCGAACGACTCACGTACTGGACTTAATGGCTAAGTAAGTATTTAATTAAGAATGCAAATTTCATTATAATTTTATAACAAGTAACAAGACTGAATTTTGACTATTTCTTTTTGTACAGCCATCCATCTCTTCGTGCACCATATATTGACGAAGTTGAAAAAACACTAGACGGTAAATCACATAAGATTTTCTATTATGTATTGGTTATAACTGTAGATAAGCGATCTGCGCCTTCACATGGCTGATAAGCAAGTTGCGCCTTCACATGGATTTTTAAAGAAGGTGCTTAATTATTTTATTATGTAGAGAGATGGCAAGAATCTGCTTCACAATTTGGGCCTGAGATTTGTCACGTTCAAGTGACTTCGGCATACTTAATAAAATACATTAGCAAGTAAATGGATTATACTGTTGGTGTTTACTCCTGTGCCATTAAAGGTGAACTATTTTTGTATTTGATTCGTGAATGCCACTGCTTTATAGCTTTTCAGTATCACTTGCTCTTATCTGCACTATTAGTTTGGTTCTGTTGAAGTTGCTTTGGTGGAAGTGGGCTTACTCTATCGAGCTGTGAGGCAAAATGGTAAAACTCCAGTCCTGCAATTGAATGGCTACTGAATTACCACCAAGAATATAGTTGAGGTTGAATGCGTCGCGAGTCGGGTTTGTTTAGACCAGAAGATGCAGGGTTTGGCGGGTTAACTCCACTTCTTATCACACCTGGCAAAGATGGTTTGCCGTAGTGTCTTGGATTCATTAACTAATGATCTTGAAATGGTACATTTTCTTTCTTCCTGTAATGTGTAAAATCTCTTAAGACGTTTTATTCAAATATTTAAGTTGTTATTCTTACTATTTATTTTTCTCATGTTATCAAATGTAACACATCAGTTAATAAAAATGAATCTAAATATGAGGTCACGGCATATTATATAATTCATTACTTTGATGATTATAACTAGAGGGCCTTTGGCTAATTATATTTTAGGTGTTTAATTGGCATTAGACTTTGGAAAAAGTATTAATCACTTTAAGAGTGTTAGTCTTATGCCTTTTCTTGGGACAAATATACTAACAAGGTTAACTCTTTATATTGCGACTATATGAAAATAACAGCTTACCCAAACACCCCATAAATATCATAAACTTTATTCTTGGTGGTTCTAATTTTAAGACGTATACAATTGACCAAAGTGCTATTCTTGCCTCTTTCCTTTAAAATTTACTTATGATTATTATTTTGACATTGTTTCAGATGCACGTCGATCATGTTTCTGCAGCAATGGAACCAGACGGATCCGCGTTATCACAAAATTGACCCAAAGTAGATATAGTACCCATCTATGGAGTTTCTCCAAGGGCTGTTGGAACTACTCCGTTCCAAGGGGATCCGTCCAACATGGAAGACGAGGTCCAGTGTATTGGACAAAAAGCTTATAGGTCAGTCCCGCGAGCCTTTAAAACTCAGTCCGATGCTATTATCTTGGTAAGCATACAATCAAATGTCACTGCAAATATAGTGATGCAGTGATAGTGTAGATTTGCATTTTCAAAGTTACTTTTGTGACTTCAACTGCTACAATCAGATAATATGTTAATTAGATAATCATGTGGTTTAAGTTAGGCGCAAAGTTAGATATTTTTACATTTGTGTTATGTAACATTTTGTTTATGCTCATTCTTGCCTATAAGTTATATAGTTTAATCCTATTTTGTAGGGCGTACCTCATGCTAAGCTTGGACTGTGCATGAATTCAGAAAATTGATTGAATATACACGCGCTGGTGCCAAACTGATTGAGCTCATAAAGGTGTTGTCTCTAATTACTAAGATCAAATTTGACCCACTATTTTTAATTGGTGCAATAACTGTTTGATTACATCTGAATTAGTGTCATCGTTGTTTGATTTAATACATTCATAATTGACAGATATTCGAACAAGATGAATGAGGTATTTGAAGGCTATCGACGTCAATACTGTGAGCTTTCTTTCTGCTAGATTCTCAAAAAAAGTGTACTTCTGCATACAAATATATGCCTTGCGTGTCCTCAAATTTAGGTGCTTATAACAACGCTAGCATATATCTTAGTTATATATGTGGTTTCTAAAATACTATAGGGTGGGTTACATGTGAAGCTATGTGTGTACTGCATATTGAATCTAAAGCAAATAACTAATTAAATTAAGGTTGAGATCTTATTGAAAGATATTACAAATAATATATACTAACTGTAATTTTCATGTAACAAGGAGATTTAAATTGTGTTGTTTGTACTATGGTAGAATGGGTGTGTGGACTTAAGCTCTTGGTTGCATATCCTTCGAGAACAATATAGATTGCTATTGCTTATATGGACCGGTTGATTTGTTTCAGGAGTAATATAATTTCTATGTAAGACAATAGTTATCGGATTTAGATGTTTGTTACTACTCTTAAGGGATACTATGCACATTATATCTATGACTATTTCCATTTTTTTTTATCTTACATGGTTTACTTGGCACAAGCTCTTGGTTACATTATATACAATCATACACGTATAGGAAAGGAACAAAAAATAATATTGTTATCCTTCTTATTTTTGGATGAGCATCCCGCAACTGATAGCTAAATTAAATTGATATTGTAATCTGGATAGATTTGATATTGACTTTGATTTAATGATATTTTGTTTGTCAAATTGCAGTGTGAGAAGATCAAGCTTATGCTTGGGTTGAGGCTTTGAAGGCATATGAAAAGGAAATATTGATGAAAGTTGAGATGACACAAGAGAGATTGGCGACTTAAATGAAGATAAATACGAAAGAGTAAATGAGCCAAAGTTAATGTCCACAGTTAAATGGGCTAAATTGCATAGGCTAAGTACTTCGATGACCCGATATAATAAGAAAGTGGTGAATGTGTATAAACTTTGTATGGATCATGAAAAGAAAACTCATAGGTATGCGTGTGTATATTACGTTCGAAACCTACTAAAAATTGTTTTGAGTCCAATATGATAGAAACATAAGCTTATCATCTTGCAGGTCAGAATAAGTCAAAAATGATAATTTTTAGAAAAACATAAGTTTTATATGAAGTCATTAATCTTGAGTTTCTTATTATAAATAAAGACTAAGTGGACCATTTTGAATGTGTATATAGGTTCTGGACAATAGTTATACATCAATTACATACTGTTTGTGAGAGAGACGGCCTAACCATTTTTTTACCACCATCCTTTCGCTATAGAAAAATATCCTAATGATATTTATAAGTGATGCCCGCCCAAAAGTCAACCCAAGTTCCTTAAAAATCAAAAGATATCACAAATGATCTTTGGGTAAAATGCTTTCAAAAATGTACAAGTTTAGCCCCTGGAATTTCACAATTGGCAATATTGGTCCCTGTACTTTCAGAAATTGTCAGAAATGGCCCCTGGAGTGATTTTTATGAAGAAAAGTCAACAAAGTTCACCATGAATCATCAAATGACACTTTGAGTCCCTGGGAGGAAAGTTTCAAAGTTTGGCAATTTTGGTCCCTCAAGTTTGTAAAGTTGTCAAAAATAGCCTCCCCGGGAATTACACTTCAAAGGAAAATGACAGATTGGACCTTGGAAATTCATAACTTGGCAAGAATAGTCCTTTGGTGAAGTTTAAAAGTTTAGCAGAATTACGGTTTTGGTCCTTGTAAAATCAGCAAATTACAACTATAATCCTTGGGCTCTAATACTAATCCTAAAATATTACTAGCCCAAACAAACAAATCACCCAACACCCTTATCCCAATCCAAACCATACACCCCCTGGCCCAAACTGCCCCCAAGCCCAAACCACACCTACGTCTAATATCAAAAGGGTCAACACGGGTCAACACAGTAAAAAAAAATGGTCAACCCCCACCTTTCTTCCCCATCCTCCCATTACCCTCTGGATTTACCACCACCACCACCACCACTGCTATACTCAACCTCCCTCAAAAGCTCCCCCATCCCATCTCCCAATCCCACTAACCCTTTTCCCCCCTCACAAACCCTAATATACACCCTGGCAGTCCACAACCTCTCAAAACCATTTTCCCGCCAAAACCTAATCTAGGGCTAGGATCAATGAGAAAGCAATTGGATGGTCAGGATCATCTCGCAAGGTTCAAGGGAGACTTTTGGAACCCTAAATTCAGAAGATGGAGCTCAAGAGAGTGCAAACTGTACCTACCACTTTGTAGTATAAATAGGAAGCTTGTGTAAGCCATTAGGGCATCCTATCTCTTGTATCTTTTCTGTTTTAGATTTAGTTTACCATTGTACTTTCAAGTTTACAGTTTAATTAAAGTTTCCTTCAAGTTTTTTACAATTCGTAATTTTATTCAAAATTTCAAGTTTCTTCTTATTTCCTTTAAATGCTCTAATTTCCAGCTAAAAATGTTTCTTAAGTATTGTTAAAGTAATTTGAATCAGAATAAAGTGAAAAGTCAGCAAAGAAAAGAAAAGGAGAAAAATATAAAGAAAAATAAAAAAAAAATACAAGAAATTGGTCAAGAAGGTTGAAGCAGGAAGTAAGCATGGATATGACATGGTCTAGAGCTCAGGGGAGCATTTAGGTGGTTCTTGAGTTCTTGGTTCTCAGATCTTTTCCTTGCTTTGGATATCAAGTAGGTTTTGCAATATGCTTTGATCATAATTTACAATAGTTGTTGTTTGCCTTTAATAGTTGTTGATTTCTGTGTTTCAAAGTTAGATTGGGTATTATAGAAGGTTATTAGTTAAGATTGTTTGATAATTTAGTGGATTGCTTTGAAAATTGTTGAAAACAGTTAAGAGTAGGGGTGTTTGGCTCAGGGGATTGCAATGTACTCTAGCTTGTTTCAGATGTTGTTGTTGATTGTATCATGATACATTAGGTCTTATTAGGTTATTCAAACCTTAAAATCAGTAGGTATTTAGGAAAAGTCAAACTTTGGCCTTAAATTTAATAAATGGCTTAACTGTTAGGAATTTAGAGTAGCATACCCTTCATTTAGGAGTAAAACTTGTTTATCTTGATTAGAATAGCTTCATTTTAGGTTAATACATCATATTGAGTAAGCTAGGTATAACACCCCCAAAATCGATCAATACAGCGGAAGACTTATAATGACAGCGGAAGACTTTTGGGGTATTATATCGTGGATCTTTGTCACAATTATAGAAAACGACTCAAATGAGACGTTTTAAACTTTATTTAAAATACCAATATTCATTTTCCAAGAGGTTTCATTATTCAACAACAAGTTTTTATTCAAAAAGAAATAAACGTTTCTTTATTTGCCCACTTCGTGCGTTTTCCATCCATTCCATTTAGTTACCTGAGATAAACATGCTAAAAGTCAACAAAAGTTGAGTGAAATTCATAGGTTTATAATTAAGAGTTTGAACACAAGAGATAGGTGCTTATTGTATATAAATACGAATAAACAAGTTAGAAATCATATTCATTATTGCCTTAAGCTCATGACACTCAACGATTCAACAGACATAAAAATTATCCGTAATAATGATGTGAAATAAATTGCCCCCAAGATAGGTAATTGCCAGTAACCTATGATATTTAAATAAAGTGCATTTGGTAACTTTCCTCTAGCGACCAAATGGGATTGTCAATCCCTAATAGATCTATTCACAATTATTTACGTTCACCCATCAAGTGATTAAGGTTCATGATCGAGGGACTTTTGGCAATAGCTACTTAAGTAATAATAAGATCAGGAAAAGACTTGTGCTCGGTTTTTGAGCATGTATCCCCCCCACAAAACAAGTTAAATGTGGGCTATAAACTCACCTTAGTAGTACAGTAGAACAAACGTAATCTCAACGATGCAAGGCAATGGCTTCACACACAACCTAAAAGATATGGCAAGTTTCAGTTTTTAAGTCTCGTTTTATTGCGAACGTTTATTATTAATTACGAATAATCCATAATGTGCATAGGCGACGTGTTACGTCGTAGATAAAATAGATAATGGTTACGTATTGTTTTATCGTCTACATTTAATTATCGTTATATAAATTTTATACGTATATATATATATATATATATATATATATATATATATATATATATATATATATATATATATATATATACTAGACTTCTAAGCCCGCCCGATGGGCGGGCATGACGTGTAATTTTTTGTTGCTTAATATTAGATGGTAGTTAATTAATTGTTATCTACGGTATGAAATTGTAGGTCGTGTATTGATTTTTTTTTTTTTTTTTTTTTTTTTTTTTTTTTTTTTTTTTTTTGATTTTTTTATATACATGTTTTTATTAGTGATTTATTCATGATATCATTTAAATATGACATATTAATTATTGATATAGGGTAGTTGTTATGATATATGTTACGGTTATGTTTTTTAATATATATATATATATATATATATATATATATATATATATATATATATATATATATATATATATATATATATATATATATATATATATATATATATATATATTTTTTTTTTTTTTTCATATGGAACGATCATATTTGTTTTTAAAAAGTTATATTTGAATATTTTTTGAGCAAAATAATTATAATTTTTGATAAAAGATTTTTTTTAATTGTTTTTTTAAAGGAAAAGGTATAATATTCAACCTCCGTCCCATAATAAATGTTCACTTTGTCTATTTTTAGTCTTTCTTATTAAAGTTTGATCATAATTTTTTTTTCTATTTTGGTTATATAATAGTTGATGATAAAGATATGAATGAATTGTGTTTGATACGTATTTTCATTTGATATAATTTTTATCAAGTATTATATAACACAAATAAAAACATTTACGGTTAAATTTAAACTAACTAAACTAAAAAAATTAAAGTGGACACTTATTGTGGGACGTTGGGAGTATTTTTTTTTTAAATATAAATTATATAAGGTTATGGTTGACACTACGCAAACGGTCCAACAGCAGAATACACAATTATCGGTAATAAAAATCATCAGGTATCATTAATGCAAACTCCCCTAAGGTTGATTCCGATTAGCATGCATGTATAACAAAAGATCATGTGAAGTAACCCACATACAAAATGAAAACCAATTCATGTCATTATGCCAATACACAATTCTATATACCTCCTGTTGGTTGTTGAGAAAGTGAGACAATGAGAATCAGCTCATAGCCTCAGATCAATACATAATTCTACAAGTTGTACCATAAAAAGACAAAGAAACATAAATTTAGCGCCACATAAGGGTAACAAAATTAAAATATTAGTCCAAAATTTGACATATCCACTGTGTTTTGGAGAAGTATTTACTTACAAAAAAAAAGACAGTTGAAAATAATAATCTGTATGGCAGCAATCTCTCGAGCTTATGCAACTGCTCTATCTCTAGCCTCAGCAGTGACCCTTGCTACTGCAGCCGTGTCTCAGCTTGTGCTTTTGCAAAAGCAGCTTTCTCCCATGCTTCTTTCTCCCTGGACTCTGCAGCAACTTTTTCTGCTAAAGTCCTTTCTCGGGCTTTCGCAGCAGCCTTTTCTGCTCTTTCCAGCCTTGGCCTCAGTAGCCGGACGGTATGTTTACTTTCAAACAGTAGAATTATTCCAAAACTTAACAAATAAGTTAATTAAAGTGTGATTGCGTATTAACATTTCTTATGAAATGCCATTTTAGACCCATTATGACCCATTTTCGATAAGATTGTAATTCGAGATGGAGAATGGCTCAGTTATTCGATCCATTTATGGTTTTTTTAATTTTTTTTCAGTTTTCACTATACATAACTGATTTCTTATATATAAGGGATCTGAAAATTTTGAAGTTTCAAATACCTGGAAAAAAATGAAATTCAACCCACTCCACCGTATAGCATCAGTTATGATTTGAGATATAGCCTAGTAACATAAGTGGTGTAGCCATTTTTGCTAATAATGGTGGGTGTTTTTATATAAATGATGCTATATAAATTCATGGCAATGTTAATGCGCGTAGGTGTTCTACTGACATCAATTATAACTAAAACTTATTATATGCAATGTTTTAGAAAACAAAATAAGATGAAGTAGCTATATAAATGTTGCTTTTGCTTGGTAATGGTGTACTAAATTCATGGCTTTTTTTTACTATTTCTTCCATTGAACTACTAAATGGGCATTTAGAGTTAGATTTAAGCAAGTCAAGTTAAAGTAGCATAAAAAATTATCATTGGTAAAATGGTAGTTAAGGTGATATTTGAACATATGGCTTTTAACATCAGTTATGGATTTAGCATGTACCTCCACTGCTCTTCTGCATAAAGCTGGAAATATTTTATTACCTCCTTCAGCGATAGCAGATCGGCTGTGGTGTTCTTGAAAAGAAGCAAAACAAAAAAATTGAGTGTTCTTGCTTTGAATATTGTTGAAGCAAAAGTTCAAGAACACACCTGAAAAGGCTGTGGTGTTCTTGAAAAGGCTGTTGAATCAAAAAAATGAAGTGCTCTTGAAATGGCTCCAACAGCTTGTTAATGGCATCTTTTGGCTGTTTGGCATCTATATGCGAAAGATGACATAGAAAGAGCATAATTTACACTATTGAACGACACAACTGTAATTACATCGTCCTTCTTCTGTTGTAATCTCCGACCCTCTTTTTTTTGTCTTCTCCTTTGTGTACATATATACAGACAATGAAAATCCAAACTTAACATCTCACAAACCAAAAAGAAGAAAACCCGACACATTCCCTTAAAGTCGTCTGTCATGCTATATCAGTAGCAAGTCATGAGTAACCAGGAGATTCCTGGTAAGTTTGGGTCAATAATATTTAGGTATTCATATATTGATAGAGGGTGTTTGGGAATGCTTGATATGTGCTTATGTTTGGTACTTGTTCAAAATCAAGCAGATTAATTGTTGTAAGACACTTAAATATGCGTATATGCTTTAATGCAAATTCTAAAAAAGCAAGTTTGAGTAAAATGACTATAGAATATGAATATTGACTTCACTCAGTTCTAGACTCTTTTAACTTATTTGTCCTATTGTCCTCAACTTGTTGCGACGCCTAAACCATCTGTGCCATTAACCCGACCCAACTCCATACGCCACCTCATCACATTCAAAGATATGTTTTAAACATAATATCTTAAACTATTTACATTTGTACCTCTTAACCTGAGATCTCAGAGCAAGCATTATGTATTCTGGTAATAAAAATATTGAACAACCGATTTTCCTGGCAATACTAATGATGTCTGTAGCGTTCATTTGCTTCTCCTCTTCTAGAAGCAGAATTAGTCAGATGGTCAAAACCAATAACTGTTTAAAGAGTTCTATAGATTCATTTATTTTTCACTCAAATTCTAATATCTCAATATATAAATAGATATTTAAGCAGATACATTACGGCATGTATAGTTAAAAAATGTAACAATAACTCAAAAAACAATTAATTTGCATACCTTGAACAGCCTGACGCAATCACAATTACCAAATAACCTATAATCTGATGGAGGACCTGAAAAAATACCAAAAGTATTAACATTTAGGCAAAAATTTAAAGGAAGTATCGGGTAAGCACGGTCTATGATGGACTAAGTATACGTGGGTACAACTCATCTCGCATAACTCGTCTATTTGAACTCCTTGCTCGCTGTGAACCGCGAATAGGCGGTACAGACGTTTGGACAAAACCTGAAATACAGCAAAAAATTAGTCTATAACTATTGTTCACTTCATCCCGTATAATAGTTTCCAATCCCATATTGTAACAACCCGCATTTTCGGGACTTTTCTCTTATTCACTATTCATCAGTTACTATTCATCGATTACTATTCACCGATTACTATTCATCATTTTACTATTCATCATTTTTGAGGTCAATTTGACATTTCGAGAAGCGTTCAAAAATTTTACTATTCATGTGACACTATTCATTCCCGAAGGGAAATCACTATTCATGATCATCGTTCGTCTTTTCGTAAACTGAGTTTACGAGTCTTCAATTCGCGTAACCAGTTAGGTTTAGCTGCGAATTCATGCATCATTCATTAATGATATTTCATATAGACTGGAGTAGTCTACACATTATCATCATCACTTGAGAACCTACACGGATATGCATTATTTCTAGATACGTATGCTTAATTTGTAATTAACGTTACCACTCAGTTTTTACTACGAACGTATACCCAATACTCCCGAATACGATCCTAACATATTTACATACTCATAATAATGATATGAAAATTATATTATTAATTTACCCGGTGTTTCGAAATCAATTACTATATTTTACGGTCGTAGCTTATTACTCCGTCGGTTAACGATTTTCGACACGCTAATTACTCTAACACCCGATTCTTGCAAGGAATAATATTTTACAACTTTTATAACTTCTTCGTATTTTATTTCACCTCGTTACCATTTATTTCAAGATAACTCGGTACCCGATAACACCTAATACCCTACTTAAACCCACTAATACTTACACATTGGGACATAAACATTTATTAGCCACAAAACCTTTTCCTTGTTTTGCTCTTGTGTGCCCCCCTAGGTCCAAGACCTCATTAATTGTATTGACCAAGACTTAACCTTACAAATATCTTTACTTCATTTTTGTTCATCATTCAAACAACTAGCAAAAACTTCATTTTTCTCTTCTCCTTTTGTGTGTGGATCGACCTAGATCAAGAAACAAGAAGAAACCATAATTTTTCCAAGATCAAGTGATAATCAAGGGTATTTAGTATTTCTTGTTAGAGTTTTGAAGTTCAAACACAAGGTTTTGCAAGTTTTTCATCTCCACTAATCCACTAATCCTTCAAGTAAGTTGTCAAACTCATTTTCATAATTTCCTCAAGTATCTTTCAATGATCATACACTTTTATTCAAGATATATATGCATATGTTGATTTATACCACTCTATATATTCTTTTTATAACTTACAAGCCTTAGATATATTATATAGGTGAATCCTTGGTAGATTGTTGTGATGGATGATGTTTAGGAACCCATGACACCCTAAGAAGGTGTATGGTAGGATTAGACTAGTTTTGTGGTGATTGAAAGTGGTTTGGTTAAGCCTTGAACAAGTTACAAACTAGAAAACTCATTTTTGGCACTAATAGAAAAGTGGCTGTCCTTATTTTGAAAACGTGGCCAACTCAGTAGGTTGTGGGTAATATTTGACCAAAGATTTAGAAACTACATTCCGAGACGAAACTATGGCCGAAAACGGGGATAAAAACGAGTTAATAACGAAGGAGATATGATTTTCCGAATATTAACAACGAAAAATACTTTCAAATATAGGTTCTGTCCCAAATCGCCAATTTCAGAAAACTCAGGGGTTTCCGGGTAACATTGGGTTAGATATTCGAAAAATACTTTCAAAAACGAAACCGTGGCCACTTGAATCACTAAAATCCGAGTTACGACGAAAAAGATATACTATTTTCAATTTTAACGACGAAAACTATTTTCTGAAAAATACCTTGCTGTTGAGCAGATTTCATGGACTGTTTTGAGGCCTAAAACTTGATCTAGCCGTCCCGACTTATTAAAAATATATTAGTATGTTGTCCCACGATTCCGGGGATATAAAGAACGTAGAAAACAAGCTTATAACGAAAAAGATACAAGTGTTTGAAATCCGACGATATATATAAATTTCCATCAGCTTTTGTACACTAATAGAGTTTTGACGTAAACTGTCTTTGCGAGACACCACTTTCACGGCTGTTTTTCTTTATGATCGGATCAGTTTGAGTCCGAGCCGTAGTTTTATGAAATCAAGATCTCCCAGCAAGCTTTTCAAATCAATTGGCCGTTTGATCATTGGACTTGTAACGAATAAACTACGACCTCATCTATATACCCGATAAACTATATATTTTTGACAGCTTTTACTATAATGAAAATTTCTAAGTGTTGAACATAATACTTTCAAGTAACAACAATAAGAGTCGATTTCCTCATCAATCAAGACCCGTATAGCCAAAAGTTAAATAACCCGACTTCAAAATATTGCTACAAGGTTTTCAAAAACGCCGAGCTTGACCATTAACACATAACGTACAATATTTCGCGACTAGTTTTACGAGGCCATTTTGGGCATATTTTCAAGTAACGAAAATGCTATTTTGCGATGAAAACCTTATATTTGCCGATAGAACGCCAAACAAGGATCGTGGAGTACCGTTTCAACATATTTACATGGAAAGTGATTATTAACTAACGAGACGTCAAAAATATATTTTTCGACGATAAACGTTATTTTCAAAACTAACGAGTGGTATCGATAACATACGTATTTGCATGTGTAGCATCATTTCATTTCTTACATTAGATTATACCATTCATATTAGGTTGCGGTTAGAGATCGTGCCTCACTTCAGTGTATCCATTGTTGTCATTGTAGCTATCGCTCCAGGTGAGTCATAGCCCCTACTATTTTAACTTGTTTTATAACGGTTTTGGGGGAGAATACATGCTCGTTTCCATCTAAATGTATACTGGATTTAATTGGTTTTTGCTACATGCTTAGTCAAACATTTACTTGCTCCATTTATGAATTTCTTACTCATTCGAATGTAGTGTATATTCAATTGCATCACACTTAATCCTTTTTACCTTTGGACCCAAGCTTTTTCCACTATTATACACACTTAACCGAATGAACCGGCTTTTCCACTATGTACATACATGACCAAATGAACGGGTCACATAACCGAATGTACGGGTAATACGACCGAATGAATTGGTCACATACCGAATGAATTGGTCACATACCGAATGAATTGGTCACGTAACCAAATGTATTGGTCAAACTACACTTATCATTGATTATTGGTCCACATATTACTTATGTTCACGTAGACTTTAATACTTTTGGCAGTGGGTTGTAAACACACAGGTTACAAGTCTCTTATGGCGGGACTTGTAACTGAGTGGATTTACAATGCCTTTGCTGGGCGATCATTTCTCTATAGGCATTATTTGTTAAACAAACTCTATGAACTCACCAACCTCGTGTTGACACTTTAGCATGTATTTTCAGGTTTTAGCTTATGGCACGCTACAGGAGGTTTTGGCAGGGCATGGCATGGTCATAGAAGACTCTGATTATTCATTTGGGGACCGCTCTAAATTATTTTAATGGCCTACTTCTGCACTACTTTTAACAATGTAAATTCAACATTTTTGATTAAACCATTTTATTCTAAATGATTGAAGTGAAAACCATTTTTGAACTTGTTTTGTAATACCAATTGAGTTACACCCCAGCTACATGTATGCTTCCGCTGGACCCGATTTTGGGGGTGTGACAGATTGGTATCAGAGCTTTGGCTATAGCGAACTAAGTGTTTTTAAAACCTAGACTATAGCTACTTCCACAAAAACATAACCCTATGACCGTCACGTGCCTGCCTGCCAAGCTGAAGCCTCATTTGTGGTTAGTTGCTGACATTGGTGATGAGATTTGTGTCTCATTATCTGATATACTATATTCAATTATTATAGTTGATTACTATAATTGTCTTTCATATAAGCATGTTCACGTATCATATATGTCATCACGTTATGCTTTTCCTTGCATAGTTTCATCATTTGACCTCGAGTTTGGTCACCTGCTTTTGTCTTTCAGAACGTCTTGGTGTTGGTGAAGGACATGGTATTAGTATAACTGAGCTGAGTATTTCAAAATTCATGGAACCTCGGTGGAATATAGACTGGTCATCTATATTCAACCCGGGATAGTGAGATATAGGCTGACCACCTATGTCTGACTCAGAAGTGAATTTTGTAACACTGAGAGTGGTTATAATAAGATTATGTCTGGATTGAATCCCCTACTCAATTTCCAAATGTTTCATTCATGTGTGTGTATATTCTCGTTGTTGGAACCTTCATACTTTTCATCACTTCGTAAACCACCGATTGAAAGCACGTCAACTGGTCATTCTATCTCATGAACTTTCATATTTATGCATGATACCCTTACATCACGTTATTTTCTTTTATCACAATCCCATTTTGTCGCAGTTGTCACAGTCTTTTCCCTTCTCACCATCACTTTCATTTCCCTTTCCCCATCCCCATATATATAAGGAATTAGCTAACACTCTATGGATTCCGATGTCACTTATCCCTCACTACTCCCTATATTGATAAGTGGATATTATCAATGACCTCCCTAGGAAAGACTTTACATACCTTCTATGAGGATGATCCCTCGATACATTAAGACCATTTATAACTCAACAGAAATCTCAAGATGTCACAAAACCATTCGAACCACTATCACTGGCCTGATTGCCACAATTCCACTATCTGGAAAGTATTGGCTTGATTGAATTACAAGATTAGTTTCGATGTGAATGCTCACTAAGCAACACTATAGGGATACATCCAACCTCTTACCCAAGACTATAAATTGAACATGTCCTCACCAATAGACTTTATTGAAACATGTTAGACACCTACGCATTTGTGCAGACATATATACATGGCTATTTTATTCTCTTAATATTTTCACTTCTAAATGGATTTTTTTTCTCCAAACTACTGTTATACAAAACATATATCTTGTAAGAAATACTTTTCCGAGGCACTTATTTTGACAAGTAAATTCCTTTTGGTTATTCTTTTACAAAAACTATTGAATATTAAGAAATTTTAAACATCAATCTTTGGTAAACCATATTATCCACCTTATGTTGGGAATTGTCCTATCTTGCATAACTATTAAACTTTGAAACATCAAGTAAAATGTTACTTGGAAAGTCGTTTGCTTAAATTTGTAAATTCGTTATTCAAGGAAGGTTTATGAACAAAACACACAATCTCAAAACAAATTTTGAAAACTCAATCACTATATTACATCACTTATACCTTTAGGAGTTTGTGATTTGATGACTTATAACTTGGGGAAAATCTTAGTAATGGAGACTAAGCACCGTAGGTGGAGAAAAACTCAATTCATGACATCCTGCGGAGAATCGTAACCTTGTCCTAATCTATTATTTTCAATAACACCCTTTGACGGACCTAACCTTGTAAGATTTTTCCACAAGATTCATGATACCTATTTCAATTATTCCTAATATAGGAATTTGATTCACCTCGAACTCCTAACAATTTCAGTAAGATCTCTTTGGAACCACCCCACCTATCATCTGTAGACCAATGGTCAGAATTTGAGATTGATTCAAACCTAGGGAGATATGCCCAAATCGGGTGTGATTGACACTAGAAATGGTTGGATTAACCATTTGCCATAAATCAAATTCAGTTGCAACCATAGTTACCACACGAGCTTAGAGACTACACCATTCGAAGCACTCTATGGTCGAAGTGCCAACATCCATTGACGGATCAAAACTTGGAAAAGCCCAACTCACGAGTCCCGTAAGCATTCATGAAATAACCAGGAATTTCCTACAAATCAAGAATCAGTTACAAGTTCGATAAACGGTAAACCCTTAGAATTTTAAGTTGATGGCATTATTATGTTGAAAGTTCTGCCTAGGAAAGGCATAATACCATTCAGAAAACTTCAGAAAGTTAAACCCGATACACGTTGAACCATTTACTATTTCTGACAGAGTAGGCCTAGTGGCCGTCAGACTTGAACCTTGTTAGAGCTCAATAACTTACACGATAAAAATCATCATCTTTTCACCAATACAACTTCAGAGACCAACACAAACTGAACTTCGGGACGAAGTTCCTTTCAAGGTGGTGAGACTGTAACAACCCGCATTTTCGGGACTTTTCTCTTATTCACTATTCATCAGTTACTATTCATCGATTACTATTCACCGATTACTATTCATCATTTTACTATTCATCATTTTTGAGGTCAATTTGACATTTCGAGAAGCGTTCAAAAATTTTACTATTCATGTGACACTATTCATTCCCGAAGGGAAATCACTATTCATGATCATCGTTCGTCTTTTCGTAAACTGAGTTTACGAGTCTTCAATTCGCGTAACCAGTTAGGTTTAGCTGCGAATTCATGCATCATTCATTAATGATATTTCATATAGACTGGAGTAGTCTACACATTATCATCATCACTTGAGAACCTACACGGATATGCATTATTTCTAGATACGTATGCTTAATTTGTAATTAACGTTACCACTCAGTTTTTACTACGAACGTATACCCAATACTCCCGAATACGATCCTAACATATTTACATACTCATAATAATGATATGAAAATTATATTATTAATTTACCCGGTGTTTCGAAATCAATTACTATATTTTACGGTCGTAGCTTATTACTCCGTCGGTTAACGATTTTCGACACGCTAATTACTCTAACACCTGATTCTTGCAAGGAATAATATTTTACAACTTTTATAACTTCTTCGTATTTTATTTCACCTCGTTACCATTTATTTCAAGATAACTCGGTACCCGATAACACCTAATACCCTACTTAAACCCACTAATACTTACACATTGGGACATAAACATTTATTAGCCACAAAACCTTTTCCTTGTTTTGCTCTTGTGTGCCCCCCTAGGTCCAAGACCTCATTAATTGTATTGACCAAGACTTAACCTTACAAATATCTTTACTTCATTTTTGTTCATCATTCAAACAACTAGCAAAAACTTCATTTTTCTCTTCTCCTTTTGTGTGTGGATCGACCTAGATCAAGAAACAAGAAGAAACCATAATTTTTCCAAGATCAAGTGATAATCAAGGGTATTTAGTATTTCTTGTTAGAGTTTTGAAGTTCAAACACAAGGTTTTGCAAGTTTTTCATCTCCACTAATCCACTAATCCTTCAAGTAAGTTGTCAAACTCATTTTCATAATTTCCTCAAGTATCTTTCAATGATCATACACTTTTATTCAAGATATATATGCATATGTTGATTTATACCACTCTATATATTCTTTTTATAACTTACAAGCCTTAGATATATTATATAGGTGAATCCTTGGTAGATTGTTGTGATGGATGATGTTTAGGAACCCATGACACCCTAAGAAGGTGTATGGTAGGATTAGACTAGTTTTGTGGTGATTGAAAGTGGTTTGGTTAAGCCTTGAACAAGTTACAAACTAGAAAACTCATTTTTGGCACTAATAGAAAAGTGGCTGTCCTTATTTTGAAAACGTGGCCAACTCAGTAGGTTGTGGGTAATATTTGACCAAAGATTTAGAAACTACATTCCGAGACGAAACTATGGCCGAAAACGGGGATAAAAACGAGTTAATAACGAAGGAGATATGATTTTCCGAATATTAACAACGAAAAATACTTTCAAATATAGGTTCTGTCCCAAATCGCCAATTTCAGAAAACTCAGGGGTTTCCGGGTAACATTGGGTTAGATATTCGAAAAATACTTTCAAAAACGAAACCGTGGCCGCTTGAATCACTAAAATCCGAGTTACGACGAAAAAGATATACTATTTTCAATTTTAACGACGAAAACTATTTTCTGAAAAATACCTTGCTGTTGAGCAGATTTCATGGACTGTTTTGAGGCCTAAAACTTGATCTAGCCGTCCTGACTTATTAAAAATATATTAGTATGTTGTCCCACGATTCCGGGGATATAAAGAACGTAGAAAACAAGCTTATAACGAAAAAGATACAAGTGTTTGAAATCCGACGATATATATAAATTTCCATCAGCTTTTGTACACTAATAGAGTTTTGACGTAAACTGTCTTTGCGAGACACCACTTTCACGGCTGTTTTTCTTTATGATCGGATCAGTTTGAGTCCGAGCCGTAGTTTTATGAAATCAAGATCTCCCAGCAAGCTTTTCAAATCAATTGGCCGTTTGATCATTGGACTTGTAACGAATAAACTACGACCTCATCTATATACCCGATAAACTATATATTTTTGACAGCTTTTACTATAATGAAAATTTCTAAGTGTTGAACATAATACTTTCAAGTAACAACAATAAGAGTCGATTTCCTCATCAATCAAGACCCGTATAGCCAAAAGTTAAATAACCCGACTTCAAAATATTGCTACAAGGTTTTCAAAAACGCCGAGCTTGACCATTAACACATAACGTACAATATTTCGCGACTAGTTTTACGAGGCCATTTTGGGCATATTTTCAAGTAACGAAAATGCTATTTTGCGATGAAAACCTTATATTTGCCGATAGAACGCCAAACAAGGATCGTGGAGTACCGTTTCAACATATTTACATGGAAAGTGATTATTAACTAACGAGACGTCAAAAATATATTTTTCGACGATAAACGTTATTTTCAAAACTAACGAGTGGTATCGATAACATACGTATTTGCATGTGTAGCATCATTTCATTTCTTACATTAGATTATACCATTCATATTAGGTTGCGGTTAGAGATCGTGCCTCACTTCAGTGTATCCATTGTTGTCATTGTAGCTATCGCTCCAGGTGAGTCATAGCCCCTACTATTTTAACTTGTTTTATAACGGTTTTGGGGGAGAATACATGCTCGTTTCCATCTAAATGTATACTGGATTTAATTGGTTTTTGCTACATGCTTAGTCAAACATTTACTTGCTCCATTTATGAATTTCTTACTCATTCGAATGTAGTGTATATTCAATTGCATCACACTTAATCCTTTTTACCTTTGGACCCAAGCTTTTTCCACTATTATACACACTTAACCGAATGAACCGGCTTTTCCACTATGTACATACATGACCAAATGAACGGGTCACATAACCGAATGTACGGGTAATACGACCGAATGAATTGGTCACATACCGAATGAATTGGTCACATACCGAATGAATTGGTCACGTAACCAAATGTATTGGTCAAACTACACTTATCATTGATTATTGGTCCACATATTACTTATGTTCACGTAGACTTTAATACTTTTGGCAGTGGGTTGTAAACACACAGGTTACAAGTCTCTTATGGCGGGACTTGTAACTGAGTGGATTTACAATGCCTTTGCTGGGCGATCATTTCTCTATAGGCATTATTTGTTAAACAAACTCTATGAACTCACCAACCTCGTGTTGACACTTTAGCATGTATTTTCAGGTTTTAGCTTATGGCACGCTACAGGAGGTTTTGGCAGGGCATGGCATGGTCATAGAAGACTCTGATTATTCATTTGGGGACCGCTCTAAATTATTTTAATGGCCTACTTCTGCACTACTTTTAACAATGTAAATTCAACATTTTTGATTAAACCATTTTATTCTAAATGATTGAAGTGAAAACCATTTTTGAACTTGTTTTGTAATACCAATTGAGTTACACCCCAGCTACATGTATGCTTCCGCTGGACCCGATTTTGGGGGTGTGACACATATCAACATCTTAGTCAAAATCTCGTCAACTAACTACTGCGACCCACTGATATTCACTTCGACCCATATAATATTCATCATTAGCCCTAACACCATATGCACCATAATCACCTCTAATTCATGCTTTTAACAAACCAAACCAATCCAATCCAAGTCCATTGTGTCGCCTAGTTGCACCTGGGAAATTCGTTCTTAAAGAGGCATTGAACGTGCCAGGTTATTTGTTTTGCACCTGGGAAATATTGTCTAATTGCTACAACAAAGTAAGACCACAGATTTAGTAACCCCACGCGTGAAGGTAAGAAACATATTTATGTAATTAAAACTCACCTTGTTATCTAGCCTAAAAGAAGTAAAACGGCAGTCAAAGGAGCTTCCACAACACATACATCCAGCAATTTAAACAGTTTGCTGAGGATGTTCTCACAAACCCAACCCCGGCTCTGCATGTCAAGAATAAAACAAACCAAAGCTTGGTTATACTCTACATATCATACAATTAAGAAAATTTTATAATAGAGATATGATTCAAGTGAGAAAGGAAGAAAAGACAAATTGAAATTTATACCATCTTAGATTCCAATAGGGAAAGAACATCTTCCAAATTTGACAAAGTATCATCAGGAACTGTAGCTGATTTATGTGTTGTCATCCCGACATTGTTACAGCAGCCACCGAGTTACTTCAACAGAAATATAGAGTTCTTCCATAGACACAACACCATCAGAAAAAGGACACTTGGCTCATTGAGCAAAGCCTGGTGACAAATTTTCTTTTTTACAGTATGAAACTAAAGATTTTACTACAGTCATTAGTAAACTATAGTCACCATTGGCTAATAGCTTTTGCACAAAAAATTGCATTTATTCTGATCCAAACACACCCCATTTCATCTGTGACCTGGGCTGCTCCAAAAAATTGCATTTATTCTGATCCAAACACCCCTTCATTGTGCAGCGCATGATAATATTTTTACAATATCAGGTCATTTTTAATAACCTAAACTAACCTGACCAGAAAATGACGCCGGTATCAAAAGCACCCAATATCAGGTCACCTTCACATTCGTCACTCTAGTCTATCACGTTCACTGGATTTGACGCAACTTCAGGTACAAACATTGCTGCAAAACTCGCAGTCACATGTGTCCCCAAGCCATGTTTCATCACACCTTCTGCTAATATTCTTTTGTTGATCTGAATAAATGACGCAAGCTGGGAAGCTATCACGATCATTGGCCGTCACTTGTTTTTTGCTGTACCAATAGTCTAAGACACCATGCTTTTTCCCGGGGAATACGAATACGTCCTAACCTGACCTTGCAAGTTTACCTATAATGACAATCACAATATTGCTAGAACATTACCAACTATTATAGTTAACATCTGCAAGCATCCCAGAGCGCTAAAATCCAAGAACGCACTTACATCGTGCAGCCAAACGGCTGCACCTGCTCTTGCAATCCTGGGAAGTCGAGACATTTGGTGATCCAACACCAGCACCTGCAACAACGGATATGATCAGTTTTCACTAATACTATACATGAATCCCTTGTACTAAGTTATGTACTTACTCTAACCGCTGTTGCAACAGCAGTTTCATCGCGCAAAACATTGCCACCAACGTACGGATAATATCAAGTCTAGATTGACTTTGGATTTGTTATTGCCAAAGAAATTGTTTCACACATTATCCATCTACGAACCGTTGATGTTGACTATCATCATTTGTCAAACACCTTTTCGGAGAAGACGAACCAAACCGATGGCAATTGTACCACCTTCACTTTTCATTTGACTTTGATTCTAAATGGCAGATTTCAATATATGATTTTTGTATGAATTGTAGTTCTTACCTTTGTACTTCAAATTCCACAACTAACCTATCAATAATTATAGTTTAGAACTAATAAAGCATATCAAATTCAAAACAGAAAAGACGAAGAATTGATACTTGGACTCAAAGGCCAACCTTGCAATTATTGGCTCGTGATTACTAAATTAAGGCATGTACCCATTGAATAAAACAGTTTGCTCTGAGACGTGTGTCAAGAAAATTATACGCATAACGTCACTGACAATAATTGTAAACTCCAAAATATGACATTTTATCAGCTTCTTTCTAATTTACTATTTTTGATCAAATAGCTTTACAGTGCTACAAAATTACCTTCCTAATACGTTTAGCAAATGATGTTATCATCAGCTTTAACATAAGTATCAGAATCGAAGTGTATATGCAGCTTTGAAGAAAGCTAACCTGTTTGGGGCAGCCTCCACAGCAGCAGCCATGGTCTTGTTGTCTCCGCTATCATCTACAGCCACAACAATTTTTAGTGTCACTGTCCCTGACTGCAACAACTTTCTGTCTCCAGCAGACAACCATTTAGGCCACTCGGGTGTGTTATGCTCTTACATTAAGTTCCTCATGTTGAGCTTATTCTCATTAGCTATGTCTGTGTTGGTCATGCTGCATATCATGGCCATTACTAAACATTTTCTCAACTATGTTCTCATTTTTCTCAAGCTCTTTACTGACCTTTTTATCATCATTGTCGTGAGAAAACCCGTCCAGACAAGTCTTCTGGTTCATAATGGCTGAGCTCATTAATGTCTTGAGATCCTCAACTTGTTGTTTTAGTGATTTCTTGGTGTCATACTCTTCGAGGCCTTTCATGACTTGGCCAAGTTCATCCAATGTCTCAGAAACCATTTCGAGACTATCGTTAAGAGATCTGATATGACATGGAGTGAGACCTGCTTCGATTAGCTAGCTTTTGTATTTTGAAGTAGCTATGTTGTACGGCATTTGTTGTTATATTTACAGCAAGCTCGATGGAGTCATTTTGAGTTTTGACCTTTGTACTCACTTCAGGTTAAACATATGATTAACTATATACAAACATTAACAGACTACATGTATATAGTTATTACATATAAAGACATTTGATGAAGTCTAATCTCTATATTATATAAATCATAATTACAGTTAAAAAACCGAACCTTTGGAGTACCCTCTCCCAGACCACTAGTACCTGATGTCTTCTCGACACCAGAGTTACCATTTTGTGGAGGAGATCTTCCTAAAGAAAATGGCGTGTTGCCAGTGTTAGTATCAGACCCTTCTCCTTGACCATCAGGATTGCCTGAATTTACTTTATCTGCACCTACGGACTGCAAAGGCTCTTCCACTTTCTTTAGCTGTACAAATGCATTAAAAAAACTATGTTAACTAAAAACTAAAATAACCATTAACCATCATATTGTTTAAAATGGTTGCAAAATAAACATTCTGTAATTAGCGCTAAATGTACACATGCAAATCCAAATACTATATCCTGTGCAGTTATTGTTAAGAGTACTACTGAAGCATAAGCAGGAAAAGCAGGCAATCCCAAACAACCTATTAAAGAACCAACTTATTAACATTAAAAAAAACATATTTAGGATATCATTGTAAATACCGCAATTGTGAAATTCTTATATGATAACAGAAGAGTATATACTCTTTAAACAATATATTAGCATGCATGTACACAAATCAACATTTGTTAAAGAAGACGACTAACCTACCAAATCGATGTCCAACCTATAAAAAGCTGCAAACAAACCAGCATATACACGGTAACAAATTTTTAACATTAGGGTTTTGAGGGAAAAGAGGCATACCTTTTTCATGTACGTGAAAAGACCCATAAAACGTACCAAACTGCAAAAGGCAGCAAAGAGACCAACAATAACTAAAACAATTAACAGAGATCGTTAGGGTTTTAGAAGAAAAAAAAGGTTATGACATAATATACACTTTAATTATAATTTGGTGTGGGCATGACTTTTAATCATAATATAAATTAACAACATACCTATAAACAACATACCTGATCGGATTGGTACTGTAAAAAAAAGAAAGAAAAAAAAAATACAATTGAATAATAGTTTTTGTGTATACATGAAGCCATTACAAACAACATACCTGGATACGTATTACCAGCAAACCCGCAAT
This sequence comes from Artemisia argyi, assembly GCA_030686995.1. Taxonomy (NCBI): domain Eukaryota; kingdom Viridiplantae; phylum Streptophyta; class Magnoliopsida; order Asterales; family Asteraceae; genus Artemisia; species Artemisia argyi. The sequence continues at coordinate 202,934,822 of CM060709.1, read as the reverse complement.
CAAATCAGAAAAGAAAAAAAGATCGTGTGTGTGATAATGAAAATAATGAGTGATATTAGGGTTTTGGGGAAAAATATATTACGTATAATGAATGGTCTAGGCTTTATTTTAAATTTGTTGTAGATTAGGAATACATTAGTTTATATATATATATATATATATATATATATATATATATATATATATATATATATATATATATATATATATATATATATATATAGAGAGAGAGAGAGAGAGAGAGAGAGAGAGAGAGAATTAGGTGTGAAGGTGTCAGCTTATAGCTATGACACCGCCACCTCACCGTCATCAACTTAGGGATTTCCCAACCGACTTCACTTAACGGGATCAACTTGTACGCCGTGACGGTGTCACCATGGGGTTGTGATGGCATCACAATGCCCGTCTCTACGCGCTGACTGGTCATGAAATTTTACATAAATCCACTTTGTGGGTACTTATAGTGACGGCGTCAGAGTAGCCGTTCACACTTTGAAACTCTTGTCTCTTTCGTCCATTCTTCATCCAAATGAGCCTAAAACTAGCACATTTCCAGCAAATGCATAGTCCAAGCCCTAAAAGTCAGATAGGAAGGATTTTAAGCGATACATAATACAAAATGCATGAAAAAATGGGTTAAATAACTCAATAAAATAGTACTATTTTTCACCTCAACAAGTACTACTACCAACACTATTGTCTTCATTCATTTTATCAGTCACATCACTCATTGTCTTTTTTGACATGAAATAAGTTTCTAATTTGGACACACCATTTTGCATGTAAACTTCAATCACCTTATGCCCAATTATATACTTGCTCAAAAGACGGACATTATCATCACAAGATAAAGCATTCAATCCTACATCAAGATTGCTACCAAGTTTCTTAAAGTTGTAATACATAATCTGGCCATCTGCATAACCTAGTTCCTCAATTATATCATTAAACTCGTAAATTGATAAAGATTTCAATATCCAACATATCAACTATGGGTTTTTTTACCTCCTAACATAATCCCTTCCTGGTTAAAACTTAAAAACACCGCCATGTTGTATCTTCATAGTAAACAAAGTAGGATGATCCTCTCAAAAAGTCAAACAAGATAATATCAGAAGATTGAGAATTTCAATGTTAAAAAGCATAATCATTCAAGTAATCTTTCAAATATTAAACAAATTACCCATAAACAAAAACTCACGAGGAAACTTAAGGGGTGTTTCTTTTTCACTTAATGAGTGGACCCAAACCATTATTTCATCTTAATGGGGAGGTCCACAAAACCGCCCCCCACCTCTCTCTGTCTCTCTCTCTATATTAAGTGGCCAATTTAGTATCATCTTTAAACCACTTAATTTAATAAACAACCCCTTACTATAATCCTCCTTTTTGAACTCGTACAAATCCTGGTCACTAGCTACAAAGTTGTCCCTATATCTTCCATTCCCTGACCATCGTAACTACCATTAACAATTTTATAAAGGAATTTTTTGAAAAGACAAATTAGGGATTATGTGTGTGAATTTAGTAAAATGAGAGGAGGAATTAGGTGAATAAATAATGTGCGAAAATGGGTGATATAATGGGCGGGAATTCTAATTTGACTACTATCACAAGTTAGATGAAAAAAGGACAAATATTCAAACGACTAACGTATCCTCGTATGCCCGGAATGTGATTGGAGATGACGAGCCCATATAACAGCCATTAGGATTTTCAACTAGTAATGTGCAAAAATTCAAATATTGAGAAGGTCTGGAGTAATTCCATTCAATTAAAACTTGTAAATAACAATGAATGTGACTAGACTAATATCTGTTGCTTTAAGTTCTGTAGCATTTTACTCCTATTTTAATCTCAATTTAGATAAGTTGATTTGCTTTACAATAAAAATAAATATGATTTTATAATTGGTTTATGAAACATGTAGTTTCAAATGACATTAATTAGATATTGACATTAGATAAAATTTGTCTTTTTGTCAGGTTTAGAATCGGATTTTGCCGTTCCTACTTTTATTCTCTTAAAAGTGTTTATAAACTTCTTTCTATTTTATATGGCTATCACTGAATAAGCTTTGAGAAAGTGGGTTATCTTTTAAATAAAGAGAAATGATTAGCAACTTTAAAACTTGTGCTTAAACTTATACTAAAAACTACATGTAAATCATTTATTGGTGCTAAGCTAGGGTTCAGTATCGCACAATCCAATCAACTAATGACATGCATGTTTAGGCATACATTTAGTCCTGCCAATCATTTCTCTTAATTAAATAGACGAACGACATGTGGCTCAAAAAGAAGATACAAGTAGTTAAGAATATAGATATAATTGCAAATTAAAATAGTAAAATAAAAATAAAAAATGAACGAATTAAAATAGATATGATTACAAATTAGAAAAGATAAAACATCTGTTTGAGTCCGTCATGATATAGAATGCTAGAATACATGGAAACACTGTCGGGATGCCGTATCACGTACCCAAAACGTCCTAGAAATGGGAAACGCAAGGAAACGCCTAGAAACGTTTATATGTTACTGTATATGTTTTGTCGGCGTTATAGTGGTTAAACACAGAGGTGAGCTGGGCGATGGCCTAGGGCATCAAGTATTTGGGAGCATCATATTTTAGATTCATGTTATAGTAGGATAAGAAAATATGAAGTTCATTTGGGTTCTCGTTTGATAATATTTAGATGATACGAGGAAGAAGATGATCATATTAGGAGAGAAAAACAAAGTGAAATAACGTATTGGAAGTATATAGTTTTATATTTGTTGTATGGGAAGTTGTGTAGAGTTTACCCACGTAGGTGAGGGGTAAGTAAAAAGCCAATCAATTTTCACTTTTGAACATCCTATACCTTTTTCAAAATTTTCTATTTTCTGCTTAGTACAAAATATTTCAATTTTTTCTTAGTAAAAAATATTTCAATTTTTTGCAAAGTACAATATATCCATTCATCATTTGCTATGTGGAAATACAGTCTGAAGATGATGTGTTTAGTAGTTACATAACCTTATCTTCTATTAGTTAACTACATATATTAACATTTTAGAGTACATGTTGATTCTGTTATCTATTTTATAGAGTTAAGATCTATAAAAGATGTTTTCGATCGTTTATAGTTAATTACATCAACTTTTTCATAATAACGTGATCATTTAAGCAATTTTCGATTGTTAAAAGATAATTGACATTTTTTGTTTATAGAATCTAATAAATGGAATATTATTAGATTGTTTATCTGATGTGGTATAATATAATTAATAGTGTTTTTATAAAACACATAGACGTTTCCTCGCCGTACCCGTTTCTTGAATTTTAGGATGTTGCCGTTTCCCGGTACCCGTACCCGTCCTCGTCCCTGCCTCCGTTTCCGTCCCTATGCAACTTAGATAGAATGACGCCATTGCAAAACATGAGTTTTGTTAATGTGCTAGATTGTGATGGACCATGTGATTTTCATCAACTTCAATTCACTAAAAATTGCAAAAGTTAATAATGATGAAATCAACTTCCTTTTTTAAAGACATGCATAGAATGAGTAATGCTAAAACCACTTAAAAATGTTCTTAATTATGCTCCTTTGGGCTATCTATTTATTTGCTTGAAATAGATGGTCTCCACTTCTTGACATTCCAGTCATAAACATACATGTAGCATTTAGAAGAGGCGTAGGAACATTTCTAGGAGGGTACATTATATCATTTCTGCATAGCATGTCTTGGCAAATAGCCGTTTCAAGTACTTTTAGGAATTAGATATCATGGGCGAGATTGGGTATGTTGTTGTTTACATTATCACAATATTTAATCGTCCTTCAAGTAACTCAATCTATCATTTGGCATGAAAGCTTTTTGTTCTTTTAAGGATGAGCATAAAATTAAGTTTTTATGGTAAAAATAGTGTTGGTCACTTAAGGCGTTAAATGCATCAGTAATAACCATATGATTAATTAATTTAGTATAGTTGTTGCCACTTATCATGTCAATTAGCTATAAAGGGAATCACTATCAATATCAATCCATATTCGAATCTGAACGCACACCAAAAAGTTTTGATTAAAATAAAATACTTATACAACTTTTTATCGCGAATCCTTTTCGTGGGAGTCTAAGATAACCTAAAACTCAATTTTCCCAGAAGGGCTAACCTTAATATCACTTTTTCACCCACAAATCACTATCAAACTTTTACCCAGATTCTGTCCCGATTTAACAGCTTTAACACCTTAACTTGTAAAAATCAAAAGACTAACTTCCCGAACTCGAAATCAATCGTGGTCAGACTTTTTGGAAAGCTCTTTCTCTCAACTATAATTTAGACTCAAAATTCGTGATCTAACTCTTCTCCATCTATTAAATATCTTCGTATCTTTATAGCACTATGTTTCTGTCCAAACCCTAACTCACTTAACTAACGCGTTTTACACTCAATTCTCTTAACCAACCACCATACTATTATCAACTAATGATTCTAATATGTTTTACTTCATTAATTTACAGAAGTATACAAACCCTAGATTCCATCATAATTAATATTACATGAAATAACGCAATAACTAATTAATTGAATGAAAACTAGTATAAAAAATATACCTTGATCTTGATTTTAGCTTCAAAAACAAAACCCTAAATTTTTCTCCCTTGTGTTCTCCCTTGGTCAACCGTACATGCAAAATAAAGGGGTGGGGAGGTTTTGATTTTGTATTTATAATTATAATGGATAACCCTTAAGGCTTAGAATTGTATTTGGTATCAAATTTGGTTTCCTTTTCTCCCCCTTATCTCTTATTTGGCCGCCCCCTTAATTATATATATATATATATATATATATATATATATATATTAGACTTATTTATTACACTCAAAACCTCATACTTTTCATATTTTATGTACTCTCATAACGAAATCTAACGTCTTTCGCGATAAACCTTAAGTTTACGACAACTCGGAAAAATAATCATTTTCAAAATAAAGTTTCTAAAAATAGAATTTCACACACTCTATAAACATATCCTATGAAAACAACCTTCTCGTAACTTACTAACGCTCAAATACTTGAACAAATACTTGTTACACAAAACCGCAAAAACACCAAAACTAGACAACTCACCTCTACACCACAAAGGCGATCCAAATGAACTTTCCCAAATTCCATACTTTCTAAATCACAATGACAACCATTTACGCAAAGGGAATTAGTGCTAACTCAAGCACTAATCACACAATAACACTCAATAACACACATATACTCATATATCCACCCAAATCACACCAAACAAAGTTAGATAAATCGAGACTGTTAGTCTAACGAACATGTTAAAACCATGGTTGTTACATCATCCCCCACTTAGGGAAATCTCGACCCGAGATTTAACATTTCGTCTCATCAGACTTCTCAGCAAACAACTTAGGATACTTAGCTGTCATTCGATCCTCACGCTCCTAAGTAAACTCAGGACCACGTTTGGAATTCCATCGCACCTTCACCAATGCAAGCTTACTACGCTTCATGCTCTTGACTTCTCGGTCCATAACCTCAACAGGCTCCTCAACAAAGTGAAGTTTTCTGTTAACCTTAATCTCATCTAGTGGCACATGCAAACTAGCATCCGCCAAACATTTCTTTGAATTAGATACGTGAAACGTATCATGCACACCACTCAGCTCCCTAGGCAATCTCAACCGATATGGCACAAGCCCAATCCTTTCCGTAATCTCAAATGGCCCAACATATCTAGGTGCTAACTTGCCTTTCTTGCCGAAACGCACAACTCCTTTCCATGGTGACACTTTCAGCATCACAAAATCCCTAACACTAAACTCCAAAGGTTTACGGCGATTATCCGCATAACTCTTTTGATGATCTCTCGTAGCCTTAAGTCTTTCCTTAATCCGAAAGACCATATCCGTAGTCTCTTGTACCAGTTCGGGTCCAATTAATTGACTCGTCCCAACCTCTGCCCATAACACGGGTGATCTACACTTCCTTCCATACAACATATCAAACGGTGCACATCTAATACTTGAATGATAGCTATTATTATAGGAAAACTCAGCTAAAGGCAGTTGAGTATCTCTGCTTCCTCCAAAATCAATAGCACATGCACGAAGCAAATCCTCCAAAGTCTGAATCGTCTGCTCACTTTTCCCATCGGTTTGTGGATGATAAACAGTGCTCATATCCAACCGTGTATCCAAAGCCTTTTGCAACAACTGCCACAACCGCGAAGTAAACCTACTATCCCGATCTGAAATGATAGACACATGCACACCATGCCTTGCCACAATCTCATTAATATAGATCCTTGCCAGCTTCTCAATCTTGTAATCTTCACGAATGGCCAGAAAATGTGCAGACTTCGTCAATCTGTCCACAATGACCCATATCGTGTCATGTCCGTTACTTGTGCGAGGCAATTTAGTAATGAAATTGATAGTTATATTATCCCATTTCGATTCAGGAATCGGCGGCTGCTGCAACAATCTAGAGGGTTTCTAATGTTCAGCCTTAACTTTCAAACACGTCAAACATTTACTAACATACTCTGCTATTTCCCTCTTCATTCTCGGCCACCAATAAGCATCTCTCAAGTCATAATACATCTTGTCCGATCCGGGATGAATCGAGTATCTCGTCTTATGAGCCTCATCCATGATTAACTTTCTCACATCTCCCACTAGTGGAACCTATATTCGATCCAAGAAATATAGTCCACCATCTTCTTTTCTTTCCATCTGCTGATCTAACCTACGCAACATTTCAACCATAGATTTCTCATCCTTGAGAGCTTCTGCTTGCGCCGCCAATATCTTACTTTTAATTCCTGACTGCAATGTCATGATCATAGCTCGCACCCGTCTAGGCTTAATTCTTTCTTTTCTACTCAACGCATCAGCGACCACATTCACTTTTCCAGGATGATAGCGTATCTCACAATCATAATCACTTAACAACTCCATCCATCTTCTTTGGCGCATATTCAGCTCCTTCTGAGTTAAAATATGCTGAAGACTCTTATGATCGGTGTAAACTGTACTCTTTGTATCATACAAATAATGTCTCCAATTCTTGAGAGCAAATACCACCACACCAAGCTCTAGATCATGAGTGGTATAATTCTTCTCATGAATCTTGAGTTGTCGGGATGCATAAGCTATCACTTTCCCTCTTTGCATTAACACACACCCAAAACCTTGATTTGACACATCACAATATACCACAAAATCATCTGGCCCGTCAGGTAACGTCAGGATAGGTGCATTACACAAACTATCCTTTAATGTCTGAAAAGCCATCTCTTGCTCATCTCCCCAAACATACTTCTTATTCTTTTGAGTCAACGTAGTGAGGGGCTTGGTAGTTTTTGAAAAATTTGCTATAAATCTCCTGTAATACCCTGCCAACCCTAAGAAAGAGCGTATCTCATAAGGTATCGTAGGAGCCTTCCAATTCTTGACCGCTTCTATCTTACTAGGATCCACATGTATGCCTTCACTATTCACTACATGTCCAAGAAAATGCACTTCTTGCAGCCAAAACTCAGATGCTCTCCTTCTCTAGCAAACCGAGTACCAACCTCAGATGCTCTCCATGCTTCTCCTTTGTCTTAGATAAAGTAAAATATCGTCTATGAACACAATAACGAACTTATCCAAATAGTGTCTACATACTCGATTCATCAAATCCATGAATACCGCAGGTGCATTTGTTAACCCTAATGGCATAACTGTGAACTTAAAATGTCCATAACGAGTTCTAAAAGCTGTCTTGGGAATATCCTCCTCATGCACTCTCAGCTGATGATAACCAGAACGCAGATCTATCTTTGAGAAAAATCTAGCACCCTGAAACTTGTCGAAAAGATCATCAATTCTAGGTAGAGGATACCGATTTTTCACCGTTAACTTATTCAACTCTCGATAATCAATACACATTCTAAACGAACCATCCTTCTTCTTAACAAACAAAACAGGTGCTCCCCACGAGGAATGACTAGGTCGAATAAACCCCTTATCTTGGAGCTCTTTCAACTGTGCAACCAACTCCTGCATCTCCGTAGGTGCCAATTGATAGGAAGCTTTCACCAAAGGCGTCGCTCTAGGATCAATTCAATACAAAACTCCACCTGTCGTATTGGCGGTAATCCAGAAAAATCCTCAGGAAAAACGCCCGAAAACTCGCACACTATTGGAATGTCCCCTACTTTGAGTTCTTTAGACTTCGCACTCATAAGGGATTTCGATTTCTTCTCCATACTTTCTCCTTGTACCCGTAGCACACCGCCATCCTCTAATGGAATTCGAACCTCTAATATTTGAGAATTCCAGCGAACTTTCACGATAGGAACTCAACTCAGCTTCAATGGTTCGACCTAACAGTCCATGATTTCTATTGGTTCTCTTACCAGGTTTACGTTTGTCCTTGGGTTGGATTCCTTTCCAAATGGGATTATGAGTGACTAATCTGAAGGTCATTTCCTGGGATTTGAATAGGTGAAACATAGTTGTGTAATCCGGTTGTTCTCTAACAAGGCTCAAGTCTGACGGCCACTAGGCCTACTCTGTCTGAAACATTAAATGGTCCAGTGTATATCGGGTTTAACTCTCCAAATTTTTTGAATAATATCATGCCTTTCCTAGGCAGAACTTTCAACATAAATCCTGTCATTAACTTGAAATTCTAAGGGCTTACAACTTATTGAACTTGTAACTGATTCTTGATTTGTAGGAAGTTCCTAGTTATTTCATGAATGCTTACAAAAATAGTGAGTTTGGCTTTTTCCGCGTTTGGTCCATCAATAGATGATCAGTGCTTCTTCAGGTTTATAATGTAATATGGGTAATATATGTTGCTGAACTCTGCCAGAACTCAAATCTTATATGTCAGCTTGGTCGATTCTAAAATGAATCTTAAATGGTCCAATATACAAGAGGTTCAATCTCTCGTGTTACCAAAATTATATCATGCCTCTCCAAGGCCAAGTTTCTAACTTAGTTCGTTCTCCCACTTGAATTTAGATGGTTTGCTGTTCAGGGATACTTAATCCGCATGATGTGCGTCATGCACCAACCTAACTTCTACCAGTTTCACGTTGCTTGTAACTAGTTCTTGACTTGTGAAATTTCCTTTGTGGTTCCATAGTTTAGTTCTAGACCAGTGAATTTAACTTTCCGATTTCGGTCTGTAAATAGGTAATTGGCACTTTGACCATAAAGTGCCTCAAATAGTGTAGTCTCTACGATCGCGAGATAACTGTCGTTGCAAACAAATCTGATTTATGATAAATGGTTAGTCCAACCATCCCTAGAGTCAATCGCTCACTCTCTGAGCATAACTTTCCTATGTTAGAATCGTTCTCTCGTTCTGACCATCGGTCTAAGGATGATAGGTGGTGTGTACATCTAAATGGGGTTCCTAAGGAAATCTTAAAATGATTGTTAGAAGTCTAAGGTGATTCGATTACCTTTATCAGGAATAATTGAAAGGGGTACAATAAATCTTGTGACTAATTCCTCAACGTTACGTCTATCGAACTCGGCGTTATCTGAATGAGATAGAATATGGATAACAATTTTGATTCCTTGTATTTTGGTCTAACGGATGCTAAGACATATGTCTTTCTTTGCCTATTGGTGGTTGTCAGGCAAAACTACAAGCCTAGGTATTCAAACTAACTTAAGTCCTGAGATGGTTTATCGTTGAAATTATCATCATGTTGGCAATATGAGGGTTTCAATTGATACTATGTCGATGAATTTCCGTTTTGTCTTCACATGTAGCTGGGGAGATACTCTTGAGCCTGATGCCTCTCTTGATGTATAGGTAAGGTTATCTGGAATTTCTTGAGAATACAATGCCTTAAGGGAATTTATATCGATATCCTCAATTCGAATCAATTATCCTCGGTGAAAACTCATTACAGGGAAGTTTGCGTATGGATGAGACCATGTTAATTCAAAACACTCTACAGTATCGGTTAGGAGGCTTTGTTTATTTCTATAGTGTTGCTTAGCGTACCTTCACAATGTGTTCGATCCTGTAGCTCAGTCTAGCTAGTACCTTTGAATAATAAAATTGGACAACTAGGTCAGAGATGGTGAGTCGGATGGTCTTTTAGTATCTTAGGATTGTTGTTGGATTATAAATTTTCTTAGTCTAGGTATTATAGTTCCGTAATCCTTTTATTGCTTTTCTTGTATCGAGGAATCCTCCTAGTTCTTGATATGGAAAGTCTCTCCTAAAGAAGTCAATGGAAAGTCTAACTTAATGGCTAAGTAGGTGATAGGTGGGGTAAGTATCCAGGGAGTGTTTGTCAGAAAAAGACATTTATAAAAGAGTTTACTTGTTTAAAACGCTTTTAAATGAAGATTGTTATTAGCAATACTTTAAAAAGGTAACTATTTCCTTCATGGCATAATCCTTCCTGAAGTATACATAGGTGATCAGGCTATGTATAGTTAAGGACTAATGATACGATGCTTGATTTAGTCAAAATAGTATTACTTTTCTCAAAAGTTTTAGATGGTGTTCAATGCATTGTTATTAAAATGGTATCCTGATTATTTCCTTTCAAAGTAACATAAAAATTGCTTCGCGTAATAATAGTAAATACTTGGTGTAATGACAGAAAAATCAATTTATAGTACGGTAACAAAATAGCTTATTTTAGAAATTCGGTAAAACAATTTCCCCATAGGGTAGTAAAATAGTTTGAAACTAAATTCGTTGAATGGTTTATTGGATACATGGGTAAATCCTACGGAATGGAAATAATCTACTAATCCGTCAAATACGAAATCGGCCTATTCCCTAATAAGACAATGGTATAATGTTGCGAAACGATTACGGGTTGAACGATTGGGATAGAAAACGGAGTAAACGAAAGTTATGGTTATCATAGAGGTAACAAAAGATAGTCATTACATTAGATAGGAAAGTGCTTAATATAACTAGGTTACACCGACGTACTTATGGAAAGTACCAAAAGAAAAGTACAACCCTAGAGGGCTCAGACTATGGTTTATATAATTAAAACGTAAACTTCTTCTTCCAATTCTGGTTTCCCAACTTCGGGCATTCACTCCTGAAGTGTCTCACTACTCCACACCCGCGGCAGATTACCGTGAGTTTCTGATGCTTTGCGAGGGTGGGAGCCTTGCAGTCCTTGGCTTCGTGTCCGACCTTTTGGCAGTTCTTACATTGAGAGGGGCAAGATCCTTTGTGATGAAACTGACACTTGTTGCACTCAGGTAATTTACCAACATACCTTTTCTTTTGGCTTAACCCAGCAGTACAGGTCTCCACCACTTGTTGTATCTTAAATGGTTGTTGAGAAGCATTAGCATCCAGATTACCGACCCATTTTCTCTTGTTGTTACTATTGTTTCCTGATGTCTTGTCGCGAACTATGAGTTCCTTTGCTTCGATCGCCATCTGGATAGCTTCAGACATGGCATTGGGTTCCCATGCGATGACCAACCTACGAATTTCAGGAGAAAGTCCTCCGACGTACCTTTCAAGTTTCTTACTTTCCGGTTCACCAATTGCAGGGTCTAGTCGAGCTAATTCATAAAAATGAGTAGTATACTTGACAACATCATCTCCTACCATGGTAAGGTTTAGTGTTTCCTGTTCTATTGCTCGTAATTCACTTCTTACACAAAAGACTATACCCATCATCCTTCTTAGTTCCTCCCAAGAGCGTGAGTAAGCATCATCAACTCCTACTATCTTAACATGTGTGGTCCACCATTCCTGGGCAAGATTCTGAAAAGTGCATGTGGCGAACTTAACCTTGTCTTCCTTATGACAGTCGCCACATCGAAATATCGTTTCTATTTCTTCGAACCATTTGAGAAATTTCTTTGTGTCTCTAATTCCGCTAAAGGAGGGAGGATTACAGCCCATAAATTCCACGTGAGTAAGTCCCTTGGTGAGGGCGGTAGTTACGTTCCTGGCAATGAATTGTTCAACGGCGGCTTGTGTCATGCTTGGAGTGGTTTACTTAAATCTATTTCCATCAAATCATAAGAGTCCATGAGAATCTATAGGTAATAAAAATCATCATATTCATAACACATGAATATAATACATGAAAGTTTCGGTCTATAAGGACCAATATCATAGATAGCACAACCATATCCATACGGTAGAGTCAACACTTGATGATTCTGTTATACAACAATCAAAATACCACAAGTTTCTTTGAACTATGCCACACCTCTCGTGGTTAGGATAATAGTAAAAGCTAGTAAAGATATAAGTCTAGTCTAGAGACTTCCTGGTGTTGCGGAGGTTCCTGTTGAGTCCGTGGTCTTGGTATTATCCACAAGGTGTTATCTAATTCGTGGCAAGTGGAAATGGAAAAGGGAAATGACAATAGTGGTATTCTAAAGGATGAGAATAACATTGGTGACGATGAAATCCTAGTGATGGGTTAGGAGATAATGATGATAATAGTAAATGGAATACTACCCTCTTTCGCACTATCTCGCGATATCTAAGAGGTAAAGTTGAAGTACGCACTATGGGACGACCAATAGTGTAATAAGTAGTTGATGGTGGTGGTAGTACCTGAGTAGTAAGCGCCCTACTAGTGAAGGAAAGAAAACATACTATCTTCCTTGCGATAAGCATCCTAATAGGTCCATTAAAATTAAGTCTGAATACTCTACCAAACGGCATTCTATGTATAGGTTGAATGATAGGAAAACCTTATTCCTATAACAAATCAATAGTGCTAATGGTGGTATACGTGCAACTGGTGGCATAATGGTAGTGGAAGATGACAAGGCATCTTCAATGTCGGAATCCGATAAAAGGATAATAGGGTGAGTATCTGAAGACATGTCACTTGTGAACCAGGTCAATATAATCACATATATATATATATATATATATATATATATATATATATATATATATATATATATATATATATATATATATATATATATATATATATATATATATATATATATATGAGTATGGGTATAAATAACTCGCACAGTGTGTGCATGAAACAACATGTATAATGAATATGCACCTATGATGAAATGATGAGATGCTATGATGATGTGGTTATAGTCTAGGGTCCATGATACATCCTAGTTCGCTATAACCTTAGCTCTGATGCCAATCTGTCACACCCCCAACATGTATAAAGTGTCGTTTGGAAAACTACATCGTTTGATCATTAAAACATTCAGAGTTTACAAAACATAGGTCCCAAAAGATGTTGTCAATTTCGGTAAAATAAGTTTAACAAGATCAAACGTTCATAAGTGCATAAAAATATAGTGAGACGCGTCGACTCCGCGACTCCATGAAGGTCCAAATGCATGCTAGCAGAAGCTACCTTAATAACCTGAAAATACATTGCTAAAACGTCAACACGAATGTTGGTGAATTCCATAGGTTTGTAAATTAAATCGTATGTACATTAGCCACAAGTATAAAGTAAACCGACAAAAATATCAAAATGCTACATTGTCTCTTAAGCTCATGACCCCGAAGCTAGACATAGTAATGGCCCCAACAGAGTGTTTACCAGGCACTCAAATTGATAATACATGAAATGCATTCGTCCCGTTGGAGCAACCCAAATGCGAATGGAGGCGTCACCCTCAATAGATCTATTCATTCACTCTCGCTTAGCACTAAAATTAACGGTCCATGATAATAAAGGGGACTTAACTTGGTAGTAATAAGGAAACTTAAGCAATGTATGGAATTTAATACTTGGGCATGTACAAAAATAATTGGTGCAATGTATTCTCCCCCGTGGGAATTGAAATCAAATAAGTAATTGAAAACGGGGCTATGAAAATTCACCTCGAAATGATGGTACAAAGATGGTACAATGATGGTAAAGTAGTCGGGACAATGAGGCGCGAACACTAGCTGCAACCTAAATGAATAATCGTGATCTAATTTAGATCATGCCGTGATGTAATGAATGCACATGCACATGATACCTATACCACTTGTAACTTGGAAATACTAGTTATTGCCAAATAAAATACTTTCCATACTTAGGAAAAATAAGTCCATATAGAATTATAAAAACTTGCCGTAATATATCGTATATAAAATGTTAGCGTTATATTCCTCGTCTTGAAAATCTTAAAATAATGTCTAGTAGTCGCGTAATAAACCTTGAGTCGTATGTATTTCGTTAGTTAAAAATAAACTCCTTGAATAAGAAATCTAGAAAATATGTCATTTAGTACGTAGTTATATTATTTTCTAGTAGTGACTATATATATATATATATATATATATATATATATATATATATATATATATATATATATATATATATATATATATATATATATATATATATATATATATATATATATATATAGTTTTGACGGTTTTAAAACGTGTATAACTTGGTCGTTTTAAGTTTATTTTCCTCGTTCTTTATATCCACGGATTCGTTTTTGTATGTATTAATATATTTTTGATAGCTCGGCTCCACTAGGTTACGTCTAACGCCTCTATTTGCCCGTCGAAAACTGTCAAACAGCATGCAGTTTTTCAGAAAATAGTTTTCGTCGTTAAATTTACAAAAATCATATCTCCTTCGTTATAAGCTCATTTTAATCCGTTCTTTCGCCAAAAGTTTCGTTTTTGAAAGTATTTTCTAAATCTTTGGTCAAAAATTATCCATCACCTACTGAGTTTCCCACGTTTCCAAAATAGTAACAGTAGGTATATATATTGTTTCAAAAATCATTTCTAAAGTTCCAATCTAGATCAAACTTCAACCAAACCACTTTCAATCACCACAAAACTAGTCTAATCCTACCATACACCTTCTTAGGGTGTCATGGGTTCCTAAACATCATAAACCAAGTGGATCTAACAAGGATCTAACTATAATCACTTTCTAAGGTTTCAAAGTCTAAAGTTTATAAAATAAAGTGGTATAGTTAGCATATGCATGTAATATAGTATAGAAAACCATATGATCATAATAAATACTTGAAGAAATGATAAAAATAAATTTTGTAAACTTACTTGAAAGATTAATGAGATTTTGAGGGTGAAAACCTAAGTAAACCTTGAGTTTGTATTATAAAACTCTAAAAGGAGTACAAAATACACTTGATAAATACTTGATCTTGGAAAAATTGTGATTTTTGCTTCTTGTTTTGTTGTTGCCGTGCACAAGGAAGAGAGAAAAAGAGAAAAAGTTGTTTACTTGCACATTTAGAATGAGAAGGAATTATTGTACAAGTTATGTATATTATTTTAGACAAGCAAGGACAAGTATTAATGAGTTAGTAAAGTTTTCAAAGGTGTAAGAGATTTGGTGAAGGGGGGGGGGGGGGGGGGGGGGGCGGCAATTCATGGAGGGGGAAAAGAAAAATGATAGATTTGGTAAGATTCTAGCTAATATTGTGTAGATATATTGTGTTTTAGGGGATACCGGGTACCGAGTTTGCTAGAAATAAAATTTAACGGTACTAAATAAAATATAAAGATGTTGTAAAAATTTTAAAATTACATTCCTGATGAGAATCGGGTGTTAAAAAAAATTGTCGTGTTGAAATATCGTAATCCGACGAAATTATTAACGTATATCGTAAAATATAGCAATGGCCTCAAAACACCGGGTAAATTAATAATATAATTTTTATATCATTATAATGAATATGAAAATATATAGGGATCATAGTCGGGAGTGTCGGACGTGTTAGTCACATTATTGGTCGCGTGTTAACGTTTATTTAAAAATAAACATACGTAAAAAGTCAAATATATCAAAAGTATTAATTTAAATATCCTACGAGTGGAATAGTATGCAAGTGCCATAATGATGATATGCGTACTATTTCTAGCCCGTATGAAATGTCCCAATGATAATGAATAGATTCGCTCCTGAACCAATACGGTTACGCGAATTTAAATACTCGTAAACTAAATTTATGATGAAATGAGTAATGCACGTGAATAGTGTTTTTTTATTCCGGAATGAATAGTATCACGTGAATAGTAAAATTTCTGAACGCTTATCAGAATATCAAATTGACCTCGAAAACAATGAATAGTAAAATGATGAATAGTAATCGGTGAATAGTGACTGATGAATAGTAGAATGTCGAAGTTTGAAAAAATGACCGGAAATTACGAGTTGTGACAGTTTTCTCCCCTTGTTGGAGGTAGAAAAGATGGAGGATGTTGTAGCAGTCTCCTTCTACCCTAGACAGGAGGCCACTGAACATCTCGAACTCCGAAAATCCGAAAACAAGCTTAAGCCTTCTATTATCGAACCCCCTGAGCTAGATCTTAAGGAACTCCCTAACCATTTAAAGTACGCCTTCCTTCAGGGGGAGGACCAACTGCCGGTAATCATAAACTCCTCCCTCGAACATGAACAAAAAGGTAAGCTCTTAGAAGTCCTAAAGAAATATAAGGGAGTGCTTTCATGGAGTGTAGCCGATATTAAGGAGATTGACTCAACTTTTTGCACGCATAAGATTCTCATGGAAGAAGATTATAAACCTACTGTGCAACCCCAGAGGCGGGTGAATCCCAACATTAAGGAAGTTGTGAAGAAAGAAGTCATCAAACTTCTGGATGCAGGATTAATTTACCCAATCTCGGATAGCCCGTGGGTTAGTCCTGTACAGGTTGTACCAAAGAAGGGAGGAATGACTGTGGTTAAGAACAATAAGGGTGAGATGGTACCCCAGAGAACGGTTACTGGCTGGCGGGTATGCATCGATTATAGAAAGCTCAATGACGCCACAAGGAAAGATCACTTTCCCTTAACATTCATTGACCAAATGTTGGAGAGATTGTCTGGGCACGAGTACTATTGTTTCTTGGATGGATTCTCAGGATATTTTCAAATCCCCATAGCACCTGAGGACCAAGAAAAAACCACGTTTACTTGCCCTTATGGAACGTTCACCTACAAAAGAATGCCTTTTGGGCTGTGTAACACCCCCGCCACTTTTCAGCGATGCATGACCGCAATCTTTCACGAACTTATGGAAGACATCATGGAAGTTTTCATGGATGAATTTTCGGTATTCGGGAACACTTTCGACCGCTGTCTTGCTAATCTAGAAAAATGCTCAAACGCTGTGAGGAAACCAACTTGGTGTTAAACTGGGAAAAATGTCATTTCATGGTAAAAGAAGGGATTTTGTTAGGACATAAGATCTCAGGGAATGGGATAGAGGTGGACCAAGCTAAAGTGGAAGCTATATCTAAGTTACCTTATCCCACGACTGTTAAAGCAATACGCAGCTTCTTGGGCCACGCCGGGTTCTATCGGAGATTCATCAAAGATTTCTCCAAAATAGCTCGGCCAATGACTCAATTGCTAATGAAGGATGCTCCTTTCTATTTCTCTCAAGAATGCAAGGATGCATTCGATCTCCTGAAAAAAGAGCTCACACAAGCTCCAATCATGATTACACCCAACTGGGAGTTACCGTTTGAAATCATGTGCGACGCTAGCGATTTTGCTGTCGGGGCTGTATTAGGCCAACGACGTGACAAGCTATTCCAACCTATTTAATACGCTAGCAAAACAATGAATCCTGCTAAAAATAATTACTCTACCACCGAAAAAGAATTATTAGCTGTGGTGTTCGCATTCGACAAATTCGGTGGATCTTGTTGTTACCAGAATTTGATGTTCAAATTCATGATAAAAGAGGGGCAGAAGATCTGGCCGCAGATCATCTATCTCGTCTTGAAAATCCCTTTGATGAGCACGATAGAAGTGAGATTCGGGATTCGTTTTCTAATGAACAACTCATGTCAATGACAGATTCTGAGCATTGGTACGCCGATTTTGCCAACTATCACGCAAGCAGACTCATTCCGGAACACATGACTAAATACGAAAAGAAAAGGTTCTTTGCCCAACTAAAATACTACTTCTAGGATGAACCATTTTTTTTGGAGGTGTCCTGATCAAATAATCAGACGTTGTGTTTCGGAAAGTGAGGCAGTAAAAATCATGAGAGAATGTCACTCTGGCCCCTCTGGAGGCCATCATGGGATAAGCACCACCGCTCGAAAGATTTTCGAGGCGGGGTTCTATTGGCCCACAATTTTCCGTGATGTCAAAGAAATGGTACAAGCATGCGATGTATGTCAACGGGCCGGGAACATATCACATAGGGATGAAGCACCTCATAATTTTATACAAGTATGTGAGGTTTTTGATGTCTGGGGAATTGACTTCATGGGACCCTTTCCATCTTCAAGAGGGAATGAATACATTTTAGTTGCCATCGATTATGTTTCAAAATGGGTAGAGGCACAATCCCTTAGGACCAACAATGCTAGGGCGGTTATTCATTTCCTGAAAAAGCTTTTCGCTAGATTCGGGATTCCTAAAGCTCTCATCAGTGATAGGGGAACCCACTTTTGCAATGCGCAAATGGAAAAAGTCACGAGGAGATACGGAGTGTCCCATCGATTTTCCACCGCCTATCATCCACAGACTAATGGCCAGGTCAAAAACACGAACAGGGCTATTAAAAAAATACTAGAAAAAATGGTTAGTCATAATAGAAAAGACTGATCATTTAAACTCGACGAGGCCTTATGGGCATTCCGAACTGCCTACAAGACGCCTATTAGAATGACCCCATTCCGCATGGTGTATGGTAAGGCATGTCACCTTCCGGTAGAATTAGAACATAAGGCTTATTGGGCGCTTAAGGCATGTAATTTAGATTATACAATTATCGGAACAAATAGGTTCTTGCAACTACCCGAGCTTGATAAGCTAAGGTTAGAATCGTATGAGTCTTCCATTACATATAAGGAGAGGTAAAAAAGATGGCATGACCAACGAATTAAGAAACCAAAAGAATTTTCAGAAGGGGACAAAGTCCTATTGTATAACTCTCGGTTAAGGTTATTTCCAGGGAAACTCAAGTCTAGATGGTATGGACCATTTGCGGTGAAAAGTTCCTCTAAAACTGGAGCTGTTGTGTTACTAGACGATGAAGGTAGAGAATTTACTGTCAACATACAACGTGTAAAACATTATCAAGAAAATAGTAATGAAATGATTAGTGAGGAGGATGTAACATTTGATGATGAGGTCACGTAGTAACCCATGACCTTGAGTCTAGCTACAAGACTCGTAAATAAAGAAAAGCGCTTCTAGGGAGGCAACCCATGTTTTGTGTGATTTTTATTTTGTTTGATTGTTATTTGCTTCCGTATGCATGCTTTATTTTTATTGTTGGTAGATCATGTTTCAAACTAAAATGGTGAAAATACTTTATTTTGTTGTTTGGCTTTGTCTTAACTTCATCCAAGGGTATTTCGCAAAAGATAAGTGTAAGGGGAAACCCCAAATATGTTTTTAAGAAACAAACTTGATCATGATTCTCCACAATATTAAGTGAACATATGTATTCGTATTTGTTAGAGTCAAATGCTTGTATCGAGTCATAATGATGTTTTGCAGGATTTTCCAGGAAGTAGGACAAAGTTTTTACAGAAATTTTCTGGAAACTTAACATAAGAATTTCTGGAGGTCACTTCTGACGGTGTCAGGAAGAAATTCCTGACGGCGTCACGTGTAAAATTTTGGAAATTTTGCTAGTTTTGTTTTTCTAACGGAGTCTTAAGGTTTTTGTTGAATCTTTAGTTTTATAATCTCCAGGAAATCTGCAAACATCATTCCACAAGCATTATATCTTACTTTGTTTTCTAGGATTTGTTAGCATATATAGATTGCCGCCGATTTTATGCGAGGTTGCCTTGTTTGTTTTCTCAGGTTTAACAGGTTATGTATGACAAGAAGATGATTTATATTCTGGAAGGGAAGCTTTGTTTGTTCATTTTCTTAGAGGAAGATCTAACCTTGTTGTCACACTATCCATACCGAGCGAATCAGGGGAGTATTTGATTTAATTCTTTTACCTGTTTTACTTTTACATTCTTTACATTGGGGACAATGTTCATCCTAAGTGTAAGGGGAGGGTAAATGATGATACCTTATAGGATATACTTTCACTTGAGTTTGTTTGTTTGATGGTAGGTGTGTAATAAAACTATGAGAAATACTTGTTAGTGTAATTTTAGCGCCAAATTTAAATTTCTTTACAACATTTAGGAGTGAAACTTTAGCCTTTGCAAGCGTCTCATGGATAGGAGTTGTATGACTAGCACAAAACCGTACCATTCAGAAAAAATTTTCCACCCAAATATGTGAGGTTCGCATTTAGATTTGATAGGAAATGCATTTACTATTAGTGCTTATGAGTGTACCGGTAGCATTTAGATTCTAGAACTTGCGTTAGTGATGCATCCCGAGACCGCTAGTGAGACTACATTCGTGTGATAGGATTTACTACATGATAAGAAGCATTAGGATCACCCTTGTGTTAAACCCGTATCATAATTACTTGACCATTTAAGTCATATTACTTGGCTAGTAAAGTCAACAAATTTTTTCCACACCATTAGCGTTGTACTCATTTTTAGTACACGAAACCCCTAGTACACCCCTCCGAGCCTATCTTTTCGTTTCTGACTTTAAGCATCTTACTTAAAGGAAGAATTTGTTACACCCCACTTAAATGTACACAGAAATCGCCTTAGCCTTCCGTGTATGCACTCATATTTAGTGCATTGTTGTTATTTGTTAAGCCCTTAGTTAATTGTCTAATTGATTATATGGTTGCTAAGTCGAGTCATATCCTTGTACATATTGTTTTGGGACGATTGGGACTCATGGGTAAAGTACTTGTTTTATGGAGTAATGGGGAAGAACATCATATATTACCCCCATATGTGCGTTAATCTAAAAAGTACTCCAAGTGTTTTGATTTTCTTAATTCGAGTCATTAGATTAGTTTATTGTAAAGTATGTAAAAATTCAAGTGTAAGGGGAATGTTCATTCCCTATGATGTATTATTTTGGATGGTAGGGTAA
This sequence comes from Artemisia argyi, assembly GCA_030686995.1. Classification (NCBI taxonomy): domain Eukaryota; kingdom Viridiplantae; phylum Streptophyta; class Magnoliopsida; order Asterales; family Asteraceae; genus Artemisia; species Artemisia argyi. Next base: position 202,913,878 of record CM060709.1, on the reverse strand, counting down.
AAGTGTATGCAAAAAAAAAAAAAAAAAAGAAAAAAAAAATCTAAAAATTAACAAAATAAAAAAATAGAAAAAGAAAAAAAGAACATACGGACTACCATCCCGTTTCATTCTATGTTCATTTTATGTTTTTGTAGTTTTTCATTTATTAGCTTAAGTCGAGTCTAGTCTTGGCTTAGCAACGCCATATTGTACATGTAATTAACCAAGATTATTAACTCGCCACCAATAAAGATTGCCTATATCCAACAAAACCGTGTATTTCATATCCCTACACCTAATGTTACAACCCTTTAAAAATACCTCTTTGATAGTTTATCCTAGGTGCTTACGCCATGTGGTAGAGGTTTGATCCTTTCCCAAGCCTATGGTAATCTATTTTGTTATGACAGGTAGTGAGAGATGTTTTCCATTTGCATATTGTGATATTACTTTATTACACCTGAGAGATGTGAGTATCTAAACACTATTTGTGAGGTGCTAGTATATGACCTCCGTGCTTGTCTTTGGTCTTTAGTGGAACGATTACTTGTTGTAATTACTTTTATATTAGTGTTAAATGACCCCTAACTTGTATTTTAACTAGAATAAAAGCACATTTGCTTGAGGACAAGCAAATCTCAAGTGTAAGGGTATATGATGAGACGAAAAATGAACCGTTTTTAAGGGGTCATTTAAACCCAAAATTGAATTTATTTGATCAAATAATGCCCTAAATCGTTCCTTTTGTGATTTTAGGTACTTTGGGAGTGAATTCTGGAAAAGGAAGCATTTTGGACGTTTTTGGAGCATAAAAGTGAAGAAAACGACAAAGACTTAATTTTCCTTGCTAGGAACAGTACTTGACGGCGTCAAGAAGGAATTTTTGACGGCGTCAAGAGCAAAATGGATGACGACCCAGAGAAAATGTGACGGCGTCAGAAGTAGGGCGTCAAGAGTTATTTTGGTGACGGCCTGGAGCAGAATTACATATGACGGCATCAGACCCAGATCTAGGCAGTCCGAGAACTTTATTGGCGGCGAGATGACGGCGTCAAAAATTTACTCTTGACGCCGTCACCTCACAGAATCTATATATACATTTCTATTTTTCATTCATTAAGAGAGGGACTTGTGTGGAGAATACTAGGGCCGAACCTAATAAACCCTAGGTCGTTTGTAACAGTATTTTCAAGGGTTTTCACCCCTTGAAACTTTTCATGTTCAATTAAGATAAGTCTTCTTTCAATTCATTCAATATGTCTATGTGTTGTTTGAATATATCTTATGCTTGTCTCAATTTTAACATGCTAGGCTAGATCTTTCATGTGTTTGCTTAGATGTAATGAAACCTAGATGTTAATTATAGGTTGATTGCTTGTTTATTGTTGTAATGGATGAATGATTTCAATGTTAAGCTTAAGAAAACTGGAAGATCTCCATTGTGTAACTTGCTTGAACGTCTTAAGAAACATGATCCGATGTGTATTAGGTTTTTATGATTGTATTTAATGCATGAGTGAATTCTAGTGATCCCATGTTAGGAGCTTCTTAGCCGGCTCGACATAGGAGTGAAGTAGGAGCTTAAAGGATTGGGGAAGTAAGTACGCCACCACATTAATGGTATTAAGGAATACAATCCATCATCCATGCAACTGTAACAAGTAATTAACATGTAAAAGATATATAGGAAGTAGTGAAATCTAAGTAAACATAATTCTCCCATATATTGCTCACACCACTAGTTTAAATTAGTTTATTTTCATTTTTATTATTTTATTCTGATTGCATCGTAGTTATTGGTTTAGTTGATTAACAACTAATTCCGCCCACTCTTCCAATACCCGAGATTTTTAATTGCTTTTATAAAATATAAAAAATACAAAAAGAATCATCTCTCACCTCTAGACCTAGTTCTTAGGCTTTCTAATCCTAGCGACACTATTCCTGAGTTGAACGATCAATCCCCCGGTACTTGTCACTATACTATACTACAACGATCAGGTACACTGCGTGGTGGGGGTTGTAAGCTTCTCGAGATCCCTCGAGAGGTAAAGCCTGGTGCAATTCCCACGCATCAAGTTTTTGGTGCCGTTGCCGGGAAATAGTTATTGTCTAGGTTAAAATTTCGTTTTATTTGGTCTACTTGCTACATTCCTTTCTAGTAAGATTTTATTTTTATTTTTAGGTTTTCTTTAGTCTATCTCATTTCTTCGTGTTTTTGTTCGTAACTCTTTACCATTCGCCGTCATGGCAACCGACGAATTCTCTAACCTTAGAATCACTAGGAATCGTAGTTCCGCTAGAGGCCTTGTTTTACCCTATGCAGAACCTGATAGAGAAATGCGTAGGTTAAGACGATCTCACTCAACACCTGAACCATATAGCATAGCGATCGATTTTGATGCACCCTTTCTGAAGAAAATTCAGAAAATCACCTTACAGCCCCTAGCTCCCAATCCAACAACGAGATAAGTACCCCCGAAACTCCCACTCCCAAGCGCCTTAAGGACTACTCCTCCCCAAATCCTCGTGGTTTCTCAATCGCCATTGTCTACCCAAATGAACACACCAATGAGGTCTTGCATGCGACCGATGTTTGGCATGTCCAAAGTGTGTGCAAGTTTTGTGGACTAGATGATGATGACCCGATTCAACACATCAAGGACTTCTTAAAAATAGTTGACACCCTCCATACGGATGGGGCTACTAGAAACACGTCCCGATTACGATTCTTCCCCTTCACCCTCTACGAAAAAGCCAAAGAGTGGTATGATAAACTTCCTTCCGAATCTATTTTCACATGGGAGCAACTCATATCCAAATTTATGAGAAGTTCTTTCCAGCTAGGAAAACTTCAGCGTTTAGAGATAGGATCCTCTGCTTCCGAAAAGGGAAGGACGAACCCTTCCATAAATCATGGATTATATTCAAGGATTTAATAAGACATGTTCCCCATCATGGCATCGAACTCTGGCTTTTGATCCAAATCTTCTACGACAATGTCTCCTCAAATGATCGGAATGGAATCAACAATTCTAGAAAAGGGAGATTAGCCAATCTTTGTGCCGAGGAAGGGTGGAATAGGATTGAGGAATATGCTCAAGACCAGGATGACACTTGGGATGAACCTGAGTCGACTGCCAGCATGTCTGAAATCACTTCAACATCTTCAGATCGGTTAAGAAAAATTCATAAAAGAATGGAATACCTCGCTGGGTCGCAATTACCTAAACAACTTTCAAATCCTTACTTAATCTGCAACAACTGTGGGGGTCCGCACGAGGTAGAGGAATGCGGAGGAGAACCCACGACTGAACATGCGTGCTTGTCAGGAGGTGACATCTATGCTGATCCTTCCCTTTTGCCTTTTTACCAAAACGACGATTACACCCTCTGGGGAAAGCTGGTAAAGAGAAAAGAAGGAGAGGAAGGCCCTGAATTTGAAATCAGGAGCACTTTTGAAGATGACCTTGGTCACTTCACTCAAGAAAAAGGCTTACAATTAAAAGGTCCTGATGAGCTTGTCGATGAGTAACAGAATGACATCGGAGAATGGTTCAACAAGCTTAACTCCACCCTCGATAACCTAGACATGCCGACAGTAAGACAAAAAGACCCCATGCTTGCGATAACCACTCGAGCTGGAACAACAACCAAGGTCCCCCGTTACCCGAGCTAGCACCCTATCACCCCCGATCCAAACAAGCCTCGCGAATAGGAGGGTGATGTGAGCAGCGAGGCTCCCGAAAAACCTTCCTTGGCAATCCCGTCCCCATCGACCCTGCCTAACCAATCTGTGAGAGTCCCATTCCCATCCCGATTAAAAAACCAGAAAACTGAGAATGATAATAAAAGATTCTTGTCATATCTAAAAGAATCAGTAATCACTATACCCCTCCTTGATGCTTGTTATCATATGCCAAAGTATAGCACATACTTTAAAAAATTACTCGCCAACCGAAAGAAACTCGAGGGTCTTGTGACTTTGGGGGAAGAATGTTCGGTGGTGACCCATCGAGGGCTACCAAAAAAAGGTAGACGATCCAGGCAGCTTCACCTTGCCTCACTCTATGTTCCTTAAACTAGGATACTCCGGATTAAAGCCTACCCGTATGAACATTGATGAGGCGAAAATTGAACCACTTTTAGGGGGTTATTTAAGCCCGGAATTGAATTTATTTGATCAAATATTGCCCTAAATCGTTCCTTTTGTGATTTTAGGTACTTTGGTAGTGAATTCTGGAAAAGGAAGCAATTCGAACGTTTTTGGAGCATAAAAGTGAAGAAAATGACAAAGACTTAATTTTCCATGCTACCTGACGGCGTCAAGAGGAAAATCATGACGGCGTCAAGTAAAATCCATGACGGCCCAGTGCAAACCTGACGGCGTCACAACAAGGGCGTCAAGACAAATTTTGGTGACGGCCTGCATAAGGATAATACATGACGGCGTCAGACCCAGATCTAGGCAGTCCGAGTAACTATTTGGCGGCGAGATGACGGCGTCAGACTTTTGTTCTTGACGCTGTCACCTATCAAACTCTATATATAGTTTTCTATTTTTCATTCATTAAAGAGGAACTTTTGTGGAGAAAACTAGGGCCGAACTTTGTAAACCCTAGGTCATATTTTACAGTGTTTTCAAGGGTTTTCACCCCTTGAATCCCTTCATGTTCAATTAAGATAAGTCTTCTCTTAATTCATTCAATATATCTATGTATTGTTTGAATATATCTTATGCTTGTCTTGATTTCAACATGCTAGGCTAGATCTATCTTGTGTTTGCTTAGATGTAATGAAACCTAGATGTTAATTATGTGTTGATTACTTGTTTATGGTTGTATTGGATGAATGATTTCAATGTTAGGCTTAAGAAAACTGGCAGATCTCCATTGTGTAACATGCTTGAACGTCTTAGGAAACATGAACCGATGTGTACTAGGTTTTATTGGTTGTATTTAATGCATGAGCAAATTCTAGTGATCCCATGTTAGGAGCTTCTTAGCCGGCTCGACATAGGAGTGAAGTAGGCGCTCATAGGATTGGGGAAGTAAGTACGCCACCCCATGAATGGTATTAAGGAATACAATTCGTCATCCACGCAACTATAACAAGTAATTAACGTGTAAAAGATATCTAGGGAGTAGTGAAATCTAAGTAAACACAATTCTCCCACATATTGCTCACAACTTTAGTTTATTATAATTTATTTTCATTTTTAGTATTTTATTTTGATTGCATCCTTAGTATTGGGTTAGTTGACTAGCATTTAGGTTTTCTAAACCTAGTCTCTAGACCTAGTCTTTAGGTTTTCTAATCCTAGCGACACTATTCCTAGCTGAACGATCAATCCCCCGGTACTTGTCATTATACTATACTACATCGATCAGGTACACTGCCTGGTGGGGGTTGTAAGCTTCTCGAGATCCCTCGAGAGGTAAAGCCTGGTGCAATCCCTACCCATCAAGTTTTTGGCGCCGCAGCCCAAGGAATAGTTATTGTCTAGGTTAGAATCTCTTTTTGTTAGGTCTACTTGCTAGATTCCTTTCTAGTAAGATTTTATTTTTATTTTTAGGTTCTCTTTAGTCTATCTTATTTCTTCGTGTTTTTGTTCGCAACTCTTTGCCATCCGACATCATGGAAGATGGTAACATCTTTGAACCTGTCATCCCACCACAACAAAACCCACCACTAGATAACCAACCTCTTAGGCCCCGAACCTTAGGAGAGTAATCTCGACCTAGCCACCAAGGCTATCGAAACACCATTGAGCTCACCGAAGCCAATGTGACCCCCTTGCGGTCCGACACCATCCGGTTGGTGCAAAGCGGATGTGCATTCCATGGAATTCGTTCCGAAGATCCAAATCAACATCTCAAGGACTTCCTTAAAATCATAGATTCTATAGACCTTGATGTTACAACTAGAGAGTCAACCCGATTATGCCTATTCCAATTCTCTCTACGTGATCATGCTAGCCAATGGCTTGAACGTTTACCCACGGGATCCATCACCACATGGGATGATCTCACCACTCGTTTCCTTGCTCAATTTTTCCCACCGGGGAGAACTACCAAGCTTAGAAATGACATCTTGATGTTCCAACAACGTCAAAATGAAACTCTATATGAAGCATGGACTCGATTCAAGGACTTACTCCAAAAAGTCCCTCATCATGGCATAGATCTTTGGCTCCAAGTCCAAATCTTCTATGACCATATCGATCTCTCCACAAGGCGAGCCATTGACCAATCGGCCGGTGGTAAGCTACGTGATCTAAGTGCGGAACAATCATGGGAACTCATAGAAGATCTTGCTCTCTATGACAACGAAAGTTGGAATGATCCCCGTGATTTGAACAAAACGGTCAAGGCAATATCTTTGCCTTCGAACAACTCTAGCACTCCCGACCGTAGGATCATGGAACTTGAGGACCAAGTCAAGTTTCTCATGAAATCTTATGAAGCTCCTAAGCCTTCAAGCCAAGTGAACAAAATCACTTCTTCAGGCGAATTATGTAGTGGTCCCCATGACACTCGTGATTGTGTGGAACTCCCCGAAATAGCTTTTGCGGACTACGCATCCTCGCGTACCGACGAAGCGGGAGATAATTGGTACACTTTCAAACCCGACCCAAACCCTTACGGTGATTCCTACAATCCCTCTTGGAAAAATCACCCAAACCTTAGGTGGAAACAAAACCAAGCCAATTCTTCCAATCCGCCTAATCGTTACCAACCAAACGGACCACCCTCCAACCGTACTTTCAACAACAATCCTTCTAACAACTATGGTAGTACCAACAATCTTGAAGGATTGATGTCTAAGTTTATGGCATCTCAAGAAGCTCGTATAGCTAGGTTTGAAACCGAATTCAACCAACAACAAACGGAGATGACCAACAAGATAGACAACTTGTTGAAAGCCCTCAACAACCAAGCGTTAACTACACCTAGGAAGGATACTAGAGACGCCAATAACGGAATCCAAATTAAGGACCCCTCGTCATCCAAACATGTCCACTTTGTCAATGTTGTCACCATTAAGCCAATAGATAAGAATATAGAAGAAAGTGACAAAGATGAAGTTGAAGTAGAAACCGAGACTAGGGATGAAATTAGGGAAGTTGAGGTTAATAAGGGAGGAGAGTGAGAGGAAGTAGAGACCGTAGAAGAGTACTTTGATAAGTTTCCCACCAAGGAAGAACGGGAATATCATAAGGATTTATTCGATGGCCCGGAGACACCATATATCCTTGGCACACCCCTTATCAAAATGGGAGACCCCTCTAACATCAACATACCATGCAATATCGGGCATATGAATATATGGAAAGCTTATATCGATACTAGATCTCCTATACACATCATGACTAGGACTTATTATAATTGGGTGATGAAGAAACTACTTGGTTATAGGATGATGCCCAATAAGAAATTGATAAGTAATTTTGTAGGAAGAGTGAAGGGAATGCATGTGATTATAGGTAATTTCACCTATGAGATCGATTTTTGATTAGTAGAAGATACTCGTCCGGTGATAGATGATTGCCTAAGCCAAGTAATATTCGGAAAACCATTTGTTGAGGCCACTAAGATGAGTTATGATCCAACTTTAGGGATAGTTAGATTCAAGGAGGAGAATGATGAGATTGCCTACGAAATGCCCAATAAGATTGAGAAATACCGCCTCCTTTCTAATATAGAAAAAGAGCACAAACAAGCAGCTTACTATAGGAATGATGAGGATAGACGTAGAGGAGTAGAGTACGTGATGAATAGGATGCTTGGTTTCTACAAAGAATTGTTGCAATTAGGTCGGGAATACAAAACTGGCATAGAAGACGACCTAAAGAATGGAACCAACAATGAGATCACGTAGTAACACATGACCTTGAGTCTAGCTACAAGACTCGTAAATAAAGAAAAGCACTTCTTGGGAGGCAACCCATGTTTTGTGTGATTTTTATTTTTATTTGTTTGTTATTTGCTTTCGTATGCATGCTTTATTTTTATTGTTGGTAGATCATGTTTCAAAACTAAATGGCGGAAATACTTAACTTTGTTGTTTAGCTTAGTCTTAACTTCATCCAAATGTATTTTTGCAAAAGATAAGTGTAAGGGGAAACCCCAAATATGTTTTTAAGAAACAAAACCGATCATGATTCTCCACAATATTAAGTGAACATGTATATTCGTACTTGTTAGAGTCAAATGCTTGTATCGAGTCATAATGAAGTTTTGCAGGATTTTCCAGTAAGTAGGACGAAGTTTTTCCAGAAATTTTCCGGAAACTCAACATAAGAATTTCTACAGTTCACTTCTGACGGCTTCACGATTTTACTCTTGACGGCGTCACGTGTAAAAATCTGAAAATTTTACCAGTTTTTTTTTTTTTTTTTTTTTTTTTTCTAACGGAGTCTTAAAGTTTTTGTTGAATCATTAGTTTTATAATCTCCAGGAAATCTGCAAACATCATTCCACAAGCATTATATCTTATCTTGTTTTCTAGGATTTATTAGCATATGTAGATTTCCGCCGATTTTATGCGAGGTTGCCTTGTCTGTTTTCTCAGGTTTTACATGTTATGTATGACAAGAAGATGATTATTCTTCTGGAAGGGAAGCTTTGATTGTTCATTTTCTAGGAGGAAGATCTAACCTGGCCACCTTATTATCCATACCGAGCGAATTAGGGGAGTATTTGATTTCAAGCGTTTTACTTATTTCACTTTTACATTCTTTACTTGAACATTGGGGACAATGTTCATCCTAAGTGTAAGGGGAGGGTAAAATGATGATACCTTACAGATACACTTTTGCTTGAGTTTGTTTGTTTGATGGTAGATGTGTAATAAAACTATGAGAAATACTTGTTAGTGCAATTTTAGCACCAAATTTAAATTTTTTTACAACATTTAGGATTGAAACTTTAGCCATAGCAAGCGTCTCATGTATAAGAGATTGTATGACTAGCACATAACCGTACTATTTAGAAAAATTTTCCACCCAAATATGTGAGGTTTGCCTTTAGATTTGATAGGAAAAGCATTAACTATTAGTGCTTATGAGTGTACCGGTAGCATTTAGAATCTAGAACTTGCGTTAGTGATGCATCCCGAGACCACTAGCGAGACTACATTTGTGTAGTAGGATTTACTACATGATAAGAGGCATTAGGATCACCCTTGTGTTAAACCCGTATCATAATTACTTGACCATTTATGTCATATTTAGTACACGAAACCCCTAGTACACCCCTCCGAGCCTATCTTTTCGTTTCTAACTTTAAGCATTTTACTTAAAGGAAGAATTTGTTACACCCCACTTAAATGTACACCCAAATCGCCTTAGCCTTCCTTGTATGCACTTATCTTTAGTGCATTATTGTTATTTGTTAAACCCTAAGTTAATTATCTAATTGATTACATGGTTGCTAAGTCGAGTCATATCATTGTACATATTGTTTTGGGACGATTGGGACTCATGGGTAAAGTACTTATTTTATGGAGTAATGGGGAAGAACATTATATTATTACCCCCGTATGTGCGTTAATCTTAAAAGTACTCCAAATGTTTTGATTTTCTTAATTCGAGTCATTAGATTAGCTTATTGTAAAGTATGTAAAAATTCAAGTGTAAGGGGAATTTTCATTCCCTATGATGTATTATTTTGGATGGTAGGGTAAGAGTGTATGCAAAAAATAAAAAATAAAAAATAAAAAAATAAAAAAAAATCAAAACAATTAAGAAAAAAAGAAAAAAAATAGAAAAAGAAAAGAGAAAAACATACGGACTACCATCCCTTTTTATTCTATGTTTATTTTATGTTTTTGGTATTTTTCATTTATTAGCTTAAGTCGAGTCTAGTCTTGGCTTAGCAACGCCATATTGTACATGTAATTAACCAAGATTATTAACTCGCCACCAATAAAGACTGCCTATATCCAACAAAACCGTGTATTCCATATCCCTACACCTAACGTTACAACCCTTTAAAAGACCTCTTTGATAGTTTATCCTAGGTGCTTACGCCATGTGGTGGAGGTTTGATCCTTTCCCAAGCCTATGGTAATCGATTTTGCTATGACAGGTAGTGAGAGATATTTTCTGTTTCTATATTGTGATATTACTTTATTACACCGGAGAGATGTGAGTATCTAAACACTATTTGTGAGGTGCTAGTATATGACCTCCGTGCTTGTCTTTGGTCTTTAGTGGAACAATTATTTGTTGTAATTACTTTTATATTAGTGTTAAATGACCCCTAACTTGTATTTTGACTAGAATAAAAGCGCATTTGCTTGAGGACAAGCAAATCTCAAGTGTAAGGGTATATGATGAGGCGAAAAATGAACCACTTTTAGGGGGTCATTTAAGCCCGGAATTGAATTTATTTGATCAAATATTGCCCTAAACCGTTCCTTTTGTGATTTTAGGTACTTTGGGAGTGAATTCTGGAAAAGGAAGGAATTCGGACATTTTTGGAGCATAAAAGTGAAGAAAATGGCAAAGACTTAATTTTCCATGCTAAGAACAGTACCTGACGGCGTCAAGAGGAAAATCATGACGGCGTCAAGAGTAAAATCCATGACGACCCAGTGCAAACCTGACGGCGTCACAACAAGGGCGTCAAGACAAATTTTGGTGACGGCCTGCATAAGGAGAATACATGACGGCGTCAGACCCAGATCTAGGCAGTCCGAGTAACTATTTGACGGCGAGATGACGGCGTCAGACTTTTGTTCTTGACGCCGTCACCTATCAAACTCTATATATAGTTTTCAATTTTTCATTCATTAAAGAGGAACTTGTGTGGAGAAAACTAGGGCCGAACTTTGTAAACCCTAGATCATATTTTACAGTGTTTTCAAGGGTTTTCACCCCTTGAATATCTTCATGTTCAATTAAGATAAGTCTTCTCTTAATTCATTCAATATGTCTATGTGTTGTTTGAATATATCTTATGCTTGTCTTGATTTCAACATGCTAGGCTAGATCTATCTTGTGTTTGCTTAGATGTAATGAAACCTAGATGTTAATTATGTGTTGATTACTTGTTTATGGTTGTATTGGATGAATGATTTCAATGTTAGGCTTAAGAAAACTGGCAGATATCCATTGTGTAACATGCTTAAATGTCTTAGGAAACATGAACCGATGTGTACTAGGTTTTATTGGTTGTATTTAATGCATGAGCAAATTCTAGTGATCCCATGTTAGGAGCTTCTTAGCCGGCTCGATATAGGAGTGAAGTAGGCGCTCATAGGATTGGGGAAGTAAGTACGCCACCCCATGAATGGTATTAAGGAATACAATCCGTCATCCACGCAACTATAACAAGTAATTAACGTGTAAAAGATATATAGGGAGTAGTGAAATCTAAGTAAACACAATTCTCCCACACATTGCTCACAACTTTAGTTTATTATAGTTTCTTTTCATTTTTAGTATTTTATTTTGATTGCATCCTTAGTATTGGGTTAGTTGACTAGCAACTAATTCTGCCAAACTCCTTCAAAACCCGAGATTTTTAATTGCTTTCATAAAAATATAAAAATACAAAAAGTATCATCCCTCATCTCTAGACCTAGTCTTTAGGTTTTCTAATCCTAGCGAGACTATTCCTAGCTCAACGATCAATCCCCCGGTACTTGTCATTATACTATACTACATCGATCAGGTACACTGCCTGGTGGGGGTTGTAAGCTTCTCGAGATCTCTCGAGAGGTAAAGCCTGGTGCAATCCCTACGCATCAAACATCCAACTAGCCGATAGATCAGTCAAATACCCCGTATGGATATGCGAGAATGTGCTAGTCAAGGTAAGAAAATTCAAATTCCCGGTTGACTTCGTAATCTTGGAGATGGAGGAGGATGACTTGGTACCCATCATCTTAGGGAGACCATTTCTTGCTACCGCTCGTGCAGTCATTGATGTTCATGACGGCAAGTTAACCTTACGAGTAGGAACCGATAGCTTAACCTTTGAGATTAAAGACACTATGGACCTCTCTCTCGAAGCAGCTAACCGGCTCTATTTCATTGGAGAGGTCGATGAACTCACGGATGTCATTGATGACTGTGTTGATGAACAGATCGAGGAAGGCTGGTTATGGGATGAGAGTTTTCTCCCTTTGTTGGAGGTATAAAAGATGGAGGATCTTGGAGCAGTCTCCTTCTACCCTAGACAGGAGGCCACTGAACATCTCGAACTCCGAAAACCCGAAAACAAGCTTAAGCCTTCTATTATCGAACCCCCTGAGCTAGATCTTAAGGAACTCCCTAACCATTTAGAGTACGCCTTCCTTCAGGGGGAGGACCAACTGCCGGTAATCATAAACTCTTCCCTCGAACATGAACAAAAAGGTAAGCTCTTAGAAGTCCTAAAGAAATATAAGGGAGTGCTTGCATGGAGTGTAGCCGACATTAAGGGGATTGACTCAACTTTTTGCACGCATAAGATTCTCATTGAAGAAGATTATAAACCTACCGTGCCACCCCAGAGGCGGGTGAATCCCAACATTAAGGAAGTTGTGAAGAAAGAAGTCATCAAACTTCTGGATGCAGGATTAATTTACCCAATCTCTGATAGCCCGTGGGTTAGTCCTGTACAGGTTGTACCAAAGAAGGGAGGAATGACAGTGGTTAAGAACGATAAGGGTGAGATGGTACCCCAGAGAACGGTTACTGGCTGGCGGGTATGCATCGATTATAGAAAGCTCAATGATGCCACAAGGAAAGATCACTTTCCCTTACCATTCATTGACCAAATGTTGGAGAGATTGTCTGGGCACGAGTACTATTGTTTCTTGGATGGATTCTCAGGATATTTCCAAATCCCCATAGCACCTGAGGACCAAGAAAAAACCACGTTTACTTGCCCTTATGGAACGTTCGCCTACAAAAGAATGCCTTTTGGGCTGTGTAACGCCCCCGCCACTTTTCAGCGATGCATGACCGCAATCTTTCACGAACTTATGGAAGACAACATAGAAGTTTTCATGGATGACTTTTCGGTCTTTGGGAACTCTTTCGACCGCTATCTTGCTAATCTAGAAAAAATGCTCAAACGCTGTGAGGAAACCAACTTGGTGTTAAACTGGGAAAATGTCATTTCATGGTAAAAGAAGGGATTGTGTTAGGACATAAGATCTCAGGGAATGGGATAGAGGTGGACCAAGCTAAAGTGGAAGCTATATCTAAGTTACCTTATCCCACGACTGTTAAAGCAATACGCAGCTTCTTGGGCAACGCCAGGTTCTATCGGAGATTCATCAAAGATTTCTCCAAAATAGCTCGGCGAATGACTCAATTGCTAATGAAGGATGCTCCTTTCGATTTCTCTCAAGAATTCAAGGATGCATTCGATCTCCTGAAAAAAGAGCTCATGCAAGCTCCAATCATGATTACACCCAACTAGGAGTTACCGTTTGAAATCATGTGCGACGCTAGCGATTTTGCTGTCGGGGCTGTATTAGGCCAACGGCGTGACAAGCTATTCCAACCTATTTACTATGCTAGCAATATAATGAATCCTGCTCAAGAGAATTACTCTACCACCGAAAAAAAATTATTAGCCGTGGTGTTCGCATTCAACAAATTCCGTCAATATCTTGTCCTTTCAAAGATAGTCGTTTTCACCGATCACTCGGCTCTTCGATATATTTTTGCCAAGCAAGATGCTAAGCCATGACTAATTCGGTGGATCTTGTTGTTACAAGAATTTGATGTTGAAATTCGTGATAAAAGAGGGGCAGAAAATCTGGCCACAGATCATCTATCTCGTCTTGAAAATCTCTTTGATGAGCATGATAGAAGTGAGATTCGGCATTCATTTCCTGATGAACAACTCATGTCAATGACAGATTCTGAGCCTTGGTACGCCGATTTTACCAACTATCTCGCAAGCAGACTCATTCCGGAACACATGACTAGATACGAAAAGAAAAGGTTCTTTGCCCAACTAAAATACTACTTCTGGGATGAACCAATTTTATTCCGGAGGTGTCCTGATCAAATAATCAGAAGTTGTGTTTCGGAAAGTGGGGCAGTAAAAATCATGAGAGAATGTCACTCTGGCCCCTCTGGAGGCCATCATGGGATAAGCACCACCGCCCGAAAGATTTTCGACGCGGGGTTCTATTGGCCCACAATTTTCCGTGATGTCAAAGAAATGGTACAAGCATGCGATGCATGTCAACGGGCCGGGAACATATCACATAGGGATGAAGCACCTCAGAATTTTATACAAGTATGTGAGGTTTTTGATGTCTGGGGAATTGACTTCATGGGACCCTTTCCATCTTCAGGAGGGAATGAATACATTTTAGTTGCCATCGATTATGTTTCAAAATGGGTAAAGGCACAAGCCCTTAGGACCAACGATGCCAGGGTGGTTATTCATTTCCTGAAAAAGCTTTTCGCTAGATTCGGGATTCCTAAAGCTCTCATCAGTGATAGGGGAACCCACTTTTGGAATGCGCAATGGTCATGAGGAGATACGGGGTGTCCCATCGATTTTCCACCGCCTATCATCCACAGACCAATGGCCAAGTCAAAAACACGAACAGGGCTATTAAAAGAATACTAGAAAAAACGGTTAGTCAGAATAGAAAAGACTTGTCATTTAAACTCGACGAGGCCTTATGGGCATTTCGAACTGCCTACAAGACACCTATTGGAATGACTCCGTTTCGCATGGTGTATGGTAAGGCATGTCACCTTCCGGTAGAATTAGAACATAAGGCTTATTGGGCGCTTAAGGCATGTAATTTAGATTATACAATTGCCGGAACAAATATGTTCTTGCAACTACACGAGCTTGTTGAGCTAAGGTTAGAAGCGTATGAGTCTTCCATTACATATAAGGAGAGGGCAAAAAATGGCATGACCAACGAACTAAGAAACCCAAGGAATTTTCAGAAGGGGACAAATCCTATTGTATAACTCTCGGTTAAGGTTATTTCCAGGGAAACTCAAGTCTAGATGGTATGGACCATTTACGGTGAAAAGCTCCTCTAAAACTAGAGCTGTTGTGTTACTAGACGATGAAGGTAGAGAATTTACTGTCAACATACAACGTGTAAAACATTATCAAGAAAATAGCAATGAAATGATTAGTGAGGAGGATGTAACATTTGATGATGAGGTCACGTAGTAACCCATGACCTTGAGTCTAGTTACAAGACTCGTAAATAAAGAAAAGCGCTTCTTGGGAGGCAACCCATGTTTTGTGTGATTTTTATTTTGTTTGATTGTTATTCGCTTCCGTATGCATGCTTTATTTTTATTGTTGGTAGATCATGTTTCTACTAAAATGGTGAAAATACTTTATTTTGTTGTTTGGCTTTGTCTTAACTTCATCCAAGGGTATTTCGCAAAAGATAAGTGTAAGGGGAAACCCCAAATATGTTTTTAAGAAACAAACTTGATCATGATTCTCCACAATATTAATTGAACATGTGTATTCGTATTTGTTAGAGTTAAATGCTTGTATCGAGTCATAATGATGTTTTGCAGGATTTTCCAGAAAGTAGGACAAAGTTTTTCCAGAAATTTTCCAGAAACTTAATATAAGAATTTCTGCAGGTCACTTCTGACGGCGTCAGGAAGAAATTCCTGACAGCGTCACGTGTAAAATTCTGGAAATTTTGCTAGTTTTGTTTTTCTAACGGAGTCTTAAGGTTTTTGTTGAATCTTTAGTTTTATAATCTCCAAGAAATCTGCAAACATCATTCCACAAGCATTATATCTTACTTTGTTTTCAAGGATTTGTTAGCATATATAGATTGCCGCCGATTTTACGCGAGGTTGCCTTGTTTGTTTTCTCAGGTTTAACAGGTTATGTATGACAAGAAGATGATTTATATTCTGGAAGGGAAGCTTTGATTGTTCATTTTCTTGGAAGAAGATCTAACATTGTTGTCACACTATCCATACCGAGCGAATCAGGGGAGTATTTGATTTCATTCTTTTACCTGTTTTACTTTTACATTCTTTACTTGAACACTGGGGACAATGTTCATCCTAAGTGTAAGAGGAGGGTAAATGATGATACCTTATAGGATACACTTTTACTTGAGTTTGTTTGTTTGATGGTAGGTGCGTAATAAAACTATGAGAAATACTTGTTAGTGTAATTTTAGCGCCAAATTTAAATTTTTTTTACAACATTTAGGAGTGAAACTTCAGCCTTAGAAAGCGTCTCATGGATAGGAGTTGTATGACTAGTACAAAACCGTACCATTTAGAAAAATTTTCTACCCAAATATGTGAGGTTCGCATTTAGATTTGATAGGAAAAGCATTTACTATTAGTGCTTATGAGTGTACCGGTAGCATTTAGATTCTAGAACTTGCGTTGGTGATGCATCCCGAAACCGCTAGTGAGACTACATTCGTGTGGTAGGATTTACTACATGACAAGAGGCATTAGGATCACCCTTGTGTTAAACCCGTATCATAATTACGTGACCATTTAAGTCATATTACTTGGCTAGTAAAGTCAACTAATTTTTTCCACACCATTAGCGTTGTACTCATTTTTAGTACACGAAACCCCTAGTACACCCCTCCGAGCCTATCTTTTCGTTTCTAACTTTAAGCATGTTACTTAAAGGAAGAATTTGTTACACCCCACTTAAATGTACACCCAAATCGCCTTAGCCTTCCGAGTATGCACTCATCTTTAGTGCATTATTGTTATTTGTTAAGCCCTTAATTGTCTAATTGATTACATGGTTGCTAAGTCGAGTCATATCCTTATACATATTGTTTTGGGACGATTGGGACTCATGGGTAAAGTACTTGTTTTATGGAGTAATGGGGAAGAACATCATATATTACCCCCATATGTGCGTTAATCTAAAAAGTACTCCAAGTGTTTTGATTTTATTAATTCGAGTCATTAGATTAGTTTATTGTAAAGTATGTAAAAATTCAAGTGTAAGGGGAATGTTCATTCCCTATGATGTATTATTTTGGATGGTAGGGTAAAAGTGTCTGCAAAAAAAAAATAAATAAAAAAAAAATAAAAAAATTAAGAAAAAAAATAGAAAAAGAAAAGAAAAACATACGGACTACCATCCCATTTCATTCTATGTTCATTTTATGTTTTTGTAGTTTTTCATTTATTAGCTTAAGTCGAGTCTAGTCTTGGCTTAGCAACGCCATATTGTACATGTAATTAGCCAAGATTATTAACTCGCCACCAGTAAAGATTGCCTATATCCAACAAAACCATGTATTTCATATCCCTATACCTAACGTTACAACCCTTTAAATAGACCTCTTTGATAGTTTATCCTAGGTGCTTACACCATGTGGTGGAGGTTTGATCCTTTCCCAAGCCTATGGTAATCTATTTTGCTATGACAGGTAGTGAGAGATGTTTTCCATTTCCTTATTGTGATTTTACTTTATTACACCCGAGAGATGTGAGTATCTAAACACTATTTGTGAGGTGCTAGTATATGACCTCCGTGCTTGTCTTTGGTCTTTAGTAGAACGATTACTTGTTGTAATTACTTTTATATTAGTGTTAAATGACCCCTAACTTGTATTTTGACTAGAATAAAAGCGCATTTGCTTGAGGACAAGCAAATCTCAAGTGTAAGGGTATATGATGAGGCAAAAAATGAACCGTTTTTAGGGGGTCATTTAAGCCCGGAATTGAATTTATTTGATCAAGTATTGCCCTAAATCGTTTCTTTTGTGATTTTAGGTACTTTGGGAGTGAATTCTGGAAAAGGAAGCATTTTGGACGTTTTTGGAGCATAAAAGTGAAGAAAACGACAAAGACTTAATTTTCCTTGCTGGGAACAGTACCTGACGGCGTCAAGAAGGAATTTTTGACGGCGTCAAGAGCAAAATGGATGACGACCCAGAGAAAACGTGACGGCGTCAGAAGTAGGGCGTCAAGAGTTATTTTGGTGACGGCCTGGAGCAGAATTACACCTGACGGTGTCAGACCCAGATCTAGGCAGTATGAGAACTTTATTGGCAGCAAGATGATGGCGTCAGAAATTTATTCTTGATTCCATCACCTCACCGAATCTATAAATACTTTTCTATTTTTCATTCATTAAGAGAGGAACTTGTGTGGAGAATACTAGGGCCGAACCTAATAAACCCTAGGTCGTTTGTAACAGTATTTTCAAGGGTTTTCACCCCTTGAAACCTTTCATGTTCAATTAAGATAAGTCTTCTTTCAATACATTCAATATGTCTATGTGTTATTTGAATATATCTTATGCTTGTCTCGATTTTAACATGCTAGGCTAGATCTTTCATGTGTTTGCTTAGATGTAATGAAACCTAGATGTTAATTATAGGTTGATTGCTTGTTTATTGTTGTAATGGATGAATGATTTCAATGTTAGGCTTAAGAAAACTGGCAGATCTCCATTGTGTAACTTGCTTGAACGTCTTAAGAAACATGAACCGATGTGTACTAGGTTTTTATGATTGTATTTAATGCATGAGTGAATTCTAGTGATCCCATGTTAGGAGCTTCTAAGCCGACTCGACATAGGAGTGAAGTAGGAGCTTATAGGATTGGGGAAGTAAGTACGCCACCCCATGAATGGTATTAAGGAATATAATCCGTCATCCACGTAATTATAACAAGTAATTACCCTGTAAAAGATATCTAGGGAGTAGTGAAATCTAAGTAAACACAATTCTCCCATATATTGCCCACACTACTAGTTTAAATTAGTTTATTTTCATTTTTATTATTTTATTCTGATTGCATCGTAGTTATTGGGTTAGTTGATTAGCAATTAATTCCGCCCACTCTTCCAATTCTCGAGATTTTTAATTGCTTTTATAAAGTATAAAAAATACAAAAAGAATCATCTCTAACCTCTAGACCTAGTTCTTAGGCTTTCTAATCCTAGCGACACTATTCCTGAGTTGAACGATCAATCCCCCGGTACTTGTCACTATACTATACTACAACGATCAGGTACACTGCCTGGTGGGGGTTGTAAGCTTCTCGAGATGCCTCGAGAGGTAAAGTCTGGCGCAATTCCCACGCATCACTTTCTGGCCCTCACTACATCCACTTATATCCATCACCGACTCCATTTTATCTATCCATCGAGTGAGTGCAATCACACCACCCTTTCCATCATATTCCTTGGGCTTACAAGCCATAAACTCCTTATAAGTACACCCATTATTTCCACTTCCTCCACTTCCAGCACTGTCACAACTCACCATTTCAGGTCATTTTTCGAACTTTGACAATTTACTATTCATCAGTTACTATTCACCGATCACTATTCATCATTTTTGGAGTCAGTTTGAGATTTTGAGAAATGTTCAAAAAATTTACTATTCACATGACACTATTCATTTCCGGAGAGAAAACACTATTCATGCGCATCATTTCATCGTAAATTTAGTTTACGGGTATTTAAATTCGTGTAACCGAATTGGTTCAGGTGCGAATTCATGCTTTATCAGTAGGGACATTTCATACGAACTAGAAATAGCCTACATTTCATCATAATAGCATTTGCATACTATACCACTCGTAGAATATTCAAATTAATATTTTTGATATATTTAACATTTTACGTATATTTATTTTTAAATAAACATTAACACGCGATCGATAAAAGTGACTAACATATCCGACAATACCCACAATGGCCCCGATATATTTTTACACCTCTTACAACATCACAAAGATTTTAAAATTCATTTACCCAGTATTTTGGAAATTTATTTAATTTATATCGTAAGTTTAATATAATTACGACGGTTTTCGTGGAAACTAAACAATAATTATCCAAACACCCAATACTTGTACCGAATATATTTTCACAACTTTTATGACTTCATTATGTCCCGATTAAATTCGTCATATTCTATTTCAACTCGTCACGACTTATTTTTAGTTAACTCGGTACCCAATAACAAAATATCTAAAACTGAAACACATAATAACTACATTTTAACCCCAAGCTTCTCCAACACTCTTCATTTACTTCCATGTGCCCCCCCCCCCCCCTCTAACTACTAACACATGTGGTTACTTCAAATTGATCAATTATTTACCATTATGCCATCAAGATCAAGATATTTATCTAAAACACCAAGACTTATCATTTTACAAGAAAAACTCAAATTTTCTTCATCTTCTCTCTTGGTGCTCGGACATGGATCAAGAAGCAAGCTAAATCCATTGATTTTTCAAGATCAAGTCATAAACAAGTTCATCTAGTATTTTTTGTTAGGGTTTTGAAATAAAAACTCAAGGTTTTATAGGTTTTCATCATCAAAACTCACTAATCCATCAAAGTAAGTATGTCAAACTCATTTTCATAATTTTACCAAGTTTTTATAATGTTCATATGATTTTTATACAAGATTTACATGCATATGCTATTTTATACCACTCTATTTAAACTTTTATATCTTTTAAGCCTTAGAAATGGATAATAGGTAGATCCTTGGTAGATTAACTTGGTGGATGATGTTTAGGAACCCATGACACCCTAAGAAGGTGTATGGTAAGAATATATTAGTTTGGTGGTGATTGAAAGTGATTTGGTTAGATTTGAAACAAGTTTGAAACTAGGAAAATGATTTTTGAAACTATATATATACCTACTGTCCTTATTTTAAAAACGTCGGAAACTCAGTGTGTTGTGGGAAATACTTTCAAAAAAGAATCCGTGGGCGAAAGAACGGATAAAAACAAGCTTATAACGAAGGAGATATGATTTTTGCAAGTTTAACGACGAAAACTATTTTCTGAAAATTTAACGTGCTGTTGGACGATTTTCGACGGACAAAGAGAGGCGTTAGACGTAACCTAAAGGAGCCGAACTATCAAAAATATGTTAATACATGTTAAGACGAATCCGTGGATATGAAGAACGAGGAAAATGAACTTATAACGACAAAGATATACACGTTTCAAGATCGACAAAACTATATTATTTTGGCAGCTACAATTGGAAATAATAAACTACGTACTAAATAATATATTTTCTAGAAATATTGTTAAAGAGCTATATTCTTAACCAATGAAGTACGTATGACCCAAAGCTTATTTATACGACTAATTGACGTTATTTTAAGGATTTCAAAGCGATGGAAATAACACTAACATTTTATATATGATATATTACGACTAGTTTTTATAAGTCTATTTAGACTTATTTTTCCTAAGTATGAAAAATATTTTACTTTGACAATAACTAGTATTTTCAAGTTACGAGTGGTATAGGCATCATGTGCATATGCATTCATTACATCACGTCATGATCTAAAGTAGATCATTATTACTTATATTAGGTTGCGGCTAATATTCGCGCCTTGTTGTCCCTATCATTTCACGTCATAGTATCATCGTTTCAGGTGAGTTTTCATAGCCCCGTTATCAATTCAATATTTTTATTTCAAATCCCACGGGGGAGAATACATTGCATTCACTTATTTTTGTACGTGCCCAAGTATTAAATTCCCTACATTGCTTAAGTTGCCTTATTACCACGTCATGACAAGTCCCCTTTATTATCATGGACCGTTAATTAATCTACAATTGAGAGTGAGTGAATAGATCTATTGAGGGTGACTCCTCCATCCATGTTTGGGTTGCTCCAACGGGAAAACAGATGCATTTCATGTTTAATATCGTTAGAGTGTCTGGTAAACACTCATTTGGGGCAAAGTAACTTATGTCTAGCTTCAGGGTCATGAGCTTAAGAACCAATGTAGACTTTTATATGACATTTTGACATTTCACTTTATACTTGTGGCTAGCTATATATAAGATTTAACTTATAAATCTATGATTTCTCACCAACATTATTGTTGACCGTTTTTAGCAATGTATTTTCAGGTAATTAAAGTAGCTCTTGCTTGCATGCATTTGGACCTTCATGGAGTCGCGGAGTCAACACATCTCATTTCTTATTTCATGCACTTATGAAAACGTTTGATCTAGTATGACTTGTTTTTCAGTAAACTTGGAACACCTTTTGGGACCTTACTTTGTAAACTCTGAATATTTTAAATGATTGATGCGTGGGGTTTGCACCAGGCTTTACCTCTCAAGGGATCATGAGAAGCTTATAACCCCCACCAGGCAGTGTACCTGATCGATGTAGTATAGTATAATGACAAGTACCGGGGGATTGATCGTTCAGCTAGGAATAGCGTCGCTAGGATTAGAAAACCTAAATACTAGTTCTAGAGATGAGAGATGATTCTTTTTGTATTTTTTTATATTTTATGAAAACAAGTAAATATCTCGGGTTTGAAGGATTTGGGCGAAATTAGTTGCTAATCAACTAACCCAATACTAAAGATGCAATCAAAATAAAATACTAAAAATGAAAATAAACTAAATTAAACTAAGGTTGTGAGCAATAAGTGGAGAAATGTGTTTACTTAGATTTCACTACTCCCTAGATATCTTTTACACGTTAATTACTTGTTATAATTGCGTGGATGACGGATTGTATTCCTTAATACCATTCATGAGGTGGCGTACTTAACTACCCAATCCTATGAGTGCCTACTTCACTCCTATGTCGAGCCGGCTAAGAAGCTCATAACATGGGATCATTAGAATTTACTCATGCATTAAATACAACCAATAAAACCTAGTACACATCGGTTCATGTTTCCAAAGACGTTCAAGCATGTTACCATTTGGAGATCTGCCAGTTTTCTTAAGCCTAACATTGAAATCATTCATCCAATACAACCATACACAAGTAATCAACACATAATCAACATCTAGGTTTCATTAGATCTAAGCAAACATAAGATAAATCTAGCCTAGCATGGTGGAATCAAGACAAGCACAAGATATAGACAACCAACACATAGACATATTGATTGAATTAAAAGAATACTTATCTCATAACACATGAAAGGGTTCAAGGGCTGAAAACCCTTGAAAAAGCTGTAAAATACGTATATGGTTCGGCCATAGGGTTTCTCCAAACTTGTTCCTCTTAATGAATGAAAATTAGAAAACTATATATAGATAATAGGGTCTGACGGCATCAAGAACAACCTTGTGACGCCGTCATCTCGTCGCCAAAATAATCCTCGGACTGCCTTGATCTACATTTGACGCCGTCATGTATTCCATCTTTCCTGGCCGTCACACATTTAACTCTTGACGCTCTTCCTTGTGACGGCTTCATTTCTGTACTGGGTCGTCATGATCTTTACTCTTGACGTCGTCAACTTGTTCCTCTTGACGACGTCACACACTGTTCCCAGCATGGAAAATTAAGTCTTTGGCATTTTCTTCACTTTTATGCTCCAAAAACGTCCGATTAGATTCCTTTTCCAGATTTCACTCCCAAAGTACCTAAATCATAAAAGGAATGATTTAGGGCAATATTTGATCAAATAAATTCAATTCTGGGCTTAAATGACCCCCTAAAAGTGGTTCATTTTTCGCCTCATCATATACCCTTACACTTGAGATTTGCTTGTCCTCAAGCAAATGCGCTTTTATTCTAATCAAAATACAAGTTAGGGGTCATTTAACACTAAAATAAAAGTAATTACAACAAATAATCATTCCACTAAAGACCAAAGACAAGCACGGAGGTCATATACTAGCACCTCATAAATAGTGTTTAGATACTCACATCTCTCGAGTGTAATAAAGTATAAATTACAATATGAAAATGGAAAATATCTCTCACTACCTGTCATAGCAAAATAGATTACCATAGGCTTGGGAAAGGATCAAACATCCACCACATGGCGTAAGCACCTAGGATAAACTATCAAAGAGGTCTTTTAAAGGGTTGTAATGTTAGGTGTAGGGACATGAAATACACAGTTTTGTTGGATATAAGTAGTCTTTACTGGTGGCGAGTTAACAATCTTGGTTAATTACATGTACAATATGGCGTTGCTAAGCCAAGACTAGACTCGACTTAAGCTAATAAATGAAAAATAACAAAAACATAAAATAAACATAGAATGAAACGGGATGGTAGTCCGTATGTTTTTTTCTCTTTTCTTTTTCTATTTTTTTTTTCTTTTTCTTGATTTTTTCGATTTTTTTTTTTTTTTTTTTTTTTTTTTTTGCATACACTCTTACCCTACCATCCAAAATAATACATCATAGGGAATGAACATTCCCCTTACACTTGAATTTTTATATACTTTACAATAAACTAATCTAATGACTCAAATTAAGAAAATCAAAACACTTGGAGCACTTTTAAGATTAACGTGCGTATGGGTGTAATAAATGATATTCTTCCCCATTACTCCATAAAATAAGTACTTTACCTATGAGTCCCAATCATCCCAAAACAATATGTACAAGGATATGACTCGACTTAGCAACCATGTAATCAATTAGATAGTTAACTTAGGGTTTTACAAATAACAATAATGCACTAAAAATGAGCGCATACACGGAAGGCTAAGGCGATTTGGGTGTACATTTAAGTGGGGTGTAACAAATTCTTCCTTTAAGTAAAATGCTTAACGCTAGAAACGAAAAGATAGGCTCGGAGGGGTGTACTAGGGGTTTCGTGTACTAAAAATGAGTACAACGCTAAGGTGTGGGAAAAATTAATTGACTTAACTAGCCAAGTAATATGACTTAAATGGTCAAGTAATTATGATACGGGTGTAACACAAGGGTGATCCTAATGCCTCTTATCATGTAGTAAATCCTACTACACGAATGTAGTCTCACTAGCGGTCTCGGGATGCATCACTAACGCAAGTTCTAGAATCTAAATGCTACCGGTACACTCATAAGCACTAATAGTGAATGCTTTTCCTATCAAATCTAAAGGCGAACCTCACATATTTGGGTGGAAAACTTTTCTAAAAGTATGGTTATATGCTAGTCATACAATCTCCTATCCATGAGACGCTTGCTATGGCTAAAGTTTCATTCCTAAATGTTGTAAAAAAATTCAAAATTTGGAGCTAAAATTGCACTAACAAGTATTTCTCATAGTTTTATTACACATCTACCATTAAACCAACAAACTCAAGCGAAAGTGTATTTGTAAGGTATCATCATTTTACCCTCCCCTTACACTTAGGATGAACATTGTCCCCAATGTTCAAGTAAAGAATGTAAAAGTGAAATAAGTAAAAATAATGAAATCAAATGCTCCCCTGATTCGCTCGGTATGGATAATAAGGTGGCCAGGTTAGATCTTCCTCCAAGAAAATGAACAATCAAAGCTTCCCTTCCAGAATATAAATCATCTTCTTGTCATACCTAACCTGTAAATCCTGAGAAAACAAACAAGACAACCTCGCATAGAATCAGCGGCAATCTACATAAGTTACTAAATCCTAGAAAAAAAAATAAAATATAATGCTTGTGGAATGAAGTTTGCAGATTTCCTGGAGATTATAAAACTTAATAATTCAACAAAAACTTTAAAACTCTGTTAGAAAAACAAAACTGGTAAAATTTCCAGATTTTTACACGTGACGCCGTCAAGAGCAAGCTCATGACGCCATCAGAAGTGACCTGCAGAAATTCTTATGTTAGGTTTCTGGAAAAACTTGGTCCTACTTCCTGGAAAATCCTGCAAAACTTCATTATGACTCAATACAAGCATTTGACTCTAACAAATATGAATATACATGTTCACTTAATATTGTGGAGAATCATGATTGGTTTGTTTCTTAAAAACATATTTGGGGTTTCCCCTTACACTTATCTTTTGCAAAAATACCTTTAGGTGGAGTTAAGACTAGGCCAAAACAACAAAGTAAAGTATTTCCACTTTTTAGTTTAGAACATGATCTACCAACAATAAAAATAAAGCATGCACACAGAAGCAAATAACAAACAAACAAAATAAAATCACACAAAGCATGGGTTGCCTCCCAAGAAGAGCTTTTCTTTATTTACGAGTCTTGCAGCTATACTCAAGGTCATGGGTTACTACATGACCTCATCGTTGGTTCCACTCTCTAGGTCGTCTTCTAAGCCAGTTTTGTATTCCGGACCTAGTTGCAAACATTCTTTGTAGAAACCAAGCATCCTATTCTTCACATACTCTACTCCTCTATGTCTATCCTCATCGTTCCTATAATAAGCCGCTTGCTTGTGTTCATTTTCTATATTAGAGAAAAGGAGGTATTGCTCAATTTTGTAGGGCATTTGGTAGGCAATCTCATCATTCTCTTCCTTGAATCTAACTATCCCTAGAGTCGGATCATAACTCATCCTAGTGGCCTCAACAAATGGTTTTCCGAATATTATTTGGCTTAGGCAATCATCTATCACCGGACGAGTGTCTTCCACTATCATAAAATCGATCTCATAAGTGAAATTACCTATAATCACATGCAATCTCTTCACTCTCCCTACAAAATTACTTATCAAATTCCTATTGGGCATCATCTTAAAATCAAGTTGTTTCTTCATCACCCAATTGTAATAAGTCCTAGTCATGATGTTTATAGGAGATCTAGGATTGATGTAAGCTTTCCATATATGCATATGTCCGATATTGCATGGTATGTTAATGTTAGAGGGGTCTCCCATTTTGATAAGGGGTGTGCCAAGGATATATGGTCTCTCAGGACTATCGAATAAATCCTTATGGTATTCCCGTTCTTCCTTGGTGGGCAACTTATCAAAGTACTTCTCTATAGTTTCTACTCCCTCTAACCCCTTTTCCTTATTAACCTCAACTTCCCTACTTTCATCCCTAGTTTCGGTTTCTACTCCAACTTCATCCTTGTCACTTTCTTCTATCTCCTTATCTATTAGCTTAATGGTGACAACATTGACAAAGTGGACATGTTTAGATGATGAGGGGTCCTTAATTTGGATTCCGTTATTGGTGTCCCTAGTGTCCTTCCTAGGTGTAGTTAACGCTTGGTTGCTGAGGCATTTCAACAAGTTGTCTATCTTGTTGGTCATCTCCGTTTGTTGTTGGTTGAATTCGGTTTCAAACCTAACTATGCGAGCTTCTTGAGATGCCATGAACTTAGACATCAATTCTTCAAGATTGTTGGTACTACCATAGTTGTTAGAAGGATTGTTGTTGAAAGTACGGTTAGAGGGTGGACCGTTTGGTTGGTAACAATTAGGCGGATTGGAAGAAGTGGGTTGATTTTGTTTCCACCTAAGGTTTGGATGATTTTTCCAAGAGGGGTTGTAGGAATCACCGTAAGGGTTTGGCTCGGGTTTGAAAGTGTACCACTTATCTCCCGCTTCATCGGTACGCGTGGATGCGTAGTCCGCAAAAGCTGTTCCGGGGAGTTCCACACAATCACGAGTGTCATGGGGACCACTACATAATTCGCATGAAGAAGTGATTTTGTTCACTTGGCTTGAAGGCTTAGGAGCTTCGTAGTATTTCATGAGAAACTTGACTTGGTCCTCAAGTTCCATGATCCTACGGTCGGGAGTGCTAGAGTTGTTCGAAGGCAAAGATATTGCCTTGACCGTTTTGTTCAAGTCACGGGGATCATTCCAACTTTCGTTGTCATAGAGAGCAAGATCTTCTATGAGTTCCCATGATTGTTCCGCACTTAGATCACGTAGCTTACCATCGGCCGATTGGTCAATGGCTCACCTCGTGGAGAGATCGATATGGTCATAAAAGATTTGGACTTGGAGCCAAAGATCTATGCCATGATGAGGGACTTTTTGGAGTAAGTCCTTGAAACGAGTCCATGCTTCATAAAGAGATTTATTTTGACGTTGTTGGAACATCAAAATATCATTTCTAAGCTTAGTAGTTCTCCCCGGTGGGAAAAATTGAGCAAGGAAATGAGTGGTGAGATCATCCCATGTGGTGATGGATCCCGCGGGTAAACGCTCAAGCCATTGACTAGCTTGATCCCGTAGAGAGAATTGTAATAGGAGTAATCGGGTTGTCTCTCTAGTTGCAACATCTAGGTCTATGGAATCTACGATTTTTTGGAAGTCCTTAAGATGTTGATTTGGATCTTCGGAACGAAGTCCATGGAATGCACATCCGCTTTGCACCAACCGGATGGTGTCGGATAACAAGGGGGTCACATTGGCTCCGGTGAGCTCAATGGTGTTTCAGTAGCCTTGGTGGCTAGGTCGGGAATACTCTCCTAAGGTTCGGGGCCTAAGAGGTTCTAGTGGTGGGTTTTGTTATGGTGGGATGATGGGTTCAAAGATGTTCCCATCATCCATGATGTCGGGTGGTGAAAAGTTACGAACAAAAACACAAAGAAATAAGATAGACTAAAGAAAACCTAAAAATAAAAAATAAAATCTTACTAGAAAAGAATCTAGCAAGTAGACCTAATAAAAAGAAATTCTAACCTAGAAAATAACTATTCCCCGGGCTGCGGCGCCAAAAACTTGATGCGTGGGGTTTGCACCAGGCTTTACCTCTCAAGGGATCTTGAGAAGCTTACAACCCCCACCAGGCAGTGTACCTGATCGATGTAGTATAGTATAATGACAAGTACCGGGGGATTGATCGTTCAGCTAGGAATAGTGTCGCTAGGATTAGAAAACCTAAATACTAGTTCTAGAGATGAGAGATGATTCTTTTTGTATTTTTTTATATTTTATGAAAACAAGTAAATATCTCGGGTTTGAAGGATTTGAGCGGAATTAGTTGCTAATCAACTAACCCAATACTAAAGATGCAATCAAAATAAAATACTAAAAATGTAAATAAACTAAATTAAACTAAGGTTGTGAGCAATAAGTGGAGAAATGCGTTTACTTAGATTTCACTACTCCCTAGATATCTTTTACACGTTAATTACTTGTTATAATTGCGTGGATGACGGATTGTATTCCTTAATACCATTCATGGGGTGGCGTACTAAACTCCCCAATCCTATGAGTGCCTACTTTACTCCTATGTCGTGCCGGCTAAGAAGCTCCTAACATGGGATCATTAGAATTTACTCATGCATTAAATACAACCAATAAAACCTAGTACACATTGGTTCATGTTTCCTAAGACGTTCCAGCATGTTACCATTTGGATTTCTGCCAATTTTCTTAAGCCTAACATTGAAATCATTCATCCAATACAACCATAAACAAGTAATCAACACATAATCAACATCTAGGTTTCATTAGATCTAAGCAAACACAAGATAAATCTAGCCTAGCATGGTGGAATCAAGACAAGCACAAGATATAGACAATCAACACATAGACATATTGATTGAATTAAAAGAATACTTATCTCAATAACACATGAAAGGGCTCAAGGTCTGAAAACCCTTGAAAAAGCTGTAAAATACGTATATGGTTCGGCGTTAGGGTTTCTCCAAACTTGTTCCTCTTAATGAATGAAAATTAGAAAACTATATATAGATAATAGGGTCTGACGGCGTCAAGAACAACCTTGTGACGCCGTCATCTCGCCGCCAAAATAATCGTCGGACTGCCTTGATCTACATCTGACGCTGTCATGTATTCCATCTTTCCAGGCCGTCACACATTTAACTCTTGACGCTCTTTCTTGTGACGCCTTCATTTCTGTACTGGGTCGTCATGATCTTTACTCTTGACGCCGTCAATTTGTTCCTCTTGACGCCGTCACACACTGTTCCCAGCATGGAAAATTAAGTCTTTGGCATTTTCTTCACTTTTATGCTCCAAAAACGTCCGAATTGCTTCCTTTTCCAGATTTCACTCCCAAAGTACCTAAAATCACAAAAGGAACGATTTAGGGCAATATTTGATCAAATAAATTCAATTCCGGGCTTAAATGACCGCCTAAAAGTGGTTCATTTTTCGCCTCATCAATGATCAAACGATGTATTTTATAAATGACACTTTAGGTCGTTCAATATAACTGTAACTGTGATGCTATGGCAGTCACCCCCAGGCATTCCATTCCATTGCTAATACAGGTATTTTGGGGGGGGTGATATATTGGCATCAGAGCTAAGGTTATAGCGAACTAGGTTGTATCTTGGACCCTAGACTATAACCACATCATCATAGCATCTCATCATTTCATCATAAGTGCCTACTTACTATGCATGTCATTTTATGCACACACTGTGCAAGCTATTTATACCTATATTCGTATATAATTATTTTGACCTGGTTCACAAGTGACATGTCTTCAGATACCCACCCTGTCATCCTTTCATCGGATTCCGATATTGAAGATGCCTTGTCATCTTCCACTGCCATTATACCACCAGTTGCACTTACACCACCATTAGCACCATTAATTGGTCATAGGAACAGGGTTTTCCTATCATTCAGCCCATACATAGAATGCCGTTTGGTAGAGTATTCAGACTTAATCTTAATGGACCTATTAGGATGCTTATTGTAAGGAATATAGTATGTTTTCTTTCCTTCACTAGTAGAGCACTCACTACTTAGGTACTACCACCACGATCAACTACTTATTACACTATTCGTAGTCACATAGTGCGTACTTCAGTTTTACCTCTTAGATGTCGCGAGATAGCGCGAAAGAGGGTAGTATTCCATTCACTATTATCACCATCGTCTCCTAACTCATCACTAGGATCTCATCGTCATCAATGTTATTCTCATCCTTTAGAGTACCACCATTATCATTTCCCTTTTTCATTCCCACTTACCATGAATTAGTTAACACCTTGTGGATAATACCAAGATCACGGACTCAACAGGAACATCCGCAGGTTTCTCAAGAATGATTTAGAATCTACATTATCTAGGACTTGATCGATACATAACTCCATACTCCACTTCAGGAATTATCTCGACCTTATGATGCCACAAACCTGGTTTCACTCAGAGGGACACCGAGAAGTCTCGAGACTAGACTTATATCTTTACTAGCTTTTACTATTATCCTAGCTACAGAAAGTGTGGGAGATAGTCTAAAGAACTTGTTGTATTTTGGTTGTTTTACAAACAAATGTATCAAGTGTGACTCTACTATGTAGGAATGGTTGTGCTATCTATGATATCGGTCCACGTAGACTGAATATATTCATGTGTTGTGAATATGATGATTTTTATTACCTATGGATTCTCATGGTCTCTTATGATTTGATGAAGATAGATTTAAGCAAACCACTCCAAGCATGCCGCAAGCTGCTGTTGGACAAGTCATTGCCAAGAACATAGCCACCGCCCTCACCAAGGAACTTACTCATGTTGAATTTATGGGTTGTAATCCCCCCTCCTTTAGCGGAACTATAGACACAAAGGAATTTCTCAAATGGTTCGAAGAAATAGAAACAATATTTCGATGTGGTGACTGTCGTAAGGAAGACAAGGTTAAGTTCGCCACATACACTATTTAGGATCATGCCCAGGAATGGTGGACCAAACATGTGAAGATAGTGGGAGTTGATGCTGCTTACTCACACTCTTGGGAGAAACTAAAAAGGATGATGAGTATAACATTTTGTATAAGAAGCGAATTACGATCAATGGAACAGGAAACCCTAGACTTTACCATGGTAGGAGATGATGTCGACAAGTACACTACTCGTTTTTATGAATTAACACGACTAGGCCCTGCAGTGGATGAACCGGAACACAAGAAACTTGAAAGGTACATCGGGGGACTCTCCCCTGAAATTCGTATGTTGGTCACCTCATTGGAACCCGATGCCATGTCTGAAGCTATCAAAATGGCGATCGAAGCAGAGGAATACATAGCCCACACCAAGACATCAGGAAACAATAGTGACAATAAAAGGAAGTGGAACAACAATCGAGGTTCCAATGCTGCTCAACAATCACCCAAAGGACAAGAAGTGGTTCGAGCCTATGTTGCAGGACCACACACAAAGAAAAGGTATACTGGAAACTTACCTTAGTGCAACATGTGTAATCTACATCACCGAGGTCATTACAGTGAACCGTGTGGAGTGTGCAAGAAGCAGGGTCATCAAACTAAGGACTGTAGGAAACTGACAAATCAGAGGATCCCAGGGAATTGCTTCAAGTGTGGAAACTTAGGGCATTTCAAGAAGGACTGCCTGGAGCTAAGGAACAAGGAAATTGGGAACTTGGGAATCAAGACAGAATCGCTCGAGGAATAGCGTGAGCTATTAGAAGAGAACCGTCAAGATATTAGAAACATCAAGGATAACAACAATGTTTCAGCAGGAGGAGCCCCTGTTTATTATATAAACCGTAGTTCGAGCCCTTTAGGGTTGTATCTTTTCTTTTGTACTTTTCGTAGGTACGTTGACATAACCTAGTTGTATTAAGCACTTTTCTATTCAATATAATATCTATCTTCTGTTAATCTCTGTGATAATCGTAACCTTCGTTTACTCCATTTTCTATTCCAATCGCTCAATCTTTAATCATTTCGTAACATTATACCATTGTCTTATTAGGTTTTAGGCCGATTTTGTTTTTGACAGATTAGTAGACTATTACCATTCCATAAGATTCACCCATGTATCCAATAAACTTTACAACGAATTTTACTTCAAGCTATTTCACTACCCTATGGGGAAATTGTTTTGCAAAATTTATAAAGTAAGCTATTTTGTTACCACTCTATAAATTGATTTTTCCGTCATTACACCAAGTATTTACTATTATTACGCGAAGCAATTTTCATGTTACTTGAAAGGAAATATCAGGATACCATTTTTCGTAACGATACGTTGAACACCATCTAAAACTTTTGAGAAAAATAATACTATTTTGACTAAATCAAGCATCGCATCATTAGTCCTCAATTATACATAGCCTGATCACCTATGTATAATTCAGGAAGGATTATGCTATAAAGGAAATAATTATTTTTTTAAAGGATTGTTAATAACAATCTTCATCCAAAAGCATTCTAAACAAATAAACTCTTTCATAAACATCTCTTTTTGACAAACCCTCCCTGGATACTTACCCCACCTATCACTCCCTCAACCATTAAGTTGGATTTTCCCATTGACTTCTCAAGGAGAGACTTTCCATATCAAGTAGTAGGAGGATTCCTTGATACAAGAAAAGCAATGAAAGGATTACAGAACTACTGACCAAGACTAGAAGTATATAGTAAGAAAATTCATGACTCAACAACAATCTTAAGATACCACGAGACCATCCGAATCACCATCTCTGACCTAGTTGTCAAATTTTATCATTCAAAGGTACCAGCTAGACTGAGCTACTGGATCGAACACAATGTGAAGATACTCTAAGCAACACTATAGAAATAAACCAAGCCTCCAAACCGATACTGTAGAGTGTTCCATTTAAACATGGCCTCATCCAAACGCAAACTTCCCTGCAGTGAGTTTTCGCCAAGGATAATTGATTTGAATTAAGGATATCGATATAGATTCCCCTAAGGAGTTGTGTTCTCTAGAAATTTCAGATAACCTCATTTTCATACCAAGAAAGGGATCCGACCCGAATATATATTTTGCCAACATGATGACGATTTCAACGATAAATCATTTCAGGACTTAAGTTAGTTTGAATACCTAGGCTTGTAGTTTTGCCTGATAACTACCAATAGGCATTATCCAACATCAGAAACTAACAATTGACATCTATGCATTTATGCGAACATTACCTATCCTACTATTTTATCCTTGTTAATACTTTCACTTTTGAATGAAGTTGATTTAAAAATTGTGTTTATACAAATCACATACCTCGTAAAAAAAAAAAAAAATTCTGAAATTTCTATTTTTAAACAAGTATGATCCTTTTTGGTCAATATTTAGCAAAACCATCGTACAAAGGGAAATATATAAACATCAAACTTTGGTAAACCGTCCTATTCACAACATGTTTAAAAACAGTCTCATATTTCATAACTACTGAATTTTGAATCATCAAGAAAGATATTACTTAGTAAATCATTTGCTCCATTTTCTAAATTCGTTTATTCAAAAAAAGATTTCAACCAAAACTCACCATCGCGAGATAAATTTTGAAAATCAATCACCATACTACATCGCTTATGCATTTAGGGTTTTGTGGTTTGACAAAAAAGAGAACCTTGTAATATGTGATGAAGGAAATTAGAAGGGACACCATAAATTAATTACGAACTTCAGTAATAGAGACCAGCCTAATAGGCAAAGAAAGACACATGTCATAGAATCCATTAGACCAAAACACAAGGAATCAAAATTGTTACCCATATTCTATCTCCTTCAAATAACGCCCTGTTCGAAAGACGTGAAGTTGTGGAATTAGTCACAAGATTTATTGCACCCATTTCATTTTAAGATATCCTTCAGAACCCTGTTTAGATGTAAACACCGCCTATCGTCCTCCGACCGATGGTCAGAGCGAGAGTACGATTCAAACATAGGAAGGCATGCTCAGAGCATGAGTGATCGACTCTAGAAATGGTTGGACTAACCATTTACGATAAATCAAATTCAGTTACAACCATAGTTATCGTGCGAGCGTAGAGACTACACCATTTGAGGAACTCTATGGTCGAAGTGCCAACTTCCATTGACGGATCGAAATTTGGAAAAGCCCAACTCACTAGTCCAGTAGACATTCATGAAATAACTAGGAATTTCCTACAAATCAAGAATCAGTTACAAGTTTGATAAGTTGTAAACCCTTAGAATCTCAAGTTAATGGCAGGATCATGTTGAAGGTTCTGCCTAGGAAAGGTATGATACCATTCAGAAAAATTCGGGAAGTTAAACCCGATATATACCGGACCATCTAATATTTCAGACAGAGTAGGCCTAGTGGCCATCAGACTTGAGCCTTGTTAGAGAACAGTAGGGTATACAATCATGTTTCACGTATTTTTTTTTTCAAATCTCAAGAAATGACTTTCAGAATAGTCACTCATGATTCCATTGGAAGGAATCCAACCCAATGACAAATCGAAACCTGGTAGGAGAACCAGTAGAAATCATGGACCGTGAGGTTAAACAGTTGAAGCAGAGTCAAATTCCTATCATGAAAGTTCGCTGGAATTCTCGATGAGGTCCCGAGTTTACTTGGGAACGGGAAGACCAAATGCGACTCAAGTATCCACATCTTTTCACCAAGTCTATTTCCGAGACCAACACCAGCTGAATTCAGGGACTGAATTCCTTTGTGGGTGGGCGACTGTCACAACTCACCATTTCAGGTCATTTTCCGAACTTCGACAATTTACTATTCACTGATCACTATTCATCATTTTACTATTCATCATTTTTGGAGTCAGTTTGAGATTCCAAGAAACGTTCAGAAAATTTACTATTCACATGACACTATTCATTTCCGGAGAGGAAACACTATTCATGCGCATCACTCATTTCATCGTAAATTTAGTTTACGGGTATTTAAATTCGCGTAACCGAATTGGTTCAGGTGCGAATTCATGCTTTATCAGTAGGGACATTTCATACGAACTAGAAATAGTCTACATTTCATCATAATAGCATTTGCATATTATACCACTCGTAGAATATTCAAATTAATATTTTTGATATATTTAACGTTTTACGTATATTTATTTTTAAATAAACGTTAACACGCGATCGATAAAAGTGACTAACATATCCGACAATACCCACAATGGTCCCGATATATTTTTACACCTCTTACAACATCACAAAGATTTTAAAATTCATTTACCCAGTATTCTGGAAATTTATTTAATTTATATCGTAAGTTTAATATAATTACGACGGTTTTCGTGGAAACTAAACAATAATTATCAAAACACCCAATACTTGTACCCAATATATTTTTACAACTTTTATGACTTCATTATGTCCCGATTAAATTTGTCATATTCTATTTCAACTCGTCACGACTTATTTTTAGTTAACTCGGTACCCGATAACAAAATATCTAAAACTAAAACACATAATAACTACATTTTAACCCCAAGCTTCTCCAATACTCTTCATTTACTTCCATGTGCCGCCCCCCCCCCCCCCCCCTTTAACTACTAACACATGTGGTTACTTCAAATCGATCAATTATTTACCATTATGCCATCAAGATCAAGATATCTTTACTACTTATAATAGAGAAGTGGTCAAAGTGTAATTGTGAAAAACTTAACTTTCGGTCAATTCCGATTTTACCCCTGAAAATGTCAAACGAAAATTAATAGCCCGCTGAATTAATGGGGCTGAATTGATTTATGGAATTACGCGTAATATGGATGAGTAAATATGGAATTACGAGGAACAGTTAAATGCAGCGCTTTGATTATGGAACTATGGCCGGAAACTATCGAAAGTATCAAAGGCTCAGTTATTGCATTAAGTTATCAAAGGACTTGTGGTCTAGTGGGTGGGGCTTAACTTGTTAAGCGAGCCACAAGTGGGAGTAGTACCGGATGGGTGACCATCCGGGAAGTCCTCACTTGTGGTCCACTTGTGGACCATATGTTCCGGAGATATCAGGCAATGAAGAGGAGAATCTGTAAGCCATTAGCTGCGCAGGTTCGAATCCAAGCCGGCCCCGATTTTCATCCGGCCGTTTCTCCAGCGAGTAATCTCGTGTGGAGGCGGTACGGTTTCCGGGCGGAAGCCGTTTAAATCCCCACTGCGCCAGCGTGGGCCCGGTTCAGACAACATAGTCTGGGTATGTGGTGGATAAGGGCCTGCTATTTGGCAGGTGCGACTCTAAACCATATATGGAAAAAGTCACCTTTCAAAAAAAAAAAAAAAGTTATTGCATTAAGTTATTCCGGGAAAGTATTGATAATCGCTGGAACACCAATTCTATTAAAAACACGGTTTGACATATTCACATATGCTCCATCTCTCTTTCTCTTTTCTCTCTAAAACAAAAACACCCACGTGATACCCCAACACCATAAAATAGCACCACTGCCAATTCGCCACCACCACCATCGCCATCAGCTGATTCTGCCACCAACATCACCGGTTCTTGCAAAATCTGGTGGTGTTTGAGTTTCGGTGGTTTCATTGATGATTCAGTGGTCTCGGTGGTGCTTTTTTGGTTTTGGTGATGTCTTCGGTGGTCTTTTGACCAGATCTGGCCGATAAGGTGTCTGGGTGGGTTTGTTTGTTGGTCTTTGGTATGTTTGGTGGCCTCGAATTTGTTAAGATCTATCTACGGTATGGTGGTTTCTTGATTTTAGATATTAGATTTCTAACTCCATGCTTCACTTTGAAACCCCTTAACGTTTTTTTAAAGCTTAGTGTTTTTTTTCTAGAGCTTAGAATGTTAGCGTTAACCTCGAGCAGTATAGAATTTCCAGTATGATTTTCCATTCTTTTGCTATTTTTAACAATGATGATAACTGTATTGAATTTGCAGGGAGATGATATTTCTGATGAGAAGGGTGTTTTGCAAAGTATAAAGATGCTTATAAAAGATGCTTGTTAAAAAAGTAGCAATAGGTGCTTCACGGATTATGTTTTTTAAAAAGACTGCAGCATTGCAACCCATATTGTTATTGACAGAAAGAAGGTTTCATCCTTTTACATTTCAACTGTTATTGAAAGATTGGATATAAGATAGTGCCCGTATCCGATCTACGTCTATTTGAATTGGTAAGTTCTTGTTTTCGTTTTATGTATCATTATAATTATATTGTAATTTTATTTATACTTATATGTTATCCGAATATTTACATGATATTTTGTATGATGTTTTATTTGCATTTACACGTAAGATCCATATTAGTAATGACTAGACGAGTAACCGTGCACATCAATGAGATTTTCTAGCAACAAACAATTATAGTTACGATATCATTCAAGTTTACATAATCCACTTTTGGAATTTGTCCATCATTGTCCGTTTTGGCGTATTGTTGTTGTAGGGTTCGTGCAAGATTCTGTCATGATAAACCCGGGAAGGAGCTTATATGTTGTTAAAAAAGATCACATATTGTCTTGCTAGACTGGTAATGGTCTTTCAAGCTCTGATCATACTATACAGTTAGTGCTAATTCTTGGTTTTAAGTTTGTTGGCATTATTTTTGGATTCCGTTATACAAGTTATTGACTATGGAAATCACTATCTTAATCAGCAGGTTGACCTTTAGGGTGTTTAATGTTGTAGCAAGTTAGGAGCATTTTGGAATAGGATTTGTGATAGAGAACGTAGAAAATTTTTAATAATGTTCTAATAACCTTAGGTGCTTTATAAGTTTGATCTCATTCTTCGTGAATCTTACATAAATTTCTCTTTATAATTTTGACTAATTAATGGAAAACTTATAGACAAATGAGGCCTGAGAACTCTTTAGAAGAAATCAATAGGACCTAAAATGAGGTCTTAAGGCCTTCTCATTACCAAATGCTATTATGTATGGTGTTCATTTGGAAGTATAACATATTAGTGCTTAATGAATCTGTGGGTTGGAAATAGTTCCGTTGTGTCCAATTCTTATTACAGTTTTGCATTGCAGCCTTACTTATATTAGGATGTATAAACTATTAAGGTAGTGAAGTGCTTGATAATGGAGTAGAGCATAACCTCTTATTACAGTATATTATGTATTTTTTTGACAGCATGGCAAGATGCGAATAAATAGTCAAGATAGCACAAATTATAAAAAGTATAGTGCAAATTATAGAGTACATATGTTATAGATTATAAATAAATTTTGGCTATATAGTCGCCTCCGCAGCCTGCTTTGACCTGTTATGAATCTACATGACCCTCCCCTTTCTTACCTCCTGATCTAACACATATCTTTGTTTACCATAGGTTGCAGGACTGAGGTTGGCAACCACTGAAAAAGCCGCAGCAGATAAAAGTTTGCTAATTCAAAGAGCTGAGGGTCAGGCTGAATCTAAGTACCTGACGGATTTGTGTTTCGCACGCCATTGAGAAGTGTGCTGGAATGTGGCTGGAACCACGACTAAAGATGTGCTGGACATATGAGCAACATAAAAAATGTTGATTCTAATGCTTTACATTTTATCTTAAGAGTTGGCAAGATGGGAGGGCTATGGATCAAAATCGATTTGGGTTTCATCCGCAAGCACATTATTTGTTCACCTTATATATAATAAATAGTTACTCTTTCTTGCTTCGATATCTATGCCATACAAACGGCCCGATACAAAGTTCTCAAATGCATTACTGATAACAATTATCCTATATTGGTACTAATAAATGTGATTTGATTCACTTGCGGCAAGTTTATTCTCAGACTAATAAGTACCTCGCCAAATTCCGTCTTTAGTCTATTTAAAAAATACATTTATTAGTACCAGTATATTATGTATTTTTTTGACAGCATGAGCTTAGCCCACAGTCACAAACTGAAAAGGTTGTGAACTACTGTATTATATTTCTTTTTTTGGACAAAGTGGATAATGATGGGAATGAGCTAGATGGAGGGTCAAGGGTATCGTTGAACGGTTGAACCTATTACTTCTTCAAAATATTAGCTTATGCCACCTCCATCAAGCTAATGTAACGTAAGCTTTCATAATAACCTTTTCCTCATTAATATATTTATTTAGTTTTTTACTACTTCTTACCTTTTAATTAATCAAGTAATTAATAAATTTTTAATAACCTCTTATGAAAAGTATGTTAGACAATAAAGTTTTTGGTTTAATTATGTTTTTACTAAATGTTAAATTATATGATATATGACTATCCCGATGCAATGCACGGGTATTATGCTATAATGTAAAAATAATCAAATGTGAAATATTGAAAAATGATCAAAGGTAACAGATTAAAACATGTTTAATGTATGAAACTCTATTGTGGGAAATTATATCCACCGGAATGCTACAAAGCTTTTCCTACAAGCTACTTTTGAATTCAACTTTTTCCGAAATCAATATACTCTCCTCACCGAAGATCATTTGAGTCTTGATGGATATGCTTCTTCTTCATATTGTATTCTTAATTCTCAATTATTTAATTTTTCTTGTCAATTTAATCTTTGTTTCGATGTTTCTTCATCTTCCTACAGGTGATTTCATCTCCGTTCCACTAAATGTTTTTTTTATATATTCTTTGATACATGTTACGAATTTTTGCTTGATCTTGTTGAATTA
Organism: Artemisia argyi; assembly: GCA_030686995.1. NCBI lineage: Eukaryota > Viridiplantae > Streptophyta > Magnoliopsida > Asterales > Asteraceae > Artemisia > Artemisia argyi. The sequence goes on along the minus strand of CM060709.1, from coordinate 202,873,996 downwards.
TTGCATGGTACAAACATTTGCAATTACATTTTGATCTTTTCACGTTCTATATTGAACGTTATACGAAACGCTTACTACAATATTGCATATCGTTAATTGTTTGCCGCTAGGAACCTCCGTTGCTATGCACGGGTACTCGCCTAGTTTATCTAAAATACCAAGACTTACCATTTTACAAGCAAAACTAAACTTTTCTTCATCTTCTCTCTTGGTGCTCGGCCATGGATCAAGAAGCAAGCTAAATCCATTGATTTTTCAAGATCAAGTCATAAACAAGTTCATCTAGTATTCCTTGTTAGGGTTTTGAAATAAAAACTCAAGGTTTTATAGGTTTTCATCATCAAAACTCACTAATCCATCAAAGTAAGTATGTCAAACTCATTTTCATAATTTTATCAAGTTTTTATAATGTTCATATGATTTTTATACAATATTTACATGCATATGCTAGTTTATACCACTCTATTTAAACTTTTATATCTTTTAAGCCTTAGAAATGGATAATAGGTAGATCCTTGGTAGATTAACTTGGTGGATGATGTTTAGGAACCCATGACACCCTAAGAAGGTGTATGGTAAGAATAAATTAGTTTGGTGGTGATTGAAAGTGATTTGGTTAGATTTGAAACAAGTTTGAAACTAGGAAAATAATTTTTGAAACTATATATATATACCTACTGTCCTTATTTTAAAAACGTGGGAAACTCAGTGGGTTGTGGGAAATTTTGGACCAAAGATTTAGAAAATACTTTCCAAAACAAAGCCGTGGGCGAAAGAACGGATAAAAACAAGCTTATAACGAAGGAGATATGATTTTTGCAAGTTTAACGACGAAAACTATTTTCTGAAAATTTAACGTGCTGTTGGACGATTTTCGACGGACAAATAGAGGTGTTAGACGTAACCTAAAGGATCCGAACTATCAAAAATATGTTAATACATTTTAAGACGAATCCGTGGATATAAAGAACGAGGAAAATGAACTTATAACGACAAAGATATACACGTTTCAAGATCGACAAAACTATATTATTTTGGCAGCTACAATTGGAAATAATAAACTACGTACTAAATAATATATTTTCTAGAAATATTGTTAAAGAGCTATATTCTTAACCAATGAAGTACGTATGACCCAAAGCTTATTTATACGACTAATTGACGTTATTTTAAGGATTTCAAAGCGATAGAAATAACACTAACATTTGATATCTACTTTATCTAATAAACGCAAATACTTTACAAGTACCCTAAAGCGCAAACTGAAATCAATATCCTAACGTGTCTGAGCCCTCATTGGCTGCATAATCAATGCGTACAACCCACACACTGCACCTCCTTTGAGTCAAACTCTGAAGAACCCTATATGGTAAGTCATTTATGTGATTTAAAAAATCATAACAGCAAATCAATTCACTGCAATATCTTTGATTTGGTAAGTATTCATTGCAATACACGGTTTTGTAACCGAAACGCTTGACCATATCAAAACAAATGCATCAATCAATCAATCAATCGAATAAACACACACATAAAACCTAATTTTGGGATGGATTGTAAGTTTTTTTTTATTTTTTATGGTATTGATTTTGTTAATTTGGTTTGATTTGCTTGCAATTGTTTTACTATGTATGTTTCAATTGCGTAATGATAATGATTGTGAATTTTTATGCAATTGTTATACAATTCCACCCAATTTGATTGAATGAACCATCCAAATTATTAGGTTACGCCTCATTGAATTTCGTATTTGGGGGATTTGTTATTAAAATGCATAGTATTGGGGGAAACTTATTTATGTAAAGAATTGTTTGTGATGAAAATGATTTTCCGAGATGTGTATTTGAGGGAAACTTAATTGTTTGTGATGAAACTGATTTTGTGAGATTTGACAGCAATATAATCAAAATATTGAACAGCTTCTAAAAATAACTTTGATTTGCTGTTAGAATTTTCACTATATAATGGCATACAAGTTTCCCTCTGATTCACACATCCTTCTTCCTCATAAAACAAATCACATAACAAACAAAAATGTCTCAAATCGTTAATGGGTTCATCAATGATCTCTCGGCTGTTAGAGATAACATCAAACTCCGTGTTCGAGTTCTAAGAACTTGGATGCAGCCTTTGTTTGCCAAACCAAATGTCAGTAATTTGGAGCTTATAGTTATGGATGAACAGGCAAGTGATACTCATTATCATTACGCATTTAAATTTATTCAATCAAATACACTCATATAGAATATGTTTTTTATGTGTTTTTAACAGGGTACGAGGGTTCAAGTTCAAATCCGATAGAAATTGGTGGACCAATTCAAACATCAGCTTGAAGAGGGAAATGCTGTCATGCTACAACGTTACTCTCTTGGGGAGATTCAGCCCAAGTTTAGGATTATTAAGAAAGGCCTACGCCTATCATTCTTATCAAACACGATTGTTGAAAAGTGTCTAGACTTTTCTGGCTCTATGTATGGTTTTGACTTCCTCATTTTAACACCATAACTAATGCTACAGTTGAAGAGGACGGACAGTTTGGTGAGTTGTTACATGTGTTTTACTAAATTATTTACTAAAAGTATAAGCAAATGCTCTTTCATTGTGTTTATTCTGTGTATTTTTCAACGTGTCCAGATGTGATAGGGCAAGTTGTTGCTTGCGATGATATGGACTGTTACGATAAGAATGGCAAATCTGGCAAGAAGAAACCTCTTACTCTTCTTGATGCAGAGTAAGTGAAAAGAAACAATCTCCATTTTTAAAGTCATCTCATTTTATAAGTGATTTATGGACTTTTTTAAATTGTCATTGCAGAGGCAACGAACTGAGGTGCACTCTCTGGGGAGCCTTTGCTCAACAGTTTTCGGACTTTTTGAATGAATGTCCGGATCATACCAAGATAATTGTTGTCCTTTATTTAGGCATGATGAAAATATGGGATGGTAAGTTTGAATACATCTAAAATTATTTGTACTACATCATCTGTGGCAATTATCATTTCACATCTAACCACAGAATTTTGATTCAAAATTTTGCTTCGCAAAGGGAAAAATGGAGTACAGAATGGTTACAATGCAACAAAGTTGTTCCTTTTTAATGGTAAAGAAAGTATCACAAAACCAGAATTCAAGGACGTTGATGACTTTAGACAAAGGTCAAGTTCAAAATTCAATACTTCTTGCTTACTAACAGTATTATAAGTCTTATTGTTTAATGGTAATGTCCAAAATACTAAACATCATTACATAACTATAAATGTACAGGTTGCTGAGTGGTCAAATAGAGGATAAGTCGGAACACACTGCCTCACGTATCTCGACTGCCTCAAGATACTCTACGAAAGAAGATTTCGTAACCAAACATCCACTATGACAAATTGTGGAACTGTTGGATGTTAAACAGGTACAACTTACATAATCCTTAAACGACTACAAATATTAGAACTTTGTTGTTGTCAGAAAACTGACATCCTTTTATTTTGTGCATTTAGGGTGAGCCGTCTGTCATCGTTGGCACTATATGTGCAATAAACGAAGAAGATGGGTGGTGGTATCTGGGTTGTGGCAAATGCAAAAAAGAAGGTTGTAAAAGCTACTGATATCGTAGATTTAGAGGCTGAAACCCCACAAAAATCCGCCGGTGGCCCGACCGAATGGTATTGCACCAAATGTGAAGCTGTTTGTGCTAGCCTCAAAACTCAGTAAGTTTTTGTTGCTAAAACTTATCTATAAATTACATCACAAGCGCAGTCGTATAACTTACATGCTCTCACAACCCTTTTGCTATCACAAACAATAATCGATTTCATTTTTTTAGGTACCGTTTACAAATACGTGTACAGGATTCAACGGGGACATGCTCTTTGTCGCTATTCAACGACGAAGTCCAAGCATATGTCGATAGGTCGGCGTACCAGCTGTGTGACAAATACCGCAAGGTATTGATCTCGACTAAATGATACCTCTTTTCTGTTGGCTAAATAATAAGTAGCACCTTCTAAATTTTTTACCGCAACTTTGTTAAAATATGTAACAGAGTGATAGTAGCTTTGTGCCGTCTGAGATTACAAGTATCATCGGTACCAAATACGCCTTCAAGGTGTTCATGGATAAGTTCAATGCAACAAAGTTGTTGCCTTTGTTTAATGTGTTACGGATGTCTTCTGATCCACAAATTATTGAATCGTTAGAATCATCCACTACACCAGCCAAGGTACTAACTCATTACAACAACTATCATATGATATTTTTATTATTTCTCCATATTAGTTGGATGGTATCTTACACATTGATTATAATGTTTGCACAGCCGGACAACGAAGGCACAAGTCACAATAATAAGACCGTCACACCATTTGTAAGTTTAATTACTTATACCTATTAACTGCTATTGCGAACATGGTTATAGATTGGCCATCTGAACTAATTATCTGTTTTGTGTTATAAAGGAAATGGAATCGCAGACGGATGACAACAGTAGTCCTACAAACGCAGAGAAAACTCCAGGCAGCAACAAGCGTTCAGCCGATGAGGAAGCCGATGGAAGCCTGTCTTCTAATGGAAAAAAGATGGTTGTGCAGATCAAACAGGAGAAAGATGAATGAATGAGTTTTTTTCATTCATAATACTTCATTTTTTTACGGTTTACTGTTGAAATAACTATCTTTGGACAACTTTTGTTATCTCTTTAAGGTCGGGGAGTCCCAACCAATTTTAGTTTGTTTTTTTGGTACGAATAAATAATCCCGTACAATATGCTTGAATGGGGAGTGCCTTCATTTTCAATGTTCATCCAGTTAAGGATTATGTTTATTATTTATGTGGTTTTGGCAATGTTTCTGTCATTGTTTACCATTTTATTTTTATTTTCAGGTTCTATGTAACCTTATTATATGTAACTTACATTTAACTTTTTATCTATACAATACATGTCTGCATTTGTGTTTTCATTTTGCAGATTTCATGTGCCATCATTGGTCTTATAAGCACCTAAAAGCTTGATGAAATGACCTGCTAATGTATTATCAACTTTTTAATGCATCAACTGTACTTTAAGAAGTTTGCAAGGAATTATCAACTATGTACAATGTACTTAGAGATTATACTTTTACAAATATTGTTTTTTTATAACCTTTGTTAACAACATTGTTTAGTTTCAGAAATTTGTAATAGTATTAACACAAATGCATGTAAGTTTATAATGTCATTTATCTTTTTTATTACACTACAGACTTACAACTATACTAAATTTCTTTGTTGGTCAATCAATTTAATCACTTTTTTGTGTCAACCAATTCAATCACTTTGAAATTTTATATTACACTACAGACTTGCAAGTATCATATCCCTTTATAATATTTATAATCAACCTATTTTGTTAAATTTGGTTTACAAAACCATGTTTTTAATCATCCTTATTTACATTACTTAAAATAATTTATAAATACAGCCTTGAAAAAATAGCCCACGAAATCAGTCTACTATCCAGGCATCCGTTATAACATTCAATTATAACGGCCCAAAATAACATGTTCTGAAAATAAACCCATTCAACATATAACTAGAAACCATATCAACGTATCCATTACTTGACCATGACATTCATAATATTTCATACATACTGTCAAATTTAAGGTCATAAGGATAGGCCATGGCAAAGCATAAGAGCAAACGCAAAACATAAAGTCAATATACCAACCCCATATAGTTATAGATTTGTAAGCATAACCGGGGTAATACATGAAACAAAGACACAAGCTTTGGTACATCACGAGGTAATTTTGACAAGTTTGCTGCATACTTATGTCTTTCTTAACACATATTAAAATACTGGAATCTTAATTGCCTTATAACCATATCATTACAAGCCACATTAACAAAATTAAGTACTTGAAATTGCATTATACCACGAAATATTGCAGCATTAACAACATGATTACAAACATTAACTTAGTTTCATTTACCGATACTTTAATTACAATCGAAACCATAATATTGTTATTTCCATCTAAACGTGAAATCAGCAACTTCCAACTGATGGAAATTACAAAACACAAAATGTTAAACATCATTTCAACATTCCAAAAGGCAAATTGTTAAGGATGACTAGCCATAACAGTCTAATACATAAAGAAACTCATCAACAATGGTGCATAACGGGGTCTTTCTTAACACATGTGAAAGACTGGAATGAAAATAGGCTTACGGTTAGGCAGTGTGACTCTGACGTCTGGGACAGTGTCTACAAGTTTAAACCTGACCATTTTGTTAGGTTCCCATTCACAAAGCATTTCAATATCACTCCAGGAGCAATTGAGTGTCACGTGGTTCTTGCTTTTTGGCCTATCACTGTGGGGCACCAAATCAACCTCCACGTAGAACTCCATTTCTTCAGTGTGTTTGAGAAGTGTGTTATGGTAGTTCCACATCTTATGCGACTTCACAAAATTTTGTGGTATGTTCTGTACCAATAGTCAAAGTATTGTAACCACGGGAATAATACAATATACTCATTATAGTTAATTTGTATATGTATTGAAACTCCTTTATTAACTGAACAACGTTAGGTAAAATTAAAAACAAAAAAGGCCGTATGTCAAAATTGACCATATTCTATGCTTGATAATGTAACCAAAACAAGAAACTATAATGTCGCCATACGTGACCCAAGGATTCATGGTCATGTATGTCAAAACTACACCAATCGGTATTACGCTAAATCAGCCTCTAATATACTAACAATCACCGCACTAATGTAAAGTATAATGGATCAAGTAAGTAACATATGTAGCAACACTCGAGTGTCTAATTACTAAAATGAAATATATCAACCTAGTACTTAGCAAACGACGCCTGTCGGTCACATAAGCCACAATTGGTGTGTAAAAGCAATCTTGCTCATCATTGTGCTCTGTATGGTCTTCCCAATCACAATAGTGTTCCATTCTTTCATCTACATTTTAAAGTAAACAAATAGTAAAACTAATTTATATACTACAACGGTTTTTCTTTTATAAAAAAAAAATAATAATAATTGAAAACTTTTTCAATGTTATTCCAACAGTTTCATTAAACAAACCTTTGTCGATCGGGCTTTTTACAAATGGCTTTCTAAAGTTCAGTGGCATTCACTCAACAACTTCATGGCGCATCTCCAAACCGGACGGAAGAAATGGCATCAGTGAAACGGTATTGTTTAGCAAGTTTGTCAACACCAATTTTGTTCTAGCAACAAGAATTTCATGTTCAATTAACGTGTGCCATCCCTCACCTCCGAATACATTCACATCCCTATCTTCATCCACGATGTTAATCTCACGGTGAGTGAACGTTGATACAAGTACCCTAGACACAAGCACGCGAAATTGAGGATTTTCAGTGTTTGTCAGGAAACCATATGGGATGGGCTACGTATCATTTATACAAAGACAAACAATTTTTTATCAACTAATAGGTTTTTTTTTAACCCTCCAAATATACAATAATAAAGTAGTTGCATGTAATTATAATAAAAGTAAACTTACCGGTGATGATTGAAGCTGGTCCAAAGTGATCAGCCATCTACGCTGTCTATACCCTGCCAGATTGAGGTTGTATCCACTCATTTCATATCCATTAATGTCGTATGCAGTTATGTAGTAACAATCTTCTTCCAGCCGAATGAAATGCAATGTCGCCATGTTAGCGTATTTGCTGTCATCTAAAAATGCGCGCCACTCAGCTTGATACAGCTTAAAACAATTCCCAACTTTCGCGACGTACACCTTATGCTTAGTGCCAAGATTATGGATTAAGTAAATCCATCTATTTTTAGGGTGGAAATGATCCGTAAATAGTTTTGGTAGCATCTGAAATAAACCGAATTACTCCGTATTACATTTTAATTTTATTGAATATACTTTTCACTAATTACATAACTCTCTCAATCACAAAATACATGTATTGTTCGGATGTTTCGCTGATTTGCCTCCACCAGAAACTGCGTGTTCATCCTATTCAACAAAACCAATAACATGTAAATTGTCTATTTCTTTTATCATGCAAACATGTATATGGATATTCTTATTTATATTCAACTTTTTATAAAAGTATCCGACATTAACTTTTAACTTTCAACGAAATATTAAAATTATGTATTCAAACATACAAAAGGCTTTTCAAACATTTATAATCACATAGTCGTTTTCAAGTACCTATACGCATGTGTTACTTTTCAACCTCATATTAAAGATCTTATATCATAATTGGCATTTCTCATTAAGTAATAACGTCTCTATAAAATACTTCACCTACGTTTCCTCCATACGTTTATACTATGTTCATTCATATGCTCAGATTAACTACGTAACGAAGCCATATTAATGTCAAAGTAACCTAACTGCCTACATGCATTTAAAATTACTAAGTTTAATTTAGGAAATATTTCATAACTATGAACTACTATGAACCTCCACGTGAGTCTTGGTGAACAAAAAAAACATCATAAAATGAAGCTACACACCATCATTCACCGCGCCTATACATATGACAATGTCGGCATACCTGACCCAACTATTCAGAGTCATGTTTTTCAAAACTACAGAAACCGGTAATATGGTAAATCAACCCGTAAGAACCACCAATTAGTTGACTAATGTAAAGTATACTCAAAGTAACCCAACTCCTACATGCAATTGAAATTAGTAAATGCCATTTAGGAGATCTTTCATTACTTTAAACTACTATTATAAGTTTCATTAAAGATGGTGAACAATAAAAGTATCCGACAATGAAGCAAACTAAACTAATCACCGCCCCTATACATACTAAAGATCATGGAGATTATTTGGGTATGCATCAAGATGAAAATGATCAACTTTAACATATCAAACCTACTACGCACATATTTTTTTTGTGATTAAATTGTAACCTAAACATTATTGGTGACAATCTTTGATCTAAGAGTATTACGGTAACATACATACAATGAACATGCATTTGCATTCGATTAATTAACTATTACAATTAAAATATAAAAAAAAATCAAAAAATTACCTTTCACAAGAAACCGACTTGAGTTTTTTAGATAAAACTTTGGAGAAGATGAAGAAAATCTTCAAATAGGAAGAGTATCTTTAGGCAAGTGTGTGTGAGAAGTAATCAATGAGCCGTTTTTTTTTCACTTGAAACGAGATACAACTTGCAAAACCATCATGATACACATTTACTTGATGCACATTTTCTTTTGGGTATTATGTCCAACTATGTCATATTCTTTTTTTAACTTAATGTGACTTTTAATTTATTTGTACTTTTTTGTTGTATCTACAATCTACATTAATCTATACAAAGTATTATAGGTAATCCTTTTTAAATAAAAGTTATTTTTGCATCAAATAGAGATTTTACTAATCACTTCCTTAAATATTTTTATCTTAACTTTAAGACACCAAAGATATAGTTTTTATGCTATTAATTAGTAGATGTTATTATAAACATATACTATACATATGTTAAGTTGCTATAGAGGAACCATATTTCAGATTTGTAGATGTTATTCAAAAGTTAACAAGCAATGTAATGTTGAAACATTTTAAAAAAAATTATTGATGTCCTTTTGTTTTTTAATAACACAATCAATTGATTTAAACATTTATTTTGTGTAAAAATAATCATGATTGATGCAATCTTTTACTCAAATACTACTAACAATTATATTACTTTTAATTACTATGATTATGTACATTTTTAATTCAATAATATTTATTATGTTACCTTAAATCTCACTAATTAGAGATATATATATACAGATGTCCACATAACCAATCCATAATAACATACATTTCTTGATTTCTTCTTTCTTTCATATGCAAAATGCATCCGAAATCATCAAATGTAAAAATGTTTTAAGATAGTCTTTTCTATATGATCTATTTCTATTTTTACCATACTTTTGTGCAACGAATTTTTATGTAGATCTTTATGTGTTTTTAGGTTAGCAACAATGAAGATCAATCAAACAAACCAAATGCCGTATCCAAGAAACATGGACCCGTTACCGTTCCTTTTGACATTCACATGGTATGTGTTAAAATATTTGATAGCATTTTTTTACAATTGTTGTTTTATATAACCATGTTTTTTTACTAATACATACAAGAATTCCCTCTCCACAACAAACGTAAAAGATTCACAATGCAACATGATGTTGTTGGGAAAAAAAATTATGTTGATATTGTTTCCTCGGATGATGAGGACGTATTACCTATATACGATAACAAAGTAATTGAACAGACTGTTTCAAAAGAACAAAAGTTGGTACATAAGCATATGGATACTTACGTATCATATTAATTTTCGCTGTTAGTATCCTCAACAAAGTCTCATTCGTAACATATACTAATATTTTTTTGCCTTTATTTTCCCAACTTTATCATAGGATTTCGATGATGGAAGTCCGCTTACGTTTAAGCGCACCAACAACTCTATACAAACTTCCATTGCAAAAAGAAATTATTTCAGTGTTGTTGATGAACCGGCTGATGATACCAAGCATGAATCCACCAAATTTGACCAACATGATAACCAACTCATTCAACAAGGTGCCGATAATGTTCACTTGGATGACTTTATTGATAAAGTAGATTTTGGTGAACAAGAAGTCACTTCAGATGCCAAAGTAGACAAGTATGTTCTTAAGGATGAAGATAGCGATGAAGAGAGGAGTTGCGAAGTGGATACATGCGGGTTAATATCAATGATCTGATGTAGACAAATTCCCTACTCAATATTATTGCCATTTCGTGTTTTTTTTTTTTTTTTTTTTTTTTTTTTTTAACTACGACCTATGTATTGAATTGTTATTTTTACTATTTGGTACTTTTTATTTACAACATTTCGTGGTTTCTTTGTTTCTTAGTTTAATTAGCACAATAAATACATAATGCAATCTAAACTAATCATATATGACACCCGTATAATTCCCCTACACTAATAAGCGGTTACAAATAATTTTCCATCTTTAATACACGTTATTAAAGATTTATTATGCTTAAATAAATTGATTGTTTACATATTAAATGATGATTACACTAATTAAAAAAATTATATATCCTGCCTAAATAAATTCACTAATTTTGATGTCTAACCTATAAGGGAAGTATATTATTTATCAAATTTACTACCCTTTAATGTTTTTAAAATACTTTCTAAAATTATCAAACTTTTTAATATTATTAATATCATTAATTGTCAAACTAATTACGATTTTGTAACTTAAAAGGAAGTATATTTGCAAGTTAATTGTATGACCCTTTAATATTATTAAATACTTTCTAAAATTATAAAATTTGATAGTACTATTAATATGTTCAACATTATATATGCACCACTACATTAGAATGCCTCCACGATTCAACATTGGTAATCGTAGAATTAGAGCTTTCAAGTAAGTTACACGTTATATAATTTTTTTAAATTATATACTTCATCAATTCTAATAGTCTTATTTTTATTTGATTAGTGAATGGTGTGTTGCTCCTCCTGCCATTGACATATGCAGTCATCATGGTGGTAGAGTTGTAACTTCAAATGTACTTTACGATTATTGGGGCGGCGATGAACTTATGATATGCAATGTTTCAACAGCCGATCTAACCCTCACCACCATTAGACGATTAGTTTCAGAGCATCTAAGTCAATACACAGATGTATTTGCTTACTACTTGCGTGTTCCGAATGTTCAAATGGAAGCCCCAGATAGTCTCCGTAAGATAGAACATGATTTCTATGTCGAGGCATGGCTATCTGATATTCAAGTTGGTCATGCGTTGGATATCTACTTAGCTCATCGTCACTATCCGACCCTTATTGACCCAAATACTCAAAGGTGGCTTCAACGAAGATGGGAAAGAAACGACTGGATAAGTAGACATGTCGAGGCCAATCGAAGGGCTGCTCAGATATGAAAGCCATTAATTTAATCATCATTTTAGCCAATAATAACTATAAGTCTGTTACATTTTTATCATAGTTCATATTAGAGACTTTTTATGCTCACTTCTCTAAGTCTATAAAATGATTTGTACCAATAAAAATACATGTTCGCTTACATTTTCTATAAATCGTATAGTAGAAATTTCCAATATTTTAGATTAAATTTCTATGTCAATAAATATATTACTTACCATTTCCATGAACCGTTACTTTTTATTTTTTTGAAACAATCATTCATTCGGATTTTCTACTTACCAAAAATAATATACGGATGTTTCAAACAAGTTATTATTAGAAACTAATTAATTAAAACATAACCGAAAATCATTTAATAAAAGTCACAATAAATTAAACAATTTCAATCTTTTCTTAAAATATTTACAGCATTTGTTACATATTTTACGGGGTTCAATTTAACCTTACGTTTTCTCTATAAATTGATGATTCAACTCAACTCATTATTTACAAACACATTATTTACCAAGTATCCTCAATGGCATCACCTGTAGAAAAAAAGTTTTAGAATTGTTTGAAACACTAATACTCACCAAATCTACGCATGAGTCTTCAACTGTAGATCCTGATGAGCCAAAAAAGAATGCTGAGGTTCCAGATGTTGACCAAAGTAATCCAGAAAATCCTCAAATTGATGTTCCTATTAAATCAGGCACATCACCAAATACTAATGCCCAGGATAATGCTTTTGTTGCTTCTATTTTTGAAGAAGGAAATTCTTCTAAACAAGATGAAGGTAATAAAAATTAATTAATTGCTATTAGTAACACGCGTTTTTATAGTTGTTTAACACGTCCAATTCTTCTTATCAGATGACTTCGACCCGGAACCTATTATTGATTGGATAAGATTCAATGTTCAAAATGACGAAGCATGTAAAAACCTTCTAGACGGTTTGTTGTGTAAGATTAACAAAGCACAAGAAATGGTCAATGCTCTTCGTGAAATGGGTCATGATATAGATGATGACTATATTGTCGACCTAAACTTCTTTGATGAAGATTGAATCAAGTACAACATGAATTGTTTCCTATGGCTGCTACATTTTCTTTTGATGATTTCAAATAATAAGTGTGTTCAATAAGAAATCAATATTCTTATTTTATGTAATTCAATTTGGAAATTACTACTTTTATTCCGAGAATATGAATCAATGTTATTATCTTGAATCATATTACCTTGCCGTTTTCAACTACTGTATTTTCGTTATTTATAGTAACTATCATTTGTTATATTCTTGAACCAATAAAAGAAACATATTCATATAGAATGAAAATAAAACTCTACTGAACTTGAAACGTATTATATTATTTGCATAAAATAAAATACAATTTTTGTTTTGTTAAAATTTGTTCTACTAAATACAACTATTTTGCATATCAAAACTATTCAAATGATTAAAAACTGAAAGTAATCAAATTATTTCCTAATTTACTCCATTCAATATTCTACTCAATTAAAGCCCAAATTATTTTCTAATTCAGTCCATTTACTATTCATCAAAGTCCTTAATAAATATTAACAACTTTTAAATTTCAAAAACGTTTTTAAACGTATGTTTTATCTATATATTTGATTGATTTGATTGCATGATCCATATATCCACATTCTTGACAGAGATTTACGAAAAAGGCTCACAATCATCAGTAACAACAACATGGTTCATGAAAAAAGTAAAAAACCATCAAATCGCATGTCTTCAAAAAAAGTGTCGAATAAGAAATCTCAACAACAACAACATATTTCTACATCCAATGACAATTCAAGTTCTTTGCAATCTGTTGGTAATGTTTCTTCAGAGAATGTTCCAATACCCATGTTGGTAGATTCGCAATCATCTAAAGGAAGAGTTTCTTTGACAGAACTATTGAATTGTAATTTTCTATTTCGAATCATGTTTTCATTAATTTATTTCGTACTTTTACAAGTCGTCTTATTAATATTGATTTTGTATTTCTTAGATGATCCGCTAACTGTGAATGTCGCTCCATGGACTTTTTCCAATACACCAACAACATTGCAAACCAATATTTGAGGTAAGTTGATTGTTAATAGCAAACTCTCCTTATGTTTCTAATAAATTTGTTCATCGTTTTAGAGGACACATAATAAGAATACAAAAATGGTACTAATAATGTGATGTGAAATACTCATATTGGTAATACAATTACGAGTTAGCATGTTATTCATTTTTTATTCTTTGTATTCATAGGTTCCGCTATTAGCTGTCAACGTACTCAACCAACAACTTTTCAAAGGCTGCCGCTTTCGGACATCACAAATAGTTAGCTACCTTTTCACGTTATACAACCGTTACAATTTCCTGAAATAATACTTACACATGTATTTTTGTACATCGTTCACTCACTGACGCTATTCATGTTCCGAATAGATCTTTCACGTACACCTGCTACCAATTCATTGGTAGGAACACCAATAACAAGTTCGCCATTTGGGACGTATCAAGGTTTGGTTAAAAACTCATCTTTCAACGTTTACTTAATTTCTTTTCTTTGTTGAACAACGTTAACGACTATCCAATCCATTGTGTATTCTAATGTAGGAACCCATGCGCATAATGTTACTTTCGTGTCTCCCAACAGTAGTGATATCACTCTTATACGAAAAGGTAACCTTTGTACATTCCTACATTCATAACTATTGATACATGGTGTTCGAATATTCAAAATACCATCTTCGTCCTTTGATTGTTTGAATTGATAGGCTCCGCTATTACCTGTGGACCGACTCAACCAACAACCTATGAAAGGCTGCTGTTATCTGACATGAGAAATAGTAACTTAACTTTTCACCTTATAATTCCGTTACTACTTTCTTTTATGCTACTTACACAATTCTTTTTGGACGTCGTACACTCACCGACCAAATTCATGTTCCTCATAGATCCTCCACGGACAACTGCTACAAATTCAGGTGTACGAACATCAACAACAACGTCGCCATTCCAGTTGTTGCAAGGTTTGGTTACAAATTCAAGCCACCGTTTAATAATTTTTTTTTTTGTTTTTTTAACAATTTTACCTATTATGCAATCCATTTTGTATTATAATGTAGGAACCAATGCGCATAATCTAAGTTTCCTGTCTTCCAACAGTGGTCGTATCAATCCTGTACAAAAAGGTTAAATTTGTAGACTCTAATATTCATAATCATATGTTATCATCAGTATATTTCATTATATTTTGATATTGGTATTACTATGGTAGAAAACATGTCACCTACAACTTACGGACCGGTATCTACTAAATCAACGCCACAAAGCTGCACGACAACAACTTATCCTACAAAACAAAGAAATTCAAGAGTATCAACGCACCTTAGTGGTACATCTATTTTATACTTATATTATACTACGCAGTTTATTTACTACAATTTAATTATTTGCCAATCATTAGTAACCGTGTACATCATATCAGGAAGATATCCGCAGTCTACAAGAGTACTACTTCCTAAACCTAATAACTCTGGATTTATCAACTCTTCATCCTCCGGTAAGACTTTTACTTTAAATCTTATTATACAGTAACATTGCACAAATTCTTTGCATATAACAACACCATAGATGAAAAATTATTAGTATCACAATCTATACAAATTTATCTTTCATTCATTAATAAGTGTACATGTTGTGTTTTTTAATACTTATGTTGGTTACATTTTTTGAAATAATCAAATAATCAACTACCTCATGCCACTGATTCTCACACTGTCCAATTTTGTGAATACTCTGTTAGGAATGAATTATATACTCCCGAAAAGTCAAGTTTCTTCATTCCACACACCGTTAGGAGGAGGTAACGTTTAGTGTTAACTCATTTCCAGTTACTTTCATGGTAAATGTAAGACTATGAGTAAAAAGTATGATTTTTGTGATACTTTATACCAACAGTTGAGTACTAAATAAATTGTGCAGGTACTTATCCAGTTAATACAAATTACCAAACAAATGTTGCAATTACTCCCGATAGTTTAGGCATTCTCAGATCGCAAACTACATCTCAGTGTACCGGTCAGTAAATAGAACACACTTTTATCTATATAGTATACTTAATGTGTATAACAATGAATCTAAATATAACATAATTGGACTCTTCGCATACAGCAGCACAAACATCCGTAGATTGCAGCACAATTAACGGTGAAAATATGCAAGCGCTTTCACCAAACTCCTTTACAAGACTGAGCCAGTAAAAGCAGTAGCTGCAACAAAGAAACGGAATTCTCCATTGAGTGACATCTCAAATGGTACTTTTGTTTTCAAATTTATAATACCTATTACGATAGCATGCTTATATTTTCAACATGTGCTTAACATTCTTATTATGTCATTGCACAGCTACCATCCAAAGTGCGTTTGTTACTCCCGTTAATGAAACCTCTAAACGGTCATCAAGGTCGTATTCTCATACCAACATTCCTGTTTTAACAACACAAAATTCAACTTACGAAGTAGGAGAATCATCAAGAAGGACAAAAAAATCTAAGCGACCTCCCATTTAAAGCAGAACTCCAGTTGCTTTTAGTCTTCATCATGATGTGCATGTACGAAAAGTTTATGACAAATACGTTGGTATATCCGAAGGTAATTGGATATATTGTTTTTAATCCTTTCCATAAATAGGCTATTATATAATGTCAAGTATATAAAACGTCGTTTTTATTCATGTAGAATATTATGACCATGGAGATCCTATATTTGAGTGTACATCATGTCGCGCTCTGTTATGGGAAAATGAAGCGCGAACAGGAAACGCTAATCCAGCAAACAAACCTTACAGTATTTGTTGTGGTAAGGGAAAAATCAAACTTCCTCCCCCACCTCCGACTCCAAAATCACTTTTTGACTTATTTATGAATGACGACGCCAAGAGCCAGAATTTCAAAACCAACATCAGAACCTACAACAGTATGTTTGCTTTTACATCAATGGGTGGCAAGGTCGATGATTCTTTAAACAAGAAAGGACGTGGTCCCTATGTTTTTCGGTTACATGGACAGACTTACCATAAAATTGGTAGCTTACTCCCAGAACCAGGTGCTCCACCCAAATTTGCACAACTGTATATCTACGACACAGAAAACGAGAAAGAAAATAGAACAAACGCATTAAGGTACAATCTATAAAATTCATACTCTCTTATTCTGTACACATTTAAATTAAAAACAACCTGTTAATTGGTATCTTAATACATTTTAGTCACAAATAGTTTCTTATACGCCGCTCTTCTTCAAAGACATCTGCTTCTTCAAATTCAAAGACGCCTATCGATCGAAACATAATCAAGCAAGTTAAAGATGTTTTAGATGAATCAAGTGATTTGGTTAAAACATTTAGAAGGGCACGTGAGGCATACACAGAAGACAACGAGCAGAATATAAGAATAAAACTGGTTGCAAAACGAGGCAAAAATGGGCGACAATACGATCTTCCAACTGCCAACGAAGTTGTCGGACTTATTTTAGGAGACTTGGATGCTTGTGTAGAGGATCGAGACATTGTTTTGAAAAAGCGTGATGGAAATGAATTACAGCGTATTAATATTTTTCATCCTATGTACCTTGGTTTGCAATACCCTTTGTTGATGCCCTGTGCACAAGATGGATATACTTTGGGAATTCCAAATATAAATAGGCCAGGAAAACCCAAACCGAAAACTGGGGACAAGGACAAAAAAGAAAAAACGGTTACTATGCGGTAGTGGTTTGCCTATCAAATTCTAGACCGTCCAAATCAACAAAATTTGTTACTACGAGGAGGTCGGTTGTTTCAACAGCTTCTTGTGGATGGTTTCACTATGGTTGAGACTGAGCGTTTGTATTTCCATCGGTCAAATCAGTCTAAACTTAGATGTGATTCGTACTTAAATATCCGTCAAAGCATCGCATCTGGAAACACCGACCCTACCCAACTTGGGAACCCTGTCATATTGCCTTCTTCCTACACTGGCGGACCAAGGTATATGCAACAAAACTATATGGATGCAATGGCTTTGTGTAGATGGTATGGTTGTCCGGATTTGTTTTTAACAATGACATGCAATCCTAAATGGCCTAAAATTGCACGATATGTGCGTGAGCACAACCTTCAATCCTCAGACCGTCCTGATGTTCTTAGTAGAGTTTTTAAAATAAAACTCGATCAGTTGATAAAGGATGTCAAAGAATTACATTTGTTCGGGCGTATTCAAGCAGGTACTATATTTACGTTTTATATAGTTTTCCTACATTTGACCAGCTTCTAATTCTGCTGCATTGTTTAAAGCATCAACATAATCTTCACTTGAGAGTTGAGACTAAATAATTTTATATGCAATTTAGTTACCATTGACCTTTAACTTATAAAGAGTTATAATAAGTTGAAATTTTATTTTAGATGTTGCTATACCATTTATCTATTATCTTTTGTGCCAATTATCTCGACTGTAAATTGCAGTCCCATGGGCTGCAAGACAAACACGAAAAAATAATTCTAATATGTGAAACCTACTAACTTGCTTATTTTACCTGCCTTTTTTTCCCGACCAAATTTTACGGCCAACTATCACAAATACTCTTCATAAGTACTTTCACCTTAATTTCTCACTGTTAGGTTAACTCACCCACTTTACTACATCAACTTAATCTTGACTTGTGACTAATTATTTGTATGAAAAATTTTCAGTTGTCTATACCGTTGAGTTCCAGAAGAGAGGCCTTCCCCACGCACGTATGTGTTTGTTTTTGCATAAGGATGACAAGATTCCAAATGTTGAACATATCGACAAATTCATATCTGCTAAAATACCATATCTAAACGAGGACCCCGACTTGCACAAATTAGTTTTTGATTTTATGATGCATGGTCCTTGCGGTACGGATGACCCAAATCAGGTTTGCACAACTGATGGTAAATGTACGAAACACTTTCCCAAAAAATTTCAGCACCAAAGTTCAGTTGACTCGGACGGGTACCCTGTTTATAGACGACGTGAGAACGGAAACTATGTAAAAAAGAGTGGTCACAAGTTGCATAACGGTTATGTTATACCTTACAATCCTACGCTTCTCAAACGTTATCAATGCCACCTTAACGTTGAATGGTGTAATCAGACCGTATCAATTAAATATCTGTTTAAGTATATAAACAAAGGGCCAGATAGAGTGTCCGCATAGTTGTATGAACCAAGTACGACGGGCGATGATCAAGAAGCTGCTAAACCACGGGACGAGATTAAGGCATACTTAGATTGCAGGTACGTGTCCGCATGTGAGGCTGCGTGGAGGATATTTGGGTTTGAGATTCACTATAGAACACCGAATGTTGAAAGGCTATCTTTTCACTTGGAAGGCGAGCAACACGTTATATATGATGAGAACACTGATCTTGAAACAGTTATCCAAAAGCCATCAGTAGGTGCATCTATGTTCGATGAATAGATGAAAATGAATGACAAGTATCCTGCTGCAAGAAAGCTTTCGTATGCAGAATTTCCTACGAAATTTGTATGGAATCCTCAAAAAAGAGTCTGGACTTTCAGGAAAAAGGGAAAGCAATTGGTCGAATTCATAACGTTCCTATATCAACCAGCGAGGCTTACTACTGTAGGATGCTTCTAAATAGTCAAAAAGGATGTAGGTCACATAAAGAAATAAGAACATGGGACAAGGTGCTTTATCCTACTTACAAAGAAGCTTGCTACGCGGCAGGTCATTTAGAGGACGACAAGGAGTACATTGAGAGTATTCGAGAAGCTTCAAATTGGGCACAAGCTGAACATCTACGTGACCTGTTTGTGACATTGCTCTCTCAAAAGGAGCTTCAAACACCTTTGACTGTGTGGTCAGAAACGTGGCATTTACTAAGTGAAGATGTCAAATACAAAAGGAGTCAGATTTTGAACATACCAGGTACACCGTTCGCTATTTGGCAAATGAAATCATTTAATACTTATGCGTATACTTGATCCCTATTACTTTCTTATTCCATTATTTTAAAATATTTTTACGCCACATCTACTAAATACAATTAAAAACAGTTGGCAACATGTTTAATAGCTACCCATTTTTACCAAAAGGTATTGTGTTTTGTTACTCATTCAGACGACAACATTTTGGCAATACAATTTTTGTTGGACAAATTAACTTCCATCTTATGTTTACGCAACTTCCATATGCTGCCATACAGAATATGTACACAATATGTTTGCAACATTTAAATTAACTTTTTATCAGATGTTAAATTTCGGTTCCATAATAAGATAACATATTGTTTACTTGACCGTTAAAAAAAAATCATTCATTAACCCATACAGAATATGTAAATAATATGTTTGTCTTCAAGATCACTTTTTAAATGCTTTAATCAGTATACTGTTACTTGACCGTTAAAAAAAATTCATTCATGCAGGCTTGCGACTTACTGACGACGAAAAAAAGAATGTTGCTTTGTTCTGGATCGAACAACTTATGCTATCCAGAGGAACAACATTGAGGCATTTTCCTGAGCTTCCTTTCCCAGATTCTAGATACATAAACCAGTTCGGTAATCGTCTTATATATGATGAGACTAATTACAACCCAGACGAGTTACAATCTGAATATGAGCGTTTGTACACGGCTTTAACCACTAAACAGAAAGGAGTATATGACACTATCATGTCATCCGTAGAAACATGTACAGGAGGTGTATATTTTGTATATGGGTACGGTGGTACTGGGAAGACGTATCTATGGAAAACCCTTGCTGCTGGTATTAGAAGAAATGGTGATATCGTCATAAACGTCGCATCAAGTGGTATTGCATCTTTATTGATGTTGGGTGGTAGGACTGCTCATTCAATATTTCATATTCCTATAAATATTGATGAGACTTCTACTTGCTCAATCTGTCCTCAAAGTGATCTTGCAGCGTTGTTAAAGAAATGCAAGCTAATTATTTGGGATGAAGTGCCAATGACAAATAAGCTTTGTTTTGAAGCTTTAGATAGGTCATTGCGAGACGTACTACGTAAGACGAGGTTTGACCCTTGTGAGACGCCTTTTGGTGGAATGACGGTTGTCTTTGGTGGTGATTTTAGACAAGTTCTTCCCGTTATTCCAAAAGGTTCACGGCAAGATATTGTAAGTGCATCCTTAAAGCAATCTTATTTGTGGGATCATTGCACGGTTTTGAAGTTAACAGCCAACATGCGTCTTACTGTTGGATCTCGCCCTGAAGATGTTGACGAGATCTGTGAATTTGCTGAATGGATTCTAAAAGTAGGAGACGGGGATCTTGGGATGCAAATGATGGAGAGGTTTCAATAGACATACCCAAGGATATTCTAATAGAAGAGTCTTCTGAACCAATAACTTCCATTGTAGATTTTACGTATCCAAACCTTATTGAACACATAAATGATCCGTCCTATTTTCAAGAAAAAGCCATTCTTGCTCCTACCAATGAAGTGTTGACAGTATAAATGATCATTTGCTTCCAACATTTCCGGGTGAAGAAGTGGTCTACCTTAGTTGTGATAGCATTGATAAAATTGATCGCGGTTCATCAATCGATGAATCTGTTTTCTCAACAGATTTTATCAATGGACTCAAGTTTTCAGGGGATCCAAACCATAGGCTGGTTTTAAAGGTTGGTGTCCCGATAATGCTATTGAGGAATATTGATCAATCTAATGGGTTGTGTAACGGAACACGACTTCAGGTTTTACGATTATCAAGGACTTCTATTCAAGCTCAAATCATTAACGGGACACATTTTGGAAATAAGGTTATCATACCACGATTGAGAATTACTCCATCTGATAAACGGTTACCTCTAAAGATTGTTAGGAAACAATATCCCATTTCTGTGTCATTCGCCATGACAATAAACAAGAGCCAAGGGCAATTGCTTTCAAAAGTAGGATTGTATCTTCCACGTCCTGTATTCACACATGGACAGCTGTATGTGGCTCTTTCACGTGTCAAAAGCAAAAAAAGGGTTAAAGGTTGTTGTTTCAGATGAGGATGGTAACCTATCAAATAGTACTATAAATGTTGTATATAAAGAAGTTCTTCAAGGTCTATGATCAAACGATAAATAGGTATGTACATTATACATATTAAATGTTTTATATTATTTTTCTTATTTACAGTTATTATAAATCCATAATATTATATCACTTACCTTTTTTTGTATGGTTATTAGGTGTTGACAGAAAGAAGCTTTTCTTCAAGTTGTAGATTCGTCACTACATCCATTTTGCTTCTCAAGACAAAGACATTGTAGATAAACACTCGACCAACGTTTATTACATAGATATTTATAACCATTGTATCTTATTATTTTAGACACTTATAAGTTTATTCACGTACTTACGTTATCTTATTCAACAACCCTCTAAAATCCCGTGAATTTCACGGGTCAATAAGCTAGTATGATATATTACGACTAGTTTTTATAAGTCTAGTTAGACTTATTTTTCCTAAGTATGGAAAATATTTTACTTTGACAATAACTAGTATTTTCAAGTTACGAGTGGTATAGGAATCATGTGCATGTGCATTCATTACATCACGTCATGATCTAAAGTAGATCGTTATTACTTATATTAGGTTGCTGCTAATATTCGCGCCTTGTTGTCCCTATCATTTCACGTCATAGTATCATCGTTTCAGGTGAGTTTTCATACCCCTGTTTTCAATTCAATATTTTGATTTCAAATCCCACGGGGGATAATACATTGCATTCACTTATTTTTGTATGTACCCAAGTATTAAATTCCCTACATTGCTTAAGTTGCCTTATTACCACGTCATGACAAGTCCCCTTTATTATCATGGACCGTTAATTAATCTACAAGCGAGAGTGAGTGAATAGATCTATTGAGGGTGACTCCTCCATCCGTGTTTGGGTTGCTCCCACAGGAAAACGGATGCATTTCATGTCTAATATCGTTTGAGTGTCTGGTAAACACTCATTTGGGGCCAAGTAACTTATGTCTAGCTTCGGGGTCATGAGCTTAAGAGCCAATGTAGACTTTTATACGACATTTTGACATTTCACTTTATACTTGTGGCTAGCTGTACATAAGATTTAACTTATAAACCTATGATTTCTCACCAACAATATTGTTGACTGTTTTTAGCAATGTATTTTCAGGTAAATAAAGTAGCTCTTGCTTGCATGCATTTGGACTTTCATGGAGTCGCGGAGTCGACGCGTCTCATTTTTTATTTCATGCACTTATGAAAACGTTTGATCAAGTATGACTTGTTTTTCAGTAAACTTGCAACACCTTTTGGGACCTTACTTTGTAAACTCTGAATATTTTAAATGATCAAACGATGTATTTTATAAACGACACTTTAGGTCGTTCAATATAACTGTAACTGTGATGCTATGGCGGTCACCCCCAGGCATTCCATTCCGCTGCTAATACAGGTATTTTGGGGGGTGTGACAAGCACCATCAGGATGAGCTCCATTGCCCATCTGCGCACTCAATTGACTCACAAGCTCAGGGATTAAAGCTTCTAGCTGTTGGTTGATCATTTGCTGGAAGATAGGTTTGCTATCCCCAATAATGGGTGTCGACTTCTTGGGCTTCTTTGGTGTTCGGTAAGCTCCACTCATAGGTGACTTAGTGATAGGTCGTCTTGGTTTCCTTGGTGCCATTTCCTAAACACGCAAGACAATAGAACCATTAGAGACCGTTCACAAGATTCCACAATTCCCATAATCATACTTAACCATTTACTTCCCATCACATAGAACACCCATAACACACAACGAAAATAAAGTCAATACTACCACACATAAGCATATCACCATCGATCAATGTAACATTGGCCATAAGTCCACATGTGTTGTGATACATTTATAATTGTGTTGGCCACCCACAATTTTAGATGTATCCTTCCACATGTGTACTCCCTTCTAATGCCACACCTAGCAATAGTAACATCTACAACAATAAACACACAATCAATAATAACCAAATTATACACCCATAATACACATAATACAAACACCAAAATATTCAAACTTGCCCAAGCCTTATCATTAAAAACGTGGGATAAATCCCAAAATCCATAGGAATTCACATTCAACATACAACCAACGTCAAAAGTCAACAAAACAATAAAAACATTCAAAACATAACATTGAAAACAAAGTCGCACATGGCTCGGGTTCTATCTTAGACCTAAAACGGTTTACACGCAGTGGACTCCAGATCCGAATCCACTTCATCTTCCTCACTCAGCCATCCATTCCTATTTCCCTGAATCTGTTGTAGAGGATGTATTGCAAAATCATCTCTATGATTCCTTAACTCTTCATCCACCTGGTCCGCAAAATCATACAAACCTCGGGGTCTAGCCCAAACTACCCCATTATCTTCTAAAAACTGAGACACCTACCCGAGTACTTGGTGGTGAAGCCTTCTTTATCGGCTACCTTCGTCTCATACTTCTTCACCATTTCCTCATTCACATTCTCTAGAGTCAGCTTCTCTTCAATCACACACGGTAACATGCTAGCGGGGACAAAAATCCTTCTGTTGGTTCTCTTCATCCTACCAACTCTCTTACATCCTGTAGCGACTAATGTGGTCCACTGAAGCGTCTTTCGCACAGGAGGTGCCATTCTATAAATGACACACACACGATACTAAGTACAGGTGTTAGGTACCCATATTGATTTCACATAAACAAGAATGAGATAGATATAAGGATGGGATGATTATGAGAATGAGAGAATTAGAATTGCAAGAGTTTCATTAAGATATTCAAATAACCAACCAAATACAAATGAGACCCAAGGGTTCTATTTATAGGAGGGAAGCTAGGGCAACACTCCTAGCTCCCATTCTCCTTGATTTCGTGGGCCTCTAAGGTTTAGTGGGCTTTTCATAAGCCTTAAATACATAAATGATAACAAATGTAAGTAACTAATAATAAAGAAACCTAACATTTATTACAAATGACCGAGACTTGATAAAATAGTAAAACTTTGATCCCAACAATCTCCCCCTAAGGGTCGGTCATCACGGTTGCTTGACGTCTTTGTCATTTCTTCATCTTTGACTTTCATAGCTTTAGACGTCTTTCAAAAATCATTCATCATTCTTTGTTCTTTGTTTGTTGTTGTTGTGATAGTGATCAAGTTATGAAGTTGTCTGCCTTTCGTCACTTCTGCGTCTGTGGTGGTCGTCCGCCATTCTAACATGCTCATACATCTTTGAATTATGACTTATACATGCACGTAGTTCCCTTTCTTAAACTTTTGATCTTTAGTCTTTATACTCTATAGATTCTTCTTTTTGGCGAAGAATCTTTCTTTGAACTTTGTGTTGCGTTGATCTTTGAGGGAGCTTTTGATGACTCAAGATGCATGTATGAGCATGTGGAATCTGTCGCCATGGAGATGAAGTGTCCCTGCAGGTAAACAGTTAGCAATAAAACATCCGGTACTTACAGATAAGGAATTAGAGATCGTCCACAGCATAGTGTGAAGACTCCTTCTAACCCTTATCAAGGTCGTTTCCATGTCAGATACTCCCGAAGGAGCTTACGAGACCTACTAAGTAGCTCAATGACTGGGTGAGTCGCTGGGGATCACTCCACGACTGTAGACCGCTAAGAAACCACCGCAAACACTAAGCGTAACCCACAAGGAGTTACCGAAGTGACCTGCTATCAGGGCTGTTTGATGTTGACCCTGGCAGGATTTCCGTTCAATCATTGAGAAATACTTATGTATATTCTCTCATAAACGTTCTCGGCAGATTGCTAAGATTTGTGAAGGACTCGATAATTTACAGCTAGTGTCCATTGATGTAGAACACCAGTTGTAGAAATGCTAAGTGTTCCTAAGAGATCTTTTATGTATCTCATGGCGCTAGACTCGAAAAGTGCACACATAGGTTTCTTATGCGGAGACTAGGGAGGGGTCTCCTGCTTCAATATCAACCATCTCTAAGAGATAGGTCGATAGATTACACCGGTTCCCCGTGAGAATGAAACAAGCTCATTTAAGAGAACTTGAGTGGCTAGAAGGTTTAGTGCATTGCGTCACTGGGTCCATGACGACTTTATCTTCAATACCGGCGTCACCTTAGTAACAACCAGTAGCATATGAATTGAACCCGGTGTCTGCCCTAAGGTTGAACATATGGAGGGCTATTTCTTTTCACCCTTTTCTTTACTTTTCTTTTTAATTCTTCAACTCCTTCTTTCCCCTTTCATTCTTTTCTCCTTTTATCGTATCATACCTAAGGACTTCTAATTCTAACTATTGGTGATGTCCTTGGGTAGATCCCTCCGGCTCTGGCGGATCATAGGACGGTTTTTCCTATCTTAATCACCTTTTAACTCCATGATTATCCGACAATAGCCATTGAAACCTTTTGATTGAAAATCTCTCAAAGTGTTTGTGATTATCAAACATTTTGTTTAACACTTTGAGAGTTTTGTGTTTACTTTTGAAGGGCTTCCCCTTCACATGTGCTCATAAGTGTTTAAATAAATTTGCGCATGCAGGAGGAACAAGCACTTTTTGAATTGATTCACTTTCAGTGAACCTGACCGATTCGAGACACGCTTACATCACTAGTTAGACTAGCTTGAAGTTATTACCCGGCCTGGTCAAATCCACAGAAAGTTTCTCGAAACGGTACATTTCTACTAAGACAAATCCTTTTCGAGACACGCTTACGTGGCTAATTAAAGAGTTCCATTGTCAGCTTTTAGGTGACAACTAGCTGTAGTAACTAACTTGATGTTATTACCCGTCGAGGATAAGTATTTTCGAGATTACTAACTTTTATGTTTCATCAATTCTTGGGTGAATCTGAGTCTAGCTCGCATGAGATTTGACTTATAAGCAACTTTGAACATTCATATTTTAATCACATCCTTTTTTCTCCCCCTCAAAAATAGCATATAAGATTATATTTTTGACAATATTAAAATATGCCTTTTGAGTCTTATGGGAAGAATTCAACAAGAACTCTTTGATTTCAAGAATGATGATTTTGTTTCAAGTGCTCCCCCTCAACAAGTGAAATCTTATTGAGGTGAAATACTTGTCTTTTGAGCAGAATTATGAAAATCAGAAAATGTTTGATTAATTCTACTCAAAAGTAAGAAGCCTTCGCTCCTTATATAAGGATTGAGGCACTGATGCGTACCTCAGGGTCCTTTCATTACAAGTATGGGTTGTACGCTGTTATGTGTGCACAAGCCATAGTGATTACAATTCAATCAAATGAAACAATTAATATTGAAAAGTTAATACCCATGTGTACCAGTTTAAGCTTCATCAGTGAGTGGAGCATCAAAGTCAGTGAACTGTGGTTCTGGTCTTTTGAAGATGCAGATGGGAAATGAAGGTCTGACACCGATATAGCTTTCTAATCGTCTGATCTGTTCCTGGCGAAATAACCTTTCTTCAATCTTATGGACAAAGTTACGAACTTGTCTTCCGGAGCTGGATTTCCACCTTGGAGTTTCACCTTTTGCTATCTTTTTGCGATCATCATTCAACCTTTTGACTAGCCCATTACGAATGGTTTTAAGCGTAACATCACAGAACTTGTGTATCTCATCGAGCCTCATGAAGCTTTGCAGCTTTTTGCTGTTGATGTAGGTGAAACCAAATGAAGGTTTTTGGATGAGAGTATATTGTGACGTTTGATAGATTCCATCAAATGTGAATTGTGTCTTAGTCAAATTGATCTTCTGTTGGTAACTTTCCTCTCCAAGTTGAAGATCTTCCACTCTTTCTTGAACTATCAATGGTCATGAAGTTGTATTGAGTTTCTCTATCGAATCCACGCATTCTTCCTTGAACTTTTTCTAGATACGTATCTTCAATGTCATTTAGATAAAGGCCAGGAAAATCTGCTTCGGAGAATTTGTACTTCTTTTCATCTTGGCTTTTAACCACAATCTCATTCATGAACATGTAGTTAAACCGTTTCAACTCTTGAATCTCCAAGATAGCAATGATCTTTGATTTATGCTTCACATTCTCCAATGATTTGGTGTCTAATCTGTGAATATAATCGAGACGACGACGTTCTGGCCAGTGCTGAATCCCGTGTAAAGCATCTCTGTCGTATGCTATAATAGAGTCGCTAAATACTAGAGTAGATTCTTCAATTGCAGGAACTTCATATCTTGCGGCTGGTACTGAGATAGTTAATGAGGAAGCATATTTCTTCTTAGATTTCTCTTGGGTGAGTTGGAGGTTACGAAGATCTTTGTTGAAGAAGAAGCTGTAAGGTAACTTTGGTTTTTCGGGAAATCCTTGCAGAGGTAAAGGTTTAGTCCAATCGGTGAAGTAAGGCTTTTCGTGGTTTTTGGAATTGACGTTGATATTCACTTCAGGGTTTAGCCAATCAAACTTGCCAGACATTGCACTAGTTATATTCTGCATGTGAAATTCGTACTCCATCTTGTTTCCAGATCTGGATTTCAGGAATTCCTGTGCATCCCGATTGATTCTTCTGAGCTCCGCCTTCATAAGTTTCTAAATCTGAAGATCCTTCATTATAACTTGAGTAAATTGTAGTGTATTACCTGGAAGAGGTTCTTAATCTTCAAGAGGAGGTTGAGCTTTGACCAATTCCGTCAACCAATCATTCTCAGGTGTGTCATCATTTTCGAGCCATGAATGACATCTTCTTTTCTTTGATTTCTTAGACTTGGATGTAGCATCCTTGTCTTTTGCCTCTGATGGTGACGATGGTCCAGGTTGAGAATCGGGAATAGTGGAGGCACGGTAATCGGTATCAGGTTGACCTTGGTAATCATCAGTTGGGTGCATTAAAGTTTCTTCCTCATCTGTTGGACCTTGATCGGTAGCTGAGGTGTGTTGTTGATTTCCAGTAGGAGTAGAATCCTTTTGTGGTTGTTGAGAAGATGATGGACCGGTTCCAGACTTATGTTTCTTACCTTTTGAGTTCGGGTCCGGGTCGTCATCTTTCCTTGACCTCTTCAGGGTTCCAGCAGCATCTTTGCACGACTCTTTAGACAAGTTGGCAGAAATAGCATCGACAAGTGCTTTTTCTTCAGTTGTCTGTGTGGTTTTGTAGGCAACTTTGTCGTAGAGTTGAGCAAGCAGGTCATCGAAAAATGGTTCAGGGATGGTTGGAGTTGGTGTAGAAGCTTTAGCAGGGTGAAGCGTGAATGGTGTTGTTGACAACATTTTCTTTACAACACTTCTGATTCTGTGCTCCAAGTTGTCCCTGATTGGTGGAATAAGGTTTGTAACTTCAGGAGTGACAATTTTAACCAGATTGTCAGTAAGATAATCTAGTGTGAAAGTCCTGATCATTCCTGACAAGTCAGCTTTCATGAACATATCGATCTGCTGCTTTGCCTCCTGAAAGTCTTCAACTTGTTTAGCAAGACCGGTGACCATGGTTTTGAGAGTGTTGACTTGCTCCTGAAGATCAACTGGTTTAGTCGGTTCATTGATTGATTATTGCTTAGATGCGGTTTCAGAAGGTGTAGGAGATGAATGCTCAGGTGATGATTCAGATGATGACTCGTTGTGAGAACTTGAAGAAGAAGCTGGAGGAGTCGGATCCTTTGGTGGAGAGTCTTGAGGAGGTGGAGGTTGCAGTGAAGATGTCTGCTTAGATTGCGAAGATGATTGAAGGAATATGTTGGTGTCGAAAGCTTCCTTTTCTTCATTTTCTTTTCTTCTGCGTTCCTCTTCTTCCTGTGCAAGAGACTCTAGAGTATTGAAGTGGTCATATTCCAGATCCGTAGCAACGTTCTCCTGTTCGCCAACATTCTCCTCTATATTTGCATTCTCAGTCATAGTGATGTCTCCTGTATCATCTATGTCTTTTACTTCGTCATCAGGTTGTGAGGCTGGTTCTAAAGTAGTGGACACAATGGGAGGAATCATGCTACTTGTAGCGCCTTCATGCTCTGATTAATTGATAGGTGGTGATGAAGGTTGAGATAGAAGTCGGCTGTGGAGTGCTGCTTCCCTCTGTTCTTTGAGAAATTGCTTTTCTTCAGCTCGTGTGTCGACAATTATACTTTTCAATTTCCTTTTGTCGACCAATTGTTCAACGATTGGTTCGTCTTCTTCATCATCATTAGGTTCATTAATTGTGATCCCTTTTCTATTTCTAGAATCTACTTCAAAGGTTTCAAGACTTTGTTGAACAGCAATCTCCGTTCCAGGAAATGCTTCTTCAGGTACTCTAACTCTTTGTTCAAAGTCTTCCTCTTCTTCTTCTTCAGATTCTGTGTCAAACTCCGAGTCGCTTTCAGAGGGTGGCGGTGTAGGTTCATCTTGAAGAGCGAACTTTGGTGTTACCTTCTTCTTAGGCTTAGTTGCAGGCTTAGGTTTGGGTGTAAGTTTAGGTTTGGTGGAAATTTTGGTTTTGGCAGATGGTTTTGTTTTGGGAGTAGCCTTTGACTTTGTCTGCGGTGAGCCAGTGGTGCCTGTAGTACTCCCAGATTTCACACTTCCTTTATTGCGAGTCTGTATGGTAGCTTCTTCCTGTATCCCATTGTAGGCATCATCATAAAATTTATAGTTCAAACTTTTCTTGATATTGTCATCAAGAAGGTATTCGGGAAGCCTCATTCCTTTTTTCTTGGTAGAGGAAGTGGTCATCTTGACAAAAGAGATGGTGAGGTCGTCCTCGAAGAGGTGCTTAGGCTCATTAGGGTCTCCCATTCTTTTGATAAATTCAGGTGTGTCTTTGCAGAAATATTCAATGAGAAGCTTTGTGAATCTTGTAAACGGGATCATAGTCTTTTCACGTCCGGTTTGGATGTTGTAGACTATATCGTTCATGATTGGAACTGCAAAGTCAATAGGTGACATGGTCACCATTCCCCAAAATGCTTGTAGATGCTCAAGTTTGGGATGTTCGTGACCACCTTTTCTTCCTGATATAGATCTTACAACTAACAGACAGAATGTTCTCCAGGGCTAAGGTATATTCTTTGCATTAAATCTGGAATGTTTAATCAGAAGTAAGTCATCATCAACATCGTATCCTAATTCAATGAAGAAATCCAGGAGATCCAGTTCAGGCAGTATTGGAGCAAATTCATTGTCAGGTTGAGGCAGAAGGAAGACTGTACGAAGGACATCGTGATCTACAGTGTAGACTTGTCGATCCATCGTAATAGTGAAAGACTCATCATCTAAATTAACCTTAGCCGTAAGCCAGAATTGATGAAGGTAGAACACATGAACTGAAGTAGATCTGTTGAGCAGATGCTTGCATGGATGTGCAAGGACAATATCTTTGACAATCCTGCAGGAGTTCTCAGGAATTCTCAATTTGTCAAAGTCAACTCGAGGATTGTTATTGCCAATTTTAACGTTGTAGTCAGCGGGAGTGATGTCATCCATGGCGAGTAATGGAAGAGTTTGTTCTGGGTCATTCTCGTTATGTTCAGCCATGTTAATCTGAGAAACATTATCATAAACCAAATGTCCAAATTTGTTACTCGTTAGTATGATCACAAGTTTGATTACAGATAAAGATTTGAAATCATGTAAGCACAAATGGTATAATTATTATATGTGAAGTGACGAATTAAGTATACTTAGAAAATGTTTGAGCATATAGAATCATGAAATCAAGCATTAAGCATTCATACATTCACATAGACACTAATATCATCCAAGATACATGATTACATCACGTGTTACATCAAATAATAATCATCACAATAACATGTTATCTAAATTACAATATTCAATGTTCTCGAAATGTTACATGAATGACAATTTTACGCAAACATGAAAAGATAACACATTTTCGAAATTAGCATAGAGTGAGTTTTCGAAAAGCAGAATTTTCGCAAATGCCAAATGTGAGTGTTTTCGAAATAATTCACAAAATGTGTTTTCGAAATGATTTCAAATTGTATTTTTCGAGAAAATACATAATTTTGAGACCTTTTCGAAAACCCTTGTTAGATGTGTTCTTGAAATATATCCACCAGTACTGGTATTTGCGAAAAAAAAGATGCATTTTCGAAAAATTCTTGTACAAGAATTTCGAAATCGTGTCAACGTACGTTTCCTTTTGCAATTTGCTTTTCCAAAGATTGAGACCTGTTGTATTGATGACAAAACAACAATTAGACACAAGGAAATAGCATACATGCAATGATATCGAAACAAATGCAATAACATATTATCGAGAAACACAAGTTTGAGAAAACATTCATCACTTCTATGAATCATATATAACATATCATGCATATGAACATGTTGGGTACTAACAATAGACTATAAGAACACCAAACGAGAAAAAACCTAATATGAACAAAAACCCTAGTTTTCGAATATTGAGCATACAAGTATTAAGTCACAAAGAAAGTGATACAAAAGGCTATAAACACAGAACATAACATATCCCACCAACAAAATCATTAAAACAAACTACAATCAATAAAACCCAAATCGAACTTAAACCCTAGTTTTCAAAAATAACTCAAACATGTGATAGAATACGATTGGCTGTGATAGGAATGATAAGAACATGATTTGAGACAAAAGCCCTATGAAAAATTGCATCTCTAAACATGTTTGGATTAAAGTCGAAATAGGTGAAACCCTAGAACAAAAAAATGCAATTGCTCGAAATCTAACCATTCAAATCGTGATTAATCGAAAACCTATGTTAGAAATACCCTTAAGAACATAAAGGAACTTACAGATTGATGATTAAAAGCACGGATTATTGTGTTTGATTTTGAGCCGTGGGTTTCAAGAATAGGGGTGTTTGTTTGATATTGATGATTTAGAAATATGGGGTGTTTGTTTGTGTTTATGTTAAAAACTTTTGATTTTTTTTTCACTTATAGTCCCTTAACTTCTACTATTGTATAATGAGTCCTTAAGTTAGATGCAAGTTGAGACTCAAAGATATACTACCTTACGACACCATTTTGAGAAAAGGAAAAAAAATGATATGAGATATCTATAAAGTCCTGAAACAACGCATCTAAAGGTAATATGCAAGTATACCGTTTTGTAAAATATGAGAAAAAAATGTGAGCTTGTCTCCCCCTCAACACTTGTAAAATAACAAGGTGTTGAAAGGAAGCGATATACTTGCGTTTTTTTTTTCTTTTTTTTAATTAGATAAAAGAAGAAAATATATATACATATATATATATATATATATATATATATATATATATATATATATATATATATATATTTGTTTTTGAGGTTTATAAGAAAACAAAATTATTTTACAAAGATAGTTTTAGTTTTGATGTTTGACATTTTACTTTTGTTTTAGAAACTTTTCTAGATCCTCTGGTGTCAAACATCGCATACCAATTTGGTGAACTAAACTTGCAAACCATGATAGAGCTAAGGCTTTTGTAAGTAAGTCCGCCAATTGTTACTCAGAACCCACAAAATATAATCCAAATGACTTGAGCACAACAAGCAGACATAGCTACGTATTCAGATTCTGTTGATGACAGTGAAGTGCAGTCCTGCTTCTTTGATTGCCAAGACACAAGTTTATCTCCAAGTAACTGTAAGCCACCTGATGTACTTTTTCGCGTGTCTAAGCATCCTGCATGGTCAACGTCTGAAAAAGCTATTAGTTCAAAACCAGAATCCTTCGGATACCAGATCCCCAAATGGATGGTTCCCTTTATGTATCGAAGGATTCTTTTTGCCTCATTGAGGTGTTTCTCAGTTGGTTTGGACTGATATCGCGAACACATATAGACAGCAAATACAATATCAAGTCTACTAGATGTGAGACACATGAGGGACCTAATAATACTTCGATAATTGGTAGGGTCAACAGGAGTCCCATGTATATCAGCATCTAGTTTTGTGGAATTTGCCATAGGTGTATTCATTGTATCACAGCTTTGCATTCCATGTTTCTTTAAAATCTCAAGAGCATATTTGGACCGATTTAGAAAAATTCCACAGGGTGATTGATGAACTTGTAGTCCTAGAAAGAACGTAAGTTCACCCATCATGGACATTTCGAAATTATCTGTCATTAATTTTGCAAAATCCATTGAGTAATTTTTGTTGGTTGAAGCAAAATTAATGTCATCGACATAAATTTGAACGATTAGTAAGTCCATCCCGTATGTTTTTGTAAACAGTGTTGGATCCACCGAGCCTAGGGTAAAATCATTAGCCAACAGGAATTTAGAAAGCTTATCATACCAGGCCCTGGGGTCTTGCTTGAGACCGTAGAGAGACTTCTTAAGCTTGTAGACATGATTGGGACGTTCTGGATCAACGAATCCTTCAGGTTGACTGACATAAACCACTTCACGGATTTGGCCGTTCAGAAAAGCCGTTTTCACGTCCATTTGGTAAACAATCATATTCCGATGAGCAGCAAATGCTAAGAATATCCGTACAGCTTCAAGTCTAGCTACTGGAGCAAATGATTCTTCAAAATCGATTCCTTCTTCTTGAGAGTATCCTTTTGTTACCAAGCGTGATTTGTTGCGTATGACAGTGCCTTCTGCATCCAGTTTGTTTTTCCAGATCCATTTTAATCCAATGACAATAATACCATCTGGTTTTTCAACCATTTCCCAGACTTCTAATCTTTGAAAGGATTCGAATTCTTCTTGTATAGACTCAATCCAATTTTCATAAGTCATAGATTCTTTGACGTTTTTAGGCACGGTTTCACAAACTGTGAGTGCATAAATGCAAGTTTCACCGTCTGTGTGAAGGCGTTGTCTTGTCATAATTGGTGCATCTGGATGGCCAATAATTTAAACTAAGGGGGTGATCTCTAGTCCATTTGTGTGTCGAGGGATGAAGTTGATAAGTATCTCGCAAGTGAGCAGGACCCAGATTGCGTGTAGATGACTCAGCAATGTCGGGGACAGGTGGAGCCTGTGCAAATGGGTTAATGAATGGTTTTGGATCATGCTCTGCGATTTGTGGAACTGATAAAGGTATGGTGTCTCCAGCTGATTGTTGTGAGTTGGACCTGGTTTGTTCTGTTGTTGTAGGTGATATGACTGGAGGACCGTCTCTTCCAACAGTAGTTGTTGTTTGTTGAGGTGTATCAGGTACTTGATGTTGATCAAGATGTGCAGCGGAATTTGGTGTGGCCTCAGTTGGACGGTTAATAGGCGTATCATCAAACAATGGAGCAAACAAGGTTTCCACTTCTTTACGGGAAAGTGATAACGGTTCAGCCGAAGATATCGGAAAGTTTAGACGGTTGGTTGTGTATCCTAAGCTGTTATGCTCAGAAGCCGTTCGAGTGAGTTCATCGAAATTAGCATGATTAGTTTCTTGAATTTCCCGAGTACGACGATTCCATATCCGAAAGCCTTTTGAATTTTCACAGTATCCTATAAATATTCCAATGTCAGCCTTTGCTTTAAGTTTACCTAGATCATCACGATCATTGACTGGGTAACATAGAGCTCCAAATACATGAAAGTAACTGATGTCCGGTTTCCTTTTGTGAACAATCTGATATGGGGTTTTGTGATGGCGTTTTGTGATCATACAACGGTTTTGAGTGTAGCAAGTGGTTGAAACAGCTTCCGCCAATAAGTAATCGGGTAATTGAGCATTGATTAACATCGTTCGAGCAGCTTCCGCTAACGTTCTGTTGCGTCTTTCGACTACTCCATTCTATTCGGGTGTTCATGGAATGGATGTGTGATGTTCAATTCCCACTTTCTCAAAATACGACCTTAGAGTCTGATTCTTAAATTCTATGCCATTGTCAGTTCTAACAATTCTGACTGTGTTGCGTAGCTGAACTTGTATTTTGGTGAGAAAGGTGATGATCATTTGAGGAGCTTGATCTTTACTTCGAAGAAAATAACCCAAGTCCAGCGAGAGTAATCATCAACAATTACTAAAATGTAGCGTTTACCGTTGATCGTTTGAACACGCATCGGACCACACAAATCCATAAGAAGCATTTGTAAAACATGATTAGTACTGTGTTCAGGTTTTGAGGGAAAAATGTGCACGGGTACTTTTTCCTTGTTCACAGGCTGGACATAGGTGATATTCGGCATAGCGGAATCTTGGAAAGCCTTCAACTAATTTGTGACGAGCGAGATCAGTCATTGTTTTGAAATTCAAGTGAGAAAGGCGTTTGTGCCATAACCAGGATTTAGTCATTTCAGCTTTGGATAGAAGACAGATAGGAGATGAAGCGATCATATCAGACATTGAAATTGTGTAAAGGTTAGTGCCACGTTTGCCAGACATTAAATCATTTCCTTGTAGATCACGAACAAAACAAGTTTTCTCTCGAAGTGCTACTTCTAAATCCCCATCACAAAATTGGCCGACTGAAAAGAGGTTGTGACCCAAGCCTTCAACATAATATACTCTGCTAATTTCAATATTCCCATTCACATAGTCTCCGTAACCCATGATTAAAGCGTATTGATCATTCCCGAATCTGACAGTTCCAATAAACTTTGAGACAAAGTTAGTTAACAGTTTGAGATTGCCTGTCATATGTCGGGTGCAACCGCTATCAACAATCCAGAGAACGACCTGAACCACCTGCATCACAAATAGATGACAGAGATGGACCAGAAGTAAGGGTGGAACCCAAAGAAATAGTGGGTTCCTGTTGGATAGAAACAAAAGTATGCAACCGTTTAGGAATCCATTTAAAATTTAGTTTGTATTGTAACCAACGTTGCCAATTCCAACTAGTTTTTGCTTTGTTTTTGGTAAATGCAATAGCTTTAGGCATGTTCCTAGATTTGTTGATTTCTAATTGGTAGCGTAGGGATTGCACCAGGCTTTACCTCTCGAGGGATCTCGAGAAGCTTCCAACCCCTACCAGGCAGTGTACCTGATCGATGTAGTATAGTATAAAGACAAGTACCGGGGGATTGATCGTTCAGCTAGGAATAGTGTCGCTAGGATTAGAAAACCTAAAGACTAGGTCTAGAGATGAGGGATGATTCTTTTTGTATTTTTATATTTTTAGGAAAGCAATTAAAAATCTCGGGTTTTGAAGGAGTTGGCGGAATTAGTTGCTAGTCAACTAACCCAATACTAAGATGCAATTAAAATAAAATACTAAAAATGAAATTAAACTAAATTAAACTAAAGTTGTGAGCAATATGTGGGAGAATTGTGTTTACTTAGATTTCACTACTCCCTAGATATCTTTTACATGTTAATTACTTGTTATAGTTGCGTGGATGACGGATGGTATTCCTTAATACCATTCATGGGGTGGCGTACTTACTTCCCCAATCCTATGAGCGCCTACTTCACTCCTATGTCGATTCAGCTAAGAAGCTCCTAACATGGGATGACTAGAATTTACTCATGCATTAAATACAACCAATAAAACCTAGTACACATCGCTTCATGTTTCCTAAGACGTTCAAGCATGTTACACAATGGAGATCTACCAGTTTTCTTAAGCCTAACATTGAAGTCATTCATCCAATACAACCATAAACAAGTAATCAACACATAATTAACATCTAGGTTTCATTAGATCTAAGCAAACACAAGATAAATCTAGCCTAGCATGTTGAAATCAAGACAAGTAAAAGATAAAATCAACCAACACATAGACATATTGATTGAGTTAAGATAAGACTTATCTCAACAGAACATGAAAGGATTCAAGGGATGAAAACCCTTGAAAACACTGTAAAATATGACCTTGGGTTTACAAAGTTCGGCCCTAGTTTTCTCCACACAAGTTCCTCTCTAATGAATGAAAAATAGAAAACTATATATAGAGTTTGATAGGTGACGGCGTCAAGAACAAATGTCTGACGCAGTCATCTCATCGCCAAATAGTTCCTCGGACTGCCTAGATTTGGGTCTGACGCCGTCATGTATTCCCCTTGTGCAGGCCGTCACCAAAAATACTCTTGACGCCCTTGTTGTGACGCCGTCAGGATTGCACTGGGTCATCATGGAATTTACTATTAACGCAGTCATGGTTTTCTTCTTGACGCCGTCAAGTACTGTTCTCAGCATGGAAAATTAAGTCTTTGGCGTTTTCTTCACTTTTATGCTCCAAAAACGTCCGAATTGCTTACTTTTCCAGAATTCACTCCCAAAGTACCTAAAATCACAAAAGGAACGATTTAGGGTAATATTTGATCAAATAAATTCAATTCCGGGCTTAAATGACCCCCTAAAAGTGGTTCATTTTTCGCCTCATCACTAATCTTGGGTTGACTGCAACATTATTTGAAACGGTAGTTGCCGTTTTTCCTAAGGTAGACTTAGAGGCGTTAGTGGGCCTAGAAGGAAAGCCTGATCTACGTTTCTTTTTACGTTGTAAGAAATTATTAGCTACACATTTTGTATGATCACCAGATAACACACTTTAACGACAAAACACACAAGATGCACTAATATTCAAAATATTTGAAGGTTCAGCATTCGTTACATTAAGATTTTGATTACAATTTTCCAGATTAGAATCTAAATCAGATGCAACATGAGTTTTATTCAAGTTCCTAAGGTGAGCTTCTACTTCTTGCACTTCTAGTGTTCCTCTTCTACATTGCCAGAGCCTAGTATTTTCAGTCTTCTTAACGCTTTTTGGCTTTGGGCTGCTAACGGTCTTAGGGGAAACTAGTCCTGTAGAAGTGGAGGAACTAACATGAGAACTTTTAGCATGATTACCCTTATCTGTTCTGTCTATTTGAAACATTCCTGGTGCTATCACTGTGGTGTCAACAAATTTTGTTTTTTGAAGTAGCTTAATTTTCTCTTTCAAAATAAGTACTTTACCCCTGAGTCCCAAAACAATATGTACAAGGATATGACTCGACTTAGCAACCATGTAATCAATTAGATAGTTAACTAAGGGTTTAACAAATAACAATAATGCACTAAAGATGAGTGCATACACGGAAGGCTAAGGCGATTTGGGTGTACATTTAAGTGGGGTGTAACAAATTCTTCCTTTAAG
Source organism: Artemisia argyi (assembly GCA_030686995.1). Classification (NCBI taxonomy): domain Eukaryota; kingdom Viridiplantae; phylum Streptophyta; class Magnoliopsida; order Asterales; family Asteraceae; genus Artemisia; species Artemisia argyi. The sequence continues at coordinate 202,835,083 of CM060709.1, read as the reverse complement.
TAAGATGCTTAAAGTTAGAAACGAAAAGATAGGCTCGGAGGGGTGTACTAGGGGTTTCGTGTACTAAAAATGAGTACAACGCTAAGGTGTTGGAAAAAATTATAGACTTAACTAGCCAAGTAATATGACTTAAATGGTCAAGTAATTATAATACGGGTTTAACAAAAGGTTGATCCTAATGCCTCTTATCATGTAGTAAATCCTACTATACGAATGTAGTCTCACTAGCGGTTTCGGGATGCATCACTAATGCAAGTTCTAGAATCTAAATGCTACAGGTACACTCATAAGCACTAATAGTAAATGCTTTTCCTATCAAATCTAAAGGCGAACCTCATATATTTGGGTGGAAAATTTTTCTGAATGGTACGGTTATGTGCTAGTCATACAATCTCTTATCCATGAGACGCTTGCTATGGCTAAAGTTTCACTCCTAAATGTTGTAAAAAATTTTAAATTTGGCGCTAAAATTACACTATCAAGTATTTCTCATAGTTTTATTACACACCTACCATCAAACAAACAAACTCAAGCGAAAGTGTATTTGTAAGGTATCATCATTTTACCCTCCCCTTACAATTAGGATGAACATTGTCCCCAATGTTCAAGTAAAGAATGTAAAAGTGAAATAAGTAAAAAGAATGAAATCAAATACTCCGCTGATTTGCTCGGTATGGATAATAAGGTGGCCAGGTTAGATCTTCCTCCAAGAAAATGAACAACCAAAGCTTCCCTTCTAGAAAAATAAATCATCTTCTTGTCATACATAACCTGTAAATCCTGAGAAAACAGACAAGGTAACCTCGCATAAAATCGGCGGCAATCTACATATGCTAATAAAACCTAGAAAACAAAATAAGATATAATGCTCGTGGAATGATGTTTGCAGATTTCCTGGAGATTATAAAACTAATAATTCAACAAAAACTTTAAGACTCCGTTAGAAAAACAAAACTGGTAAAATTTCCAGACTTTTACACGTGACGCCGTCAAGAGTAAACTCGTGACGCTGTCAGAAGTGACCTGCAGAAATTCTTATGTTAAGTTTCCGGAAAATTTATGGAAAAACTTGGTCCTACTTCCTGGAAAATCCTGCAAAACATCATTATGACTCGATACAAGCATTTGACCATAACAAATACGAATATACATGTTCACTTAATATTGTGGATAATCATGATCGGTTTTGTTTCTTAAAAACATATTTGGGGTTTCCCCTTACACTTATCTGTTGCAAAAATACCTTTGGGTGAAGTTAAGACTAGGCCAAACAACAAAGTAAAGTATTTTCACTATTTAGTTTTGAAACATGATCTACCAACAATAAAAATAAAGCATGCATACGGAAGTAAATAACAAAAAAACAAAATAAAAATCACACAAAACATGGGTTGCCTCCCAAGAAGCTCTTTTCTTTATTTACGAGTCTTGTAGCTAGACTCAAGGTAATGGGTTACTACGTGACCTCATCGTTGGTTCCACTCTCTAGGTCATCTTCTAAGCCAGTTTTGTATTCCAGATCTAGTTGCAAGCATTCTTTGTAGAAACCAAGCATCCTATTCATCACATACTCTACTCCTCCACGTCTATCCTCATCATTCCTATAGTAAGCTGCTTGTTTGTGTTATTTTTCTGTATTAGAAAGGAGGCGGTATTGCTCAATCTTATAGGGCATTTGGTAGGCAATCTCATCATTCTCTTCCTTGAACCTAACTATCCCTAAAGTCAGATCATAACTCATCTTAGTGGCCTCAACAAATGGTTTTCCGAATACTACTTGGCTTAGGCAATCATCTATCACCGGACGAGTATCTTCTACTATCATAAAATCTATCTCATAGGTGAAATTACCTATAATCACATGCAATCCCTTCACTCTTCCTACAAAATTACTTATCAAATTCTTATTGGGCATCATCCTATAACCAAGTTGTTTCTTCATCACCCAATTATAATAAGTCCTAGTCATGATGTTTATAGGATATCTAGGTTCGATGTAAGCTTTCCATATATGCATATGCCCGATGTTGCATGGTATGTTGATGTTAGAGGGGTCTCCCATTTTGATAAGGGGTGTGCCAAGGATATATGGTGTCTCGGGGCCATCGAATAAATCCTTATGGTATTCCCGTTCTTCCTTGGTGGGCAACTTATCAAAGTGCTTTTCTATAGTCTCTACTTCCTCTAACTCCTCTCCCTTATTAACCTCAACTTCCCTAATTTCATCCCTAGTTTCGGTTTCTACTTCAACTTTATCTTTGTCACTTTCTTCTATATCCTTATCTTTTGGCTTAATGGTGACAACATTGACAAAGTGGACATGTTTGGATGACGAGGGGTCCTTAATTTGGATTCCGTTATTGGTGTCCCTAGTGTCCTTCCTAGGCGTAGTTAACGCTTGGTAGTTGAGGGCTTTCAACAAGTTGTCTATCTTGTTGGTCATCTCCGTTTGTTGTTGGTTGAATTCGGTTTCAAACCTAGCTATGCGAGCTTCTTGAGATGCCATAAACTTAGACATCAATCCTTCAAGATTGTTGGTACGGCCATAGTTGTTAGAAGGATTGTTGTTGAAAGTACGGTTGGAGGGTGGACCGTTTGGTTGGTAACGATTAGGCGGATTGGAAGAATTGGCTTGATTTTGTTTCCACCTAAGGTTTGGATGATTTTTCCAAGAGGGGTTGTAGGAATCACCGTAAGGGTTTGGCTCGGGTTTGAAAGTGTACCACTTATCTCCCGCTTCGTCGGTACGCGAGGATGCGTAGTCCGCAAAAGCTGTTCCGGGGAGTTCCACACAATCATGAGTGTCATGGGGACCACTACATAATTCGCATGAAGAAGTGATTTTGTTCACTTGGCGTGAAGGCTTAGGAGCTTCGTAAAATTTCATGAGAAACTTGACTTGGTCCTCAAGTTCCATGATCCTATGGTCGGGAGTGCTAGAGTTGTTCGAAGGCAAAGATATTGCCTTGACCATTTTGTTCAAGTCACGGGGATCATTCCAACTTTCGTTGTCATAGAGAGCAAGATCTTCTATGAGTTCCCGTGATTGTTCCGCACTTAGATCACGTAGCTTACCACTGGCCGATTTGTCAATGGCTCGCCTTGTGGAGAGATCGATATGGTCATAAAAGATTTGGACTTGGAGCCAAAGATCTATGCCATGATGAGGGACTTTTGGAGTAAGTCCTTGAATCGAGTCCATGCTTCATATAGAGTTTCATTTTGACATTGTTGGAACATCAAGATGTCATTTCTAAGCATGGTAGTTCTCCCCGGTGGGAAAAATTGAGCAAGGAAACGAGTGGTGAGATCATCCCATGAGGTGATGGATCCCGTGGGTAAACGTTCAAGCCATTGGCTAGCTTGATCACGTAGAGAGAATTGGAATAGGCGTAATCGGGTTAACTCTCTAGTTGTAACATCAAGGTCTATGGAATCTACGATTTTAAGGAAGTCCTTGAGATGTTGGTTTGGATCTTCGGAACGAAGTCCATGGTATGCACATCCGCTTTGCACCAACCGGATGGTGTCGTATCGCAAGGGGGTCACATTGGCTCTGGTGAGCTCAATAGTGTTTCGATAGCCTTGGTGGCTAGGTCGGGAATACTCTCCTAGGGTTCGGGGCCTAAGAGGTTCTAGTTGTAGGTTTTGTTGTGGTGGGATGACGGGTTCAAAGATGTTCCCATCGTCCATGATGTCGGATGGTGAAGAGTTACAAACAAAAACACGAAGAAATAAGATAGACTAAAGAAAACCTAAAAATAAAAATAAAATCTTACTAGAAAGGAATCTAGCAAGTAGACGTAATAAAAAGAGATTCTAACCTAGACAATAATTATTCCCCGGGCTGCAGCGCCAAAAATTTGGTAGCGTAGGGATTGCACCAGGCTTTACCTCTCGAGGGATCTCGAGAAGCTTCCAACCCCTACCAGGCAGTGTACCTGATCGATGTAGTATAGTATAAAGACAAGTACCGGGGGATTGATCGTTCAGCTAGGAATAGTGTCGCTAGGATTAGAAAACCTAAAGACTAGGTCTAGAGATGAGGGATGATTCTTTTTGTATTTTTATATTTTTAGGAAAGCAATTAAAAATCTCGGGTTTTGAAGGAGTTGGCGGAATTAGTTGCTAGTCAACTAACCCAATACTAAGATGCAATTAAAATAAAATACTAAAAATGAAATTAAACTAAATTAAACTAAAGTTGTGAGCAATATGTGGGAGAATTGTGTTTACTTAGATTTCACTACTCCCTAGATATCTTTTACATGTTAATTACTTGTTATAGTTGCGTGGATGACGGATGGTATTCCTTAATACCATTCATGGGGTGGCGTACTTACTTCCCCAATCCTATGAGCGCCTACTTCACTCCTATGTCGATTCGGCTAAGAAGCTCCTAACATGGGATGACTAGAATTTACTCATGCATTAAATACAACCAATAAAACATTGTACACATTGGTTCATGTTTCCTAAGACGTTCAAGCATGTTACACAATGGAGATCTGCAAGTTTTCTTAAGCCTAACATTGAAATCATTCATCCAATACAACCATAAACAAGTAATCAACACATAATTAACATCTAGGTTTCATTAGATCTAAGCAAACACAAGATAAATCTAGCCTAGCATGTTGAAATCAAGACAAGTAAAAGATATAATCAACAAACACATAGACATATTAATTGAATTAAGAGAAGACTTATCTCAATAGAACATGAAAGGATTCAAGGGATTAAAACCCTTGACAACACTGTAAAATATGACCTAGGGTTTACAAAGTTTGGCCCTAGTTTTCTCCACACAAGTTCCTCTCTAATGAATGAAAAATAGAAAACTATATATAGAGTTTGATAGGTGACGGCGTCAAGAACAAATATCTGACGCCGTCATCTCGCCCCCAAATAGTTCCTCGGACTGCCTAGATTTGTGTCTGACGCCGTCATGTATTCCCTTTGTGCAGGCCGTCACCAAAAATACTCTTGACGCCCTTGTTGTGACGCCGTCATGATTGCACTGGGTTGTCATGGAATTTACTCTTGACGCCGTCAGGTACTGTTCTCAGCATGGAAAATTAAGTCTTTCGCGTTTTCTTCACTTTTATGCTCCAAAAACGTCCGAATTGCTTCCTTTTCCAGAATTCACTCCCAAAGAACATAAAATCACAAAAGAAAAGATTTTGGGAAATATTTGATCAAATAAATTCAATTCCGGGCTTAAATGACCCCTTAAAAGTGGTTCATTTTTCGCCTCATCACTAATCTTGGGTTGACTGCAACATTATTTGAAACGGTAGTTGCCATTTTTCCTAAGGTAGACTTAGAGGCGTTAGTGGGCCTAGAAGGAAAGCCTGATCTACGTTTCCTTTTACGATGTAAGAAATTATTAGCTACACATTTAGTATGATCACCAAATAACACACTTTGACGACAAAACACATAAGATGCACTAATATTCAAAACATTTGAAGGTTCAGCATTCGTTACATTAAGATTTTGATTACAATTTTCCAGATTAGAATCTAAATCAGATGCAACATGAGTTTTATTCAAGTTCCTAAGGTGAGCTTCTACTTCTTGCACTTCTAGTGTTCCTCTTCTACATTGCCAGAGCCTAGTCTTTTTAGTCTTCTTAACGCTTTTTGGCTTTGGGCTGCTAATGCTCTTATGGGAAAATAGTCCTGTAGAAGTGGAGGAACTAACATGAGAACTTTTAGCATGATTACCCTTATCTGTTCTGTCTATTTGAACCATTTCTGGTGCTATCACTGTGGTGTCAACAAACTTTCCTTTTTGAAGTAGCTTAATTTTCTCTTTCAAATCAATGATGATGTGATTTTTATCCTGAATATCAGACTCAAGTAAACCATTGCAATAACGAATGTCATCGCGGTTTTGTTGCCATTCGACGTTTTCAATTTTTAGCTCCGTAATTTCTTTTTCATATTGAAGACATTTGTTTTTAAGAAAAGCATTTTTACTTCGTAGGTGCAATTCAGTTTCAATACTTTGAGCTTGACACCATTCAAGCCTTCGTTTGAGTTAACAAATTTCGTTTGAAAGTTTGTTTATCACATAATCACTATTTTGACGCAACGTTTCATATTTATGTTTCAATGTTTCAGCATCTGACTTCAGCAAATCAATATCAGCACATTAATTTTCAAATACCGTAGCATTGCTGGAATAATAGAGATCATTCATGATGAGAGTAAGAATATCAGCTGTGAGGAGTTTTTCCAAGAGTCGATCAGAATCCGTTTTCAAAAATCGATTTTTGCGTTGTTGAATCAAAATTGCATTTTCATTTTGTTGATACAAAAGTTGGGCGTTCCTGATTATTGGCTCTTGCTCTCGTACCAATTCGCTTCTTAGTACTCGTTACCTGCGCACTAAGAAAATAAACAACACCGTTAGGCTTATCGAGGGATTGTTTCCCCCGATTAGACTCCGGCGTGAGAGTGAGTAATCGATTTTGGGTTCTCGTAGAGAGTTAGGGTTTTTATATCGTACCTTTGAATGAGAGATGTCATTCCTTATATAGGGGCTGAAACCGCGTAGGTTTCTTGCTCCTTACTCTTTGCACTCGTGGTGCTTATCGGGGTAAGGATATCTATTCCGTAAATAGAAGATCCTTATCACATGCCCGGTTGGTTTAGTTGGGCTTTGGGCTTCGTAAGCCCAAGCCGTTATTATTATGGCCCGTCATTCGTTATGATAGCCCACTTATGGTGGGTTTGGGCCAAGTAATGGTTATCATTTGGGCTCATGGCCCATATATAGACTATACGTCATCATGTCCCCCCAGTCTAGTGTGCGCGGCTCGTAGCCGCGGATACTAGACTAATATTAACAGCGGTAAGCGTAGCGGGAAAACATTGAAATATTTCCGCTCATTTGAAGTGCAATGCACCTAGTCATAGGTATTTCAAACGTATACCTCGAAAATTGGGGGTAGTGTCCCTGTGGCCCTCGTAAATCGGGAAAAAGTGCATGTACCGGTTCAGTTCCAGCCACACGTTTTTGCTAGTGGGATCCACGTGGACATGATCTAGGGTTTTTTTTTTTTTTTTTTTACTCCCTATATAAGAGTCACCGCCCCATTTTTTACGATCACACCGTAAAACATACACTCACCATTGTTCACTTTTCTTGAAAGCTTTTTGCAAAGAAAATACTTATTTTCGTAGGTAATTTTTGTGCGTTTTACTCGTAAATTAATGAAGATGGTTGCCCAGTTAGAGGACTTTCGCTCTGCGATGACTGTTGAGGACGTTACTCAATTTACGTCTGACTACTTCATGCCTCTGGATGTCCGTCTAGAGGCTCCAGATGTGGACGCGTGTATAGCTGATTTTCCCGAAGGGAAAATAGGGCTATACACAAAATTTTTTGAGTACGCGAATTACCGCGTACCAATATCTATTTTTTTGAGCGATTTGCTCAACCACTATCGCCTCCACATCTCCCAGCTGCACTGTATAGGTGCGGCTAAGGTGTCAAATTTTGAAGTAAACTACCGTTTACTTGCGATAGAGCCAACCATACCCCTATTCCACTTCTTTTACCACACGACGTGGTCAAATGGGTGGGTATCATTTGCGAAGCGCCCAGGGGTGCTTCAATGTTACACTGAAAAAATGGTCTCCCTCAGAAATTGGAGGGAGTATTTTTTCTGGGTGGATGATGTAGTTTTTCCATCGCCCTACGAGTTTTATACTCAAGATACACTACCAAGGGATGGGCGCCCCGCACCCGGTTCCTATAGGCTAACTGATGCGCAGACTCTTGATGCCAACCGCCTGTCCATTAACCCTTATCCGGAGGCGTTTTTGGTTCACATGGGGTTGAGTCGCAATTATTACAGTGCTGCGGATGAGGTACCAACTTTTATTAGTGAGGACGGCCGGGGTGGGTGTTCGTCCCCTCTACTTCAAATTCTGTAAGTTTTTTTTTTTTTTTTTTTTTTTTTTTTTTTTTTTTTTTTTTTTTGTATGCGCATCTTTACTTAACTAATCCTTTCTTCTGTGTTGTTCTGTTTATGTGCGCAGAAATGGATCTGTTCACCGTCGTTAAGCTGGAGAAACCGAAGCAGGTGACCATAGGCGTGCGCCCCCTGAGAGAAGGTGAGCAGCCGATACTGGAGGCGACCGAGGGTCGATTGACCATGCTGCCGGAGATTGTCCCAGAGAATACACCACCGCTCCAGGTGACGCCTGTGCAGAGCGTGGCGCCAGAGGAGGTGGTGCAAGAGGAGGAAGTGGCGCGTGCTGAGTCGTCTGACAGCGTGGAGATCCTAAAGCCCGAGGAGGTGCTGAAGGAAGAAGTGGCGCAGAACACTAAGCGCAAGGGAGAGGCTGGACCAGTGGTACCAGGAAGAGACGACGCCATGTCATTAGGGATGCAGAGTCATCTGCGGAGGAGAAGACATCCGCTCCTGGCGCGAATAAAAAGGGTGCTGAGGTCTATCTGTCTCTGTAAGTGTCTGCGTCTTTATGTTTCTCGAATATTACTTGTCGCAATATTTACTAACTGTTGTCTTTATCGCTTGTAGGGATAATGCTGCGAAGAATGATGGGGTCTTCGTTGATGAGGTTTCCTCTCCACAGAATGAAAACAGGGAGGGGAAAGCCAAGGTTGATGAGGGTGGAGAGGCGAAGAAGTTGATGGATGAGCTAGCTGCGACTGCTGCACGCCAGGCTGAGCTGGTGGCTCAGTTGAGGGAGAAGTATGTCGGGGAGAGCAGTACTCTCGCCCAAAAGGATGAGGAGTTAGCGAGGCTCCGTGCGCAGTTGGCTGATGCGCAGGTGAAGTTGGAGGCCTCGCGGGTGTATACTGAGAAGATCACCCACAAGAAATTGTCCGCCATGGCTGAGGTGGAGAAGGCGCGTGGGGAGCTGCATCATTATAAGTCCGACCTAACTTGGGCTGTGCGCTTCTTGGAGGAGAAGAAGGTAGAGCATTTTGCCAATATTGCCAAGTTTAAGGAGGACATGCTGAAGATCATCCAGTTGCAGGAGGACAAGCTGCGCGGTCTCAGCATCGAGTATGATGAGGAGCTATATCCTCACTTGATGTCGACCATTGCTGAGTGCAGGTATTTCTTTTATGCTTTTCTCCTTCGTAATACTTGTCGTTGCTATGCTTGTTACTAACACAACGTATCTTTGTTGATGTAGGTGGTTGATTAGCCACGGGCTGCGCCTGGCAGCAATGGGTACTCTTGAGTCCCAAGAGGTATTAGATGCCTTTGGGAAGGTTGTTCAATGCGCGATAGCTCGTGGGAGATCGCAGGCTATGGAGGATCTCTATGAGGCCAAGCTGCTGAAGAAGGACTTGGCGGAAGTCCCTGGGTATAGTGCTACTGCGTATGATGAGCTGATGTAGGCTATGGCGGGGTTGAAGGTCCTCGAGCTGCCGCACATTGGGAGGTTGGAGCGTGACCAAGACGACCCCATAGATGTACTTATGGCGGGGTTGACATTGCAGCGCCACCTTGGAGAGAATGGGGAAGGGCAATCAGATTACTATCTGAAGCCTGATGTGTCGCAGCTGCAGATTCTTGTGTTCGCACAGCCTCACGACATCCTCAAACCCTTCGCTCTTGAAAGGGAGATTCCCTTGAAAGAGGTTCTGGAGCGTCACGAGCAGAGGGCTGCTCAGAAGAAGGGCATCAAGGGTAAGGCAGTGATGTGTGGCATTGGCGCTGCACACATCCCCAGGTCGGATGGTGTACCTGTAAGTGTTCCTACCGTATCTATGAAGGATGCTTTAACTTTGAGGAAGCTTCAGGAGGCGGGGAGTTCTGCTGCTCCGGAGGAAAGCCCTGAGCATCGTCATAGCATATAGGCTTTTTTGTATATGTACTATGTACCTTTCCTTGTAATTTTTGTGAATAAATGTTGAATAAGATACCTTTTCGTTGTTTAAGTTCGTGACTTAAAATATACTTGCATTGTTTGCCAAATTATTTAACCAGGTATTTTAAGTGCGTGACTTTAAGAATTATACTTGCATTGTTTTGCAAAGTTTAAGTATTTGACCAAGTGTTTTTAGTGCGTGACTTTAAAAATTATACTTGCATTGTTTGCGAAGTTTTAGTATTTGACCAAGTGTCTTGGCTCGTTATTTGCTAAGCTTGTACGGTGTACTTAGTATATGCGCACCCGTCGTGGGATGTGCATGTGAAACTTACCTCGACATCTCAAAAGTAAGGCGCTTAGCAAGGATGCGTGATCCAATGTTGATGGGTTTGCAACCCTCTTACTCAACGAGTGAATTAGTGGGTTAACTCATCCTTTATGCCTTCGTGGGTCTTTAATTGGTGCATGCACGCCATGTAGGCAGTAAAAATATAAGATAACAATATTGACATATATTAGTATGTATGCAATAAAGTAAAATACGCTATGGAGTTAGCTAGAAACCATAACATTTTATTGATACTTGCAAGTTTTTTGAAAAAATAAAAATACAATTCCTAGAAAAGAAAAGAAAAACAAACACTTATTGGGCACCTCTTAGGGTGCAAATGTGTCTGTGTAATGGCCGTAGCCTAAAAGTAGCATCTTTTTAGATTGCAGATGTTCCAAGTGCGCGCTAGGTCGTGACCTTCCATATCACGCAGCCTGTATGCGCCGTTGCCGAGCGCGTCTGTGACCTCGTAAGGTCCTTCCCATTTTGGTCCGAGCTTGCCTGTGTCTTCTGCGTGGCTCGCATCATTGGCGCGGTAAACAAAGTCTCCTGGTCTGAATGAAGTGTGTTTGACCTTTGCATCATAATACTTTTTCATTGTTGCCTTAGCCTTTGCATCGCGTATAGTTGCGCGTTCGCGCCTTTCTTCTAGTAAGTCCAAGTCTATGCGCCGTTCTTCATCATTTGTTGTGACGTTGACCTCTGCTGTTCGTATAGTTGGCATTCCTATCTCCGCTGGTATGACGGCTTCTGTTCCATAGACGAGGGAGAATGGCGTGTCGCCAGTACTGGTTTTGATTGTTATGCGATGCGCCCACAAGACATGCGAGAGCTCATCTACCCACCTTCCTTTGTGTCTGTCAAGGCGCGCTTTTATTCCTTCCCCTAGACTGCGGTTTGCGCGCTCGACTAGGTCATTGGTTTGTGGGTATTTTACTGAAGCGAAGTGTTGTGTGATGTTCAGTTGTGTGCACCAATCTTTGAATGGGTTATCACATAATTGTTTTCCGTTGTCTGATATAATCGCACCCGGTAGTCCGAAGCGACAGACGATGTTGTCCCAGACAAAGCGTTTGACTTGGTTTCCTGTGATGTTCACCACTGCCTTTGCTTCAATCCACTTCGTAAAGTAGTCTATGGCTACGATGAGGAACTTTACTCCTCCCGCTGCTACAGGGAAGGGTCCTGCGATGTCAATACCCCATTTGTAAAATGGCCATGGTGAGGTAATTGGTGTTAGCTCTTGTTGTGGTCGGCGTGGGATTGGCCTATGTACTTGGCAATTGCTGCATTTTCTTATCAGATCGCGTGCGTCGCGATGCATTGTTGGCCAATAATACCCTGACCTTAGAGCGCTTGCCACCACGGATCGCGGCCCTGAGTGCATACTACATGATCCAGCGTGGATTTCTCGGAGTACGTAGTCTGCTTGAAGAGGTCCAACACATCTGAGCCATGGCTGCAAGAAAGAGCGTCGATAGACTACGTTGTCTCGTAGTTCAAATCGTTGCGCTGTGCGCCGTACTCTTTGAGCGTCCTTATGATCTTGGGGTAGAGTTCCCTTGCTAATGAATTCAATGATAGGTGTCATCCATGTAGGATCTTGTTCTTCTATCATTGTGGATATCTCCATTTCCAAGATTGACTTGTTTTTTAGGGTTTCTACCAATACCTGTTTTGAGAGGTGCGTGAAGCTTGTGGATGCGATCTTGCTGAGTGCGTCCGCCTTCCTGTTATCTCCTCTAGGCACCTGTTTTATTGTGAACCTGTCAAAGTTTTTGATCAAGGATTTGTCTTTTCCAGGTATTGGATCATGTGTTCATCCTTGGCTTCATATTCGCCTAGCACGTGGTTAGCGACTAGCCGCGAATCTACGTTTGCTTCCAGGTTGCGTACATCCATTTGGACTGCAATGCGTAGTCCGACTAGTAAGGCTTCGTATTCTGCCTCATTGTTTGTGGCTGTGAATTCAAAGCGTAGCGCATAGGTGAATTCCATACCTTCTAGATTTGTAAGAATAAGGCCTGCGCCTGATCCATCTACACATGAGGACCCATCTGTGAACAGAATCCAGGGTTCCTGTAGATCTGTTTTAGTTGCAGATGTCGAGCTGTCGCTATCTGGCTTCTCCACGATGAAATCGGCTAATACTTGTCCTTTAATTGCAGTGCGCAGTCTGTATGAGATGTTATACTCACTTAACAGTACACTCCACTTCTGTAAGCGTCCTGATGCGTCAGGCTTAGAGATAACTTGTTTGATTGGCTGATCAGTGATTACAGCTATTGGGTGCGCTTGAAAGTATCTGCGCAGCCTTTTGGCTGCGAATACTAGAGCTAAGACCAGCTTTTCCATAGCACTGTAGTTAGTCTCTGTTTTCTTCAGGGCTTTGCTTACAAAGTATATGGGTGTCTGGACGGAGTTCCTATCTGTCAATAGTACTGCGCTAACTGCTCCATGAGTTGCCGATAAGTACATGATTAGTTCTTCCCCTGGTCGCGGTGCGACAAGTTTGGGAAGAGATGCGAGATGGTGTTTAAGTTGTTGGAAAGCTTTCTCCGCTTCTTTAGTCCAGCGAAAGTCTCCCTTTTTGGTACACTTCGTGAGTGTTTTAAAGAGAGGAAGGGATTTGTCTGCTGACTTAGATAAGAAACGGTTTAGCCCTGCTAACTTTCCATTCAATGACTGGACTTCTTTGAGTGTGCGTGGTGAGGGGAGATCAATAACAACCTTTGTTTTTTCTGGACAAGGCTTGATTCCATCGGGTTCTATCAAGTATCCAAGGAACATGCCCTCGGTTGCGCCAAAGGTGCACTTCTTGGGATTTAACTTCATGTTTATTCGCCCCAATGTTCTGAATGTCTCCTCGATGTCGCGCACCAATTCATCCTCTGTGTGGCTTTTGATGTCAAGGTCGTCAACGTAGACTTCCAAGTTGCGGCCTACTTGTTTTTCGAAAGCTGTGTCCACCAGTCGTTGGTATGTCGCGCCTGCGTTCTTCAGGCCAAAAGGCATTTTTGTGTAGCAGTACACTCCTTGACTGGTGTGAAAAGCTGTTTTTTCTTCATCTTCAACTGCCATCTGGATTTGATGATACCCTTTATATGCATCTAGGAAGCATTTGAAAGGGTATCCGCACAGGGATTCTACCTTCCAGTCTATCTCTGGCAGTGGATAGCAGTCCTGTGGACATGCTTTGTTGAGGTCCGTGAAGTCCACGCACATTCTCCAACTGCCATCGCTCTTCTTTACCATAACTGGGTTAGAAAGCCAGTCATGGTAGTATACTTCGCGCATGATGCGTGCGTCTACGAGCTTATGTACTTCTTCCAGAATAGCCTTTGCACGATCTGGGGCCTGGCCGCGCTTCTTTTGTCGTATTGGAGGATATCCTTGTCGGATTTGTAGCTTATGCTCTGTGATAGAGCGCGGTACTCCCGTCAGATGTTTTGGTTCCCATGCAAAGATGTCTAGGTTCTTTTGCAAGAGTGCGCATACGGCTGCTTTACCTTTGTCAGATAAAGATCCCCCAATCGAAACTTGTTGTTCCGGGTAATCGGGATGAATAGCGACTTTTAGATTTGGCGTTTTCTCTGTGCGCTGTTCTGGAATAGTCTCTGCTTCGGTTGTTACCTCATTGCATTCTCTTGGTGGTACTGTTGTGTTATAGAGAGTGACAACTCCTCCTTCCAGTGGAAACTTAAGCATTCCGTGCGCTGTGGATGGTACAGCACGCATGGATGATATTCCCGGTCTCCCAATGATACCATTGTATAGTGAAGGGGATTTTATTACCATAAAGTTTATCCATGTTGCAGTTGAGTGTTGTTCATCTCCTATGACCACCAACAAGCGTAACTGCCCCATGGGCCAGATCTTTTCTCCTGTGAATCCTGTTAATGACGTTGTTGCTAGTATCAATTGACTTTGGATTGCAGGTCTCAGTCTTTTGAAACAGTGATCGTACAGGATATCTGCGGATGCTCCTCCGTCAATGTACATGCGGTGGATATCATGTCCTCCCGTATGTATTTCAATGGTTAGAGGCTCCACGACTGCGTTGTCCGCAGCTAGAGTAGGGAAAGATATCTCTTTTTCTGGAGAGAATTTTTGGCTGACTTTTTGCTTTATCTTGCGCTGCCATGACTGTAACATGTATATATTATTAGCTTTTTCCTTGAGGGGTTCTTTCTTACTCCCGTTTCTCTGTTTATCTTTTCCCTCTTTGATGTTTTTTACGAGGTGGTCCATCCTGCCTTCTCTTACTAACTTTTTAATTAGTTGTTTTAGCTGGACGCACTCATTAGTTGTGTGGCCTATTTGGCCATGGTACTCGCAGTATCCGCTCCCTATGCGCTTTTCCTCTGCAGTGCGCATTGGTGGTGGTTTTGGGAAGTTTGCACCTTCTGTTACAAATATTTCCCTCGGAATTTTTGTAAGAGGGGTGTATTTGTCATTGTCTCTTCCACTGCGGTAATTCCTGTTGCGGTTGTTATTCTGATCATTGGATTGTCTCCGAGGCTGCTCTTGCTGCCTATAGTTTGAATAACCCTTTTTGCTGTCCGCAGCAGCTGCTTCTCCTTGTATAAAGGATCTAGTGCGCTTTGTTAGCTCATCAAAAGTCTGTGGAACTTTGTCGTTCAGCTTTCGGATGAGTTCTGGGTTATTAATCCCATTCATGAACCCTGAAATCTTTAGGATTTCAGGACATGCTTTGACTTGTATGCACTCATCCTTGAAATGTTCCATAAAAGCGCTGGTTGATTCCTGTTGACGCTGTTTCACTCTTGCTAGCTCAACAGGGTTTTTAGCGCACTTATTTCGCTGGGTGAAGTTGAGACGGAATGCTTTCCGTAATTCCTCGAACCCACCGATGCTCCTACGTGGGAGTTTGCTAAACCATGTGCGCGCGTTTCCTACTAACGTAGAATTAAACATGTGGCACCACACAGGCTGTGGCCAGTTTTCGATAGTGGCGGCTGATTCGAAAACTTTTAGGTGATCATCGGGATCACCTGTTCCATCATATGTTTTCACGTTAGTGGGCATGCGCCTGCGTTTGCGGTCTGAGTTATCGCTGATGCGCCGTGTAAACGCATCAACTTTCTGGTGACGCCATGGGAGAGACATATCTTCATTTTCTTCTTCGCGACGTCTTCCTCTTGACTTCCAGTGTCCTGTTTCTTTGTCCTCGTTGTCCGAGGAGTCACTGGAAGAAGGGTACTCCCTTTTTCGGCGCTTGCGCCGGCTTCTCTCAGAAGAAGAGCTTGAGGGATCTCTGCTTGGGGATCTTCTTTTCCCCAATTTGTCTTGAAGCCTCCTACTCCCAGGTTTGGAAGATCCTTGGCTTGGTGAATGTTGAGGCCCTAATCGGTCTTGTACTCCCCGACTTCCAAGTCTGGAGTGAACATTAGTGCGACTCTCGCTGTCTTCTGAGTATTGTGAATCAGATGTCGTACCCAGCCTATCATGGATAGTGGTACGTTCTGCGCATCTTCCTCGTGGGTGGCGCAGTGGTGATGGTTCGCATTCAGGACCAAAATTGAGTCGAGCTTGTAGGCTCGTACTTGCCCTTCTCCTTGCTTCTTCCTGCATGAGGGCGGTTAGGGTTTCATAATTTTGGGATACGAAGTTTCCCAAAATTAGATCGGGTGCGTCCTCAGTTGTTGCAAGAATTTCTGCCTCAGTATCAGGCACCCTATCTCGGTTAGGCGCGCCTGGTGGCACAGTGTTGTTCACTGTGGGTATAGTTTGATGAGGGGTGGTGAAGAGGGTGCGCTGGAGTTCCTCAACGCTTGGGACCATTGAGGTGACTTGGGTAGTCCTTATAGGTAGTTCTACCGCTGGAAGAGGTTGGGTTGTCCCTGCCTCTTGGTGACCAGGTGCGCTGTTTGTCCCAGCAACCTGTCTGGAGGTCGGATCTTGTTGATTCTTCCTCTGATGGTCACGTTTTTCTGACTGCGGAGTCTGCTGGCTTGAATTCTTATGCTTTGTCATTCTAGTTCTTAGTTCCTAGTAGGGTCCCACGGATGGAGCCACTTGTTGATACAAAAGTTGGGCGTTCCTGATTATTGGCTCTTGCTCTCATACCAATTCGCTTCTTAGTACTCGTTACCTGCGCACTAAGAAAATAAACAACACCGTTAGGCTTATCGAGGGATTGTTTCCCCCGATTAGACTCCGGCATGAGAGTGAGTAATCAATTTTGGGTTCTCGTAGAGAGTTAGGGTTTTTATATCGTACCTTTGAATGAGAGATGTCATTCCTTATATAGGGGCTGAAACCGCGTAGGTTTCTTGCTCCTTACTCTTTGCACTCGTGGTGCTTATCGGGGTAAGGATATCTATTCCGTAAATAGAAGATCTTTATCACATGCCCGGTTAGTTTAGTTGGGCTTTGGGCTTCGTAAGCCCAAGCCGTTATTATTAGGCCCGTCATTCGTTATGATAGCCCACTAATGGTGGGTTTGGGCCAAGTAATGGTTATCATTTGGGCTCATGGCCCATATATAGACTATACGTCATCACATTTAGAGCGAAAATGTTTTTCATATCTTTAACTTCTTTTTGGAGTTCCTGTTCTCAACGAGTAGCACAATAACGTAAATTTTGAACTAAAGGCAGAAATTGTTTTTGAAAAATGTCTCGCTTTTCGCGCTTGTAAGCTGATTGAAAAGTAGCAATTTTAATTTCCGAAAGATGTTCAATTACGTTTGCCAAGTTTTCGATGCCTTTCATGAATGTTTGAAAATAGTCTAAAACTTTACAACGTGTTGGTAATGGTGTCACAGTAACAGAAGATGGTAATGGACCATTTACTTGTGCCACGGGTTTGACAGGAGCCCCATTGGAAGATGAAACATAAGACTCAGTTACATACCATGATTTCTCAGGTATTTCTCTTGATGGAACAAAAGATTTTGAAATGTGAGGAGTTTTTAAGTAATCATATGGTTTGCAATATTCAACTTGACTCATTTTTTATCGACTCTTTTCTTCAAGTTCGTATTCTTCCTCAGTATTATGTACAATAACACGCACAACATTATTATCCATCAACTGGTCCATACTGTAAAGCTTAGGAATTGTTTTGAATGCAGTGCGAAGAAATGTGGATCTGTAATCGCCAATGGCAAAACCTTTATCGTGTCTTGGTTTTAAAGTAAACTTTTGAATTGTCGTTACAGATTCTCCATGTTTATAAAAGATATTTTGAAAAGCTTTAATTTGACGTTCGAGAGTGATATTTTCTTCAATTAAAGAATTTTATTTTTCTCGTTTTTGCACTTTGTGTTCATAAAATTCCTGTTTGCAAGTTGTCACCTCTGTTTGTGTTTTTGAAAGTTCCTTTTGAAGTTGTACAACTTGTTTTTGAAGATCATGTTTTTCATTTTCCAGTTTGGAAACCAATTTACCGTTTGACTCAATTATGTCATATATTTGCTTTTGAAGATTTTATTCTTTGACATATGATTCCTGAAATGACTTTTCAAAGCACTTTTCACGTTGAACTGCATTTTGAAAATGTGAAAGTTGTATTTTATAACATTCAATTTCCTTTTTCAAATCGGCATTTGTTTCTTTCAAAACTTTAGTTTGCTCGTCCATTATGTGAGTAGTGAGAAGTTGTTCTTTAAGTTGTTTGGCCATGACAGTACAATCATCTTGTTCAGAAGAAGGTTCATGTTGTTCAATATTGTTATTTTTGTCTTGCTCAATAGGATCATCAAATGAAACGACAGTGTCATCATCAAATATAACAACTATGTCTAATTGTTCATCCTCTTGAGAAGATAAAAATGATTCAGATGGAACAACTTGCGCCTTATCTGATTCAGAAGCAGAGGGTGATGCATTAAATTCTATGGAGCATATGGTTAGGTCATTTACCTGAGACAAACCATCAGTAGTGAACACTGGGCCTGAATCATTCAACTGATGTTCCTGCATGTTGGCCATAAGCATCACAACTGCATTGGCTTCAAGATTTCCATATCATCATCGTTGTAAGCATTAGCAAAGAAACTGTTCTCTTGTTCATTGAAAGTTCCTTCCTTTTCATCTTTGAGAGCCATTAGTAATGCCTGCTTGTGAAACTGACTGCCGTGGGTTCTCAGTTTAGGACATGCTGTTGCAATATGACCTTTTTCGTTGCAGTTGTAGCACCATATCGCATTCCCAGATACTGTCATTACTTCTCTGAGGAGCACCTGAATTGTTTTTGAATCCCCCATTGTTGTTGACTCTTTGTCCATACCCAGAATTTCTAGAATACCCTCCTTAACCTGAACGTCCAGGATTACGGTTCTGAATCTCAACTCGACCATCTTGAATGACAGCTTGATTCCTTGTATTTGATGAAGAACGAAGACGGTTGTTGGTTTTGTTTGAGAATTTGCTAAAAGCACAAGCAATAAGAGCAAGTCCTTGATTCAACGTATTGATGTCATCATCATCATCTTCAATCTGATTAGAATAATACATGCTATCATGGTTGTCATATGGAGCAGGTTGAGGAGAAGCGTGTTGCGAGGATGATTCATATGGGACCATTTTGTGTGAAGTAGCAGGTTGCTAGTAACTGAAATAATTCTATTCCTGATCATAAGCATGATTAGACATCAGTGGATGTGCAGCATGAGATTGAGCAACGAGTGCTAGGGGATTAGAAGTAGGTGGTGGTGTATATCCTCCTCGTGCGGCTCTATCTTTTTCAACTTCAGACTCATAGTGCTTGAGATAGTCGTACAACAAACCATATGGATCTCTATGAAGATTCTTAGCTTGTCTCACAAATGTCACATACTTTTGCCACTCAGAGCCCAGATACTAACAAACTTTGTATTGACAGCGATCCTTGGAAGGTGTACTTCATGTCTCTCTAAGTCGTTGACGACATTGGTGAAACGATGAAAGTAAGATTCAAGTGATTCCCCTGGTTCGATCATGATATTAATGTATTCCAAGTAAAGTTTAGATTCCATGTCTTCCTTGTTCAGTTGTGTGCCTTGCATAAGTAGATGGACGTGTTCCCACATGGCTTTTGCAGTTGTCTGAGCATCAACACTTCTGAATATGATATTTGGTATTCCCTGAAGTATGTATGACATAGCATACTTATCTGCTTCACGATGATGGTGTTGTTTAGCAGTAAGTTGGACTCAGGAACTAGCACAACAGTTGGAGCTACTGGGGGATCAGCAGATGGGTCACCGCCAATGTAGTTAACAGGCCACTGAAACGGTCCTTCAAGGATAACTTGTTTCATGTACTTACCATTGGGTTTCTTGAGTTCTATAAACCTTAAGAATTGACTTGCCCACTGAACATAATTACCCGGCGTTAGCATTGGTGGGGTGTCAATAGATCCTGCTTCATGTCTAGATTGTTGAGTTGAAATGACTTCACACATCTTGTTAAACCAGTGAGTAGGTTTTGATGGGAGTTGGCTTTGTTGTTGTGACATTGGATAGGATTGTTGCATTGGAACCATCTGATGTTGTTGCATGAGAAGATGTTGTTGTGAGTAAACCGGTTGTTGATAATATTGTGGTGATTGTTGATACTGTTGCTGTTGCTGATGATACTGTTGATTCTGATGTTGCTGAGGATGGTTAAAGTTGTAGTACGGTGGTTGTGACATATTGAAACAATTGTGTGAAAAGATGGATCTTTGTAGAAGGTATAGGCCAAATCTCGAAAACTTGCACAAGTAATGATTGCGAAAGACTTGAGTGATTGCAAAATGAAGGATCTCGAAATTGTGAGATTGCGAAACCTTGTGGCTTCAGTATTTCGCGAAACTTAGTGAATGTATGGTATCTTTTCGAAACTATGAAAGTTGAGAAAAGAAATGTGATTTCGAAAAAATGAATTTTTCGAGAACACAGATTCACTAACACACTTTCGAAATTATACAATTTCGAAAGTTATCCAAAAGTCGAAGTACTTTTCTTTCTTATACAAGAGAGAAAAGACTGAGTTCACGATCCGGAAGTCGTTATGAGGCAAAGTCTGGAGATTTCGAAACTTGGGCAATTGGAGGATTGCGAAACTGGGACAGATTTTGTTTTCAAAGAAAGCTAACCAAAAACGCGTTCTTATTTAAAGATTCTTGTACTTTTAGGTATAAAATGATTAAATCTTAAAGAAAATTGAAAACTTGATAAACTTTTTCAAAAATGAAGAAATTTTTGAAAAATAGTACAAAAACCCAAATGGTATGTTTTGATTGAAATTTTGAAACTTTTTGTTTGTTATGTTTTGTAACACAAGTTTGTAAGCAAAGATGTGATAAAAAACAAGAAACAAACAAGAAATTACAAAAAATTCAACAAAATAACGAAATAAAAACAAGTGTTGGATCGATTTCTATGAAAAAACAATAACTATACCTTCATATGACGAATGATACCACTTGTTAGGTACCCATATTGATTTCACACAAACAAGAATGAGATAGATATAAGGATGGGATGATTATGAGAATGAGAGAATTAGAATTGCAAGAGTTTTATTAAGATATTCAAATAACCAACCAAATACAAATGAGACCCAAGGGTTCTATTTATAGGAGGGAAGCTAGGGCAACACTCCTAGCTCCCATTCTCCTTGAATTCGTGGGCCTCTAAGGTTTAGTGGGCTTTTCATAAGCCTTAAATACATAAATGATAACAAATGTAAGTAACTAATAATAAAGCAACCTAACATTTATTACAAATGACCGAGACTTGATAAAATAGTAAAACTTTGATCCCAACAATAGGGTTCAATAGACGTCCAAAAACTCGATAAAATAACTCATAAGTTAGGAAGAATAGACAAGTAAAGTATTATACTTACACATAGGTCCTAAATGCAACTATATGAGGGACTCCTAAGTTATAGTCTAGGTTCAACCACCTAATTCTCTATAACCAAGGCTCTGATACCAATCTGTCACACCTCGCCATGGCAGAAACGCGAGGGTGTAACTTCATGGATATCATCACAACACCTGGTGTCTATATAGAGAACAACTACATGCACATAAATAGAGCAGAGTACGAACACAAAGTGTTGTAACAATACCCCAAGATAAAAATAACCAAACCAAAATCCAAAGGTATCTTCAATAGATATGAAAGTACCAAATGAAAAACATAAATGTATCACAACCAAATTCAAATAAATTCAAATCCAAACATAAATAAAGTCTTCACATGCAACTAAGTCTCGCCTAATTGATGCCCTCAACTTTGGCCTTAGAATGCTCACCTGAAAATGATACTTAAAACGTCAACATAATGTTGGTGAGATTCATAGGTTTAAGACACACATACACTCTCAAGGCAACCAATTCACTGTGATCATAAAAATATATAGTTGGACGAATAATTAAAGTTATCATATAAGCTAACATGTAATCACACAAGATAAAGGCAACAAACGGGATGGAACGTGTCCCCCACTCCAATATAAACATCAATTAGGTCGCATGTGCGAGCAACAGGATAAGCATCCTCCCAATTGAGTCTCTGATATGCATGCCTTATAATTCCCGATAATCCACGATAATCTCATCACAACATATAATCATCACACTATAATAATCATCACATATAACATACATACATTAACATTATAAGTCCAAGCTCTTTTAAATCACACATAATCACAATAACTCAAACCATTTAAGACAAGCACCATTCCCATCCCAAGTTTAAAACAAAGTAAAAATATGGGACTATGAACTCACCTCAACTTTGCAGCTTCCACAAAATCACAATCTATAACACACAAAATAAATCCACATTACACATGCCCAAGCTAAAATCTAGAACCCATGTCATACACATATGATGGATGTCTAAGATTCATATGACCCACCATGGATCTCCTAGACCCCATACTAATCATCACCATAACCTAATACTCACTAAATCCCTTGCACTTATAATTTCAGAAAACGCAAAATTTTGGGGTACATTTACCCACATAAAATAATAACAATTAAAACTCAACAACTCACACCAAAAATTCACCATGGTCTCTCATAAGTATAAAAGCTAATCCCAAAAGGCCATGGTCAAATAACACACACAAGTAACCATAAGAAAATCAAACTTGTCAACTATCCAGATTCAGATCTGAACGCACACCAAAAAGTTTTGATTAAAATAAAATACTTCTACAACTTTTTATCGTGAATCCTTTTCGTGGGAGTCTAAGATAACCTAAGACTCAACTTTTCCAGAAGGGCTAACCTTAATATCACTTTTTTTTCCCACAAATCACTATCAAACTTTTACCCAAATTCTGTCCCGGTTTAACAGCTTTAACACCTTAACTTGTAAAAATCAAAAGACTAACTTCTCGACCTCGAAATCAATTGTGGTCGGACTTTTGGGAAAGCTCTTTCTATGAACTATAATTTAGACTCAAAATTCGTGATCTAACTTGGAAGATAAACACTAAGTTCCAAACATGATAAACAAGGTGGTATGTGGCGTTTAGATTAGATGAGGAAGAAGAAGAAAGTTGGAACCTTTGAAGGATGAGAGAAAATAAGAGAATATTATATTCTAACTAATGAAACGTCCAACCTTCTCCCTCAGTGGGAGAGGGGTATTTATACAAAGAAATAAAAACGCCCACACCCGGGCTGTGGATCAGGCATACAGTGGGTAAAGACCCGTCCTTCTTCCATGATGTTAGTTAAACTAATACTAAATAAATATTAAACAAACTACGAGCTATCTTAATGTTATTACAACATTTAGGTGACCGAATCTTTTATAGGAATAATTGTATTCCTAATAATCTCCCCTTAAGCGAGGTCACCTTTGGAAATTAAGCTCTTCGTTCTTCAAGCATTCTTTAGACGTTGTAGCTCGTAGGTTCTGATTCTTCACTTTTGACTTACTTTGTACAACAAGCAATGATCTTGTGATTTAAGTTCCTTTGAAGTCTGTGATCTTTGATCTTTCTTTGAGATCATCAGCCACCGTAAATCTCCAAGCTCATCCTTAGTCGTATCGCCTTCATGTGATGTAGTGACTTTAGGACCATCATGCTCACACCCTTTCTGTATTAGGAGACTTTTCATTAGACTTGCGGAAACGTTGTTGGTAGTCTCTCAACATTCAATGTAGGGAGTCTCTCATCCTTCATGATCATCCTTGATAGTGAGGAGGATGTGTGAGCATGAGGTATGGATTGACCCGATTCAGCTGGAAATAGGAACCATCAACGCCATCTTTATATGTATCCCTGAAATAAAATAGTTAGCAATAAAGATAGAGAACGAATATGGATTTGTCATTTGTTCTGCGAGGACAGACTACCCTCCGGTTCTGTAAGACCCGACCTGTGATCAGGTAGAGATTCTGTTAAAGAAGACTCTCCTTGACAGGAATTTCCAGCTTGTAGTAATGAATCTTCCAAAGAATCCACTTCGGAATCTTCATACTAAGCATGTTCTCATGCTGGAACGTCTCAAAGTAGACAGCACGATAGAGTGAATATGTGAATTGATATTCACTGATTGATGAGAAATTGATTTATTGAAATCAGTCGCGTGTCATATAATAAAGTTTATACACGACGAGAGTTTTATGCTTCGAATCACATTTCCATCAAAAATACTTTTGTTTGAAAGTTTATGTAACACCTAAAATCTGAGAACATGTGAAAAGACCAAATTGCCTTTACCAATTTGAAATTTAATTAAAAGCTTATTAAAGTACCAAATAAATCCCAAACTTCAAACAATGCACAAGTTATGTATCCAAATAATTTTAACAATTACATTTAACATTTATACAAGTAGTAAAATTACCAAATTACCCCTACAAGGGCCGAATGAGATAAAAGAAATTTTAAGGAGATTTAATTTGATTCAAATTGTGCAAATAAGGAAGATAATCACCAAGGATATTTTGTCAACCAAAAATTTCGAAATTCCTGGCCCAAGGCCCCCATCACACGGCATTCCATCTTTTATAGTCAATCCATACCTGTTTTACACTAAACCCTAATTACCGATAGAAAAATAACACACCAAAGAAATCTCTTAGCCTCCATTCGACTCTCCCATCACTCTCAAGCATTTTTCTGTGATTCATCAACATCCTAAGAAGCCAAGAAAAATCCCATTCGAATTTTTGAAGCCTTACACGATCGTAGCATTGTTTTCTTTGTGTCGAGCCCTAAAACAAAGGTAAATTCGTTATGTTTCATACGACCTCTATAAAAATGATTTCTTATTTTTCTGATGTTCCTTACATCATATAAGACCCACGAAAATTGGTTTCAAGGTTGGAAGATCATTGGTGAAGTCATGGTGATTTTTGGATCGTTTGGCTCTACGCGTATGCTATAATTTGTACAGCCCTCTCTACACATTCCATTCTTGATTTGGTATTTTTCTCAGGTCCTTTATACCTTATAAACATCAAATAAAATGTTTGGTTCGATCCATGCATGTTCTATGAATGATTTACGAATTTAAACCCAAAAACGCCACAAAACTCTAAATAATTATACATGAATTTTCTGGGCGTGAACACTAATTTTTATGAACTCTATATAATATGTATAATCTCAGAAAAATATTGGTTAGAATTATGGAGGCCTAAATATTGTATTATTAATTAATTTATAAATCGGCTAATTAGAAAATAAAAGGAAAAATAAAAGAAAACCCTAAATCGATTTGGGGTTAGAGTTTGAGGCATGAGATCTGGTAATTAATGATGGTTTAAGGTTGTTAGAATCATGGGGTAATGATTAGCATTTGATTTTAGGGTTTGTTATAGTTTTGGTTAATTTTTAATATAAACCGATTGGAAAATTAATAGTATAAGGGTGTGTTTTGCCAACTTTGAAACTTCTGGGATATTTTGGTAATGTCATATAAATCAGTAGGAATATGGGAAAAATATAACTTGAGGGTTCTAAGTGTAAATATTACAAGAAAATGAATTAATTGTATTTAATTGGTGCGATTTGTAATTAATTAAAAGAGAGGGACTAAAAATGTAACTTTCAGAAACTTGGAACTGTTTTGAGTATTTAAAGGTATTCAAGGGATTATGTGCTAATTTGGTAAATTAATGGCTTAATATGTAATTATTAATAATTAAAAGTTGAAATTGTAAATTAAAGGGTTAAATATGTAACTTTGATAACTTGAAGGACTTAAAGTGTAAATTGTGAATACTTGAAGGTATATTCGTATAACATGATAAAATAAGGGATCATTATGTAAAATGGATAAGCTAAGGGTTTAATGTGTAACTTTGAATACTAAAAGGTTTAAAGTGTAATTTTGGAAATATAAGGGTGTAAAAGGTAAAGTTATGAAACCCTAAGGACCAAATGTGTAAATATGTTAAAAGATACTTTGATTCCATTAATAATGACTCAACTTTCTAATTATGGAAACTTTCTAAAAGTGGAAACTTACTATTTATGGAAACCTGCTAAAAGTGGAAAGTCACTTTAAATGGAAAGTTACTAAAACTGGAAAGCCGACTAAAATGAGAAATCTGAATTGAATAAGTTATTAATAACAAGCCGATCATTAATTCGTGTAGATTCGTTGAAGAAGGAGTGTTTCCATATGCTTACGTATGTTATGATTTCGATGGCGATTGAGGTACAGATATTCTGACCTTTCTCAAAAGGTTTCTCATGATCTCTTTCATATTCTGATCCGTTAGTTCCCGAATTGATGCCATTGCTATGATCCCCTTTACTTGAACTTTCTCTGTTGATCCCACTTGATATGACCTCCGTTATGAAACCATGCTATGAAAACCTTTTAATTATGCCATGGAAATGTTTTGAGAAGAACCGATTTGAAAAGATGTTTATAAATGATGCTAAATTTCTTTTTAAAAGAAAGGTTATTTAACTTTCATGAACACTATATTTTGAAAGACCATTTTTATGAAAACTGTTTTAAAAGATTATTTAAATTGGACTTGTAATAGAAACTTTTGAAACGGACTTTTGAACTGAACCATGAATTGATTTTTGAATATAAACCTTGACCTGATAAACTCTGATTGGACCTTGAATACTATTTCTGATATGAACCCTTTGTTATGAACTGCTATTATGAACCTTTGATATGATTCTGAGATACACCTTTGCTATATGACCTTTTGTATGATATGAGACCTGACTCTTAGTTTGATACCCGAGCCATTTCTGTTTTTCCCTACCTATGGAGGTACCATAGGCGTGTCTGTGATGCACCACTGGCATGACTAGTGTGTGGCCCTAGTGATTTGGCTACACCGTCCCCTTTCTGTTATATGATATGCGCGCCTTATGATATGATTTGTTATGGCCACTATGATTTCTGCGGGGGCGTATGGATGCATCCTAGATCTGTTCTGTTTAGTGGATTTAACTATGATTATGATTATGATTATGATATATGTCTGGTGACTGGTACTGTGTGCTATACATGCCTTTCACAATTTCTGGGAGTTCGCTACTCCACCCATTTGAAGAATGAGGACACCCCTCATGTTATCTGATTATCTGAGAGGACTCCCCTCTATATGATTATGAAGAATTATGGTATTGACGGCTTATATGATATGATATGTTTCTGGGCTCGTGGTAGATGACTATCCTTTCTTCTTTATATTCTATTACTCTTTTATCTATTCCTTATTCTATTTCCCCAATGCACTATATTTCAGTTCTGTTTCATTATCATTGCTTTGTATATGTATCTGTTCACTGGGCTTTTTAAGCTCAGCCGCATTTCCTTTTCCTGCGGCAGGTTTTAGTAGGAAGCTGGGTTATGGGAAGAGAGCGTGACTGGACTTAGAAGACTATGCTTTGGACTAGAGACGATTAGATGAAGTTTCACTTTATTAGACATAGTATTTATGGTTTTGTAACCTTGTAGTTTCAGATTTTCATTTGTAACCCTGAATTTCGTTGTATGTATGAATCATATGCTTGTGTTTGTTCTGATATGTCACTGTAATGTAATACTTCTACCCTTATCGGGTTGGGGTGTTACAGTTTATACACAATCAATGTGCTCGAAAATAAGTTTGTGACCACATTGAAAGGTTTTTGCAAAATATTCGTCAATCCATATCCTGGATCAAGTTTGATTCAGTGTTGAATTGCACCATTGTTGATTTCTAGTTGTCACTTGATCATTGATCCAAGACGGATCTCACATGTCACCTACCAAGAGCTTGAATGATGTTCGCTCTAGAAGGATTTCCATCTTCATCGTGTATATTTTCTTATCACTTGGATGTTCTAGCAATACCACAAGGATAATGCGTAGGACTCTAAATATTTTATCTTACTTTCCACATTGTGTGAAACAATAAGCATATTGGAAGTGTGTCCTAGTGAGATTTGTGGATGATCTCTTTGGCTCTAGACTCAATAGTGCGTTTTGATCTGCTCCTGGAGATTGGGGAGGCGTCTCCTGTTTAGGTATCAACATAGCTCGCAATGAGCGGTCGATACATTGAACAGGGTTCCCCGTGAGAATGAAACAAGCTCTTTTAAGAGAACTTGAGTGGTTGGAAATTTTAGTGCAGTGCGTCACTGGGTCCATGACGTCTTATCTTCAATACCAGTGTTACCTTAGTAACCACTAGTAGCATATGAAGTTGAACTTGATTTCTACCGTAAGGTTGAATATTTGGAGGGCTATTTCTTTTCACCCTTTTCACATTTCATTTCTTTTTCACTCTTCAACCCCTTCAGTGCTTACCGAGACTTCATCACTAGAACCTTGTTGGTTTTGTTCCAGTCCTAGCTCTATCTCAGTCCGCACTCTTCCCTTTCTCACTTTTCTCCTTTTTTCAATCATTCCTAAGGACTTCTAATCTATCTATGGATTGTCCTTGGGAAGATCCTTCCGGTTCTGGTGGATCATGGGAACTCATACCTAACCTTAACCATCCTTATAACTCCATGCATAAAGATAAATGGTCGGTCTTAGATATTTTTTCACAAACGCCTTTTGCTCCCCCTTAATATGTGCATCGGTATTCGAAAGAGTTTGGCACATATTTGGGAGCCTATTATTGAGTCCAAAAGATCACATTTGATTATCAGATTTCATATTTAAATCACATTCTCTCCCCCGATCAAAAATTTCAAATCTTTTGAGATTTTGGATCTCAATTGATTTAAATAAGTTAAAAATTTTTTGGGGAGAGAAATGCGGTCAGTTTTAATATTTTTTGATAAAAAGGAACCTCTTTCTTGCTCCCCCTCAATCTGTGAGGGAGGTTGTTATGTGTCAGATTTGATGAATTTACAAAAGATTTGAAGTTTTAACGAAAACTCTATGAAAATATTCTCATTCTGACACAAAACCATCACAAAATGTATTATTGCAAGGTTTTTGTACAAAGTGTGGAGAGTTCTGATGATACATAAAATTTTGAGAAATCACTCTCCCCCTCAATCAAAGACGAATCTTAAAACTGAAATAATTGATGTCATTGATTGACTAAATTTTTTTTTATCAAAATTTGGATTCAGTTTGATTTTCAATCAAAATCTCATGGTACCACCAAGTTTTGCACAAATACTTTCCAGAAAAATCACAGAAGGGAAAGTATTGGCGATAAAACGAAGATTTCTCTTCTTATATAAGAAATGATGCACTGAAGCGTACATCAGATCGAGGGTGCACGAATGTAAAGTAATCCATGCCCGGATGAGCTTCACCCGGTAAAAGGAACAACTGTCTTTTTGGCGACGTGTTTTCCCCATTTTGAAAAATGGGTTGCTATCTGAAGTAATAGCAAGCCATAATTTTGTAGTCCAGGTTACAGCCTGAGATGACTGCAAGCCATAATTTTAAAAATGTTTTGAGAAACGACATGTTTTAGAAACAAAATTATTTGAAAAACGAAAAACTCTTGCTCAAGCATATGTATGATTCAGTGTGATTATTGAATGACATTTCTAGAAATGTACATAATATTGATTACACAAGAGACATGTCAAGAGAAGAATATTTTTGGATTT
The DNA here is from genome assembly GCA_030686995.1 of Artemisia argyi. Classification (NCBI taxonomy): domain Eukaryota; kingdom Viridiplantae; phylum Streptophyta; class Magnoliopsida; order Asterales; family Asteraceae; genus Artemisia; species Artemisia argyi. The sequence continues at coordinate 202,805,870 of CM060709.1, read as the reverse complement.
TTATGGTTTTTCAGATTTTTATGGTTTTTACAGGTTTTATATTTTTCTATTTTCTTTTTGTCATGAACTATGTACAAAAGATATGTGAAATCAATCCTTCACTCTTCATTCTCTTCCTGGAGAGACTTAAGAGTTTCTGGAGTGAGGCTCTTCATCCCAAGTCGCGGAGGAATGAACTGGAATCTTTCCCGAGAGAGAGCCTTAGTAAAGATATCAGCTAGCTGAAACTCTATCCTCACAAAGTAGAGTTCCACTATCTCTTTCTCCACTTATTCTCTGATGAAGTGATGACGAATGTCAATATGCTTGGCTCTGGAGTACTGGACCTTGTTGCAACACAAAGCAATGGCACTTTTGTTATCACAATACATTAGGATTTTGTTGAAGTCATACCCATAATCTGATAGTTGAGATCGCATCCACAAAATTTGAGCACAGCACGAGGACATGGTAATGTATTCAGCCTCTGTGGATGATATCGAAGTGCACATTTGCTTTTTAGATGACTAGCTTACAAGTTTCTCACCGAAAAATTGAGCACCTCCTGATGTACTTCTACGAGTATCTTGACACCCCGCATGGTCAGCATCTGACTAAGCCGTAAGAGCCATTGCATTGTCTTTAGGGTACCAGAGACCCATGTGAATTTTCCCTTGAAGATACCTAAATATTCTCTTGACTGCTTCCAAGTGCTTTTTGGTAGGCTTGGATTGATATCGGGCACACACACATACTGCGAATAGAACGTCTGGCCTACTTGCTGTGAGGTACATGAGAGATCCAATCATGCTTCTATATTTGGTCTGATCAACAGATAAGGCTGCTAAGTCGTCATCAAGTGTGGATCTTTCAACCATGGGTATGTCAACAGTGTCACTTGAGTCAAAACCAAACTTCTTTAGGATGTCACTAGCATATTTGACTTGATTAATGAAGATGCCGCTTGGGTTTTGTGAGATTTGTAACCCTAGGAAGAAAGACATTTGTCCCATCATAGACATTTGAAACTTGGAACTCATTTCCTTTGCAAAATGATCACATTCATTGGAATCAGACGACGCAAAGATAATATCATCTACATAAATTTGAACGTGGAGTAGGTTGTTTCCAGTCTTCCTAGTGAACAAGATAGGATCAACAACACCCTTGGTGAATCGATTTGCAAGGAGAAACATGGACAGGGTGTCGTACCAAGCTCTGGGAGCTTGTTTAAGACCATATAGTGCCTTCTTCAAATGATATACATGATTTCCTCGTTCAGGATCCACAAAGCCCCACAAAGCCTTCAGGCTGAGTGACATAGACAACTTCTTTCAATTCTCCATTCAGGAAGGCAGTCTTAACAGCCATCTGGTAAACAATCATGTTACTGCTAGCAGCATTGGCAAGGAAGATTCTAATGGCCTCAATACGTGCAACAGGTGCAAACGATTCTTAAAAGTCAATACCCTTTTGTTGACTGTAACCTTTAGCAACTAGCCAAGCCTTGTTTTTCAATACGTCACCATGCTCATCAAGTTTTACTTTGAAAATCCACTTGAGAGCAATGATCATTGCGCATTCTGGTGGTGGTACTAATTCCCATACATCAAGACGATCAAACTCATGGATTTCTTCTTGCATTGCTGTGAACCAGGATACTTTAGTTAGCGCATCCTTGAAGTCTTTGGGTTCGATTTTGGATAAGACGGAATTAAAGAAGCACCACAAGGCATCTATGGCAAGTTGTTTTCTGGTGGACACAGGTCGTGAGGGATTTCCTATGATGTTGTTAATAGGGTGATCAGTTATCCATTTTCTGAGATGTTCGTGCGGTTGAGGATAGTGGACCGATATAGCATTGTTGGATTCTCCTGAGGATGATGCTTCGTTGGAGGATTCAGGAGCAAACACATTTTCAAATGGTTCATCTTCAGGTGGAGCAAAAGGATTAACTTCCCATGAGTTTTCAGATGTCATTCCTTGATGTTCAGAAGACGATTGTATATTTGACTCATTTTGAGAGTTGCTACATTCTGGTGTATCCAAATCTAAAGAGATGGAGGTAGATGGACCGTTTGTGTCATGAGGGGCATTTACAGCCATAACATTAGGTTCAGCAGCCGGCTGTACCGGTTCATGAGGTGGCTGTGACTCGAAGTACTCATCAAACATAGGGTCAAATAACTTCTTCAATTCTTCACAAGTGGGAGGAACATAAGGAGTGACAAGGTTGATATTCTGTACAAGTCCCGAACTAATTGGTCCAGGAGATAAGAGATTATGTGAGGGTCCAGAACTGGTGTGTCCTAAATCCGTATGCTCCGTCAGCTCATCAAACATGACATGGATTGTTTCCATGATTTGTCGGTTCTTTTTTTGTAGATTCGGTATCCCTTTCGATCTGTTGCATAACCGATGAATACCCCAATATCTGCCTTAGCTTTGAGCTCACTTAAGTCTTCACTATCATTAGTAGGATAGCACAGGGCTCCAAACACCCGAAGAAAGGAGAGATCAGGCTTTTTGAGATGCACCAGCTCATAAGGTGTCTTGTTGTAGAGAGGATACATTAATGACCGATTTTGAGTATAACATGCAGTAGCGATAGCTTCAGCCCATAGAAACATTGGTGTCTTAGAGAATATCAGCATAGTGCGAGCAGATTCAACTACTGTGTGATGCCGTCTTTCAACAACTCCATTTTGTTGAGGAGTTCGAGGGATACTCTTTTGATGACTGATGCTGATACTTTCATAAAATTGAGTGAGTTGTTGGTTAAAAAACTCAGTTCCATTGTTAGTGCGAATGATTCTTACGGTCTTGTTAAGCCTTACTTGCAACTGCTTGATGATTTTGATGATGATTTCGGGAGTTTCATCCTTGGATCTTAAAAACTTCACACATGTAAATTGTGAGTAATCATCTACAATAGGAAGAATATATCTTTTCCCATTGAAGCTTTGCACTCTCATGGGTCCGCATAGATCCATGAGAAGGGTATGGAGCACTTCAGTGTTGGAGTTGGTGGCTTTGGTTTGTGAGTGTGCTTCTTGCTTTTACCCAATTGACATGCTGAGCAAAGATGTTCTTTTTCATACTTCAATCTGGGCATGCCTCGAACAAGATCTTTGCGAGAAAGTTCATTAATGGTGCCGAAGTTCAAATGGTTCAAACGACGGTGCCATAACCATGATTTGCTCTTTAAGGCCTTAGAGAGCAAGCAAATAGGAGAGGACCTCATCATGTCTTCGATAGAGATAGTATATAAATTAGTACCACGACTTCCATTAAGAAGATCAATTCCATCCAATTCTCTAACAAAACGTGTGTGCTTTCTGAAGGCCACTTCGAGATCGGAATCACAAAATTGTCCAACAGAGAATAGATTGTGCCCAAGTCCTTCCACATAGTAAACTCTAGAAATCACGCTGTCACCAAACACATAATCACCATACCCCATAATGGCTCCAAAGTGGTCGTTTCCGAATCTAACTGTCCCGATAAACTTTTTCACAAAATTTCTGAGCTGAGAGCGATCCCCAGTGATATGTTTTGAGCAGCCTGAGTCCAAATACCACAGGACGATTTGTACGACCTGCATTTGAAACCAGACAGATATGGATAACTGAAGAACATGGATCCCCAAGTGTAACTGGGATCCAATTGGTTAGCACAAGCATACTTAAGAGAGGCAGGATTAGTATCTACAATGGCTTTCTCAGAGGAAACGATACTAGTGGGTGCTACTGACTTAATATCAAGGCATTGAGTCACTAAAGGGAATTTTCTACCAGTTACCTTCCATTTCTTAACCACTAAAGACTTGGGATCGGGAATAGTTTTCAATGGACACTGGCTTCCTAAAGTGAACTTTCTTCCAGTAGGTTTCCACTGATATCCTACATTGGTAAAAACCTTTCTTGTTGCTTTCCAAGTATGGTTTTCCAGTTTATGCGTATTAGCAAACTTAACTGAGGGTTTGTAAGAAGATTTCAAAAATGACACAACACATTCATCATGATTAGTAGAAATTAAACAACCATTACAAGTCTTACAAGTAGCATTAGAATTGGAATCAATTATAGTACGCTTAAAGCAAATACTAGAATCAATATGATTCTTTTCACTCAAATCAATCTTATTGTTCCTAAGGTGGTCTTCTACTTTCTTCCCACAAGCACTCTTAGCTGGCGAAGTCCTATCATTCCTTGTATTGCCTTTAGGCTTTGACCCGCTAGCTTTAGTGTCATTGCTTACTCCTGTATAATGGACGATGGGAACATTAGATTGTTGTATAGTTGTTTGGTTTCTAGATGGTGATGTGCTATGATCAGAACTTGCCAAAGGTATATCAAAGGTAACATGCTTTTTCAAACTCTTAGATGAGGATGTGCCCCTTCTATCTTGCAAGTTGGGAATCTTGGGACACGTACCTACGGCATATTCTAACAATTCTTGTGACCGTTTGGTGAGAAAACTAATGTCTGATAGTGCGTTATCAGATGGTCTCACCATTCTATCTTCTTCAATGGTCTCATGGGTCATGTCAAGGCAATTCTTAAGATGTCTAAGGTAATCACTATGGACTAACTCATTGTTCTTAAGGGGAAGAGGAATAAGCACAGCCTCACATGCATGTTTTTTACATTCACAGACCTTTGAATTGATATTGTCACTTGCAATTACCATCATCTTCCCTTTCACCTTTGTCTTTAGATTCTCAATTTCATTAAGCAAAGAGGTTATCTTTTCATTGGTTTTATCATGAGTGATCTTAATAGAATCATACAACTCTTTGTAATGTTGTTTAACTTCAGAATTTTCAGCTTGAAAACAATCATTTTCATGTTTGAGTCTGCTTATTATGTTTTAAAGTTGAAAATTTTGAGAATCTGAAGACATTGGTTTATGGGTTTCGATCACAACATTCATGGGAGATTTCAATTGGGCAATTTGAGCCCTCATTAACCGAATCGTGGTCATGTGAGCTTGAATTTTTTCATCCTTTTTTGCTAATTCAAAATATGCATCAAATTCCAGAACATCAGAAGATGTCTTGGCCTTTGATATTTTTATTCTTTCTTCTAAATGTTGATATTTCAATTGTAAGTTAAGATTATCAACTTCTAGTTTAGAAAAGTGCTTGACCATATTGTCATGATCATCATTTTGAATTTTTTTCATGCAATTTCAAATTCTCCCCCTCAAGCTCAACAACACGATTTTGGAGATCATTCAAAGCAATAGACATTTCATGAAAATGACAAGCATTTAATGAAGAATCTGTAGTAGTATAGAACACATCTTGAGCAATACATTAAGCAATCAAATTGTCATTCATGACGAGAATATTTTTCCTGGCTATTTCACTATGCTGAAGGTCTATTGCAATTTGTTTACCCTTATTTTCCACATTTTTAAACACCGCTTTCATTTCTTTTACCTCAACATCAAGGGATTGTCGTAAACCCTCAAAGTGTTCTTTGATTAGTTTAAAAAACGGGATGACTTCAGTTAAGTAACACTCTTTAGTAAGCTCAAATCCCCGTTCACCCTCAGTAATTCCCGTTGGCGTGATTCTCTTTTTGCATATTTTATCAAAATCAGTGAACATTTGACAAAGGACATATATGCTAATAAGAGTTTTACATTGTGTGGGAAGGGACAACTGAACTAAGTGCATTGGTGTATTGGGGGGATACACCGTTGAGGCAGCTTACTTTTGAGGAGTCTTGGCCTTAAGTTCCTCAGCTTTCATTTTCTCAACATCTAATGGCCAAAATACCTGTTCTGGTGTTAACTTTGTTTGAGGTGCAAAAGTAGTCACTTGGTTTTGTTCATAATAATCATGGGGCTTAACAATGACACGGTGTTTAATGCACTTGGGATCCTTCATTTTATTATCAAATCTTTCTCTATTAGCAGACTCAAGATCATCCAATTCTTTATCAGACCAACTATTTGGAGGGTCATGATTGGGTGTAAGCATAACCTTGGCATCATACAGGGCAGGTTGAGAGGAACTAACGCTCTTAATGAAGTTCGTTTTAGGCATCCCTAATTCCTTATCACTATGCTTATCCCGCAGTTTAATGTGCTTTTCAATCATTTGAGCTGTTTGACTGGTTTGGCCTTGGATGTACAACTTGTTTTCAAGTTTGTTTTTCAACTGCTTAAGGTTGGAAAATTCATGCAACAGTTTAGTTTCCTTTTCCTGAAATTTACTTTTTAGAACATTTAAACTATCCTGAATCTCATGTTTTTCCTTAACAGCACGATCAAGTTGATTTTGAACAGATTTTATCTCTTGTTTAAAGGCGTTTTCCTTTAAGTTTTGTTCAATTATGTATGCTTGCATTTGCCAATCCATTTTTTGTTCACGTTCGGTTAGCTCTAATTTTGCACGATGTTCATAACACCTAACTTGATCCTTAAGAATATTAATCCTAGTGGTCAGAGTGTCATCGGGTGGAATAGCAGTGTACTCATCAAGTTCACACACATTGTCATCAACAGAGGATATATCACTAGATACAACAGGGTCGACATTGTGCTTTACATATTTTTCATATGGGATGAAATTGCTATTTCCCATATTAGCAATATCTAATTCTGCAACGTTTGTTTGTTGTACTTCGTTATATATCTTTTGTTCATGTATCACATCATTGTCACATGCAACAGAAGGCATTCCACAAGATACGTGAGAATCACTATTGTGATTCGAATGTTGCTCATTTGGAAAAACATTAATGTTTTCCAATTCAGCCTCATTTGGTTCACCAACATTATTTTGTCGTATATTATTGATGGTATTTTGTTCATTATTAACTACACATTCACCATATAACTTCAGTACCTCAGATATGATGGATGATTTGGAGGGACCAGATTGTTGTGATGGTGAGACAACAGATGATAGATTGGCCATGAAGATTGTCTGAGCAGTGGGTTCGTCATCAACGTCTGAGTCAAAGGCATCACAATCGTCAGCTTGGAAGATGTTTGGGTCATCAAACGTTTTTCCATCATCCCAAGCAACAAAAGCCAATTCTTCCTCAATTAGCATAACTCCATTCTCTTAAGCTTGCATGAGCAACATTTTGTCCTTGAAGTAGTCTGAGTTCTGAGGACGCTTTGGCTAAGTGCAGTTCCTGGCGATGTGACCTAAACCCCCACAGTTGTAACATTTTGGTTGCCTTCCTTCTCCCTGATTTACATTTCCAACCCTGTTCTGCAAGTTAGCCCGTGCAGCATTCCTTTGATTCACATTTTGTCTGCCCTGAACGTTCTGCACCATCACTCTTCCATCTTCCACAATAGCCTGATTACGTGGATTTGAGGAAGCTCTGAGTTGATTGTTGGTTGGTAGAAGTGCAGGTCTGAAGTGTTGAACAAGTAGAGACACTTGGTTGGAAAGGTTGTCAATCATCTTATCAGTATGAGAATACCCTGAGTCGAGCTGAGTATTCATGGCAGTAGGTGACTATAGAGATGAGTGATCCATGGATGACACAGGTTTAGTAGTTGGTAACATATTAGTCATGAATGCAAGTGAGTCATTGGTAGCAGTTGGATTGAGCTTCTCTCTTAATTGACGATCAAAAGCAGCATGCTTCTCATGTTGTTGTAAGTAGGCAAACAACTGTTCATAATTTGTATTTCTCAATCCTTTGTTGAGCGTTACTGCAGTAACAAAGCGATCCCACTCAGGTGACATGTTGTTTACAAACTTAGAATTGAGTTGGATGTTAGGCATTATCATTCGGATCATTCTCATGTCATTTACCAACTTGTGAAATCTGACATAGTAGTCGGTAATGTTTTCACTAGGATTCATTTTGAAATGCTCAAACTCATCATACAACTGAGACTCACGGTCTTCTTTGGTTAGCTCCGATCCAGACAGAAGCATTTTGACATTGTCCCAAACAGATTTAGCATCAGTGTTGAAGTTGATTAGCTTGTACACATCTTTGGGTAACCCTTGTATCACGATGTTCGAGGCTCGAATATCTGCATCATAACGCTTCTTTTCAGCATCACTGAGGTCATTGTAAGTACGTGGCCTGTCAATTCCATGGGTGACAGATCCATCCTCAGCCGTGGAGATAACATCTCTGGTTGTACCCATCTGCATAGGACCTTCATCAATTGATCGTAGAATGTTGTCACCATTTTCTTTACCCAGGCAATAAAGTCTGATTCTTTGTACCCACGATTCATAGTCAGTCCTATCTAGCATAGGAGGTCGGGTATCAGACCCTGCAGCTTGAATGTCATCCGAAATAGTTGCCATGCCAAAATCTTCAAACGGGATTTTACAACTCTTGTGACTTAAACCGAGAAATCGATTCTTTCCCCGGATTTTACTAAAGTCAACAAAAGAAACCGGAAGATATACTCTACGAGTTAAACTTAGAGAGAGATACTGGATGGGTCACAGATTGCACTAAGTGTCAAGTCGCGACAAGTCAAGTTACAATATATCCGATTGAAATTAGTCAAGTCGTATGAGTTAACTCACAATGTCAGATTAATCAAAACGACTTAAGTTACAACAATTCACCAAATACAAATGATTAACCTATCACAAGAACCTCACCACTTAGTTAATTGCCAACAAATTAGAGGTAATCGCTAAAAAGAGGCAAACCGCTAAGTTAAGGTTAGTCTCAATCAATAAGTAATCGCTGAGATGAGTTAAACGCATGATTAGGAAAGGTAACCGCTAGGAGGAGCAAAACGCTAGAATAGGTAATCACCACAAGTTAACCGCAAATTCTGGCAAACCACAAACAGAGTTAATCGCTAGATAAGGTAAACGCTAAACAAAGTAAACCGTTGGAGCAAACCGCTAACAAGTAACCGCTAACCCCAAATGCTAACCCAAACCGCTAACACTAGTCGCTAGTCACAACAGTCCAAAACTGTCACCATCTTGCGTTTTGCTCTTATACCCTATAAAGTACTCGCTAACAAGCTAACCGCTAAAATCAAGAGCAAACCGCTATCAAGAGTGCTAAAGCAGAATAGGAAACAGCTAGAATGAAACCGACCCAAAATCAATCACAACTTCAAATAAACGTTTGATATATCATATCCAACTGAAAAACTATGTAGTACTAACACCAATGATCACAAAAGTACACCTATAACGTATCAAATAACACTAGAAAGATCAAACCAAGATGTTTTCAAAGAAAACTCTTCTAACTCACAAGAACCACACAAAACCACACCAAATCAGATTCTACAAGGCCCTAAGATGAAACCTTGGCTCTTGATACCAATTGTAAGATAAACACTGATGAGGCAAAAAATGAACCGCTTTTAGGGGGTCATTTAAGCCCGGAACTGAATTTATTTGATCAAATATTGCCCTAAGTCGTTCCTTTTGTGATTTTAGGTACTTTGGGAGTGAATTCTAGAAAAGGAAGCATTTTGGACGTTTTTGGAGCATAAAAGTGAAGAAAACGACAAAGACTTAATTTTCCTTTGTAGGAACAGTACCTGACGGCGTCATGAAGGAATTTTTTACGGCGTCAAGAGCAAAATGGATGACGACCCAGAGAAAACATGACGGCGTCAGAAGTAAGGCGTCAAGAGTTATTTTGGTGACAGCCTGGAGCAGAATTACACATGACGGCGTCAGACCCAGATCTAGGCAGTCTGAGAACTTTATTGGTGGCGAGATGACGGCGTCAGAAATTTACTCTTGACGCCGTCACCTCACAAAATCTATATATACTTTTCTATTTTTCATTCATTAAAAGAGGAACTTGTATGGAGAATACTAGGGTCGAACCTAATAAACCTTAGGTAGTTTGTAACAGTATTTTCAAGGGTTTTCACCCCTTGAAACCTTTCATGTTCAATTAAGATAAGTCTTCTTTCAATTCATTCAATATGTCTATGTGTTGTTTGAATATATCTTATGCTTATCTCGATTTTAACATGCTAGGCTAGATCTTTCATGTGTTTGCTTAGATGTAATGAAACCTAGATGTTAATTATAGGTTGATTGCTTGTTTATTGTTGTAATGGATGAATGATTTCAATGTTAGGCTTAAGAAAACTGGCAGATCTCCATTGTGTAACTTGCTTGAACGTCTTAAGAAACATGAACCGATGTGTACTAGGTTTTTATGATTGTATTTAATGCATGAGCGATTTCTAGTGATCCCATGTTAGGAGCTTCTTAGCCGGCTCGACATAGGAGTGAAGTAGGAGCTTATAGGATTGGGGAAGTAAGTACGCCACCCCTGAATGGTATTAAGGAATACAATCCGTCATCCACGCAACTGTAACAAGTAATTAACCTGTAAAAGATATCTAGGGAGTAGTGAAATCTAAGTAAACACAATTCTCCCATATATTGCTCACACCACTAGTTTAAATTAGTTTATTTTCATTTTTATTATTTTATTCTGATTGCATCGTAGTTATTAGGTTAGTTGATTAGCAACTAATTCCGCCCACTCTTCCAATACCCGAGATTTTTAATCGCTTTTATAAAATATAAAAAATACAAAAAGAATCAGCTCTCACCTCTAGACCTAGTTCTTAGGCTTTCTAATCCTAGCGACACTATTCCTGAGTTGAACGATCAATCCCCCGGTACTTGTCACTATACTATACTACAACGATCAGGTACACTGCCTGGTGGGGGTTATAAGCTTCTCGAGATCCTTCGAGAGGTAAAGCCTGGTGCAATTCCCACGCATCAAACACTAAGTTCCAAACATGATAAACAAGGTGGTATGTGGCGATGAGATTAGATGAGGAAGAAGAAGAAAGTTGGAACCTTTGGAGGATGAGAGAAAATAAGAGAATATTAGATTGTAACTAATGAAAGGTCCAACCCTCTCCCTTGGTGGGAGAGGGGTATTTATACAAAGAAATAAAAACGCCCACACCCGGGCTGTGGATCAGGCATACAGTGGGTAAAGACCCGTCCTTCTTCCACGATGTTACTTAAACTAATATTAACTAAATATTAAACTAACTACGAGCTATCTTAATGCTGTTACAACATTTAGGTGATCGAGTCTTTTATAGGAATAATTGTATTCCTAACATAACTCTTCTCCATCTATTAAATATCTTCATATCTTTACAGCACTATGTTTCTGTCCAAACCCTAACTTACTTAACTAACGCGTTTTACACTCAATTCTCTTAACCAACCACCATACTATTATCAACTAATGATTCTAACATGTTTTACTTCATTAATTTACAGAAGTATACAAACCTTAGATTCCATCATAATTAATATTACATGAATTAACGCAATAACTAATTAATTGAATGAAAACTAGTATGAAAAATATACCTTGATCTTGATTTAAGCTTCAAAAACAAAACCCTAAATTTTTCTCCCTTGTGTTCTCCCTTGGTCGACCGTACATGCAAAAGAAAGGGGTGGGGAGGTTTTGATTTTGTATTTATAATTATATTGGATAACCCTTACGGCTTAGAATTGTATTTGGTATCAAATTTGGTTTCCTTTTCTCCCCCTTATCCCTTATTCGGCCGCCCCCTTATATATATATATATATATATATATATATATATATATATATATATATATATATATATATATATATATATATTAAACTTATTTATTACACTCAAAACCTCATACTTTTAATGTTTTATGTACTCCTATAATGAAACCTAACGTCTTTCGCGATAAACCTTAATTTTACGACAACTCGGAAAAATAATCATTTTCAAAATAAAGTTTTCAAAACCGCAAAAACACCAAAACTACACAACTCACTTCTACACCACAAAGGCGATCCAAATGATCTTTCCCAATTTCCATACTTTTCAAATCACAATGACAACCATTTACGCAAAGGGATTTAGTGCTAACTCAAGTACTAATCACACAATAACACTCAATAACACACATATACTCATATATCCACCCAAATCACACCAAACAAAGTTAGTTAAATCGCGACTGTTAGTCTAACGAACCTGTTAAAACCACGGTTGTTACAGTATCAGAAATACGTTTTTAGAATATGCTTAGGTCTGTGGGTTTAGTAGGTTTAATACTCATTTCCATAAATTAAACCCACTAACCAAATATTTTTATTAGGAAAGAAAGCCATTCCTACATTCCAAACCCTTTAACCAAATTCCCCCTAAAAGGTATCTGGATTTATTGGTAGCCAGCCACAACCTACGTGTTCAGATATTTAATAGAAACCACAACCTCTTTATACAAAAAATTGAAGAAAATGTAACAGCAGATTAATAACTTTGTAAAACAAGCAAACTCATATTCAAATCACCATTTGTTAGTTGTAAACTAACCAGCTAAACATTTGATATACAAATACTAAAGAAACACCACGTTGCTTTAACATTGATTCAAGCCTTAAGCATCATCGTTTGAACCACTGCTTGTTTCTGGAATCTGGAATTCAGGACGTGAAACCGCATGGAATACCACACCACAACTAATGCACACGATTTCCTTGTTGATTCTTTCCTTGGAACAGTTAAATTTACGCAGGCACCTCGGACACTCGACCCAAGATATTCCAGTCAGAATGGCATAAGCCTCAAATAAAATCTCACTGGCTCCTTCTACACCAATTACCATATCTTCCCAAAGCTTGATATCATTATTTATTTTGTCAAACCTTTCAAATATTTTCTTAGGTGTAGATGGTTTTTCAAGCCCCAGGATCCCGTACCAATCTGGTTGACCATCAACAATTTTCTCTCTAGAGAGATAAATGTCGATAACAGTAATAAATATCGATATAATATTCAGCCCGGGGGAAACGTTGTTTGCTTTTTGGGCAAACTCTTTAGCTGCAACATAATCTTGTTCTGCAAATTTCAACTTTGCGACCGCCTTGGTCCTAATAGCCATGTCCTGGTAGCTCATGTCCTTGTAGCCCATTATTTGTTGAGAGAAGATATAAAAACGAGATTAACTACTGTGGTTTATGAATTGATTATAGTAAGAATGCATATGTAAAAATAAAAATCTAATTCAGACAAGCGATAATCGTGTCATGTGAATAGTTACTTAAAAGGCTATTATCTTTTCTATGGAGGTGAAGATTTAACGTATCACTAAAACCTCAAGCTTCACTAGCAACATGCATATTGTTTGAAAACATAATCCATTAATCTTTGTTTTTCAACATAAGGGCTGTTGCAATTCGACACAGACAAGAAAAGAGAACAAGATGGGTCAAAGAATAAAAGCCTGCATATATTTTATGGTTTGGGCCAAGTGCTATCAAACCCAATAGATAGTTAAACGGTTATTTTTATTGTAATGTTGTATTTTAGGGTTGCAACACTTTGGTGAATCGTTGTGATTTAACATGAAGCAACGTTTCATCTTGTATAAATAGATTAGGAATTCTCTGTAAACAATTAACCCATTCGATTATTCAATATTAATATAAAGGGTTCAACCCATCTTCTTCCTGTTTCTCTATTTATTTCGATTCTATGATTATACATGAAGTTGTTTGATCAAATACGATCCTGGAAACACTCTTATGAACCTGTTAACAATTGGTATCAGAGCCTAGGGGATTAAACAACAACCATTCATGTTTTAATCATCACTCAAACGAACCAACCATGGATGCCTATTGAAGAAGAATGATTAGAGATGGTTACAACACCAAACCGGTGATTAACCAAGTAGAAGATGAGATGTCGACTTAAAAAGAAAAAAAAAAGAAAAACAAAAGAAAAAAAAAGAAGGCTTTGGTTTGCAGAATTTTTAGATATTGTAGTTTTACTACAACAACCATCAAACCCAGGTTCGGGATGAACCCTACAACCCCGATGGTTGACAAAGGCGGGATGGCAAAGATGATGAGGATGATGATGGTTACTAAAACCTTTACCCAATAAACCAAAAGCCATGAAGATATGATCATCCTGGACTTAAGGAAGATCACAACAATAATGGTGGGAATAACCAGAAATTGTATCAAACGATTGAAGAAATTATATGATTAAAGGAAGGCATCAAGGAACAAGAAGATTGATAAAGAAACAAAGATTAATAGATTAGGGAGGAATATGTTGGAAAACATAATCCACTAATCTTTGTTTTTCAACATAAGGGCTGCTGCAATTCGACACAGATAAGAAAAGAGAACAAGATGGGTCAAAGAATAAAAGCCTGCATATATTTTATGGTTTGGGCCAAGTGCTATCAAACCCAATAGATAGTTAAACGGTTATTTTTATTGTAACGTTGTATTTTAGGGTTGCAACACTTTAGTGAATCGTTGTGATTTTACATAAAGCAACGTTTCATCTTGTATAAATAGATTAGGAATTCTCTGTAAACAATTAACCCATTCGATTATTCAATATCAATATAAAGGGTTCAACCCATCTTCTTCCTGTTTCTCTATTTATTTCGATTCTATGATTATACATGAAGTTGTTTGATCAAATACGATCCTGGAAACACTCTTATGAACCTGTTAACACATATGTACTGATAGAAGTAATCTTCTGTGCGTTCCAATAACCAAAAAAAATGAAAAAAAAAGTGAACATATTACTAAAAGGATTAATTTAACAAACGAATAAATCCCATTTTCCAACCTGTGCAAAAAACTAAGACCTCCGTACATCTAATTGCAGACTTGCAGTAGTAAAATTGCATTGGATCATCTTTCACCAACAGAAATCATTTAATTTCCAAATTTTTTTCAATTTATTCATAGTTGGAACTCTAACTGTTGCATCAGAAGCAGTAATTTCCATATTCAATTTTAATATTATATGTCACAACTCACCATTTCAGGTCATTTCAGGTCATTACGGGAACTTTGGAAAAACACTATTCATAAATCACTATTCATCAAAACACTATTCATCGTTTTACTATTCATCATTTTCGAGGTCATTTTGATATTCTGAGAAACATTTGGGAAATTTACTATTCACTAAACACTATTCATTTCCGGAAAAGTTTTCACCATTCACTTGCATTACTCATTTCATCGTAAATTTAGTTTACGGGTATTCAAATTCGCGTAACCGGATTGGTTTAGGTGCGAATTCATTTCATTAGTGTTGAGAACACTGCATACGGACTGGAGATAGTCTGCATATCATCATAACAGCATTTTCATGTTATACCACTCTCAGGATTTTCAAATTTCTATATTCAGTACATTTAACGTTTTTACGTATAAGTATTTATAGTAAACGTTAACACCCGGTTTATACATGACGAATATATCTAAATATTCCCACGATGGTCCCGACATATTTTTATATCTATTTTAACATCATACAACTTATAACATTCAGTTACCCAGTATTTTGGAAATTTATTTTATTTATAACGTACGCGTATGAATATAACGACGGTTTTCGTGAAAACTAAACAATAATCACCCGATCACTCAGTAAATGTACCCAACATATTTTTAATATGTTTTTAACATTATTATAACATTATTTTCATCCCGGTTAACTTTGTGAACGTTTATTGCTATTAAACCCGGTACCCGATTTTAACGAATAACACGTAATAACACTTAACGTTATACTAATTTCCTAAATAAATACCAAGTACCCCAACCCCCCCCCCCCCCCCCCCCTTGGCTCACCATAACCGGCCACATGAACACCCCTTTAATCTAATACATTAACTTCCTATTACAATATTAATAAACCTCTAAAACTAATACTTAAACAAAATCAAGAATCATTTCTTACACTTTTAACTAAGAAGAAAAATCTTCTCATCTCTTTCTCTCTTCCATAACCCACGACCAAATCCAACACCAAGATCCATCCATTGTTTTTCAAAAGCTAAAGCTACAAAGTTGTTCATTATACTTACCTAATCAAGAATCAAACAAGAAATACACAAGTAATCCAAGGTTTCTAGTCATCTAATCATCTCATTTTATCAAGTAAGTTATCAACTTTATTTTTTCATGGAACATCTTATATTTACTTGTATTTCATGATTTCCATGCTAAAAACCATGTACAACTAGCTAAACCACCATTTATTTTGTCTAAAATGAAACATACAAACCCTAACTTTTTAGTTATGAATCCCCTTGCTATAATAACTTGGTTAGGAGTCCATGGCACCCTAAGAAGGTGTATGGTAGGATTAGATTAGCTATGTGGTGATTACAAGAGGTTTGGTGATGGTAGAAATTAGTTATAAACCTTGAAAACTTGATTTGGAACCTATTTTAGACATGCTGTTCCGTTTTGTAAAAATCTGGAAAATCAGTAAACACCAAGGGAACTTTGGCAAAATTTTTAGAAAATACTTTCAAAAACGAATCCGTAGGCGAAAGAACGGATTAAAAAGAGTTTATAACGAAGGAGTTATGATTTTTGCAAGATTGTTGACGAAAAGTATTTTTCTGAAAATGTTTGCTGTTGGACGTTTTTCATTGGACAAAAAGAGACTTTAGACGTAACCCGGAGGAGCCGAGCTTTCCAAAATATATTACTACACACTAAGACGTAACCGTGGACATAAAGAACAAGTAAAACGGACAAGTAACGACAAAGATATTCACGTTTGAATATCGGCTAAAACCATTTTATATTTGACAGCTTTTAATAAAATTTGGCACAAAAACTACGAAGTACTTTTGTTAGCTAGAAATAATATTAAGTACCAAGCTTTATAACTAAGGTAGTATTAGTTATTACAAGAATGTTTTCATCATTTCAAGGCGATATTACAAGGATTACAACCCGAGGATTTCAACGCTAACATGGAAACATACGATATATATATATAAGTATATATATATTACAACTAGCTTATTATATTTTCTAATAGCAATATTTTTCCAAATTCTTGGATTATATATTTTTAATAACACAAGTGTTTTTCCAAAGACTAGAGTGGTATAGAAACATGAGCATGGACATTCATAACATCATTTGGTGATCTAAATGAGATCATTCATCATTCATTTTAGGTTGCGGCAGATAACCGTGCATTGTTGTCCTTAACATTCCGTTGCATTGTACTATTACTTCGAGGTGAGTCATAGCCCCTACTCTTTTAATTGTTCTATCAACTCTTTGGGGGAGATACATGCTACTACTTGCTTACTTGTACGGATTCACATAACATTATACTTGATTACATTATACTTGATTCCATTATTCTTGATTACATACATACATGATTGATACATGCACACATACTTACTATTATACTTTGGGAAATGGCACCCAGCAACCATGGATACATACATACAGACTTCCAATGGCCCTAGATTAAGTTGCTGGGCACAACCATGGATACATACATACAGACTTCCAATGGCCCCAGATTAAGTTGTTGGACACAACCATTGAGACATACATACAAACATGAGGTCTTCGGATATGAAGTGTAGACTCACTACTAATTGCTTAACTGTTGTTATGAACTTATACATATCTTAATCATATTATATTGTAGCAGTGGGTTGTAAACACACAGGTTACAAGTCTCTTATGGCGGGACTTGCAACTGAGTGGATTTACGATGCCTTTGCTGTGTGAACATTCTTTATAGGCTTTTCATCTGTACTAAGACAAACTCTATGAACTCACCAACCTTTGTGTTGACACTTTTAAGCATGTTTATCTCAGGTTAGGAAGGCGATAGCAGGTTTGTGGAGCTGAGAGTCTTAGGGCATGCTTTTGGAGACTTTCACTTTTATCGTTTACCATTCGATACACTTTAAAAACTTATGTATCATACTACTTTGGGATCTTTGTTTTGTAAACTATGACTTTTATCTATTCGAATGGTAACTTTTCAAAAACGTCTCATTTAGAGGGCGTTTTCTATATCTTGTACTTTGTGACCTGAAGTAGCATCCCTATGACACAGTCTTCCGCTGCGGTATTTTGGGGGTGTTACAGATTGGTACCAGAGCCTTGGTTATAGAGAACTAGGTTGTTTTAGAGTCTAGACTATAACTACATACATGTAGACTCTCCTCCCTATCGCCTTGCACTTTACATACACTTACGCTTGCTGGTAATTTATTTATTTTTGGACCCACGCTATTAGATACTTTGTAGAAACCGTTAGAAACTAGACTTCCCGGTGACTTTAACACTTAAGGGAGAATCTTTTGTTCCTTTGTACTAAGCGTGACATTCCCTAGATGCCCATTTAAGCAACGTCTACCACTGAGATATGTGTGCCTGGTGATATGTACACTTGTGAAAGGAAACATTTATAATTGTGGTGGCCAACATAATTATAAGTGCTTCACGACACACGTGGACATATGACTATGCAGATGTAGATCGGTGTTGGCACAACTTAGGAAACAACTGGTAGCACGGTATTATATATGAGGATGTGAAGTATAGACTTTGGTTAATCAACGGTTTTCCCTCATCTCTGACGTTCACTAAATGTCCTTCCTCTCAGGAAATCATGGCACCAAAGAGAGTGACTCGTAGCTCTGTTCGAGGAGGCGCAACACCAAGGGGTGGAAGGACTGGTGGACGTGGAGGTAGAGGAGGTAGAGGAGCTGCTAATGACACTAGTAACCCAAGTAACGATGGTGGGAGAACTGGTGGACGTGGAGGTAGAGGAGGTGGTCACGGAGTTGAAAACAATGATAATAACGACGGTGGAAATACTGATTTTGAAGCCATCATCGCTCGACAACTTGAAAACTTTCTCCCCACTATTGTCACTCAAGTTGGCGATCATATGAATAACTTGGCAAACCACGAAAGCGGAATTAACAACACCAATGGTATAGGCCAGAATGGTAATGGCAACAACATCATTAGGACTGGATGTACGTATAAGGAATTTACATCATGCAAGCCAATTGATTTCAATGGTGTAGGAGGCGCGTTGGCGTATACTCGATGGGTTGAAAAGATGGAGACGGTGATTGACATTAGTAACTGTGCAGCACATCAAATGGTGAAGTATTCCATGTGCTTACTATCAGGAAAGGCATTGACATGGTGGAATACGCAGATTCAAGCTAGGGGTAGAGCGGCAGCTGTAGGTATGACATGGGACGATTTTAAGGCATTATTGAAAGAGGAATACTGCCCGGATAACGAGATGCAGAAGCTGGAGGATGAACTCTATCATCACTCTATGATAGGGGCTGGACATGCAGCCTACACAGATCGATTCCATGAATTAGCCAGACTAGTTCCACACCTAGTTACCCCTGAGTCCAAGAGGATCGAGAGGTACATATATGGTCTTGTCCCAGAAATTCGTGGGACTGTGAAAACAACTGAGCCTTCTACAATTCAGAGTGCAATATTGAGAGCAGGGACTCTAACAGATGAGATGGTTAGAAATGGAAGCTTGAGGAACAGTGATAAAAGGAAGGGAACAAGCGAGTCAAACAAGCAAATGGGCACAATAGCTGACAACAAAAGGGCAAGGACCTTTGTGGCAACTAATTCTGGTCAGAAAGAGTATTTAGGCCCGCATCCTAAATGTACGAAGTGTAACTTTCATCATCAAAAGATTTCGCCCTGCCGTGTGTGTGCATTTTGCAGACAGTCTAGTCATTTTACAAACCAGTGTAGAGAACTAGCAAATGTGGGCAATATGACGAACAACCAAAGGACATGCTATGAGTGTAACAGCCCGGATCACTTTCGGAACAACTGTCCTAAGTTGAAAAGAAATCTTAACCAAGGAGGCAATCGTCCAAACATAGCAGCAGCAATTGAAGGGCCACGAGATGAGGCCAATGAGATTCCACCCGCAATTGGCAGAGCTTACTTCTTAGGAAATCCTATCACCCAACATGTCCGCGGTAGCATAACGGGTACATTCTCTTGAACAACTATCGTATTTTAGTAGCACTTAAGTCTTAATATAGGACTTATACACAACATTGACTAATCTGAGACCTAGCAGCATTAACCTTAGTCATACTAACATTAGTAATTTGATTAGTGTAAGCAATTCCAAAGTCGAGCCAATCTTTCAAAAGATCTTTTTCAAGGATGTTGAATCCAGACCTTGATTTTTAGCTTGGTTCTAGTGACTGTTCTTGTTTGATTGGGTTGCGAAAATCAAGCTAAAAGTTAAAGTCATCACTCAAACCGATTTAGCCTAATCTCATGACTGTTCTTGTTTGATTGGGTTGTGGGATTAAGTGAAAATCGGTTACCTATAGGATTAACCTAAAGGAGGTCTTTTGAGGATTAAGCTCGGGATTGGGAAGGTTTGCCTCATCAAGTCTGACCACGAGAACATACCTAGTTGGATAGAAACCCACATACATAAGCTTTGACACATTTAACTGATTAACATTAACTGAACTTCGGGACGAAGTTCTTTTTAGAGGGGAAGACTGTCACAACTCACCATTTCAGGTCATTACGGGAACTTTGGAAAAACACTATTCATAAATCACTATTCATCAAAACACTATTCATCGTTTTACTATTCATCATTTTCGAGGTCATTTTGATATTTTGAGAAACATTTGGGAAATTTACTATTCACTAAACACTATTCATTTCCGGAAAAGTTTTCACCATTCACTTGCATTACTCATTTCATCGTAAATTTAGTTTACGGGTATTCAAATTCGCGTAACCGGATTGGTTTAGGTGCGAATTCATTTCATTAGTGTTGAGAACACTGCATACGGACTGGAGATAGTCTGCATATCATCATAACAGCATTTTCATGTTATACCACTCTCAGGATTTTCAAATTTCTATATTCAGTACATTTAACGTTTTTACGTATAAGTATTTATAGTAAACGTTAACACCCGGTTTATACATGACGAATATATCTAAATATTCCCACGATGGTCCCGACATATTTTTATATCTATTTTAACATCATACAACTTATAACATTCAGTTACCCAGTATTTTGGAAATTTATTTTATTTATAACGTACGCGTATGAATATAACGACGGTTTTCGTGAAAACTAAACAATAATCACCCGATCACTCAGTAAATGTACCCAACATATTTTTAATATGTTTTTAACATTATTATAACATTATTTTCATCCCGGTTAACTTTGTGAACGTTTATTGCTATTAAACCCGGTACCCCGATTTTAACGAATAACACGTAATAACACTTAACGTTATACTAATTTCCTAAATAAATACCAAGTACCCCAACCCCCCCCCCCCCCCCTTGGCTCACCATAACCGGCCACATGAACACCCCTTTAATCTAATACATTAACTTCCTATTACAATATTAATAAACCTCTAAAACTAATACTTAAACAAAATCAAGAATCATTTCTTACACTTTTAACTAAGAAGAAAAATCTTCTCATCTCTTTCTCTCTTCCATAACCCACGACCAAATCCAACACCAAGATCCATCCATTGTTTTTCAAAAGCTAAAGCTACAAAGTTGTTCATTATACTTACCTAATCAAGAATCAAACAAGAAATACACAAGTAATCCAAGGTTTCTAGTCATCTAATCATCTCATTTTATCAAGTAAGTTATCAACTTTATTTTTTCATGGAACATCTTATATTTACTTGTATTTCATGATTTCCATGCTAAAAACCATGTACAACTAGCTAAACCACCATTTATTTTGTCTAAAATGAAACATACAAACCCTAACTTTTTAGTTATGAATCCCCTTGCTATAATAACTTGGTTAGGAGTCCATGGCACCCTAAGAAGGTGTATGGTAGGATTAGATTAGCTATGTGGTGATTACAAGAGGTTTGGTGATGGTAGAAATTAGTTATAAACCTTGAAAACTTGATTTGGAACCTATTTTAGACATGCTGTTCCATTTTGTAAAAATCTGGAAAATCAGTAAACACCAAGGGAACTTTGGAAAAATTTTTAGAAAATACTTTCAAAAACAAATCCGTAGGCGAAAGAACAGATTAAAAAGAGTTTATAACGAAGGAGTTATGATTTTTGCAAGATTGTTGACGAAAAGTATTTTTCTGAAAATGTTTGCTGTTGGACGTTTTTCATTGGACAAAAAGAGACTTTAGACGTAACCCGGAGGAGCCGAGCTTTCCAAAATATATTACTACACACTAAGACGTAACCGTGGACATAAAGAACAAGTAAAACGGACAAGTAACGGCAAAGATATTCACGTTTGAATATCGGCTAAAACCATTTTATATTTGACAGCTTTTAATAAAATTTGGCACAAAAACTACGAAGTACTTTTGTTAGCTAGAAATAATATTAAGTACCAAGCTTTATAACTAAGGTAGTATTAGTTATTACAAGAATGTTTTCATCATTTCAAGGCGATATTACAAGGATTACAACCCGAGGATTTCAACGCTAACATGGAAACATACGATATATATATATATATATATAAGTATATATATATTACAACTAGCTTATTATATTTTCTAATAGCAATATTTTTCCAAATTCTTGGATTATATATTTTTAATAACACAAGTGTTTTTCCAAAGACTAGAGTGGTATAGAAACATGAGCATGGACATTCATAACATCATTTGGTGATCTAAATGAGATCATTCATCATTCATTTTAGGTTGCGGCAGATAACCGTGCATTGTTGTCCTTAACATTCCGTTGCATTGTACTATTACTTCGAGGTGAGTCATAGCCCCTACTCTTTTAATTGTTCTATCAACTCTTTGGGGGAGATACATGCTACTACTTGCTTACTTGTACGGATTCACATAACATTATACTTGATTACATTATACTTGATTCCATTATTCTTGATTACATACATACATGATTGATACATGCACACATACTTACTATTATACTTTGGGAAATGGCACCCAGCAACCATGGATACATACATACAGACTTCCAATGGCCCTAGATTAAGTTGCTGGGCACAACCATGGATACATACATACAGACTTCCAATGGCCCCAGATTAAGTTGCTGGACACAACCATTGAGACATACATACAAACATGAGGTCTTCGGATATGAAGTGTAGACTCACTACTAATTGCTTAACTGTTGTTATGAACTTATACATATCTTAATCATATTATATTGTAGCAGTGGGTTGTAAACACACAGGTTACAAGTCTCTTATGGCGGGACTTGCAACTGAGTGGATTTACGATGCCTTTGCTGTGTGAACATTCTTTATAGGCTTTTCATCTGTACTAAGACAAACTCTATGAACTCACCAACCTTTGTGTTGACACTTTTAAGCATGTTTATCTCAGGTTAGGAAGGCGATAGCAGGTTTGTGGAGCTGAGAGTCTTAGGGCATGCTTTTGGAGACTTTCACTTTTATCGTTTACCATTCGATACACTTTAAAAACTTATGTATCATACTACTTTGGGATCTTTGTTTTGTAAACTATGACTTTTATCTATTCGAATGGTAACTTTTCAAAAACGTCTCATTTAGAGGGCGTTTTCTATATCTTGTACTTTGTGCCCTGAAGTAGCATCCCTATGACACAGTCTTCCGCTGCGGTATTTTGGGGGTGTTACATTATATATATATATATATATATATATATATATATATATATATATATATATATATATATATATATATATATATATATATATATATATATATATATATATATATAAATCCAGAGAAAAATTCCAGTTTTCAATACTCTTTGAATCAGATACCACACACTCCCTTGAGGTCAATCCAATCTAAATAACAAAATTACGCTTATCGCAATTTTGACCAACAGATTGTAAGCAAATATTTATAATAATAAAAAACCTTAGAGACTCACTACAGTTATAGAAAAATTGCCACATGACCACATTCGAATAAAATTTGAAAAATCTGGCTATATGGTTAAACATAAAAATTGTGCAAGGCAAAGATAAATTTGTCAGAGCAGCACAAATTAAAGGCAATTAAAATCAGCAGTGAACCTTTGAAATCGAGGTCTTGTTGGAGTAGTTGTTGAATCGTGCTTTCGCTCTAGAAACCTGTTTGTTGGATTTCTTCCAACAACCACATTCAAATAGAGTTTGGAAAATATGGCTATACGAATAAACACAGAAATAGTACAAGGAAAGAGAAATTCTTCAACAGATCCATATACCTAACCAAAAAGGGGCAAAAAACCTATCTAAATCATAATAAATTTATAGAAGCTGTGTAATTCGAATTTTATAAATCAATAAAATACATGAAATCTTAAAAAGAACGAAGAGAAAGAACTCTCCTTTTTCGCCTTCTTTACCCGATATGCTCTTCACAGCAAATTTTGAAGTCTTAAAAACCCTTAAAAATCCCAATGTAGCATGGCCATAACAAGTTTAATAGCTAAATAACAACAATTAAAACAAGTAAATAGCAAAGTAAAGAGCTAAATCACAAATGTAACTATTTAATTGGCATTTACCTCAACCAATTTTTTGCATAACCCCTAAGATGTATATTACTATATAGTTGTGGTTCATGAACCTATTAAATTTTCTAACATTGATGAATAGATAAATCTAAATAATAAAGTAATTATGAAAGTTTTGAAAATTATATAAATTTCCTGACAGATTTTGTGTTGCATAAGTTTTGTAAATGCATGTATTAGTACATAAAGAGCTTTGCATTATTACCTCAACACATTAAACAATGGACAACTACCCGATTAATCCTGAGCTAAAAATAGAATTCTCATTAATGTGTTGGCATATTTTTTATGTTCACATTATGTAACCCTTTTCATCTTTACTCAAGAATCTATGGGTTGTCGAAAATTACCACCAAATATACTTAAGGTCACATGTATGTCCATACAACCGTAGTTAAAATGAAACCAAAAACAAGACTCGATGTCATCTAATTTGAGGAATGTGTAAACCGAAAATCTTGATAACTTTCACATGTAAATCATTTTCATCCTATTCTTAATGAAAATACGCATAAACACATTGGTAATAAAGCAAAGCTCTAAAAACTCTAACAAATTTAATGCGAAAGCCAAAAATAACTTTCATTGTTACCAAATGGCGATTTTGTAAATTCTAACTCATTGATTGATCACTCCACAACAAACGTAACAATTATATGTTAGTAATTTTATTCTCATCAACTATTTTAGGTAATTGCGATTTACTAGAGACCTATGGGATTCATATCATACTCAGCTGTGAGTTAGGGAAGTGTGGAGTGCACACTTCCTTGAGCACATTAAAGATGTTGGTCGTGTTGATTAATTTGTTATCTTTCATCGTCCATCATCCAATCAAGCCCAAAAGCTTGTACATTTTCGGCATTTGCACTCCCAAGTATCTAAAACTCAAATAGAAGCAATTTAGGGCAATATATGATCAAAAGTACACAAGCTTAGAGGCTAAATGACCCTTAAAAAACGTACGAAATTACACATCATTAGTAAAATTAAAATTTATGATTGAGAGCAAAGATGGTGAACTAGTTTTCTCTAGATATCAATGAGATAATAGTCTAACATGACCGAATGGTACCAAAACTAACTAGATGATACAAAAACAAAAGCTAACCGATAAATGATCCTCAAAGAACACAACAATCCATATTTCATAGTATGGGAGTGTTTGTTTAAGCTAATTTTCGGGCTTATGTGCTTATTTGAGTTGGCTTATATCCCATACGTCAATATATTTTTGGCAATTTTTTTGTTTATGGCTTATTTCTCATATTTAAGTCGTAATAAGCTGGGTAAAAAAACCTCAAGTATCCGCGGTAAGAGAAAGAAAAACACAACACCGTGAACACGATATCAAGATATAAATGTAAATGATGTTTGCAAATATCATAATTGAATGGTTACAAAAATAATATAAATAGAGATCGCATATCATATGTAAATATTGGTACGCAAACATAAATATTGAAAAATGGAGAAAAGATACCCAATAAAATTCTAGGATTCATGGGTTTAAATGTAATTTCCCATAAAATTAAAAGACCATTTTTCATTTTTTTCCCATTTTTAATTAGTTTTGCTACTAAGTTTGCACTTTTTACACGTTGTATTATCAGAGAAGTTTAAATTTTCCTAATGTAAAAACAAAAATTTAATCTAGGTCTAAGGTTGATATGTGATATCTAAATCGACTTACTACTGAATATAGAAATTCCCCTAAAGACTGCGAGTACTCAAATGCGACCTATGCCCTCTTGCGCGGATGCAATACGGGTCCTGAACTACGGAAAAGCATCATAACTGAATCATATGTGCCCAATACACTACATGCTCCATATGAGAGATCTCTAATCCAATCTCATATTAGCATAAACTAAATGGGAGTTTCTCTGGTGCAATTTAAGCACAATTATATCTACAACTGAATCTGAACCGAAACTACTCCTGAAACTGATTATCAAACTAACGTTAACATGACTGACTAGCTCTAGTTATATTATCATTAGCTACTTGTTCGAACATAACTAATAATCTATTCGTGTACCTGTTCATACTTGATTGCTATTCTAATTTGCCACCATAAAATCTTTTATACGCTGTATAAACACTTGTCTATACGCTGTATAGGGTTGCAGAAGCTTAAACCCGCACTTTGTCAAATTTTGTAGCGTACCATTCCGCAACACTTGAGACTATACTTAGAACTTCTAAAATACAAAATAACATTTATGGTTCCACTACATCTACTCATACTCATGTACTTGCTAAACTTTTTCACTAATCATGAGACATACATAATAACATGAATAAAACTACTAAACCGTTACTCACCTTATTTGGTTTAAGTGATCCTCTTATATTCACTGGACTTCCGAGACCATATAAACACTTGATATACATTCTATCATCTGTAGAACCTGCTACTACATTGTTAACACATAAACTTCATCTAATTCTACTAACTTGCTCTCTTTTAAGACCTTGTGCCAAACACTTCATTCAACATCATAACCATAATAAAGTCATCAATATCATCAAATAACTCATAATATCTAAACATTTACTTTTCTAATTATGTAACATAATCATCCCTAAATCGTAAAATATGATAACTTTGTCTATTATCTTCAGTGAAGTGCATAACCTCATATTTGTCTAGTATCTACAGTGATGTGCATAACCTCATATTTATGGTTAAAATTGTCACACCCCCAAAATCGGGTCCAGCGGAAGCATACATGTAGCTGGGGTGTAACTCAATTGGTATTACAACAAAAGTTCAAAAATGGTTTTCACTTGAATCATTTAGAATAAAATAGTTTAATCAAAATGTTTAATTTACATTGTTAAAAGTAGTGCGGAAGTAGGCCCTTAAAATAGTTTAAAACGGTCCCCAAATGAATAATCAGAGTCTTCTATGACCATGCCATGCCCTGCCAAAACCTCCTGTAGCATGCCATTGCTTAATACATGAAAATACATGCTAAAGTGTCAACACAAGGTTGGTGAGTTCATAGAGTCTTGTGAGAAAGAATATAGTGCATATGGATGAAGATGTCCCAGCAAAGGCATCGTAAAACCACTCAGTTCCAAGTCCCGCCATAAGAGACTTGTAACATGTGTGTTTACAATCCACTGCCAAATGTGTTTTGGTTTGTATGAACAAAATAATGCTTGAATCTCAATTCAAAGATAAGTGTAGCAAAACCGCTATATAAACAATTTTAACAATGAGGTTATATAAACAATGCTGACAATCCCATGAAATGCTGGTAATCAAACATACCAATGAAATGCAGGTAATCAACCATGTAAAGCGAGTAATGCGTTTAAGTAAAACGAGCATGTATTCTCCCCCAAAGAGTTTACAAAACAATTAAAATAGTAGGGGCTATGACTCACCTGGTGCGATAGCTACGATGACAAAAGTGGATACACAGAAATGAGGTTCGATCTCTAACCGAAACCTAATATGGATGATACGGTCTAATGTAAGAAATGAAATGATACTACACATGCAAATACGTATGTTATCGATACCACTTGTTAGTTTTGAAAATAACGCTTATCGTCGAAAAATACGTTTTTGACGTCTCGTTAAATTAATAACCACCTTTCGTATAAATATATTGAAACGGTACTCTACGATCCTCGTTTGGTGTTCTATCGGCAAATATAAGGTTTTCGACGAAAAATGACACTTTTCATAACTTGAAAAATATGGCCAAAGTGGTCTAGCAAAACTAGTCACAAAATGGTGAATATTAAGAGTTAAGAAAGAAGCTCAGTAGTTTTAGAAAGACTTTCACCTTAACTAAAAAGTCATAGAACTGAAGTTTGTCCATACGGGTCTCGATCATAAAGATATATAGCCATGAATTAAGGTGTTTGGGCTGTTTCGGCAGAATCTGGGCAGTTTTCGGGAAAGTTTCGAAGTCCATAAGTTTTTGTCAAACGGGTGGATGTTTTGGAAACTAAGCTGGGTGAACAAACTTTTTGTCAATGATGTAAATTTTCCAAAAATGAGTTTATCAATGAGTAAATTGGCTCGCAACATGATGTATTACAAAAACTGTTTCTACACAGTAATATTTTGCTAAAAAGCTGATGGAAATAAATAGAGTTTCGTCGATTTTGAAACGTGTATATCTTGGTCGTTATAAGCTTGTTTTCTACGTTCTTTATATCCCCGGAATCGTGGAACAACATACTAATATATTTTTGATAAGTCGGGATGGCTAGATCAAGTTTTACACCTCAGATTGGCCCTTGAAAATCGTGGGACAGCAAGTATAATTTTCAGAAAATAGTTTTCGTCGTTTAAACTTGCAAAAATCATATCTCCTTCGTTATAAACTCGTTTTAATCCGTTCTTTCGCCCACGGCTTCGTTTTTGAAAGTATTTTCTAAATCTTTAGCCCAAAGTTACCCTGAATCCCCTGATTTTTCTGGATTTTACAAAATGGGACAGCAACATTTATATAGTGGCTAAAATTCATTTTTCTTGTTTAATACATGTCCAAATCCACTCCAATCACCACAAATCTAGTCTAATCCTACCATACACCTTCTTAAGGTGTCATGGGTTCCTAAACATCACCAACCTTGGTGGGTTTCATGGGGATAATCATAGGTTAATTATAATCTCATAATAATTAAGAAATACTTGAGAAGTGATATATATAACATAACTACTTGCATATTTAACCAATATACCATGAAAATACAACATGTTACTAATGAAATGAAGGTAATAGATGATGAAAAATAACACTTGAAGCTTACTTGAATATATATGAAGTTTGATGAGAAATGGATTAAGAAACCTAGGTTTTTATTACAAAACCCTAACAAGGAAAGAAAGTAGAGCTTGATTAACACTTGATCTTCAAAAATTGATGGACTTTGGTCTTGAATCAATTTTGGGTCGTGGGTTTGAGATGAGGAAGAAGAGAAAATGGTTTTTGCTTGTAAAAATGATAAGTTTAGATGTTTTAGATAAATATCTAGAGGTTGATGACATAATTGTAAATAAAGGGTCAAGTGGAAGTAACATGGTGAGGGGGGGGGGGTGCGCATGGTTGATGAGTATGTAGGAAAATTGTTAATATCTAGTTCACGGAGTCCGTGTTGGTTCCGTTAATCGCTTAACGTAAAGTTTTAAACCGCGAAACGTAAATTCGGGTGTCGTAAAAATATGAAACTTGAAAGAATGACTAAACTTGTCAAAATACTCCATGATGAAATATAAAATGAATGGTAAGTTCCATCGGGTTGCTTAAACGCTGTTAAAACTGGAAACGCGGATTTAAAAACGCGTAATTCACGTAAAACGCTGAACTGGAAAACGTAAAATTTCAAAACTTTTAGAATTGTCGTAAAATGAGATAAAATCATATTTCTATCGTTTATAATGTTTTATGGACATATCGGGATGCTGGAACGACGTTTAAACCCAAAAGTAAATCTCGGACACGGCTTCGTGATTTTTGCAGAAATGATCCGACGAGCGCCAAACTCTCGGATTACCGTTAAAATAGTTTAACTTACGAGAATATGAAATAAAAATTTCGGAGATGAATAGTGAAAGTGAATAGTAACTGATGAATAGTAACTTCCCGAAATAAAAATGAAATTTCGACATGTGAAAAAGGACATGAAATTACGAGTTGTGACATTCTTCCCCTCTAAAAGGAACTTCGTCCCGAAGTTCAGTTTGTGTTAGTCTCTGAAGTGGTATTGGTGAAAAGATGATGATATTCGAGAATTCCAGCGAACTTTCACGATAGGAATTTGACTTTGCTTCAACTGTTTGACCTCACGGTCCATGATTTCTACTGATTACCTCTACAAGGTTTAAGTCTGACGGCCACTAGGCCTACATGTCTGAAATATTAAATAGTCCAGTGTTGGGTCCAGTGTATATCGGGTTTAACTTCCCCAATTTTTCTGAATGGTATCATGCCTTTCCTAGGCAGAACTTTCAACATGACTCTGCCACTAACTTGGAATTCTAATGGTTTATAACTTATCAAACTTGTAACTGATTCTTGATTTGTAGGAAATTCCTGGTTATTTCATGAATGCTTACTAGACTAGTGAGTTGGGCTTTTCCAAATGTAGGTAAATCCATACCCAATAAATGCAGGTAACTCTATACCCAATAAATGCAGGTAATCCATACCCAATAAATGCAGGTAACTCTATACCCAATAAATGCCGGTAATCCATACCCAATAAATGCAGGTAACTCTATACCCAATAAATGCAGGTAATCCATACCCAATAAATGCAGGTAATTCATACCCAATAAATGCAGATAATCCATACCCAATAAATGCAGGTAACTCTATACCCAATAAATGCACGTAATCCATACCCAATAAATGCACGTAATCCATACCCAATAAATGCAGGTAACTCTATACCCAATAAATGCAGGTAATCCATACCCAATAAATGCAGGTAACTCTATACCCAATAAATGCAGGTAACTCTATACCCAATAAATGCAGGTAATCCATACCCAATAAATGCAGGTAACTCTATACCCAATAAATGCAAGTCTCCCTATGTTTCCATCGTTCTCTAATTCTAACCATTGGTCTGAAGATGATAGGTGGTGTGGTTCCAAACGAAACTTAATGAAATCGCTAGGAGTTTGAGGTGAATCAAATTCCTCTATTAGAAATAATTGAAATGGGTATCATGAATCTTGTAGAAGAACTTACAAGGTTAAGTCCGTCAAAAGGTGTTGTTGAAAATAATAGATTAGGATAAGGTTGTGGTCCTCCGCAAGATGTCATGAATTTAGTCTTTCTCTAACTACGCTGCTTAGTCTCCATTACTAAGATTTTCCCCAAGCTCTATGTCATCAAACCACAAAATCCTAAATGTATAAGTGATGTGATATAGTGATTGATTTACCAAAGATCGATGTTTAAAATTTCTTAGCATCCAGTAGTTTTGTAAAAGATTAACCAAAAGGAATTTGCTTGTCAAAATAAGTGCCTCAGAAAAGTATTTCTTACAAGATACATGTTTTGTATAACGGTAGTTTGGAGAAAAATCCCTTTAAAAGTGAAAGTATTAAGAGTATAAAATAGACAGGTAGGTATGTCTGCACAAATGCATAGATGTCTAACATTTAGTTCCTGAGGTTGAATAATACCTATTGGTGGGTACTAGGCAAAACTACACGCATAAATATTCAAACTAACTTAAGTCTTGAAATGATTTATCGTTGAAATTTGTCATCACATTGGCAAAATATATGTTCATGTCTGATCCCTTTCTTGGTATGAAATTTGTCATCACATTGGCAAAATATATATTCAAACTAACTTAAGAGCTCGTTTAAGCTAACAAGCCTAATCGAGCATGATCGATACCTGAAGTTGGAGATTAAGGCCATTTATGCAACAACCTTCATTTAAAGCTTGAGCTCAGACTCAACCAAGAGTCTAGTTTTTCTGTGCCGAACTCAAGCAATTTACAAACATCTTAACTCTAAGCATCTTAACTCACTTGCACCCCATAAAGCTAACTAAATAGTTGTTTGAACTCAATTACACCAATAATATTTCATATATTATAGTTGTCTATTAAAACACATTCACATTTAAAATGCAATATAACCAAGCTAGATATAAAAACACAAATATAATACCAAATAGCATACATTGGGCACTACATCACTCGTTTATCCTTTGTTTACAAAACATAACAAAATGATAGGATATTATGATCTTGATCTTGCAAAGACAAAACAATCTCAAGTGAATCTCGAACTTAACAGCATTAGATTGGATATTGTTTAGATACTTCATGTAAGATCACAAAATGTTACATGATTAGGAGTTCCCACATATTTTGTCTTGGCACATCTTTCGTTAGTTGATATGGATGTTGAAACCAATCACTGCCAAACAACTATCACTGATGATCTTTAATGGCTTATTCTGCTTTTTTTATGTTACTCAAGTATTCCATTTTTAAATATATATTGAAGACCATGTTTCTTAAAAAAGATTATAAGCCTAATAATGATAATTTAAGTACTTTTTACAGTAATATTTAAATTTGAAACATATTGCTTGATCAATGGCTCTTAACCTATTCTGCAACTTGTTATTTCATATGAAAAAAGTTCCATAACAATTATAACAAGTTAACAAATAAACCAATTCTTAATCAGTTAATTATTGTATATTTTGTTTTATTAATATATTTAACTTCAGGTCCGTAAATATAAATAATATGACAAGATTGTTGATCTAACACTGTAACACGCATGGTTTAATACAACTTCATTAGTAATACACTTTCCAATCCGTCTCAAAATGATTATTCACCAACACAAAATACACGGTTTAAGAAAAACACAATCATTGCAAGTTTGTCTTTTATACTTTTACAGACGAAAGTTTTACACTGAACTAATTAATTTATTACTTCTTTAAAGGTTGTAACAATAACTTAAATTAGTTAATATCGTAAACTTGATCTAAATTTTTTTATCTATTTTTTAAAATGTACAATTAAATTTATGACAACTTAAAAATGTTAACAATAAAATTGGGAGGGAAGTAGTATATTATATTAAGACGTTAACACTTTGTTTTCGAGTATCACTTAAGGCAAACAAGGAATGAAAATGAAAAGAAACACAAAATGTTGTGTTTTTTAGTAGTACTTAAGAAAGAAAAGAAAAGTAAAAAGAGAGAAAAATAGTATGATTTGATTGATTTTTAAAAATGTTTCCTCCAAAAAAATTAGTTAAAAAAATTTGTAAACAACGATGAACTTGACTAATCAGTTACGTGGTGGTTCAGGTTCAGTTGTTTTTTATAACCATTTGAGTCTCAATCACATAAAAAATTCAGACACCATCATTTATTATTTTCCGATATCAAATTTTGATTTAGGTTATCTACTTTTCACGTTTAAGACAGATTTGGATTATTTTGACTCCATTCTTTTAAAAATGTTTATAAACCTCATCCTAAAACCAAGAGGCTGTCTTGGTGAATCGATAAGACTCAATCCCATCGCAGTATGGTGGATACTTAGGACAAAGTGTGAGAATGTAGGTCACCTTTTTAAAAAAGAGATTTATATAAATGTCACCTAACTTTATAAGATAATTAACAATGCATTTAAACAGACATAACGCCACTCTCTAATAAACCTAAGACACAGATAAGTCATATCTAGGAAATAAACTAAGTAAAACAAATATTTTTGCGTCCCTTAACGATGCCTAATGCGCATCAGGGCATTGCAAAACATGAGTGTTGTTAATCTGCCCCTTTTTGATCGTCATTTGAGTTTCATCAAATTCCGCCAACAAACACAACTTCAATAAAATTGCAATAGTGAAGAGTGATGAAGTTACCATCCTCTTCAAAGAGAAATATCACATTCTTTGGGCAAATAATTATTAAGAGTTCTTACACATTTTTAGACAATATACCGATAACATATATTACCGTCGTTAACTTAAGTCAATCTATCAAACGTGGCACATGTTGGGGCATATTCAAATAACACTTGTTATCCTTTTATATTAAAGGTGCATATAATTAACGCTAAATTAAGCCAAAATTTTACCTTAACCAAATACATTTTCTGCATTAATTAACTTAAACTTTCTTTTTGGCTATACTATAGTGTGTGCCCCAGTGGTCACATGTTACCCAAAGTTTTGTCTAAAATACACCACCAAAATAATTTTAAAAGGTGTTTAGATAATCAGCAGCAGGAGTCTACAGGTTCAGCTGTTTAATAGAAACCACAGTCTCAAAAAATTGAGCAAAATGTAACATCAGAATAGCATCTGTAAGACACAACCAAACACATATGCAAGTCACCATTTGTACATAGTCAACTAACCAGGTAAACATTTAAGATACAATAGCAAAGAAACACTTCACAAACTTGCTTCGTCATTTGATTCAGATTTTATGCATCATTGTTACCCACTAACTAAAAGCGAATGAAGTCCTTATAACGAATGAAGTCCTTATACTTGGACGGTCGCACAATAGTCCTTGAGCTCCTTCTGATCTTGTTAGCTTGCCCTTTAACAGAATAACGATTGCTTGATCTCTTATCATCCTCATATAAACTACTGCTTGCAGTTTCCTTCGGGGACTCAGATATATGTGAAATAAATTTGGAAAACTCACCACAGCCAGTGCAAAAAATTTCCTGGTTCAATCTTTCCTTCTAACAGCTAAACTAATGCAGACACCTGGGGCACTCAATCCAAGAAGATGTTCCTGCAGAGCGGCGCAAGCCTCCACTAAAATATCTCTGGCTCCGTCTACACCAATCACTGAATATTTCCCAAGCTTGATATCATTGTATAGTTTGTTAAATCTTTCAAATATTTTCTCGGGTGTAGCTGATTTTTCCAGCCCAAGAATCCCGTACCAATCTGGTTCGTCATCGACTATTTTCTCTCTAGGGAGATAAATGTCTATAACCGTAATGAATGTTGACAATAAACTCAGCCCAACGAAAAAATCTTTTGCTTTTTGGCAAAGTTTTTTAGCTCCAATGTAATTGTATTCTGCAAATTTTCTCTCGGTTAAGTCCCGGTACCTAATGGCCATGTCCTTGAGATGGTCCATTATTTCCTGACATAGGATATAAAAAAGCGATGATAATTGTTAGTTAGGATGATCACAAAACAAATGAGTTTAACTTCTGTAGTTTATGGATAATCTTGTAAAAATGCATGCCCAGAAAAATAAAATCTAATAGGGAAAAGTGGGTATGTCATGATCTGAAAAGTAATTTAGATAGGCTATTATCTTTTCTATGGTACTTAAAGTTTAATGTATCAATAAAAACCTCAAGATTCACTAAAATCTTCTGACTGAAAGGATAACTGAAACATCGCTGATCGTTATTCAATTTAAGAGTCAATATACTACGGAAGCTACTTAAAACCTAAACATTAACATAGACTATACAATTTTCAATAGCTCATATCTCGTCATTATGGTCTGTGCTTCGTCTTACTTGGTCATTTTCTTTGAACATATCTATTGTTCATAACAGGGGATATATACAACGAATTAGCTAGCTCGTGCGTTTGTATGTAAAACACCACATTCGATGATGCCGTGAAAAATATAACATTCTTAATAGCAAACAATGCGCATGAGCTGTATCCTTAATGAGTTGAAAAGCTATAAATGTAATTAGATACAAATCTTATAGAAATGGATCTTGTAAACTGAAGATCGGGTAGCCTTGTGCTAACCCGCGTTAACTTTAGTTAGATTAGCAAGCCGGATCCAATACATATCACAACATTAATGACACATGCATGAAATCGTATGCTAGAACACCACTATGAACATACATATAGAATCAATATGAAAATATTCACATCACCCTCGGGAAACACTCAGCACTTAAAAGAAGATACTAGCACACATCTCAGTTTTGGAAATCAACACGAAACTCGCATTGATTTGTGACATCTAATATTAATGTATAGCTCAAACATAATTGTTGTTGATGCTGAGCACTCAAATAATAGAGTAGGCATAACATGTAATATGTCTGTAGTTAGTATGTGGAGGTAATTGAGTATCTATAATAAGCTTATATTTGAGGGATACATAGACTATTTAAGTACCTTAAATGTAATTACTGAAATAAACTTCCCCATGAAAAGGATAAATCATTGTAGTTCTATGTTTCATTAACTTATATATGTTGTGTCTTGCACACTGTGATATCGGTTTAGGGAAATAGAACTATGTTTTAATAAACATGCACGATCTTTATCAGATAATTGTTAGTTAGGATGATCACAAAATAAATGAGTTTAACTTCTGTAGTTTATGGATAATCTTGTAAAAATGCATGCCTAGAAAAATAAAATATAATAGGGAAATGTGAGTATGTCATGATCTGAAAAGTAATTTAGATATGCCATTATCTTTTCTATGGAGTTGAAGGTTTAATGTATCACTAAAAACCTCATGATTCACTAAAATCTTTTGACTGAAAGGATAACTGAAACATCACTGATCGTTATTCAATTTAAGAGTCAATATACTACGGAAGCTACTTAAAACCTAAACTTTAACATAGACTATACAATTTTAAATAGCTCATATCTCGTCATTATGTTCTGTGCTTCGTCTTACTTGGTCTTTCTCTTTGAACATATCTATTTTTCATAACAGGGGATATATATAACGAATTAGCGAGCTCGTGCGTTTGTATGTAAAATACCACATTCGATGATGCCGTGAACAATATAACATTCTTAATAGAAGACAATGCGCATGAGTTGCATCCTTAATGAGTTAAAAAGCTATGAATGTAATTAGATACAAATCTTATATAGAAATGGATCTTGTAAACTGAAGATCGGGTAGCCTTGTGCTAACCTGCGTTAACTTTAGTTAGATTAGCAAGCCGGATCCAATGCCCATTACAACATTAATGACACATGCATGAAATCATATGCTAGAACACAACTATGAACATACATATAGAATCAATATGAAAATATTCACATAACCCTCGGGAAACACTCAGCAATTAAAACAAGATACTAGCATACATCTCAGTTTTGGAAATCAACACGAAACTCACATTGATTAGTGACATCTTGTGACACCCCCAAAATTTACAACGCAGCGGAATAAAAATTTGGGTGTCACTTCATAGTTCATACACACAAGTTACATAAAAACGACCTCAAAAGAGACGTTTAATAAAATGTCACATTTGATTTGATAAATCAGAGTACAAAGGTCCCAAGAATTTTTATTCAAAACTTTAAGATACAAGAGTTCAAACATGACTCATTTGCATATTAAAAAAAAACAATAATCGAATGTGAAGAAAACAAGTCCTTCAATATTTGATATCCACGCGAATCTGATTGCTCCCAATGCTCAGCTAGCAGAATAATACCTGAGAAAATACATGCTAAAAAGTCAACATAAAGTTGAGTGAATTCATAGAGTTTAATAAGTAATCAGTTGAATACAAGATAATTTAGTTTAAAATATGATGGGCTATGTTGTTATACGCCCATAATTAAGTTGACATGTAACAAATACAAGTCGGGAAATAAGATTTACAGCATTGAGCTCATGAAACCGAACCTTGACTATGTCTAAATGATGCCCCGCACAAGGGTAATCTTGCCAATACCCTAAATTCTCAATATTATATGTCCGTTTGACCCACAGTTGTCAAATGAGCGCTACTCACCCGGACAGGCTTGTCAAGCCAAATATGCATATTTATAATACTAGCGTTCACACAAAATTAACGGTTCATGATGGAGACTTAAGCAAGAATACTCAATGTCAGATGTCCATAAATCATATAATCGGGTTTAGCATACCAAAAGCTACTTGTATTCAATTTGTAAAACTAGCATGTATCCCCCTCGCGAGGTTTATAAAACATTTAAATGAGTAAAGGCGAGGCTATGAACTCACCTTAAGAGCAACGAGATCAGAAGTAAACTGGATCTTCGGAAGTGTGCGAAGCGTCTAAGCACAACCTAAAAGACGTGACGCGACTTAGAATGATAAAGAAGAGCGATATGAAAAAGTAAATCAAATGATCACGAGATATGTTTCCAAGATAAGCATGGCATTGCACTAAGACTTAACCCAAGGTATTTTTACTCCCAGTATGGTATGTGACCTGATCTTATAGGTAATAAAACACCTACTAAGTTTCATTCCTCAATTCTTATTTCACCTATGTCTATCTACATGTTTTAGATTTCAAGACAAGACGTAAAAACCATGTTGCTAAATTTTAGTCAACTCCACACCATCGTATCTCTTAACCTATAAAAGATACAAGGATGGGTCTTTTACCCCTGTAAATATACTTAAGTTTAGTTTCCAAAACATTAGGCCATTCAATCAAATCATTTACCAATCAACGGGAAGTGAGTTTTTACTAACTATAACTCCAACCAGAAAGTTCGCTGAAATTCTAACGCTTACGGTTTTGGTCATAAGTACTGTTCTATAATAGCTATTAAGTTGAAACCAATTGGAGGTGAAAGCTTATAATGTCTAGTGTTGAAACATGTTTTAAAACCTAAGCTTAATGTACAAAAATCTGGAGCAAAAACATGTTTTCCAACAGCAGCTCCAGAATTGATATGTTTCCATAAAACGACCATATCTCACTCATCCGGAGGAGATATCACTCTATCCAATTCGACACATGTAGCTTAAACTTATTTCCCTAATCCCATCAAATAATATAGACCTTCTTAGGCAAAAAGTTTTCTGCAATTAACCCATATATGCTGCTGGTCTGCAGCAGTCCCAACTTTTCCTACGAAACATAAATTTTAACGTATTTCCCAAACCGTGATAGCTATTAAAGTGATTCCACTTGGAGATGTTAGCCTAAGATGTATACTACAGGTCTCAACTTTTATTCCAACACTTTTAGTGTAAAAACCTGGAGTTAAACTCCTTTTTACAACAGTAGTTCAGAACTGATCAATTTTAGCAAAACGGCCATAACTCATTCATTCAGAGGAGTTGATAAACCCTCCAATTCGCCACATGAAACTAAGACATATATCTATCTAAAAATGTAATTTCCCTGAAGGACATAAGCCAAAAATATTGCACACGAATTCGTTTTATCTGCTGGTCTAAAACAGTCCCTATAATCAACCTCAAAATCCATCCAAACATCAATTCTAACACTATCCAATACCATGCAATGCCATCTAAACCTCTTATAACATATCTCATACACAAAAACTCATCAAAATTAGAAAACCCATAATTAATTAAATAACAAAAACCATTTGCATGTGACAAAAATCAAAGAGGATGATGGGATATGCTTACTAGGAGTGAAAATCAATGAAACCTTCTCTAGGGCTTGGATAGAAATGACCAAGAGACACCACCACAAGCTAGGACCTTCTATTCTACTCTTCAAATAGAGCTTGTGGGCTGGAGAAAAGAACTTTTAAACAACTTTGATGAAGACTACAAAAATACTCTATGAAAACACCAAGAAACTACAAGAAAACCTTCAAAACCATGCTTCAAAGTGTCATTTTCTTTAAGGGTCTTCAAGATGGTGTTGTGATTATCATTATATGATCAAAAGTGGCTGAGATTAGGATGTTTTTATGATGGAAATCGGCAGCAAGCAAAGTAGGAGGAAGAAAATGTATGGTTTTCTTGAAGGTTGGTGAGATTTGCATGTAAAGGGGTTATATGATTATGTTTTCTTGAAAATGAAAAGAGTGAAGTGTTGTGTGATATGTGTCCGGTTTTGATGGGTTTCCAAGGGGTGGGAACATTTATTTTTTTGTAAAAAGGTTAAGTAAATAAAGTGTATAAG
Organism: Artemisia argyi; assembly: GCA_030686995.1. NCBI lineage: Eukaryota > Viridiplantae > Streptophyta > Magnoliopsida > Asterales > Asteraceae > Artemisia > Artemisia argyi. Next base: position 202,766,140 of record CM060709.1, on the reverse strand, counting down.
ATATGTATAAGTGTTGGAGTGATTATGTAAGGTAATTAGTGGTATTTAGGGGTTTTAAGTGATAATTTGGAAAGATTAAAAGTAGTGAATGACCAAAGCTTGAAAAATATAGATAAAGATCAGATTTTATTAATATTGGATTAATATTTGTTGTATTTTTGTGTTTGTGGGGTTTAACTCAAGCGTACGGTCTTAAAAACGCGAATTACGCAGAACCAGGTGACCTGAAAACGTGAATTTTAGAAAAGTGTTATAAAAATATTATGAAGTTGTTATGAAGTGTTAAAATGGCTAATTTTAATATTTCATGAGAGCCTCGGGTTTATTGGAGTGTTTAAACGTCATTAAAAATGAAACCGTGAGTTGAAAAACACGTTTGGTGACACCGGTTCTTGTTAAAACTGACGTAAACTATAAAAATGCAACGAAAAGTATAAAATCACTTGTAAATATGAAAATAGGTTAAAGTTTATAGAATATGTAAAATTTTCGTAGTCTAAGGTTGGTTCAGGTTGTTAAAACCATAAAACGTAAATTAAAATCGCGTAAAATGTAAAAGGTGCAAGGTTTACGTAAAAATTGAAAAACTGAATTATGATTTTTAAAATAGGATTGTAAGGAAACAAAAATGCATAAGAAGTGTAGAGTAGACATAGTATTGTAGTGGTTGAATAAATAGAACGCGTTATGACGTACGCGGATAACTTCCGACGAAATTAATTATTAAAAAATAGAATTGTTAAATAATAAGAATATTAAAATTAGTGACATGAAAATTTTGAAATGTCACACATCTAGTATTAATGTATAGCTCAAACATAATTGTTGTTGATGCTGAGCACTCAAATAATAGAGTAGGCAAAACATGTAATATGTATGTAGTTAGTATGTGGAGATAATTGAGTATCTATAATAAGCTTATATTTGAGGGATACATAGAATATTTAAGTACCTCAAATGTAATTACTGAAATAAACTTCCCCATGTAAAAGATAAATCATTGTAGTTCTATGTTTCATTAACTTATATATGTTGTGTCTTGCACACTGTGATATCGGTTTATGGAAATAGAACTATGTTTTAATAAACATGCACGATCTTTATCAGACAACTGGACCAAATGTGTCCAAATTACAATTAATGTGAAAATCGGGTAGTTACAATAATTGAAAAACAACAGTGAACATATTAGTTAACCGGGTATGTAGACTGCATCCAAGATTCTTTAATTAACTTATCGAAGAAAACAACAAATAATTCTCAAATCCGCTTTAAGAATTTGCAAGTCAATTAATCCTATTTCACGTCGAATTACAGTAGTAAAATTGCATTGGATCATTTTTCACTCACAGAAATCGTTTAACTTCCTTCTTTTACTTTCCAATTTATATTACGTTGTTTGACTCTAATTGTTGCACTAGTGGTTTCCATGTACAGTTTTTTATCATCCGTAAAACCAATGTAACATAAAATCCAGAGATAAGAAAATCCATTTTTTATACTACTAACAGATTGTAAGCAAAAAATAATAGATAAAGTCCTTAGAAAACTCACAACAGGTTAAAAAAAAATGTAAAATGACCACATTCAAATAGAGTTTTGGAAAATCTTGCTATTTGAATAAACACAGAAATTGTACAAGGAAAAGAGAAATTCGTTAACAGATCCATATACCTAACCAAAAAAGGGGAAAAAAAACCTCTTCAAATCATAATAAATTTATAGAAGTTGTGTATTTCGAATATTAAAAATAGATAAAATACCTGAAATCTTTATAAAGAATGAAGAGAAAGAACACTCCTTTTTCACCTTCTTTACCCGATATGCTCTTCACAGCAAATTTTCAAGTCTTAAAAACCCTGAAAAATCCCAATGTAGCACAGCCTTAACAAATTTCAAAGCTAAAGAACAACAACTAAAAAAAGTAAATAACAAAGTAAAGAGCTAAATCACAAATGTAACTATTTATTTGTCATTTACCTCAACCACTTTTTCGCATAACAGCTAAGATGTATATTACTATATAGTTGTGGTTCATGAACCTATCAAATTTTCTAACATTGGTCAATAGATAAATCATAAATGATAAAGTTATTATGAAAGTTTTGAAAATTATATAAATTTCCTAATAGATTTTGTGTTGCATAAGTATTGTAAATGCATGTATTAGTACATAAAGAGCTTTGCATTATTACCTCAACACATTAAATAATGGACAACTACCCGATTAATCCTGAGCTAAAAATAGAATTCTCATTAATGTGTTGGCATATTATTTTTGTGTTCACATTATTTAACCTTTTTCATCTTTATTCAAGAATCTCTGGGCTGTCGAAAATTACCACCAAATATACTTAAGGTCACATGTATGTCCATACAACTGTAGTTAAAATGAAACCAAAAACAAGACTCGATGTCATCTAATTTGAGGATTGTGTAAACCGAAAATCATGATAACTTTCACATGTAAATCCTTTTCATCCTATTCTTAACTAAAATACGCATAAACACATTGGCAATAAAGCAAAGCTCTAAAAACTTTAACAAAGTTAATGCGAAATTCTAAAATAAACACTAGCAATAAAGCAAAGCTATAAAAACTCTAACAAAGTTAATGCGAAATTTTAAAATAACTTTGATTGTTACCAAATGGCGATTTTGTAAATTCTAACTCACTGATTGATCACTCCAGAACAAAAGTAACAATTATATGTTGGTAATTTTACACTCATCAAATATTTTAGGTAATTGCGATTTACTAGAGACCTATGGGATTCATATAATACTCGGTTGTGAGTTTTGGAAGTGTGGAGTGCACACTTCCTTGAGCACGTCAAAGATGATAGTCGCGTTGATTAATTTGTTGTCTTTCATCGTTTGTCACACCCCCAAAATTGGGTCCAGCGGAAGCATACGTGTAGCTGGGGTGTAACTCAATTGGTATTACAACACAAGTTCAAAAATGGTTATCACTTTAATCATTTAGAATAAAATCGTTTAATCAAAAATGTTGAATTTACCTCGTTAAAAGTAATGCAGAAGTAGGCCCTTAAAATAATTTATAACGGTCCCCATATGAATAATCAGAGTCTTCTATGACCATGCCATGCCCTGCCAAAACCTCCTGTAGCGTGCCATTGGTTAAAACCTGAAAATACATGCTAAAGTGTCAACACAATGGTTGGTGAGTTCATAGAGTCTTGTGAAAAAGAATGTAATGCATATGAATGAAGATTTCCCAGTAAAGGCATCGTAAATCCACTCAGTTCCAAGTCCCGTCATAAGAGACTTGTAACCTGTGTGTTTACAACCCACTGCCAAATGTAATATGTTTGGTGCAAAAGCATCGTAATTCAGTAATAAGAAACCAGTAATTTAGAAATCAGTAATAAGACATGCGTAATAAGGTTTATAAAAACCATCAGTATTTAACTTTAATCGTATGTACAATAGCCCAAGTATAAAGTAAAGTAATAAGTTTTTCAGTCATAAAACTACATTGTCTCTTAAGCTCATGACCCCGAACCTAGACGATACTTGGCCCCAATGAGTGGTTACCAGACACTCTAATAATAAAGACATGAAATGCATCTGTAATTCTGTTGGAGCAACCCAAACACAGATGGAGGAGTCACCCTCAATAGATCTATTCACTCACTCTCGCTTGGAACTTAATTAACGGTCCATGAAATAATAAAGGGGACTTGTCCTGACGTGGTAAATAAGGAAACTTAAGCAATGTATGGAATTTGTAATACTTTGGCATTGTACAAAAATAATTAAAGCAGTGTATTCTCTCCCGGAAGTAATTCAAATCGTATAAAAGCATAGAACAAGTATTGAAGCATGTATCTCCCCCAAAGAGTTTATAAAGTCATTAAACAGTAAAAGTGGGGCTATGACTCACCTGATATGATGGTTCCATGAACATGTAATGAGCTGAAAAACAAGGCGCGCACACTAGCCGCAACCTAATATGAATGATGAACGATCTACTTTAGATCATGAAATGATGTTATGAATGTCCATGCACATGTTTCCTATACCACTCTACTCTTTGAAAAATACTTGTTGTTATCAAAAAATATACATTCCAAGACTTAGGAAAATTATGGCTATTAGAAAAATAAAACTAGTTGCAATATATATACTTATATATATATCGTATGTACCGATGTTAGTGTTGAAATCCTCGGTTTGAAATCCTTGAAATAACGCCTTGTAGTGATAAAAATATACTTGTAATAACTAATATTTCATTAGTTATAAAATTGGGTACTTGGTATTATTTCTAGAAATCTAGAGTTACTACGTAGTTTTAGTGTTAATATTTATAAAAGCTGTCAAACTAAAATGAGTTTTGCCGATATTCAAACGTGAATATCTTTGTCGTTATAAGTCCGTTTTACTTGTTCTTTATATCCACGGTTACGTCTTAGTATGTAGTAATATATTTTGGAAAGCTCGGCTCCTCCGGGTTACGTTTAAAGCCTCTTTTTGTCCGACGAAAAACGTCCAACAGCAATAATTTTCAGAAAATATACTTTTCGTCAATAAACTTGCAAAAATCATAACTTCTTCGTTATAAACTCTTTTTAATCCGTTCTTTCGCCTACGGATTCGTTTTTGAAAGTATTTTCTAAAATTTTTGCCAAAGTTTACTTTGTATTTACTGATTTTCCTGGATTTACCAAAATGGGACAGCATGTTTATAAACTTGTTACAAATCCATTTCCAAGGTTCAAAACTAGTTTCTACATCAACCAAAACTCTTGCAAACTTCACAAAACTATACTAATCCTACCATACACCTTCTTAGGGTGCCATGGGTTCCTAATGACTAGTAATCAAGTTAATTTAACAAAGAAACACCTAAATCAAAATCTAGGGTTTGTATGTTCAAAAAGTATACAAAAATAAAGTGGTATAGCTAGTTTGTGCATGAAATTAAGCATGATTACCATAAGATACATATGTTAATTAGATGAAAACATGAAAATAATTTTGAATACTCACTTTGAAATAATAGGTGGTGAGATGATTAGAAACCTTGGATTACCTGTGTTTTTGTGTTATGATTCTTGATTAGGATGATGAAATGAACAACTTTGATGCTTTGTACTTTGAAAAATGACCACTTGATCATGTATATTGATATTGGGTTGTGGGTTTTGGTGTAGGGAGGAAGGAGATGAAAACTTTTTGATCTTATGAAAAGTGATGTTATGATTTTTGGAAAACTAGTTAAGTTTATGTTTTGAGGTTTATAGTATTAAAATGGTACATAAATGCATAAGGTTAGAAAATAATACTTGTGGAATTTAGGGGTGGTATTGGACCGATTTTACATGAGAAAAAGAGGTGCAAAGTCGGTTTTGATCACTTAGAAAATGTAATGTATTATTAGTTGTAGTTTAGTGTAAGTATTAGTTATAATCGGGTACCGGGTTTGATAGAAATAAATGTTAACGAAGTTAACCGGGACTTAATAAAGTCATAAAAATGTTAAAAATATGTTGGGTACAAGTACTGAGTGTTCGGGTGATTATTGTTTAGTTTTCACGAAAACCGTCGTAATATTCATAAGCTCACGTAATAAATAAAATAAATTTCCAAAATACTATGTAAATGAATGTTATAACTTTTATGATGATATAATAGATATAAAAATATGTCGGGACCATTGTAGGAATATTTAGATATATTCGTCGTGTTTATAAACCGTGTGTTAACGTTTATTATAAATACTTATAAGGAAAACGTTAAATGTATCAAATATATAATTTGAAAATCCTAAGAGTGGTATAACATGTAAATGTTGTTATGATGATATGCAAACTGTCTCCAGTCCGTATGCAATGTCCTTATTGATAATGCATGAATTCACACCTGAACCAATACGGTTACGCGAATTTGAATACCCGTAAACTAAATTTACGATGAAATGTGTAATGCAAGTGAATAGTGAAAACTTTTCCGGCAATGAATAGTGTTCAGTGAATAGTAAAATTTCTGAATGCTTCTTGGAATGTCAAACTGACACAAAAAATGATGAATAGTAAACTGATGAATAGTGTTTGATGAATAGTGTTTTCCTAAAGTTCGGGAAATGACCTGAAATGACCTGAAATGGTGAGTTGTGACAGTCTTCCCCTCTAAAAGGAACTTCGTCCCGAAGTTCAGTTTATGTTGGTTTCTGAAAACATATTAGTGAAAAGGTGATGATATTCGAGAATTCCAGTGAACTCTAACGATAGGAATTTGACTCTGCTTCAGACCTCTCGGTCCATGATTTCTACTTGTTCTCCTGCAAGGTCTATGTTCGACTTTGGGTTGGATTCCTTTCCAAATGGAATTATGAGTGACTAATCTGAAAAGATGATAATACATGGCTGTGTAATCCTGTTGTTCTCTATCAAGGCTCAAGTTTGACGGCCACTAGGCCTACTCTGTCTGAAATATTACATGGCCAGTGTATATCGGGTTTAACTTTCCAAGTTTTCTGAATGATAACATGATTTTCCTAGGCAGAACTTTCAACATAACTCTGCTTACCAACTTTAAGTTTTAATGGTTTACAACTTACTGAACTTGTAACTGATTCTTGATTTGTAGGAAATTTCTGGTTATTTCATGAATGCCTACTAGACTAGTATGTTGGGCTTTTCCAAATTTCGTTTCGTCAATGGATATTGGCACCTCGACCATAGAGTGCCTCAAATGGTGTAGTCTCTACGCTCGCGCGATAACTATAGTTGCAACTGAATTTGGTTTATGGTAATTGGTTAGTCCAACCATTTCTTGAGTCAATCACTCATGCTCTGAGCATATCTCCCTATGTTTGAATCGTTCTCTAATTCTGACCATTGGTCTGCAGATGATAGGTGGTGTGGTTCCAAAGAAATCTTAATGTAATCGCTAGGTGTTTGAGGTGAATTAAATTCCTCTATTAGAAACAATTGAAATGGATATCATGAATATTGTAGGAAACTTACAAGGTTAAGTCTGTCAAAGGGTGTTGTTGGAAATAATAGATTAGGATTAGGATAAGGTTGTAATCCTCCGCAGGATGTCATGAATCGAGTCTTTCTCCACCTACGATGCTTAGTCTCCATTACTAAGATTTTCCCCAAGCTCTATGTCGTTTAATCACCGAAATCCTAAATGTATAAGTGATGTAATATAGTGATTGATTTCCAAAGTTTGTTTTGAGATTGTGTTTTATTCATAAACATTCCCCGAATAAATGAATCTACAAGTTTAAGCAAACGGCTTTCAAAGTAACATTTTTCTTGATGTTTCAAAATTTAATAGTTATGCAAGATAGGACAGTTTTCAACATAAGATGGATAATATGATTTACCAAAGATCGATGTTTAAAATTTCCTAACAATTCAATAGTTTTGTAAAAGATTAACCAAAAGGAATTTGCTTATCAAAATAAGTGCCTCAGAAAAGTATTTCTTACAAGATATATGTTTTGTATAACTGTAGTTTGGAGAAAAATTCCATTTAAAAATAAAAGTATTAAGAGGATAAAATAGTCAGGTATGTATGTTTGCACAAGGCATAGGTGTCTAACATGTTTGGATAAAGTCTATTGGTGAGGACATGTTCAATCTATAGTCTCGGTTAAGAGGTTGGATTTATCTCTATGGTGTGGCTTAGTGAGCACTCGTATCGAAAATAATCCTGTAATTCAGTCAAGCCAATACTTTCTAGATGATAGAATTTTTGGTGATCAGGCCAGTGATAGTGGTTCGAATAGTTTGGTGATATCCTGGGAATTCTGTTGAGTTTTGAAATGGTCTTAATGTACCAAGAGATTCTCCTTATAGATGGTATGGAAAGTCTTTCCTAGGGAGGTCATTGATAATATCCACTTATCAATATAGGGAGTAGTGTGCGATGAGTGGCATAGGAATCCATAAAGTGTCAGCTAATTCTATATATATGGGGATGGGGAAAGGAAATGATAGTGATTGTGAGAAGGGAAGAGACTGTGACAACTGCGACAAAATGAGATTGTGATAAAAGAAAATACTGTGATGTAAGTGTATCATGCATAGACGTGAATGTTCATGAGATGAAATGATCAATTGACGTGCTTCCAAGCGGCGGTTCACGAGGTGATAAAAAGTATGAATGTTCTGACTACGAGGGTATACACACACACACATGAATGAAACATTTGGAAAATGAGTAAAGGATTCAATCCAGACAAAATTTTATTATAACCATTCTCAGTGTTGCAAAATTCATTTCTGAGTCGGATATAGGTAGTCAGCCTATGTCCCACTATCCCGGGTTGAATATAGATGACTAGTCTATATTCCACCGAGGTTCCATGAATTTTGAAATACTCAGCTCAGTTATACTAAGACTATGTCCTTCACAAATACCAAGACGTTCTGAAAGACTAAGGCAAGTAACCAAACTCGAGGTCAAATGATGAAACTATGCAAGGAAAAGATACGCGGTGACATATATGATACATGAGCATTCTTATATGAAAGACAATTATAGTAATCAACTATAATAAATGAATATAATACATCAGATAATGAGACACAAATCTCATCACCTATGTCAGCAACTAACCACAAATGAGGCTTCAGCTTGGCAGGCAGGCAAGTGACGGTCATAGGGTTAAGTTTTCTTGAAAGTAGCTATAGTCTAGGTTTTAAAAAAAACACTTAGTTCGCTATAGCCAAAGCTCTGATACCAATCTGTCACACCCCCAAAATCGGGTCCAGCGGAAGTATACGTGTAGCTGGGGTGTAACTCAATTGGTATTACAACACAAGTTCAAAAATGGTTATCACTTTAATCATTTAGAATAAAATTGTTTAATCAAAAATGTTGAATTTACATCGTTAAAAGTAATGCGGAAGTAGGCACTTAAAATAATTTAAAACGGTCCCCATATGAATAATCAGAGTCTTCTATGACCATGCCATGCCCTGCCAAAACCTCCTATAGCGTGCCATTGGTTAAAACCTGAAAATACATGCTAAAGTGTCAACACAATGGTTGGTGAGTTCATAGAGTCTTGTGAAAAAGAATGTAATGCATATGAATGAAGATTTCCCAGCAAAGGCATCGTAAATCCACTCAGTTCCAAGTCCCGTCATAAGAGACTTGTAACCTGTGTGTTTACAACCCACTGCCAAATGTAATATGTTTGGTGCAAAAGCATCGTAATTCAGTAATAAGAAATCAGTAATTTAGAAATCAGTAATAAGAAATCCATAATAAGGTTTATAAAAACCATCAGTATTTAACTTTAATCGTATGTACAATAGCCCAAGTATAAAGTAAAGTAATAAGTTTTTCAGTCATAAAACTACATTGTCTCTTAAGCTCATGACCCCGAAGCTAGACGATACTTGGCCCCAATGAGTGGTTACCAGACACTCTAATAATAAAGACATGAAATGCATCTGTAATTCTGTTGGAGCAACCCAAACACAGATGGAGGAGTCACCCTCAATAGATCTATTCACTCACTCTCGCTTGGAACTTAATTAACGGTCCATGAAATAATAAAGGGGACTTGTCCTGACGTGGTAAATAAGGAAACTTAAGAAATGTATGGAATTTGTAATACTTTGGCATTGTACAAAAATAATTAAAGCAGTGTATTCTCTCCCAGAAGTAATTCAAATCGTATAAAAGCATAGAACAAGTATTGAAGCATGTATCTCCCCCAAAGAGTTTATAAAGTCATTAAACAGTAAAAGTGGGGCTATGACTCACCTGATATGATGGTACCATGAACATGTAATGAGCTGAAAAACAAGGCGCGCACACTAGCCGCAACCTAATATGAATGATGAACGATCTACTTTAGATCATGAAATGATGTTATGAATGTCCATGCACATGTTTACTATACCACTCTACTCTTTGAAAAATACTTGTTGTTATCAAAAAATATACATTCCAAGACTTAGGAAAAATATGGCTATTAGAAAAATAAAACTAGTTGCAATATATATACTTATATATATATCGTATGTACCAATGTTAGTGTTGAAATCCTCGGTTTGAAATCCTTGAAATAACGCCTTGTAGTGATAAAAATATACTTGTAATAACTAATATTTCATTAGTTATAAAATTGGGTACTTGGTATTATTTCTAAAAATCTAGAGTTACTACGTAGTTTTAGTGTTAATATTTATAAAAGCTGTCAAACTAAAATGAGTTTTGCCGATATTCAAACGTGAATATCTTTGTCGTTATAAGTCCGTTTTACTTGTTCTTTATATCTACGGTTACGTCTTAGTATGTAGTAATATATTTTGGAAAGCTCGGCTCCTCCGGGTTACGTTTAAAGCCGCTTTTTGTCCAACGAAAAATGTCCAACAGCAACAATTTTCAGAAAATATACTTTTCGTCAATAAACTTGCAAAAATCATAACCTCTTCGTTATAAACTCTTTTTAATCCGTTCTTTCGCCTACGGATTCGTTTTTGAAAGTATTTTCTAAAAATTTTGCCAAAGTTTACTTTGTATTTACTGATTTTCCTGGATTTACCAAAATGGGACAGCATGTTTATAAACTTGTTACAAATCCATTTCCAAGGTTCAAAACTAGTTTCTACATCAACCAAAACTCTTGCAAACTTCACAAAACTATACTAATCCTACCATACACCTTCTTAGGGTGCCATGGGTTCCTAATGACTAGTAATCAAGTTAATTTAACAAAGAAACACCTAAATCAAAATCTAGGGTTTGTATGTTCAAAAAGTATACAAAAATAAAGTGGTATAGCTAGTTTGTGCATGAAATTAAGCATGATTACCATAAGATACATATGTTAATTAGATGAAAACATGAAAATAATTTTGAATACTCACTTTGAAATAATAGGTGGTGAGATGATTAGAAACCTTGGATTACTTGTGTTTTTGTGTTATGATTCTTGATTAGGATGATGAAATGAACAACTTTGATGCTTTGTACTTTGAAAAATGACCACTTGATCATGTATATTGATATTGGGTCGTGGGTTTTGGTGTAGGGAGGAAGGAGATGAAAACTTTTTGATCTTATGAAAAGTGATGTTATGATTTTTGGTAAATTAGTTAAGTTTATGTTTTGAGGTTTATAGTATTAAAATGGTACATAAATGCATAAGGTTAGAAAATAATACTTGTGGTATTTAGGGGTGGTATTGGACCGGTTTTACATGAGAAAAAGAGATGCAAAGTCGGTTTTGATCACTTAGAAAATGTAATGTATTATTAGTTGTAGTTTAGTGTAAGTATTAGTTATAATCGGGTACCGGGTTTGCTAGAAATAAATGTTAACAAAGTTAACCGGGACTTAATAAAGTCATAAAAATGTTAAAAATATGTTGGGTACAAGTACTGAGTGTTCGGGTGATTATTGTTTAGTTTTCACGAAAACCGTCGTAATATTCATAAGCTCACGTTATAAATAAAATAAATTTCCAAAATACTAGGTAAATGAATGTTATAACTTTTATGATGATATAATGGTTATAAAAATATGTCGGGACCATTGTGGGAATATTTAGATATATTCGTCGTGTTTATAAACCGTGTGTTAACGTTTATTATAAATACTTATAAGGAAAACGTTAAATGTATCAAATATATAATTTGAAAATCCTAAGAGTGGTATAACATGTAAATGCTGTTATGATGATATGCAAACTGTCTCCAGTCCGTATGCAATGTCCTTACTGATAATGCATGAATTCACACCTGAACCAATACGGTTACGCGAATTTGAATACCCGTAAACTAAATTTACGATGAAATGTGTAATGCAAGTGAATAGTGAAAACTTTTCCAGCAATGAATAGTGTTTAGTGAATAGTAAAATTTCTGAATGCTTCTCGGAATGTCAAACTGACACAAAAAATGATGAATAGTAAACTGATAAATAGTGTTTTATGAATAGTGTTTTTCCAAAGTTCGGGAAATGACCTGAAATGACCTGAAATGGTGAGTTGTGACATCGTTCATCATCCAATCAAGCCCAAAAACTTGTAAATTTTCGGCATTTGCACTCCCAAGTATCTAAAACTCAAATAAAAGCAATTTAGGGCAATATATGATCAAAAGTAGACGAGTTTATAGGCTAAATGACCCTTAAAAACGTATAAAATTAAACATCATTAATAAAATTAAAATTTATGATTGAGAACAAAGATGGTGAACTAGTTTTCTCTAGATATCAATGAGATAATAGTCTAACATGACCGAATGGTACCAAAACTAACTATATGATACGAAAACAAAAGCTAACTGATAAATAATCCTCAAAGAACGCAAAAATCCATATTTCATAGTATGGGAGCGTTTGTTTAAGCTAATTTTTGGGGCTTATGTGCTTATTTGAGTTGGCTTATATCTCATACGTCAATATATTTTTGGCAAATTTTTTAGTTTATGGCTTATTTCTCACATTTAATGTAACAATTCGCATTTTCAGATTAATTACTATTCCCGGCAAGTCACCCAAGCCTGTACTACTCTCGCATGAGCACGCTTAACTGTATGGGCGATTAACCGTTAGACCACAAAACGCGTTTCTAAGACAATTTGAGTTTTCAACTTATTAGAAAAAGTCAACATATTTTTCCCTCCTCCTTTGACCAAAAATCATTCTTTGATTTTATAAGTCATTCTTTGATTTTTAGGCTTGCGGTTTTAGGTCTAAAAGACATTTAACACCAACCGACACTAGACTGAGCCCAGCCTAGACATTATAAGTCATTTTAAGTCATTATTATCCTATTAGAAAAGTTACATTTTACTTTTCTCAATTTTACGCAACTTTCGTACGTTTTACGTATTACGCGTTTTAGACCCGTGTTTCCAGTTTTTAGCAGGGTTTTAGCACCCGATAGAACCTACCACTCATTTTATATTTTATTATGGACTATATTGATAAGTTCTACCATATTTATAAGTTTCATAATTTTAGGATACCCGGTTTTACGTTTTGAGGCTTAATCATTTACGGTTAGCAATTAACGGGACCAAAACTCACTACGTAACTTATATAAGGCCAAGATTCATCCACCTAGTCCCTTCCCCTTGTCCATGAACGTGTATATGGTGGCCTTGGTGGCTTGATAATAAGCCTAGGAAAGTATATGGTCTAAGAACAACCAAGTATGCATAGATGTGTTTAGTTTTTAACCATTAGTTCATTATACTTCATGTGTTCCAATTTTAACCACAAGTAAGTGCTAGCTAACCTCCTCACTTGCACTATAAAAGGAAACTCATCTCTTCATTCTTTTCATCACCATTTAAAACTTCCCAACATAATTCCATAGCTTCATCATCTTTGATCTTCAAGTTACAAATTACATACCATAGTTCAAGGCCTTAGTATTCTCTACCTAGTTCTTAAGTTTGTTTGGTGATTCCATGGTTGAATTAGGAGCTACACAAGGTGATTAGGGGCTGAAGTTAATGGGTTTTCACAAGGTCTATATCAAGTCTATCAATGGTTACAAGAGTTATGGTGAAGGGTTTACAAGCTTAGGTTTAGTGTCCTAGTTCTATACTTGACTTCCTTTCTTTAGAAAGCCAAAAGTTGTAAGCAAACCCTTATACACTTTCTTGCTCAATATCATTTCATGCTTATTATGTTTCTTTCATGCTATATATGGTCTTTGTATTGTGTTCATGATGTTTAAAAATGGATAAAACGAGTATTGGTATACATATGTTAACTTATGACAAGCAAACAAGCAAACTAGTGATTTTTATGGAAAACCACGACCACAATAGTATAAATTTGATATTTGACACTTACTTATTGTTAAAGAGGACTTAACAAGGAAAACATAGCAATTTGAATCACCCAAAACGAGTATACGAGTCAAAAGTTATGACCGTTTGAAGTTAGCGAAACCAAAACGGCAAAACTGCCTAAATAGCATTCTGATCAAATTATGAATTTAAAAGTCAACCTTCTGGTCCGATTCATAAAAAAGTTAAAACACGAAAGTTGTCCGGAACGACGTTTTCGTTCAGGAGTAAAGAAGCTCGAGCCCTAAAAACACTTTCTGAGTGATAAATTTATTCAAAATCTTAACAGCCCATTTTAGACCAAAGTCACTATATTATAGTTATGATTTACTAAGACCAAGAGGTCTAATGACCTAAAGCCAAGACCACAACCATGGCTAAAGCCAAGGTTGAGTCTTAAGACCATGGTAACAATGACCAAGGTCACGGCAAAGCCACGGCTAAAGACCATATAACTATTAAAGATCAAAAAGCTTATATATATGTTATCAAATACTACAATAGTAGGGAGCCTCATGTGAGGAGTTCATTGAGTAAGCCGTCGAGATGAGTTGTGGATTTACGAGTTAAAGTGTCCTGGCTCCTCGAACGTTTACTCCATGACTTCTGAATTATGTCGGCCCGAACGGTAGTAAGAGATTTACAACCTATACATGTTTCATAGACCATTTATATTCAAAGACTTACACTATATACTAAAGTACTACATCATGAACATTATGCAAGACATATATAGGCAATTCTTCGTATTCTTAGACGTTACTCCAAACCTAAGTGGCAACGTTCTATTATAGGCTGCTCTTAGAGACTTTCGCGATTGAGACTACCACTTTCATTTCTCATTACATAGGCTTAAGGTGAGTCATAGCCCCTACTCTTTTCGTACTTGTTTTAAACTCTTGGGGGGGGGATACATGCTCAACTACTTGCTTACTTGTACAAATACTCAAAACGTTTATACGTGACTGTGTTATACTTGATTGTCTTATACTTGATGGCATTATACTTGATTTAATACATACATGACTGTCTTTTTTCTTTGGGAAGTGGCTCCCAGTTGTCTTTGGGAATTGACTCCCAGTTGTCTTTGGGAATTGGCTCCTAAAGTGAGGTCTTCGGAGATGAAGTAGAGACTCACTACTAATTGCTTAATTGTCTTGATGAACTTATACATGTCTTTATTATACTATATTGTAGCAGTGGGTTGTGAACACACAGGTTACAAGTCTCTTATGGCGGGACTTGTAACTGAGTGGATTCACGAATTTTGCTGTGTGATCATTCTTTAAGGCTTTTTCAACTGTTTTAAGACAAACTCTATGAACTCACCAACCATCGTGTTGACACTTTGTAACACCCCCAAAATACCGCAGCGGAAGACTGTGTCACAGGGGTGCTACTTCATAATACAAAGTACAAGTTATAGAAAACGAACTCTAAATGAGACGTTTTGAAAAGTTACCATTCGATTAATAAATTCAAAGTTACAAACTTGAGATCCCAAAGTATGATACATAAATGTATACAAAGTTTTGAATGATAAATGATAAAAAGCGTAAGTCTTCAGAATATGCAGCTTGACTCTAAGTTCCACTCACTAGCTATCGCCTTACTAACCTGAGATAAACATGCTAAAGTGTCAACACAATGGTTGGTGAGTTCATAGAGTTTGTCTTAAAATAGTTGAAAAGCCTTAAAGAATGTTCACACAGCAAAGGCATCGTGAATCCACTCAGTTACAAGTCCCGCCATAAGAGACTTGTAACCTGTGTGTTCACAACCCACTGCCAACATATAGTATAATAAAGACATGTATAAGTTCATCAAGACAATTAAGCAATTAGTAGTGAGTCTCTACTTCATCTCCGAAGACCTCACTTTTATGATGTATCCAACATTCGCAAATGTTAGGATGTATCAAAGCCAACTGGGAGTCAATTCCCAAAGACAACTGGGAGCCACTTCCCAAAGACAACTGGGAGTCAATTCCCAAAGACAACTACTAGTCAATAAATAGAATAACGCAATTAAGTATAACGCAGTCATGTATGTAAGCAATCAAGTATAATGCCATCAAGTATAAGACAATCAAGTATAACACAGTCACGTATAAACGTTTTGAGTATTTGTACAAGTAAGCAAGTAGTTGAGCATGTATCCCCCCCAAGAGTTGAAACAAGTACGAAAAGAGTAGGGGCTATGACTCACCTTAAGTCTATGAAATGAGTAATGAAAGTAGTAGTCGAATCGCAAAAGTCTCTAAGAGCAGCCTATAATAGAACGTTGCGACTTAGGTTTGGAGTAACGTCTAAGAATACGAAGAATTGCCCATATATGTCTTGCATAATGTTCATGATGTAGTACTTAGTATATAGTGTAAGTCGTTGAATATAAGTCGTCTATGAAACATGTATAAGTTGTATATCTCTTACTACCGTTCGGGCCGACATAATTCAGAAGTCATGGAGTAAACGTTCGAGGAGCCAGGACACTTTAACTCGTAAATCCACAACTCGTCTCGACGGCTTACTCAATGAACTCCTCACATGAGGCTCCCTACTATTGTAGTATTTGATAACATATATATATATATATATATATATATATATATATATATATATATATATATATATATATATATATATATATAAGCTTTTTGATCTTTAATAGTTATATGGTCTTTAGCCGTAGCTTTGCCGTGACCTTGGTCATTGTTACCATGATCTTGAGACTCAACCTTGGCTTTAGCCATGGTTGTGGTCTCGGCTTTAGGTCATTAGACCTCTTGGTCTCATCTAATTATAATGATTATATAGTAACTTTGGTCTAAAAATGGGCTGTTAAGAATTTGAAGAAATTTATCACTCAGAAAGCGTTTTCAGGGCTCGAGCTTCTTTGTTCCTGAACGAAAACGTCGTTCCGGACAACTTTCGTGTTTTAACTTTTTGATGAATCGGACCAGAAGTGGGACTTTAAAAATCATAATTTGATCAGAATGCTATTTAGGCAGATTTGCCGTTTTGGTGTCGCTAACTTCTTATGGTCATAACTTTTGACTCGTGTACTCGTTTTGGGTGATTCAAATTGCTATGTTTTCCTTTTGAAGTCCTCTTTAACAGTAAGTAAATGTCAAATATCATAGTTGTACTATTTTGGTCGTGGTTCTCCATAAAAATCACTAGTTTGCTTGTTTGCTTGTCATAAGTTAACATATGTATACCAATACTTGTTTTATCCATTTTTAAACATCATGAACACAATACAAAGACCATATATAGCATGAAAGAAACATAATAAGCATGAAATGATATTGAGCAAGAAAGTGTATAAGGGTTTGCTTACAACTTTTGGCTTTCTAAAAGAAAGGTAAGTAACTAGTAAGGTACGGACTTTGTTAGACTTAAGCTTCACCCTTTGCAATCTATGATAAGCCGAGGTCATTTGAAGATTATAACGACGCCTTCTTGAAGTCCAAAGCTATTTGAAGATTATAGCGACGTCTTTTTGGAGACTTTAAAGTTATAACAACTTTTCTTAGAAAATTTCCAAGATTGAAGATCAAACACTAGTTTTCTTTCAAAAACTAGTTAACTTTCTTACAAAATATAAGAAAAGTGCCTTAGGTTTTAGGACTTGAAGGTTATAAGAAGGTGTGGTGCAATTTTTCTATGTGTTTTAGCTTGGTATTTATAGGGTAGGAAAAATAGTTAACCATATATTGGGTTAGAATTTAACCATGGTTAGTTTAGACACTTGTAAACATCCTAGAGATCAATGGTCAAGATCAAGCCACAAAATGGTGACTCCTACCCCCCTAAGTCGGTTTATACATGATAAGGGTGACTAGATGAGTAGTCATGGTCTTTGGATGATAATATCCTAAGTATGTAGCTAGTTTTGACTCCGTAAATTGCTAACCGTAAGTTTTTAGGCCACGAAACGTAAAACCGGGTATCCTAAAAATATGAAACTTATAAATATGGTTAAACATGTCAATATAGTCCATAATAAAATATAAAATGAGTGGTAGGTTCTATCGGGTGCGAAAACCCTGCTAAAAACTGGAAACACGGGTCTAAAACGCGCAATTCGCGTAAAACGCTGAACTGAAAAACGTAAAATTCCGAAACTTTTGGAATTGTCCTAAAATGAGAGAAAATCATATTTCTATTGTTTATAATGTTTTATGGATATATCGGGATGCTGGAAGGACGTTTAAACCTAAAAGTAAATCTCGGACACGGCTTTGTGATTTTTGAAGAAATGATCCGACGAGTGTCAAACTCTCGGATTATCGTTAAAATAGTTTAACTTACGAGAATATGAAATAAAAATTTCTGAGATGAATAGTAAAAGTGAATAGTAAAAAGTGAATAGTGAAATTTTCGGGAATAAAAGTTAACCTAAAATTGCGAATTGTTACAGTCTCTACCCCTTAAGGAGAACTTCGCCCCGAAGTTCAGTTGATGTTAACTACTTATGATGTGTCTAAGGGAATTCGGGATCTCTAATATAGTAGTGTTTACTCTGATTCGTCTAAGGTTGTGGTTAAGGAGTTGTATCGGCTACAATTAAGCCCACTTATTTATAACACATTACTTACATAAAGAAGCGTCCAAATTTATGCAAGTAAGGTCTCATAAACTTATGGTTCGGTGATTTACAATTTCTTTATTTAACTGAAGAGGCGTCCCAATCCATTTAAATAAGGAGATTCTAAATCATCCTACTTAAGAATTTCCGGCACAAAATCCGCCTTCTGAGGCCGATAGTAAGATAATCAAGTCATCAAATCCCTAAAGCTAAGCAATAATATTATTTAACTCAAATCTTGTGTCTAATCAAACAAGAACTGTCACAAGATCAAGTTAACTAATTAGTTATTACTGAGCTCCATGTTTTTAATGACTCGACGAATCTCTGGGGCTCCTTATAATACTAAAGTCACATCATCTAACAGCGTGGAACTAAGCAAACCTCTAACCAAAAAGCATAAGTGTATGTATTGTGTGTAAGGCAAATAAAGAGGAAGGTCCCAACGTATATAGCAGTTATAGTCTAGGTACTAAATGCAACCTAGTTCTCTATAACCAAGGCTCTGGTACCAATCTGTAACACCCCCAAAATACCGCAGCGGAAGACTGTGTCACAGGGGTGCTACTTCATAATACAAAGTACAAGTTATAGAAAACGAACTCTAAATGAGACGTTTTGAAAAGTTACCATTCGATTAATAAATTCAAAGTTACAAACTTGAGATCCCAAAGTATGATACATAAATGTATACAAAGTTTTGAATGATAAATGATAAAAAGCGTAAGTCTTCAGAATATGCAGCTTGACTCTAAGTTCCACTCACTAGCTATCGCCTTACTAACCTGAGATAAACATGCTAAAGTGTCAACACAATGGTTGGTGAGTTCATAGAGTTTGTCTTAAAATAGTTGAAAAGCCTTAAAGAATGTTCACACAGCAAAGGCATCGTGAATCCACTCAGTTACAAGTCCCGCCATAAGAGACTTGTAACCTGTGTGTTCACAACCCACTGCCAACATATAGTATAATAAAGACATGTATAAGTTCATCAAGACAATTAAGCAATTAGTAGTGAGTCTCTACTTCATCTCCGAAGACCTCACTTTTATGATGTATCCAACATTCGCAAATGTTAGGATGTATCAAAGCCAACTGGGAGTCAATTCCCAAAGACAACTGGGAGCCACTTCCCAAAGACAACTGGGAGTCAATTCCCAAAGACAACTACTAGTCAATAAATAGAATAACGCAATTAAGTATAACGCAGTCATGTATGTAAGCAATCAAGTATAATGCCATCAAGTATAAGACAATCAAGTATAACACAGTCACGTATAAACGTTTTGAGTATTTGTACAAGTAAGCAAGTAGTTGAGCATGTATCCCCCCCAAGAGTTGAAACAAGTACGAAAAGAGTAGGGGCTATGACTCACCTTAAGTCTATGAAATGAGTAATGAAAGTAGTAGTCGAATCGCAAAAGTCTCTAAGAGCAGCCTATAATAGAACGTTGCGACTTAGGTTTGGAGTAACGTCTAAGAATACGAAGAATTGCCCATATATGTCTTGCATAATGTTCATGATGTAGTACTTAGTATATAGTGTAAGTCGTTGAATATAAGTGGTCTATGAAACATGTATAAGTTGTATATCTCTTACTACCGTTCGGGCCGACATAATTCAGAAGTCATGGAGTAAACGTTCGAGGAGCCAGGACACTTTAACTCGTAAATCCACAACTCGTCTCGACGGCTTACTCAATGAACTCCTCACATGAGGCTCCCTACTATTGTAGTATTTGATAACATATATATATATATATAAGCTTTTTGATCTTTAATAGTTATATGGTCTTTAGCCGTAGCTTTGCCGTGACCTTGGTCATTGTTACCATGATCTTGAGACTCAACCTTGGCTTTAGCCATGGTTGTGGTCTCGGCTTTAGGTCATTAGACCTCTTGGTCTCATCTAATTATAATGATTATATAGTAACTTTGGTCTAAAAATGGGCTGTTAAGAATTTGAAGAAATTTATCACTCAGAAAGCGTTTTCAGGGCTCGAGCTTCTTTATTCCTGAACGAAAACGTCGTTCCGGACAACTTTCGTGTTTTAACTTTTTGATGAATCGGACCAGAAGTGGGACTTTAAAAATCATAATTTGATCAGAATGCTATTTAGGCAGATTTGCCGTTTTGGTGTCGCTAACTTCTTATGGTCATAACTTTTGACTCGTGTACTCGTTTTGGGTGATTCAAATTGCTATGTTTTCCTTTTGAAGTCCTCTTTAACAGTAAGTAAATGTCAAATATCATAGTTGTACTATTTTGGTCGTGGTTCTCCATAAAAATCACTAGTTTGCTTGTTTGCTTGTCATAAGTTAACATATGTATACCAATACTTGTTTTATCCATTTTTAAACATCATGAACACAATACAAAGACCATATATAGCATGAAAGAAACATAATAAGCATGAAATGATATTGAGCAAGAAAGTGTATAAGGGTTTGCTTACAACTTTTGGCTTTCTAAAAGAAAGGTAAGTAACTAGTAAGGTACGGACTTTGTTAGACTTAAGCTTCACCCTTTGCAATCTATGATAAGCCGAGGTCATTTGAAGATTATAACGACGCCTTCTTGAAGTCCAAAGCTATTTGAAGATTATAGCGACGTCTTTTTGGAGACTTTAAAGTTATAACAACTTTTCTTAGAAAATTTCCAAGATTGAAGATCAAACACTAGTTTTCTTTCAAAAACTAGTTAACTTTCTTACAAAATATAAGAAAAGTGCCTTAGGTTTTAGGACTTGAAGGTTATAAGAAGGTGTGGTGCAATTTTTCTATGTGTTTTAGCTTGGTATTTATAGGGTAGGAAAAATAGTTAACCATATATTGGGTTAGAATTTAACCATGGTTAGTTTAGACACTTGTAAACATCCTAGAGATCAATGGTCAAGATCAAGCCACAAAATGGTGACTCCTACCCCCCTAAGTCGGTTTATACATGATAAGGGTGACTAGATGAGTAGTCATGGTCTTTGGATGATAATATCCTAAGTATGTAGCTAGTTTTGACTCCGTAAATTGCTAACCGTAAGTTTTTAGGCCACGAAACGTAAAACCGGGTATCCTAAAAATATGAAACTTATAAATATGGTTAAACATGTCAATATAGTCCATAATAAAATATAAAATGAGTGGTAGGTTCTATCGGGTGCGAAAACCCTGCTAAAAACTGGAAACACGGGTCTAAAACGCGCAATTCGCGTAAAACGCTGAACTGAAAAACGTAAAATTCCGAAACTTTTGGAATTGTCCTAAAATGAGAGAAAATCATATTTCTATTGTTTATAATGTTTTATGGATATATCGGGATGCTGGAAGGACGTTTAAACCTAAAAGTAAATCTCGGACACGGCTTTGTGATTTTTGAAGAAATGATCCGACGAGTGTCAAACTCTCGGATTATCGTTAAAATAGTTTAACTTACGAGAATATGAAACAAAAATTTCTGAGATGAATAGTAAAAGTGAATAGTAAAAAGTGAATAGTGAAATTTTCGGGAATAAAAGTTAACCTGAAATTGCGAATTGTTACACACTTTAGCATGTTTATCTCAGGTTAGTAAGGCGATAGCTAGTGCATGGAACTTAGAGTCAAGCTGCATATTCTGAAGACTTACGCTTTTATCATTTACCATTCAAAACTTTGTATACATTTATGTATCATACTTTGAAATCTCATGTTGGTAACTTTGAATTCATTAATCGAATGGTAACTTTTCAAAACGTCTCATTTAGAGTTCGTTTTCTATAACTTGTACTTTGTATTATGAAGTAGCACCCCTGTGACACAGTCTTCCGCTGCGGTATTTTGGGGGTGTTACAGATTGGTACCAGAGCCTTGGTTATAGAGAACTAGGTTGCATTTAGTGCCTAGACTATAACTGCTATATACGTTAGGACCTTCCTCTTTATTTGCTTTACACACAATACATACGCATACGCTTCTTGGTAGTTGTTGGTTTAGTTCCACGCTGTTAGATAATGTGACTTTAGTTTTATAAGGAGCCCCAGAGATTCGTTGAGTCATTAAAAACATGGAGCTCAGTAATAACTAATTAGTTAACTTAATCTTGTGTTTGATGAGACACAAGATTTGAGTTAAATAATATTATTTCTTAGCTTTAGGGATTTGATGACTGGATTATCTTACCATCTGCCTCAGAAGGCGGATTTTGTGTCGGAAATTCTTAAGTAGGATGATTTAGAATCTCCTTATTTAAATGGATTGGGACGCCTCTTCAGTTAAATAAAGAAATTGTAAATCACCGAACCATAAGTTTATGAGACCTTACTTGCATAAATTTGGACGCTTCTTTATGTAAGTAATGTGTTATAAATAAGTGGGCTTATTCACATCCGATACAACTCCTTAACCAGAATCTTAGACGAATCAGAGTGAACACCACTATATTAGAGATCCCGAATTCTCTTAGACACACCATAAGTAGTTAACATCAACTAAACTTCGGGACGAAGTTTCCTGAAGGGGTAGAGACTGTAACAATTCGCATTTTCAGATTAATTACTATTCCCGGCAGGTCACCCAAGCCTGTACTACTCTCGCATGAGCACGCTTAACTGTATGGGCGATTAACCGTTAGACCACAAAACGCGTTTCTAAGACAATTTGAGTTTTCAACTTATTAGAAAAAGTCAACATATTTTTCCCTCCTCCTTTGACCAAAAATCATTCTTTGATTTTATAAGTCATTCTTTGATTTTTAGGCTTGCGGTTTTAGGTCTAAAAGACATTTAACACCAACCGACACTAGACTGAGCCCAGCCTAGACATTATAAGTCATTTTAAGTCATTATTATCCTATTAGAAAAGTTACATTTTACTTTTCTCAATTTTACGCAACTTTCGTACGTTTTACGTATTACGCGTTTTAGACCCGTGTTTCCAGTTTTTAGCAGGGTTTTAGCACCCGATAGAACCTACCACTCATTTTATATTTTATTATGGACTATATTGATAAGTTCTACCATATTTATAAGTTTCATAATTTTAGGATACCCGGTTTTACGTTTTGAGGCTTAATCATTTACGGTTAGCAATTAACGGGACCAAAACTCACTACGTAACTTATATAAGGCCAAGATTCATCCACCTAGTCCCTTCCCCTTGTCCATGAACGTGTATATGGTGGCCTTGGTGGCTTGATAATAAGCCTAGGAAAGTATATGGTCTAAGAACAACCAAGTATGCATAGATGTGTTTAGTTTTTAACCATTAGTTCATTATACTTCATGTGTTCCAATTTTAACCACAAGTAAGTGCTAGCTAACCTCCTCACTTGCACTATAAAAGGAAACTCATCTCTTCATTCTTTTCATCACCATTTAAAACTTCCCAACATAATTCCATAGCTTCATCATCTTTGATCTTCAAGTTACAAATTACATACCATAGTTCAAGGCCTTAGTATTCTCTACCTAGTTCTTAAGTTTGTTTGGTGATTCCATGGTTGAATTAGGAGCTACACAAGGTGATTAGGGGCTGAAGTTAATGGGTTTTCACAAGGTCTATATCAAGTCTATCAATGGTTACAAGAGTTATGGTGAAGGGTTTACAAGCTTAGGTTTAGTGTCCTAGTTCTATACTTGACTTCCTTTCTTTAGAAAGCCAAAAGTTGTAAGCAAACCCTTATACACTTTCTTGCTCAATATCATTTCATGCTTATTATGTTTCTTTCATGCTATATATGGTCTTTGTATTGTGTTCATGATGTTTAAAAATGGATAAAACGAGTATTGGTATACATATGTTAACTTATGACAAGCAAACAAGCAAACAAGTGATTTTTATGGAAAACCACGACCACAATAGTATAAATTTGATATTTGACACTTACTTATTGTTAAAGAGGACTTAACAAGGAAAACATAGCAATTTGAATCACCCAAAACGAGTATACGAGTCAAAAGTTATGACCGTTTGAAGTTAGCGAAACCAAAACGGCAAAACTGCCTAAATAGCATTCTGATCAAATTATGAATTTAAAAGTCAACCTTCTGGTCCGATTCATCAAAAAGTTAAAACACGAAAGTTGTCCGGAACGACGTTTTCATTCAGGTACAAAGAAGCTCGAGCCCTGAAAACACTTTCTGAGTGATAAATTTATTCAAAATCTTAACAGCCCATTTTAGACCAAAGTCACTATATTATAGTTATGATTTACTAAGACCAAGAGGTCTAATGACCTAAAGCCAAGACCACAACCATGGCTAAAGCCAAGGTTGAGTCTTAAGACCATGGTAACAATGACCAAGGTCACGGCAAAGCCACGGCTAAAGACCATATAACTATTAAAGATCAAAAAGCTTATATATATGTTATCAAATACTACAATAGTAGGGAGCCTCATGTGAGGAGTTCATTGAGTAAGCCGTCGAGATGAGTTATGGATTTACGAGTTAAAGTGTCCTGGCTCCTCGAACGTTTACTCCATGACTTCTGAATTATGTCGGCCCGAACGGTAGTAAGAGATTTACAACCTATACATGTTTCATAGACCATTTATATTCAAAGACTTACACTATATACTAAAGTACTACATCATGAACATTATGCAAGACATATATAGGCAATTCTTCGTATTCTTAGACGTTACTCCAAACCTAAGTGGCAACGTTCTATTATAGGCTGCTATTAGAGACTTTCGCGATTGAGACTACCACTTTCATTTCTCATTACATAGGCTTAAGGTGAGTCATAGCCCCTACTCTTTTCGTACTTGTTTTAAACTCTTGGGGGGGATACATGCTCAACTACTTGCTTACTTGTACAAATACTCAAAACGTTTATACGTGACTGTGTTATACTTGATTGTCTTATACTTGATGGCATTATACTTGATTTAATACATACATGACTGTCTTTTTTCTTTGGGAAGTGGCTCCCAGTTGTCTTTGGGAATTGACTCCCAGTTGTCTTTGGGAATTGGCTCCTAAAGTGAGGTCTTCGGAGATGAAGTAGAGACTCACTACTAATTGCTTAATTGTCTTGATGAACTTATACATGTCTTTATTATACTATATTGTAGCAGTGGGTTGTGAACACACAGGTTACAAGTCTCTTATGGCGGGACTTGTAACTGAGTGGATTCACGATGCCTTTGCTGTGTGATCATTCTTTAAGGCTTTTTCAACTGTTTTAAGACAAACTCTATGAACTCACCAACCATCGTGTTGACACTTTAGCATGTTTATCTCAGGTTAGTAAGGCGATAGCTAGTGCATGGAACTTAGAGTCAAGCTGCATATTCTGAAGATTTACGCTTTTATCATTTACCATTCAAAACTTTGTATACATTTATGTATCATACTTTGAAATCTCATGTTGGTAACTTTGAATTCATTAATCGAATGGTAACTTTTCAAAACGTCTCATTTAGAGTTCGTTTTCTATAACTTGTACTTTGTATTATGAAGTAGCACCCCTGTGACACAGTCTTCCGCTGCGGTATTTTGGGGGTGTTACATTTAAGTCGTAATAAGCTGGGTCAAAAAACCTCAAGTATCCGCGGTAAGAGAAAAAAATACCCAACACTGTGAACGCAATATCAAGATATAATGTAAATGATGTTTGCAAATATCATAATTGAATGGTTGCAAAAATAATATAAATAGAGATCGAATATCATATGTAAATATTGATATGCAAACACAAATATTGTTAAATAGAGAAAAGTTACCCAATAAAATTCTAGCATTCATGGGTTTAAACGTAATTTCTCATAAAATTAGAAGACCATTTTTCATTTTTTCCTATTTTTAATTAGTTTTGCTACTAAGTTTGCACTTTTTAAACGTTGTATTAGCAGAGAAGTTTATATTTTCCTAATGTAAAAACAAAAATTTTATCTAGGTCTAAGGTTAATATTTAAACAAGTTTTAGTGCATAAGTAAAATTTAAAGAATATGTTAAAGATATATGGAATTTGATGTTTAAGTTAGGTTTATTTAAGATTGCCTATTGAGATATCGGATCTTGATAGAAAGACTTGTGTAACCTCGGTTTGTTTTACCTGTTGTTGAGTCGTTCAATCTTTATGGCTTGAACGGTCTGAGCCAAGACCTTATTAAATTGAAGCGCAAGAAAAAATTGTAAACAACAATGAACTTGACTAATCAGTTACATGGTGGTTCAACTTCAGTTGTCTTTTATAACCATTTCAGTCTCAATATAGGTTAGATTGTTTGCTTTATAAGAAAAATTAATGTGATTCTTTTGTGGGTTTGTTAATAATGTACTTTCAATCACACCAGAAAATTCAGACACCTTCATTTATTATTTTCCAATATCAAAATTTGATTTAGCTTATCTACTTTTCAAGTTTAAGACAAATTTAGATTATTTTGACCCCATTCTTTTAAAAATGTTTATAAACCTCATCCTAAAACTAAAAGGCTGTCTTGGTGAATCGATAAGACTCAATCCCAACGCAGTATGGTGGATATTTAGGACAAAGTGTGAGAATGTGGGTCACCTTTTTAAAAAAGAGATTTATATAAATGTCACCTAACTTTATAAGATAATTAACAATGCTTTTAAAAAGACGTAACGTCACTCTCTAATAAACCTAAGACCCAGATAAGTCACATCTAGGAAATAAACTAAGTAAAACAGATATTCTTGCAAATTAGAAAACTCAAAAACACCAATTTGCGTCCCTTAATGTGCCTCAGGGCAATGGAAAACATGAGTGTTGTTAAACTGCCCCTTTCTGATCGCCATCTGAGTTTCATCAAATTCCGCCAACAAACACAACTTCACTAAAATTGCAATAGTGAAGAGTGATGAAGTTACCATCCTCTTCAAAGAGAAACATCACATTCTTTGGGCAAATAGTCATTAAGAGTTCTTTCAAATTTTTAGACAATATACCGATAACATATATTACCGTCGTTAACCTAAGTCAATCTATCAAACGGGGCGCATGTTAGGGCATATTCAAATAACACTTGTTATCCTTTTATATTAAAGATGCATATAATTAACACTAAATTAATCCCAAATTTTTCCTTAACCAAATACATTTTCTTCATTAATTAACTTAAACTTTCTTTTTGACTATACTATAGTGTGTGCCTCAGTAGTCACATGTTACCAAAAGTTTTGTCTAAAATATACCACCACAATAATTATAAAAGGTGTTTAGATCATCAGCAATCGGAATCTACAGGTTCAGATGTTTAATAGAAACCACAGTCTCAAAAAATTGAGCAAAATGTAACATCAGAATAGCATCTGTAACACACAACCAAACACATATTCAAGTCACCATTTGTACATAGTCAGCTAACCAGGTAAACATTTAAGATACAATAGCAAAGAAACACTTTACAAAGTTGCTTTGTCATTTGATTCAGATTTTATGCATCATTGTTACCCACTAACTAAAAGCGAATGAAGTCCGTATAACGAATGAATTCCTTATACTTTGACGGTCGCACAATAGTCCTCGAGCTCTTTCTGATCTTGTTAGCTTGCCCTTTAACAGAATCACGATTGCTTGATCTCTTATCATCCTCATTTAAACTGCTGCTTGCAGTTTCCTTCGGGGACTCAGACATACGTGAAATAAATTTGAAAAACTCACCACAACCAGTGCAAAAAATTTCCTGGTTCAATCTTTCCTTGTAACAGCTAAACTGATGCAGACACCTGGGGCACTCAATCCAAGAAGATGTTCCTGTCAGAGCGGCGCAAGCCTGCTCTAAAATATCTCTGGCTCCTTCTACACCAATCACTGAATCTTCCCCAAGCTTGATATCATTGTATAGTTTGTTAAATCTTTCAAATATTTTCTCGGGTGTAGCTGATTTTTCCAGCCCAAGAATACCGTACCAATCTGGTTCGTCATCGACTATTTTCTCTCTAGAGAGATAAATGTCTATAACCGTAATGAATGTTGACAACAAACTCAGCCCAGCAAAAAAATCTTTTGCTTTTTGGCAAAATTTTTTTGCTCCAATGTAATCGTATTCTGCAAATTTTCTCTCGGCTAAGTCCCGGTACCTAATGGCCATGTCCTTGAGATGGTCCGTTATTTGCTGGCAAAGGAGATAAAAAAGCGATGATAATTGTTAGTTAGGATGATCACAAAATAAATGAGTTTAACTTCTGTAGTTTTATGGATAATCTTGTAAAAATGCATGCCTAGAAAAATAAAATCTAATAGGGAAAGTAAGTATGTCATGATCTGAAAACAAATTTAGATAGGCTATTATCTTTTCTATGGAGCTGAAGGTTTAATGTATCACTAAAAACCTCAAGATTCACTAAAATCTTTTGACTGAAAGGATAACTGAAACATCGCTGATCGTTATTCAATTTAAGAGTCAATATACTACGGAAGCTACTTAAAACCTAAACTTTAACATAGACTATACAATTTTTAATAGCTCATATCTCGTCATTATGGTTTGTGCTTCGTCTTACTTGGTCCTTTTCTTTGAACATATCTATTTTTCATAACAGAGGATATATATAACGAATTAGCGAACTCGTGCGTTTGTATGTAAAATACCACATTCGATGATGCCGTGAACAATATAACATTCTTAATAGCAAACAATGCGCATGAGTTGTATCCTTAATGAGTTAAAAAGCTATGAATGTAATTAGATACAAATCTTATATAGAAATGGATCTTGTAAACTGAAGATCGGGTAGCCTTGTGCTAACCTGCGTTAACTTTAGTTAGATTAGCAAGCCGGATCCAATGCCCATTACAACATTAATGACACATGCATGAATTCGTATGCTAGAACACGACTATGAACATACATATAGAATCAATATGAAAATATTCACATATCCCTCGGGAAACACTCAGCAATTAAAACAAGATACTAGCATACATCTCAGTTTTGGAAATCAACACGAAACTCACATTGATTAGTGACATCTAGTATTAATGTATAGCTCAAACATAATTGTTGTTGATGCTGAGCACTCAAATAATAGAGTAGGCAAAACATGTAATATGTCTGTAGTTAGTATGTGGAGATAATTGAGTATCTATAATAAGCTTATATTTGAGGGATACATAGAATATTTAAGTACCTCAAATGTAATTACTGAAATAAACTTCCCCATGTAAAAGATAAATCATTGTAGTTCTATGTTTCATTAACTTATATATGTTGTGTATTCCACACTGTGATATTGGTTTATGGAAATAGAACTATGTTTTAATAAACATGCACGATCTTTATGAGACAACTAGACCAAATGTGTCCAAATTACAATTAAAGTGAAAATCGGGTAGTTACAATAACTGAAAAACAACAGTGAACATATTAGTTAACCGTGTACGTAGACTGCATCCAAGATTCTTTAATTAACTTATCGAAGAAAACAACAAATAATTCTCAAATCCGCATTAAGAATTCACAAGTCAATTAATCCTATTTCAAGTCGAATTACAGTAGTAAAATCGCATTGGATTATCTTTCACTCACAGAAATCGTTTAACTTCCTTCTTTTACTTCCCAATTTATATTACGTTGTTTGACTCTAATTGTTGCACTAGATTCAGTGGTTTCCATGTACAGTTTTTTATCATCCATAAAACCAATGTAACATAAAATCCAGAGATAAGAAAATCCATTTTTTTATACTACTAACAGATTGTAAGCAAAAAATAATAGATAAAGTCCTTAGAAAACTCACAACAGGTTAAAAAAATGCAAAATGACCACATTCAAGTAGAGTTTTGGAAAATCTTGCTATTTGAATAAACACAGAAATTGTACAAGGAAAAGAGAAATTCTTTAACAGATCCATATACCTAACCAAAAAAGGGGCAAAAAAAACCTCTTTAAATCATAAAAAATTTATAGAAGTTGTGTATTTTGAATATTAAAAATCAATAAAATACCTGAAATCTTTAAAAAGAATGAACAGAAAGAACACTCCTTTTTCGCCTTCTTTACCCGATATGCTATTCACAGCAAATTTTGAAGTCTTAAAAACCCTAAAAAATCCCAATGTAGCACAGCCTTAACAAATCTCAAAGCTAAATAACAACTAAAAAAAGTATATAACAAAGTAAAGAGCTAAATCACAAATGTAACTATTTATTTGTCATTTAGCTCAACCACTTTTTCGCATAACAGCTAAGATGTATATTACTATATAGTTGTGGTTCATGAACCTATTAAATTTTCTAATATTGGTCAATAGATAAATCATAAATTATAAAGTTATTATGAAAGTTTTGAAAATTATATAAATTTCCTAATAGATTTTGTGTTGCATAAGTTTTGTAAATGCATGTATTAGAACATAAAGAGCTTTGCATTATTACCTCAACACATTAAACAATGGACAACTACCCGATTAATCCTGAGCTAAAAATAGAATTTTCATTAATGTGTTGGCATATTCTTTTTTTGTTCACATTATTTAACCCTTTTCATCTTTATTCAAGAATCTGTGGGCTGTCGAAAATTACCACCAAATATACTTAAGGTCACATGTATGTCCATACAACTGTAGTTAAAATGAAACCAAAAACAAGACT
This sequence comes from Artemisia argyi, assembly GCA_030686995.1. Taxonomy (NCBI): domain Eukaryota; kingdom Viridiplantae; phylum Streptophyta; class Magnoliopsida; order Asterales; family Asteraceae; genus Artemisia; species Artemisia argyi. Next base: position 202,735,198 of record CM060709.1, on the reverse strand, counting down.
CGATGTCATCTAATTTGAGGACTGTGTAAACCGAAAATCATGATAACTTTCACATGTAAATCCTTTTCATCCTATTCTTAACGAAAATACGCATAAACACATTGGCAATAAATCAAAGCTCTAAAAACACTAACAAAGTTAATGCGAAATTCTAAAATAAACACTGGCAATAAAGCAAAGCTCTAAAAACTCTAACAAAGTTAATGCGAAATTTTAAAATAACTTTGATTGTTACCAAATGGCGATTTTGTAAATTCTAACTCATTGATTGATCACTCCACAACAAAAGTAACAATTATATGTTGGTAATTTTACTCTCATAAAATATTTTAGGTAATTGCGATTTACTAGAGACCTATGGGATTCATATCATACTCGGTTGTGAGTTATGGAAGTGTGGAGTGCACACTTCCTTGAGCATGCCAAAGATGATGGTCGCGTTGATTAATTTGTTGTCTTTCATCGTTCATCATCCAATCAAGCCCAAAAACTTGTAAATTTTCGGCATTTGCACTCCCAAGTATCTAAAACTCAAATAGAAGCAATTTAGGGCAACATATGATCAAAAGTAGACGAGTTTAGAGGCTAAATGACCCTTAAAAACGTATGAAATTAAACATCATTAATAAAATTAAAATTTATGATTGAGAACAAAGATGGTGAACTAGTTTTCTCTAGATATCAGTGAGATAATAGTCTAACATGACCGAATGGTACCAAAACTAACTATATGATACGAAAACAAAAGCTAACTGATAAATGATCCTCAAAGAATGCAAAAATCCATATTTCATAGTATGGGAGTGTTTGTTTAAGCTAATTTTCGGGGCTTATGTGCTTATTTGAGTTGGCTTATATCTCATACGTCAATATATTTTTGGCAATTTTTTAGTTTATGGCTTATTTCTCACATTTAAGTCGTAATAAGCTGGGTCAAAAAACCTCAAGTATCCGCGGTAAGAGAAAAAAAAAACCCAACACTGTGAACGCAATATCAAGATATAATGTAAATGATGTTTGCAAATATCATAATTGAATGGTTACAAAAATAATATAAATAGAGATCGCATATCATATGTAAATATTGATATGCAAACACAAATATTGTTAAATGGAGAAAAGTTACCCAATAAAATTCTAGCATTCATGGGTTTAAATGTAATTTCTCATAAAATTAGAAGACCATTTTTCAGTTTTTCCCATTTTTAATTAGTTTTGCTACTAAGTTTGCACTTTTTACACGTTGTATTAGCAGAGAAGTTTATATTTTCCTAATGTAAAAACAAAAATTTTATCTAGGTCTAAGCTTGATATTTAAACAAGTTTTAGTGCATAAGTAAAATTTAAAGAATATGTTAAAGAAATATGGAATTTGATGTTTAAGTTAGGTTTATATAAAATTGCCTATTGAGATATCAGATCTTGATGGAAAGACTTGTGTAACCTCTGTTTGTTTTACCTGTTGTTGAGTCGTTCAATCTTTATGGCTTGAACGGTCTGAGCCAAGACCTTATTGAATTGAAGCGCAAGAAAAATTTGTAAACAACGATGAACTTGACTAATCAGTTACATGGTGGTTCACCTTCAGTTGTCTTTTATAACCATTTCAGTCTCAATATAGGTTAGATTGTTTGCTTTATAAGAAAAATTAATGTGATTCTTTTGTGGGTTTGTTAATCATGTACTTTCAATCACACCAGAAGATTCAGACACCATCATTTATTATTTTCCAATATCAAAATTTGATTTAGCTTATATACTTTTCAAGTTTAAGACAAATTTAGATTATTTTCACCCCATTCTTTTAAAAATGTTTATAAACCTCATCCTAAAACTAAAAGGCTGTCTTGGTGAATCGATAAGACTCAATCCCAACGCAGTATGGTGGATATTTAGGACAAAGTGTGAGAATGTGGGTCGCCTTTTTAAAAAAGAGATTTATATAAATGTCACCTAACTTTATAAGATAATTAACAATGCTTTTAAAAAGACGCAACGCCACTCTCTAATAAACCTAAGACCCAGATAAGTCACATCTAGGAAATAAACTAAGTAAAACAGATATTCTTGCAAATTAGAGAATTCTAAAACTCCAATTTGCGTCCCTTAATGCGCCTTAGGGCAATGGAAAACATGAGTGTTGTTAAACTGCCCCTTTCTGATCGCCATCTGAGTTTCATCAAATTCCGCCAACAAACACAACTTCACTAAAATTGCAATAGTGAAGAGTGATGAAGTTACCATCCTCTTCAAAGAGAAACATCACATTCTTTGGGCAAATAGTCATTAAGAGTTCTTTCAAATTTTTAGACAATATACCGATAACATATATTACCGTCGTTAACCTAAGTCAATCTATCAAACGGGGCGCATGTTAGGGCATATTCAAATAACACTTGTTATCCTTTTATATTAAAGATGCATATAATTAACACTAAATTAATCCAAAATTTTACCTTAACCAAATACATTTTCTTCATTAATTAACTTAAACTTTCTTTTTGACTATACTATAGTGTGTGCCTCAGTGGTCACATGTTACCAAAAGTTTTGTCTAAAATATACCACCACAATAATTTTAAAAGGTGTTTAGATCATCAGCAATCGGAGTCTACAGGTTCAGATGTTTAATAGAAACCACAGTCTCAAAAAATTGAGCAAAATGTAACATCAGAATAGCATCTGTAAGACACAACCAAACACATATGCAAGTCACCATTTGTACATAGTCAACTAACCAGGTAAACATTTAAGATACAATAGCAAAGAAACACTTTACAAAGTTGCTTTGTCATTTGATTCAGATTTTATGCATCATTGTTACCAACTAACTAAAAGTGAATGAAGTCCGTATAGCGAATGAATTCCTTATACTTTGACGGTCGCACAATAGTCCTTGAGCTCCTTCTGATCTTGTTAGCTTGCCCTTTAACAGAATCACGATTGCTTGATCTCTTATCATCCTCATTTAAACTGCTGCTTGCAGTTTCCTTTGGGGACTCAGACATACGTGAAATAAATTTGAAAAACTCACCACAACCAGTGCAAAAAATTTCCTGGTTCAATCTTTCCTTGTAATAGCTAAACTGATGCAGACACCTGGGGCACTCAATCCAAGAAGATGTTCCTGTCAGAGCGGCGCAAGCCTCCTCTAAAATATCTCTGGCTCCTTCTACACCAATCACTGAATCTTCCCCAAGCTTGATATCATTGTATAGTTTGTTAAATCTTTCAAATATTTTCTCGGGTGTAGCTGATTTTCCCAGCCCAAGAATCGCGTACCAATCTGGTTCGTCATCGACTATTTTCTCTCTAGAGAGATAAATGTCTATAACCGTAATGAATGTTGACAATAAACTTAGCCCAGCGAAAACATCTTTTGCTTTTTGGCAAAATTTTTTTGCTCCAATGTAATCATATTCTGCAAATTTTCTCTCGGCTAAGTCCCGGTACCTAATGGCCATGTCCTTGAGATGGTCCATTATTTGCTGGCAAAGGAGATAGAAAAGCGATGATAATTGTTAGTTAGGATGATCACAAAATAAATGAGTTTAACTTCTGTAGTTTATGGATAATCTTGTAAAAATGCATGCCTAGAAAAATAAAATCTAATAGGGAAAAGTGAGTATGTCATGATCTGAAAAGAAATTTAGATAGGCTATTATCTTTTCTATGGAGCTGAAGGTTTCATGTATCACTAAAAACCTCAAGATTCACTAAAATCTTTTGACTGAAAGGATAACTGAAACATCGCTGATCGTTATTCAATTTAAGAGTCAATATACTATGGAAGCTACTTAAAACCTAAACGTTAACATAGACTATACAATTTTCAATAGCTCATATCTCGTCATTATGGTTTGTGCTTCGTCTTACTTGGTCTTTTTCTTTGAACATATCTATTTTTCATAATAGGGGATATATATAACGAATTAGCGAGCTCGTGCGTTTGTATGTAAAATACCACATTCGATGATGCCGTGAACAATATAACATTCTTAATAGCAAACAATGCGCATGAGTTGTATCCTTAATGAGTTAAAAAGCTATGAATGTAATTAGATACAAATCTTATATAGAAATGGATCTTGTAAACTGAAGATCGGGTAGCCTTGTGCTAACCTGCGTTAACTTTAGTTAGATTAGCAAGCCGGATCCAATGCCCAATACAACATTAATGACACATGCATGAAATCGTATGCTAGAACACGACTATGAACACACATATAGAATCAAGATTAAAATATTCACATAACCCTCGGGAAACACTCAGCAATTAAAACAAGATACTAGCATACATCTCAGTTTTGGAAATCAACACGAAACTCACATTGATTAGTGACATCTAGTATTAATGTATAGCTCGAACATAATTGTTGTTGATGCTGAGCACTCAAATAATAGAGTAGGCAAAACATGTAATATGTCTCTAATTAGTATGTGGAGATAATTGAGTATCTATAATAAGCTTATATTTGAGGGATACATAGAATATTTAAGTACCTCAAATGTAATTACTGAAATAAACTTCCCCATGTAAAAGATAAATCATTGTAGTTCTATGTTTCATTAACTTATATATGTTGTGTCTTGCACACTGTGATATCGGTCTATGGAAATAGAACTATGTTTTAATAAACATGCACGATCTTTATCAGACAACTGGACCAAATGTGTCCAAATTACAATTAGAGTGAAAATCGGGTAGTTACAATAACTGAAAAACAACAGTGAACATATTAGTTAACCGTGTACGTAGACTGCATCCAAGATTCTTTTATTAACTTATCGAAAAAACAACAAATAATTCTCAGATCCGCTTTAAGAATTCACAAGTCAATTAATCCTATTTCACGTCGAATTACAGTAGTAAAATCGCATTGGATTATCTTTCACTCACATAAATTGTTTAACTTCCTTCTTTTACTTCCCAATTTATATTACGTTGTTTGACTCTAATTGTTGCACTAGATTCAGTGGTTTCCATGTATAGTTTTTTATCATCCATAAAACCAATGTAACATAAAATCCAGAGATAAGAAAATCCATTTTTTTATACTACTAACAGATTGTAGGCAAAAAATAATAGATAAAGTCCTTAGAAAACTCACAACAGGTTAAAAAAAATGCAAAATGACCACATTCAAATAGAGTTTTGGAAATCTTGCTATTTGAATAAACTCAGAAATTGTACAAGGAAAGGAGAAATTCTTTAACAGATCCATATACCAAACCAAAAAAGGGGCAAAAAAAACCTCTTCAAATCATAATAAATTTATAGAAGTTGTGTATTTTGAATATTGAAAATCAATAAAATACCTGAAATCTTTAAAAAGAATGAAGAGAAAGAACACTCCTTTTTCGCCTTCTTTACCCGATATGCTCTTCACAGCAAATTTTGAAGTCTTAAAAACCCTGAAAAATCCCAATGTAGCACAACCTTAACAAATCTCAAAGCTGAATAACAACTAAAAAAAGTAAATAACTAAGTAAAGAGCTAAATCACAAATGTAAATATTTATTTGTCATTTACCTCAACCACTTTTTCGCATAACAGCTAAGATGTATATTACTATATAGTTGTGGTTCATGAACCTATTAAATTTTCTAACATTGGTCAATAGATAAATCATAAATGATAAAGTTATTATGAAAGTTTTGAAAATTATATAAATTTCCTAATAGATTTTGTGTTGCATAAGTTTTGTAAATGCATGTATTAGTACATAAAGAGTTTTGCATTACTACCTCAACACATTAAACAATGGACAACCACCCGATTAATCCTGAGCTAAAAATAGAATTCTCATTAATGTGTTGGCATATTCTTTTTTTGTTCACATTATTTAACCCTTTTCATCTTTATTCAAGAATCTGTGGGCTGTCGAAAATTACCACCAAATATACTTAAGGTCACATGTATGTCCATACAACTGTAGTTAAAATGAAACCAAAAACAAGACTCGATGTCATCTAATTTGAGGACTGTGTAAACCGAAAATCATGATAACTTTCACATGTAAATCCTTTTCATCCTATTCTTAACGAAAATATGCATAAACGCATTGGCAATAAAGCAAAGCTCTAAAAACTCTAACAAAGTTAATGCGAAATTCTAAAATAAACACTGGCAATAAAGCAAAGCTCAAATAACTCTAACAAAATTAATGCGAAATTTTAAAATAACTTTGATTATTACCAAATGGCGATTTTGTAAATTCTAACTCATTGATTGATCACTCCACAAAAAAAGTAACAATTATATGTTAGTAATTTTACTCTCATCAAATATTTTAGGTAATTGCGATTTACTAGAGACCTATGGGATTCATATCATACTCGGTTGTGAGTTATGGATGTGTGGAGTGCACACTTCTTTGAGTACGTCAAAGATGATGGTCGTGTTGATTAATTTGTTGTCTTTCATCGTTCATCATCGAATCAAGCCCAAAAACTTGTAAATTTTCGGCATTTGCACTCCCAAATATCTAAAACTCAAATAGAAGCAATTTAGGGAAATATATGATCAAAAGTACACGAGTTTAGAGGCTAAATGACCCTTAAAATATGTATGAAATTAAACATCATTAATAAAATTAAAATTTATGATTGAGAGTAAAGATGGTGAACTAGTTTTCTCTAGATATCAATGAGATAATTGTCTAACATGACCGAATGGTACCAAAACTAACTATATGATACGAAAACAAAAGCTAACCGATAAATGATCCTCAAAGAACGAAAAAATCCATATTTCATAGCATGGTAGTGTTTGTTTAAGCTAATTTTCGGGGCTTATGTGCTTATTTGATTTGGCTTAGATCTCATACGTCATTATATTTTTGGCAATTTTTTAGTTTATGGGTTATTTCTCACATTTAAGTCGTAATAAGCTGGGTCGAAAAACCTCAAGTATCCGCGGTAAGAGAAAAAAAACACAACACTGTGAACGCAATATCAAGATATAAATGTAAATGATGTTTGCACATATCATAATTGAATGGTTACAAAAATAATATAAATAGAGATCCCATATCATATGTAAATATTGATATGCAAACACAAATATTGATAAATGGAGAAAAGTTACCCAATAAAATTATGGCATTCATGGGTTTAAATGTAATTTCTCATAAAATTAGAAGACCATTTTTCATTTTTTTTCCCATTTTTAATTAGTTTTGCTACTAAGTTTGCACTTTTTACACGTTGTATTAGCAGAGAAATTTATATTTTCCTAATGTAAAAACAAAAATTTTATCTAGGTCTGATGTATTTAAACAAGTTTTAGTGCATAAGTAAAATTTAAAGAATATGTCAAAGAAATATGGAATTTGATGTTTAAGTTAGGTTTATATAAAATTGCCTATTGAGATATCGGATCTTGATGGAAAGACTTGCGTAACCTCAGTTTGTTTTACATGTTGTTGCAGTCATTCAATCTTTATGGCTTGAACGGTCTGAGCCAAGACCTTATCAAATTGAAGCGCAAGAAAAATTTGTAAACAACGATGAACTTGACTAATCAGTTACATGGTGGTTCAGGTTCAGTTGTCTTTTATTACCATTTCAGTCTCAATATAGGTTAGACTGTTTGATTTATAAGAAAACTTAATGTGATTCTATCGTGGGTTTGTTAATCATGTACTTTCAATCACACCAGAAAATTCAGACACCATCATTTATTATTTTCCAATATCAAATTTTGATTAACTTATCTACTTTTCAAGTTTAAGACAGATTTAGATTATTTTGACCCCATTCTTTTAAAAATGTTTATAAACCTCATCCTAAAACCAAGAGGATGTCTTGGTGAATCGATAAGACTCAATCCCAACGCAGTATGGTAGATATTTAGGACAAAGTGTGAGAATGTGGGTCGCCTTTTTAAAAAAGAGATTTATATAAATGTCACCTAACTTTATAAGATAATTAACAATGCTTTTAAAAAGACGTAACGCCACTCTCTAATAAACCTAAGACCCAGATAAGTCACACCTAGGAAATAAACTAAGTAAAACAGATATTCTTGCAAATTAGAAAACTCAAAAACACCAATTTGCGTCCCTTAATGCGCCTCAGGGCAATGCAAAACATGAGCGTTGTTAAACTTCCCCTTTCTGATCACCATCTGAGTTTCATCAAATTCCACCAACAAACACAACTTCACTAAAATTGCAATAGTGAAGAGTGATGAAGTTACCATCCTCTTCAAAGAGAAACATCACATTCTTTGGGCAAATAGTCATTAAGAGTTCTTTCAAATTTTTTGACAATATACCGATAACATATATTACCGTCGTTAACCTAAGTTAATCTATCACACGGGGCGCATGTTGGGGCATATTCAAATAACACTTATTATCCTTTTATATTAAAGATGCATATAATTAACACTAAATTAATCCAAAATTTTACCTTAACCAAATACATTTTCTTGATTATTTAACTTAAACTTTCTTTTTGACTATACTATAGTGTGTGCCTCAGTGGTCACATGTTACCAAAAGTTTTTTCTAAAATACACCACCACAATAATTTTAAAAGTCGTTTAGAGCATCAGCAGCCGCAGTCTACAGGTTCAGATGTTTAACAGAAACCACAGTCTCAAAAAATTGAGCAAAATGTAACATCATAATAGCATCTGTAAGACACAACCAAACACATATGCAGATCACCATTTGTACATAGTCAACTAACCAGGTAAACATTTAAGATACAATAGCAAATAAACACTTTACAAACTTGCTTTGTCCTTTGATTCAGATTTTATGCATCATTGTTACCCACTAGCTAAAAGTGAATGAAGTCCTTATAACGAATGAATTCCTTATACTTTGACGGTCGCACAATAGTCCTTGAGCTCCTTCTGATCTTGTTAGCTTGCCCTTTAACAGAATCACGATTGCTTGATCTCTTATCATCCTCATTTAAACTGCTGCTTGCAGTTTCCTTCGGGGACTCAGATATATGTGAAATAAATTTGAAAAACTCACCACAGCCAGTGCAAAAAATTTCCTGGTTCAATCTTTCCTTGTAACAGCTAAACTGATGCAGACACCTGGGGCACTCAATCCAAGAAGATGTTCTTGTCAGAGCGGCGCAAGCCTCCACTAAAATATCTCTGACTCCTTCTACACCAATCACTAAATCTTCCCCAAGCTAGATGCCATTGTATAGTTTGTTAAATCTTTCAAATATTTTCTCAGGTGTAGCTTAGTTTTCTAGCCCAAGAATCCCGTACCAATCTGGTTCGTCATCGACTATTTTCTCTGTAGAGAGATAAATGTCTATAACCGTAATGAATTGTTAACAGGTTCATAAGAGTGTTTCCAGGATCGTATGTGATCAAACAACTTCATGTATAATCATAGAATCGAAATAAATAGAGAAACAGGAAGAAGATCGGTTGAACCCTTTATATTGATATTGAATAATCGAATGGTTAATTGTTTACAGAGAATTCCTAATCTATTTATACAAGATGAAACATTGCTTCATGTAAAATCACAACGATTCACCAACGTGTTGCAACCCTAAAATACAACGTTACAATAAAAATAACCGTTTAACTATCTATTGGGTTTGATAGCACTTGGCCCAAACCATAAAATATATGCGGACTTTTATTCTTTGACCCATCTTGTTCTCTTTTCTTGTCAGTGTCGAATTGTAGCAGCCCTTATGTTGAAAAACAAAGATTAATTGATTATTTTTTCCAACATATTCCTCCCTAATCTGTTAATCTTTGTTTCTTCATCAATCTTCTTGTTCCTTGATGCCTTCCTTTAATCATATAATGTCTTCAATCGTTTGATGCAATTTCTGGTTATTCCCACCATCATTGTTGTGATCTTCCTTAAGTCCAGGCTGATCATATCTTCATAGCTTTTGGTTTATTGGGCAAAGGTTTTAGTAACCATCATCATCCTCATCATCTTTGGCATCCCGCCTTTGTCAACCATCGCAGTTGTACGGTTCATCCCGAACCTGGGTTTGATGGTTGTTGTAGTAAATCTACAATATCTAAAAATTCTGCAAACCAAACCGTTCTTTCTTTTCTTTCTTTTCTCTTTAAGTCGACATCTCATCTTCTACTTGGTTAATCACCGGTTTGGTGTTGTAACCATCTCTAATCTTTCTTCTTCAATAGGCATCCAAGGTTGGTTCGTTTGAGTGATGATTAAAACATGAATGGTTGTTGTTTAATCCCCTAGGCTCTGATACCAATTATCAACAGGTTCATAAGAGTGTTTCCAGGATCGTATGTGATCAAACAACTTCATGTATAATCATAGAGTCGAAATAAATAGAGAAACAGGAAGAAGATGGGTTGAACCCTTTATATTGATATTGAATAATCGAATGGTTAATTGTTTAAAGAGAATTCCTAATCTATTTATACTAGATGAAATGTTGCTTCATGTAAAATCACAACGATTCACCAAAGTGTTGCAACCCTAAAATACAACGTTACAATAAAAATAACCGTCTAACTATCTATTGGGTTTGATAGCACTTGGCCCAAACCATAAAATATATGCAGACTTTTATTCTTTGACCCATCTTGTTCTCTTTTCTTGTCTGTGTCGAATTGCAGCAGCCCTTATGTTGAAAAACAAAGATTAATGGATTATGTTTTCCAACATGAATGTTGACAATAAACTCAGCCCAGCGAAAAAATCTTTTGCTTTTTGGCAAAATTTTTTTGCTCCAATGTAATCCTATTCTGCACATTTTCACTTGGCTAAGTCCCGGTACCTAATGGCCATGTCCTTGAGATGGTCCATTATTTGCTGGAAAAGGAGATAAAAAAGCGATGATAATTGTTAGTTAGGATGATCACAAAATAAATGAGTTTAACTTCTGTAGTTTATGGATAATCTTGTAAAAATGCATGCCTAGAAAAATCAAATCTAATAGGGAAAAGTGAGTATGTCATGATCTGAAACGTAATTTAGATAGGCTATTATCTTTTCTATGGAGCTGAAGGTTTAATGTATCACTAAAAACCTCAAGATTCACTAAAATCTTTTGACTGAAAGGATAACTGAAACATCGTTGTTTTGGTATGTGCTTCGTCTTACTTGGTATTTTTCTTTGAACATATCTATTTTTCATAACAGGGGATATATATATAACGAATTAGCTAGCTCGTGCGTTTGTATGTAAAACACCACATTCGATGATGCCGTGAACAATATAACATTCTTAATAGCAAACAATGCGCATGAGCTGTATCCTTAATGAGTTAGAAAACTATAAATGTAATTAGATACAAATCTTATAGAAATGGATCTTGTAAACTGAAGATCGGGTAGCCTTGTGCTAACCCGCGTTAACTTTAGTTAGATTAGCAAGCCGGATCCAATGCCCATTACAACATTAATGACACATGCATGAAATCGTATGCTAGAACACAACTATGAACATACATATAGAATCAATATGAAAATATTCACATAACCCTCGGGAAACACTCAGCAATTAAAACAAGATACTAGCATACATCTCAGTTTTGGAAATCAACACGAAACTCACATTGATTAGTGACATCTAGTATTAATGTATAGCTCAAACATAATTGTTGTTGATGCTGAGCACACAAATAATAGAGTAGGCAAAACATGTAATATGTCTGTAGTTAGTATGTGGAGATAATTGAATATCAATAATAAGCTTATATTTGAGGGATACATAGACTATTTAAGTACCTCAAATGTAATTACTGAAATAAACTTCCCCATGTAAAAGATAAATCATTGTAGTTCTATGTTTCATTAACTTATATATGTTGTGTCTTGCATACTGTGATATCGGTTTATGGAAATAGAACCATGTTTTAATAAACATGCACGATCTTTATCAGACAACTGGACCAAATGTGTCCAAATTACAATTAAAGTGAAAATCTGGTAGTTACAATAACTAAAAAACAAGAGTGAACATATTAGTTAACCGTGTATGTAGACTGCATCCAAGATTCTTTAATTAACTTATCGAAGAAAACAACAAATAATTCTCAAATCCGCTTTAAGAATTCACAAGTCAATTAATCCTATTTCACATCGAATTACAGTAGTAAAATTGCATTGGATCATCTTTCACTCACAGAAATCATTTAACTTCCTTCTTATACTTTCCAATTTATATTACGTTGTTTGACTCTAATTGTTACACTAGATTCAGTGGTTTCCATGTACAGTTTTTTATCATCCGTAAAACCAATGTAACATAAAATCCAAAGATAAGAAAATCCATTTTTTTATACTACTAACAGATTGTAAACAAAAAATAATAGATAAAGTCCTTAGAAAACTCACAACGGGGTAAAAAAATGCAAAATGACCACATTCAAATAGAGTTTTGGAAAATCTTGCTATTTGAATAAACACAGAAATTGTACAAGGAAAAGAGAAATTCTTTAACAGATCCATATACCTAACCAAAAAAGGGGCAAAAAAAACCTCTTCAAATCATAATAAATTTATAGAAGTTGTGTATTTCGAATATTAAAAATCAATAAAATACCTGAAATCTTTAAAAAGAATGAAGACAAGGCGCGAACACTAGCCGCAACCTAAATGAATGATAGGGACAACAAGGCGCGAACACTAGCCGCAATCTAAATGAATGAATGTGATCTAATTTAGATCATGCCGTGATATAATGAATGCACATGCACATGATACCTATACCACTCGTAACTTAAAAATAATTGTTATTGTCAAAGTAAAATACTTTCCATACTTAAGAAAAATAAGTCCAACTAGAATTATCAAACTTGTCGTAATATATAGTATATAAAATGTTAGAGTTATATCCCTCATTTTGAAAACCTTGAAATAACGTCTAATCGCCGTAAAGATAAACTTATAATCACTAGTACTTTATTAGTTATGAATTTGGCTCTTTGGTAGTATTTCTAGAAAATCTAGACTTTAGTACGTAGAAGTATTATTATTATTATTATTTCTAGTTAAAAGCTGTCAATTTATATAAGGTTTTGACGATTTTAAAACGCGTATAACTTGGTTGTTTTAAGTTCATTTTCCTCGTTCTTTATATCCACGGATTCGTCTTAGTATGTATTAATATATTTTCGATAGCTCGGCTCCACTGGGTTACGTCTAACGCCTCTATTTGTCCGTCGAAAATTGTCAAACAGCATGCAGTTTTTCAGAAAATAGTTTTCGTCAATTATCTTGCAAAAATCATAACTTCTTCGTTATAAACTCGTTTTAATCCGTTCTTTCGCCCACGGCTTCGTTTTTTAAAGTATTTTCTAAATATTTGGTCAAAATTTACCCATCGCCTACTGAGTTTCCCACGTTTCAAAAATAGTGACAGTAGGTATATGTAATGTTTAAAAACCATTTCTAGGGTTCCAATCTAGTTCCAACTTCAACCAAACCACTTTCAATCACCACAAATCTAGTATAATCTTACCATACACCTTCTTAGGGTGTCATAGGTTCCTAAACATCATAAATCAAGTGGATCTAACAAGGATCTACCTATAATCTATTTCTATGGTTCAAAAGTTATAACAGTTTAAATAGAGTGGTATAAACTAACATATGCATGTAAATCTTGTATAAAAATCATATGAATATAATTAGAACTTGGTAAAATTATAAAAATGAGTTTCATACACTTACTTGAAAGATTAGAGAGTTTTGGAGATGAAAACCTAATTAACCTAAAGGTTTTTATTTCAAAACCTTAAAATAGGTAACTAATGGGACTAGAATAACACTTGATCTTGGAAAAATCTTGGTTTTTGCTTGTTCTTTGTTGTTTGGCCGTGTACCAAGAAGAGAGAAAAAGGAGCAAAAAGTCTTCTTGTTAGATTTGTTAAAATGAGATGAAAAAGTGAGATTTTGTGATATATATTATTGTTTAGACAATCTATGACAAGGTGTTAATGAGTTGGTAGTATTTTTCGAAGTGTAAGAGGTTTGGTGATGGGGGGGGGGGGGGGGGGGGGGGGGGACGGCAAGGATAAGGGGTGGAAGAAAAAGAGAAGATTTTGTGTATTATTGTGTAGTTATTATTTGTTTTAGGTGATACCGGGTACCGAGTTAACTAGAAATAAATTTTAACAGAGTTAACCGGGACATAATAAAGTCGTAAAAATTGTAAAAATATGTCGGGTTTAAATATTGAGTGTTTGATTAATTATTGTTTAATTTCTACGAAAACTGTCGTAATTAAATTAGGCGTACGATACGAAATAAATAAATTTCCAAAATACCAGGTAAATTAATATTATAATTTTTATATTATTAAAATGAGTATAAAAATATATTGGGATCATAGTCGGGAGTGTCGGACGTGTTAGTCACATTATTGATCGCTTGTTAACGTTTATTTAGAAATAAATATACGTAAAAAAGTCAATTATACCAAAAGTATTAATTTAAATATCCTACGAGTGGAATAGTATGCAAATGCTATTATGATGATATGTAGACTATTTCTAGTCCGTATGAGATGTCCTAAATGATAATGCATGAATTCGCTCTTGAATCAATACGGTTACGCAAATTTAAATACTCGTAAACTAAATATACGATGAAATGAGTAATGCACGTGAATAGTATTTTTCTTCCGAAAATGAATAGTGTTAAGTGAATAGTAAAATTTCTGAATGCTTCTCAGAATATCAAATTGACCTAAAAAAATGATGAATAGTAAAATGATGAATAGTAATTGGTGAATAGTAATTGGTGAATAGTAAATTGTCGAAGTTTGGAAAAATGACCGGAAATTTCGAGTTGTGACACCTTCTGTACCTGATATGCTCTTCACAGCAAATTTTGAAGTGTTAAAAACCCTGAATATCCCAATGTAGCACAGCCTTAACAAATTTCAAAGCTAAATAACAACAACTAAAAAAAGTAAATAACAAAGTAAAGAGCTAAATCACAAATATAACTATTTATTTGTCATTTACCTCAACCACTTTTTCGCATAACAGCTAAGATGTATATTATTATGTAGTTGTGGTTCATGAACCTATTAAATTTTCTAACATTGGTCAATAGATAAATCATAAATGATAAAGTTATTATGAAAGTTTTGAAAATTATATAAATTTCCAAATAGATTTTGTGTTGAATAAGTTTTGTAAATGCATGTATTAGTACACAAAAAACTTTGCATTATTACCTCAACACATTAAACAATGGACAACTACCCGATTAATCCTGAGCTAAAAATAGAATTCTCATTAATGTGTTGGCATATTATTTTTTTGTTCACATTATTTAACCTTTTTCATCTTTATTCAAGAATCTGTAGGTTGTCGAAAATTACCACCAAATATAATTAAGGTCACATGTATGTCCATACAACCGTAGTTAAAATGAAACCAAAAACAAGACTCGATGTCATCTAATTTGAGGATTGTGTAAACCGAAAATCATGATAACTTTCACATGTAAATCCTTTTCATCCTATTCTTAACGAAAATACGCATAAACACCTTGGCAATAAATCAAAGCTCTAAAAACACTAACAAAGTTAATGCGAAAATCTAGAATAAACAGTGGCAATAAAGCAAAGATCTAAAAACTCTAACAAAGTTAATGCGAAATTTTAAAATAACTTTGATTGTTACCAAATGGCAATTTTGTAAATTCTAACTCATTGATTGATCACTCCACAACAAAAGTAACAATTATATGTTGGTAATTTTACTCTCATAAAATATTTTAGGTAATTGCAATTTTCTAGAGACCTATGGGATTCATATCATACTCGGTTGTGAGTTATGGAAGTGTGGAGTGCAGACTTCCTTGAGCACGTCAAAGATGATGGTCGCGTTGATTAATTTGTTGTCTTTCATCTTTCATCATCAAATCAAGCCCAAAAACTTGTAAATTTTCGGCATTTGCACTCCCAAGTATCTAAAACTCAAACAGAAGCAATTTAGGGCAATATATGATCAAAAGTACACGAGTTTAGAGGCTAAATGACCCTTAAAAAACGTATGAAATTAAACATCATTAATAAAATTAAAATTTATGATTGAGAGTAAAGATGGTGAACTAGTTTTCTATAGATATCAATGAGATAATAGCCTAACATGACCGAATGGTACCAAAACTAACTATATGATACGAAAATAAAAGCTAACCGATAAATGATCCTCAAAGAACGCAAAAATCCATATTTCATAGTATGGTAGTGTTTCTTTAAGCTAATTTTCGGGGCTTATGTGCTTATTTGAGTTGGCTTGTATCTCATACGTCAATATATTTTTGGCAAATTTTTAGTTTATGGCTTATTTCTCACATTTAAGTCGTAATAAGCTGGGTAAAAAAACCTCAAGTATCTGCGGTAAGAGAAAAAAAAACACAACACTGTGAACACAACGTGTATGGAGTTTGCATCCAAGATTCTTTAATTAACTTATCAAAGAAAACAACTAATAATTCTCAAATCCGCTTTAAGAATTCACAAGTCAATTAATCCTATTTCACGTCGAATTGCATTGGATCATCTTTCACTCATAGAAAACGTTTAACTTCCTTCTTTTACTTTCCAATTTAGATTACGTTGTTTGACTCTGATTGTTGCACTAGATTCAGTGGTTTTCGTGTACAGTTTTTTATCATCCGTAAAACCAATGTAACATAAAATCCAGAGATAAGATAATCCATTTTTTATAATACTAATAGATTGTAAGCAAAAAATAATAGATAAAGTCCTTAGAAAACTAACAACAGGTTAAAAAAAATGCAAAATGACCACATTCAAGTAGAGTTTTGGAAAATCTTGCTATTTGAATAAACACATAAATTGTACAAGGAAAAGAGAAATTCTTTAACAGATCCATATACCTAACCAAAAAAGGGGCAAAAAACCTCTTCAAATCATAATAAATTTATAGAAGTTGAGTATTTTGAATATTAAAAATCAATAAAATACCTGAAATCTTTAAAAAGAATGAAGAGAAACAACACTCCTTTTTCGCCTTCTTTACCCGATATGCTCTTCACAGCAAATTTTGAAGTCTTAAAAACCCTGAAAAATCCCAATGTAGCACAGCCTTAACAAATTTCAGAGCTAAATAACAACAACTAAAAAAAGTAAAGAGCTAAATCACAAATGTAACTATTTATTTGTCATTTACCTCAACCACTTTTTCGCATAACAGCTAAGATGTATATTACTATATGTAGGATACAATTTAAGTCACAAACAAGATAATTGTGTTGGTGTGTGTGGCATTGAGTGTGAAGGAGGAGGAGTAAAGAAAGAGAGTTTGGAACCTTGAGAGAAAAATGAGATGTTAGATTGAAATTGTGAGAAGGTCCAACCCTCTCCACATGTGGAGAGGGGTATGTATACTACCTAACAAGTAAATGATAAAACGCCCACATCCGGGCTGTGGATCAGGCATACAATGGGTAAAGACCTGTCCTTCTTCCACGATGTTACTTAGTCTACTTCTAACTAATAACTAAAGTAACTACGAGCTAACTCAATGCTATTACAATAATTAGGTGACCGAGTCTTCTATAGGAATAATTGTATTCCTAACAATCTCCCCCTAAGCGAGGTCACCTTGGAAATTGAGCTCTTTGATCTTCAAGCATTCTTAAGTCTTTGTAGCTCGTAGGTTCTGATTCTTCACTTTTCAGCACACTTTGTACATCAAGCAATGAACTTGTGATTTGGAGTTCTTTTGAGATGTGTGATCTTTGAGCTTCTTTGAGATCATCAGCCACAGTAAATCTCCAAGCCCATCCATTGTCGTATTGCCTTCATGTGATGTAGTGACTTAAGGACCATCATGCTCACACCCTTCTGGATTAGGAGACTTTACATCAGAGTTGTGGATCAGGAGACTTTTTCATCAGAGTTGCGGAAACGTTATTGGTAGTCTCTCAACATTTGTTGTAGCAATTCTCTCATCATCATTGATAGAGAGGAGGGTGAGTGAGCATGAGGTATGGATTGACCCGATTCAGCTGGAAATAGGAGCCATCAACACAACTTTGTATGTATCCTTGAAATAAAACAGTTAGCAATAAAGATAGAGAACGAATATTGCTTCGTCATTTGTTCTACGAGGACAGACTACCCCCCGGTTTTGTGAAAACTGACCTGTGATCAGGTAGAGTCTCTTTTAAAGAAGACTCTCCTTGACAGGAATGTCTAGCTTGTAGTAATGAATATTCCAAAGAATCCACTTCGGAATCTTCATACTTAGCATGTTCTCATACCGGAACGTCTCAAGGTAGACAGCACGATGGAGTGAATCGGTGAATAAATATTCACGGCTTGATGAGAAATTGATTTATAGAAATTACTCGCATGTCGTATGATAAACATTTTCAGACACGATGAGAGTTTTAAGCTTTGAATTAGATTTCCATCAAAAATACTTTTGTTTGAAAGATTATACACAAACAATGTGCTCGAAAAATTAGTTTGTGAGCACATTGAAAGGTTTTAGCAAAAGTATCCGTCAATCCATATCCTGGAACAAGTTTGATTCAATGTTGAATTGCACCATCATTGCTTTCCAGTTGTCACTTGATCATTGATCCAAGATGGATCTCACATGTCACCTACCAAGACCTTGAAAGATGTTTGCTCTAGAAGGATTTCCAACTTCATCGTGAATATTTATATATCACTCGGATGTTCTGGCAATACCACAAGGATAATGCGTAGGACTCTAAATATTTTATTTTATTTTCCACATTGTGTGAAACAATAAGCATATTTGGAATGTGTCCTATCGAGGTTTATGGATGATCTTATGGCTCTAGACTCAATAGTGCGTTTTGATCCACTCCTGGAGACTGGGGAGGCGTCTCCTGTTTTAGGTATCAACATAGCTCGCAATGAGCGGTCAATACATTGCACAGAGTTCCCCGTGAGAATGAAACAAGTTCTTTTAAGAGAACTTGAGTGGTTGGGAAGTTTAGTGCAGTGCGTCACTGGGTCCATGACGTCTTGTCTTCAATATCGGTGTTACCTTATTAACCGCCAGTAGCTTATGAATTGAACCCGGTTTCTGCCCTAAGGTTGAATATATGGAGGGCTATTTCTTTTCAACCTTTCTCTTTTCATTTCTTTTTCATTCTTCAACTCCTTCGGTGCTTACCGAGACTTCATCATTAGAACCTTGTTGGGTTTGTTCCAGTCCTAGCTCTATCTCAGTCCGCACTCTTCCCTTTCTCACTTTTCTCCTTTTTCAATCATTCCTAAGTACTTCTAATCTATCTATGGATTGTCCCTGGGAAGATCCTTCCAGTTTTGGTGGATCATGGGAACTCATACCTAACCTTAACCATCCTTATAACTCCATGCATAAAGATAAATGCTCAGTCTTTGGTTTTACTTCCACCAACGCCTTTTGCTCCCCCTCAATATGTGCATCGATATTTGAAAGAGTTTAGCACATATGTGGGAGCCTATTATTGAGTCCAAAAGATTACATTTGATTATCAGATTTCATATTTAAATCACATTCTCTCCCCCGATCAAAAATTTCAAATCTTTTGAGATTTTGGATCCCAATTGATTTAAATAAGTTAGAAAACGTTTGGGAGATAAATGCAGTTAATTTTTAATATTTTCTGATAAAAGGAACCTTTTTTGCTCCCCCACAATCAGTGAGGGAGGTTGTTATGTGTCAGATTTGATGAGTTTACAAAAGGTTTGGAGTTTCAACGTAAACTCTTTTAACATATTCCCATTCTGACACATAACCATCACAAATTGTATTATTGCAAGCTTTTTGTACATAGTGTGGAGAGTTTTGACGATAAATAAAATTTTAAGAAATCACTCTCCCCCTCAATCAATGACGGATGTTAAAGCTTAAATAAATGATGTCATTGATTGAGTGAAAAATCTTATCAAAATTTTGAGTTCAATTTGATTTTCAATCAAAATCTCATGGTACCACCAAGTTTTGCACAAATACATTTCGGAAAAATCATAGAACGAAAAGTATTTGGCGATAAAAAGAAGATTTTTCTTCTTTATCAAGAAATAATGCACTGAAGCGTACATTAGATCGAGGGTACACGGATGTAAAATGATCCATGCCCGGATGAACTTCGCCCGGTAAAAGGAACAACCGTCTTTTTGGCGACGTGTTTTCCCCATTTTGAAAAATGGGTTGCTATCTGAAGTAATAGCAAGCCATATTTTTGAAGTCCGGGTTACAGCCTGAAATGACTGTAAGCCATAATTTTGAAGAATGTTTTGAGAATCGACATGTTTAGAAAAAGACTTTATTCAAAAATCGAAAAACTCTTGCTCAAGCATATGTATGATTACTTGTCATTGTTGAATGACATTTCTAGAAACGTACATAATATTGATTACACAAGAGACATGTCGTGAGAAGAATATTTTTGGATTTTTATGATTTTTCAGATTTTTTATGGTTTTTATAGGTTTAATATTTTTCTATTTTCCTATTAGTAAATCTTATATACAAAGGATATGTGAAGCCAATCCTTCAATCATCATTCTCTTCTTGGAGAGACTTAAGAGTTTCTGGAGTGAGGCTCTTCATCCCAAGTCGTGGGAGAATGAACTGAAATCTTTCCCGAGAAAGAGCCTTTGTGAATATATCAGCCAGCTGAAACTCCGTTCTCACAAAGTAGAGTTCCACTATCCCTTTCTCTACTTGTTCTCTGATGAAGTGATGATGAATGTCTATATACTTGGCTCTGGATTGCTGGACATTGTTGCAACACAGAGCAATGGCACTTTTGTTATCACAATACATCAAAATTTTGTTGAAGTTATACCCATAATCTGATAGTTGTGATTTCATCCACAAAATTTGAGCACAGCACGAGGACATAGCTATATATTCAGCTTCTATGCATGATTTTGAAGTGCACATCTGCTTTTTGGATGACCAGCTGACAAGTTTCTCACCCAAGAATTGAGCACCTCCAGAAGTGCTTCTGCGAGTATCTTGACACCCAGCATGATCAGCATCAGAGTAGGCCATGAGAGCCATTGCATTGTCTTTAGGGTACCAAAGACCCATGTGGATCGTCCCTTGGAGATATCTAAATATTCTCTTAACTGCTTCCAAGTGCTTTTTGGTGGGCTTGGATTGATATCTGGCACACATGCATACGGCGAAAAGAAGGTCTGGCCTACTTGCTATGAGGTACATGAGAGATCCAATCATGCTTCTGTATTTGGTCTGATCAATGGTTACACCTGCTGAGCCGTCATCGAGTTTGGAACTTTCAAACATGGGTGTATCAACTATGTCACTTGAATCAAAGCCAAACATCTTGAGGATGTCACTAGCATAATTGGCTTGATTGATAAAGATGCCGCTCGGGTTTTGTGAGATTTGTAACCCCATGAAGAAAGACATTTGTCCCATCATAGACATTTGAAACTGGGAACTCATTTCCGTAGCAAAGCAATCATATTCCTTGGAATCAGACGATGCAAAGATGATATCATCAACATAGATTTGAACGTGAAGTAGGTTGTTACCAGTCTTCCTAGTGAACAAGGTAGGATCAACCACACCCTTGGTGAATCGATTTGCAATGAGAAACTTGGAAAGTGTGTCGTACCAAGGTCTAGGAGCCTGTTTGAGACCATAGAGTGCCTTCTTTAAGCGATATACATGATTTGGTCTTTCTGGGTCCACGAAACCTTCAGGTTGAGTAACATAAATCATCTCTTTTAAGTCCCCATTCAAGAAGGCAGTCTTAACTTCCATTTGATAAACGATCATGTTGTTGCTGGCAGCATTGTCAAGAAAGATTCTAATGGCCTCAATACGAGCAACTGGTGCAAATGATTCTTCAAAGTCAATACCCTCTTGTTGACTGTATCCTTTCGCAACTAACCGAGCCTTGTTGCTCAACACATCACCATGCCCATCAAGCTTAACTTTGAAAATCCATTTGAGAGCAATAATCATTGCACGTTCAGGTGGTGGTACCAATTCCCATACATCAAGGCGATCAAACTCATGGATTTCTTCTTGCATAGCAGTGAACCAGGATACTTTGGTAAGTGCATTCTTGAAGTCTTTGGGTTCGATTTTTGATAAAACGAAATTGAAAAAGCACCACAAGGCATCAGTAGCAAGCTTTTTTCTGGTGGACACTGGTCGTGAGGGATTACCTATAATGTTATCAATTGGGTGATCATTGGTCCATTTTCTGAGATGTTCATGATGTTGAGGATAGTGAACTGATATGGTAGAATTTGATTCTCCTGATGATGAAGCTTCGTTGGAGGGTTCGGGAGCGAATACATTAACAAATGGTTCATCTTCAGGAGGTGCAACAGGATTGTCTTCACATGAATTATCTGCTGTCGCTTCTTGACGTTCAGAGGATGAAAGTGCATTTGACACATGTTGTGATTTGCTAAAATATGGAGCATCCTGATCAAGTGAGATGGAAGTGGATGGATCATTTGTGACATGAGAAACATCTACAGCCATATCATTAGGTTCTACAGCTTGTTGTTCAGGAGCTTGAGGTTGCTGCGACTTGAAGTACTCATCAAACATGGGGTCAAATAACTTTTTCAACTCTTCACAGGTAGGCGGAACATAAGGAGTGACATGTTTGCAGTGCTGTACAAGTCCTGAACTAATTGGTCCAGGAGATAAAAGATTTGATGAGGGTCCAGAACTGGTGTGTCCTAAAGCCGTATGCTCCATCAGCTCATCAAACATGACATGGATTGTTTCCATGATTTGTCGGGTTCTTTTGTTGTAGATTCGGTACCCCTTTCGATCTGGCGTATATCCGACGAATACCCTAATATCAGCCTTAGGTTTAAGCTTCCCTAAGTCTTCACTATCATTAGTTGGATAGCACAGGGCACCAAATACGCGAAGAAAGGAGAGATCAGGCTTTTTGAGATGCACCAGCTCATACGGTGTCTTTTTGTGGAGAGGATGTATCAATGACCGATTTTGAGTGTAACAAGCAGTAGCAATGGCTTCCGCCCAAAGAAACATTGGTGTCTTTGAGAATATCAGCATAGTGCGAGCAGCTTCAACTAGTGTGCGATTCCGTCTTTCAACAACTCCATTTTGTTGAGGAGTTCGAGGAATACACTTCTGATGACTAATGCCGACACTTTCATAGAATTGGGTGAGTTGTAACTCAGTTCCATTATCTGTGCGAATGATCCTAACAGTTTTGTTGAGCCTTACTTGCAACTGCTTGATGATTTTGATAATAATATCGGGAGTTTCATCCTTGGATCTTAAAAACTTCACCCATGTGAATCTTGAATAGTCATCCACAATAACAAGAATATATCTTTTCCCATTGAATCTTTACACTCTCATGGGTCCGCACAGATCCATGTGAAGGGTATGGAGAACTTCAGTGTTGGAGTTGGTAGGTTTTGGTTTATGAGTTTGTTTCTTGCTTTTACCTAATTAACATGATGAGCAGAGATGATCTTTTTCATACTTCAATCTGGGCATGCCTCGAACAAGATCTTTGCGAGAGAGCTCATTTATGGTGCCGAAGTTCAAGTGGTTCAAACGACAGTGCCATAACCATAATATGCTTTTTGAGGCCTTAGAAAGTAAGCAAATGGTAGAGGACCGCATCATATCTTCAATAGAGATGGTATACAAATTAGTACCACGACTTCCCTTAAGGAGATCAACTACGTCCAATTCTCTAACGAAACATGTGTGTTTTCTGAAGGCCACTTCGAGATTAGAATCACAGAATTGGCCAACAGAGAATAAGTTGTGCCCAAGTCCTTCCACATAGTAAACTCTTGAAATCACACTATCACCAAACACATAATCACCATACCCCATAATAGCCCCAAAGTGGTCGTTTCCAAATCTAACTGTCCCGATAAACTTTTTCACGAAATTTCTGAGCCGAGAGCGATCCCCAGTCATATGTTTTGAGCAGCCTGAGTCCAAATACCACAGGACGATTTGTACGACCTGCATTTGAAACCAGACAAATATGGATAACTAAAAAACTTGGATCCCCAAGTGTAATTGGGATTCAATAGGTTAGCACATGCATACTTAAGATATACAGGATCAGTATTTTCATTGGTTCTCATAGATAAACCGAAGCTAGTGGAAGCGGTTGTCTTACTATGAAGGCATTGGGTCACTAAAGGGAATTTTCTACCAGTAGCCTTCCATCTCTTAACCTCTAAAGACTTAGGGTCTGGCATGTAAGTCAATGGGCACTGGTTTCCTAGAGTGAATTTTCTTCCAGTAGGTTTCCACTGATATCCTACACTGTTAAAAACATTTCCTGTAGCTTTCCAAGTATTGTTATCCTGTTTGTATGTCTTAGCAGATTTAACTGGGGATTTATAAGAGGATTTAAAAAAGGACACAACACATTCATCATGATTACTAGAAATTAAACAACTGTTACAAGTCTTACAAGTAGCATTGGAATTCGAATTAATTACAGTACGCTTAACGCAAATACTAGAATCAACATGATTCTTTTCATTCAAATCAATCTTATTGGTCCTAAGGTGGTCTTCTACTTTCTTCCCTTGATCACTCTTAGCAGGCGAAGTCCTATCATTCCTTGTATTGCCTTTAGGATTTGACCCGCTAGCTTTAGTAGCATTGATTACTCCTGTAGAATTGACGATGGGAACATTAGATTGTTGCACAGTTGTTTGGTTTCTTGGTGGTGATGTGTTATGCTTAGAACTAGCCAAAGGTTTATCAAAAGTAACATGCTTCTTCTAATTCCTAGATGAGGATGTGCCATTTTTATCACGCATGTTGGGAATCTTGGGACACGTACCTATGGCATATTCTAACAACTCTTGTTACCTCTTGGTAAGAAAGCAAACATCTGATAGGGAGTTATCAGATGGTCTTACCATTTTATCTTCTTCAATGGTTTCATGAGTCATGTCAAGGCAGTTCTTAAGATGTCTAAGGTAATCACTATGGACTAGCTCATTGTTCTTAAGGGGATGAGGAATAAAAACAGCCACACATGCATACATTTTACAATTACAAACAACATAATTGATATTGTCACTTTCATTCATCGGCATTTTCCCTTTCACCTTTGTCTTTAGATTCTCAATTTCATTAAGCAAAGAGGTTATTTTTTCATTGGTTTTATCACGAGTGATCTTGATAGAATCATATAACTCTTTGTAATGTTGTTTAACTTTAGAATTTTCAGCTTGAAAACAATCATTTTCATGTCTAAGTAAGTTGATTGTGTTTTGAAGTTGAAAGTGAGAATCTGCAGACATTGGTTTATGGGTTTCGATCACAGCATTCATGGGAGACTTCAATTGGGAAATTTGAGCCCTCAATAACCTGATCGTGTTCGTGTGAGCTTGAATTTTTTCATCCCTTTTAGCTAATTCAAAATATGCATCAAATTCCAGAGCATCAGAAGATGTCTTGGCCTTTGATATTTTCATTTTTTCATCTAAATGTTGATATTTTAATTGTAAATTAAGATTATCAACTTCTAGTTTAGAAAGATGCTTGACCATGTTGTCATGATCATCATTTTGAATTTTTTCAAGTAATTTCAAATTCTCCCCCTCAAGCTCAACAACACGATTGTGAAGGTTATTCAAAGCAGTAGACATTTCATGAAACTGACAAGCATTAAGAAAAGAATCTGTAGCAGTGTAAAACACATCTTGTGTAATACATTTAGCAATCAAGTTGTCATTCATTATGAGAATATTTTTTCTGGCAATTTCACTATGCTGAAGATCTATTGCTTTTTGTTTACACTCGTTTTCCACATTTTTAAACACTTCTTTCATTTCCTTAAGCTCAACATCAAGGGATTGTCGTAAACCCTCAAAATATTCTTTGATTTGTTTAAAAAATGGGATGACTTCAGTTAAGTAACACACTTTGGTTAACTCAAATCCCCGTTCACCCTCAGTGATTCCCGTTGGTCTGATTCTCTTTTTGCATGTTTTATCAAAATCAGTGAACATTTGACACAGGACATAAATGCTAATAAGAGTTTTACATTGCGTGGGAAGTGACAACTGAACTAAGTGCATCGGTGTATTGGGGGGATACACCGTTGGGGCAGCTAACTTTTGGGATGTCTTGGCCTTAATTTCCTCAACTTTTATTTTCTCAATGTCTAAGGGCCAAAATACCTGTTATGGTGTTAACTTAGTTTGAGGTGCAAAAACAGTCACTCGGTTTTGTTCATAATAATCATGGGGTTTAACAATGAAACGGTGTTTAATACACTTTGGATCTTTCATTTTTTTTATCAAATCTCTCTTTATCGGCAGAATCAAGTTCATCTAATTCTTTATCGGACCAACTATTTAGTGGTTTATGGTTGGGAGTAAGCATAACCTTAGCATCATAAAGGGCAGGTTGAGAGGCTCTAACGCTCTTAAGGAAGTTTGTTTTAGGCAATCCTAAATCCTTATCACTATGCTTATCCCGAAGTTTAATGTGCTTTTCCATCATTTGAGTTGTTTGACATGTTTGGCCTTGAACATACAACTTGTTTTCAAGTTTGTTTTTCAACTGCTTAAGGTTGGCAAATTCGTTTAATAGTTTCTTTTCCTTTTCTTGAAATTCACACTTTAGGAGATTTAAACTATCCTGAATTTCCTGTCTTTCCTTAAGAACACGATCAAGTTGATTTTGAAAGGATTTAATCTCTTGTTTAAAGGCTATTTCCTTTAAATTTTGTTCAGTGATGTAAGCATGCATTTGCCATTATATTTTTTGTTCACGTTCTGTTAGCTTAAATTTTGTACGTTGCTCATAGAACCTTACTTGATCCTCAAGAGTATTTATCCTAGTGGCTAGGGTGTCATCAGGTGCAAAAGCAGTGTACTCATCTAATTCACACATATCGACATCAACAGAAGATATATTACTTGACACAACAGACTCGACGTTGTGTTTTGTTCATATGGGACAATATTGCTATTTCCCAAATTTGTAGTATCTAATTCAGCAACGTCAGTTTGTTGTACTTCGTTATATATCGTTTGTTCATGCATCACATCATTATCACTTACAACAGAAGACTTTCCACAAGATACGTCAGAAATACTGTCGTGATCCGAATGTTGCTCAGTTGGGAACACATTAATGGTTTCCAATTCAGCCTCATTTGATTCACGAACATTATTTTGTCATATATCATTGACGGTCTTTTGTTCATCGTTGTTAGCACATATATCATATAATTTTAGTACCTCAGATATGATTGATGATTTGGATCGATCAGATTGTTGTGTGGGTGAGACAACGGATGATAAATTAGCCATGAAGATTGTCTGAGCAGTGGGTTCGTCATCAACATCTGAGTCGAAAGCATCACAATCTTTTGCTTGGAACATGTTTGGATCATTAAGAGCTAAATCCTGAACTGGTTGTTCATCCACATCATCATCGAATGTCTTTCCATCATCCCCAGCAAGAAATGCCAATTCTTCCTCATTAAGCACTACTCCATTCTCTTGAGCTTGCATGAGCAACATTTTGTCCTTAAAGTAGTCTGAGTTTTGAGGACGTTTTGGCTGAGTGCAATTTCTGGCGATGTGACCTAGACCCCCACAGTTGTAACATTTTGGTTGCCTTCCTTGTCCTTGATTAACATTTCCAACTCTGTTCTGTAAGTTACCCCACACAGCATTCCTTTGATTCACATTCTGTCTTCCCTGAACGTTTTGCACCATTACTTTTCCGTCTTCCACAATAGCCTGATTACGTGGATTGGAAGAAGTTCTAAGTTGATTGTTAGAAGATGGGAGTGCAACCCTGAAATGTTGAACTAGCAGAGACACTTGATTGGAAAGATTGTGTTAAAGATCGTTTAAGCCCATCTAGGATATAGTAACAATGATTAAGCACAGCGGAATAAGAACATAAGAATCAAAGTTATTTCAAGGTTTTCTTTATTGAATAAACTAAAAACTATAACTACTAAACTACTACTACTACTAACTAACGCTCTATGCGTTTCTAGACTCTCATTGGAGAGACTAGCTATTGAATAGATGAATGTAACCTAGACGCCTACCCTCTTTATATAATAGAGGGAGGTTACAAACCCTAATAAGGTTAGCTTACTAATAAAGCTAACTAACTATTACAATTAGGTCCTCATTGTTTCTTCTTTCTGCATTCTTTGCTTGTAGGTTTTGTAATCTTCAAATCTTTAAATCTGTAATTCCCAACAATCTTCCCCTATTTGATATTACAAAACAATCAATGAAGAAACAATGCTAAAACATGTCATCACAAACCGTTTCCCAAGAAACGTATATTCTAAAACTTCTAAAAGATATGCATTATCACTTCCTAAATAAACTCATGCATATCCAAACTATAATACATAAAATACGGAAATACTATATCCGCAGAAACTAATAATGCTGAAACTAGTATACACTGCTTCAGTAGATACACTGCTTCAGCAGAAACCAACTCTTCAGCAGGAACCTTCAGCAGAAACAGCAGCAGAATTCTTACTTCACAGAATTCCCAACAATCCTCCCCTAATCTTGAATTTGACTTGGTTAAGTTCAAGATTCTTGATAGATCTTCAAAATAACATACCAAGAGGATTGTAATAAGATAGCACCAGCAAAGAATCATCTTCAGCAGAATCTCTATGATCAGCAAACACTTGAAAGCTCCATTCTTTGCAGCAACAAATGACTTAATGTACATCAAAACAAATTAGTTTCATACTATTCTCATCACTTCCAGGTGTGTTAACTCCTGTGAGAGGTGAATCATTGAAAATAATGGATTTGATGTCTCTTTACCAATAGCCATCACTACTGGAGTAGCCAAGTGTTCTAAGGTACACTGATAACCACATGATTTTTAGCAAATCATCAGCTATAAACGGATTTGAGATGTCTTTACCTGTAGCCGTTTGCTCAGGACTAGCCAATTATTTTGATGAAAATTATCTTGGTTAACTGATTACCAAATATGGTTTTCCACTGCCTTTACCACAAGCCATATACATGTGGGCTAGCCAATTATTCAGAATCCATAAAGGAAAAAATCCATGGTCAATTGACAACCATTTCAACTACTCAGCAATAAAGCATGGGTGAGTTGAAAACCCTATGATTTTGAGCAAACCATTACAGCTATTAACAGATTTGATGTGTCTTTACCAAAGCTGTACCCTTTGGACAAGCCAACTTTATGATGGAATAGTAAATATCAGGTAAGTTGATAACCAAACCTGCATACAATTCTATACAACAACAAGTTAGTTTTTTTTTCTTTTTTTTTCTTCTTTTTTTTTTTTTTTTTACTAAATAAGAAATAAAAACAAATATACAACATAATATCCCTAATCAGATGCTGCTCTGGAAGTCTTAATTCTTTGTTTGAAAACCTTCACCAAAGATTCAGCAAACAACCTTGTATTCTGTGTTGGATCAGGAGGAATCTCCAACTTTTGTTGTAGCATTTTCTCCATCAGGGACACTTTCAGAGGATATCTTTTGGTAAGATCCATAATAAGCCTTAGACCAGTTGTAGTTTCCAGCACATGAACATAAGGCATAGGATAGAACTTCCAACTCTGAATTTTCCATCTTTGATTGTTCTGCCATATGTCATAGCTTGCACCAGTGGGAGTAGAAGAATCAAACAACACTTGAAGATCACCCAACAAATACAATCCAGACCCTTCAGGAGTATGAGTTGTATAATACTTAATGACTAACTCATATAGAATAACCAAATCCTGATGATCCACAAGATGTAGAATCTGTTGAAGAAATGTAAAGGATATGAAAGTTTTATCCAATCTGTAAATGGTATTAACTTGACCATTTTTACTTAACTCCTAATGAACCAAAACATCTCTTGTTCCCACAGGCCAATCATCAGGTGATCCTTCCCTTATAAATGAAGCATCAGAACCATTCACATTGATTAAACTTTGTTTTGAATGTGAAGATCCGACTTTAGCCATTCTCTTGCCTCTTCTTCCAGGAACATAAATAGCATCATGAACTTCTTCTTCAGCAGATTCAACTTCTGTAGCGTTAGTTTCTACTGATGGAGTATCCAATTGTTCATCAGTAGAATCTTGAGAAGATTCAAGTGCAGCAGATGCATATTGTTCATCCATAGCCTTCCTTATTTGTTTGTTTCTAGCAGCTTGAATTTCAACTTTTCTTACCTTCAGCTCATGAAATCTTGCAAGCTCAACTTTTTGTTCAGCTTCTTGTTCCTCAGCCAACCTCCTAGCAGTCTCTTCACCCAATCTTTCCTGCTCCAATTGTCTCCTAGTTCTCTTTCTAGTTGGAGGATCTGATGTCATCACTTTTGCTTTACCTTTATCCACATAAGAGGAAGCAGGAGGATGTGGTACATCAGCAAAAGGATCAGGTAAAGATACCTTTTCAGCAACAATAGGAATATTAACAGATGAAACAGCATCAACATTGAGGAGAGGAATATTCTTAGAAGCACCCATTCCAGCTTGTTCATTTCTAGTCTTGATTCTGTTATAAATCTCAACCAGTTTGTCATATGGAAGTTCCCACACTTGTTTCTTAGACCAAGCATTATTGAACAATGAACTGCTTTGAATTCTCACATATGTTCTCATATAATCCCTCTGCTGTGCTTGAGTCATAGGTTTATCTCTTTTAGCTTTAGCTTTTAACTCATCTGCTACCTTCTTCCTCATCTTTAACACTTTCACAATTTCAGAAACATAGTCTTTCTCCTCTACCCTTTTATCAATAATATCTGCAGCTACATCAGGATTATCAAGCATTTGTTTTCTAATCTGCTGCCAATCTGACTCATCAAATTCTAGAACAGCTGCATCCAATTCCCTTTGTCATTCAATGGGTAATGTAGAAACATATCTTTGAGTGACTGTATCCAATTCTGCATCAAACTTGGCTTGCTGTTCCTCAGCCATATTAGCACTCTTCTTATAATCTTCCCATTCTTGGAATAGTTTTTCTTGTCCAGCTCTATCTTCAGCTGTAACAAACTCATCCAAATCATCATGAGGAACATTATTTGCAGCAATATCATCATGAGGAACATTCACATCTGCCATAGGTTCATCATGTACTTCTTGAACCTCTTTATCAGGAGAAACTTGTTGATTCTCCGATGAATGATGAACATGGGAATTCAAATACTCTTTCCCCGCTACAAAATATACTTCTCCTGATGTATTCCCTTTATCAGCAGATTTGTCAGCAGCACCACCACTTAGTGATTGTTTCTCCTGAAGTATACCTATAGCTTCAGTCATGAGCACATCATTATCACCACCAGACACTTTTGAAGTTTCAGCAGCCTTCCTTTCCAAATACTGTCTTGTACTTCTTCTTCTACCATATAAGATTTTTGGTTTAGATTGAGGTACTTCAGCAACTTTAGGAGGAACAACATGAGATTGTCTAGCAACTTCAGCTAGAATCTCAAGTGAATCCAAATTTGCCTCCTTAGCAACTTCAGTAGAATCCAATCCATCCTTACTTTGCTTCTGCTGACTTAGCTGTGACTCCAAATCTTGAACCTTGATTTTCAAACTTTTAATTTCATTACCAAGAGTAGTCTTGGTCTCAACAAGTTCCTTTTGGAGATCTTCAGTCATTTTCATCTACCTATTAAGGGAATCATATACAAAAAGTGAGAGTAATAGGGTCCTCTGCTCTACCAGCTGATTGCTCAGTGGTAACATGAGCTTCATTGAACCCTGAAGGAGAAACAGACTCATTTACAACATTAGGAAAGCCTTCATTACTTGGCTCTCTCATAGGACTAGGTGTATGCATTCTAGTGATCTCAGGTTCATGAGGCTGAAAGTTATCTTCAAACTCATGAATTTGCTCAGTTGGAGCATCCTGAGCTGGTGAAATGGTAGGACTAGGTGACATATATACAGGGGTAGGTGCTGGTAAGTCAGTAGAATCAGGTAATGGTTCAGCAGTTGTAGCTGGCTCTTCCTCCATTACCACTGAAGGATTACCATCAGCAACAACACCAGAAGATGATGGATTACCATCATCAGCAGCATTAGGAGCAGGCACATTACCAGCATCATCACCCGCAACTACATTGCCATGTGGCAACATAGCTTCTAACATTGGGTGATGTTCCCCAGTATAATTAGTTTTCAAGGAGGCAAACAACTTAGAACCAAGACTTTTAATAGGCACATGGGTTCTATCTTCAGTGGTTATGTCTAAAATTATTTGTAAGAACCTAGGGTACATTAAAAACTTATGCTGTTGTTTATCAATGTTTTCTAGCATATTATCAAAGATAAACATAGAGAAATTATAAGTTTGACCCTTAGAAAGACAAACAATACCACAACCCAATTGCAGAGAGAATTGGTTCCATCCACCACACTTGTTGCTTATACATTGAAGCAGCAGATGCACCAAATACCTCCACTTAGGACAAAATTGATTCTTGTGCCACTTGGATGTATTAGTACTTTGATATCCAGCTTCCCTTAGCCCAACAAGAATCTCTGCAGTGTTGGAATGATACACACCATTCTCATCATCCAACTGAAGCTTTGTCCTAATCAATCCTTCTGTCACCACATACTCTATTCCATCAATCTCAGCAACAATCTCGGTGTTAGATCTCTTAGCAGCAGATGCCCAAAATTGTTTCACCAATGATTCACACACCAAATTAGGACTATGTGTCAGTGCATAATGAATCTTCGACCTTTGTAGAAACTCCACCATCAAATCGAATTATTCATGTCCCTTTGCCTTTTTCAGAATAGCATATCTGTTATGGTCGCCCCTCAATTCAAGTTGTGCCATTTGAATGAACTTGTGTAACACGGTTATGAATTGCACAGAGAATAATGGGTTTAAATGGAGTGATAAGTGAATAATTTAGTTTAGGAAGAGATATGCAAAGTGGGTTAAATTTGGAAGTTCCCCAATCGTGGTCAAAATTATCAGAACGAATTATTGACCTGGTCTGACGTGTAATTCAAAACTTCCAATTTGAAAATTTACCCTTCAGCAGAAATAAAAGTCAAATCTGCTGAAGAATGGTCAAACTCAGTAGAAACCAACCAAAAGTAAAAATATCTTCAGTCAATATCTTGGTTTTACTGTGCCACCCAACTCACATTAATTATCGTAACCCCTAAACTTGGCTTATTTAATCACCCCCAAATCACATCTCAGTCACCAATTTAGCCCAAATCATCTTTCAAACCCTAATTTCCTAATTAACACCAAATTCTCCACCAAAACCATGTCATCAAACCCAGAAACCACATATCAAAATTCCTCTTCTCCATCATCAGAAGAAGATTTACCACCCTATCCATGGGATCTTGATGGTTCCGATTATGAAAGAGAACTGGAGAAACGATGGGATGCATAAGAAAGACAATGGAATGCTCATAGGAAGGGTGAACCAAGCAATGTACCCATTCCTGCTGAGAGAGAGCTTGTCTCTCCCTTCATCTATACCTCTGATGAAGACTCATCAGAGGAAGAAAATGAAGATCCAACCTTTCTTCCTCCTTCCACAACAGAGAGATCCCAACCAAGATCAAGTAATAGGGATCCATCTCTTCCAACATCACAAAATTTGGTGTTGAATCTTCCTGCTCCAGGATCTGGTCTTCCTCATCAAGAACATATTGGACAGAGCAAGAAGGCTGAGATCATACATAAGGGAAAGGAGAAGCTGAAGTAGATGATTGAGGAATGTTGCCATGGAACAAAGTTCTTGAGTATTTTCTTGACTTTGGTTCTTGAGCATCTTCACAGTCTTCCTTCTCTTCTTTTTCCATTTTCATCTTCAGCTTCATCATCGTACTTGTCATAGCCTCAAGTATTTTGTAATAAGTGATAGAAGCTAGTAGTACTTAATTGGCCAAATGTTTAGGAATGGTCATTGTAATTCAGTTGTAACTTTGAATGTAAGCTGTAACTTGTTTCTTTGAATGAATGAAAAGATCTTATTAATTTATCAACTGTGTAAGATCTTCAGCATAATTAACTTATCAGTAGAAACCATGTTCAGCACTTTTGACCACATTCCTTTGACTTCTGGTCTTGGTGACTTTATCATACAACTTACAATCTCAGAACATCTGCAAAACAGACATAACACATGCAAATACACCAAACAACTTGCAAACATATTAGTGGGTTAGTGTTAAAAATTATACAAATTATACAAAATATACAAAGTTTACATTCATTATCCTCCCCTGAGGCATATGCCTCCCCTTAAACTTTGCAGTTAAGGGTTAAGCATTCCAATATGTACCACCAAATATTGAAACCTGGGTCCATCAAATGCTTTTGTTAACAAATCTGCCACATTCTCATCTGTGTGAATTTTTACCACTTTAACCAAATGTTTCTCATAAGCATCCCTTATAAATTGGTGCCGGATTTCAATATGTTTGGTTCTATTATGAAAAACTAGATTTTTAACAATACAAATGGTACTTTGATTGTCAATGAAAATGGTAGTATTCATGAAGTTATACCCATAATCCAGTAATTGATTCTGAATCCATAGAACCTGTCCACAACAATTGGCAGCAGCAACATACTCTACTGCAGTAGTAGAGGTAGCAACAATGGTCTGTTTCTTGCATTGCCAAGAAATCAGTCTTCTACCAAGGAATTGGCAACCTCCAGTTGTGGATCTTCTATCCAAATTTGCACCAGCATAGTCACTATCAATATAAGCTGCTAGCTGAAATGGAGACTCTTTGGGATACCAAAGACCTAACTTGGGTTGGCCTTTTAGGTACTTAAAAATCTTTTTGACAGCATTCATGTGAGAAGTAAGTGGAGTGACTTGGTGTCTTGAACATGCACTCACAGCAAATGTAATATCAGGTCTTGAGGCAGTCAAGTACATCAAAGAACCAATCATTGACCTGTATAAATGAACATTTACCGGGAGATCAGGATCAATATTGTTCTTTGGTTTGGGAGCCTCATAGGGAGTAGTGGCAGTCCTGACATTCTCCATAGGAAACTTGGACAACATATCTTTTACATATTTCTCCTGATGTATGAAAATACCATCAGGTTTCTGCTGAACCTGTAAACCCAGAAAGAAAGTGAGTTTCCCATGGCAGTCATTTGAAATAATCCCTTCATCAGATCTTCAAACTCTCTACACCATGCTTCTTTGGTGGAACCAAAGATAATATCATCCACATACACCTGCACAAGAATAATATCCCTAGAATCTTTCTTGAGGAATAAAGTCTTGTCAATGGCAC
The DNA here is from genome assembly GCA_030686995.1 of Artemisia argyi. NCBI lineage: Eukaryota > Viridiplantae > Streptophyta > Magnoliopsida > Asterales > Asteraceae > Artemisia > Artemisia argyi. The sequence continues at coordinate 202,699,937 of CM060709.1, read as the reverse complement.
CTCTTCTGTAGCCATTCTTCAGCAGAAATGTGGAAAGTCTAGCATACCAAGCTCTGGGAGCTTGATGAAGTCCATAGAGAGCTTTGACAACCTTGTACACATAATCAGGATGATCAGGGTCTTCAAATCCCTTGGGTTGAGTTACATAAACCTCCTCTTCAATCTCCCCATATAAGAAAGCACCTTTAACATCCATCTGATAAACCATAAAGCCCATATAAGAGGCATAGGCCAAAAATATCCTAATTGCTTCAACTCTGGCCACTGGTGCAAAGACTTCATCATAGTCAATGCCTTCCTCTTGTCTAAACCCTTGAGCCACAAGTCTAGCTTTGTTCTTCACCATAATACCCCTGGCATCTCTTTTATTCTTCAAAATCCATTTTGTCCTAATAGCATATTTACCATCAGGAAGAGGAACCAAAATCCAAACCTGCTGATTCTTAAATTGCAGCATCTCTTCTTGCATTGCTTCAAGCCAACTTGAATCTGCCAGTGCTTGAGGAACACTAGTTGGCTCTATTTGAGAGAGAAAACATGCAAACAGACAATGTTTGAAGTCTGTGTGATTGTTCCTCTTTTGATTGTAGACATAAGAGATGAAAGCAACTTCACCATATTTTGTATTCTTTACAGTGCTTCTAGTTCTAACAGGATCTTTAGGATCTCCAATAATCTTGGATAGGAGATGAGCATTATGAATCCTTTTAGTTGCAGTAGGGTGAACATCAATTGTGGCATCAAGGTTGTTAACTGTAGGCCCAAACTCAGTATCATAAGAAGCTGAGTGAAATAGGCCAGGCTTTGGTTGATAATTCCCAAGATTAGAAGGACTTGGAAATCTTGTAAAGGGCTTATCAAAGTCTGCAGAGACTTCAGTAGAAATGGGAGAATGAGCATCAGTAGGATCAGCATCAAGGCCCTTATCAGTGGGAATAGGTATGCCTTCAGTAGAATCGTCAGCAGTATCCTTGTTTCCACTGACAGCTTGTGCTGATTGATGTAGGATAGCTTCAGTCTCTTGTGTAACCTTTTCATGGAGTTTCTGAGCTTCCTTCGTAGCAGCATGTTCTTGCTTTTGCAGTCTTGCAAGATCCTCTGCATAATGTGACTCATCATCTTGTTCAGCAACAGAATGATTACCTACAAAATGGTTAGATGGAAAAGATGGTACCACAATGGTATGTTCTTCTGGCTCAGATTCACAGTCTGAGTCATCATCCATGGAACCTGCAGGGTTAGAGTTTGGATCTTTGGTACCTGCATTAGGATTAGAAACATGTCTAGTATAACCCAAATAGTCAGTCAAATAATCTAGGTCAAAATACCAAGAATGGCCTTGTCCCTGAATATTAGGCTGATCTTCAAGAAATCTTAGATTAAGGGTCTCTTCTATCCTTTTGGCATTCAGATTATAAACCCTATAGGCCTTGCTATGAGCTGAATAACCAATTATATACCCCTCATCAGCTTTCCCATCAAACTTGCCCAGTATATCAGCAGTATTCAAAATGGTCACTTTGCATCCAAAAGGCTTAAGGTAATGTATGTCTAGAACTTTCCCAGTGAGAAGTTCATAAGGTGTCTTGACATGAAGTCTAGTGATGGATACCCTGTTCAAGACATAACAAGCAGTACTTACTGCTTCAGTCCAAAACATTGTGGGTAGTTTGGAGTCTGCAAGCATTGATCTTGCTGCCTCAATGAGGGTTCTATTTTTCCTTTCAGCAACCCCATTTTGTTGTGGGGTTCTTGGAGTACTATAGTCCCTTCTAATCCCTTTAGACTTACAAAATTCTATGAAAACAACATTTTTGAATTCTATCCCATTGTCACACCTAATTCCTTTAACCTTTTTATTTAGCTGGTTTTCAACTAAGATAATGAATTCTTTCAAAATAGGAGTTGTTTCATCTTTAGTTTTTAGAAAGAATACCCAGCAAAACCTGCTATAATCATCTGTGATAACCATGCAGAAGTACTTGTGATCAATACTTCTGATAGGAGTTGGACCAAAGAGATCCATGTGCAGCAACTGAAGTGGTTCTGAATTGGTGCTCACAGCTTTGACTGCTTTGTAAGAGGCTCTGTGTTGCGTTCCCTTGTTGCAAGCAATACAATTGTGTTCATTGGTGAAAAGTTTAGAAGGAAGGCCTTGAACAAGACCAAGTTTAGACAACTTGTTGATAGTCTTGTAATTCACATGTGCCATTCTCCTATGCCATTTGTTAGATTCATCCAGGGAAGCTTTGGCTACCAAGCAGGTTAGATCACCTTCTGGCTTGACATCATTAAGATTGAATGTGTATAAGTTGAAGGTTCTAGGAACTCTCAGCAATACAGTAGCAGAATTCTTACTTCACAGAATTCCCAACACTTAAGAGTACTAAGTTCCCTTTCTTGAATGGTACATGGCTCCTCGTTGGTTGACTATGTTCGAACTCGACATGAACTTCATTGCTTTTGCTTCTTTCATGTTTAGCCTCCTTGTAGCTTTTGATTCTTGCCTCCCATGCAAGTATTTTCTCCTGAACAGGAATAGGTGATGTGTCAATGTTGCTTGTGAGCTTTCTCCCCCTCAAACTCTCTTGCCCATATTGCGGGATCATGGGAAAGCTAATCTTTCTTTTTCCTGAGTTAAGCTCAATCTTCCTACTTTCATACTTAATGACAGCTCTTGCGGTGGTGAGGAATGGTGCCCCATGGGTTATTGGCATGCATCCATCTCCCATATCATCAATGATCATAAAACCAATGGGATACATGAATCATGCGACATTGACCAACACATCTACTGCGATTCCCAGGGGGTATACGTAAGAGTATCCAGTGAAGGACAACCTAAGAGGAGTGGGGGCTGGCATTTTTGACGTTAGTTGAGTGTAGATAGTCAGGGGCATAAGATTTACTTCCGATCCTTGGTCGGCGAAAGCGTTTAGATATTTCAAATTCCCGATGCTGGCCGGTATCTCAAAGTTCCCACACGCCATCTGCTTAGTAGCCACTTTTTGTACCAACATTTTCTCGAATATCGGTCCCCCATGTAATGTATCATACTCATCCTTTCCCTCTTCCCCCTTCTCAAAACCCTGTTTGGAAGGTTTGTTACGCCCGTCACCCTTTATCCAATTTGTTATAGTGCTATCATTTATATCATGTTTCAGGTAGTAACCTAAGGATTGGGATTTTGGCGGTTCTTCTGTGGTTTGTTCACTAGGGGTTTCTACTTTCTCATCATCCGTGTGGACAATTGTGATAGAATTAACAAATCGGGTAGTGGGGATGACGCTTTCTTTCCTCAGTAACATCCTTTCGGGGGTTTTTTGGTTGGCATATTCCTCCATCAGGCTCATCATCTCATTCATTTTCTCTTGCATCTCCTCTTTTTGTTTATAAACTGCTTCCTCGAACCTAGCAAGCCGTTCCGAATGAGTTGCCATGTATTCTCTCATTCTGGCTTCAAATTCCGGGCTAAGTTTCTTGGGAGGGGAATAAGGCGGGGCATAGTTTTGAAAAGTCTCAACATTCTCTCTAGAGGGTGACTCTGATAACGGTGTTGAAGTCATTTTCGAGACAGAATTGACAGTAGCTCGTTTAGGACTTAAGGGTCTCTTTTGCCTTTCCTCAAAATAGTCAACTTTTGCCTCAAGTTTGCATAGGAGTTCATCAGAGATTTGGTTAGTCCCTCCAGGTGTCGAGATTGCGTTGATGGCCGCTTTTATAGTATGATTAAACTCCCATAACTCTTGATTATCGGCGGCAATCTCTTCAATAATTTCCCAAGACTCCTCGGCGTCCTTATCACGCAATCTACCTCCCGCGGCTCTATCGATTGTACGTTTAATGTGATAGTCGACATGGTCATAGAAAATCTGAACTAATAACCAAAGATTTATACCATGATGAGGGACTTTATTGAGTAGATCTTTGAAACGAGCCCATGCTTCGTAGAAAGTTTCACCCTGATGTTGTTCGAACATCAAAATGTCATTTCTAAGCATCGCAGTCTTCCCAGGTGGGAAGAATTGGGCAAGGAAGTGAGTGGTGAGATCATCCCATGAAGTGATGGATCCCGCGGGTAAACGTTCAAGCCATTGACTAGCTTGATCACGTAGAGCGAATTGGAATAGGCATAATCGGGTTGACTCTCTAGTTGTAGCATCAAGGTCTATAGAATCTACGATTTTAAGGAAGTCCTTGAGATGTTGATTTGGATCTTCGGAACGAAGTCCATGGAATGCACATCCGCTTTGCACCAACCGGATGGTGTCGGATCGCAAGGGAGACACATTGGCTCCTTGGGTGAGCTCAATGGTGTTTCGATTGCCTTGGTGGCTAGGTCGGGAGTACTCTCCTAGGGTTCGGGGCCTAAGAGGTTGGTTAGCTAGTGGTGGGTTTTGTGGGTGGTCTTGTTGTGGTGGGATGATGGGTTCAAAGATGTTACCATCTTCCATGATGTGTGATGGTAAAGAGTTACGAACAAAAACACGAAGAAATAAGATAGACTAAAGAAAACCTAAAAATAAAAATAAAATCTTACTAGAAAGGAATCTAGCAAGTAGACCTAATAAAAAGAAATCCTAACCTAGACAATAACTATTCCCCGGGCTGCGACGGCAAAAACTTGATGCGTGGGAATTGCACCAGGCTTTACCTCTCAAGGGATCTCGAGAAGCTTACAACCCCCAGCAGGCAGTGTACCTGATCGTTGTAGTATAGTATAGTGACAAGTACCGGGGGATTGATCGTTCAACTTAGGAATAGTGTCGCTAGGATTAGAAAACCTAAAGACTAGGTCTAGAGATGAGGGATGATTCTTTTTGTATTTTTATATTTTATGAAAAGCAATTAAAAATCTCAGTTTTTGAAAGACTGGGCGGAATTAGTTGCTAATCAACTAACCCAATAACTAAGATGCAATCAAAATAAAATACTAAAAATGAAAATAAACTAAATTAAACTAATAGTGTGAGCAATATATGGGAGAATTGTGTTTACTTAGGTTTCACTACTCCCTAGATATCTTTTACAGGTTAATTACTTGTTACAGTTGCGTAGATGATGGATTGTATTTCTTAATACCATTCATGGGGTGGCGTACTTACTTCCCCAATCCTATAAGCTCCTACTTCACTCCTATGTCGAGCCGGCTAAGAAGCTCCTAACATGGGATCACTAGAATTCGCTCATGCATTAAATACAATCATAAAAACCTAGTACACATCGGTTTATGTTTCTTAAGACGTTCAAGCAAGTTACACAATGGAGATCTGCCAGTTTTCTTAAGCCTAACATTGAAATCATTCATCCAATACAACTATAAACAAGCAATCAACCTACAATCAACATCTAGGTTTCATTACATCTAAGCAAACACATGAAAGATCTAGCCTAGCATGTTGAAATCAAGACAAGCATAAGATATATTTAAACAACACATAGACATATTAATTGAATTGAAAGAGGACTTATCTTAATTGAACATGAAAGGTTTCAAGGGGTAAAAACCCTTGAAAATACTGTTACAAACGACCTAGGGTTTATTAGGTTCGACCCTAGTATTTTCCACACAAGTTCCTCTCCTAATGAATGAAAAATAGAAAAGTATATATAGATTTTGTGAGGTGACGGCGTTAAGAGTAAATGTCTGACGCCATCATCTCGCCACCAATAAACTCCTCGGACTGCCTAGATCTAGGTTTGACGCCGTCACGTGTAGTCCATCTTCAGGCCGTCATCATTCTAACTCTTGACACCCTTCTCTTGACGCCTTCAGGTTTTCACTGGGTCGTCATGGATTTTACTCCTGACGCCGTCACAATTTCCTTCTTGACGCCGTCAGGTACTGTTCTCAGCATGGAAAATTAAGTCTTTGCCGTTTTCTTCACTTTTATGCTCCAAAAACGTCCAAAATGCTTCCTTTTCCAGAATTCACTCCCAAAGTACCTAAAATCACAAAAGGAATGATTTAAGGCAATATTTGATCAAATAAATTCAATTCCGGGCTTAAATGACCCCCTTAAAACGGTTCATTTTTCGCCTCATTAGCTTGTCATCAAAATGGTTTAAACAAAGTTATTCTCCAACCATGAGTCATGCTTAATTTGGGAGGAGCAATATTGTAGGTGGAGATGATGGAGTTGATGAAGGAGTGTTTGATGGAGGTGGAGGTGTGGTTGATGTTGGTGGTGGAGGAGTGGATGTTGTTGGTTGAGGTTGAGGAAGCAAGCTTTCAATATATGAAAGCATGTAACGGATTTCATCTCTTAATCCAAAGATGATTGTGAGGTTATGGATGCAACAAAGACAAGTATCACCATGAGCTTCAAGCAAGCTCTATGGGAGGGGATTGTAGGTTGGTGGATTGAGTGGTGATGGTGAAAATTGTGCATCAAGAGGTGTGATGGGTGATAATGAAAGTGTTATGTCTAAGGTTGCATTTTCAAGAGGTGGTGGTGGTGGAATTCTTGGTGGAGGTGATAGGTGAGTGTTGATGTAGTCATTGATGGATGATGATGATGGTATGGAAGAGGTAGACGTTCCATGTGTTGATGGTGTTTTAGATGGTGCATTTGGAGCACTAGGAGATGAGCATTGAGGTGCTGGTGATGGAGTGGTATTGTCTTCATTTGTGAGATCAATAAAGAGTTGTTTTGGTGGAATGATAACAAGTTTTTGTTTCTTGGCTTTGTTGGAGGTGGTGGTTTTTGGTGATGACATGATGGATTTGTTGAGGTTGATGATGATAAGGAAGTGTGGATAAAGGTGGAAAGGGTTATATAGCATGAAATCATGATTAGAAATGGTATTAATTTGAAATTGCATTGTTAGATTCCAAAATCAGTTTAGTTTTTAAGGGAAATGGTAGCTTGGACTAGCAAAAGAAGTCACAAGTTGCAAAAGAAAACAGTGTAAAAACTGTTCCATATGGCCGGTCCCCTTAATTCATGGCTGGCCCCCTTAAAATTAAAGGGGCTGCCCGTGTGAATTATGGGGGCCGCCCATCTGATGAATTCCCAGACAACCAAATTTCAAAAATTTTCTAAAAGTGGTTTATTTTGGTTTTGTGTTTGCAGCAAGCTCTATTTGAACATTTTATTTTAGTTTTGGTCTATTAGAGAAGTATATATATATATATATATATATATATATATATATATATATATATATATATATATATATATATATATATATATATATAATCATACACAAATCATGCAAGCATAGATTAAAAGAAAGTATAAAAACATGCATACATGTAGAGCAATTAATAATAAGAAATAAATGACAATATAGTTCAAATATGTCTAGAAACATAGCAACAAATAACACATAAGTAACATATTACAAATTGTTTAGGAAGAATAATAACACCAATTTCATACTCATCATCACTACTTTTTCTTTCCTAGCACCCCATCAACAGCAGCGGCAAATGACTATAAGTCCTCCTCATCGTCATCCTTTAGATACAAGAACGAAACAAGAATGGTAGGACGATGAGATTTAAACTTACGAGTTTTGCGGGTTTGAGTAAGAATGAGAGGATGAAGGGTTGGATAGATAGATTGATAAATGCTATCATTGAGATCGGGATAGTTGTCACAACTCACCAATTCAGGTCATTTCAGGTCATTTCCCGAACTTTGAAAAACACTATTCATTAAACACTATTCATCAAAACACTATTCATCAGTTTACTATTCATCATTTTTTGTGTCAGTTTGACATTCCGAGAAGCATTCAGAAATTTTACTATTCACGGAACACTATTCATTGCGGGAAAAGATTTCATTATTCACGTGCATTACACATTTCATCGTAAATTTAGTTTACGGGTATTCAAATTCGCGTAACCGGATTGGTTTAGGTGCGAATTCATTTCATTAGTGTTAAGGACACTGCATACGGACTAGAGACAGTCTGCATATCATCAGTAGGTCATTTACATGTTATAACACTCTTAGGATTTTCAAATTTATATATTTGACACATTTAACGTTTTTCTTATAAGTATTTATAGTAAACGTTAACACCCGGTTTATACATGACGAATATATCTAAGTATTCCCAGAATGGTCCCGACATATTTTTATATCCATTTTATCATCATAAAACTTATAACATTCAGTTACCCAGTATTTTGGAAATTTATTTTATTTATAACGTAAGCTTATGAATATTACGACGGTTTTCGTGAAAACTAAACAATAATCACCCGAACACTCAATACTTGTACCAAACATATTTTTATCATTCTTATGACTTTATTTTGTCCCGGTTAACCTTGTTAACATTTATTTCTATTAAACCCAGTACCCGAAATTACGTTTCGCGATTTAAAACTTTACGGTTTGCGATTAACGGAACCAAAACCGACACCATGAACCAGATAACACCAAGCTTCTCACATACTCATCTAATTTCTTTACATGTGCCGCCCCCCCCCCCCCCCCCCTGTCTTCCACTTGACTAAATATTTTCCATAATGCCATTTCATTAGATATTTTATACTTAAACACCTTTAACACATTTACATTCATTTTCAAGAATCAAAGTGAGGTTTTCTCTTGTCTTCCTCCCTATACCACGACCCAATTAAGATCCCCAACCAAAATCCATTAATTTTCAAAGTACAAAGCATCAAAGTTGTTCATTTCATCATCCTAATCAAGAATCATAACACAAAAACACAAGTAATCCAAGGTTTGTCATCATCTCACCACCTATTTTTTCAAAGTGAGTATTCAAAATTATTTTCATGTTTTCATCTAATTAACATATGTATCTTATGGTATTCATGCTTAATTTCATGCACAAACTAGTTATACCACTTTATTTTTGTATACTTTTTGAACATACAAACCCTAGATTGTGATTTAAGTGTTCCCTTGTTAAATTAACTTGATTACTAGTCATTAGGAACCCATGGCACCCTAAGAAGGTGTATGGTAGGATTAGTATAGTTTTGTGGAGTTTGCAAGAGTTTTGGTTGAAGTTAAAACTAGTTTTGAACCTTGGAAATGGATTTCTAACAAGTTAATAAACATGCTGTCCCATTTTAGTAAATCCTGGAAAATCAGTATATACAAAGGAAACTTTGGCAAAAATTTTAGAAAATACTTTCAAAAACGAATCCGTAGGCGAAAGAACGGATTAAAAAGAGTTTATAACGAAGAAGTTATGATTTTTGCAAGTTTATTGACGAAAACTATTTTCCGGAAAAATACATGCTGTTGGACGTTTTTCGTCGGACAAAAAGAGGCTTTAGACGTAACCCGGAGGAGTCAAGCTTTCCAAAATATATTACTACATACTAAGACGTAACCGTGGATATAAAGAACAAGTAAAACGGGCTTATAACGACAAAGATACTCACGTTTCAATATCGGCAAAAATCCTCTATAATTGGCAGCTTTTAGAAATAATAATAACACTACGTACTAAATTCTAGATTTTCTAGAAATATTAACCAAGTACCCAATTTTATAACTAATGAAGTATTAGTTATTACAAGTATATTTTTATCACTACAAGGCGTTATTTCAAGGATTTCAACCCGAGGATTTCAGCACTAACATTGATTTATACGATACATATATAAGTATATATATTACAACTAGCTTTATTTTCTAATAGCCATATTTTTCCTAACTCTTGGAATGTATATTTTTGATAACAACAAGTATTTTTCAAAGAGTAGAGTTGTATAGGAAACATGTGCATGGACATTTATAACATCATTTCATGATCTAAAGTAGATCGTTCATCATTCATATTAGGTTGCGGGTAGTGTGCGTGCCTTGTTTTTCAGCTCATTACATGTTCATGGTACCATCATATCAGGTGAGTCATAGCCCCACTTTTACTTGTTTAAAGACTTTATAAACTCTTTGGGGGAGATACATGCTTCAATACTTGTTCTATGTTTTATTACGATTTGAATTACTTATGGGGAAGAATACACTGCTTGAATTATTTTTGTACAATGCCAAAGTATTACAAATTCCATACATTACTTAAGTTTCCTTATTACCACGTCTTGACAAGTCCCCTTTATTATCATGGACCGTTAATTTTAGTACTAAGCGAGAGTGAGTGAATAGATCTATTGAGGGTGACGCCTCCATTCGCGTTTGGGTTGCTCCAACGGGACGAATGCATTTCATGTCTTATCAAATTGAGTACCTGGTAAACACTCTGTTGGGGCCATTACTATGTCTAGCTTCGGGGTCATGAGCTTAAGAGACAATGTAGCATATTTGACATATTGTCACCTTACTTTATACTTTTGGCTATTGTACATACGAAAATTACTTATGGAATTATGATACTTTTCCACCACTATTACAACGGAATTACGATCCTTTTGCATCAATTTTATTACTTTTGTTTACACAAACTAAATCATATTTGGCAGTGGGTTGTAAACACACAGGTTACAAGTCTCTTATGGCGGGACTTGTAACTGAGTGGATTTGCGATGCCTTTGCTGGGAAATCTTCATTCATATGCATTACATTCTTTTTCACAAGACTCTATGAACTCACCAACCTCGTGTTGACACTTTAGCATGTATTTTCAGGTATTAATCAATGGCACGCTACTGGAGGTTTTGGCAGGGCATGGCATGGTCATAGAAGACTCTGATTATTCATTTGGGGACCGTTTTAAACTATTTTAATGGCCTACTTCCGCACTACTTTTAACATTGTAAATTCAACATTTTTGATTAAACTATTTTATTCTAAATGATTGATGTGAAAACTATTTTACACTTGTTTTGTAATACCAATTGAGTTACACCCCAGCTGCATGTATGCTTCCGCTGGACCCGATTTTGGGGGTGTGACAGATTGGTATCAGAGCTTTGGCTATAGCGAACTAAGTGTTTTTAAAACCTAGACTATAGCTACTTTCAAGAAAACTTAACCCTATGACCGTCACGTGCCTGCCTGCCAAGCTGAAGCCTCATTTGTGGTTAGTTGCTGACATAAGTGATGAGATTTGTGTCTCATTATCTGATATATTATATTCATTTATTCTAGTTGATTACTATAATTGTCTTTCATATAAGCATGTTCACGTATCATATATGTCACCGCATTAAGTTTTCCTTGCATAGTTTCATCATTTGACCTCGAGTTTTGGTCACTTGCCTTAGTCTTTCTGAACGTCTTGGTATTTGTGAAGGACATAGTATTAGTATAACTGAGCTGAGTATTTCAAAATTCATGGAACCTCGGTAGAATATAGACTGGTCATTTATATTCTACCCGGGATAGTGAGATATAGGCTGACCACCTATGTCTGACTCAGAAATGAATTTTGCAACACTGAGAATGGTTATAATAAAATTCTGTCTGGATTGAATCCTTTACTCATTTTCCAAATGTTTCATGCATGTGTGTGTATACCCTCGTTGTCAGAACATTCATACTTTTCATCACTTTGTGAACTGCCGCTTGGAAGCACGTCAATTGATCATTTCATCTCATGAACATTTACGTCTATGCACAATACACTTACATCACAGTATTTTCTTTTATCACAATATCATTTTGTCACAGTTGTCACAATCTCTTCCCTTCTCACCATCATTATTATTTCCCTTCCTCATCCCCATATATATATGGAATTAGCTGACACTATATAGTTTCCTATGCCACTCATCCCTCACTACCACCAATATTGTTAAGTGGATATTATCAATGACCTCCCTAGGGAAAGACTTTTCATACCATCTATAAGGAGAATCTCTCGGTACATTAACACCATTTCAAAACTCAACAGAATTACCAGGATATCACCAAACTATTCGAACCACTATCACTAGCCTGATCAAAAAAAAATAAAAAATTCTATCATCTAGAAAGTACTAGCTAGACTGAATTACAGGATTGAACTCAATATAAAAGTCCGCAGGACAACACAATAGAAATAAACCAAGCTTCTAATTGAGACTGTAGAGCATTTCATTTAAACATGGCCTCATCCATACATAAACTTTCCTACAGTAAGTTTTCAGAAAGGACAATTGTATGAAACAAGAATATCGATGTAGATTCCTCTAAGGCATTATGTCACTAGAAATTTCAGATAATCTCACCTTCATACCAAGCAAGGAATCAAATTGTTACCTATATTCTATCCCTTTCAGATAACGCCAAGTTCGAAGGACCGAACGTTGTGGAATTAGTCACAAAGGTTTATTGTACCCATTTTAGTTATTCCTGTTAAGGAAACCGATTCACCTTGGACTTCAGATCATCATTTCAGGATTTCCTTCAGAAACCCATTTAGATGTGAACATCACCTATTACCCTCAGAACGATGGTCAAAACGAGAGACCAATTCAAACATAGGAAAGTATGCTCAGAGCATGAGTGATTGACCCTAGAAATGGTTGGACTAACCAGTTATCATAAATCAAATTCATCTACAACAATAGTTATAACACAAACAGCGAGAAACTAGCAGAAGTTAGATTGGTACATAACACACATCATTTGGATTGGGTATCCTGAACAACAAACCATCCAGATTCGAGTGGGAGAACAAATTAAGTTAAAAGCATTGCCTTGGATTGGCATGATACAAATTGGATAACAAGAGAGGTTGAACCTTTAGCATATTGGACCAAATAAGATTCATTTTAGAATCGACCAACTAGCATACAAACTTGAATTCTGGCAGAATTCTGCAGTATATATTACCAGTATCACATTTAAAACATTAAGAAGCGCAGACCATCTATTGATGGGCCAAACTCAGAAAAAGCTCAACTCACTAGTCCAGTAGGCATTCATGAAATAACCAGAAATTTCCTACAAGTCAAGAATCAGTTACAAGTTCAATAAGTTGTAAACCATTAAAACTTCAAGTTGGTAGGCAGAATTATGTTGAAAGTTCTGCCTAGGAAAGGCATGTTATCATTCAGAAAACTTGGAATGTTAAACCCGATATACACTGGACCATGTAATATTTCAGACAGAGTAGGCATAGTGGTCGTCAGACTTGAACATTGTCAGAGAGCAACAGGATTACACAACCATGTATTATCAGCTTTTCAGATTTGTCACTCATAATCCCATTTGGAAAGGAATCCAACCCCAAAGTCAAACATAAACCTTGCAGGAGAACAAGTAGAAAACATGGACCGAGAGGTCAAACAGTTGAAGTAGAGTTGAATTCCTATCGTTAGAGTTCGCTGGAATTCTCGAATATCATCATCTTTTCACCAATATGTTTTCAGAAACCAACATAAACTGAACTTCGGGACGAAGTTCCTTTTAGAGGGGAAGAATGTCACAACTCACCATTTCAGGTCATTTCCCGAACTTTGGAAAACACTATTCATTAAACACTATTCATCAAAACACTATTCATCAGTTTACTATTCATCATTTTTTGTGTCAGTTTGACATTCCGAGAAGCATTCAGAAATTTTACTATTCACGGAACACTATTCATTGCGGGAAAAGATTTCATCATTCACGTGCATTACACATTTCATCGTAAATTTAGTTTACGGGTATTCAAATTCGCGTAACCGGATTGGTTTAGGTGCGAATTCATTTCATTAGTGTTAAGGACACAGCATACGGACTAGAGACAGTCTGCATATCATCAGTAGGTCATTTACATGTTATACCACTCTTAGGATTTTCAAATTTATATATTTGACACATTTAACGTTTTTCTTATAAGTATTTATAGTAAACGTTAACACCCGGTTTATACACGACGAATATATCTAAATATTCCCAGAATGGTCCCGACATATTTTTATATCCATTTTATCATCATAAAAGTTATAACATTCAGTTACCCAGTATTTTGGAAATTATTTTTGTTTATAACGTAAGCTTATGAATATTATGACGGTTTTCGTGAAAACTAAACAATAATCACCCGAACACTCAATACTTGTACCAAACATATTTTTATCATTCTTATGACTTTATTTTGTCCCGGTTAACCTTGTTAACATTTATTTCTATCAAACCCAGTACCCGAATTTACGTTTTGCGATTTAAAACTTTACGGTTTGCGATTAACGGAACCAAAACCGACTCCGTGAACCAGATAACACCAAGCTTCTCACATACTCATCTAATTTCTTTACATGTGCCGCCCCCCCCCCCCCCCCTGTCTTCCACTTGACTAAATATTTACCATAATGCCATTTCATTAGATATTTTATACTTAAACACCTTTAACACATTTACATTCATTTTCAAGAATCAAAGTGAGGTTTTCTCTTGTCTTCCTCCCTATACCACGACCCAATTAAAATCCCCAACCAAAATCCATTAATTTTCAAAGTACAAAGCATCAAAGTTGTTCATTTCATCATCCTAATCAAGAATCATAACACAAAAACACAAGTAATCCAAGGTTTGTCATCATCTCACCACCTATTTTTTCAAAGTGAGTATTCAAAATTATTTTCATGTTTTCATCTAATTAACATATGTATCTTATGGTATTCATGCTTAATTTCATGCACAAACTAGTTATACCACTTTATTTTTGTATACTTTTTGAACATACAAACCCTAGATTGTGATTTAAGTGTTCCCTTGTTAAATTAACTTGATTACTAGTCATTAGGAACCCATGGCACCCTAATAAGGTGTATGGTAAGATTAGTATAGTTTTGTTTAGTTTGCAAGAGTTTTGGTTGAAGTTAAAACTAGTTTTGAACCTTGGAAATGGATTTCTAACAAGTTAATAAACATGCTGTCCCATTTTGGTAAATCCTGGAAAATCAGTACATACAAAGGAAACTTTGGCAAAAATTTTAGAAAATACTTTCAAAAACGAATCCGTAGGCGAAAGAACGGATTAAAAAGAGTTTATAACGAAGAAGTTATGATTTTTGCAAGTTTATTGACGAAAACTATTTTCCGGAAAAATACATGCTGTTGGACGCTTTTCGTCAGATAAAAAGAGGCTTTAGACGTAACCCGGAGGAGTCAAGCTTTCCAAAATATATTACTACATACTAAGACGTAACCGTGGATATAAAGAACAAGTAAAACGGGCTTATAACGACAAAGATATTCACGTTTCAATATCGGCAAAAATCCTCTATAATTGGCAGCTTTTAGAAATAATAATAACACTACGTACTAAATTCTAGATTTTCTAGAAATATTAACCAAGTACCCAATTTTATAACTAATGAAGTATTAGTTATTACAAGTATATTTTTATCACTACAAGGCGTTATTTCAAGGATTTCAACCCGAGGATTTCAGCACTAACATTGATTTATACGATACATATATAAGTATATATATTGCAACTAGCTTTATTTTCTAATAGCCATATTTTTCCTAAGTCTTGGAATGCATATTTTTTATAACAACAAGTATTTTTCAAAGAGTAGAGTGGTATAGGAAACATGTGCATGGACATTCATAACATCATTTCATGATCTAAAGTAGATCGTTCATCATTCATATTAGGTTGCGGCTAGTGTGCGCGCCTTGTTTTTCAGCTCATTACATGTTCATGGTACCATCATATCAGGTGAGTCATAGCCCCACTTTTACTTGTTTAATGACTTTATAAACTCTTTGGGGGAGATACATGCTTCAATACTTGTTCTATGTTTTATTACGATTTGAATTACTTATGGGGAATAATACACTGCTTGAATTATTTTTGTACAATGCCAAAGTATTACAAATTCCATACATTGCTTAAGTTTCCTTATTACCACGTCTTGACAAGTCCCCTTTATTATCATGGACCCTTAATTTTAGTACTAAGCGAGAGTGAGTGAATAGATCTATTGAGGGTGACGCCTCCATTCGCGTTTGGGTTGCTCCAACGGGACGAATGCATTTCATGTCTTATCAAATTGAGTGCCTGGTAAACACTCTGTTGGGGCCATTACTATGTCTAGCTTCGGGGTCATGAGCTTAAGAGACAATGTAGCATGTTTGACATATTGTCACCTTACTTTATACTTTTGGCTATTGTACATACGAAAATTACTTATGGAATTACGATACTTTTCCACCACTATTACAACGGAATTACGATCCTTTTGCATCAATTTTATTACTTTTGTTTACACAAACTAAATCATATTTGGCAGTGGGTTGTAAACACACAGGTTACAAGTCTCTTATGGCGGGACTTGTAACTGAGTGGATTTGCGATGCCTTTGCTAGGAAATCTTCATTCATATGCATTACATTCTTTTTCACAAGACTCTATGAACTCACCAACCTCGTGTTGACACTTTAGCATGTATTTTCAGGTATTAATCAATGGCACGCTACTGGAGGTTTTGGCAGGGCATGACATGGTCATAGAAGACTTTGATTATTCATTTGGGGACCGTTTTAAACTATTTTAAGGGCCTACTTCCGCACTACTTTTAACATTGTAAATTCAACATTTTTGATTAAACTATTTTATTCTAAATGATTGATGTGAAAACTATTTTACACTTGTTTTGTAATACCAATTGAGTTACACCCCAGCTGCATGTATGCTTCCGCTGGACCCGATTTTGGGGGTGTGACAATAGTTTTCAATGACATGCTTGTGGAGACGAGTGACAAACGTAACATACGGAAGAATAGCTTTAGGATTTGCTCTTGCACATTCAATACGTTTGATAAAGAAGTAAGCCAAATTGTAAGGTTGCTCGGCAACATTCCAATACAGCATGTGAGCGAGACAAGCCGGGAGATGGTCGGAGTGTCCATCGGAACCGAACGCATTCCCACGAACTAGTTCTTCCCAATGCTCCATGTCGGGCCTTAATTCTTTAAGAAGAATTTGATTTTAAGAAATAGAGACATGTTTGGACTTGATGCTTTGGGTGGAAGTTTCACATTCCAACCCGAGCATTTGATGAATATCTTCGGGAGATGGAATTTCGGAGACATAAGGACCATGAGTAGGACGAAAACGTTGGAGAGCACAAAGATCCCATTCATTAGTGAATACGGATTGACCGGAAAAAGGAATTTGAAGGATTTGACCAAATTGTGCAATAGTGAGAGTAATAAATTCACGTTGGATCATGAATGAAATGAAGATGGAACCACAGTCATCGGTTTGAACCTTGACTTGGCTATAGAAGTCGAGAATGAAGCGAGGAATAATGGGTTTATTTATTTGGAAGAGACATTCAAAGAGGATATTAGTGAACATACGATCGATGAAATCGAATTGATAGTAAGAGGGATGTACAACACGACCTTCATGAATATTTCTATCTTCAATTTGACGATAGAAATGAGCAATGGAAGGAGAGGTGGTGGGAAGTTGTGAGACTTTGGGAATATAGTTTTTGGTTAAGGAAATATCTTCGGTAATAACTTTGGGCATTCTCACCTAAACACAATAATCAAAAATAAAATTAAAATAAAGTTAACCTTAAAACATGATACTTATATTTTTATGACATATGTGGAACGTAAACGTACTTCGACTCTAAAGACCTTTAACTTAAGAAGTAGTTTACCATGTTCCTTATTTTCTTTTTAACTTGTGTTAGATATATTTTACGATGTTTATCAAGTTGTCATGGGATAATCCAAACGCCTCTTTAAACATCTTAATATATCATGAAAATTTTCTAGATGTACATTAGATTGTATAACTAGCTATTTCCAACAAGTTTCTTATGCAAATGATTTGTTTCGAAAAGAATAGTTTATATTTTGACTCAAAAATACCATTTTTCTAGTTAAACCAAACTCTTCCTTATCTAGAAAATTTACTATCAAAATGTCAATATATATATATATATATATATATATATATATATATATATATATATATATATATATATATATGAATTATATATCTTGACAACTCTAAAATGCTAATTTTAAACTTATATTCATGATGATGTATTGTAAAGGTTATATTTGATAATATTCGACACTATTTGGACATGATCCAAACACCCTCTTATCGTTTACACAAATATTTTTACTTTGTCGAAAAATATAGTTTCATATTTTACAAGTTATAAAAACATAATATGATTAGTTTTAACAAGTTTTTATAGCATTATTCAACAATGTGTTTACCAAAAAATTTGAAAAGGAGTGTATGAAATTTTTCAAAAATTTTCGACAAGAGGGTTTGTAATTATTATTTCTAGTGTTAATTAAGCATCCTAATCCTAAGGGAAGCATTTAGTTATAGAAATTTTAGACCCAATTCGAAAGAAATTATGAATTTGAAAAAAATATTAAAACATGCATAATCTTGAGTTTGACCAAATTAGATGGAATTAGATGAAATGTGTTATGAAAAACTTACAATATGTAATGGTGATCGTGTTAGATGAATTTTCCCTTTGCGAATTAACCAAAATTAAGTGAATTAGAGGTTGGATATTGAGTTTTTGGGGTTTAAAATTTGTCACAGCAGTAGCAGATGGAAGGAGTGTTGGAAAAGTGGAGTGTTTGGCAAAAGAAACAAGAGGAAAAACGATTTGGGACTATCAGATGGCCGGCCCCCTTAAACATTAAGGGGGCCGCCCTTTATTTGGCTGCCGGTCCCCTTAAATATTAAGGGGGCCACCCTCCAAAACTTGATATTTCGTGGTTTTGGTTTCTGGAAAGAACAAGAATATATATATATATATATATATATATATATATATATATATATATATTAGATTTATATTTAATCAAAAATACGTTAGAGAGTATTTGCACGGAAGGAATTACTTGACACTTTTACTTGACATTTCGTCAATTAAAATTTCTTGATCATTTCGGATGAAATTTACCATGTTGTCAAGTGGACGAGAGAGTTGTGGAAGGTTTATATATATATATATATATATATATATATATATATATATATATATATATATATATATATATATATATATATATATATATATATACGTATATAGTATGGGCTTATAAGACGAGAATATAGGAGGGAAACGTATGCAACGGAAGACGGGAGTTTGTTTCATCCATAGATTTTTTTACTCATTTCTCTACATCAACATGAGTGTCGTTGAACATTGAAGTTCAAGAAGGCAAATGGGGGGAAAGAAAATGTTCGTAAACGAACAATTTCTAGTTCTAGAAAGTCAACAAATGAATTTTCTAGGTTATAAGATCCTAAATATAGCTAAGTATATATATATATATATATATATATATAGATATAAAATCTAGAGGAAACTATAAACTAAACAAAATCACATAAATACTAGAGACTAAACTAAGCATGCATTACTTGACAAGGAAATAAAAGGAAATGTGTACCTTTCATCTTGAATGCGTTTTTCTTCAAAGTCTTCAAGGAATTGTACGAACTAGAGGTGACAACTAAAATTTTCAAGTTTGAATGGCGAATCATCTACGTTGGTCCCCATTGTCTCATTTGACCAAAGTTATTTGATCCGAACATGTTTTGTATTTGACTTGGGTGCATATATGGCGGAAACATTCCCCACGGATTGAAGTTCCACATTTGTTGATTATTGTTAAAGTTTCGTCTATTTTGGTTTGCTCTTGGTTGAGGTGTTTCAGATCTAGGGTAAGAATTATTTGGTTTCCTAGGTGGTGGAGTTTTAGATCTTGTTTTAGGTTTAGACGATCCTACATCGGTCTTTAAAGATGGTTTATAAAACGGTTTTATTTCTTCATCACTAGCAAGAGGTATTTTCTTATCATTTATGACTATATACTTAGGATTAGAGTTTGGAGGTTTTATTTCATTAAGTTCACTTTCAAATTTGTTTTTAATTCCCTTGTTGAAGCTTCGCTTGAGTTAAACCCTAAACCGGTTTTATCTCCGGATACTCTTTGAATACTTATTATTTTACTAAGTGATTTGACTACTATTTTTAAATTTATCAAGTTTACGAATTTCTTCCCTGAGTATTCTGTTTTCACCTTTAAGCTCTTGACATGATTTACATTCTTCAAAAATCTCCTTACCTTTTTCAAGTTGATGTATTCTAATTTTTAGTTCTAGTACTTCATTTTCCAATTGGTTGTTTATGTATTTTAGTGATTTGTTTTTAGCCATTACTTGTTGTCCTAGTTTGCATAATCTATTATATACACTATCTAAATCTTTTTCATCTAATGATAAATTTTCATCACTAAAGTATTCGGTTTTGGAAAGTACCCCACTTGATGTCTTAGCCATGAGACACTTTTCTTCCATTGTCGTTTCTTTCTCATCTTCATCGCTATCACTCCAAGCTCCTCCAACAAATGCTCTTTGATTTTGATCTCTTGTCATCATTGGACATTTTCCAATGAAATGATTTGGATCACCACACTTGAAACATTTCCTTTCATTCTTGTTATTCTTGTCATCCTTACTCTTTTGAAATGCTTTCCTTTCATCATGTGGTTGCCTTACGAATCTTCCTCGACTTTTAAAGAATTTATTGAAATCTCTTACGGCCATGACATATTCTTCGTCATCACTTTCGGAAGATGAGCTATCTTCGTTGTTGGATTCCTTTCTAGCTTTCATGGTGATTGACTTGCTTTGCTCTCGTTTTCCTTTTACTATTTCGGAGTCCTTCTTTATAATAACTTCGTGGACTTTCAAGTTTCCAATTAATTCATCAAGTTGTAACGTTGATAGGTTCTTTGATTCTTCAATATCCATCACTTTAGCTCGCCATTTCGGGTGAAGAGCCCTAAGAAACTTCCTAACAAAATTCTTACTAGAAAAATTCTCATCAAGTGCTTTTAAGCTTGTGATGATAGTGTTAAATCTAGCAAAAGCATTATCAATTGATTCCTCTTCCGGAATCATGAATTGCTCATATTGTTGAACAAGTAGATCGATCTTATTATCTTTGACTTGACTATTACCTTGGTGAGTTATTAGTAAAGAGTTCCAAATTTCTTTTTCGGTTTCACACATAAAGATCCTTTCGTACTCTTTACGTGGTAGTGCATTATAAATAACCATTTTTGCTTCATTATTTTTAGCAAGTTTTCTTTTTAAATCATCTTTTTGTTTTTCAAAAGGTACGATTTCATCTTTCTTTGTTTCGGGATTATTTTGAATAGGTAAGAAATCACCATTAGTAATAACATGCCAAAGATCTAGATCTTTTGATTTCACATAAGTTTCGAATCAATTTTTCCAATATAAAAATCCATCACTTTCAAATAGTGGTGGTCTTTGCATAAATTTCCCTTCTAAATATTTTTCAGATTCAATAGATCGTTACAAGTTTTAAAATACAATATATTTTAAAGATCTTGCAAGACGTGGCTCTTGATACCAATTGTGGAAAACTAAAAGGGGGGGGGGTTGAATAGTTTTACGTCCGTATTAAAATTTATAAAAACAAGTTTGTTTTAAAAACTTCGATTCTAGGTTATGTGATCTCAATACTTGCACTATATGAACAATTTTATAGTTACTAACTAACTAAGCTAGTATTGTATAAGTAAATAAGTAAGTAATGAAAAGAGTTGGAAAGATCAAACCACAACACAAGGATTTATAGTGGTTCGGCTACAAGTTCACCTTCCTTGTTCCTACTCCACTCCCCGAGTCACCTACTCGAGAGTTTTCTTCACTGTGTCAACAAAATCCCTTATGGCGGAGAAAACCTTACACACCAATGTACACACCACAACTTCGTCACAACTTAATCACAACTTCTACACAACCTCTTCACACCAATCTACTTCGCCACTTACTACTTCACACCTATCTACTTCACACCAATCTTCTTCACACCAATCTTCTTCACAACTACACTACTTCACTAAAAACAACTTCTTCTCCCTACACAACTTCTATTACTCCTAAACTATTTATTACAAGCACAACACAACTTCACAACTAATATACACAATATACACAACTACTCCACAATACTTCTTGAACTTTGTTGTAGAAGGAGTATTCTTCTTTTGCACTTTGGATGAGAATGGATGAGAAAGGATTGAATCACTTGAAACAAGGATTAGTAATCTAATGATCAAAGGGTTTTGAAAGATGTTTAGAGAGTTTTAGATCTGAAATTTTCGTGCAATAGGTAGGGGAAAATACCAGATTTAAGGTGGTATTTATAGGAGAAAATTCTGACAGATTCTGACAAAGGAGCCTGGCCGGTCCCCTTTATTCATGGCCGGTCCCCTTAATTTTAAGGGGACCGCCCCTTATAATTAAGGGGGCCGCCCAGCTGTAACGGCCATAATATCTATCATTTAGTGGAGAAAGTTTATTTGGTGAAAAACTAACTGATTTTGGTTAAAAATTTGAATTCATATATTTAGTATGATTAAAACATTTTTCTTTATTACCAAAAGTGTTTTTCAAAAATATATAATATGTTTATATAATTAAATAAACTTTGTAATTATTAATTAAATACCCCTTTGATCATGAGATGTATTAAGCACTTGTTTATTCATACCTTAGTGATTAAGTTGGATATAATGATATAAACTAGCTTAATACTTGTTTACGTAGTAATCTTACGTTTGATGATTTTACATTTTGTGATCGTCAAATCATAGAGATATCGAAAAATATAAATAACGTTTTTATGCATTATTTATGTCAACAGATTTGAATGGTGTATTCAAATCCTGGCTTTGAGGAAGTCGGGCTGCAACGGTTGTACCATGGCATTTCCATTATCATCAGGTGGTGGAATTAAGTCCATAGAATTAATTTGATGATTAGTCTCTATCATGTTTACTTCAATGCCATGATTACTTTCTTTAAAGTCCATGAAAACATCAAAGTTTCCAATGGGAGAGAGATCACAAGGTCCCAAGGAATCCTTATGCGAAATTTCTTCATTATGAAGAAATGCCTCCAAGTTAAATTCCTCGTGTTCCTGTACCTGATTAACAACATAAACACTATCTTTTTGGGGAGTAGAAATTATTTCATTAGTGCTAAAAGCAATTAGTTCTCCTCCCACTTCTAAGGTTAATTTTTTTCCAAAAACATCAACCTTAGCATGTGTGGTGGCCAACATAGGTCTTCCTAAAATTATCAGGATCCTGTCGTCCTCTATAATTTTCCAAATGACAAAGTCCACTGGGAAAACAAACTTATCAATTTTTACTAAAACATTTTCAACAACTCCTAATGGTGTTTGCATAGATTTGTCGGCCATTTCAATATCCATCTTAATAGGTTTTAAACTCCCAACCCCCAAACGTGTAAACATAGAATAGGTCATTATACTAATGCTAGCCTATAAATCAGCCAATGCATTACGGATTTTGAAATTACCTATCAAGCATGGTAGAGTAAAACTTCCTAGGTCTTTCTCTTTGGGGGGCAATTCATTCCGTAAGATGGCCAAACATCTTTCATTACTGATCATACTTCATTGAGGGTATCCTTCTCTTCAGTCAATACCTGCAAGCATTTAAGATTGATTGGCTCGTTCTTAATTGATTCTACTAAAGGTGTATTAATTTGCAGGCATTTAAATTTGTTAATCAAGGATTGCTCCTTCTCAAGTCTCTGCTTGACTTTTTCAGAGAATGTTTTGGGTTCACTTTATTCTTATTCAATCGTCAAAGCAGTGTGGAAATTATCCACAGGTAGTTGTGTCCCAATGTTACTTTCCATAGTGTCTTTTCTCAAACATTCCTTAATGGCGATAGTGCATTGCTTAATTTTTAGTTCATGGTTCTTAATCCCAATGTCATGAGCTTTCAAGGATGCAACGGTGCTTTCAACAAACTGCTTGAGCATCTCCTCTCCTCGTTTTTGCCTCTAGGTTGATTCAGTTATGTACTTATACACTAATTCTTCTAGACGGTCGATTCCATTTTTGCTAACTAGGCTTTTAACCACCTCCTCTCGATAGTTACTTTCAATTTCATTTCTTTCTCTCCTTTTTAATTCGAACTCGATCGCGTACCCACCAATATTCTTAATCAATATCTTCATGACTTTGTGTTTGAAATTATCCTTTGGTCCGAATCCAGTTTCAAAAGGCCATTTGTGACAATGCTCAACTATTCGTTGTATGGCTCAAAGAGCCTTGTCCGGAGTTAATCCAGGGATTGGTCCTTATGAGTCAAGAAGGCAACGGGTATACGGGTCTAATCCTCTATAGTAAACAAATACTTTCATCTGTTTGTTTAGCTCGTTAGTAGGACACCTATAAAGAAGCTCATTATATCTCTCCCATGCTTGATACAGTGTTTCCTCCTTCTCTTGCATAAACTGGTATATATTTCTTAGAGTGGCGATAAGTTTTGAAGTTGAACAAAACTTTTGTATGAAGGCCTTGCGGAGGGATTCCCAAGTGGCCTTGACTTCTATGGGGAGCCTGTTAAACCATTTTCTAGTAATCCAGATAGAGATATGGGAAAAACTTTCATCATTAGTTTGTACTAAGAGACATTCGGACATCCCAAAATGCTCACAATATACAAAACTTCTTCAACATGCTCTTGAGCATCTTCATCATCATCGTCACCAAAAAACTGTTTATTTTATAACTCCTCGATAATTTTTCCCTTAATATCGACTTTAGTAGTTTCAGGTTCCGATGCAGTTCTTCTTGCGTAATAGTCGCTATCTCTTTCCAGGTATTGTTCCATGGTAAGGGTGTTGATGCTAGTGTCATCATGCAACTCCGTGTCTGAATCTGAATGCCCACAAAAAGAAAATAGATTATGAATAGAAATGGGAGTACTATTTCTTTTTGCGCGAAATTGGCTTTCGGGATTTTCATAAGGCGTAGCCAAAAAAGGTTTGGCACTCCTTGTTTTGTATCTAGACATTATAAAATAAAATAAGAAAAAACTTAAATAAATATCCTAGTAGCTCCCCGGCAGCGGCACCAAAAACTTGATGCAGGATTTACCGACCAGCTTTTAAATTTATAAAGTCTCGTCTATCTTAGGTTTACCTAATGCACTAATGGGCAGTGTACCCGATCGTGTGAGGTATAGCTAGATGGTAAAGCCAAGGTCTTCCCAAGAGCTAAGGTGCGGACAATATCTAAGTTCAAATGTCACTAAATAAAAGGGTGTTATAATTGATTTAATTAAACTAAAGAAATAAATAACGAAATAGATAAACAAAGCAAATAGCAAGTAAAAGGAAATCAGATAGAGAAAGTAGTGTTAACCTAATTACTACTCTTGTTATTAACATGACAAGTTTTCTATATATGCATCCTACCATTTTATCTGGGGGTTCAATTCAATAGGCTCAGTTGGTCAAATCGCCTATCCTATTTCCCATAATCCCCTACTCCAATATCTAAGGAATTTAACCTTAGTGACGAACAGAGGTCGCTGGTTGACTATGTTGAGTCATTAAGTGCCTCTACTAACTTAGACTGGCCTAACGGGAAGTGTTCACACTTACACCTCCCCTCTAACTTCTTAAGTAAATCTATTAGGTAGGCGATCCTTTGGTCAATTCGCTCATATATGGTGATGGAAGCGTCTACGGTTCGTCTTAACCATCACCAAGTTACAACCTTCTAATGAAATGCGGGCACGGTCACATCGTACATTCCCCTCGAAGGACTACCCAATATCAAAACCCTTAAAGCTAAAGTGTCCTAAGATAAGCTAAGAAAGTATACAAATAAAACGATTAAAGATGTGGGAAAACTAAATCATATTAATAACAATTTCATAATAAGGCTAACACCAAGAGGTGTTTAACCATTCATGTTGAATAATGCAGTGAAACAAATGTTTGACATCACAAATGTGAACATTGAATTAATACAAATTGAATGAATGAATAAACTTATGGTTATCGGCTGAATTCTCCCTTGGAATAGACTTGTATGCTTGAAAGAACTTCTCCCTCTTGCTCCCTGAATTCCTCCTGACTTCTATGTTGTGAAAAGTAAATACTAAAACTTGAAATTAGGGCTGATATTTATAGGCCCGACATTGCTACGGCGTAGCCCTATGGTCAGCTACGTAGTAGCCTTTGATAATAACAACTTCGCCGTAGCATGATCAAGATCTACGATCGTAGTTCCTTCAGTTGGCACATCTATGGCGTAGTTTATGATGGGACTACACCGTAGTTTCTTCTTTATCCTCGAAAGTTCTCTTCTGCTTGATTTTAAGGTCTACGCCGTAGGTGGAGAGAGGCTACTCCGTAGAACCCTTTGATGTGCTACTACGCCATAGTTAAGGATGTGGCTACACCGTAGTCTTCTTAAATACTTGCTACGGCGTAGGTAGATGGAACATCTACGCCATAGTTAGTGAAGAATCCGCATACTTCAATGATTTTCATCTAAAACCTTCCAAATTTGCGTCTTTTCATTCCTTTGTTCATATTTGCCCTGAAAACTGAATTTAAACAAATAAGAGTATATATCCTAACGTATACGTCATAGCCTTTGATAATAACAAGTACGCCGTAGCATGATCAAGATCT
The DNA here is from genome assembly GCA_030686995.1 of Artemisia argyi. NCBI lineage: Eukaryota > Viridiplantae > Streptophyta > Magnoliopsida > Asterales > Asteraceae > Artemisia > Artemisia argyi. Next base: position 202,673,546 of record CM060709.1, on the reverse strand, counting down.
ACGATCGTAATTCCTTCTGTTGGCACATCTACGGCGTAGTTTATGATGGGACTACGCCGTAGTTTCTTATTTATCCTCGAAAGTTCTCTTCTACTTGATTTTAAGGTCTACGCCGTAGGTGGAGAGAGGCTACTCCGTAGAACCCTTTGATGTGCTACTACGTCGTAGTTAAGGATGTGGCTACGCCATAGTCTTCGTAAATAATTGCTACGACGTAGGTAGATGGAAGATCTACGCCGTAGTTAGTGCAGAATCCACATGCTTCAATGATTTTCATCTAAAACCTTCCAAACCCGCGTCTTTTCGTTTCTTTGTTCATCTTTGCCCTAAAAACAGATTATAAAAAAAATAAGAGTATATATCCTAACGTATTAACATAAAAGATGAACAATTTAGGGGAAAATTAACACTAAAAATTGGGTACTATTTGATGTTATCAAGGTGGCAAGAGAAGAGCCTCCTGATCCTCACCCAAATGACCCTCATAATCATCATCGTCATCATCATCCATCTTGTCATCATCGTCCTCCATCTCATCATCATCCATCTCATCCTTGTTCTCAACCTCATCCTCAACCTCAACATCATCCTTAATAGGGTATGGGTCCTCCTCGAGACTAGGTGGTGCAAGTGGAAACTGATCGGAAGTGACTGACGAAGACATAATACTCAACAAGGAGTATCGGAGAAAATATAAAAATTCTAGCTAAATTTTTATGAAAATAATTTTTCATGAAGAAAAATAGAAACATAAAATCTCAAGTTCATGATGGAGCAAAACATGCAACATAAAAGTTTAAGCAAAGCTAAGTAAGAGCGAAGTAGCACGGAGGGCTAGCGGCTATCTGTTTTCGAAAACATTTTGACTCACATGAGAATGTTTATAGTCGAGTATGAACTCATTCTCTATAAACGGTGGCTCTGATACCATTCTGTAACACCCCCAACTCGGATATGGCAGCGGAACATAGCCAGGAGTATTGCTCAAAGGGTAAAACAGTCGCATTCATAGGAAACGACCTCATAACGAGACGTTTAAATAAATAAAACATATCATTCGATTTCACAAAACCATTTGGAGTTATAAGACTCCTTGACAAAGTAGCAACAGAAAATAAACATCAGTTAGTGTGACAACTGGCAAATTAGGGAAACTTTAAAACCTGCATTACGTTAAAAGTTTGAAATTTTGTTTTATAATTGAAATGTTATTCGTAACTGATTTGGGAAAATTTAAACCGATGTTTTAAATTTTGAAGCTTACGAGATATTTATGTTATGAATTATTGTTGAGACGTTTCATTTACACTACGTTGACTCCGGCACTAGGAAAACCTAACGAGTTTATAATTTTTGAATGACGGTCGTGGGTATACGTTAATGGAACGTTTTATCTTTTATATGAATCGGAAAGAGTTTGGGAGTTAATGGTGACTTATAAAAATATATTTTGGCAAAGTTTAATATTTTTGAAAGTAAATATCATGTTACGGGAAAACCTATTAGTAATAATCATCTAAATATAAAAGTTATTGTGGCTAGTTTTTGGAAACATGAAACCTTAGGGGCTAAAGTGTAAAAATCGGGTATATAACCCTCCCCCCTAACCCTAACCCTCATAATATAACAAAACAAACACACCCTTCTTCTCGCTTTTGTTAGCCTCCGGCTGCCACCCACAAAACACCACCACCGCTGACCTCCACACAACACCACCACCACCAAACTTACCACCATCACCTCCTTGTTCTTGTAGTGTGGAACACGCGCCCAAAACAAATACCCCCCTCTGTTTTCTTTGATACCGACGCCTACAACATCAAACACCACCACCACTATTGATTTTATTGATTTCTATTTGATTGGAAGGTGAGAAATCGCGGGTCACGCGTCGGTTTTGACTATTTCGAGTCAAACCCGGATTTAATTTTGATTTTTGGGTATGAAAATGGATGATAAAAATGGGTTTTGATATAAACTTAAGATTGGTATCCTTGGGTGTCGACTTTTTCTTGTTTGGTGCTCGAATTTGAGCTTTTGGATGCGTTTGGGTTTGGTTTTGGCTCGTTAGAGCTCAACCAAGACCCTATGGTCTCGGTGTGATGATGTTTTTGGCTCCTTTGAGGGTCTAGCGAGACCCTTGGTCCGCTTGGTTTGATGCTTGACTCGTTTGGGAGTCTAACGTGACCCTTGGTCCATTTAGTTTTGATGAAAGGCTCGTATGAGCATAAACGTGATCCTTTGGTCCGTTTAGTTTTATATTGTTTGCGGGTTTGATGGATCTAAACACCTTGAACTGTGTTAGATTGATACTTTGAGTTATATCACTAAGTATGCGGAATTTACTTAGTAACACTTAGAAGTTTGATTGTGAGTGAATGAAACAGTTGTTTAAGAATGAGAACAAAATATATAACAAACGGTTAGCTCCAATATTATTAATAATAATAATACGAGTAATCTTTGTATCACTAGGGTTACACCTTGAAGCTCTAGAAACGTATATCTAACCTTTAACCTAGGATCTCCTTTTATAGCACAAGGAGTCCTCTTCTACAAGATAAGTATAATGCTAATAGAATAAGATATACACAAGATCTATTCTATATTTATCTAAACACGTTTCCTAACAGTTATCTAAATAGAAATGGTAATATATGTTCTTGCAGTGGTAATGAGTTTCCACTGCAAGTACATTCTTCAGCAGTTGTAATGTCTTCACAAGCCGTGGTCACTGTTATTATAATTCCCAACAATCCTCCCCTAAACTTATGATTAATAAACAAATCAATAAGTTTCTTCAAGTAATCAGCAAACATGAGGATATGGGAATTCTTCCAAACACTTATCTTCTTCTTCTTAACTATTTCACTTTGATCATAAATCCTTTGCAGCAAATCTTCTATGACTTCACTTCTTTCCCAACATCTAAGCTTCACTGACATCATCACAGTCAATACTCCAACTCTCAATGGATATTCTTTCTCTGCAAGCATAAACACATCAACTCCATCTTGAGTAGAAAGATGATGTACAGCACTTGAGTCATAAAACTTCCACAAAGTATTCATGTTGTGAGCATCAAATCTCCAATATCTGTCACTTGGTTCAGGTTTATATAATCTTCTGTAAAAAAGTGAACCCATAACTCTTTAGCCTTGACATCAACAAGTTCATCCTTCTTGAACTGATCTTGAACAATCCTCCACAAAGTATCCAAGTCTTCTCTATCACAAGATCTAACAATGTCTTCAAAATCTCTGCAAATACTTGTGACACTTCCAGTTCTGACAATCTTCCAAGCAACTCCAAAATCATCAGAATAGATTTCCCATCCAACAACTGGATATTTTGTTTGAAGAGGTTCAATATTAAGTACATCAGTCTCTATAAACATCATGTTAGTAAGTTGCTCTTCTGTCAACTTGTTGGGACCCTCTTCTACTTGAGATGACTCCTGAGTCTTCAATTTCTTTGCACCTTTTGATCCAAGACTCACTCCAGACCTTTTTGTCTTCATTACTACAGGTTCTTGATCCATTGGAATGAAATTACTATCTTGTCTTTTAATCCTGTAGTAAATACCTTCAATCTAATCATGTAACATTCCTTTAAACTGAGCCATCTTCATATTGCCAACATGACAGCAAAAAGTCTTCATCTCAGCAATGATCTGTGCCTTTGTAAGTTTCCTTGGCTTCTTTTGACCTTTTCTTACATCCCCAATGATATCATCAAGAGCCTGCTGAGTCTTCATTTGAATGAAATCTTTTAGTTGAGCAGACCTTTGTCCATCATTCAAGGTTGTATTTGCAATAAGTTCAATAGCCTTCTTTCTGATTATTTGATCATTATTAATCATGTATTCAATCTCTTCTTCTGTAGGCACATAAGTGAACATAGGAGGTTTTTCATGTATGACAGTTAGTGGAACAACTGAAAGTGGTTCTGCCATTACTGCTTCAAGTTGGTCCAACCTCTTTGCTTCCATAAAACTAGCAACTTCATCTTCCTCTAGCTTTCTCTTCTTTTCATTCTCTGCTGGTTGCTCTTGCTCTGCCAATCTTGCATCAAAATCAATCTGAGCTTGATCTTTCTTAGAAATCTTTCTTGTTTGCTCTTGTTCTGAACCAGTCACAATTGCTTTTCCTTTGACTGTTCTTATTCTAACAGCTTCTTCCTCTGCAGTGGTAACATTTTGACTATCAGTGGGAATGTTTTCACTTGCAGTGGGAGTATTTTGATCAGTGGGAACTTGTTCTGCATCAGTGGAAATTGGTTGAGCAGTCCAACTGTATCATCAAAGTGAAAATCAGCATCAGCATCCATATCTTCAAAATCTAACTTCCTCCCCTTAGTCTCAGCTACATCTTCCTTTGCTTGAACATTATCAGAATCAGTTAACTCAGCAAATTCCTTGTCAAAATTAATTCTCATTCCCTTAAACTCTGCATCAGAGATTCAAAGATTGCAGAATGACTTTTGTAGGTAGGCCACTTAGTTGTGCTCCTCGACAAATTTTAGAATCGCCATGATATTTGTGAGAAGAGAATAAAAGTGTTAGTAATCAAGATAAAAATCAAGCCGTATGATGATCAATTTATACTAATAGGGTTTGAGGAGGTTGCGCAATGTGAATTATCTTTAGAAAGAATTATCTTTGGAAAAGAATAAATTATAATAGATAAGAAGATAATTCACAAAAGATTTACCCTATTAATAAGGAAAGATGGTTATATTTACAACGGCTAGTAAAAATTAGATTACTGACACAACAGTTGTAACGGCTAGTTCATCAGTGGAAAAATTACTCTTGCAGTGGTAACTAATGATCTAGTAGTGGTAAAATTTTCACAACATATCAAAGAGCAGTGGAAGTAAAACATGAAAATTAGCTGCTCTTATCATAGTTTTTAGCAAACTACCAGCTATCAACGGATTTGATATGTCTTTACCATGAGCCGTTTGCTATGGACTAGCCAACTCTTGATCACTTGGAGTATGGTGAGTTGATAACCATATAGTTTTTGGTAAACTATCCACCATAAACGGATTTGATAAGTCTTTACCAGGAGCCGTTTGCTCTGGACTAATTGATTCTTATGTGGATTAGACATGGTGAATCAATAACCATTTGTTGTGTGTCTATGATACACACCTTGTAACTCCAATGATGCCAACAATATGGGTTTGTATGCCATTCAACTTAACCCATAAAAATTTAACCCAAAGTAACTTTTTAACCAAGTTACTATTCACAAAAATATCTTCCAAAAGTCAACCTGATAATAACCAAATTTACTCCTCCAACCTACCAATACAGGTAAGAGTAAATATTCTTCATTAATTAGAATTCGACCTTGACTTTGCTTATAAAAGGGGGCTCAAAAACCTTTATCTTTCATCAACAAACATCTTCAATAACACAAACCCTTTATCAACACAATGAGCTGGTTCCCAATTGTCTACATATCCTCAGATGATTCATCTGATGAAGAAATCAGCTATTGCACAAACTCAGAGGAACCTTCGACAGGGTGGAGTGATTACTTTCCACCAAGTGCAACCACATCCACAGCATCCAACATGACATACAAAAAGACTAAAGCTTCTCCTGCTCCATCCTTGGAGTTCTATTCCAATTCTTCCTCTGATGATGATGATGATCCAACCTTCAACATTTCCAAAGAACTTCCAAAGGCCCTAACTACAGCATTGAAGTCTGCCATAAGCAATATGAAGTGGCCTGCTGTTGAGAAGCCTGCACAAGCATCAAGACCTCCCAAGCAAGTTCTGGGACTTGCTTGTCCAAGGAAACAACTTTCTTTTGATGACAAGAGAAAGAAATCTTCCAAAGGCAAGCATGATGTTGGATCGATATACTCTGACCAAACTACTTTGTAGCTTGTAAGGATTTAACAACATTGAGTAAACTCAACACTATTAATATTGAAACACTGTTTAACCTTGTAAAGTATGCGGAATCTACTAACACAAAGCTTAAGAAGAACTTTTATATTAACCAAACTTTGAACCTGCTTTGTTACACAGATTCACTAACAATCCCTAAATATTTATCGACTTTGAACGACTCTAAAACTTATAAAACTTCTATCGACTAATACCCCTTAAGGCTCTTTATATAGATAACCTTAAGTCGGTTTACAACATATAATTCTTGTATGACAAGTCATTATCCCTAACTAATTCTAGAATATTTGTTCAATATTACACATTAATCCTTATCTAATATTGCACATAAGTCCTTGTTTCCTTCGAAGTACTTTAAACATTCTTCAGTAACAGCAGTACTTTGACTTTTACCTTCAGCAGTACTTTGACTTTATTCTTCATGCAGCAGTACTTTGACATCCAGAAGTACTTTGATATTTTATATCCCAACAATCCTCCCCTAACTTGAACTCCACTTGCTTGATTTCAAGTTTCTTTGTTATCTTTAATCTTCAAATCTTTAATCATTCAGAAAGATTGTTTCTTTCTTTATTTATCTTCTATCTGTCATGTGTCAAAGTACTCTTCATCAGCATCTTATCTTTCAATAAATCTTCTCAGCAACTCAGCAACTCAGCAACATTTTGGTACATAAATCATCAAATCTTTAAAAGTTTCATACTATTCTCATCACTTCCAGGTGTGTTAACTCCTGTGAGAGGTGAATCATTGAAAATTATGATTTTTAGCAAATCATCAGCTATCAACGGATTTGATTAGTCTTTACCAATAGCCATTTGCTATGGACTAGCCAACTCTTGATCACTTGGAGTATGGTGAGTTGATAACCATATAGTTTTTGGGAAAACTATCAACCATAAACGGATTTGATTATCACATCAGAGTCGTACCCTCATGATGAGTCAAACTCTTTCTTGTCTGTTAAACATGGTGAGTTGATTACCATTTGTTGTGTAGTATAAATACTAACACCATGTGTTTCTTTTCAAATCCTTTTTCTTTTCTTTTAAACATCAAAACATCTTATTTTTATTTTAAAAGGACTTATACTGGTTTATATCAGCAAGCAGTACTTCGTTAAAGTACTGTTTGTTTTGGCAGTACTTTGAAAAATACTTATTTTACAAAACAAATCATACCATCATTATGCAATATTACTCTTCAGACTTGACCCATCTGATAAATAGCTTGATAACATCCAAAGCTACTTCAGATTCATCTTCAAGTTCCATTCCATGATCCAGCATTCTGAGCATAATTTCTCTAATCAATGGATATCTCCTCTCAGCCAGCATATGAATCATGATACCATCTTCTATCTCTAGTGTATGAACTCCTGATGACTCAAAGTGTCACAACTCACAATTTCAGGTCATTTCCCAAACTTCGACAATTTACTATTCATAAATCACTATTCATCAAAACGCTATTCATCATTTTACTATTCATCATTTTTGAGGTCAATTTGATATTATGATAAACATTCAAAAAAATTTACTATTCACCAAGTACTATTCATTTCCGGAAAGAAAATACTATTCACGTGCATTGCTCATTTCATCGTAAATTTAGTTTACGAGTACTTAAATTCGCATAACCGTATTGGTTCAAGTGCGAATTCATGCATTATCATTAGGGACATTTTATCCGGACTAGAAATAGTCTACATATCATCATAATATCATTTGCATACTATACCACTCGTAGAATATTCATATTATTATTTTTGATATGTTTAACGTTTTACGTTTATTTATTTAATTAAACGTTAACCCGCGATAAATAAATATAACCAACATATCTAAAAATCCCCACGATGGTTCCGATATATTTTTAAACTCCTTACAACATCATAAAAATTATAAAATTCATTTACCCGGTATTTTGGGAATTTATTAAATTTATAACGTAAGGTTAATATAATTACGACGGTTTTCGTGAAAACTAAATAATAATTATCCAAACGCTCAATTTTTGTACCCAACATATTTTTAACATTTTTATGACTTTATTAAGTCCCGGCTAACTTATTAAAATTTATTTCTCGCAAACCCGGTACCCAATTATAACTAAACTACAACTAAAACTATAACTAAAACCTATACTAATATCTACAAATCTTCCATTAGCAATCCTAAATAAATCAAAAACTAAATTTTTGCTTTTTGTTCCTTTGAAAAACCGGCCATGAACCCCCCCCCCCCCCCTTAAACTTGTGCATTAAATTTTCTTTAACTTATTAAAATCACAAGTAAATATCTACAAACTCAAAACACAATTCACACTTAGATTATTTAGATCAAAAACTTTACTTTTTCTCTCTTTTTCTCTACAAAACCCACGGCCAAACACCAAATCCACCAAGATCCATCAATTTTTACAAGATCAAGCTTAAATCAAGTCTATATTGTTGTCCTTGTTGTCCTTGTTACAAGTCTAACTAAGAATTATTTTTCTCAAGTATGAGATATATTTTACTATGACTATAACTAGTATATTTTCTAGTTATGAGTGGTATAGGTATCATGTGCATGCATATTCTCTACATCATTTCATGATCTAAATTAGATCATACTAATTCATCATAGGTTGCGGTTGATTTCATTCCTTGTTGTCCTTATCATTCCATTGCATTGTATCATCAATTCGAGGTGAGTTTTCATAGCCCCTTTTTTAATACAATACTTTGATTTCAAATCCCACGGGGGAGAATACATTGCACCACTTATTTTCGTACATGCCTAAGTATTAAATTCCTTACATTGCTTAAGTTGCCTTATTACCACGTCTTGACAAGTCCCCTTTATTATCATGGACTGTTAATTAAAGTACGAGCGAGAGTGAGCGAATAGATCTATTGAGGGTGACTCCTCCATCCGTGTTTAGGTTGCTCCAACGGAATTACGGATGCATTTCATGTCTAATATATTAGAGTGCCTGGTAAACACTCATTTGGGGCCAAGTAACTATGTCTAGCTTCGGGGTCATGAGCTTAAGAGTCAATGTAGCTTTCTTTTGACATTTTTGTCACTTTACTTTACTTATGGCTAATGTACATCCGATTTAACTTATAAACCTATGATTTCTCACCAACTTTATGTTGACCGTTTTAGCAATGTATTTTCAGGTAACTAAGGTATATCTCATGGCATGCATGGAGTCATTTTAGTGAGTAGCAAGGATGACGCGTCTCATTATGGATTTTCATGCACTTATATATTATCGTTTGATTGTACCAAACTTGTTTCCTGTAACTTTTAAATACTTTGGGACCTATGTTTTGTAACTCTGAACCTTTTTAAATAAATCAAACTATGTATTTTCCAAACGACACTTTAGGTCGTTCAATATATCCTTGTTTGTGATGCTATGACAGTTACACCCCCAGGCATTCCATTCCGCTGCAAGTCGGGTAAATTGGGGGTGTGACAGATTGGCATCAGAGCTAAGGTTATAGCGAACTAGGATGCATCATAGACCCTAGACTATAACCACATTATCATAGCATCTCATCATTACATTATAAGTGCATATTCATTATTTTAGGTGATTCCCTTATACGAGTTATTTATTTTCATTTCACCTTGATTATCAGAGAGTTATGTCTTCAGACCCGAACATTGTCATACTTTACTCTGTCTCAGACTCTGATGTTGAGGGCTCTATGTCTTCCACCGCTTTTTCACCACCCATTCCTCCTGTGCCTGTGTTGCCACTTTTGGCATCTGGTGAGGATACCGAGCCTTTTGAGGAGGAAGAGACTGCTCCTACTCCTCATGTCTCTCCTATTGCACCAGTTGATGTTACCCGTGTACCCACTGATATAACATCTCCCACTACTTCCATTTCTTCAGAACCAAAATTTATGTTCCCTCATAGTAAAACAACCTTAGGTGCTAGGAAGAGCGTGCGCACTACTACCTCTACCTTTAGGATCCCTACGGTTCCTACCTTACCTACACCACCAGCCATGCCCGCTACTACTTCTATATCTACCTCACTTTAGCCGCTCAGGAAGCGTGCAAGGTTTACTACCCCAGTTTCACCTACTACAGAGACTTCTGACCTTCCACCACCACCAGTATACCATATAGGTGAAAGTTCGAGAGCAGCTGCTGCTAGAGGGCCTACAGCTGTTACCTTAGATGATCAGTTAGGGGCTCAACAGGAGCAGGTTGATAGTTTGGGTTATAGGGTAGATGAGATTATCACTACTCGACTTGAGGTGGTCGAAGAGCAGGTTGAGGGATTGATCTTAGGCAGGGTTAGCATTGATGTGTCGTATCATGGACTTGAGGCACGGCAGGAGGGACACCAGGAGCTGATTGATCAGCTTAGGGATGAGCTACCGGAGTTACGGGATAGAGCTCAGATGACACAGGAGACTCAGGGAGAGCAGGCACACCAATCGGCATTAGCTCAGGAGAGGTTAACTATGATGGAGGACAGGGATGCTGCTCTTCAGCTCCGAGTTCAGCATCTAGAGGAGATTGTCGTCATGATGGACAGGGAGATCCGTCGTCTTAGGAGTGCACCTGGAGCACCTGGACCATCTAGAGCACCCGGAGGAGCCTAGGCATAGACTTGTATTGTATTAGCTTATACTATTTTCCTAGTCCCGAGGTGTGGGACATAGTTCAAGAACTTGTAGTCTTTTGGTTGTTGTACAAACAAATATATCAAGTGTGACTCTACTATGTTGGAATGATTATGCTATATATATATATATATATATATATATATATATATATATATATATATATATATATATATATATATATATATATATATATATATATATATATCGGTCCATGTAGGCCGAAATTTTCATGTATTATATTCATGTGTTGTGATTATATTTATGATGTTTCGTGGTTGCTCTTTATTGTTAACGTATTTATACTTGTTGTGGTTGTACTCGTACATGTCGTTGTTGTATTTATACTTGTTGTGGTTGTATATATACATGTTGTGGGTGTATACTTTTGGTACGATGACTATTTCTATTATGACTTTCTCATGGTTGTTGTCGATTATTATTTATCAGAAGTATGGCGCCAAGGAAAGGAAAGGCTGCACCAGAAACGCCCGCTATGACTCAAGCCGCTATCTGCAAGTTGGTCAAGGATAGTATAGCAGAAGCTCTAGAGACTGAGAGAGCTGAGGTTGCTGCTAGGGCTGCTGAGGTTGCACCTAATACTGGGGTGGTTGAACCACCCACAACTAGGCGTGAGTGCACTTGGAAAGATTTCAAGATTAGTGATCCCATCAAGTTTAAAGGCACTGAAGGAGCGGTTGCTTTGATCCGCTGGTTTGAAAAGACTGAGAATGTATTTCTCATGTGTAGTTGTCCTGATGTCAGCAAGGTGAAATTTGCTACAGGTATGCTTCTGGATGAAGCTATGTCATGGTGGAATTCGCATGCTCAGCCTATTGGTATGGAGAATGGCTACAAGCTCACTTGGGATCAATTCAAGAAACTGATGACTAAGAAGTTTTGCCCTCGTACTGAGGTGAAGAAATTGGAGACAGAATTCTATGAGCTGGTAATAAAAGGTGATGACATCGAGACCTATATCAGGAGGTTTCAGGAGTTGGCTGCACTATGTCCAACTATGATTCCTGACGATGAGAAAAAGATGGAGAACTTCACTGGTGGACTACCTGAAAGCATCCGAGGGGATGTGATGTCTTTCGATCCACAATCAATGGAAGAGGCTATTCGTATAACTCAGAAACTTATGGTTCAGGTGGTAAAAGGAAAATCTGCTGTCAACAACAACAATAAGCGTTCAACCAACACCAACTACAACAACACTCGAAACAACAACAACTATAACAACAATCGAAACCGCAACTATCCCAATAACCGAAACAACAACCCAAACAATAACAACAACAACAAGAGGAGGTTTGACTACAACCAAGGTGGAAATGCTATCCAGCCAGCAGCTAAGAGACAGGAAGTTACAAGGGCCTATGTTGCAGGGCCGAATGAAGGGAAAGGATGTGCTGGTAATCTACCAAAGTGTGATAAGTGTCAGAAGCATCATAATCCAGGACGTTGCCCAGATTTATGTGGCAACTGCAAGAAGGTTGGTCACCACGCCAAAGATTGCAGGTTTCCAAACTTGGGTGACAATCAGAAACCACCAGTAACATGTTTTGGCTGTGAATAAATTGGACACTATAGGAGTGAGTGCCCAAAGAAGAAGAACCAAGGAACTGGAAACCAAGGTGGAGTGGCTCGAGGAAGAGCTTATGTTATAGGAGGAGAAGATGCCGGAGAAGACCCGAATGTTGTTGCGGGTACGTTCCTCGTTAATAATCGTTATGCATCCATTTTATTTGATTCAGGAGCAGATAGAAGTTTTGTTTCTATTGAATTTGCACCTTTACTTAACATAGAACCAACCACCTTAGACATTCCCTATATTGTTTAATTAGCAGATGGGTCTTTAGTTAACACCAACACCGTTGTCCGTGGTTGCACAATCAATTTCCTAAACCATCCATTCAATATAGACCTTATGCCCGTAGAACTTGGAAGCTTTGACGTTGTTATCGGTATGGATTGGTTGTCGCGACACCGTGCAAGAATTATTTGTGATGAGAAAGTGGTTCATCTTCCTTATAGTGATGAAACTTTAGTTGTTCGCGGAGAGCGAAGTGGAACTAGACTCAGTATTATATTGTGCATTAAAACCGAGAAGTACATAAAGAAGGGTTGTTATGCATTCTTGGCTCACATCACGGAGAAGAAGTCGGATAAGAAATGACTTGAAGATGTGCAAATTGTTAAGGAATTTCCAGAAGTTTTTCCAGAAGAATTGCCAGGACTTCCGCCTACACGCCAAGTTGAGTTTCAAATCGAATTAGTGCCAGGAGCTGCACCAATTGCGCGAGCACCGTATCGACTTACACCTTCTGAGATGCAAGAATTGTCGAACCAATTACAAGAACTTTTGGACAAAGGATTCATTAGACCGAATTCCTCGCCTTGGGGAGCACCGATTTTTTTTGTGAAGAAGAAGGATGGATCTTTCAGAATGTGCATCGACTATCGTGAGCTGAACAAGTTAACGGTGAAGAATCGTTATCCACTACCTAGGATTGACGACTTGTTCGATCAGTTACAAGGTTCTTGTTTTTATTCCAAGATTGATTTAAGATCCGGTTACCATCAACTTAGAGTTCGGGAAGAGGATATACCGAAGACGGCATTTAGAACACGTTATGGTCATTATGAGTTTCAAGTAATGCCTTTCGGATTAACCAACGCACCTGCGGTATTCATGGACCTCATGAATAGAGTGCGCAAACCGTATCTTGATAAGTTTGTGATCGTATTCATTGATGATATCTTGATTTATTCCAAGAGTAAGGAAGAGCACGAAGAGCACCTCAGAACAATTCTGGAACTACTCAAGAAGGAGCAATTGTATGCCAAATTTTCAAAGTGTGATTTTTGGATACAAAGAGTTCAATTTCTTGGCCATGTCATTGATAGCCAAGGATTACAAGTCGACCCAGCAAAGATCGAGGTAGTAAAGGATTGGGCTACGCCCAAGTCTCATACGGAAATTCGTCAATTCTTAGGACTTGCAGGATATTACAGAAGGTTTATTGAAGGGTTTTCCAAGATAGCAAAGTCGCTGACTAAGCTGACACAAAAGAATCAAAAGTACGAGTGGGGAAAGAAGCAAGAATCTGCATTTCAGTTATTGAAGCAGAAACTTTGTAGCGCACCGATTTTGTCACTACCAGAAGGTATTGAGAACTTTGTGGTATATTGTGATGCTTCGCATAAAGGACTTGGAGCTGTGCTAACGCAAAACGAGAAGGTGATAGCTTATGCATCTAGACAGCTTAAGACACACGAGAAGAATTACACTACACACGACTTGGAGTTGGGTGCTGTAGTTTTTGCACTCAAGATTTGGAGACACTATCCTTATGGTACCAAGTGCGTAGTTTTTACCGACCACAAGAGCTTACAGCATATACTTGATCAGAAGGAACTTAATAAGAGACAACGTCGTTGGCTAGAATTGCTGAGTGATTACGATTGTGAAATCCGATATCACCCAGGAAAAGCAAATGTTGTAGCAGATGCACTTAGCCGAAAAGAACAACTCAAACCTTTGAGGGTTAGGTCATTGGGAATGACTATAATTTCACCATTACCATCAAAAATCCTAGAAGCTCAGATTGAGGCTCTCAAGGAAGAAAATCGACCACAGGAGAAACTTTATGGTATGCCATAAAACAAAAATGGCTTTGTGAAGAGAAAAGATGGAGTGTTATGCTTCAAGGACCGAAGTTGGATACCACTCTATGGTGGAGTATGAGAATTGATTATGCATGAATCATACAAGTCGAAGTACTCTATTACCCAGGTTCTGACAAGATGTATCAGGATCTCAAAAAGCTATATTGGTGGCCGAACACGAAAGCAGAAATAGCTACGTACGTCAGCAAATGTCTTACTTGTGCTAAACTGAAAGCTGAGTACCAAAAACCATCAGGACTACTCCAACAACCAGAAATTCCACAATGGAAGTGGGAGCGTATTACAATGGACTTTGTCACTAAACTTCCCAAGACGTCAGGAGGTTACGATGCTATTTGGGTAATTGTTGATCGTCTTACCAAATCAGCCCATTTCATACCCATTAGAGAGACTTATTCCATGGAACAACTTGCCAGACTTTATGTCAAGGAAATAGTCTCAAGACATGGAGCACCAATCTCCATTATTTCTGACAGAGATAGTCGCTTTACTTCAAACTTTTGGAAGTCACTACAAGATTCTTTTGGATCCAAGTTAGACATGAGCACTGCTTACCATCCTCAGACCGATGGTCAGAGTGAGAGAACTATTCAGACACTTGAAGACATGCTGCGAGCATGTGTGATTGACTTTGGAAATGGTTGGGCTAACCATTTGCCATTAATCGAGTTTTCTTATAACAACAACTACCATTCAAGCATAAAAGCAGCACTCGAGGCACTTTACGGTCGTAAGTGTCGATCTCCAGTTTGTTGGGCCGAAGTCGGTGATGTACAATGAACTGGCTCGGAGATGGTTCGAGAAACAACAGAAAAGATAATCCAAATTCGAGAAAGACTTGAAACAGCTAGAAGTAGACAGAAAAGCTACGCAGATATTCGACACAAACCATTGGAATTCCAGGTTAGAGACAAAGTCATGTTGAAAGTCTCGCCTTGGAAGGGCGTGATACAATTCGGGAAACGCGGAAAGTTGAACCGAGATTCATTGGTCCATTCCATGATCCAGCATTCTGAGCATAATTTCTCTAATCAATGGATATCTCCTCTCAGCCAACATATGAATCATGGTACCATCTTCCATCTCTAGTGTATGAACTCCTGATGACTCAAAGTGTCACAACTCACAATTTCAGGTCATTTCCCAAACTTCGACAATTTACTATTCATAAATCACTATTCATCAAAACGCTATTCATCATTTTACTATTCATCATTTTCGAGGTCAATTTGATATTCTGAGAAACATTCAAAAAAATTTACTATTCACCAAGTACTATTCATTTCCGGAAAGAAAATACTATTCACGTGCATTGCTCATTTCATCGTAAATTTAGTTTACGAGTACTTAAATTCGCGTAACCGTATTGGTTCAGGTGTGAATTCATGCATTATCATTAGGGACGTTTCATACGGACTAGAAATAGTCTACATATCATCATAATATCATTTGCATACTATACCAGTCGTAGAATATTCATATTATTATTTTTGGTATGTTTAACGTTTTACATTTATTTATTTTAATTAAACGTTAACCCGCGATAAATAAATATAACCAACATATCTAAAAATCCCCACGATGGTTCCGATATATTTTTAAACTCCTTACGAAGTCATAAAAATTATAAAATTCATTTACCCAGTATTTTGGGAATTTATTAAATTTATAACGTAAGGTTAATATAATTACAACGGATTTCGTGAAAACTAAATAATAATTATCCAAACGCTCAATTTTTGTACCCAACATATTTTTAACATTTTTATGACTTTATTAAGTCCCGGCTAACTTATTAAAATTTATTTCTCGCAAACCCGGTACCCGATTATAAATAAATTACAACTAAAACTATAACTAAAACCTATACTAATATCTACAAATCTTCCACTAGCAATCCTAAATAAATCGAAAACTAAATTTTTGCTTTTTGTTCCTTTGAAAAACCGGTCATGAACCCCCGCCCCCCCCCCCCCCCTTAACCTTGTGCATTAAATTTTCTTTAACTTATTAAACATCACAAGTAAATATCTACAAACTCAAAACACAATTCACACTTAGATTATTTAGATCAAAAACTTTAATTTTTCTCTCTTTTTCTCTCCAAAACCCACAGCCAAACACCAAATCCACCAAGATCCATCAATTTTTACAAGATCAAGCTTAAATCAAGTCTATATTGTTGTCCTTGTTAGGGTTTTGAAATATAAACTCAAGGATTCTTAGGGTTTTAATCATGCAAGCTTCATAATCATTCAAGTGAGTTTACAAAAATTTATATTTCTTCAAGTATTTGTTATGATTATATAGTTTTCATACAATATTTCATGCATATGTTAGCTCTTACCACTCATAATATATGTTTATGTCTTTGAAACCCTAGAAATGGAAACCTTTGTTAGATCCACTAGATTGATGATGTTTAGGAACCCATGACACCTTAAGAAGGTGTATGGTAGGATCAGACTAGATTTGTGGTGATTGGAAGTGATTTGGTGGATTAGAAACAAGTTTAGAACAATAGAAATGGATTTGGAACCTATTTGCAAACCTACTGTCCCAAATTTGAAATCCTGGAAAACTCAGTAACTCAGGGGAACTTTTCAACCAAATATTTAGAAAATACTTTCAAAAACGAAGCCGTAGGCGAAAGAACGGGTTAAAACGAGTTTATAACGAAGGAGATATGATTTTTGCAAGTTTATTGACGAAAACTATTTTTCTGAAAATTGTTTGCTGTTGGAAGATTTTTGGTGGACAAACTGAGGCGTTAGACGTAACCTAGAGAAGCCGAGTTATCAAAAATATATTAGTACATACTAAGACGAATCCGTGGATATAAAGAACGAAGAAAATGAACTTAAAACGACCAAGTTATTCACGTTTCAATATCGGCAAAAACTCTATATAATTGACAGCTTTTACTAGAAATAATAATAATACTACTTCTACGTACTAAATCCTAGATTTTCTAGAAATACTACTAAATTGCCGAATTCATAACTAATGAAGTACTTATGCTTACGAGTTTATTTTTACGACCATTAGACGTTATTTCAAGGTTTTCAAGGCGAAGTTTATAACACTAACTTTCTATACAATATACTACGACAAGTTTTACAAGTCTAACTAAGAATTATTTTTCTCAAGTATGAGATATATTTTACAATGACTATAACTAGTATATTTTCAAGTTATGAGTGGTATAGGTATCATGTGCATGCATATTCTCTATATCATTTCATGATCTAAATTAGATCATATTAATTCATCATAGGTTGCGGTTGATTTCATTCCTTGTTGTCCTTATCATTCCATTGCATTGTATCATCACTTCGAGGTGAGTTTTCATAGCCCCGTTTTTAATACAATACTTTGATTTCAAATCCCACGGGGGAGAATACATTGCACCACTTATTTTCGTACATGCCTAAGTATTAAATTCCTTACATTGCTTAAGTTGCCTTATTACCACGTCTTGACAAGTCCCCTTTATTATCATGGACCGTTAATTAAAGTACGAGCGAGAGTGAGTGAATAGATCTATTGAGGGTGACTCCTCCATCCGTGTTTGGGTTGCTCCAATGGAATTACGAATGCATTTCACGTCTAATATATTAGAGTGTCTGGTAAACACTCATTTGGGGCCAAGTAACTATGTCTAGCTTCGGGGTCATGAGCTTAAGAGTCAATGTAGCTTTCTTTTGACATTTTTGTCACTTTACTTTACTTATGGCTAATGTACATCCAATTTAACTTATAAACCTATGATTTCTCACCAACTTTATGTTGACCGTTTTAGGAATGTATTTTCATGTAACTAAGGTATATCTCATGGCATGCATGGAGTCATTTTAGTGAGTAGCAAGGATGATGCGTCTCATTATGGATTTTCATGCACTTATATATTATCGTTTGATTGTACCAAACTTGTTTCCTTTAACTTTTAAATACTTTGGGACCTATGTTTTGTAACTCTGAACCTTTTTAAATAAATCAAACGATGTATTTTCCAAACGACTCTTTAGGTCGTTCAATATATCCTTGTTTGTGATGCTATGACAGTTACACCCCCAGGCATTCCATTCCGCTGCAAGTCGGGTAAATTTTAGGGGTGTGACACAAAGAATCTCCATCTTGTTATTTCCCAATTCTCTTGATCATTCCACAGAGGATCATCACTTGTTTCTTCAGTTTCCCAGATGGTAATTAAGTCTCCAAGCAAAATTAATCCCACTCCTGAAGCTTCAATCTCTGCATAGTATGTCTGCACTTGCACATATAAGTCATACAAATCTGCCCTTGTAATACAATGCAACACATCCCATAACATATTAAATGTTGTGAAGCTCTCATCTTCTCTGTGGATCATAAAATAATTCCATTCTTTTGATTCAACCACAGAAAATGAGATTATCTTGGACTTCTTTCCAGAATCTTCAATTTTCTTATTCTCAAAGTCTACAACTCTGAAATAGTTTCTAAGTTCATCAACTGTGTCTTCATGAATCATCTTCTATCTATTTGACAGTTGATCATCTTGAACTAATTTCTTTGTTTTCAATCTCCTTTGCTCAGCTTGTTCCTTTCTGATATCTTCTAATTTCTTCTTTCTATCAACTTTCATGGGCACAAAGTTTTCTACTTCTTTTCTGATATCTTCTTATACTTTATCCCACAGAGCTTTCACTTCTGGATACCTCTTTTTGTGTAAATTCTTGTATCCTCTTCTTCTCAAGAAACTTATCATCCAGTTCCTCTCCTGAGCAATAGTCATTGGCTTCTTTGTAATTGGCCTACTAACTTCTGCCAAATACTCAGCATCATACTCAGCTTGTTGCTTCTTAGCAAGCTCTAAATCTTCTGTAATCTCTAATTCTCTAATCTGAGCAATAGAAATTTTCTTCTTTTTCTTCTTAGTATCTTTCTGAACCTTGATCCCTTTCCCTTTATCTTTTGGATCTAGCTCTTCTGATTTAGAAGTACTTTCAACATCTTTTTGTGCAGGCTCAGAAATATGTATTCCTCCAGTAGGTCTCCTCAAATTCATCATGACTTGAGCAATTGTTTCATCATCACTTGCAGTATGCACTCTTACTTCTTCTTATTGTACAAAAGTGGAAGGACCAACTTCATCTGCATAATTCATTGTAGAAGGTCCAGCTACAGAAGTTCCAATAGCAGCAATATCTTGTTCAGCAGTACCTTGCACAAAAGTACTTTGAGCATTACTATCTTCTAAATCAATTTCTTCTGTATCACCACTTTTCACATCCTCATTCTCAACTTCAAGATTAATTTGCTCTATTTCATCACTTTTTCTTTCATCCTGAGCAACATTTTCATCTTGATCATTCTTTTCCTCTGAATATTGAATCATATCATCAACTCTATCCAAATTATCATCCTGATTCCTCCCCAATTTGATAGAGGATGATTTCCTATGCCTCCTCTTGGATTTAGAATGCTTCTTTTTAGACTTTGGCTTCTGAGACTTCTTCTTTTCTTTGACATAAAGCCTAAAATTCTGAACAAGAGGCCAAACAAATTTCTTTAACCTTCTGAACTTCTGTCTTAGCTTCTTGATTTCTGCAGCCTGAGCATTAACAGTTGTCTTCATCTTCTCTAATTCCTTAGCCAAATCAGAAGTACTCATAGCACCTTCAATTCCCTCATCTCCTCCAGGTGTTTGAAGCCCACCTGTGGAAGTATAATCATTGGGAGTAGGAACCTGTGAATCCTCTGAAGCAGTACCTTCAGAAGAAGTACCAGGTGGAGAAGTACCTTGAGCAGAAACAAATTTATCCAAGGAAGCTGACACTGAGGGAGTTCTTTCACTTGAAACATCAGGCTGAGGGGAAACAATAGGTGGTGTAGGAGTATGTACTGAAGCAGAATGCTCAGCAGAATCAGGTTGATCATCATTATTAGAATGTGCAGAACCACTATTGTCTTCTTCATCCCTAACAGCTTGAGCTACCTCTAACATATAAGCATTAAGAGGTGTATTCCTACCCCAAAAATTTACTCCCTTATGAGACATAAAAGTGAACACTTTAGGTTGCATCCTAATGGTAAGTACATAATCCTGAGGTTTGGGTATCCCATCTAATGGATTCTATAAGAGTAATTGAACAAATCTAGGATACATTAGAAAGGGTTTACCAGCCTTAATATGAGTAAGCATACCTTCAAGGATCATGTATGAGAAATTGAAAGGTCGATTTGTAATAAGACCAACAAAAGTAGAAGCTATGGAATGGCTAAACTGATCCCAAGCAGTACTCTTTGGACTCAAACAATGAAGCAAAACATGTATGAGAAATTTCCAATGAGGACTAACCAAAGTCTTCTGAAAAGTGAGCTTATTCAAAGGACCTTCATACCCAATGTCGCTGAGTGTGTTCCAAATCTCTTGTTTACCAAACAAAACAGAGCCTCCTTCATCATCAAATAACAGAGCCTCTCTGATAGATGCTTCTGTGACACGAATAGCTCTCCTAGCAACTGTAGCAGTAATAATATCTTCTCCATCTTCAACCTGTGACCTTGCTGTATCCCAAAACGCTTGAATCCAAGGTCCAATGATCTTTAGGTTGACTAGGATTGAGTAACAGATGTTGGTTCCAGTAGGAAAGTCAATAATTCCATGAAAGTCAAGGTTATCTTGGGTTTTGTCAAGGTTTGCTATCATGTTATGTTTGGTGTTGGTTCGTCGATTTGCCATGGTGATTAGGGTTAGAGTGAGGAAAGTTATGATCGGTGAAAAGTATGAATGAGTTTAAGTAACAAGAAAGGTGAATAAGGGTGAATAAATAAGAAAAGATATGAGGTATATAAGGATAAAATACAAAAAATCACGGTTATTTAATGATTTTACCGTTATTTTTGGAAGTGATTATCCCCATATCTTTCGAAAGTTTGTTAGCCGCAAATCTAACCGTTGGAACAGTATCTTGATACGTCAGCGTACCATTTAATAGCACCAAGCAGTACGTTCCATAAAATATGGAGCAGTACCTTCCATTATAAACCCACACAGTATGTTGACCAAAGTACTTTCCCAAAAAATCTTGAATGTTGACCATTTGACCAAAATATCTTTGAAAGTCAACCCTGATTAATGACTATCTCCCCAAATTAAATCCCAAAGCTACCATGGTAAGTAAACATAAATACACTTCATTAAATGCCCATTTACCTTTACTTTGCGTATAAAAGCAACTCCACCAACAACAAACAGCAATCACCTTTTCTTTCTTTAGCAGAACACAAAAACAAGTAAGCACAATGAGTCACATTCCAGTTGTTAACATCTCTTCAGACTCAGATGGTACCACAGATTCAGAGATAAGTTATTACTCTGATTCTGAGTTTGAAGATCCAGGATGGTTAGATTATTTCCCTCCCCATGTACAATGGATGGGTCTCCAAGAATCTTCCTCATCAGTAAGTATTGCAAACTCTACCATAACTGATGCAGCCAGCACTACCAACAAAAAGCCCAAGAAGAAATAATTTGTCCATGGTTCATCTCTGGCTAATGAGCTTCCACATGCTTTGACTCAAGCCCTGGAATCAGCAATACAGAACATAAAGTGGCCTGCTCCAAGGAAAGAGAGACCTCCCAAACAGGTTCTTGGCCTTGCTTGCCCAAGAAAGCAGGCTTCTTTTGATGACAAGACAAAAACTGCTCAAAAGGGAAAGCAGGACTATGAGGGCAAGGGAAAAAGGCCTATGGAGTAGGTGTGTGAAGCTTGGTAGTAGGTTGTGGTAGATGTTGGTTTGTTTAGTCTTGTGTTTTCTGTGTCTGTGTCAATATCTTGGTAACAACAATGATGATGTAGAAACTTTCTGAATGGTTGTTGTAAGAACTTTGCTGAATGATGAATAAAATCTTTTCTTTTGAATGATACATGTAGCCTCCCCTCAAATAATGACTAACTAATAACTACTAATGCCTCCCCTCAAAAATAGCTTACATATTAATCATACCAATACTCACAACTAAAAAGGTAAATCTTGAAACATCAAAGCCCTTTGTGAGTAGATCTGCTACATTATCATCAGTATGAACTTTAACCACATTGATAAGCCTGTGTTCATAGCAATCTATTATAAAGTGATGTCTAATCTGAATGTGCTTGGTCTTGGAATGATACACTGGATTCTTGACAATACAGATAGTACTCTCATTATCAATGTTGATAGGAGTATTCTTGAAATTGAATCCATAATCCAAAAGTTGATTCTGCAACCAAAGTACTTGTGCACAACAACTTGCAGTAGCTACATACTCTGCTTCAGTGGAAGAAGTTGCTGCAATTGTTTGCTTCTTGAATTGCAATGACACTAATCTGCTTCCAAGGTACTGGCATCCTCTAGTTGTGGATCTTCTGTCATAGTTATCTCCAGCATAATCACTGTCTGATAAAAGCTTGGAGATGGAAAGGTGAATCTCTAGGATACCATAAGCCTAGCTTAGGTCGTTGCCTAAGATACCTGAAAATTCTCTTGACAACATTCAAGTGGGATACCTTTGGATTAACTTGATGTCTTGCACATAAACTTACAGCAAAAGTAATATCAGGTCTTGATGCAGTTAAATACATGAGACATCCAATCATAGACTTGTATACTGTGACATCAACATCTTCTCCTTCTTCATCTTTTTCCAAAGGTTTGTTAGTATCCACTGGTGTAGATGTAGGCCTAAAAGTTGTGAAATTGAATCTTTTAAGAATATCTGCAACATACTTATCTTGACAAATATATATTCCACTGCTTGACTGTTGCACTTGAAGTCCCAAGAAGAATGTTAATTCTCCCATTGAACTCATCTGAAACTCTTTCTGCATAAGATCTTCAAATTCTTTCACCATAGATTGCCTAGTAGCACCAAAAATGATGTCATCTACATACACTTAGACAAGCATGATATTCTTCTTATCTCTCTTGATGAACAAAGTCTTGTCAATAGCTCCTCTTCTACAACCATGTTATAGTAGAAAATTGGAAAGTCTTTCATACCATGCTCTTGGAGCTTGATGAAGGCCATACAGAGCCTTGATTACCTTGTAGACTTTGTTTGGGTGTGCAGGATCTTCAAAACCAGGAGGCTATTTGACATAAACTTCTTCTGTGATTTTGCAATAAAGAAAAGCACTTTTAACATCCATTTGATATACAGGAAATCTCATATAGGATGCAAAAGCCAAAAATAGCCTGATGGCTTCAAGTCTTGCCACAGGAGCAAAAACTTCATCATAGTCTACTCCTTCTTCCTGTCTATATCCTTGAGCCACTAACCTTGCCTTGTTCTTGATAACATTCCCTCTTTCATCTCTTTTTACCCTGAAAACCCATTTAGTTCCAATCAGTTTCTTTCCATCAGGTAAATCACATAATACCCAAACTTCTTGAAGCTTAAACTGTAGGAGTTCTTCTTGCATAGCTTCCACCCAACTTTCCTTGGCTAATGCTTGTTTGATATTCTTGGGCTCTTCCTGAGATAAAAAACAAGCAAATAAACACAACTTCTGATCCTTGTGATTCTCCCTGTTTTGCTTGTAGATAAAACTAAGTAAAGAAGTATGTTGTTGAGACATATTCTTAGCCTTAGTCCTTGTGAGCACCCCTGAAGCTGAGGGTCCAGTTATGTTGGTAACAGGATGTGTTTTGTGAATTCTGAGAGTAGGAGTTGGTGAGACTTCAAGATTATCTTCCAAATTAGTTATATCAGGATCTTCATTAGAATCTGAGAAAATGCCTTCTTGATCCAATTCATCGTCACTGTCTCCTAAAGTAATCTTGTTTGGATCATCAGTATCTTCTAAGTCAGGCATATTTGAATCATTAACAGCATCAGTATTTATCCAATTTGAAGTATCTAAAGGTTGAAAAGTACTTTCAAATGGATTAGCAGTACTTTGGGGTAAAGTACTGGCTGTTTCTTTTGCCTTCTTCTTTTCTGCTTCATAAGCTCTTCTTTGTTCATCTTCATAAGACTTAGCCATTGTTTCTTGAAAAAACATCCTAGAAAGTTCATCTTGAATGGCTTGATCTTCATCAGATACTGCGATTTGTAGTGGAACAGTACTTTGAGGTTCAACAGTACTGTTAGGTTTAGCAGTACCTTGAGGCTCAGAAGTACTCTTCTTCTCATCATTGGTATTATCATTTGGCTCATCTTCAGATCTTAAATTAACATCATGAACAATGTACTGTGCTTCTTCTTCTGTGGAAGCAGCTTGATATTCTTCCCTTACAGGTACATAATTCATTGATGAAGATATTAAGTCAAGATCAAACATCCAATCAGGACCTTTACCTTTAGAATTTTCTTGTTCTTCCAGAAAATCAACATGAATACATTCTTGAACCTTTTTGGTAGCCCTGTTGTACACTCTGAATCCTTTGCTATTAGTACAATATCCCAATAAATATCTTTCATCTGACTTCCCATCAAATTTGCCCAAATTATCAGCAGTGTTTAAGATGGATAGAGGACATCCAAAAGGTTTCATAAACTTGATTCTTGGCTTCTTTCCCATGAGTAACTCATAAGGTGTCTTCATTTGAGGTTTAGTCACTGATACTCTATTCAACACATAACAAGCAGCACTTACAGCCTCAGCCCAGAATGGAACAGGTAATTGAGAGTCTGCAAGCATTGTCCTTGCTGCTTCTATAAGAGTTCTATTCTTTCTTTCTGCAACTCCATTTTGCTGAGGAGTTCTAGCAATACTGAACTCTCTTTTAATTCCTTTCTTGGCACAAAATTCATCCATTAGCTGATTCTTGAACTCAGTCCCATTATCACATCTAATGCCTCTAACCTTGAGTCTTAACTGATTTTCAAGTGCTATTACAAGATCATGAATAGCATCAAAAGTTTCATCTTTAAAGCATAAGAAAAAGACCCAACTAAATCTGCTACAGTCATCTGTTACAACCAAGCAGTACTTCTTCTTGTTTAGACTAACAACTAAAACAGGTCCAAACAGATCCATGTGCAGCAATTCCAAAGGCTCTCTAATGGTTTTCTCATCAATCTTTTTACAAGAAGCCTTGTGTTGTTTACCCTCCTTACAAGAAAGACATGAGTGATCATTCTTGAATGTTTTAGAAGGTAAACCTCTAACTAAATTACCTCTGGCCAGCTTATTGATGTTTTTGAAATTGACATGCCCCAATCTTCTGTGCCATTGATGTGCTTCTTTCATAGTTGCTCTTGCAATCAAACATGTTGCTCTTTCAGCAGAGTTTACATTCTTTAAGTCTATGTTGTACACATCATTAGTTCTTAGTGCTCTCAACAACACCAAGTTTCTATCTTCTAAGTTAAAATCAGGAGAAAGTATAAGACATTCTGTGTCAAAGAATAACACAGGGTACTTCTTATCACAAATCTGAGATACTGACAAAAGATTGAATTTGAGCTCCTTCACATATCTAACATCTTCAAAATCAATATTTCCTGCCTTGATAGTTCCTTTGCCAGTAATTCTTCCTCCATCAGGATCATTCCCAAATGCAACTTTTTCTCCAAAATAAACTTTAAAATCTGACAAGAGCTCCTTTTCTCCTGTCATACTGCCAGAGCAACCACTATCTACAATAAGATGATCTTTAAGCTCCTCCTCTAGGTTACCCTGCATTCACATGAAAAAGGTTAGTTATTTTTAGGAACCCAAGCCATTATTGACTTGTGTTCCCCTTATGGAGTGACATACTCAAAAATTTTGAGTATGTAATCACCACTTTCTTTGAAAGCATGATCAAGAATTAAGGTTTTTGTTTCCAAAACTGTTGGTTTTTCATGATCAATTTCCCCTTTTTCACCCTTAACCTCTGAAAGTACTGGTTCTACCCTAGCAGTACTTTCTTTGTTAACCCATTTAGTTGTAACTTTAGGAGTTGGGTTCTGTGTTCTAGCATTTTTTCTTGTGTTGTAAGGCCTTCTAGGGTTGTAGTGGTTGTACCTCCTAGGTCTTACACTTGTGTGTTTGCTAGAAGCATCTTGGTTAGGGAACTTTCGATCAGTACTTTGTGAAGGTACTGAGGGTTTGGAGTATGACCTTTTCTGATGAGGGTACATATAGTCTTTTGAGAAATTACTATGGTTAACCCTATTTGTATAATTCCAAACTGGTTTGTTGTCCCTTGGCTTATTTTCCCTATGACTTGGTTGTGTAATTCTGGTCTTTGGATATTTACTTAAGTATTCTAAATGATAATCAAAGTCTTTAATCAAATGATGAGGACTATAACATACATAACAGACCTTTGGACCAATATCCCCAAATCCCCTTCCATAAGATTTTCTAAAATTAGCAGTATTTTGAAAGAATTTTCTTTGAGGTACTGCTGAGTGATCAGCAGTACTTCGAAAAGTGTTTTGGAGGTACTGCTTGTTTTGAAAACCTGTTCTCTTCAACCTTAGGTGCTCCAACAGACTTTTCTAAAGTTTCAGTGTTAGATTTACTTTTAAGATTTTTCCTAAACTCTAGATTATCTACACCATAACAGTCAACATCTTTTCTAGGTGGTTGAAAGCTACCTGGGGGGTGAGGAACTGCATTATATCCCTTTTCTTTCTTAAATTCAGGAGGTGTTGGACTAGGGTATTCCTCATCACTAGAAGTGTTTCATCTAGACTTATGAACTCTTCATTACTAGTGGAGGTATCTACTATAAGATTTAGTTCCTTGCCCTTAAATGGAATGCCTTCATTGCTATCATTATCATAACCTAGGCCTGTTTTAATATTTGATGTTCTTTGCTTTTCAACAAATTGAACATGTGACACACCTACCTCATTCCACACAGCAAGTTTTTCTAACAACTTGTCCCTTTCAGCAGTCACTTTCTCTAGTTCAGACACCTTACATCCTAGTTTCCATTCACTTAACTTAACTAGGTAATCCTGTTGTTTATATGTTTCAAGCCATGCTTCTTCATTGTTTTCATGTGTAATGATTTTGGCCTCCATTGACTCTAAAGTCAATTGATAACCAGTTATCTCAGCCCTAGCCTTTTGAAATTTATCTCTTTCAGCTACATATTCACTAAGTAAATTTTGATACATATCATTGCACTTAGAGCATACCTCAGAGTTAGTGGATGAACTTGGTCAAGCAGCTACCATAGCAAGCTGAACAGGTGCTTCTTCAAACTCCATGCTCCAATCAAAGCTTCCTAGACCATCTCTTGACTCCAAAGCAGCATATCCAGGCTCTTCATCAAATGATGTGCTCCAGTCTTCCAATGCAACCATTGAATAGGTTACAGGTTCATCATCAAACTCATTAGACCAATCAATCTCTAATAGATTCTCTTGGGCAACCAAAGCTTTTGGTTTTGGTTCAGTAATTGGAATCTCTTTTCTTTCAGGCTTGGGTGGTTCAATCATCTTGTTTGCTTGATACTTTGCAAATTTGCACTCCCTTGCAAAGTGACCAGTCCTTTGACAGTTGAAACACTCAATCTTGGACTTATCAAATGTTATTCCCTGTTTAGCTCTGAAATTGATGCCTTTTCCTGTCTTATTCACATACTTCTTGATCCTTGCAGTGAGCATGGCAACTTGCCATTTGATATCAATTTCTTCTAAAGCATCATCATCTATTTGCAATACATCTTCTTGATAGGTGACAGGTAGTGATGCTTGTTAAGCAAAGAATGAACATAGAACTTCATATGAGGTGGGGGTAAGTGATTGTGATGAATTGATGGTGACCATTGTTGTACATGGAACCTGTGTTTCAGTCACAGTACTTTGAACAGGATAAGTAGTACCTTTGTTGGAAGTACTGCTTCTGTTTTCAAAAGAGACAAAAGCAATGTTTTGAGGTTTCTGATGTGTGCTTGAACCTGTAGTACCATTCATCTCATGCTCACACACCTTCAGGTTGTTGTAGAGATCATCAAAGTCCATAGTATCCAGCCCTAGTTGTCCTCTGATCATAGTAGCAACTACATGCCATACTGATGGCAAACTTCTCAAGAACTTCAAATTAGCATCTTCAACTGATGCCTCAACATCATATAGTTCTAGCATACTCAGAAGATGTTGGAATCTTTCATAAGCAGAATCAAGACCTTCTCTTTCTCCAACAGTGAAAGTTTCAAATTGTTGCTTCAGCAAATTCCTATGCATCTTCTTGGAACCATCATTACCTCCAAACTTCTTCTTTATTGCAGCCCAAAGTTGTTTGGCATCCTTGGCATCATGAAACTTTAATAAGTGACCATCAGGAATAGCAGAAAGCAGTATGTTGAGAGCTTTGTCTTGATTTCTTTTGGTAGCAGCAGGTACAGTAATTTTAGGTGGTGTTGGTTGTCCAGGTACCTCTACTGGTTCATCAATTTGCATGTTACCATTGACAATCACATCCCACAGTGCATGGTCTGTGATGGCAATGTACTGCCTCATCTTCATGGCCCATAGGTTGTATTCTCCCTTCTTAACAATAGGGATTTTAACAACAGTGATTGAGGGAGCAGGTGCAGCATCTGTCGACATCCTGAAGGGTTTGTAGTGAAATCGGTTTAAAGGTTTAAAGGTTTGTCTTCTAAATCAGAGTTTCCAACACAAGCTCTGATACCACTTGTTGGATCGATATACTCTGACCAAACTACTTTGCAGCTTGTAAGGATTTAACAATACTGAGTAAACTCAACACTATTAATATTGAAACACTGTTTAACCTTGTAAAGTATGCGGAATCTACTAACACAAAGCTTAAGAAGAACTTTTATATTAACCAAACTTTGAACCTGCTTTGTTACACAGATTCACTAACAATCCCTAACTATTTATCGACTTTGAACGACTCTAAAACTTATAAAACTTCTATCGACTAATACCCCTTAAGGCTCTTTATATAGATAACCTTAAGTCGGTTTACAACATATAATCCTTGAACGACAAGTCATTATCCCTAACTAATTCTAGAATATTCGTTCAATATTACACATTAATCCTTATCTAATATTGCACATAAGTCCTTGTTTCCTTCGAAGTACTTTAAACATTCTTCAGTAACAGCAGTACTTTGACTTTTACCTTCAGCAGTACTTTGACTTTATTCTTCATGCAGCAGTACTTTGACATCCAGAAGTACTTTGATATTTTATATCCCAACACATGATTATAAGGGCAAGGGGAAGAAACCTATGGAGTAGATGTTAGGTTGTTGGTTTATGTCTTATGATGTTTTTCTGTTCTAGTGACAATATGTTCTTGATGGTTGTGTTGGCATGAATATTACGATATTTAATCTAAACATCCTCTTCATGTTTTGATGATGACAAAGATGTAAGTTACAACATATAACGTAAAGTGCTTAAGTTACTTGTGATCACAATTCTTCTATGCATTCTTACGTCAACAAGCCTCGACATCTCAACGTCTCAAGTATGCTTCAACAATCACTTAAGGTATGGATAAACAAGTGTTTAATACATCTCATGATCAAAGGGGTTTTTAATTAACTAATACAAAGTTTATTTAATTATATAAACATATTATATATTTTTGAAAAACACTTTTGGTAATAAAGAAAAATGTTTTAATCATACTAAATATATGATTTCAAACTTTTAACCAAAATTAGTTAGTTTTTCACCAAATAAACTTTCCCCACTAAAAGACATAAAATCTGGCCATTTCAGTAGGGCGGCCCCCTTAATTATAAAGGGCGGCCCCCTTAATTTTAAGGGGACCGGCACACAATTAAGGGGACTGGCCACGCTCCTCTGTCAGATTTGGTCAGAAATTTTTCCCTATAAATACCACCTCAAACCTGGAATTTTTCTCACCTTTTGCACAAAAATTTTCAGATCTAATTCTCTCTAAACATCCTTCTAAAACCCTTTGATCATAAGGTTATTAATCTTTGTTTCAAGTGATCCAATTTCTCATCACTCAAAGTGCAAGAGAAGAATCCTCCCTATCATAAAGCCAAAGATGTATTAGGATCTAGTTAGTGCTTATGTGAAGTTGTGAGTTATGTATATGTAATAAGTAGATCAAGATGATCTTACTTAGTAGTGATTTAATGAGTGAGTAAGAAGTAGTGGAAGGAAGTAGTAGTGTGGAGAAGACATGTAGTTGTGAAGATGTAGGTGTGTGATTAAGTAGTGGAGTTTAGAAGAAGTTGTGATGAAGTTGTGAAGTCCTGAAGACGTGAAGAAGTTGTGAAGCCGTGAAGAAGTTTAGAAGAAGTTGTGATGAAGTCGTGAAGTCATGAAATTGTGTAGAAGTTGTGTAGTGATCGAAGTTGTGTTGTGAGATTGGTTCTAGCTACTATTAGAACTCGACATTTAGCTTAGTGTCGTTAAATGGTGTAAGCAAAAGTTGTGTACGGTTTTCTCCACCAAAAGGGAGCTTGTTAAGTAGTGAAGAAAACTCTCGAGTAGGTGACTCGGGGAGTGGAGTAGGAACAAGGAAGGTGTCCTTGTAGCCGAACCACTATAAATCATCGTGTCCGGTTTGAATTTCCTTTCTCTTATCTCTTATCATTTGTTATTGCATTTATCGCTTTACTTCTATGCTTGCCTACATGTCTTAGTTGTTGCTTATATAGTTGTGATGATTGATTGTGTTGAACATAGTAGTTAATATTGTGATTGTGTGTATAATTGCAAAATATGGTCAAATAGATTATTATTCACACTTCTCATATTAAGTTTAACTTGATAGATAATTTGATACAAAGCGTTTTAAGATTTTAAAAGGAAAACGTATTCACATAAAGATCGACCAAAGCTGCATTCATAAAACTAAGCTTTTCCAAAAGCTTACATATATAACTGATTATATGTTGTTTTCATACTAAACTCTAATTGAAGTTTTTCAAACAAACAATTAAATAAATTTGAATCAACATTTTGAAACAAAGTTTTTATAAAATGAAAAAGAAGGGAAAACTATTCAACCCCCCCCCCCCTTCTAGTTTTCGATAATTGGTACCAGAGCCACGTCACTCAAATTTTCAAAACAAATGGTTTTAAAAATTGAGTACGATCCATGTATCAAATTACCCATTAAGGAGGATTTAATATGAAAAGTGTTTTGTTATTAACTTGTATTAGTTTTGATATTATCTACACTAATTATACTAGCTCGAGATAAGATTATGCTTAAAACAAGTGTTATATGTTCGTTTTTAAAATCAGAAAGTTACACACCTTTCCACATAGTCAGAAAACAATTTTCAACAAAAATTGCATTTTTTGAGTATCAGATGGGCGGCCCCTTTAATTGTCTGGGCGGCCCCCTTAAATACTGGGCGGCCCCCTTAAATTTAAGGGGTCCGCCTGTCTGCTCGACAGTTTTTCAGAAACTTTGAAAAATCATATAAAATTAACCGTAACTCTGTAGAAGTCGTGCCACCCGGAGTTTTAAAGGTAATTGAGTCTACTTTCATTTAAAAATACTTACAAGTAACCATTACAAACTTATATAAGTCAGAAAGTTAAAATACTAAACGAAGGTCAAAAATTTGAGTCTTGTTTTAACGTAAAACTTGTATTTTACCTTTTCCTTCGAGTCGGGCATTCCTAGTCGATATATCTTTGAAAAATTAAGTATTTATGTTTTCAAAATATTTATCTTAATTAAATTTTAAAATGGACAGGAAACTATTTTATTTTCAAATAAAATCGAGCTAAGTAAATATTGGTATATATAATACACAAAACGACGACAAGTGTTTTATTTGGTATGTGAACTCATTTGTGATTTTAATTTGTTAATCGTTGCTATGTGAACTCATTTCTGGCTTGTTCTTAACTAGATCTTATGCTAGATTTCTTGCGTTAGGATTGCAATATTATGCTTGCATTGCATATAGGTATAGATGGCTTAATGTTACTCAAACATCTTGTAAATGAGTTAAATCTAATCACCTAAATATTTCAAACAATTTAATCTATTCTTAACAACACACTTAAACATTTTCAACAAATTACCTTGTTTTAGCTTAATTTGTTTAATAAGAGAAATTGAATCTTTGTAAAACATTAGTAGTAATATAAAAGAAAAAGTATTTTCAAAATCTAAGTGTGTTCATTATAAGTAACAATGAAGAGTTTTTCACATAAACAAAACTTATAACTATCATGAAGTAATAAGTCAAATTTCAATCATTCACCAACCTCACTCATAAATAATCTTAGGATTAATGGAACACACTATCAAAATGCCTATTTATTTTAAATGAGTGCTTGTAAGGGTCAAGAAAGATCTTGATATTATATCAATTCATTATTCAAATTATGGTTGATATATTCATCAAATCTAATTGACATGTTTTTGAGTATGGACAAGAAATTGGATTGTTATTTGTTTAGTTTCAAGATTACATTAAATTTTAACAAATGATATAGTCTTGAATCTACATACTCAATCACACTAGATTGATATGAAAATATTTACATCCTTTGTAGATGAAAAGAATATGCATTGGATCATAACTCACACTTGTGTTGACAATGCCATATTGAATCTACTTGTCCAATAGTTGTGTTCCAAATATTAGAATAACATGTTTAACACATGCATAAAATATACAATGAAGTAGGATTGACGACTTGGATGTTTCATCCGAAATATTCAAGCAATTTACATTGCAAAACAATGGATAAATGTGTCATATCCGAAAAACCAAACATGAGCAAACTAACAACATATGTAAACTTTGATCACACTACTTAAAAGCATCACTTCAAGCTAAAATACATATTTAAGAACAATACACACTATATATTATATGTACTTCATTTTCTTTGTAGCATGAATGGTTGTGTTACAAGATAATGCACTACGCTTTTCTTTTTGAAATAATTTAAGTTATTAGAATTGAAAAATAACTTGTCACAATGCATAAACAAGTAAAATTCATTTTGTTTCAAATACTAGTTAAAATTATGATATATATAACATTGGCAAAAATCATAGAAAATAATATTTGCTTTAGAATTTATAAATGTCTAGTTTTGATATCATTTGTTAATCACAATCTCATTTAAGATAAATAATCATAATGAGATTCATTTTTCAAGATATGCTAAGGAGCATTCTTAAATCAAGCACATTTATTAAATCAAGTAATATGCCATCAAAACCAAATAACCGGTTAATCATGAACAAAAGATTAAAACTTTGCGTTTACTCTTATCTAAACATTTAACACATCTCTATTGGGATAGTGAGTAAAATATATAATGTAGACTTACCTTCATAAAAACATGATGTTTGAGTCACATTAAGCCAAGTATTAGTGAATCAAGCAAACTTCATATTTGGTACTCTTCGATAGGTAAATTTAGGAACTCAATTTCTTCTAAAAAGAGAATGACTACTGGAGAATCTATTGACTAGAAATTCAATTTAACCTAACGGTTGAATTGCTTCTATGTGAGAAGTTGGGTGTGTGTAACCCGTAAAAATGGTCGTGTTTAGCCTGAATTGAGCACCACTAGTAATAGTCTCATACTCATTCTCCAACTTGATTAAATTGCTCTTCCTAAATATACCTAATGCTAGTTTACTTTTATGAACTTTGATCCTCATTAGATGCTTTCATTCCTAGATTTATGGCATATCACATATATGTTATTTCTAGATGATTATTTGCTCCTATGTGATTTGATTGTATGCCTTTACATGGTTTACTCTATATGTATCATTCATCTAGGTATATTTTTCTTACCTTTAGATCCTACACCCTCATTTCATGAGAACCTTAGTGTCATAATCCGATAGGTCATATTAGTCTCATAATATATCCGGATGAGCATGAATTTAATGGGAAGGGAAATCGCACTCACTCACATATATCCTTCTACCTCACACCCAAAACCGAGTCATCCTTTATACTACCAATCTTGAGTCATCCACCGTTTCCATGTCCTCAAAGAAACCAAGAATCAATATCATACCTCCTAAATCACTCCTTAATAATACCTCCTAAACCAACACGTTTTGTCTAACCAATCCAACACCTACTATTCTTCCATAAACACATAATCAAAATCATCATTCAACCCATCATGTCATCTCCCAACAAACCTAACATCATTGTTATCACCCCACATACAACATCCAAACTACCATCCACACATGAAGAATCACTTTCATCCATACCTTCATCATGCTTTCATGATCACCCAAATGAAACCATTCTTTTAGCTCAACAAGACAACCTAACTATCACCCTCACTAATAAACTTCCACATTCATCTCACTCAATTCTACCAAATGACCCTTTTGAGGATCATACTCAATATCAAAACAATAACCATCAATCTCATCCAAACTTGAATCATAAGTTTCATGACCAAAACTCAATCCCTAATCACAATCCAACTCCACCATCATCACCTTCCTCCGAACATGAAAAGTTTATTGAAGAGTTCAAAGAAGCTCATGAGCTTAATGCTCTTCTTGCGTTGCATCTTATTCAACGCAATTTGGATCAACAACCTACCTCAACCAACTCATCTCCATCAAACAATTTGATCCATCTCAAAAACCATATCATAAATTGCATTTGTTGCACCTACCTTGAAAAACAAACCTTTGTTCTCAATGAACATCTCAATTGGATTGAGTATCTACTCACTAGGACGACTCAAGATTACACCAACACTCCACCACCAAAAGTTATCACCATTAACACCTCTTGATGCACACTTCTCATAATCTCCTATCAATCCACCAACCTATAACCCCGTCCCATGGAGCTTACTTGAAGCTCATGGAGACACTTGCCTTTGTTGCATCCACAATCGAACAATTGTGTTCGGACTAAGAGATGAGATACAATACATGTTTTCTCACATTGAAAACGTGTTGCATCCTCTACCACCAACAACAAACACAAAACCTCCACCACCATCAACAAAACACCTAAAAATCCCATAATTCCCTATCATCCACCCTTGTCGAACGATATATTAATCTAAACCATAATTGTCAACCCTTTGTCATCACCTTCCCTTTACATTCACAATCATCCCTCCTCATTCTCCTACATTTTCCTAGGTTCTAATCTTTGCATTAGGTTCTAATTTTTTTTTTGGATTTAGGTTGTTGTTTTTAAAACAATAATTGCATGTGTCATACTTTTAGTGCATATACCTAATATGTCCATATATTGTTCCCCTATTAGTTTCATGCATATATCTATTATCATCATTATATATATGTGCACTTGTCTACTAACTTTGTTTTGAAGGATTACTTCACCGCTCAATTCTTTGGTAGCCAAAACAAGTTTTGAGCATACACCAAGGGGGAGCATTGAGGTTGCTAGGATCAAGGCTTCACTTACGATGATGCAAGCTCGCCTTTTAGATTCTATCTCAAGAGTTCAAGCGTAGTAGAAGTCTCGTCTTAGAGTCCACCTTTTTGCTTCGACAAAAGGGGGAGAAGAAGTGTAAACAAGTAACTTATACATTTTACTATAAGTTATAGTTTACATAGTTTGTCATCATCAAAAAGGGGGAGATTGTTGGCATGAATATTACGATATTTAATCTAAACATCCTCTTCATGTTTTGATGATGACAAAGATGTAAGTTACAACATATAACGTAAAGTGCTTAAGTTACTTGTGATCACAATTCTTCTATGCATTCTTACGTCAACAAGCCTCGACATCTCAACGTCTCAAGTATGCTTCAACAATCACTTAAGGTATGGATAAACAAGTGTTTAATACATCTCATGATCAAAGGGGTATTTAATTAACTAATACAAAGTTTATTTTATTATATAAACATATTATATATTTTTGAAAAACACTTTTGGTAATAAAGAAAAATGTTTTAATCATACTAAATATATGATTTCAAACTTTTAACCAAAATTAGTTAGTTTTTCACCAAATAAACTTTCCCCACTAAAAGACAGAAAATCTGGCCGTTTCAGTAGGGCGGCCCCCTTAATTATAAAGGGCGGCCCCCTTAATTTTAAGGGGACCGGCACACAATTAAGGGGACCGCCCACGCTCCCCTGTCAGATTTGGTCAGAAATTTTTCCCTATAAATACCACCTCAAACCTGGAATTTTTCTCACCTTTTGCACAAAATTTTCAGATCCAATTCTCTCTAAACATCCTTCTAAAACCCTTTGATCATAAGATTATTAATCTTTGTTTCAAGTGATCCAATTTCTCATCACTCAAAGTGCAAGAGAAGAATCCTCCCTATCATAAAGCCAAAGATGTATTAGGATCTAGTTAGTACTTATGTGAAGTTGTGAGTTATGTATATGTAATAAGTAGATCAAGATGATCTTACATAGTAGTGATTTAATGAGTGAGTAAGAAGTAGTAGAAGGAAGTAGTAGTGTGGAGAAGGCATGTAGTTGTGAAGATGTAGATGTGTGATTAAGTAGTGAAGTTTAGAAGAAGTTGTGATGAAGTTGTGAAGTCGTGAAGTCGTGAAGACGTGAAGAAGTTGTGAAGCCGTGAAGAAGTTTAGAAGAAGTTGTGATGAAGTCGTGAAGTCGTGAAGTTGTGTAGAAGTTGTGTAGTAATCAAAGTTGTGTTGTGAGATTGGTTCTAGCTACTATTGGAACTCGACATTTAGCTTAGTGTCGTTAAATGGTGTAAGCAAAAGTTGTGTACGGTTTTCTCCGCCAAAAGGGAGCTTGTTGAGTAGTGAAGAAAACTCTCGAGTAGGTGACTCGGGGAGTGGAGTAGGAACAAGGAAGGTGTCCTTGTAGCCGAACCACTATAAATCATCGTGTCCGGTTTGCATTTCCTTTCTCTTATCTCTTATCATTTGTTCTTGCATTTATCGCTTTACTTCTATGCTTGCCTACATGTCTTAGTTGTTGCTTATATAGTTGTGATGATTGATTGTGTTGAACATAGTAGTTAATATTGTGATTGTGTGTATAATTGCATGATATGGTCAAATAGATTATTATTCACACTTCTCATATTAAGTTTAACTTGATAAATAATTTGATAAAAAACGTTTTAAGATTTTAAAAGGAAAACGTATTCACATAAAGGTCGACCAAAGCTTCATTCATAAAACTAAGCTTTTCCAAAAGCTTACATATATAACTGATTATATGTTGTTTTCATACTAAACTCTAATTGAAGTTTTTCAAACAAACAATTGAATAAATTTGAATCAACATTTTGAAACAAAGTTTTTATAAAATGAAAAAGAAGGGAAAACTATTCAACCCCCCCCCCCCCCTTCTAGTTTTCCACAGGTTGTTATGTACTTTCTTTATACATCAATAAAAGTACTTTTTCTTTATGCTTTTATCACCAATCTTTCCACTGTTGTATGATTATTTCAACTGTGCTTTTGATAACTCTGCATGCAAGTTAGTGGAAAACCATACATACATATACAAACAATACTAGTACCTAAAAACTATCCTGCAACACTAAAAAGTATTAGACATCAAAGATTTATGGATTTAGCATTCCAATACATGTTACCAAGTATTGAAATCTACCCACATCAAGCCCTTTTGTTAATAAATCAGCATAATTGTCATCAGTATGGATTTTGACAACATTAATAAGCTTTTTCTCAAAACAATCTCTAATAAAATGATGTCTAATTTCAATATGTTTATTTAGTGTGTTGAACAGGATTTTTAATAATGCATATGGTACTACTATTGTCTATATAGATAATGGTGTTCATGAAATTGTACCCATAATCCAATAATTGATTCTGAAGCCATAGGATCTGAGCACAACAACTAGCAGCTGCTACATATTCTGCTTCAGTGGTTGAAGTAGCAACCATAGTTTGCTTCTTACACTGCCATGACACCATTCTACATCCAAGAAATTGACATCCACCTGTGGTTGACCTTCTATCCAAACTTGCACCAGCATAGTCACTATCTGAGTATGTGATCAATTCCATAGGGGATTCTCTTGGATACCATAATCCTAGATTAGGATATGTCTTCAAGTACCTAAAAATCTTTTCCACTGCTGTCATATGTGATGTCTTTGGAGTCACTTGAAATCTTGCACAAGCACATACAGCAAACATAATGTTTGGCCTTGATGAAGTAAGATACATCAAAGAACTAATCATAGACCTGTAAGTGTGCACATCAACATTAGCACCACTAGCATTCTTCAACAATAGATGAGTGGTCTTGTCAGCAGGGGTATTTGAAGGTTTTGCATCAGTAAACTTGAACTTCCTAATAATCTCAGTCACATATTTGTCTTGACTGATAAAGATGCCTTCTTTACTCTTTGTACTTGCAGCCCCAAAAAGAATGTAAGTTCTCCCATAGAACTCATTTGAAATTCATCTTTCATCAGCTTCTCAAACTCTTTGCACATCTCTTGTTTAGTAGACCCAAAGATAATATCATCAACATATACTTTAACAAGTAGAATATCACCCTTGTCTTTCTTGATGAACAAAGTTTGATCAATCTTGCCTCTATGAAACCCATTATTCAGTAAATAAGTAGCTAAGGTTTCATACCACTTCCTTGGAGCCTGATGTAAGCCATAAAGAGCCTTAACTACTTTATACACTTTGTTTGGGTGTTGAGGATCTTCAAAGCCTGGAGGTTGAGAGACATAAACCTCCTCATCAATTGTACCATACAGGAAGGCACTCTTAACATCCATTTGATAGACAGTAAAGCCCATAAAGGATGCATAGGCTAGAAACAGTCTAATAGCCTCAATCCTTGCAACAGGAACAAAAACTTCCTCATAGTCAATACCCTCCTCTTGAGTGTATCCTTGAGCAACCAATCTAGCTTTGTTCCTAATTACAATACCTCTTTCATCTTTCTTGTTTCTGAAAACCCATTTAGTACCAATGACCTTCATACCATCAGGCAAGTCACAAAGAACCCAAACCTTTTGAATTTTAAACTGCAAAACTCCTCTTGCATTGCTTCAACCCAGCTAGATTCTTCTAGAGCCATATAAACATTCTTAGGCTCCACTTGTGAGAGAAAACAGAATAACAAACACTCATTCTTCCTGTTATGCTTCTTGGACTCATACACTTCACTAATGAACCCATGAATATCATCTTTCTTTATCTGTCTTCTAGTCTTCACACCTGATTGAAGTTCACCAATAACATTATCAAGTGGATACACTTTGTGAATTGAAGTCTGTGATATGCTAGGAATATCGTATGTTGTAGGCATGTTTGAGATCTCTACATCATCACTTGGTGATTCCTGAGATGTATGTTCCACATTTGGGCTGTCAGTGGAAACTTCTGGTGTAGCAGTTGGAATTGAGTTACCACTGCTAGCAGGAATTTCTTTATTCAATACATCAAAATTCACACCATCTGCATCACTTGTCTTTTCAGAATTATCAACAAAGTCCCAAAGTAGCATAACAATTTGATCTTCATCATCTTTGCAAGCTTCATCTTCATCAATGAATTCTTCTGAATCTTCAAGATCTTTGTCTCATGTACTTGAAGTAAGAGGTACATAATTCATTGTATTGGTTAATGTTTCAAGATCAAATAGCCAACCTGGTCCTGAACCTGCCATGTTAGCTTTATTTTCAAGAAACTCAACATGCAAATTCTCTTCAATCTTCTTTGTTCTTAAGTTGTATTCTCTAAAAGCCTTGCTAACCATAGAATATCCAACAAAGAAGCCTTCATCAGACTTTTCTTCAAATTTACCCAGATGATCAATGGTATTGAGAATAGTAACATGACAACCAAATGGCCTCATAAACTCCAAAGTAGGAGGTCTTCCTTTGAACAACTCATAAGGTGTCTTGTTCTTTGTTTTGACCACTAAAACCCTATTATGTATGTAACAAGCAGTGTTAACTGCTTCAGCCCAAAAAGTCACTGGAAGCTTTGAGTCAGCTAACATGATTCTAGCAGCCTCAATTAGTGTTCTGTTTCTTCTTTCAGCAACTCCATTTTGTTGAGTAGTTCTTGCAACACTAAATTCTCTCTTAATACCTTTGTCTCTACA
The DNA here is from genome assembly GCA_030686995.1 of Artemisia argyi. Classification (NCBI taxonomy): domain Eukaryota; kingdom Viridiplantae; phylum Streptophyta; class Magnoliopsida; order Asterales; family Asteraceae; genus Artemisia; species Artemisia argyi. Next base: position 202,633,293 of record CM060709.1, on the reverse strand, counting down.
GAAATCATCCATAACTTTATTCTTGAACTCTGTCCCATTGTCACACCTGATAATCTTGATCTTCTTTTCAACTTGATTTTCAACTTCAGTTATGAATGTCTTAAGGATGCCAGTGGTTTCATCCTTGGTTCTTAAAAAGAAAACCCATATGAATCTACTAAAATCATCAGTCACAACAAGACAATACTTCTTCAAATTTATGCTGCTAACAAATGTAGGACCAAACAAGTCCATATGCAGCATGAAAAGTGGATGATCAATAGTATTGAATGCTTTGGTCTTGCATGAAGCTCTGTGTTGCTTTCCTTTGGTCTTGCAACACAAGTTTGGTCATTTTCAAATCTTTTCTCTGGTAAACCTCTGACAAGTCCATCTTTCACGATCTTGTTAATGGTCTTGAAGTTAACATGACCAAGTCTTTTGTGCCAAAGCATGGATTCATCCAAAGTGGCTTTTGCAAGAAAGCAAGCATCATTATTAGCCACTATGTTCTTCATTTCAATGCTATATAGATTTCCTTTTCTAGGGATTGTAAGCAAAATTTCACTTTCATCACGGAGATTATAATCCTTAGATAAGATATAGCATTCATCTTCTGTGAATAGAACTCTATGCTTCTTGTCACACATCTGTGAAACACTGAAAAGATTGTACTTGAGTTCTTTCACATAGTGCACATTCTTAAAATCTATGTTTCCATCCTTGATAGTACCTTTTCCAGAAACTCTGCCACCAATTCCTCCTCCAAAGCTGACAAATTGTCCATCATAAGGTTCAAAGTCTGAAAGATAGGACTTATTGCCAATCATGTGCCTGGAACATCCACTGTCTGAGTATCCTTGATCATTTGTAGTCTTTGAATGTTCCTGCACACAAAATAAAGGAATTAGTTCCTTTTGGGGACCCAAGCCACAAATGACTTGATCTGCCTCGTGTATCAATATAATTATATCTGTCAAAGGTCATTGATACACCATTGGGATTATTTGAGGTAATGGTTCCTTTTGGTTTCCATTCCTAACGTGCTGAGGCCTTAACAACATTTCCCATATTTACCCTTTTATTGTTCACAGACACACCAGTGGAAACCTTTGGCCTTGCAGTGGTAACTGCTGGCTTAGCAGTGGTAACTGCTGACTTAGCAGTGGAAACTGCTGGGTTTGAAATTTTGGGTACCCACTTGTGATTATTGTAAACTTTCTTTTCAAAATTGGTCTTTTTCCCTGTCTATGTAGATTTAACAAAAGTAGCAACAGGGGGCTTAGGGTAAACTCTATTTTTATTTCTGGCAGTGGCAACTGCTGGTCTAGCAGTGGAGACTGCTGGTCTAGCAGTGGAAATTGGTTTAATGCCAGAGTTAAGCAAAGCAGACCTGGGAATCATCTTGCTAAGTGGATTTGGGTGAGTTAAGTTATTAGCATTGTGGCCATTCACCCTAGTATTCCCAAACACATCCCTTCTACCCAAGTGGTAGGTACAGTTATAAGACAAATGGTCAAAGCTACCACATATATGACAGGGTTTGTTGTTGAACACAAAGTCACTACCAAATTTCCTAGATTTAACATGATTCCAACTCCTCATATTACCCCTAGGAGTTGGTGACCTACTTCTGTACATCTCTGCATATCTAGTAGTGGGCCTAGTGAAATTAGGTTGTGACCTAGGCTTTTCTTTGACAACATCAGGAATACTCTTTTTAACCTCCACTTTTACATTCTCAGGAACACTCGGTTTAGACTCAATATTCAAACTTTCATCTTTAAGAGATGAGTCACTAGCACTATCAAATGTATCAACTTCAACTTGAACCTTTTCAATAACAGCTGGTTTAACAAATTTTGGTCCATAGGTCATAGGTGGTTCCTGGAATTCTTCTAATCCTGTGTGAGCTAAGTCAATGCCAGGAGGTGATGGAACACCTCTTAGAGGTGGTGGAACTGATTTGTATCCAACTCCTGATTTGGCTTTGTTCACAACTTGGGCTTCCCAAATTTTGTCAATACACTTGGATTGGTGATCCAGTGTATTGCAAGTTATCTTTATATTCTCACTAGCCAATTTAACCTTTTCTAGTTCTTCCCTAAGAACCTTGTTTACAGCAACCTGATAATCTAAGTCTCTTCTTAATATTGCAATATCATCATTGAACTTAGATTCATTTGCCCTATAATGCTCTAATTGAGTTTCTAAAACACCTAGGCCTCTTTTATGATTTGCTAAGTTATAATTAGTATGATTTAACTCTAGCAATTGTTCATCATATTGTGCTTTAATTTTCTCATACTCTTTTAAGGCCTTACAAGTTTTAGAACAAGCATTCTTAATTTGTACCTCAGAGTCAGAAAAAGCCATTAGTGCAAGCTCAGTAGCAACCATTGCAGACTCTGAATCATCTTCTTCATCCTTAGTCATAAAGCTTCAATCAAAGCTCACTCCATCAATAGCCAATAGCCCCTTTGGCTCATCAGTAGTAGTTTCTTTCTTCTTGTCATGCTTATACCAAGTTAACCTGTTGTCAGATTTCCTTGGTGTCCTGCACTCCCTGGCAAAGTGCCCCTTCTTATGACAATTATAGCACTCCACCTTCTTTTTGTCAAAACCTACTGTCTCATTGCCACTGATGTTAATCTTTCTTCCAGTCTTCTTCCAAAACTTCTTTGTTCTTAAGCTTAGTAATGCCACCTGTCATTTAATGTCCATCTCCTCCATATCATCCTCATCAATTTGATCCAAATCCTCATGATTGAGAATTGAACCACCCACCTGACTTGATATAAAGGCATAGAAGGTAGTATCACTAAGTCCTGCAATCTGCTCTTTGAACTACCAGTGGTAACACCTCCACTACCAGTGGAAACAACAATGTTAGCACTGTCATCATCACTATCACTTTCTTCATCTGAACTATCATCAAGAGATGATGATATGAGTGCTACACTTCCTGAACCTGTGCTTAATTTGCCAGCTTTCTTCAATCTTTGTTCAATAACCTTGAAGTTATTGTACAAATCATTAAGTTTCATGGTGTCCAAATCTGGCTTATCTTCCCACACTGCAGCATTGGTTCCAAACTCAGAGGGTAGGCTTCTTAAGAACTTTAGATTGAGGTCTTCCCTTTCCACCTCAATTCAAAAAACCGTGAGTTGAGTAACAATCTTTTGTAGCCTTGTGAAGATGCTATCAATAGATTCATTACTTGTTGAACCAAAGTTTTCATAAGTCTGTTTCAGCAGGGTCTTCTGAGTCTTCTTGGTGGAATCATTACCACCAAAAACATTACAGATCTCCTCAAAAAGAGTCTTTGCAGTCTTGTACTTGTTGAATGCTAGAACTTGATCTCTGGGAAGTGTCATCAGCAACAAACCTCTAGCCTTCAGATCATTCTTCATCTGAATTCTTTCATCATTAGTAACAGGTCCAGTTTTAACCTTTATTACTTCCTTGCCACCAACCATCTCTGAGGTAGAACTTGGTTTGAAGGAATTACCAAGCATAATGATCTCCCAGAGTGTATAGTCTTGCACCATAAAGAATTGTTCGATCATTAGCCTCCACATCTCAAAGTCATTCAATTTAAGCTTTGGAAGCTTAGCAGCAATGTTTGATTGACTGGTTTCTGTCTCCATTGATTCTTCTGAGTGAACTAGAGTCTTCTAAATCAAAGTATCAAAGCCTGGCTCTGATACCACTTGATGGATCTAAACACATTGAACTGTGTTAGATTGATACTTTGAGTTATATCACTAAGTATGCGGAATTTACTTAGTAACACTTAGAAGTTTGATTGTGAGTGAATGAAAGAGTTGTTTAAGAATGAGAACAATATATATAACAAACGGCTTGCTCCAATATTATTATTAATAATAATACGAGTGATCTTTGTATCACTAGGGTTACACCTTGAAGCTCTAGAAACGTATATCTAACCTTTAACCTAGGATCTCCTTTTATAGCACTAGGAGTCCTCTTGTACAAGATAAGTATAATGCGAATAGAATAAGATATACACAAGATCTATTCTATATTTATCTAAACACGTTTCCTAACAGTTATCTAAACAGCAGTGGTAATATATGTTCTTGCAGTGGTAATGAGTTTCCACTGCAAGTACATTCTTCAGCAGTTGTAATGTCTTCACAAGCCGTGGTAACTGTTAGTATAATTCCCAACAGGGTTAGAGCCAATCGAGACCCATTTGGTCTTGTTGAGGTGTTCCTTGGCTCGGATAGTAGACCGAGACCCAAATGGGTCTTCCGGATCGAAGCTTGTTTGATTTTTACCCATTTAGCTTGACATGGCAACGTTTCTTTTATGATTGTATTATTATTCTTGTCATTGTTGTTAACCGAGACCTTGTGGTCTCGGCAATGGACTTGTATTTGAAGTTGGGTTGACGAGGTGTGTTATCGGGAACCGATTTGTGTGACGGTTACTTAGAATGATGAAGATAGGTTAGAAAGGTACCGTAGACGGACCTTATTGTTGTAGCATGTAAATATGGGACTTGATGACGGAGATGGATTACTTATGGTTGTGATTGATATTATTACGTTGGCTTTTGGTTGTGTGAGTCGAAGTCACGTTGACTTTCTAGTCAACGATTGATTTTGGCAAAACGCCTTAACACTTGGACATGGACAATGAGCCGAGAGTGATGACTCGGATATGTGACCATCTTTTATAACTCGATATAAATGATAACAAAACTTAATAATAAAAACTCGTAATACTATTATTAATAATATAAACGTTTATATAAATATAAAGACGTGAAAATGTATATATATTTATGCAAGTGCGTATATTAAAAATAAAGTGATCACGAGTAATAAAATAATAATGTAACGATATATATTATACTATGAAAATAGTATACTAAATGTCGGGAACGTTATTATAAACAAACAATTATAAATGACGATATAAACTTATAACGATGGATTTTCTATGAAATGAAATGCTTTTAGAAAATAAAACGGGAAACTTACGAGTTATGCGAGATCGAGGTCACTTGAGTCCAAGTGGGCCATATTAATATTTATGTTTTGACTTTTGTGCTTGTCACGGATATGTGACGTTAATATATTCATTTTCTATAACTACGTAACTTATTTGATCGACGGATTAAATAGGACCTACTTGGTTATATAAAAAGGAAATATTAATGCGTATTGTATCCTACGACGGCCCATAGGTTGTGGTATGTGTACGGGAATAATGAGCTACTAAATATCTTGTGAGGTTTACCGAATTGACAAATTTGGTAAGTTTGACGATATATTTAGGGAACTTATTAAACTTAGATACTTACCATATAGTATTTTACATTCTATGTGACTTAGGTTTTGGGTGTGATCTCGGAATAACATATTAGGTAAATAATTATGGAGGATTACCAAGTCGACGGATTTGATAAACTTTGATGATTTGTTTAAATAATATATTGGGGCCAATATTAGACCCGTAGAACATTTTATTATTTCTTTCGTTATGACTACTTGGTTTGTGTTTGAGTCGACCTTCCACCCACATGGATACCAAACGCCAAATTAATATGAGAATAATACGAGAAATGTATTTTTGGAAAGTAAAAAGGAATACGTTCGGGATTGGGAATATTTGATTTTGAGGAAATGATTCTGAAAAGAGTTTACATTGTTAGGAAGTACCAAGTCCGTAGTTGGTGTCTTTCGAGTTGCGATACATCTTACTTCTACCGATTTTCTTGTGCTGATATCTGGACTTGTGGTGCGTCATAGCCCCACTTTTACTCTTGAACTTTGTTTTCAATACTTGGGGTGAGAAACGTGCAAATTGTTTTATGTGGACTTCTATTGCTTTTTGTTTAAAACTTCCTATGCCTATAGAACTAGGTAGGTTATAGCGCATGTCATATCCTTACGAATGCATGAACATATCGTATCCTTACGAATTTTGGGCATGTCGCATCCTTGCGAATGCATATTGATTTGATTTGGTTTTGGACTATAGTGTGTGCACCTATAGGTTTGGTTTAGTGATTCGAGGCCTAGTCTAGCTTGCAAGCATTTTGCGTATATGTCCACTTGATTGAATTATGAATTTAAACCTATGATCTCACTAGCGAAAGCTGACTTTTAGCGCGTTTTCTCAGGTAATTAAGTAATGACTTTGGATGCTTGGATTAGAGGCTTGGCTTGGCAATGCGGTTTAAGGATCTATTTTTCTCAAACTCTGATATGTATTTGTGGACCTACATTTATTTCTTTTGGGCCTTACTTTGGATAAATTTGGGATTAATGTAAACTTTAAAACCCCGTTTGGTTGTGTTTTACTTTTGTTTACTTTATCTCGTTCTTTTATGACTTGTGTTGGAGAGCAATCCCCGTAGCACCCCGAAAGCTTGTTGAGTCTTCCGCTTTACCAAATTTTGGGGGTGTTACATATTGGTATCAGAGCCAAGGTTATAGAGAACTAGGTAATAAACACCTAAACTATAACCAATTTGTATCGAAAACGATCCTCGACCAATGCCCGCCAGCCCGCCAAGCCAAAGCATCTTTTATTTTATTGAGGTTTTATGAGACAAAGATTAGATATGAGATTTTGAGATAATTTGAGAATCTTGGATATATTGATTATGTGATATGATGGCATTTTGGGGAATTACATGGCTTAAATGTTTTATAAATGTTTTAGTAATGCGGTATTTGAAATCTTTCTTGAAATTATATGATTGGAATTTTACGATGATTTTGGATACGGTATTTTGAGTTCGCAGTTTAGTTGTTTTGAAACACTTACACCTACCTATGCCGTTGTCACAGACTATGGCCTCCCATACGTTCGATGTTACTGAGGATCTTCTTGCTGACCCTTTCCGCCCAGCATAGATCACCATGGCTCCTGATGATCCCTACAGGATTGCCATGCATTCAGCTACTTCATCACCGACAGCAGTTACTTCTGCACCACCTGCTTCATCTACGTCTCAGGGACCGTCATCTTCTTTAGGGCTTCCTGATACTTCAAGACAGCTTACACTTCATCAGGCTTTGGCTCGTGTGGCTCCTCGTTTTGCCCATCGAACTACGGCAAGCATGTTTGTGCGCCCTTTATCACCACCCATGCACTTTGATGCTCACGCTCTTCTGTTAGATGCACCACCCGCATCATTCCGTCGTCGTCCTAGATCACTTAACCCTATCACCACACGGTTCACCTGTTCGGAGACGACGATTGATGGAGTAGTCCTCAGATGAGGAGGAGGAGTACGAGGGTGAGGAGGAGGCTGATGACCCTCAGGAGGCAGAGCAGGGGGATGATGACCCACAGGAGGGTGAGGAGGGGGATGCTCCTCAGGAGAAGGAGATGCCTGGTGATGATGGTTTGCCAGCACATCCAGCTCATGCTGAGGAGCCCGATTCTTCGATACATCCGATAGAGCCAGTTTTACCTGAACACCCATTTTTGTTTGATTCACCACCTGGTAGTCTCGTGGCGTCAGACGCGCCATCTGAGATATCTGTTGAGCCTGTAGATTTGGGTGAGACTGGTAGGATTTGAACTCGGATTACTGCACAGAGCGAGAGGATCTCGCAGATGGCTGATCGACTTGAGATGGTTATTGAAGAGTTTATTGCGGAGTTGAGAGTTGATATGACTACTGTTGTGGGCAGGACGACAGCGATCAGTAGAGGTATGATGGAGATACATGAGCAGATAGAGAGTCTGCAAAGAGGTTTCATCATGGCACGCGAGGCAGATCGCAAGCTTTGGCAGAGGAACACGGAGTTGGAGAAGGAGGTAGCAGACCACAAGAGAGATAGTGATACTCACAGTGTCGACTTGGGATCGTTATGGAGAGAGTTGGATGGTTTGAGACAGGAGTTGAGGAGTCTACGCCAAGATAGTGGCTAGACAGTTGGATTATGTTGTCATGTTGCTTTCTGAACCAAGGAGTGCTTGGTTAGAAAAGCTAGTTATCTATCAATGATGTATTTCAATTGTATGTCCGTCTCATTTGGAACGATTAGTATCTTTTATGTCTTTTGTAGTTGGAATGATGTCTTGATCGCTACTTGTATGGATGATGGTTATTATGTATGAGGTTATGTGGTTTTGGATGTCACGGAAATTGCGTTCCTATTTATTTGGTTGATGTCTTGTGGTGTATTGTTGATACTCTTCCGATGTCTTGGCTTCATTTATCCAATTCTTGTTGAGCGTATGATAAATACTATTGGAGACTCATGAACCTTGTATTTTGTTTTGGATCAATGGCCCCACGACGAAACCTTGTCAGAGCTACCCGAACTGGTCCTGCAGCGACTACCCCTGGTCGCCGAGGACGCCGTCCTACTCGAAATGTTGAAACCCCTACTCATGACAACCTAGACATCACCAATCGTAACAACATGAATCAAAATGTTGATGTTCAGGGAGACAATGATCATGTTCCACCGAATGCACCTACTGCGGATCAAGCTATGATCAATCAATTTGTGGAACAACATGTTGTTGAACTACTAGCTGAGTCGAATCATTCCAACAACTCTGCTAGAACTTTTCCACCTGTTCGTACTACTAGATGTAACTACAAGGAGTTTTAAATCTGTGGACCTATTGAGTTTGGTGGGACTGAAGGAGTGGTCTACTTGGTCAGGTGGATAGAGAAGACCGAGTCAGTGTTCAATGTCAGCAATTGTGTGAAGAATGGAAGGGTAAAGTTTGCTTCTTTTACTTTTAAGTACGAAGCATTAACTTGGTGGAACAATTACTGAAATTCGATTGGGAGTGAAGTGGCCTATGTCATGACTTGGGAGCAATTTAAGTCTTTGTTGATTCAGACTTACTGCCCAAGGAATGAGGTTAATAAGTTGGAGATTGAGTTCTAGAATCACAAAGTGCAGGGTACTGACATGACGACTTACAATCGTCGTTACTAGGAGTTAGCCTTGCTTTGCCCAGATATGGTTCAAACTGAGACTCAAAAGATTGAGAGGTATACCGATGGGTTGCATGTGGCTACAAGGAACGATGTGATTGCTGCTAGGCCTGCTAATGTTCATGAGGCCATCATAATCGCTCAACAATTGATGGACTCGTTGGTGTTGGAAGAAGCTGAGAATGATAAGAATGAAAAGAGGAAGAGAGACCATCACTCTAAGGGTAATGATCATCGAAACAAGCGACAAGTTGTTACTAAGGTTTATGCTATTGGGGATGGAGATAAGAGGAACTAAAATGGGGATGCACCCAAGTGTGGTCGTTGTTACAAGAATCATTCGGGATGATGTACTGTGATGTGCAAGAACTGCTCAAAGGTGGGACACATAGCTAAAGATTGTAGAGCTCGACCACTTGCTATGGTTCAAGCTACTCCTGAAAATATGAGTAAGGCGAATGTTACATGTTTTGGATGTGGGAAGAAGGGACACTATAGGAATGAGTGCAGGTAATCATTGAATCGAGGAAATCAAGGATCGGGTGGTAATGGGTACAATCATGGAAACCGTGGAGCTGAAGGAAACCATGGACGTCATGATAATGAGAACCAACGTATGGAAGCGGGAGCTGCTCATGGAAGAGTGTATGCCATTGGGAACGAGAGAGGAGAAGACCCGAACGTCGTTACTGGTACGTTCCTTCTCAATAACCGTTATGCTTCTGTACTATTTGATACTGGTGCCGATAGAAGTTTTGTGTCCACTACATTTGCACCCTTACTAGAAAAACCCCCGATTGCCTTAGGAGTTGGTTATGATGTAGAGTTAGCTAACAGAAACATAGAAAGGGTTAAGACTATCATTCGCGGTTGCACACTGAATTTCTTGAATCACCCTTTCAACATAGATCTTCTACCCATCACGTTAGGAAGTTTCGATGTCAACATTGGTATGGATTGGTTGTCGAAGTATCGTGCGCACATACTTTGCAATGAGAAAATCGTGTGTGTGCCTTACGGCAGAGATATTTTGAATATACAAAGAGATCGAAAAGGTTTGAGGACCCCATCCAGATTAGAAGTAATTTCTTGCACTAAGCTACCGAAGCTAATGGAAAAGGGATGTTGCCTTTTCTTAGCTCAAATCTCTGAGAAAGGAGGGAAGGAGAAGAAAGAAAGACGCATTAGAGATGCGCCTATAGTTCGCGACTTTCCGGATGTATTTCCTGATGACTTGTCGGGAATCCCGCCTACTAGACAAGTGGAGTTTCAGATTGAGTTGATACCTGGTGCTGCACCCGCGGCACGGGCACCTTATCGACTTGCACCAACTGAACTGGAAGAGTTGTCGAAGCAATTGGCGGAGTTAGCCGAAAAGGGATTTATATGACCAAGTTCTTCACCTTGGGGAGCCCCAGTTTTATTTGTGAAGAAGAAGGATGGATCGTTCCATATGTGTATTGATTACCGAGAGCTGAACAAGTTAACGGTGAAGAATAGATACCCGTTACTGAGGATCGACGACTTGTTCGATCAGCTTCAAGGCTCGAGTGTATATTCGAAGATCGATCTGAGATCGGGGTATCATCAACTTAGAGTTCACGAGGAAGATATTCCGAAAACGGCTTTCAGAACCCGTTATGGGTATTACGAGTTCCAAGTGATGCCGTTTGGGTTGACTAATGCACCGGCGGTATTCATGGATCTCATGAATCGGGTGTGTAAGCCTTACTTAGACAAGTTTGTGATCGTGTTTATCGATGATATTCTAAATTATTCGAAGAGTGAGAAAGAGCATGAGGAGCATCTAAGAATTATCTTAGAATTGCTCAGGAAGGAGAAGCTATATGCCAAGTTCTCCAAATGTGAGTTTTGGATTCCAATGGTACAATTTTTGGGTCATGTGATTGATAGTCAAGGAGTTCATGTAGATCCCTCCAAGATTGAAGCTATTAAAGATTGGGCCGCACCGGTGACCCCAACTGAAGTTCGTCAATTTTTGGGTTTAGCTGGCTGCTATCGAAGGTTCATTGAGGGATTTTCGAGGATAGCAAAGGCATTGACCAAATTGACTCAAAAGAATATTAAATATGAATGGGGAGATAAGGAAGAGGAAGCATTTCAATTACTTAAGGAGATGTTGTGTATTGCTCCTATTTTGGCATTGCCTGAAGGTAGCGAAGACTTTGTCGTTTACTGTGACACCTCTCATAAAGGTTTAGGAGCTGTGTTGATGCAACGAGAGAAAGTGATAGCTTATGCTTCCTGACAGCTCAAGAAGCATGAGAAGAACTACACCACCTATGATTTGGAGTTAGGTGCTGTGGTTTTCGCTTTAAGGATATTGAGACATTATCTGTATGGAACTAAGTGTGTTGTATTCACTGATCACAAAAGTCTACAACACATCTTGAATCAAAAAGAACTCAACATGAGACAGCGACGTTGGATTGAGCTGCTAAGCGATTATGATTGCGAAATCCGCTATCATCCCGGTAAAGCAAATGTCGTTGCTGATGCTCTTAGCCGAAAGGAGAGAATACCACCGTTATGAGTTAGGTCATTAGGAATGACTATCGTATCGCCGTTACCATCTCAGATATTAGAAGCTCAAATGGAAGCGTTGAAAGCAGAAAACCGACCTGCTGAAAATATCTTTGGGATGCCAGAAAATGAGAAGGGATTTGTTAAGCGTTCTGATGGAATATTATGTTTTGGAGACCGAAGTTGGGTACCATTGTATGGAGGAATTCGTGAGTTGATTATACACGAGTCTCATAAGTCAAGGTATTATATTCATCCTGGGTCTGACAAAATGTACCAGGACCTGAAGAAATTATATTGGTGGCCAAACATGAAGGCAGATATAGCATTGTACGTTAGCAAGTGCTTGACGTGTTCGAAGTTTAAGGCAGAACACCAAAGACCGTCAAGATTATTGACACAGCCAGAACTCCCGGTTTGAAAATGGGAGAGAATTACGATGGACTTTATCACCAAATTACCGAAGACAGCTAGCGGTTGTAACGCTATCTGGGTAATTTTGGATCGATTGACTAAGTCTGCTCATTTCTTAGTGATTAGTGAAGATGATAGTGTCGACAAAATTGCGAGGTTGTATGTGAAGGAAATTATTTCCCGTCATGGTGTTCTTATATCGATTTTTTCGGATCGCAACAGCCGTTTCACGTCAGCTTTGTGGCGATCACTTCAAAACGCTTTGGGGACGAGACTTGATATGAGTAATGCGTATCATCCCCAAACCGACGGTCAAAGTGAGAGAACTATACAGACTCTGGAGGATATGCTTCGTGCATGTATAATAGACTTTGGTAAAGGCTGGAAGAAGTACCTACCTCTTGCGGAATTTTCCTATAATAACAGCTACCATACAAGTCTTAAAGCTACACCATTTAAAGCTTTATATGGTCGTAAATGTCGTTCACCGATTGGTTGGGCTGAGGTTGGAGATAGTCAACTCACAGGCCCCGAGCTTATATTGGAGACTACTGAGAAAGTGACTCAAATTCGTGATCGGTTGCAAGCAGCTCGAGATAGGCAGAAAAGTTACACCGATCAGAGACGTAAACCTCTTGAGTTCCAAGTTGGAGACAAAGTGATGTTGAAAGTCTCACCTTTGAAAGGAGTGATACGTTTCGGGAAACATGGGAAACTCAACCCCCGCTACATTGGACCATTTCAAATTTTGGAAAGAATTGGGCCTGTAGCTAACCGGTTGGAGCTACCACAGGAACTGAGTAAAGTTCATGATGTGTTTCACGTAAGTAATTTGAAGAAGTGCCTCTCTGATGAGACACCGGTTATACCGATGAAGGATATTCGTGTTGATAAGAGTTTGAACTTCGTGGAAGAACCGATTGAGATTTTGGATCGAGAGATTAAGCGACTCAAGCGCAGTCGTATTTCAGTCATCAAGGTTCGTTGGAATTCCCGTCATGGACCGGAATTTACGTGGGAACGTGGGGATGAGTTTCGGAAGAGATATCCCAAGCTTTTCACTTCGTAGATGGTTGTTCCGAGTGAAACCCGGGACGGGTTTCTTCTGAGGCTGGGAGGATGTGACAACTGGTAAATTAGGGAAACTTTAAAACCCGCATTACGTTAAAAGTTTGAAATTTTGTTTTATAATTGAAATGTTATTCGTAACTGATTTGGGAAAATTTAAACCGATGTTTTAAATTTTGAAGTTTACGAGATATTTATGTTATGAATTATTGTTGAGACATTTCATTTGCACTACGTTGACTCTGGCACTAGGAAAACCTAACGAGTTTAAAATTTTTGAATGACGGTCGCGGTTATACGTTAAAGGAACATTTTATCTTTTATATGAATCGGAACGAGTTTGGGAGTTAATGGTGACTTATAAAAATATATTTTGGCGGCGTTTAATATTTTTGAAAGTAAATATCGTGTTACGGGAAAACCTATTAGTAATAATCATCTAAATATAAATGTTATTGTGGCTAGTTTTTGGAAACATGAAACCTTAGGGGCTAAAGTGTAAAAAACGGGTATATAACCCTCCCACCTAACCCTAACACTCATAATATACCAAAACAAACACACCCTTCTTCTCCCTTTTGTTAGCCGCCGGCTGCCACCCACAAAACACCACCACTGCCGACCTCCACACAACACCATCACCACCAAATTTACCACCATCACCTCCTTGTTCTTGTAGTGAGGAACACGCGCCCAAAACAAATACCCCCCCCCCTCCATTTTCTTTGATACCGATCCCTACAACATCAAACACCACCACCACTATTGATTTTCTTGATTTCTATTTGATTGGAAGGTGAGAAATCGCAGGTCACGCGTCGGGTTTGACTATTTCGAGTCAAACCCAGATTTAATATTGATTTTTGGGTAAGAAAATGGATGATAAAAATGGGTTTTGATATAAAGTTAAGATTGGTATCCTTGGGTGTCGACTTTTTCTTGTTTGGTGCTCGGATTTGAGCTTTTGGATGTGTTTGGGTTTGGTTTTGGCTCGTTAGAGCTCAACCGAGACCCTATGGGTCTCGGTGTGATGATGTTTTTGGCTCGTTTAAGGGTCTAGCGAGACCCTTGGTCCGCTTGGTTTGATGCTTGACTCGTTTGGGAGTCTAACGTGACCCTTGGTCCGTTTAGTTTTGATGGGCTCGTATGAGCTTAAACGTGACCCTTTGGTCCGTTTGGTTTGATATTGTATGCGGGTTAGAGCCAATCAAGACCCTTTTGGTCTCGTTGAGGTGTTCCTTGGCTCGGATAGTAGACCAAGACCCAAATGGGTCTTCCGGGTCAAAGCTTGTTTGATTTTGACCCATTTTGCTTAACATGGCGATGTTTCTTTTATGATTGTATTATTATTCTTGTCATTGTTCTTGGTAGCCGAGACCCTGTGGTCTCAGCAATGGACTTGTATTGAAGTTGGGTTGACGAGGTGTGTTGTCGGGAACCGATTTGTGAGACGGTTAGTTAGAATGACGGAGATAGGTTAGAAAGGTGCCGTAGACGGACCTTATTGTTGTAGCATGTGAATATGGGACTTGATGACGGAAATGGATTACTTATGGTTGTGATTGATATTATTACTTTCGACTTTTGGTTGTGCGAGTCGAAGTCACGTTGACTTTCTAGTCAACGATTGATTTCGACAAAACGCCTTAACATTTGAACTTGGACAATGAGCCGAGAGTGATGACTCGGACATGTGACCATCTTTTATAACTCGATATAAATTATAACCAAACTTAATAATAAAAACTCGTAATACTATAATTAATAATATAAACGTTTATATAAATATATAAACGTGAAAGCGTATATATACTTATACAAGTGCGTATATTAAAAATAAAGTGATCGCGAGTAATAAAATAATAATGTAACGATATATATTATACTATGAAAATAGTATAATAAATGTCGGGAACGTTATTATAAACAAACAATTATAAATGACGATATAAAATTATAACGATGGATTTTCTACGAAATGAAATGATTTTTAGAAAATAAAATGGGAAACTTACGAGTTATGCGAGATCGGGGCCACTTGAGTCCAAGTGGGCCATATTAATATTTATGTTTTGACTTTTGTGCTTGTCACGGAGATGTGACGTTAATATATTTATTTTCTATAACTACGTAACTTATTTGATCGACGGATTAAATAGGACCTACTTGGTTATATAAAAAGGAAATATTAATGGGTATTGTATCCTACGACGCCTATAGGTTGTGTGGTATGTGTATGGGAATAATGAGCTACTAAATATCTTGTGAGGTTTACCGAATTGACAAATTTGGTAAGTTTGACGATATATTTAGGGAACTTATTAAACTTAGATACTTACCATATAGTATTTACGTGCTATGTGACTTAGGTTTTGGGTGTGATCTCGGAATAATATATTAGGTAAATAATTATGGAGGATTACTGATTCGCCTCAAACAGTCAACTAAGTTTACCAGGTGATGGTCAACCAAGTCAAATGTCTAAAACAAATGCTTCCGAGGAATACAGTGTTTTCCCGGGTCGTAAGTCCCAACGAGGTGTGCGATGTGATATTATAAACGAATCTGTAATTAGTGAATCTGAACAGGGAATGGTATAAAAGTGTGTGTGTGTGTTAAACTAAGGTTTTACAACTTAAAATAACTAGTAAAACGATTACGTAAAACCTAGGTATCTAAAACGTATAAACGTACACCAATTTAAAATCAGACGCGATTGCGTACTGAGAAAAAGGTGAGTTTTAAGAAAAATAAACTACAAGGGTTAAAAATGAAAATTCTATAAACTTAAACTTAAAATAATATTAAACTAAAAATAAAACTATTTTTAAGATTATTTTATTAATTATTATTAATTATTTAATTAATAACTATTTAACTATTTAATGAGAAAATTATAAATACTACAAATTAAACTAAAAACTTATAAAAATATTTTGTAAACCTAAAATAGAACTTGAAGAAAGTATAAAAAATAAAAATAAATGTTTTTGTCTTTTTATAGATTTTCTATTAATTAAAAACTATTTATATTATTTATACTAGTTAAACTATTTTAAATTACAAATAATACTAAAACAACTTAGAAAATTATGGAAAATTTTATATAACTAATTAACCATCATAGGAATCCTAAAAAATTATAAAAACTTTATTTTATGTATTTTTAAACTAGTTTACTATTTATTATTCTATTTATTATTTAATATCTAATTAAACTATTTAAATTATGAAAACTATTAAATGAACAGTAAAAATTCTAGAAAAATTACTAAAATTATATTATGACTTATAAAGGCTAGGAAAAATATAAAATATAGGTGTTCCTATGTAAAAACTAATTATGCTAATTAAAACTTATTTAATTATTAATTACTAATAAAACTATTTTTAAATCTAATAAATATCAAATGACAATATAAAAATCTAATAAAATTATTTAAAATACTTTAACCTATAAGGAAATTAATAAAAATTAAAAAATACAGATTACTTAATAAAAATATAAAAATGAAAATTAAAATTAAATTGAATTAAATAGAAACTATCACTTATTTTTATATTGTTTTTCTTGGATTTTTCTTTTACAAAACTATGTTATACATAAAAACAACTAACTTTAATAAAAACAAATATTTTAGAACTTAATAATAAGCTAGTAATAAGCTATAATCCTAGACAGTTGACTTTAGTTGACTTTGATGAGAAATAAGCTCAAATGAGCTTATGTGGGACCCACCTTGGACTTTTCTGGTTCTAATAGGTTGTTTGAACTTGTCAAAGCTTAATTTAGCTAAATAAGCTCAGTAGATAAGCCAATAAGCTAAATAAGCTAATCCAAAAACCTAAAATCTACACAGACTGGGGACAAGGTTCAATGGCTAATCTAGGTGGGGTCCACTGGAGCACAGGTCAAACAAATGGTCAAATTAAGTTCTCTACTAGGAGGGGGGTTGGGAAAATCTATTTAGATGGTGTGGGGCCCACTGGGTTGGTCACAAAACACCACCAAAGGTGGTGGTGGTGAACAAGTCTGCTGATGCAGGGGAGGTTATCCTCCCTGCAGGTATGTTTAGGGGTCTGTGGGGCCCAGTACAAAAATCTTAAAAATAGAATGGAAGTGTGAAATCAAAGTTGAGGTGGTGGACTTGAACTAGGAACAAGTTTTAGGATCTCAATCCAAACACATAAATCAAAACAATTCTTTGAAGTTTTACAAAAATCTGAGAGGTATGAATTTGACTTTTTGATAGAACTTACTAGTTTGACTTTCACCAACTTTGAGATTAATCTGCTTACTAAATATGATATATTATGCTATTTTAAAGTTAATTTAAGATAGGTAAACAACTTTTGAATTAAATTAAAGGATTGTGGATCCCAAATCCACAACAGATGGCAGTTTTGATGATCAAATGATCATCTTGACTTTTCTCTTAATAAGGTACTAGTTTTATGACTTTATAAACCTATATAAACCTAAACTAACATCCTACAATAACAAGCAACAATAATAGCAGACATGAATGTGGCATAAACAACTAATCCAAACACTCCTACTAAACTTGTTATTAAGATTTTGTGAAGCAAATGGTGAACATAAGCCACCACACTGATTTCTATTACTATATTATAACTATATAAGACTAAATGGACCTGAATCAAGCACAACACAAGCAGATAACACAAGTTTGTCAAAAATGAGTATTCCACTGTGTGATTTTTAGATTTTAAGTATAAGTGATATCTAATTAATAAGCTATCTATATTAAGCTATATATTATCTAAACAACAACACAAAAGCTTAAAAACACAGAAACCTAAGCAATTTAAGTACTTAACTAATAATATGTAAAATTGTTATGAAAAACTTACAAAGTGGAATTTGACTGAGATGATGGAACCAAGGAACAAAGATCACAACCTAGTATCCCCCATAGGATTCTAAACCATGTTTATCCAAATAACACCCTGCTCATTTCTTCTTCAATGATTTCTACAAATTCTTGATTATTTTCTATTTTATTGAATTTTCTTGTATTTTCTGCTTATATGAACTGAACAAACACTTGAGGTTATCTAAGACTTTTATGAGCTTTTTCAGAGCTTATTAAAGCTTATGAACTGACTTTACAACAACTAGTAACAACACATAACTATTTGAGATTTTGATCAAATTCTGAAAATGGCATTAACTGAGATACAATATGAAACTTGAAATTACTTGAAAATAAAGATTGCAATACATGAAATTTAACTAATACAAGCTGGTTTGATTTAAATTACAACTGAATTTAAAGATTAAACTACCTACGACCTAATTTAACTAAACCTAAACTAATATTTATTTTCTTCTGCCTCTTTTTCATTTTGTAGCCCTCTTCTGAGCTTGTGGGACCCACCAAGACCTTTCCCACCAATTGTGGACCATTGGATTGGTCTAATTCATCCAGGCCGTTTAAACATTTTCTTGGCGCCAAAGTCATAGGTGTCAGCTGTGGTTGCGTGGAGAGACTCTTAGGGGTTTAATTTAGTTTGGAAGGTTGTGGTGAGGTGGAGGATGAGGTGGTGAGAGTGGGGAGCAAGAAACCGGTGAGGTGGAGGGGGTGGTATTGGTAGCAGAGGTGGAGGGTGGTTTGGGAGGGAAAGGGAATACGGTTGTGGTTTTGTGGTTTTGTTGACCGGGTCAAAGCCAAAGGTGGACTGGATCAAGATTGGGCCAAAGAAGTGGGGATGGGCTTGGGAAAAGTTGGGTTTGGTTGTTTTATTTATTTAAAAGATAAGGTCCGGTTTGGTTTTTAGCTTAAATAAACACAAGGACCAATTGTGTAAATATTTGAAAGTTCAGGGGCCTGAAGTGACATCATTCCAAAATTATCCAGAGGGACCATTCTTGCCATGTTTGATAACCTAAGGACCAATGTTGCCAATTTCCAATATTCCATACCCCGGGGACCATTCTTGCCAAGTTTGTAAAGTTGAGGGACCATTTTGCATTTTTCTCAAACTTCTCACATAAGGATCAAACCTGCCAAGTTAGATAAACCAAGGACCATAAATGTAATTATTCTTCCATTTTAAATTTCCAAGGACTATTTATGTCAATTTTGAAAGTTCAGGGACCTGAGTTGTAATTTTGTAACTTTTAACTTTGAAGGATTAAGTTTGACAACTCATGAATCCCTAAGGACTTATTTTGACTTTTTAAATGATTTGAACATTCAGGGACTAGTTTTGCCAATTTATGAAACTTGAGGGACTGAAACTGCCAATTATGCAAACTTTGTACGTTTTTCATCTGTTTTTGCATATTTTGCATTTAAAACATATAAAACACATCTTTAAGATATTTAAAGTATTTTGATACATATTTGAGTGTTTTTGTATGTTTTGGCAGCTCAGATTAGTATAAAATGATGAGTATTTAGACACTCATCAATCCCCCACACTAAACTATTGCTAGTCCCTAGCAATCTATTGAGAAAAACTTAATGGATTTGAAAAACTCTTTACCAAAAGCCATTACTTCTGGAGTAGCCAGGTGTAAGAACTGTGGCACACCTGATAACCGTGTGATTTTGAGCAAATCACCAGCTGTCAACGGATTTGATTAGTCTTTACCAAAAGCCGTTTGCTTCTGGACTAGCCAACTCTTGATGGAATAGTCAACATCTTGGTGAGCTGATTACCAATTATGGATTTTCCACGGCCTTTACCACAAGCCATAATCTTGCGGGCTAGCCAACTCATTAGCTTTTTAGGATAATGGGGAGTTGAGGAACCATACAATTTTTGGCAAATTGCAAGCCATAAACGGGTTTGAGTTATCTTTACCAAGAACCGTTTGCTCCTGGATTAGCCAATCCTGTTGTGGGTTAGACATGGAGGATTGATACCATTTATTGCGTTCTAAGTGAGAAAAAAAAAAAAAAAAAAAAAAAAATTTAAAATTTTGGCTAAAATGGGGGTTCTTGATGGAACATGTGTTTAAATTCGTTAGACGAATCTCCCCCCACACTTAGAACTGAATATTGTCCTCAATATTCAAAATACCGGGTGTTAAACCGAACTTAGAACGTAAGAAGAAAATATTCCATAGCCTTTATTTAAGATGTATATACATACAATTATTATTTTTTTAGATAAAACTTCTTAAATAGAAGCTATCACTATATGTACATTTTTTTTTTTTTTTTTTTTTTTTTTTTTTTTTTTTTTTTTTTAGAGGATATATATATATATATACAACATGTGGGGTATCTCCCCCACACTAGGGTGTTACACATGAGTGAAAACCCATGTTTTTGCTAATGTTTTTGATTTCCGAGTCACTAACTTGACTCGACCCCGAATTTATTTGTCCATGGGGAAGTAAGTGGAAGAGATAATCTACATCGGACTTTCATTCAAGATGTTCGGATAAACATTTGAAGCACGTGAAAGTTCCACACCGATGAGACATAATGACACCCGGCTCATAATTTATAAATGAGAATGCCGGGGTCAAAGATAAAGTCTTCACTCCCGAAAGAGTGAAGAACAGGATATGGTACAGAATATATGAAGAAAAGAAAGAAAGTCATGATGAAAATCATAACTAACTCCTCGTCATCAATAGGAGAATTCATTGTTTCATGAATCTCCTCGTTTAAGCTCGTTTGATCAAGACATATTATGGGCATGTCTAGATCAAAATAGAAAGTATCATACTCCGGTGGAGATATGATATGAGTGAGTTCAAAGGAGAACTCCTCGTAAAGAGAATCATTCACAAGATGTAAATCCGTGAACTCATGTTCCGTTGTGAACTCATCACAATCCTCATTCTGAATATCAAAGAGTGGATTATCAGAAATCAAAGTGAATTCGGATTCGAATTTATATAGAGGATTGATGAGAGTAGTATTGAATGCTTCAGGAACAAGGAGATGTAAATCTGTGAATTCTTGTTCCGCTGTGAACTCATCACAATCCTTATTCCGAATATCAAAGATTTGATTATCAGAAATCAAAGTGAATTCAGATTCGAATTCATATAGAGGATTAGTGAGAGTAATCTTGATTGCTTCGGGAACAAAATGATTGTCATTTTCTTCTTCTGAGTTGACAAGCTCAGAAGGTAATTCCTCCACATAACTGATGTCTCTAGAAGATAAAGAATTTTCATCAGTATGTGAAGTACTAAGCTCGATGTTGGGATTATAGTTTAAAAGATTTTTAGTTTCTCCCATATCGGCTTCAAAATCAAGAATATCATCATTACTTCCAGATAGAAGTGAAATGATGTGAGTGAGTTCCTCTGTTAAATCCTCATGAAGAGAATCAACATCAGAATGAGGCAGTGATGCCTCAACATACTCAATGTCTCCATAAGATATACAATCATTACTGGAATTAGAGACATTCTCAATTTGATCATTTGGATTATCAGGGTGGGTAGGAATATCACACATATGATCAAGAATTCCCTGTGACTCTCTCAGGATTGAGACAAGGATCTCAACACTAGACTTTATTAATTCGTCCGATTCCTTATTAGGAATAGTGCTAAGATGCTCATCCCCCATGTTCAGAGAGTGAGTGGGAACCTCGGGTGTGATAACAACATACAGAGGGAGCTGAGAAGGGCTAGTAGTAATGGAGTCTACAAGTTCCATTATTTCTACTGCTGGCGATTCAGTTATAATATTTTCCCCCTGTATATCCATGGAAGGAGTCTCAACTGATGAACTTGATGAATCTTTTTGAATGATAACAATGTTATCATCATCATCACTGTCATCATCGTACTCAGAAAAAGCAGCATAGCGAATATTGTCACGTATTTTGGCTACTCTTTGCTCAGCAATTAAATCTTCCATGCTTTTCCCAGAATCTCGTTCTTCAGTAAGTAATTCTGCGATAGATTTATCACGAGAATTTTGAATGAGTGGAAATTGTGGAGGTGTGGATGTGTCAAAACCGGAAGGTTGACATTGATCATCATTATGAGGACCCCCACAATATACACAAGAAGAACTTGGATCATGGCGAAGCGACATATTAGCTAACTCCTCCCTAATGTTTTTAAGTTTTTCAAGAACCTCTAAATAAGGATCTTGCTGGTTTTGAGGAGTTGCTTGGTTCATTTGGTACTGTGGAGGTAGGTTTTGAAACGAATAGTCGTAATTATTACAAGGAAATGGATTCCTTGTTTGACAATCAGAGCTAAAATGTGGACCTCCACAGTATTCACAACAGTTAAACTGTTGAGTCTGGCTTGGTGTATTTTGATACGAAGCATCATTGATATTTGGATAATATGATTCTTGCTCGTATGAATGTGATGGGTAGTTTGAAAAATTTGAAGAGTCGTTGAATAAGTTTTGATTAGGATCATAAGCAAATGAATTACTCGATCCACAAAACAAACAACTCCCGTTTTGAATATCATTACCACATTGTACACATGTACACCAACGACATGGAAAACCGAAAAGAGGCTCACCACAACCATCACAAGGGACAAAATCTGGAGGTGGGACAAGTGGTGTGCTCTTAGAGCTAGGAATTTCCACCACTTCCGTTATGGTCTCGGGTTTTGGTTCTTGATAAACGTGAAGATCAGGTAAGTCGTTCTTTTCAGTCACCACCCTAAGCTCTGTACGTTTGCTTGACAAACTGTTAACCGTAAACCGTGAAAGGTTAGGATTAATTTTTGAAAGTTCGTCATTAATAGCACGTATCTCGGGCTGTGAAGGGTAGTTGGGAGAATTTGGTGAATCATTGAGAGAATTTGGACTTATGAACAGATTGCACATAATACAAAATCTGTTACTACAATTATTGCCACATTTCTCACAAATACACCGGAGACAACGAAAGCCGTTCTCAATCGGGCTTTTACAGTGAAAACACTTGTAACCGAGAGATGCCATAAGAATTATGTATGAGATGGGTGTAAGAAGGTAGAATCAAATAGATAGAGGGTATAAAGGTGAATATTTTTGGGTTTTGTTTTATAAAATATGGATAAAAGATGGTAATTATACAAATGGATGTATATCCAAACTCACTAACACGCAAAATCGTTTAAAATAAGCGCACAACCTCCCCGGCAGCGGCGCCAAATTTTGATTCGCCTCAAACAGTCAACTAAGTTTACCAGGTGATGGTCAACCAAGTCAAATGTCTAAAACAAATGCTTCCGAGGAATACAGTGTTTTCCCGGGTCGTAAGTCCCAACGAGGTGTGCGATGTGATATTATAAACGAATCTGTAATTAGTGAATCTGAACAGGGAATGGTATAAAAGTGTGTGTGTGTGTTAAACTAAGGTTTTACAACTTAAAATAACTAGTAAAACGATTACGTAAAACCTAGGTATCTAAAACGTATAAACGTACACCAATTTAAAATCAGACGCGATTGCGTACTGAGAAAAAGGTGAGTTTTAAGAAAAATAAACTACAAGGGTTAAAAATGAAAATTCTATAAACTTAAACTTAAAATAATATTAAACTAAAAATAAAACTATTTTTAAGATTATTTTATTAATTATTATTAATTATTTAATTAATAACTATTTAACTATTTAATGAGAAAATTATAAATACTACAAATTAAACTAAAAACTTATAAAAATATTTTGTAAACCTAAAATAGAACTTGAAGAAAGTATAAAAAATAAAAATAAATGTTTTTGTCTTTTTATAGATTTTCTATTAATTAAAAACTATTTATATTATTTATACTAGTTAAACTATTTTAAATTACAAATAATACTAAAACAACTTAGAAAATTATGGAAAATTTTATATAACTAATTAACCATCATAGGAATCCTAAAAAATTATAAAAACTTTATTTTATGTATTTTTAAACTAGTTTACTATTTATTATTCTATTTATTATTTAATATCTAATTAAACTATTTAAATTATGAAAACTATTAAATGAACAGTAAAAATTCTAGAAAAATTACTAAAATTATATTATGACTTATAAAGGCTAGGAAAAATATAAAATATAGGTGTTCCTATGTAAAAACTAATTATGCTAATTAAAACTTATTTAATTATTAATTACTAAT
Source organism: Artemisia argyi (assembly GCA_030686995.1). Lineage (NCBI taxonomy): Eukaryota > Viridiplantae > Streptophyta > Magnoliopsida > Asterales > Asteraceae > Artemisia > Artemisia argyi. Next base: position 202,609,268 of record CM060709.1, on the reverse strand, counting down.
AAAACTATTTTTAAATCTAATAAATATCAAATGACAATATAAAAATCTAATAAAATTATTTAAAATACTTTAACCTATAAGGAAATTAATAAAAATTAAAAAATACAGATTACTTAATAAAAATATAAAAATGAAAATTAAAATTAAATTGAATTAAATAGAAACTATCACTTATTTTTATATTGTTTTTCTTGGATTTTTCTTTTACAAAACTATGTTATACATAAAAACAACTAACTTTAATAAAAAAAAATATTTTAGAACTTAATAATAAGCTAGTAATAAGCTATAATCCTAGACAGTTGACTTTAGTTGACTTTGATGAGAAATAAGCTCAAATGAGCTTATGTGGGACCCACCTTGGACTTTTCTGGTTCTAATAGGTTGTTTGAACTTGTCAAAGCTTAATTTAGCTAAATAAGCTCAGTAGATAAGCCAATAAGCTAAATAAGCTAATCCAAAAACCTAAAATCTACACAGACTGGGGACAAGGTTCAATGGCTAATCTAGGTGGGGTCCACTGGAGCACAGGTCAAACAAATGGTCAAATTAAGTTCTCTACTAGGAGGGGGTTGGGAAAATCTATTTAGATGGTGTGGGGCCCACTGGGTTGGTCACAAAACACCACCAAAGGTGGTGGTGGTGAACAAGTCTGCTGATGCAGGGGAGGTTATCCTCCCTGCAGGTATGTTTAGGGGTCTGTGGGGCCCAGTACAAAAATCTTAAAAATAGAATGGAAGTGTGAAATCAAAGTTGAGGTGGTGGACTTGAACTAGGAACAAGTTTTAGGATCTCAATCCAAACACATAAATCAAAACAATTCTTTGAAGTTTTACAAAAATCTGAGAGGTATGAATTTGACTTTTTGATAGAACTTACTAGTTTGACTTTCACCAACTTTGAGATTAATCTGCTTACTAAATATGATATATTATGCTATTTTAAAGTTAATTTAAGATAGGTAAACAACTTTTGAATTAAATTAAAGGATTGTGGATCCCAAATCCACAACAGATGGCAGTTTTGATGATCAAATGATCATCTTGACTTTTCTCTTAATAAGGTACTAGTTTTATGACTTTATAAACCTATATAAACCTAAACTAACATCCTACAATAACAAGCAACAATAATAGCAGACATGAATGTGGCATAAACAACTAATCCAAACACTCCTACTAAACTTGTTATTAAGATTTTGTGAAGCAAATGGTGAACATAAGCCACCACACTGATTTCTATTACTATATTATAACTATATAAGACTAAATGGACCTGAATCAAGCACAACACAAGCAGATAACACAAGTTTGTCAAAAATGAGTATTCCACTGTGTGATTTTTAGATTTTAAGTATAAGTGATATCTAATTAATAAGCTATCTATATTAAGCTATATATTATCTAAACAACAACACAAAAGCTTAAAAACACAGAAACCTAAGCAATTTAAGTACTTAACTAATAATATGTAAAATTGTTATGAAAAACTTACAAAGTGGAATTTAACTGAGATGATGGAACCAAGGAACAAAGATCACAACCTAGTATCCCCCATAGGATTCTAAACCATGTTTATCCAAATAACACCCTGCTCATTTCTTCTTCAATGATTTCTACAAATTCTTGATTATTTTCTATTTTATTGAATTTTCTTGTATTTTCTGCTTATATGAACTGAACAAACACTTGAGGTTATCTAAGACTTTTATGAGCTTTTTCAGAGCTTATTAAAGCTTATGAACTGACTTTACAACAACTAGTAACAACACATAACTATTTGAGATTTTGATCAAATTCTGAAAATGGCATTAACTGAGATACAATATGAAACTTGAAATTACTTGAAAATAAAGATTGCAATACATGAAATTTAACTGATACAAGCTGGTTTGATTTAAATTACAACTGAATTTAAAGATTAAACTACCTACGACCTAATTTAACTAAACCTAAACTAATATTTATTTTCTTCTGCCTCTTTTTCATTTTGTAGCCCTCTTCTGAGCTTGTGGGACCCACCAAGACCTTTCCCACCAATTGTGGACCATTGGATTGGTCTAATTCATCCAGGCCGTTTAAACATTTTCTTGGCGCCAAAGTCATAGGTGTCAGCTGTGGTTGCGTGGAGAGACTCTTAGGGGTTTAATTTAGTTTGGAAGGTTGTGGTGAGGTGGAGGATGAGGTGGTGAGAGTGGGGAGCAAGAAACCGGTGAGGTGGAGGGGGTGGTATTGGTAGCAGAGGTGGAGGGTGGTTTGGGAGGGAAAGGGAATACGGTTGTGGTTTTGTGGTTTTGTTGACCGGGTCAAAGCCAAAGGTGGACTGGATCAAGATTGGGCCAAAGAAGTGGGGATGGGCTTGGGAAAAGTTGGGTTTGGTTGTTTTATTTATTTAAAAGATAAGGTCCGGTTTGGTTTTTAGCTTAAATAAACACAAGGACCAATTGTGTAAATATTTGAAAGTTCAGGGGCCTGAAGTGACATCATTCCAAAATTATCCAGAGGGACCATTCTTGCCATGTTTGATAACCTAAGGACCAATGTTGCCAATTTCCAATATTCCATACCCCGGGGACCATTCTTGCCAAGTTTGTAAAGTTGAGGGACCATTTTGCATTTTTCTCAAACTTCTCACATAAGGATCAAACCTGCCAAGTTAGATAAACCAAGGACCATAAATGTAATTATTCTTCCATTTTAAATTTCCAAGGACTATTTATGTCAATTTTGAAAGTTCAGGGACCTGAGTTGTAATTTTGTAACTTTTAACTTTGAAGGATTAAGTTTGACAACTCATGAATCCCTAAGGACTTATTTTGACTTTTTAAATGATTTGAACATTCAGGGACTAGTTTTGCCAATTTATGAAACTTGAGGGACTGAAACTGCCAATTATGCAAACTTTGTACGTTTTTCATCTGTTTTTGCATATTTTGCATTTAAAACATATAAAACACATCTTTAAGATATTTAAAGTATTTTGATACATATTTGAGTGTTTTTGTATGTTTTGGCAGCTCAGATTAGTATAAAATGATGAGTATTTAGACACTCATCAATTACCAAGTCGACGGATTTGATAAACTTCGATGATTTATTTAAATAATATATTGGGTCAATATTAGACCCGTAGAACATTTTATTATTTCTTTCGTTATGACTACTTGGTTTGTGTTTGAGTCGACCTTCTACCCGCATGGATACCAAATGTCAAACTAATATGAGAATAATACGAGAAATAGATTTTTGGAAAGTAAAAAGGAATACGTTCGGGATTGGGAATATTTGATTTTGAGGAAATGATTCTGAAAAGAGTTTACATTATTAGGATGTGTCGAGTCCGTAGTTGCAGTCTTTTGAGTTGCGATACATCTTACTTCTACCGATTTTCTTGTACTGATATCTGGACTTGAGGTGAGTCATAGCCCCACTTTTACTCTTGAACTTTGTTTTCAATACTTGGGGTGAGAAACGTGCAAATTGTTTTATGTGGACTTTTATCGCTTTTTGTTTAAAACTTGCTATGCTTATAGAAGTAGGTAGGCTATAGCGCATGTCGTATCTTTACGAATGCATGAACATGTTGTATCCTTACGAATGTTGGGCATGTCGCATCCTTGCGAATTCATATTGATTTGATATGGTTTTGGACTATAGTGTGTGCACCTATAGATTTGGTTTAGTGATTCGAGGCCTAGTCTAGCTAGTAAGTGTTTTGCGTATATGTCCACTTGATTGAATTACGAATTTAAACCTATGATCTCACAAGCGAAAGCTGACTTTTAGCGCGTTTTCTCATGTAATTAAGTAATGACTTGGGATGCTTGGATTAGAGGCTTGGCTTGGAAATGAGGTTTAAGGATCTATTTTTCTCAAACTCTGATATGTATTTGTGGACCTACGTTTATTTATTTTGGGCCTTACTTTGGATAAATTTGGGATGAATGTAAACTTTAAAACCCCGTTTGGTTGTGTTTTACTTATGTTTACTTTATCTCGTTCTTTTATGACTTGTGTTGGATACCAATCCCCGTAGCACCCCGAAAGCTTGTTGTGTCTTCCGCTGTACCAAATTTTGGGGGTGTTACAGTTTGCATCGGAAATAAACAAAGTTTTGCATCGGAAATCAAAAGACATAGTCAAAAGGTTTTACGAATGATATGAAAGAAAGATGGTGAAAGATAGAAAATGTAGCCACGGATAGATAGCCTCCCAAAAGTCCTAGCCACTCCATTGCCCAAAAGTATGCTTCAATTAGCTAATTACCTGAGATAAAACATGCTTAAAAAGTTAACACAAAGGTTGAGTGCAATTCATAGGTTTAGTAAATAATAGTTGCGCACAAGATTTTAAGTCTGGAAGATATAAGCAACAAATGCAAATACCGGGTAAGCAATAGTAATTATACAACAATGTATAAATATAATGTGATATGCTAAGCTCATGACACACAAAATGTTAACCAGTACCAATATCATTGGCATAAGTCAACAATAACTGTGGAATTTCATAATATAATAAATTCCCCCAAAGCTAGGTACATGTCAGATACCTAGTGAAATCAAATATAGTACAACGCATGTGGACCGGACTTAGCCCTACATGGCGGGAGGGTCAATTCCTATAGGCCTATATCCCTATATTCGCACTCACTCGCAAGTGATTAATGGTTCATGATCCGAGGGACGTGCTTTTAGCAAGGTAAAGGCACTTAGCATATCAATCAGGAAAAGCATACCAATCACGAATAGCATACAAGTAATCAATTGTGATCATAAAAATCAGTATTAGCATGTATCTCCCCCAAGGGTTATAAACAATTTAATAGTAAAGGTGGGGCTATGAATCACATCTTAACAGCAGAGAAACGAGATATCACAAGCAATCAAATAATGCATCACAGCAAATGAACCTCAACATAACCTAATCAATTAAATGGCATAACTCAAAAATAATACTCGAAATTAATACTTGAATAAAAGGTTTTAGTTTCAATGGCGTTTGGAAGAAAATACGTTTAAGTTTCGTGTGGAAGACAAAAGAAATAGAAGTGAGAATAAGTCGGTGAATGCGAATGAATACTCAAGAAAGACGAGAGAAAAGAAGGAAAGAAGTATAAATAAATAATAAAAGAAGAAGAAATAAACAAATAAACAACATCAATAGATAGTTTCGGCTTTTCTCCGTTTTCCCAAAATAGATGTCATATTCAGTAAAACATATAAGTTTTGAAAAGATTTTATGATATATAAATGTTTTATGTTTATAAAAGATTTTACGAAATTTCGGCATGATCTACCTGTTTATTAAACATTTCCCGAGTTAAACGACTCTTTGAATAATTTATTTATCGTCACATGTCACAAGTTTTAATATATAATTGAACATATTATTCGCGTATATATTAGTTGTTTAGTTTTATCGAACATTTTGTATTGTTCGGGTCAAGATACGTTAAAGTCTTACGAATCTAACGTATCCTTTCATCTTGTGTACCAAAGCGTCCATAATGTCCAATCAACCAATATCGTAAATCCAATACGTCCAATCCTTGTCAACAATATATAACATCACAATGCTCATATTCAAGTCAAATATATATCAGTGCCTCACGTGTTGCAAATATATAACCAATCCGCTATAATATTATTATCGTTATCCCACTTTATTTAAATAAATAGCCGAAACCCGTATCATTAACACAAATAAATAAATAAACAAACAAATAAATAAATAAACCTCGCCGTGACTCCCGTGAGTCGCGGCTTGATCCTAACCAAGCCATCGAGGCTTTTCGGCCTCGTTAACTCAATCCGAAACACAACACAACCACAACCAATTCCATAACTTTAACAAAAAACAAATCCTCATCCGAATCTTACTCCATTCGATCCATAAACAAATCCAAACACAATCAAAACCAATCCAACCTCACAAATTCTATCTAAAACCTAAACCTATATATATCCGAGCCTCGTCGTGACTCGCCACGAGTCACGGCTCAACCCTACGTGGGTTGTTGACTCTTGGCCGAACCAAACAAACAAACCAAACGGAACCAAATTCATCTCCATGTCCACAAACAACCTCAACAATATCAAAACAACAAAAATAAATATCAAAAGATCAAACCCTCACTGAGTCAACCGAGTCAGTGGTAAGTCGCGGCCCAAAGCAAATCCACACGAGTTTTAACAACTTTTTAAATGGTTTTTATTAAAAATAAATGATTATAAATTGGATTTATTAAAATTTATAATTTAGGGTTTTGAAATAAATTGTTAAAAATAAAAACGGGGGCGCGTGAGGTTGGGTTTTACCGTCGAAAAACACTCGGAGGGTGGTGGTGGAGTCTCGGTGGTGGTGGCAGTGGGTGAGGTGACACGTGGGTGATGTTGTGGTGGGAGCCGAGGGCTCAAACTTTCCGAAAATAACAAGGAGAAACCGATCTATCGAATCGGCTAAGAAAAAGTATCGCCAGAAAATTTTCCGGCGACGGTGGTGGTTGCCGAAAACAGGGTATCGCCGGCGAGGGTAGAGAGAGAGAAGAGTGATGGAGTGTGTGTGTGTTATTTGTGTGAAAATGAAACTAAAATAAATAAAAGGGGTTTGTAGAAACTAGAAGGGGGGTTGAATAGTTTCACCGCTTCTTTTTAATTTTCTAAAGCGTTTCACCGTTTTAGGTCCGGTTAATTTACATTTGCAAACTTGTTGAATTTTACTAGTTATGTGATATCAAAATAATTACTAACATGCACAAATAAAACAAGTAAAGTAAAGAGTAAGGAAAGAACACAACCAAGAGACGTGGCAATTTATAGTGGTTCGGCACGAAGTTCACTCTCCGTCTTACTCTATTCCCCGAGTACCACACTCGAGAGTTATCAATCACTATATCAACACACTCCTTCAGGCGGAGCAATCCGTACACATGCTTTTAAGCATAATGTCGAGTTCTAATTGTAGCTAGAACCAATTTACTCCAAGGCCCACGTCGCCAAACGAACAAGCACTCTTGTCCAACTTGAATCTTTACCCGATCCAAGCCTTCACATAATTGACACAGTTGGTTCTTCACCCGAACCAAGCCTTCACACAATTGACACACTTAGTTCTTCACCCGAACTAAGCCTTCACACACTAGACTTACTTGGTTCTTCACTCGAACCAAGACTTCTGATATGTGTCTAAATACACATATATTTTATACTGTTTAAACCCACAAAACGACCTAGGAATATTCTATACTCCCCGTTTTTAAAAAGAATTTTGGTCCTGATTAGTTTGACCGTTATGGTTGACCATTCACAAGTGGTTGACTATTAATTATATGACTGATCAGGACCAATCAAAATTTGGCGCCGCTGCCGGGGAGGTGTGCTGCGTATAACGAATTTATGTTTTGTTGAAATATCTATCATTTGTATATATTCTATATATAATATCATATTTCATTTCAAAAAAACATATAAAACACAAAAATATTTTCTTTTCCTTTGTGTATATATATATAAAAGCTAAAAATACAAAAACATTTTCCCTTTCTGTTTATATTAAAAAATCAAACCTAAAAAAAATTCTTCTCGTTTTTTCTAAGTTTCCTTGATTCTAAAGGATTCTTAGATTCATCTTAGTGATGAATATTCATAATTCTGTGAGTGGACCCCACTCCAATTTCTCAACCAATCTGTGAGTGGCAATCCCACTCCATTTCCCCATGAACCAATTCAATTTGGGGTCGAGTCAAGCTAGCGACTCGGTTATCAAAAACAGTAGCTTCCTCATGAATAATTCAATTCGAGGTCGAGTCAAGCTAGCAACTCGGTAATCAAAAATAGTAGCTCAATATGGGTTTTCACCCATATTTCTGTCTTCTTTCCCCTTTCTACCACCTAAGTGTGGGAGAGATGCCCCACATGTTTTATATATCTTGAAAATGCAATGAAAAATTGTAAATACAAAAAAATAAAATAATTTTTGTGTTACCCCACTTAGCTTTAAATGTTATCTTTTTACGTTCAAGGATTCGGCATAATAGCGGGGACTTTTGAATATTGATGACAATATTCATTTCTAAGTGTGGTGGGGGGGGGGGGGGGGGAATTCTGGCGAATTTGATCAATTATGTACCCTTTTATGCCCTTTTTTCCCAAAATGGCCAAAATTTAAAAATTTTTCATTTGGTGTTAGTACTTTGCACTAACACAACAAATGGTTATCAATGCACCATGTCTAATCCACAAAAGGACTGGCTAATCCAGGAGCAAACGGCTCTTGGTAAAGATATCTCAAATCCATTTATTGCTTACAATTTGCCCCAAATTGTATGGTATCTCAACTCGCCATATCCTAAAAAGTGAAAGAGTTGGCTAGCCCGCAACGTTATGGCTTGTGGTAAAGGCAGTAGAAAACCATAATTGGTAATCAGCTCACCAAGATGATTAATGCATCAAGAGTTGGCTAGTCCAGAAGCAAACGGCTTTTGGTAAAGACAAATCAAAACCGTTGACAGCTGGTGGTTTGCTCAAAATCACATGGTTATCAGGTGGACCATAATTCTTACTTGAACTGAAACATTTGGCTACTCCAGAAGTAATGGCTTTTGGTAAAGATATGAAATCCATTAATTTTTCATAAAAGATTGCTAGGGACTAGCAATAGTTTAGTGTGGGGGATTTGATATGTGTCTAAATACGCATATATTTTATACTATTTAAACCCACAAAACGACCTGGGAATATTATATACTCCCCGTTTTTAAAAAGCATTTTGGTCCTGATTAGTTTGACCGTTATGGTTGACCATTCACAAGTGGTTGGCTATTAATTATATGACTGATCAGGACCAATCAACTTCACACAAGACTCACTTGGATCATCACCCAATCCAAGTCTTTACACAATGACTCGAGTAAGTCCTAACCTACACACTAGGACATCACTCTCATCACATCAAATACATGAACTAATCTAGTTGCAAGACTTCTTAGATCTACATTACCATCCAAGTTCACACAAATATCCCCATCTTCAACTCACACACAAGTCGGAAAACAATGACATTATTTACAGAACCTATCACCGTAACACTTGTTACGTTTGTGTGTGGACGCCTATAACATCTTGAGTCTTCATCTATGTCAAGAGTTCTTCTCTTGCACGTGACGGAAGAGGAAATCACTTATAAACATATATCGACATGTTATAGTGATCAAAGATAAAATGAACATAGACCAGAAATTTTTTGTGTGTATGGAAGATTATTTTCTGAAAGAGAACAGTTCGGTATTTATAAACGTTGCAAAAGGAGTAGACAGTCCTTTAAATGGGCGACGGTCCTTTATCACTAAGGGACCGTCCTGACAAACGCTCCCATTTTTGTCCAGACATGGTAAAAACTTATCTGGTGCTGGCTGAACTAATTTGGGGGGAAAACTAGCTGTTATAAGGCTTGAATTTGAATTTATTTTCTTAATAAAACATTTCTTTAAAAACACAAAAATACTTTTGTGTAAATGTTTTGCCAAACTTAAAAATGTAAGTTTAGGAGAAAATAAACCTCTTTGACCACTTAACTAATGACGGTATAATGTTTGTTCATACCTGAAGTGATGTTGTAGCAGCTACGTAGAAGAAACGAGCTTCCTTGATTAAAAACTTAAAAACCGTAACTTTACGTAACATTTCTTTATATTTTGTGATTATCAAAACACAAGAAGACCGAATAATGCGAATAACGTTTTTGACATTATTTGTATTAACAGGGTTTTTATATTTAGAGGGAGGAACCAAAGTGAAACATTAAAATGTGAGGGTTGATAATAAAAATAGAGGCGGAGGTCTAAAACTGCCAAATTGGCTAAACTTTTGCAATAAACACCGTGGGACCCATTCGACATACCAAACAGACTGGAAAAATTATGAAACTTACGCCATTATTCGCGAAATAATTTTTCCAACGAAAATGAGTATAAACTTGCAATACTTTCAAGAATTTAATATATTTCAATATATTTGGCAAATGCGATACATTTCGAGTTTTCTAGGTTGTGCTGGCTCTATCAAGGGATAAAGTTCTCGTTTCTTAATATATCTCACTTTTCTCAAGCCCAATTATCATGCAAGAAAAAGTTTAAGTTCTCAGGTAACGTAAAATAAAATATTTGGCTAGTATATAGGTTTAGAAAAAGTACCGGGTGTTATAAGTGTATTCATTAGAATTTCATACTTTTTTCTTCGGTTGTTTCGTGAAGATTACAACATTTTCCTTTTGTATGTATTAGGAATAGCTATCTATTTTGCCCATTATCATTATTATTCCATATAACAAACTATATTGATCGGATCCACAGTTTCATATAATAGATGTTTGCAAAATAGTATTCGAAGTTTCTTCATATAGCCAAACAATAGTTGCAATTTCACAAAATAGATCAGAACAATAAAAAGAATTTAGGCCAACCCGATCACACACATGGCAAGTATCACTTCTTTCCATCCATTCTAGAATGCACGATAAGTGAAAATGATGTTCACATTTGGTGATTATTTTCGGATTTTCTTCATCATACTCTACACAATAAGGAAGGTTTTAGTGCTTCCATCATCTCAAACAACAAAACTAATCTATACTACATATAAATTAAAAACAGTCAAAGTTAACAAGTTGAAATGTTGAAATGTTGAAATTAGTCAAATGAGATAAATGTATACATATAAGGCTGAAACTATCTATGGCAACACAACTGTACATTAGCACATTTACAACAAATAAAAGCACACACACAATCACTCCCATCTCTTCCATCTCCAAAGCTCCCACCACTGGATCTCAACCTGATCTCACCCCATTGTTGTCGCCGCCGTAGAACAGGACCAAACAAAACACTAGATGAACCACGGTAGAACATGACCAACATGCTCACCACCGCCGGACCTCATCTACCATAAGTTTTGAGGTAATTTTTTTTTTCATTTTTTGATAAATCTATGACTTTTATCAGTTTTTAAAGATCTTTTTTACAGATCTATTGATTTTATTTGTAGATCTGAATTTTTATAACATTTTTGGTACTTTTGTTACAGCCGCCACTATAGCCGTCGCCTAAAAAAGCTGTTATAGCAGTTTTCTCGTCGAAAAAAAGTGTTGCCACCGATGGTGTTGTCGGAAATTGCTGCTACCTGTTCTGTTGCCGGAATATGTTGGGTTTTCAAGTTTTTTTTTTTTTTTTTTTTTTTTTTGCTCTTTTAAAGTTTTGTAGGTTTTTTAAGTTTTAGAACTTTTTTTCTCTTTTGTTTAAGTTTTTGTAAGATCTATATTTTGTGACCACTTCTATAGTTGTTTTCAGTCATTGTTGCCATAATCTTTCACGTAGCTGCCGCAACTGTCATTGATGATGCCATCGGGAACTGCTGTTGTTGCGGAAATTCTATAATTTCTTTTTTAAGTTTGCTTATAAATTCTGTTATAATGTTTATGTGAAGATTAGTGTATATATTGTTGCGTATATTCGATGGTAAATTTATATCATTTTTTAATTGTGACTATTTGGGCTTTTTTCCGATCTCTCGAGACCTATGCCTTTTAATACGGGATCCTTTGATTTGAAAGATATTGGAAACTTTATTTTTGATTTGCAATAATATTGAAAAAAAATATATTATTTTAGATACTAAGTTTTAAAAAATATATTGGTACAACTAAAGGTGCTGGTTCAAGTTGATTTTAAAGTAAAACAAGATCATATTTTTTATTTCTTGTTTTTTTAGTTCATTCTCTTTTGGATATTATCTTCATCTGTTTTTTAACATAATGCATCGACAAATAGAGGACGGTTCATCAATGACTTGTGTCACATTAATATTTGATATTAGAATTATTGATATTATTTTTAAAATATTACTGTAGTTCTTTTATACTTAAAAAAATGTATTTACTTGACATTTTGTTGTACAATTTTCACATTACTTTTTAACTAAATTTCGGTATTGTAATATACATAAACTATGGGTGTTTTTCGATTGACCTACACTAACATCGTTGAATCAGATACCTGCTTGGCTATTGCTATAACTGTTATATCCAATAAACATGTTCCGGAGGTCGAGGTTGATCGAAATACAACATGGTTCTAGAGAGAGAAAGTAGAGAGAGAAAGGTGGAGAAAATAGTTTATATTAAAAGAGAATAAATGAAACAATACACACACTTTCCCACACCCCTCATGGAGAGTCATGAGGGGTATTTATAGGCTCATTACATCACATGTTTGCCTATATTACAATAATAGTCCCTAAAGTACTATTTGTATGATATCTAGTCCATTTCTTTATGTGTGACGTTATCTTTTATAAAATAGCAAGGCTAACAATCTCCCTCCAAGATATCGTCACACATGAATGGATACAATGAGACCTATAAACACATAAACACGTAAATTACTGTTGGGAATAGACTTTATTATTTCAAGTGTCGGTCATTGAGTTTTGGTATAGGTTGCATTACTTACTTATAACATTAGTTATTTTATGTATTTTGTAAGTTTTATGCTTGGTTTATAGGTTTGGATAAAGTCTAAGGGCTAAGTATGTCATATTGTCTAAGTTTAGAGAAGCCCTAATCCTTACCTATAAATACCTATGTATAACCTCATTTTGAGGTTGGTTGGTTCACTAGTAAGGTTATTTGTCTCTTATTTTCATTAGGTGTTCCTTCCACTCTCTCTCTCTACTTACTTTCTCTCTCTAGAATTCTTAAGTGATTATGTTGTAGAAATGGTGACCTAACAAGTGGTATCATTCGCCAAGGGATAATATAGGTTGATTTAGGTTTGATTTGGTAGAAAAACTAGGTTTTAAAGTGATTTTCTTAAAAAACTGGTACTGTTCATCGAGTTATTTTCGAGTTAGGGGTTCACTTAATACTATCAAGTTAGGTGTCTTAAAACTTATCGAGTTAGGTGTTTTAAAACTATCGAGTTAGGTGTTTCAATACTATCGAGTTAGGGGTAATTGGTTTCTTTTTTCGAGTTAAGTGTTTCAACATTATCGAGTTAAGTGTTATCTATCGAGTTTGGAGTTTGGAGTTTGGATTTTGGCGAGTTAGCCTTGTTTACCTAATCGTCTATCGAGTTAGGATCAGTGTGACAACCTTCTAAGGGGAGACTCTGCCCAAACTTCATTAACTTATCGAGTTTGGAACATAATCTGGACTTATCGAGTTAGCACCATACCCAACTTATCGAGTTAGAAACCCAAACAACTTATCGAGTTAGAAACCCAAAGAACATATCGAGTTAGAAACCTACAGAACCTATCGAGTTAGGAACCCTACCTAACTTATCAAGTTTGAAGACAAATTGGTATACCGAGTTTGATATCCAGATTCTCAAATCTAATTACAACCTTTATTTATCTTTAACGATCTAAGTTTACCATAATCACGAAAGATGTCTCAACCACCCAATCATTACTTTCCTCATTCTTCGCAACATCATCCGCAGTATCAACAATCGTATCAACAACCGTTTCAACAACCGCAACAACCGTATCAACAACCTTTACAATCACACGTTCAACAACAACCGTTTAATCCACTACATCATTAACTCATGATGCAACAACATCAAATCATTCCTCAACAACAACCATATCAAATGTCTCAACAAAACACTCAGTTTTCCTCCAAACAACCTCACTGGTTTGACCGAATGTGTGAAGTTATTACAACCCAACAATCCCGACATGAGGCAAGATCACTTGAAACACCTCCAATGCTAACACGTGGAAACTATGTTCAATGGTCAAGTCGATTCTTACGATTTCTTGAACTTAAGAAACCTCATGGGAAATTCTTGAAATAAGTGATACTTGAAGGACCATTTGAGTGGCCAACAAGATTTGAAATTGGTGATCCAACTGCTGATCCTCCACGTCCTCCTGGTGATCGACCTCTTCCAGAATCTCAACTCACAGAAGAACAGAAATTACATCGTGAAGCTGATGAATATGCAATGGCTTATATACTTCAAGGAATACCAAATCCTATTTATCGAAGTGTCGATGCTCAGAAAACAGCCAAAGCTATGTGGGAACATGTTCATCTCCTTATGGAAGGAACTCAATTGAACAAAGATGATATGGAATCCAAACTCTACATGGAATACACTGACATCACAATTGAACCAGGAGAGTCACTCGAATCCTACTATCATCGTTTCACAAATGTGGTCAATGATCTAGAACGTCACAAAATCACAGTACCAAGGATTGCAGTCAACTCCAAATTCGTTGGTAGTCTTGGCCCGGATTGGCATAAATATGTGACATTTGTTCGTCAAACCAAAAATCTTCATGATGCTCCATATGGTTTGTTGTATGATTTTCTGAAACACCATGAACCTGAAGTTGAAAAAGATCGAGCTCTACGAGGAGGATACACACCAACACCAACACCAAATTCTTTGGCTCTCGTAGCTCAATCTCCTTATGCTCCACCACCAATGTCAAATCATGCATATGTTCAAGAGCAGAACTACTTCAGTTATCCACAGTCTTCTACCTCGAACCAAATGGTCCCTTATGATTCATCTCCACAGCATGCTTCTACTCAACTTGTTCCATTAAACAACAATGATGCAGTGTACTACTCAAACTCCAATGACGATGACGATGATGACTTTAACACGTTGAATCAAGGACTTGCTCTTATTGCTCGTGCTTTCAGCAAATTCTCCAACAAGACAAACAACCGTCAACGTTCATCTTCTAACACAAGGAATCAAGCTGTTGTCAATGATGGAAGAGTGGAAATTCAGAATCGTAGCTATGGTCGATCTGGTTCAGGAAGTTCTTCAGGAAACTTTGGGAATGGTCAGAGGTTTAGTAACAATGCGGGGTTTAGGAACAACTTAGGATCTTCTCAGCAAAGGTCGGAACCAGTTGCAACAAGGAACTCCAACTCAGGGAATGCAGTATGGTGCTACAATTGTAATGAACAAGGTCATATAGCGACTGCATGTCCTAAACCAAGAACTCGGGGTAGTAAGTTTCACAAGCAGGCATTACTCATGGCTCTTCAAGATGAAAAAGATGGACATTTCCCTGAACAGGACAACAACTTCATGGCAAATGTGAACAATGACGATGACATGGAAGATCTAGAAGCCAATGCAGCTGTGATGCTTATGGCCAACATGCAGGAACTCAAGCTTAATGATTCAGGTCCAGTGTATGACACTGACGGCTTGTCTCAGGTACATGACCTCAATACATGCTTTATAAATGATATAGTCTCACCTTCTGCTTATGAATCAGATATGGTGCAAGTTGTTCCATCTAAATCATCTTCATCTTCTCAAATAGATGAACAAATAAGCACAGTTGTCATATTTGATGATGACACAGTTGTTTCATTTGATGATCCTATTGAGAATGATAAACATGATCATTTAGAACAACATGAACCATCATTTGATCCAGACCCTGAACTAATATTGTTATCTAAACAACTGGATGCTCAAAAAATGCAAATCATAAAATGCAACGAGAAAAACAAAGCTTTAAAAGAACTAAATGCGTCACTTACAAGAGATATTGAGTGTTATAAAATTCAGCTTTCAAATCAGGAAGACAAGATTAAACATACAAAAAGTTTTGAAAAAGCTTTTCAAGATTCTTACAACAAAGAACAAGATAAGATTTAATTGAGTCAAACGGAAAGTTGATTTCGAAACTCGAAAATGAAAAGTGTGAATTGAAAATGCAAGTTGAACGTCTTCAAACAGTACTTTCAAAAACTGAAACAGAATTGTCAAGTTGTAAAAAGGAGTTTTGTGAACATAAAATACGAAAAAGGAAGTATATAAACGACTTACTTGGTGAGATTGTTGATCTTGAAAAACAACTCAAAGAATTTTGCAACATTGTTTACAAACATGGGAACTCTGTCACAACAATACAGAAATTTTCTTCAAAACCGAGACCCGATAAAGGATTTGCACTTTGCGATTTTAAATGAATGTTTCTTCACAAAGCATTCAAAGAAAATCCTAAGATTTACAGTATGGACCACATGCTTGATAATACGATTGTGCGTGCTGTTGTTTTTGATACTGAGGAAGAGGAAGAACTTGAAGAAGAGAGTCGATCAAAAAAGAGTTATGTTCAATACTGGACACCATATGACTATTCAAAAGCTCCACCTCTTTCTAAATATTTTGTGACTCAAAAGGAATTACCTGAGAAATCATGGTTTGTCAAAGAGTCATATGTTTCATCCTCTAATGCGGCCCCTGTCCAAACTGTAGCACAAGTAAATGGTCCTTTACCATCATCCGGTGAACTTACACCATTACCAAAAACCTGTTGTGTCTTAAATTATTTCAAAACTTTTATGGAAGACATCAAAATTTTGGAGGAAACAATTGCACGCAATTCTGAAATAAAAGTTGAAACTTTTCAATCCGCTTACGAGCGAGAAAAGAGAGATATTTTTCAAAAACAAATGCTGCCAATTGTCAAACACCTCCGTCTCTGTGCTACACGTTGGGATCAGGAACTTCAAAACGAGATCAAAAACATGATAAACGTTTTCAACGCAACTGAAAATGACATTTTGGTTCAAAAGCAAAGAAATAGAGTTTTAAAAAATGATGCTGATCGACTCTTGGAACAAGTTCTCAGTGCTGATATTTTGTCTATTATCATGAATGATCTCTATAAATCTGGTACTTCTATGCTTGTGGATAATAACTTGTTGCGCGTGGATTTAGAGACACTTAAATATCAGAATGAAAAGCTGAGAATAAAGAATGATGATGTGACAAAACAGTTTTCAAAAGAAATTTGTCAACTCAAACAAAGGCTTGAATGGTGTCAAGCTCAAAGTCTTAAAAAGGAATTGAAACTTCAAAGTCAAAATGTTTCAAACTCTTGTCAGCTTTGCAAAAACAATGAGTCTTTGAAAAATCTCTGTCTCAAATATGAGAAAGAAATTGCGGATTTAAAAATTGAAAATTCCGAATGGCAACAAAACCGCGATGACATTAATTACTGCAATGTGAAACTTGAGTCTGAAATTCAGGATAAGAATCACATCATCATCGATTTGAAAGAGAAAATTAAGCTACTTCAAAAAGGTAAGATGGTTGACACCACGGTGATAGCACCAGGAATGTATAAATTAGACAAAACTGATAAAGGAAAGGTTGTTCAAAATACTAATGCTGATAACTCTACTTCTACAGGACTAGTCTCCCCTAATAGCGTTAGCAGACTCAAGCGAAAAAGTAAAAAGACGAATAGGCTCTAGCAACGTAAGAGAGGATCACTAGAAGCTCAAGGAGTAGAAGATCAACTTAGGAATTTGAATAAAACTCATGTTGCATCAGATTTAGATTCTAATCTGGCAAATTCTAATCAAAATCTAAATGTAACAAATGATGAACCTTTGAATGTTTTGAATATTAATGCATCTTGTGTGTTTTGTCGTAAAAGCATATCATCTGGTGAACATACTAAGTGTATAGCTAATTCTCTTCTTAATCGTCATAAGAAACGTAGGACACGCATTCCTTTTAGGCCCACTACAGCCTCTAAGTCTATTTTAGGAAAGCCGCCCTCTACGGTTTCTAATGAAGTAGAAGTTACCCCCATAAGTGCCGAGAACAAATCTAGGACTCAGCCAACCACTAGTGAATTCACCATTAAGAAAGCACGAACTAGTTGGAATTGGCAACGTTGGTTACAACAAAAACCAGAATTTAAATGGATTCCTAAATTGTTGAATACATGTGCTTCTAACCAACAGGAACCCGCACTTTCAATGGGTTCCACCCTTACTTCTGTTCCATCCGTGTCTTCTTCTTGTGATGCAGGTGGTACAGATTGTTCTCTGGATTGTTGATAGCGGATGCACCCGACATATGACAGGCAATCTCAAACTGTTACAAAACTTTGTCTCAAAGTTCATTGGTACTGTCAGATTCGGGAATGATCATTACGCTTTAATCATGGGATATGGTGACTATGTCAGTGGGAACATTGAAATAAGTCGTGTTTATTATGTGGAAGGCCTTGGACACAACCTTTTCTCTGTTGGTCAATTCTGTGATGGGGATCTAGAAGTTGCATTTCGTGAGAAAACTTGCTTTGTTCGTGACTTACAAGGAAACGATCTAATGTCAGGCTCACGTGGCTCCAATCTCTATACAATATAAATGTCAGATATGATTGCAACATCTCCGATATGTCTTCTCTCCAAAGCGGAATCGACTAAATCCTGGTTATGGCACAAACGTCTTTCGCACTTGAATTTCAAAACTATGACTGACCTTGCTCGGTTCAAACTTGTTGATGGATTTCCAAGATTCCGTTTTACCAAAGATCACTTATGTCCAGCCTGTGAACAAGGTAAAAGTACTCGGGCTCATTTTCCTTCAAAACCTGAGCACAGTACGAATCATGTCTTACAATTGCTACATATGGATTTGTGTGGACCGATGCGTGTTCAAAGTATCAACGGTAAACGCTACATACTTGTAATTGTGGATGACTTCTCCAGATGGACTTGGGTTTATTTCTTACGAAGTAAAGATCAGGCTCCTTCAATGATCATCACCTTTCTCACTAAAATTCAAGTTCAGCTACGCAATACGGTACGAATAGTCAGAACTGACAATGGAACTGAATTTAAGAATCAGACACTTCGGTCATATTTTGAGAAAGTGGGAATTGAACATCAAACATCTATTCCTAGAAGCCCAGAACAGAATGGAGTTGTTGAAAGACGCAACAGGACGTTAGTGGAAGCTGCTAGAACTATGTTGATTAATGCTCAATTACCTGATTACTTATGGGCAGAAGCTGTTTCAACTGCATGTTATACCCAAAACCGTTGCATGATCACAAAACGCCATCGCAAAACACCTTATCAAATTGTTCACAAAAGGAAACCAAACATCGATTACTTTCATGTATTTGGAGCACTTTGTTATCCGAAAAATGATCGTGATGATTTAGGGAAACTTAAAGCAAAGGCTGACATCGGCGTGTTCGTTGGATACTGTGAAAATTCCAAAGGTTTTCGGATATGGAATCGTCGTACAAGAGAAATTCAAGAAACCATTCACGCTAGTTTTGATGAACTCACACAAATGGCTTCTGAGCAACACAGCTTAGGACCCGAATTCAACCGTCTTCACTCTCCGGAATCTTCGGCTGAACCATTGCCACTCAACCGCAAAGAATTGGAAACCTTGTTTTCTCCACTATTTGATGATACAATTGAATACCGTTCTACTGAGGTCTCACCTAATTCCGCTGCTCAACCTGAAAACATTCCAGTACCAGACTCACCTCAACAAACTACTACAACTGTTGAGAGAAACGGTCCTCCAATTGCATCACCATCTACAGCAGAACAAACTGTTTCTAACTCCCGCCATTCAGCTGAAGATCCAACACCACAATCAGTTCCACAACCCGCAGAGCATGATCCTGATGCGTTCTTCAACCCATTTGCACCGGCTCCTCCATTTCCTGATATAGCTGAATCATCTACACGCAATTTGGATCCTGCTAACATGCGAGATACTTATCAACTACACCCTTCAACACACAAATGGACTCGAGACCATCCACTAGTTCATATTATTGGTCATCCAGATGCACCTGTAATGACAAGACAACGACTTCACACTAATGGAGAAACTTGTATCTATGCACTTACAGTTTGTCAAGAGGAACCAAAGAACATTAAAGAAGCAATGACTTATGACAACTGGATTGAATCTATGCAAGAGGAATTTCAGCAGTTCATCCGATTGGAAGTCTGGGAATTAGTTGAAAGACCTGACGGAGTCTTTGTCATTGGGCTAAAATGGATTTGGAAAAATAAGCTAGATGCAGAAGGAACTGTCATACGTAACAAATCACGCATGGTAGCGAAAGGATACTCCCAACTAGAAGGACTTGACTTTGCTAAATCCTTTGCTCCAGTGGCTAGACATGAAGCTGTTCGGATCTTTTTGGCCTATGCGGCACACAGGAACATGGTTGTTTTCCAAATGGATGTTAAAACAGCATTTCTCAATGGAGACCTCCGTGAAGAAGTGTATGTAAGCCAACCAGAAGGCTTCATTGATCCTGAGCGTCCTAATCACGTTTACCGACTCAAAAAGGCACTCTACGGACTCAAACAAGCCCCACGGGCGTGGTATGACAAACTTTCTACTTTCTTGCTGACCAATAAATTTTCTAAAGGATCGGTGGACCCAACATTTTTTACAAAAACCTACGGGGAGGACTTACTCGTTGTTCAAATATATGTCGATGACATTATTTTTGCTTCAACGAAAAGAAGTTACTCTAATGATTTTGCAGAACTAATGAAAGATAATTTTGAAATGTCCATGATGGGTGAACTTTCATTCTTTCTAGGACTACAAGTTCATCAATCACCCCGTGGAATTTTTATAAATCAGTCCAAATATGCTCTTGAAATTTTAAAGAAACATGGGATGATGAGTTGTGATACCTACAATACACCGATGGGCTATACCACAAAACTAGACGCTGACTTACATGGGACACCTGTTGACCCTACCAAATACCGAAGTATGATTGGGTCCCTCATGTATCTCACGGCTAGTAGACCTGATATAGTATTTGCTGTCTATATGTGCTCTCGCTATCAGTCCAAACCAACTGAAAAACACCTCAGTGAGGTCAAAAGAATCCTTCGATACATAAAGGGAACCATTAACTTGGGAATCTGGTATTCGAAGGATTCTGGTTTTGAACTAATTGCTTTTTCAGATGCTGACCATGCAGGATGCTTAGACACACGCAAAAGTACATCTGGTGGATTACAATTTCTCGGAGATAAACTTGTGTCATGGCAATCAAAGAAGCAGGACTGCACATCACTGTCGTCAACAGAATCTGAATATGTAGCTATGTCTGCTTGTTGTGCTCAAGTCATATGGATGAGATCACAACTTAAGGATTATGGCTACCTATTCAACAAGATTCCAATCTACTGTGATTCCAAAAGTGCCATTGCTATCTCCTGCAACACAGTCCATCATTGCAAATCGAAACACATCGATCTCCGATATCACTTCATCAAAGAGCACGTTGAAAAGGGTACCGTTGAACTTTATTTTGTTGGGACTGAGTACCAATTGGCGGACTTACTTACCAAATCTTTAGCACCATCAAGGTTTGCGAGTTTAGTTCACCAAATTGGTATGCGATGTTTGACTCCAGATGATCTGGAAAAGTTTTTAAAACACAATTGATAGTCAAACATCAAACTATCTCTATAAATATTTTTTTTTCAAAAAAAAAAAAAAAAAAAAGAAAAAAAAATCTTTGTTCAAGATGTCATTTACAAACGTTTTTCTAAAAACAAAAGGCATATCTTGAGGGGGAGACAGAAATTTTTTTAACCTCTTTATCTTTCTTTATTCTAAATTTTCCTCCATCACTATTTTTTTCTCATTCTCGACACCTCTTGAACCATTGCTTGTTAAACTTTTCCGAATTAATTCTTACGGTTGGTTCAAGAGGGTGCCACATCCATAACTCTCATAATATTTTTCTCACTATCTCTTTAATAACCAAGTCATTATAACTCAAGGGACTCAAAGTGTATTATCTGTTAAGTTTAGTTTGGTAATACAATTTGAGGGACCAAATGTGTCATAGTCTCAAAGTCTTTAGTATATCCATTCTTGTTTTTGTTAAAATCTGCTCATTTGTTTTCTCATTCAAAACACCAAACGCGCCCCATTAAAATTTTTCCACAAGATCAATATTTTTCAAGATTATAGATTCTCTGTGATTGTGAATTTAATGCATATCATTCTTTTGCTCATTACACTTGCTTGAATGGTTGGCATTGTTCTAATCGACTATTCTAGGGTTTATGTGAATTTCGATTTGGGTGTTTATTGTATGAAGTGATGTAGGCTAATTAAGTGATATGACCAATTGCGGCATGACCCTTAGGGCCTATTTCCACCTTTACCTTGATTGTAGTTGCCACGATTGTGCGACTATTAGGTGATTTAGGTTTCATAAGCTCGTTTCTCTTTGAAACTACTGGGATATGTGCTTATTTGATTAAATTGGTTGTTTTGAATGTTGTTTTTCTTGATTATGGGATGTGCTTATTAGGTTAAAAAGTCTACATCTTTGTTAGGTTGTATTATAAACTGCTTGTTGTGTTTTTTAATATGCCTATCGAGTTAAGATACCTTAGAATTATCGAGTTTGGGGTATATCTGTGTCCATCGAGTTTGAAATGACTTGTGATGATATCGAGTTTGAGACATAAGGCTATCGAGTTTTAAATAGTTTGTAAGTTATCGAGTTTGATATGTTTATCGAGTTTGACAACTCATGTGCTTATCGAGTTTGAAAACTCATAGGGTTATCGAGTTTGACAACTCATATGGTTATCGAGTTTGGTGTAATATTAAAGGCTATCGAGTTAGACAACTCACATGCTTATCGAGTTAGACAAATCACATGCTTATCGAGTTAGACAACTCACATGATTATCGAGTTAGACAACTCACATGCTTATCGAGTTTTAAGACTCATGTGCTTATCGAGTTTAAGACTCGTATGTTTATCGAGTTTGAGACTCTTGGGCTTATCGAGTTTGAGACTCTTGGGCTTATCGAGTTTGAAATTTATATGCTTATCTAGTTTGAATGTTACATGCTTATCGAGTTTGAAACTTATGTGTGTTTATCAAGTTTAGAACCAAAATTGTTTATCGAGTTTAGAACCATAATTGTTTTCGAGTTTGGAACAATAATGGTTTCAAAGTTTATCAAGTTAAGTCCAAATCTTTTTCCAAGTTAATTCAAAACTGTTTTTCGAGTTGAGTCATTAATTTCTTACTTATTTCACTCCGAGACAGGAGTTTCGAAATGGAACCATCACGTATGGGTTCTAGTTTTTCCATTTTATGAAAAGAAATGCTGCCGAAATTTTCTAAAATTTGTCATGCCATGGATTTTTTTTTAATGAAAAAATGATTGTGTTTCATGTTTTTTTAAGGATTGTGATTGATTCTTATGAGGATTGTATGTGTCTCTTGGTTTGAATTATCATGAGTTGTATGTGTGATGTTGATTCTATCTTAGGCGATTGTTCTTCGGACATTATTCTTTTGTCTAACGCTAACGAGCTAATCACCACATGGCTTTTGTTGGTTTATGAATCATTTCAGGTCTCGATATGGCAAAGAAATCAACTCCTAGACACGAATTGATTCAAGGAGATGAAAGAGTAATCACTATTACAAACCATAGGATAGATCTTGACTCAATCACATGTCATGATACTTGTGCAATCATTCTGGAACTACTTAAGAGAAACTTCATTTACAACCTCCTCACCATCACCACTGAAGTACCTGAAGTCTACTTAACACAGTTTTGGGAGACTGTTGAAATCAGCAAAGATGAAAAGTCACTGGGGGTTCACCTTGATCACAAACTTGTTGTGTTTAATGTACAAACTCTCCGTACTGTTCTTGGTTTGCCGAATCTCAAGAAATTCTCTCATATGCCGTCATTATCAGATGTTATCAAACTTCTTCGGGAACTGCAGTATGATGAATCAGTAATCCAACTCAGAAACATATCCCACGTTGACAGGAAATACATTCCACAACCCTGGCTTACACTTTACTCAATTCTCGCCAACAGTTTAACGGGCAGAGAAACTGGACATGAACATCCTACTCTAGAAACGATGCAGATCTTCTGGGGGGTTGTCAAACAAGCTCAAATAGACTATGCTCAACTAATTTGGGTGGACATGGTTAATTACACAAGACAGTTTCTCAAATCGTCTACCTCAAGAATTCCATTCTACAGATTCACAAAGTGTCTCATTGCTCATTTCATGGAGATATACCCAGATATTGATCGTAGATCGGAAGACAAGAAACACACCCCTTCTGTGGATCATAAATACTCTAAAACCAGGATTCAGAAGACAAACACTGAAAAACAAGGAATGAGAATTCCCGATAATCTTATACCTGATGATGTTCGGGACACTGAGGCATACATTTTGTATGATGAAATGTAAACCTTTAACTCTCCCGACAAAGTTACAAACTCCACTGGGGTATTTGGGATCCCTTCTAGGTTCAAGTCTTGTTTTCACTATATCATTATAAACAGCTGAGGACATAATGTTGATTGGAGATTTAAAGTCAATGTAAGCATTGCTAATGTGCCTATATCCAATCATACATGGTATCTTAGCATTCTTAGGATCGCCTCTCTTGATCTTAGGTTCAATTATGGTGGAAGGAGATCGCGGGTTATCGATAAGATTATTATAATATGCAATCTCCTCCTTAGTGGGGTATAGATTAAAATAGTCATTGAGCTTCGGATCTATTTCCCCCTCTTCAAGTCCCTCAATAACATTCACAAAGTCATTAGGCCCTAGGTCCTCATTTGAATACAAGGCGGTCGCTAGGTCACTAAATGCATGTTTGAGCTCAACTTTGATCAAACTATTAAGCTCCCTAAGTTCCCTAATCTCACTCTCAATTTGTTCACGTAACAAAGCCACTTCTCTAGGGGAGAGGGGTGGATTCGCGTTTTCCATAATGGTCAACGGAATAGTTAATGGATTTGATTTACTAACAAAGGCACAAAGAAATGAGATAGACTAAAGAAACCTAAAAATAAAAATAAAATCTTACTAGAAAGGAATCTAGCAAGTAGACCTAATAAAAAGAAATTCTAACCTAGACAATAACTATTCCCCGGGCTGCGGCGCCAAAAACTTGATGCGTGGGAATCGCAATAGGCTTTACCTCTCGAGGGATCTCGAGAAGCTTACAACCCCCACCAGGCAGTGTACCTGATCGTTGTAGTATAGTATAGTGACAAGTACCAGGGGATTGATCGTTCAGCTTAGGAATAGTGTCACTAGGATTAGAAAGCCTAAATACCAGTTCTAAAGGTGAGGGATGATTATTTTTGTATTTTTATATTTTTATGAAAGCAATTAAAATCTCGGGTTTTGAAGGATTTGGGCGGAATTAGTTGCTAATCAACTAACCCAATACTAAGATGCAATCAAAATAAAATACTAAAAATGAAAATAAACTAATTTATACTAAAGTTGTGAGCAGTAATTGGAGAAATGTGTTTACTTAGATTTCACTACTCCCTAGACATCTTTTACACGTTAATTACTTGTTATAATTGCATGGATGACGGATCGTATTCCTTAATACCATTCATGGGGTGGCACACATAACTCCCCAATTCTATGAGCTCTTATCTCCTCCTACACCATGTCCAGCACAACTATAGGGATTGTAAACAGTGGCTCATGCATTAAATACAACCAATAAAGACCTAGTGCGCCTCGGTTCATGTTTCTTAAGACGTTCAAGCATGTTACCAAGTGGAGATCTGCCAGTTTTCTTAAGCCTAACATATAAATCATTCATCCAAGACAAGAATAAACAAGTAATCAACACATAATTAACATCTAGGTTTCATTAGATCTAAGCAAACACAAGATAGATCTAGCCTAGCATAATGGAATTGAGACAAGAACAAGATATAGACAACCAACACATAGACATATTGATTGAATTAAAGGAACACTTATCTCAATTACAATGCAAAGTATCAAGGGTTTGGAACCCTTGAAAAACCTGTAAAAGTTGCACCAAAATTGTACTTAGGGTTTCTCCCAAAACTTCTCTCTTAAATGTGTGAAAATTAGAAAACTATATATAGAAAAATAAGTCTGACGGCGTCAAGACAAAGCTTGTGACGCCGTCACCTCGCCGCCAAAACTATTCTCGGACTGCCTTGATCTACATTTGACGCCGTCAAGACTTATTCATTTCCAGGCCGTCATGACTTATTACTCTTGACGCCCTTCCTTCGTGACGCCGTCAAATCTGTACTGGGTCGTCATGGACTTCTGCTCTTGACGCCGTCACCTACTGTTCCCAGCATGGAAAATTAAGACTTTGGCGTTTTCTTCACTTTTATGCTCCGAAAACGTCCGAATTGCTTCCTTTTCCAGATTTCTCTCCCAAAGTACCTAAAATCACAAAAGGAACGATTTAGGGCAATATTTGATCAAATAAATTCGGATTCGGGCTTAAATGACCCCCTAAAAACGGATCATTTTTCGCCTCATCAGTTACTCGCCTAGTACTATAAAGAATCTAAAGACCTTGATTAAGCACTTGTTACTAACCTTCAAGACACGTAGGACACTCCTCTGGGGCAATAAAAGTAGTGTTTGATGTAACACCCCCGTTTTTCACTGATCGCAGCGGATATAGTGTTTGGGGTATTACTTCATAGAATCACAGATACAGTAATAGAAAACGACTCGAAAAGAGACGTTCTGGAAATTTAGTTATCATTCATAATTATCAGAGTTTTAATTATAAAAGATATACTTTTATTTTTGATGAGGTCCCAAAAATCTAAGAGTTAGGTTGTGTTTGAATGATAACCATGAAAGTCCTCCGAGTTTAGTACCTCCTTCTGCCATGGATCCATAGAAGTAATATACCTAGAATACATGCTTAAAGAATCAACACTAGGTGTTGAGTGAGAATCATAGGTTTAGGGGTTAGTGAATACAAGTTCCCTGGGTTCAGTTGTTAAACCCATCTGGGAAAATGTAGGTTTTGTGATAATTATGATGCATGCACAATTATTAGGAGTGGAGTATCTTGCACTAAGCTCATGAATCACACCTTAACAATCCGGGTCATGTGGGCTGCTGACCCAACATGAGGGGATGGGAAGAATAACTTGCCAAATTTATTCCTTGAATGGATTCAAATATAGTACTTATTGGTACCACCTAGTGGGGTGTTAATACCAACGGGAGTTGTCAAACTACAATAGATCTTTCAGTTATTTTCCGGTTCGCGTGGGTAAAATATCCCAAACGATTAGATTCATGAATTTTATTTATGTAGTGGTGGCTATTAGTTTACTCGTGCATCAACCAAAGAAAAAGACTTGTATTCGGTTTTAAGTAAAGCATTTAGCATGTATCCCCCTCACAGGGTTTGTAAAATATTTAAAGTGAAAGCATTTTTAAAAAGTATGAGGCTATGAACTCACCTGGGTTTAGAGTAATCTAAGTGATGCAAATAGTGACTCGGAAACTAGTACGCCTTACTCACGTGTCCTAGTGTGTTGTTGGTTTTGGATGTATGTCAAGCTTTAGTTATCATGTTTATGTTTCTTCAAGTTATTGTTTTTAGGTTTGTTGATGTTTTATATATAACATAACACCGTTCAGGCCATTGTAATTCAGAAGTATATGACTCCTCACATGAAGCTCCCTACTATTGTATTATGTTATCAACATAATACCGTTCGGGCCATCATAATTCAGAAGTTAATACTCCTCACACAAAGCTCCCTATTATTGAGTTATGTTGTTATTAGGGTTTAGTTATAATCATATCACCGTTCGGGCCATCATATCTCAGAAGTATATGCAATAATCGTTCGAGGAGTCAGGGCACTTTAATTCGTAAACCCAACAAACTCGTCAAAACAATATATCCACATAGTACTCCTTGCATGAAGCTCCCTAGTATTGTGTTATGCTTCTAACTTTATTTAGGTTTTATACTTATATGATATTTTCAATTTTTACCCTTATAGTATATATATTTACATTTTCTACCCTAAATTTATATTACTTATATTACTTATACTAATAACTATCTATACTTGACACAACTAGTCCCTAGACTTCTATATTTTAAGTAACTAACCTTAAACTCTTAAGTTTTCTATATTTACCATTTAGACCTTTAACTTTATAATATTTATGTTTTTAGTCCTTTTTAGTTTATACTTATTTTAATATCTATCCTAGGGTTTTAATATTATGCAAAACTAGTCCTTACACTTATAACTTCTAGGAAATGTCAAAACAGTCCCTAGACTTTATAATTTCAGGAATTTATGATATATACCCTTATGCACGTAAAGTTTTGCAAAACTAGTCCTAAATGCATGTAACTTATATTTTATCTAGCAACTAAGTTTTCTAGCTTATGTTTTACTTATTTTAACTTATCTAGGTTATTTATAACTAGTGTATGACTTAAAGAAATGATTATAGCATGCATGCAAGCATACGACTCAATCTAGGGTTTTAAAATGTAAACTAGTAAATGGAATGGTTCAAGGCTCATGCAAGGGTTCCTAGTTTATCTATGGCATCCTAAATCTTTCCTAAGACTAAACTAAAGCTAAATGTAAGACTTACTTGGTTAGGGGAGGGTTTACGTGGGTTTAAACTAGGTTTAGGGTGGTTAGGGATGGTTTAGGGTGATTAGGGGTGGATTAGTGGTGGTTTAGTGGAGGTTTAGTGGTGGTTTAGGGTGGATTAGTAGTGGATTAGACAAGTAGGTGATGCACCTACTTGTGTGGGTGCTTAGAGGTGTTAGGGTGTGTGCTTGGGTATGACTAAGGTGTTAGGGTGCTAGGTTGAGGTGTTTGAGGTGCTTATGTTTAGGTTTTACTTGTTTTAGTTAAGTTTAGACCTAGTTCTACATATTAAGTGTTTAAGGTTCTACCTAAGGTTTAGTTCCTAAGAGTGTCTAGTGACTAATCCTAAGTCCTAAAGGGTTTATTCTATGTGAGGGTAACCTATGGGAAAGGTTTGGGAAGGTTTTGTAACCTAAATGACCTAAGTGTGTTTAGTGAGAGACTAGGGTTTATCCTATTGTTTAGTGCCTAGACTAGTGTCTTATGAGTGTTTGATAACTATTCCTAAGTTCTAAGATGTCACAACTCGTAATTTTCGGTCATTTTCCAAACCTCGACAATTTACTATTCACAAGTTACTATTCACCATTTACTATTCATCGATCACTATTCATCATTTTTGAGGTCAATTTGACATTTCGAGAAACATTCGGAAATTTTACTATTCACTTGACACTATTCATTTCCGAGAGAAAACTACTATTCATGTGCATTACTCATTTCAGCGTAAACTTAGTTTACGGGTATTCAAAATTCGCGTAACCGTATTGGTTCAGGAGCGAATTCATGCATTATCATTGGGACATCTCATACGGACTAGAAATAGTCTTCATATCATCATTGAGGCACTTGCATACTATTCCACTCGTAGGGTATTCAAATTATATTTTTAATATAATTAACGAATTACGTATGTTTATTTTAAATAAACGCTAATACGCGAACTATAAACGAGAATAACACGTCCGACACTCCCGACTATGATCCCAATATATTTTTATACTCATTCTTATAATATAAAAATTATATTATTAATTTACCCGGTATTTTGGAAATTTATTTATTACGTATCGTACGTTTAATTTAATTTCGACGGTTTTCATAAAAATCAAACAATAATCACCCGAACTCTCCATACTTGTACCCAACGTATTTTTACAACTTTTACGACCTTATTATGTTCCGAATAACCTTGATAAAATTTATTTCTAACAAACCCGGTACCCGATTACACCTAAAATTAACCAAATACTACACAATATTACCACTAACTTTCTAATTAAATCACCCAACACAACCCCCTTTTTTCTCCTTTGTGAACCGGCCCCCCCCCCTCCTAAGCCATCTAATGAGCTAATCTCACCAAACTTCTTAATGGCTCACCAAACTTTTGTCCCTAACTATATAAGAAACTTTTTTTCATTCATTTTATCACAAAAATCATTTTTACAAGTTCAAGCAAAACTCTTTTCTCTCATTTCTCTTAAGGGTGGATCGAACTAAGGTGATCAAGGAGCAAGGAGTATAAATTTTACAAGATCTTGTCATAAACTAGTTTATATAATCATCCTTGTTAGAGTTTTGAAATAAAAACTCAAGGATTAGTAGGTTTTTCATCACCAAAACTCTCTAAACCATCAAGTAAGTAAACAAACTCATTTTTATGATTTTTACAAGTTATTATTATGATTATACATTTTTCTTACAAGATCTCAAACATGCATCAACTTGTACCACTCCATTTTTGTACATATTTAACTTTGAAGCCTTAGAAATGGACACATAAGAAACCCTTGTTAGACCTAGTGGATTGATGATGTTTAAGGACCCATGACACCCTAAGAAGGTGTATGGTAGGTTTAGACTAGCTTTGTGGTGTTTGAAAGTGGTTTGATTGAGGTTAGAACTAGTTTGGAGACTTGAAAATGGTTTTTGAAACATTTGGAATACCAACTGTCCCTATTTTAATTTCGTGGGAAAATCAGTAGATGGTGACTAAGTTTTGACCAAAGATTTAGAAAATACTTTCCGATACGGAACTATGGCCGAAAACGGGGATAAAAACGAGTTAATAACGAAGGAGATATGATTTTTCCGAATTTAACGACGAAAACTATTTCTGAAAAACTGCTTGCTGATGAACAGTACTCACGGGCAAATTCGAGGCGTAAAACTAAATCTAGCCATCCGGACTTATCAAAAATATGTTAGTATTTTGTCCCATGATTCCGGGGATATAAAGAACGAGTAAAATGAACTTAAAACGACCAAGTTATACGCGTTTTAACATCGTCAAAACTATATATATATTTTGTCACTACTAGAAAATAATAACTTACGTACTAAATGGTATATTTTCTAGAAATGTTACTAAGGACTATATTCTTAACAAAAGAAATACATATGACCCAAAGGAATATTTATACGATTTAACGACGTTATTTTAAGGTTGTCGATACGAGGAATATAACACTAACATTTTTATACGATATACTACGACAAGTTTTTATAACTCCTATTGGACTTATTTTTCCTAAGTATGGAAACTATTTTACTTTGGCAATAACTAGTGTTTCCAAGTTACGAGTGGTATAGGCATCATGTGCACGTGCATTCATTTCATTATGTCATGATCTAAGGTAGATCGTTATTACTCATATTAGGTTGCGGTTAGAGAATCGTGCCTCCTTTCAGTGTATCCATTCTTGTCATCGTAGCTATCGCTCCAGGTGAGTCATAGCCCCTACTATTTTAACTTGTTCTATAACGGTTTTGGGGGAGAATACATGCTCGTTTCCATCTAAATGTATACTTGATTTAATTGGTTTTTGCTACATGCTTAGTCAAACATTTACTTGCTCCATTTATGAATTTCTTACTCATTCGAAGGTAGTGTATATTCAATTGCATCACACTTAATCCTTTTTACCTTTGGACCCAAGCTTTTTCCACTATTATGCACACTTAACCGAATGAACCGGCTTTTCCACTATGTACATACATGACCAAATGAACGGGTCACATAACCGAATGTACGGGTAATACGACCGAATGAATTGGTCACATACCGAATGAATTGGTCACATACCGAATGAATTGGTCACATAACCAAATGTATTGGTCAAACTACACTTATCTTTGATTATTGGTCCACATATTACTTTTGTTTCCGTAGACTTTAACACATTTGGCAGTGGGTTGTAAACACACAGGTTACAAGTCTCTTATGGCGGGACTTGTAACTGAGTGGATTTACAATGCCTTTGCTGGGCGATCATTTCTCTATAGGCATTATTTGTTAAACAAACTCTATGAACTCACCAACCTCGTGTTGACACTTTAGCATGTATTTTCAGGTTTTAACCAATGGCACGCTACAGGAGGTTTTGGCAGGGCATGGCATAGTCATAGAAGACTCTGATTATTTATATGGGGACCGTTTTAAACCATTTTTAAGGGCCTACTTCCGCACTACTTCTAAAATGTAAATTCAACATTTATGACTTAACTATTTTATTCTATATAATTGAAGTGAAAACCATTTTTGTACTTGTGTCGTGATATCAATTGAGTTACACCCCAGCTGCATGTATGCTTCCGCTGGACCCGATTTTGGGGGTGTGACAGATTGGTATCAGAGCTTTGGCTATAGCGAACTAAGTGTTTTTAAAACCTAGACTATAGCTACTTTTACAAAAAACTTAACCCTATGACCGTCACGTGCCTGCCTGCCAAGATGAATGCCTCACTTGTGGTTTGTTGCTGACTTAGGTGATGAGATTTGTGTCTCATTATCTGGTATATTATACTCACTTATTCTAGTTGATTTCTATCATTGTCTTTCATATAAGCATGTTCACGTATCATATATGTCACCCTGTTATGTTTCTCCCTGCATAGTTTCATCATTCGACCTCGAGTTTGGTCACCTGCCTTAGTCTTTCTGAACGTCTTGGTATTGGGAAGGACATGGTATTAGTGTAACTGAACTGAGTATTTCAAAATTCATGGAACCTCGGTGGAATATAGACTGGTCATCTATATTCAACCCGGGATAGTGAGATATAGGCTGACCACCTATGTCTGACTCAGAGATGAATTTTGCAACACTGAGAATGGTTATAATAAGATTATGTCTGGATTGAATTTTCAACTCATTTTCCAAATGCTTCATTTACGCGTGTGTATACTCTCGTTGTCATAACATTTCTACTTTTCATCACTTCGTGAACCACCGATTGGAAGCTTGTCAACTAGGCATTTTATTTCATGAATCTTCATATTTATACACAATGCACTTATATTTTCTTTTATCACAATCTCGTTTTGTCGCACTTGTCACAGTCTTTTCCCTTCTTACTATCACTATCATTTCCTTTTCCACCCCCATATATATATAGGAATTAGGTGACACCTTATAGAGTCCTATGTCACTCATCACTCACTACTATCAATATTGATAAGTGGATATTATCAATGACCTCCCTAGGAAAGACTTTCCATACCATCCATGAGGAGGATCCCTCGGTACAGTAAGACCATTCAAAACTCAACAGAAATCCCAAGATATCACAAAACCATTCGAACCACTATCACTGGCCTAATCACCAAAAATTCCCTCATCTGGAAAGTATTTGGCTTAACTAAATTATAAGGATTAGTTTCGATACGAGTGCTCACTAAGCAACGCCATGGAGATAAATCCAACCTTTTAACCGAGACTATAAATTGAACATGTCCTCACCAATAGACTTTATTCGAACGTGTTAGACACCTATGCCTTTGTGCAGACATACATACCTGACTATTTTATCCTCTTAATATTTTCACTTTTAAATAGATTTTTCTTCAAACTATAGTTATGCAAAACATATATCTTGTAAGAAATACTTTTCTAAGGCACTTATTTTGACAAGCTAATTTCTTTTAGTTAATCTTTTACAAAACTACTAGATGCTAAGAAATTTTAAACATCGATCTTTGGTAAACCATATTATCCACCTTATGTTGAAAATTGTCCTATCTTGCATAACTATTAAACTTTGAAACATCAAGTAAAATGTTACTTGGAAAGCCGTTTGCTTAAATTTGTAAATTCGTTATTCAAGGAAGGTTTATGAACAAAACACACAATCTCAAAACAAACTTTGAAAATCAATCACTATAATACATCACTTATACCTTTAGGATTTTGTGATTTAATGACATAGAACTTGAGGAAAATCTTAGTAATGGAGACTAAGCACCGTAGGTGGAGAAAGACTCAATTCCTGACATCCTGCGGAGGATCCCAACCTTATCCTAATCTATTATTTTCAACAACACCCTTGACGGACCTAACCTTGTAAGCCTTTCAAAACAAGATTCATGATACCCATTTCAATTATTCCTAATAAAGGAATTTAATTCACCTCAACTCCTAGCGATTTCATTAAGATCTCTTTGGAACCACACCACCTATCATTTGTAGACCAATGGTCAGAATTTGAGACTGATTTAAACATAGGGAGATATGCCCAAATCGGGTGTGATTGACTCTAGAAATGGTTGGACTAACCATTTTCCATAAATCATATTCCTTTATAACCATAGTTACCACACGAGCCTAGAGACTATACCATTTAAAGCACTCTATGGTCGAAGTGCCCCTATCCATTGACGAATTGAAATTGGAAAATCCTAATTCACTAGTCTAGTAGGCATTCATGAAATAACCAGAAATTTCCTACAAGTCAAGAATCAATTACAAATTCTATAAGTTGTAAACCATTAAAACTTCAAGTTGGTAGCCAGATCATGTTGAAAGTTCTGCCTAGGAAAGGCATGATATCATTCAGAAAACTGGGAAAGTTGAACCCGATATACACTGGACCACGTAATATTTCAGACAGAGTAGGCCTGGTGGCCGTCAGACTTGAGCCTTGTTAGAGAACAACCGGATTACACAACCATGTTTCACCTATTCAAATCTCGGGGAATGACTTTCAGATTAGTCACTCGTGATCCCATTTGGAAAGGAACCCAACCCAAGAACAAACGTAGACTTGGTAATAACCAATAGAAATCATGGACCGTTAGGTCAAACGGTTGAAGCGGAGTCAAATTCCTATCGTGGAAGTTCGTTGGAATTCTCAATTATTATCATCTTTTTACCAATATCCTTCAGAGACCAACCAAAACTGAACTTCGGGACGAAGTTCCTGTTAGAAGGGAAGACTGTCACAACTCGTAATTTTCGGTCATTTTCCAAACCTCGACAATTTACTATTCACAAGTTACTATTCACCATTTACTATTCATCGATCACTATTCATCATTTTTTAGGTCAATTTGACATTTCGAGAAACATTCGGAAATTTTACTATTCACTTGACACTATTCATTTCCGAGAGAAAACTACTATTCATGTGCATTACTCATTTCAGCGTAAACTTAGTTTACGGGTATTCAAAATTCGCGTAACCGTATTGGTTCAGGAGCGAATTCATGCATTATCATTGGGACATCTCATACGGACTAGAAATAGTCTTCATATCATCATTGAGGCACTTGCATACTATTCCACTCGTAGGGTATTCAAATTATATTTTTAATATAATTAACGAATTACGTATGTTTATTTTAAATAAACGCTAATACGCGAACTATAAACGAGAATAACACGTCCGACACTCCCGACTATGATCCCAATATATTTTTATACTCATTCTTATAATATAAAAATTATATTATTAATTTACCCGGTATTTTGGAAATTTATTTATTACGTATCGTACGTTTAATTTAATTTCGACGGTTTTCATAAAAATCAAACAATAATCACCCGAACTCTCCATACTTGTACCCAACGTATTTTTACAACTTTTACGACCTTATTATGTTCCGAATAACCTTGATAAAATTTATTTCTAACAAACCCGGTACCCGATTACACCTAAAATTAACCAAATACTACACAATATTACCACTAACTTTCTAATTAAATCACCCAACACAACCCCCTTTTTTCTCCTTTGTGAACCGCCCCCCCCCCCCCCCCCCCCCCTCCTAAGCCATCTAATGAGCTAATCTCACCAAACTTCTTAATGGCTCACCAAACTTTTGTCCCTAACTATATAAGAAACTTTTTTTCATTCATTTTATCACAAAAATCATTTTTACAAGTTCAAGCAAAACTCTTTTCTCTCATTTCTCTTAAGGGTGGATCGAACTAAGGTGATCAAGGAGCAAGGAGTATAAATTTTACAAGATCTTGTCATAAACTAGTTTATATAATCATCCTTGTTAGAGTTTTGAAATAAAAACTCAAGGATTAGTAGGTTTTTCATCACCAAAACTCTCTAAACCATCAAG
The DNA here is from genome assembly GCA_030686995.1 of Artemisia argyi. Lineage (NCBI taxonomy): Eukaryota > Viridiplantae > Streptophyta > Magnoliopsida > Asterales > Asteraceae > Artemisia > Artemisia argyi. The sequence continues at coordinate 202,573,592 of CM060709.1, read as the reverse complement.
TAAGTAAACAAACTCATTTTTATGATTTTTACAAGTTATTATTATGATTATACATTTTTCTTACAAGATCTCAAACATGCATCAACTTGTACCACTCCATTTTTGTACATATTTAACTTTGAAGCCTTAGAAATGGACACATAAGAAACCCTTGTTAGACCTAGTGGATTGATGATGTTTAAGGACCCATGACACCCTAAGAAGGTGTATGGTAGGTTTAGACTAGCTTTGTGGTGTTTGAAAGTGGTTTGATTGAGGTTAGAACTAGTTTGGAGACTTGAAAATGGTTTTTGAAACATTTGGAATACCAACTGTCCCTATTTTAATTTCGTGGGAAAATCAGTAGATGGTGACTAAGTTTTGACCAAAGATTTAGAAAATACTTTCCGATACGGAACTATGGCCGAAAACGGGGATAAAAACGAGTTAATAACGAAGGAGATATGATTTTTCCGAATTTAACGACGAAAACTATTTCTGAAAAACTGCTTGCTGATGAACAGTACTCACGGGCAAATTCGAGGCATAAAACTAAATCTAGCCATCCGGACTTATCAAAAATATGTTAGTATTTTGTCCCATGATTCCGGGGATATAAAGAACGAGTAAAATGAACTTAAAACGACCAAGTTATACGCGTTTTAACATCGTCAAAACTATATATATATTTTGTCACTACTAGAAAATAATAACTTACGTACTAAATGGTATATTTTCTAGAAATGTTACTAAGGACTATATTCTTAACAAAAGAAATACATATGACCCAAAGGAATATTTATACGATTTAACGACGTTATTTTAAGGTTGTCGATACGAGGAATATAACACTAACATTTTTATACGATATACTACGACAAGTTTTTATAACTCCTATTGGACTTATTTTTCCTAAGTATGGAAACTATTTTACTTTGGCAATAACTAGTGTTTCCAAGTTACGAGTGGTATAGGCATCATGTGCACGTGCATTCATTTCATTATGTCATGATCTAAGGTAGATCGTTATTACTCATATTAGGTTGCGGTTAGAGAATCGTGCCTCCTTTCAGTGTATCCATTCTTGTCATCGTAGCTATCGCTCCAGGTGAGTCATAGCCCCTACTATTTTAACTTGTTCTATAACGGTTTTGGGGGAGAATACATGCTCGTTTCCATCTAAATGTATACTTGATTTAATTGGTTTTTGCTACATGCTTAGTCAAACATTTACTTGCTCCATTTATGAATTTCTTACTCATTCGAAGGTAGTGTATATTCAATTGCATCACACTTAATCCTTTTTACCTTTGGACCCAAGCTTTTTCCACTATTATGCACACTTAACCGAATGAACCGGCTTTTCCACTATGTACATACATGACCAAATGAACGGGTCACATAACCGAATGTACGGGTAATACGACCGAATGAATTGGTCACATACCGAATGAATTGGTCACATACCGAATGAATTGGTCACATAACCAAATGTATTGGTCAAACTACACTTATCTTTGATTATTGGTCCACATATTACTTTTGTTTCCGTAGACTTTAACACATTTGGCAGTGGGTTGTAAACACACAGGTTACAAGTCTCTTATGGCGGGACTTGTAACTGAGTGGATTTACAATGCCTTTGCTGGGCGATCATTTCTCTATAGGCATTATTTGTTAAACAAACTCTATGAACTCACCAACCTCGTGTTGACACTTTAGCATGTATTTTCAGGTTTTAACCAATGGCACGCTACAGGAGGTTTTGGCAGGGCATGGCATGGTCATAGAAGACTCTGATTATTTATATGGGGACCGTTTTAAACCATTTTTAAGGGCCTACTTCCGCACTACTTCTAAAATGTAAATTCAACATTTATGACTTAACTATTTTATTCTATATAATTGAAGTGAAAACCATTTTTGTACTTGTGTCGTGATATCAATTGAGTTACACCCCAGCTGCATGTATGCTTCCGCTGGACCCGATTTTGGGGGTGTGACATAAGAGGCTTATACTAAGTGGTAGTGACCTATGGAGACGTTTTGGGATGGTTTAGACCTAATTCTAGTTAATTATGACCTAGTTATGGTTTTGGGCTTATGGGGTTTGTATCTAAGTTCTAAAGGGTTTATTCTATAGTCTAATGGTCCTAAGATATCCTAATATTCCTAAGGAAACTCATACTTAAGCCTTGGACACATTTATACTAGTTACACTAAGCATATAAGTTCAAATAAGCACATAATCCTACTTAAGTTTTAGTTAGTGTTTATTAGGGTTTTATCTTTATGTTTAGTGTTTTAGATTGGTGAATTACTTATTATGGTGTTGTTATGATTTTATGCTTGACATACCTGGGTTTTATAGGATGTGAGTGTTGAGTTATTTGGCTTGTGTAGATACGTGAGCATGTCTACTGAGTCATGCAAGTAATAATGCATATAAAAAACAAAAATTTACCTGTGAAATACCTACTATAGGTATTTGTAATGGGAATGATAGTAACGGGTGTTTGTGGGTTGTTATATTTGATTTCTTAATTTCCTCAATCTTAGCATCAACATCTTCTGTTGCGATAAGTTTAAAACTAGTTTTTCCTTTGCAATCGGATTCCTTGGCTTCATCAGCCACATTTTCACTACTAATACCAACTTTTATTTCTCCAAGAAGTTCAGAACCTTGAGGATTTTCAAGGTTAGAATATAAATAAATATCATCACAAAATTAACAAGTAACTAGAGTGGCCATTGGTAAACTGTTAAGTATCTCTAAGTTAACCTATGGCTGGTCTATAGAGTGCTCTGCATTAACAGTTTGAGGTTATTGTAGTTTGGACAAATTCTTGTCTTGATTAATCTCTGAATCTGTATTTAAAAAGAAGTGGCAACCATATAAGCTATATAGTGTTTATTCCATTGGTTCTTCTAGTTGGTGTTACTTGTCACCATTCAGCTAGATGTTCTCAAAATTGAAACTTGTGACATGATATGTAACAACATATAGTTAGAATTGTTTAGTTGTTTACGATGAACTAAAAACAATAAAAATAGAATGTACTGGTGTGTGCTTATTCACACACCTTTTTCTGTCCATATTAAGACCAAAACAGACACAAACTAACCATAAATGTAAAAGATATTGTGTTTTTGTGTTTTCAATCGTGCAGGAACGGATATTTCAGAAATTGGCAAAAATCAGGTCAAAAAGGACAAAAATGAGCACGAGTTTGGAAATCATGTCAAAAGCCAGAGCCGGGAAAGCAAATTACCACTTTTGAGCTCAGATTGTCAAAACACACCTTGTGGAATCACAAAATGCCAAAAATAGTCCTTGGAGCAAAAGTTTGCAAATTTGGCAGAAATGGTCCCTCAAGTTTAGAATTTGACAGAAATGGCCCCTTAGCATTGGATTTTGGAAGAAAAAGTCAAAAATGGTCCTTGGGAATTCACAAGTGTCAAGTTTGGTCCCTGGGTGAAAAGTTCGAAGAAATTACAAGTTTAGTCCCTGAAGTTTCAGATTTGGCAAAAGTAGTCCCTAAAATTTCAAAAATGGAAAATATCAATTGTGGTCCTTGTACTATTCAAGTTTGGCAAGTTACACCCTTGTGACAACTTTGGAAGAATTGCAATTCAAGTCCTTGTATTTTTAGAAAATTACAAAATTGGTCCTTCAAGTTTCAAGATTGACAAAAGTATTCCCTTGAATTTCAAAAATGGAAAATATCAATTGTGGTCCTTAGATTATTAAACTTTGGCAAGTTTTACCCTTGTAGTACTTTGGGAAATTTACAAATGCAGTCCCTACAAAATCAGTAAATTGCAACATTGGTCCTTGTATTAATTTCCAAACCAAACGGACCCTATTATTACTCTTAGTCCAAAATCTAATCCAATCCACAAACAAAAACAACCTGATCCACCCCCTAAGCCCAAACCACACCTAAGCCCAATCCACCCCAAAACCCCATTTTATTAATACTAAAAAGGGCAGGGTCAAACCAGGTCAAACACAACCTCCCTTCCCCTTTTCGTTCCCACTTGCAACCTGCAACCATGTCCCATCCACCCTCCCACCATCACCATCACATCCCACCACCCCAATCCACTATCCGCCTAACAAAACAACAACATTAAATGCCAACCCCCCCCCCCCCCCCCGCTCTTGCAATAAATCAGAGCAAATTGCAATTATCTATTTTCCCGTCAAAAATGTGGAGGGCTAGAATTTGATTAAAGGATCCAAGGGCTGAGTTTATTGCTGGGATATGATCCTAGGGTCCCACTGAACCCTAATTTCACCTATAAAATGAAGAAGAGGCAGAAGAGAAGCATCATCAGTCCTTAGTCTTAATTTTAAAGTCGTTTTTTAAAGCTTTGTAATTCTAGTGTAATTCTTAGATTAAAAATCTTGTATTAAGTCTTTTCAGTGTAATCTAAACCTAATTCAAGTATCAATTTCACTTTCTCAGTTGCAATTCAATTTATGCAATGTTTTTATTTTGAAAATCTCAATATCAATTGTGCTTGTTAAATGATGTTAACTACTGTTCTATAAGCTCATATTAGTCCTTTACTAAGTTTCTAAAAGCTCAGAATCCTTGAAAACAAGTTGTAGTCCCTTATTCTAAAAAATCATAAAAATCAAGAAAAAATAAAAGAAGCATAAAAAATAGGTTTGAAGATGGAAGATAGCTGGAGCACTATTAATAATGGATGGCAGTGGGTTTAGTAGCTTTGTGGAAAGCATTAGGACATGTTAAGTGGTCCTTTGTTCTTGGTTGATAGCAGGATTGCACTTTGTAAGCTAATTTCTTTTTTTCTTTTCTTTTTTTTGCTTCTTACTGTTCCATTGCTTTTTCTATGCTTATTGTTGTGCTTCTGTGCTTATTTAGTATATTCTAGTAATATTTTAGGTTAAAATTTAGTCTTAGATCATTAGTTCTCATTATACTCAAAAATTCCATTTTGGACTGACAAATTAAGCATAAGTGGGAATCTTGGGTATTGGTACTTGTAATCCTTGTTTCTGTGTTCATTCAAGCTTATTGGATATAGATAAGTCACTAAAAAGTAGTTTCTAAGTCCTATGTATCAAATTGCTTAAAAAACCAAAAATCAAGTAATATAACAGGTTATTTTGATTTACTGGTCTTCGTATGAGCCAGGTTGTTTCAAGGGTTGATTGTTGTTGTTTCAAGTCTCAAAAGGTTCTAGGATACTGGATCAATCATAAAACACAGGCCTTGTGATAGCCAAAGTCCAAGTACACTTTAAACTCTTGAATCTCATTCACTGTTAGGATTTAGACTCTCAAATCACTCACATCAGTGTATAAGTTGACAAGAAAGCTTATCTTAGTTTCCTTTTAGCTTAACTTAACATCATCAGCAACTAGGATTAGATTAAAGTTCATAAAAGTTAATTTAGGTATTGATTCAAAAAAGTCAAAGTCACAAGGTTTTTAGAAATTAATTTTTTCCAAGAATTTTCCTGATTTTATTTTTCACAATTAAGCTCTGATCTTTTTGGAGGATAAAATATACAAGCTTAACTTGTGGAATGCACTTTCAGATTATTTTTAGGATTTTATTTAAGGACTTATTCAACTGCTTAATTAAGCCTGCAGGGAGAGTACGTCCCCTACACTAGGGAATTAATACAATTTCATAAGCTCATCCTGATCACACCTGTGGGCCCCAGCCCTCAAACTTTGGTTTTTTGTGTAGCTTATTAGTCCATTTCACTAGTTCAGGGTTTAATTTGGATCTCAGATCCCTTGCCCCTAGCTTATTTGAGCTTGCTAGTTGACCTGACCACAACCATCATCCTGAACACTCAGTGTGATTGACCAAATTTCACAAGACCACATTTGGCTTATCAGTGAACCATAAGCTCTGCTTATTGGAAAGCACCACAGGCCATCTTTTTAGATCAACCTTAGTTTTGGACCCCTGAGCAAGCTTGTGGGCCCCATACAGGATTGCAAGTGCCTCCATTTGGCCTGTTGGTCTGAGTAGTTTTTTTTAATTGCTTATTGTTGCTCTCTGGCTTATTCCCTTGTGCTTATTGCTTCATTCTGGCTTATTTTTGCGCATATCACTTGGTTAGTGCTTATTGTATCTGTGGTAGCTTATTCGTAGCTTATTCCAATCAAAAATCCATTAAAAAGTCTTAATAAGCTTCTGTCAAGCATTTAAGTTTGCACACTGCTTATTTTTAAGCTATAATAAGTTTGTTTTTGTAAAAGTTGCTTATTTTCAATAATAAATTAGTTTTGTAAAAGAAAAATAAGAAAAACCAAAAATATAAAAGAAGTCAAAGCTTTTATTTAAGCCATTTGGCTTATTTTTCTTCTTTTTTCAAAAAGCACTTTTCAATTTTATTTTTTTCGTAAGTTTCTAATATATTAAAATAGTTTCAAAAAAATTCATAATTTTCTGAGTTTATTTAGTATTTATAATAATTAATTTAAGTTTAATTAGTTTTAATTAAAAAACCAAAAAATTAATTTTCTTTCTACTTATTTATAAGCAAAAGCACCTTTTTTATATTTTTCCTAGCTTTTATAATTAATAAAGTATTTTTAGAAAAAATTTCATAATTTTACTGTTCAATTAGTATTTTTCATTAATTAAATTAGTTAAAATAGATTATAATTAATAAATAAGTAAACAATTAGTAAAATAGTGTAAAATAATTTTTATAAACTTTTTATATTTTCTTAGGATTCCTGTAATGGTTAAGTAGTTTTATAAAAAATTGCATATTTTTCTAAGTTACTTTAGTATTTTCCTTAATTTAAATTAGGTTTAAATTAGTTTTAATTAATTATTAAATAGTTTTTAATTAATATTAAATAATAAAATAATCAAAAAAAAAACTTTTTATAAAAATTTTCTTTTAATATTAAGTTTGTAAAAAAATCATTTTCACCCCCTCTAGTTTAATTCTGCTTCAAACTCACCTTTTTTCTCTGCACGTAATCGCAATTGTATTAAATTCAGTTTACGTTTTTATATATATGTTTTCTGTAATTGTTAATACTGTTAATCTCAATTATTCTAGTAGTGTAATCAACTCCTAATCATTATTTGTGACTTTCCCAAATCACTAAATCACTCAAACGTTTCCCAAAACACAATTTAAATCTCGTTGGGACATAACGACCCGTGAACACACTGTGCTTTCAACGGATCATAAATTGATCACTCTCTCCCTTACTGCATTACCTGTTGACCATCCCTGGTTAATTTGGACTGACTGTTTGGGAGGAGTCAAATTTGGGCGCCGCTGCCGGGGAGGTTGTTGCGTGTTTCAAAAACGTTTAGCAGTTTAGTGATTTTCAAAACCCTTTGTAAATTTTTGAAAAAATCAAAATCATATCATAAAAAAGTCATTAACACTTTTTCTAAAGTTTTAAAAACACCAAAAAAATCAAAAACAACAAAACAAATCGTGAAGTTAAATTACTTCTGTTTCTTTTAGATTACAACCTAAAATTATTTTATAACATATAAAAGCTAGGAAAATTATAATAACTAGGTATTACTTGATAAAATATAATTATGCTATTTAATACTTAAATATTAATTAATAATTAATAAAACTAATATTAAACCTAATAAATACTAAATGACAATATTAAAATTTGGAAAAATTACTGAAAGTACTTTAATATAAAAGAAAATTAAGAAAAATATAAAAATGCCAAGTACTTAATAAATTACTAAAAAGGAAAATTAAAAAGATCAATTAAATTAAATAGAAACTATCACTTAATAGTATTTTGGATTTTTCTGGATTTTCTTTTGGAAATCTATTTTATACCTAAAAACTAAGAACTTTTGTGAAAACACTTTTTCCAAAGCTTAAAATTAAGCAAAATGGACACTAAAAGGCTTAACAGTTTGACTTTTGTTAACTTTTGAAGGAAATGAACCTCTGTGGGGTCCACAGGGGTGGAAAATGGTTCAAATAACTTATTTGGACTGGTATAAGCTAGAAACAACAAAACATACCACTGAATAAGCCAATAAGCACAAAAAATAAGCACTTGCAACTTGGTTCAACACAGAAAATGGGACAAAAAATAAGTGAGGATCTAGGTGGGTCCCAGGGGTCGTAAGCTCAAAAGCTTGGTACCAAATGAAAGTTGGGCAGCTTATGAGTCCAAAGAGCCAAGGGGGGCTGTGGGGCCGACTGTGGAGTCCTGTGGGACCCACAAAAGTGAGACAGATGGTGGAGAGCTGCTGAAGCTGCAATGGTAATGGTGGACTGCAGGCCAGTTTGAGGGACTGTGGGGCCCAGGAGAAAAATCACAAAATTATAATGAAACCTAATTCCTAAAGCTAAGGTGGGGTAGTACAATGTGTAAAAAGATTGAGGCTTGAATCCTTACACAAAAATCAAAACAATTCCTTGAATTTTTGGATTTTCTGCCTTGTATGCAACTTTGACTTTAGCCATGAACTTGAAATTTTGACTTTTATAGATTTAAAACCTAATCTAATGACTGTAAATGCTGTGATAAGTAGAAATAAGGCTATATTAAGCTAAAGTAACAACTTGTGGACTAGTATGCAAGGTATTGGAACCTACTGTACCAATAGTTAGGTATTGAGGGAGATTTTAAGTGATTTTTGATTCTTATAGAAAGAACCTAGGACTTACTAATTTAGTTTGAGCTAATATTGGATAGTAAACATGTCTCAACCATTATAAGGAACAAAAACTACCAAGAACCCCTGGGAACAGGATATACCAAACACCCCTTATGTTTTGACTGTTGGAATTTTTGTGAAGCAGTTTGAGAAACTAAACCATGAAACCACTAATTCAACTTATACTAACCTTAATTAAGTATAAACTAACAAAAATAAACAACAAACAACACCTATAACTAGGTATGACAGATTATGCAAAAAACATTGAGAACGATTCTTACAAATGTCCAAGCTGTGAACCAAAATGAACCAGAAACTTCAAACCACATCCCTATTGCTCCCCAGAGCTCTAAACCAAATTCTTTCAACCATTAGCTCTTCTCTATCATCTTGGACCTGTGATTTTTAATTTTTCTTTGATTTTTCTTATTATTTTTTTATTTTTTTATTTTTATGTTTTCTGAATCTAACTGGTTCAAATGCTTTCCAAGCTTATTTAAAAGCTTATAATCAACTTATGTAGAGCTTGAGGAACACTAAAACACCATTTATAGCAAGAATTAAGGGAATGTGATATTTCACTTGAAAATGTAAGAAACTGAATTTTATAAGGAGACTTGAAATCAAGCTTTGATTAAGATTAAATTACACTGAATATGTCTAATACAACCTTTTTAAACTAAGAATTACAACTAGGATTGATATTACACTAGAAACGAAATTGAAATTTAACTAGAAATCTACACTACAGCTAGCTGCTTCTTTCTTCTTCCTTTTTCACTTAAATAGACCTTGGAGGGGTCCTAAGAATATCCCACTTCCATTGTGGACCTTTGGATTACCAAAATCAATCTTGGCTGTTGAAATCTTTTTTAGCGGGAAAAAGACTTTTGGCAATTGGCAGGTTGCTTGGAGGGATTTCAGGGCATTAAATGGCTTTGGAGGTATTGGTGAGGTGGAGGGGACAAGGTGTGGGTTTGGCTGAGGTAGAGGAGGGGGAACTCGAGTGTAGCAGGGGATTATCAGGTATCAAGTGGGAATGGAGGAAGTGGTCAAAGGGGTGTTTGACCCTTTTTTTATTAAAACGAGTTGGAGTTGGGCCTGGTGAGGGTGATTGGGCTAAGGGAGTGTTGGATCAGGATTTGTGTTTGGGTGGGTTTGGATTTTGAGCAATATTAATATCATAGGGTCCATTTGGTTTCAATAAAACACAAGGACCTTTTGTGTATATTCTGAAAATCCAAGGGGCTGTTTTGCCAAGTTTCCAAACTTATTTCAAGGGTAATTCCTGCCAAGTTTCCATATTCCAAGGATAGTAAATGAGATTTTTCACTTTTGGTCCTTCAGGGACTAAAACTGTTAATTAATGAAACTTGAAGAACCAAAATGCAAATTCTTCAAACTTTCATTCCAAGGACCAAAATTGACACTTATGACTTTCTAGGGACCATTAATGACTTTTCTTCCAAAAATATTCCACTGGGGACCAAATCTGCCAAATGTGAAACTCCAAGGACTAAACTTGTAATTTCTCAAAACTTTTGAAATTTTTCACCAAAGGACTAAATATGACAACTTATGATTTCAAAAGGACCTTTGGTGACTTTTTCTTTTAAAATAAGTGCTCAGGGGCTATTTTTGCCAATTTTTTTGAAAGTTGGGGGACTGAAACTGCCAATTATGCAAACTTTGGTCGTTTTTTATTTGTTTTTACTCATTTTGCATCTAAAACATATAAAACACAATTTTTTGGATATTTTCAGTATTTTGATGCCTTTTTTAGTGTTTTTAAATGTTTTGCAGCTCAGATTTGACCAAAAATGATGTGTGTTTGAGCACTCATCAATCCCCTACACTAAACTATTGCTAGTCCCTAGCAATCTTTTGAGAAAAATTAATGGATTTGAATCTCTTTACCAAAAGCCATTACTTCTGGATTAGTCAAATGTTTAAGTTCAAGTAAGAACTATAGTACACCGATAACCATGTGATTTTGAGCAAACCACCAGCTTTCAACGGTTTTGATTTGTCTTTACCGAAGCCGTTTGCTTCTGGACTAGCCAACTCTTGATGGACATAGTCAACATCTTGGTGAGCTAATTACCAATTATGGTTTTTCCACTGCTTTTACCACAAGCCATAATCTTGCGGGCTAGCCAACTCTTTACTTTTTAGGATATGGAGAGTTAAATACCATACAATTTTGGGCAAATTGTAAGCCATAAACGGATTTGAGTTATCTTTACCAAGAACCGTTTGCTCCTGGATTAGCCAATCCTTTTGTCGTTTAGACATGGCGGACTGATAACCACAAAAAAATTTAAAATTTTAGCCAAAAACGGGGGTACTAGAAGGTAAAATGTGATCAAATTGGCTAGAACTTCCCCCCCCCCCCCCCCCCCCACACTTAGAATTGAATATTGTCCTTGTTGGGATCAAAGTTTTACTATTTTATCAAGTCTCGGTCATTTGTAATAATAGGTTGCTTAAGTTATAATTTACTTACATTTATGTTATGTTACATGTTTACTAGGCTTAAGGTATTTTGGTCCATGGGCTTAGAAGCCCACACGAAATGTAAGTGGAAGGAGAGGGAGTGTTGCCCTAGCTCCTTCCCTATAAATAGAAGCCTTAGGTCTCATGTAAAACTTTGTTGTTTATTTGATATCTTAAGGAAACTCTTGCACTTTTATTTCTCTCATTCAAATATTCACCCAAATCCTTATATCTATCCCATTCTTGTTTGTGTGAAATCAATATGGTGACCTAACAAGTGGTATCATTCGCCAAATGAAGGTGTAGTTTTGTTGTTTTCTTTGATTTCGAATCTCAAACTTGTTTTTTAAATCGTTATTTGTCAAAATTTTAGTACTTTCTTGCTTGTTTCTTGGTTTTTTTCTCATATTTGCTTACAAACTTGTGCTACAAATCAAAACAAACAAAAAAGCTCCAAACTTTTCTACAAATACACGATTTAGGGTTTTTGTACTTGTTTTTGCAATCTTTTTCACTTTTGACAAATTTATAAAGTTCTCAACTTTCTTAAAGATCTACTCATTTTCCACACAAAAGTACAAGAATCTTTTAATAAAAATGAGTTTTTGGTTAGCTTTCTTTGAAAACAAATTTTGCACTAGTTTCGCAATTACCTCCAATACCAAGTTTCGAAATCGCAATTTTGTGCTTCCTAACAACTTCCGGATCGTGAACTCAGTCTTTTCTCTCTTGTATAAGAAAGAAAAGTACTTCGACTTTTGGATAACTTTCGAAATTGGATAATTTTGAAAGTGTGTTAGTGAACTTGTGTTCTCGAAAATATCTTAATTTTCGAAATCACAAATTTTTCTCAAACTTTTATAGTTTCGAAAACATCATCAGTTTTCGAAATCTCAAGGTTTTCAAAAATATCATAAGTTTCAAAAATCACTAAGTTTCGAGAAACCTTTATTTCGCAATCCCATAATTGTCGAAATCTCAAGTGACAAATTTCGCAATCTCTCCAGTACAAGGTTTCGCAATCACTCCAAGTACAAAGTTTCGCAATCACTTATTTGTGTCAAGTTTTCGAGATTTGGCTAAACCTATACCTTCTACAAGATCCATCTTTTCACACAAGTGTTTCAATATGTCTCAACCACCGTACTACAACTTTAACCATCCTCAGCAACATCAGAATCAACAGTATCATCAGCAACAGCAACAGTATCAACAATCACCACAATATTATCAACAACCGGTTTACTCACAACAACATATTCTCATGCAACAACATCAGATGGTTCCAATACAACAATCCTATCCCATGTCACAACAACAGATCCAACTTCCACCAAAACCTACTCACTGGTTTGACAGGATGTGTGAAGTCATTTCAACTCAACAATCCAGACACGAAGCAGGATCTATTGACACCCCACCAATGCTAACACCGGGAAATTATATTCAGTGGGCAAGTCGATTCCTAAGGTTTATTGAACTCAGGAAACCCAATGGTAAGTACATGAAACAAGTTATCCTTGAAGAACCGTTTCCTTGGCCTATTAACTACGTTAACGGTGACCCATCTGCTGATCCTCCAGTAGCTCCAACTGCTGTGCTTGTTCCTGAGTCTTCACTTACTGCTGAACAACACCACCATCGTGAAGCAGATGAGTATGATATGTCTTACATACTTCAAGGAATACCAAACATCATATTCAGAAGTGTTGATGCTCAGACAACTGCAAAATCTATGTGGGAACACGTCCATCTACTTATGCAAGGCATACAATTGAACAAGGAAGACATGGAATCTAAACTTTACTTGGAATACACTAATATCATGATCGAACCAGGGGAATCCCTTGAGTCTTACTTTCATCGTTTCACCAATGTCGTCAACAATTTAGAGAGACATGAAGTACCCCTTCCAAGAATCCCTGTCAATACAAAGTTTGTTAGTAGTCTGGGTCTTGAGTGGCAAAAGTATGTGAAATTTGTGAGACAAGCTAAGAATCTTCATAGAGATCCATATGGTTTGTTGTACGACTATCTCAAGCACTATGAGTCTGAAGTTGAAAAAGATAAAGTCGAACGAGGAGGATATACACCACCACCTACTTCTAATCCCCTTGCACTCGTTGCTCAATCTCATGTTGCACATCCTCCGATGTCTAATCATGCTTATGGTCAGGAACAGAATTATTTCAGTCACCAGCAACCTCCTACTTCTCAACACGCTTCTACTCAACTTGCTCCATATGACAACCATGATAGCATGTATTACTCTAATCAGATTAAAGATGATGATGATGACGTTAATACGTTGAATCAAGGACTTGCTCTTGTTGCTCGTGCTTTTAGCAAATTCTCCAACAAAACCAACAACCGTCTTTGTTCTTCATCAAATACAAGAAATCAAGCTGTCGTTCAAGATGGTCGAGTTGAGATTCAGAACCATAATTCTGGACGTTCAAGTGGGTATACTGGAAATTCTGGGTATGGACAAAGATTCAAAACAATGGGGGATTCAGAAACAATCAAGGTGCTCCTCAGCGAAGTAATGACAATGTTGCTAATAACAATACAGTATCTGGGAATGCGATATGGTGCTACAACTGCAACGAAAAAGGTCATATTGCATCAGCATGCCCTCAACCAAGAACCCGCGGCAGTCACTTTCACAAGCAGGCATTACTTATGGCTCTCAAAGATGAAAAGGAAGGAACTTTAAATGCTCACGAAAACAGTTTCTTTGCTAATGCTTACAACGATGATGATATGGAAGATCTTGAAGCCAATGCTGTTGTGATGCTTATGGCCAACATGCAGGAACATCAGTTGAATGATTCAGGCCCAGTGTTCACCACTGATGGTTTGTCTCAGGTAAATGACCTAACCACATGCTCCATAGAATTTATTGCATCACCCTCTGTTTTTGAATCAGATCAGGCGCAAGTTGTTCCTTCTGAACCATTTTTATCTTCTCAAGAGGATGAACAATTAGACACAGTTGTTATATTTGATGATGACATTGTCGTCTCATTTGATGATCCTATTGAGCAAGACGAAAATGACTATATTGAACAACATGAACCTTCTTCTGATCCAGCTCCGGACTGTACAGTTATTGCCAAACAACTTAAAGAACAACTTCTTTCTAATCACATAATGGACGAGCAAACTAATGTTCTGAAAGAAAATGCCGAGTTGAAAAAGGACATCGAATGTTATAAAATACAACTTTCAAACTTTCAAAATGCCATTCATCGTGAAAAGTGCTTTGAAAAGTCATTTCAGGAATCATATGTCAAAGAACAAAATCTTCAAAAGCAAATATATGACATAATTGAGTCAAACGGTAAATTGGTTTCCAAACTGGAAAATGAAAAACATGATCTTCAAAAACAAGTTGTTCAACTCCAACAGAAACTTTCTAAAACACAAAAAGAGGTGACAACTTGCAAACCGGAATTTTATGAACATAAAGTGCAAAAACGAGAAAAAGAAAATTATTTACTTGAAGTTAATCTCGTTCTCGAATGTCAAATTAAAGCTTTTCAAAATATCGTTTATAAACATGGGGAATCTGTAACGACAATTCAAAAGTTTACTTTAAAACCAAGACAAGATCAAGGTTTTGCCCTCGGCGATTACAGATCCACTTTTCTTCGCACTGCATTCAAAACAAATCCTAAGCTGTACAGTATGGACCAATTGATGGATAATAATGTTGTGCGTGTTATTGTACATATTACTGAGGAAGAATACGAACTAGAAGAGAAGAGTCGATCAAAAATGAGTCAAGTTGAATATTGCAAACCATATGATTACTCAAAAGCTCCTCACATTTCAAAATCTTTTGTTCCGTCAAGAGAAATACCTGAGAAATCATGGTATGTAACTGATTCTTATGTTTCATCTTCCGATGGAGCTCCTGTCAAACCCATGGCATAAGTAAATGGTCCATTACCATCTTCTGGTAATGTAACACCATTACCTACACGCTGTAAAGTTTTAGACTATTTTCAAACATTCATGAAAGGCATCGATAATTTGGAAAACGTCATTGAACATCATTCGCAAATTAAAATGGTTACTTTTCAATCAGCCTATGAGCGGGAAAAGCGAGACATTGTTTAAAAACAAATTCTGCCTTTAGTTCAAAATTTGCGTTATTGTGCTACTCGTTGGGAACAGGAACTCCAAAAAGAAGTTAATGATATGAAAGATACTTTCGCTCCTAATGAAAATGCAATTTTGGTTCAACAACGCAAAAACCGATTTTTGAAAACAGATTCTGATCGACTCTTGGAACAACTTCTTCATGCTGATATTCATACTCTTCTCATGAATGATCTCTATTATTCCAACAATGCTGCGGTATTTGCAGATTACTGTGCTGATCTTGTTTTGTTGAAGTCACAAAATGAAACATTGAAACATCAATATGAAACGTTGCGTCAAAACAGTGATGATGTGATAAACAAACTTTCAAACGAAATTTGTCAACTCAAACAAAAGCTTGATTGGTGTCTGATGCGTGGGAATCGCAACAGGCTTTACCTCTCGAGGGATCTCGAGAAGCTTACAACCCCCACCAGGCAGTGTACCTGATCGTTGTAGTATAGTATAGTGACAAGTACCGGGGGATTGATCGTTCAGCTTAGGAATAGTGTCGCTAGGATTAGAAAGCCTAATTACTAGTTCTAAAGGTGAGGGATGATTATTTTTGTGTTTTTATATTTTAATGAAAGCAAGTAAAATCTCGGGTTTTGGAAGAGTGGGCGGAATTAGTTGCTAGTCAACTAACCCAATACTACAATGCAATCAAAATAAAATACTAAAAATGAAATTAAACTAATTATACTAAGGTTGTGAGCAGTAATTGGAGAAAATGTGTTTACTTAGATTTCACTACTCCCTAGATATCTTTTACACGTTAATTACTTGTTATAATTGTATGGATGACGGATCGTATTCCTTAATACCATTCATGGGGTGGCATACATAACTCCCCAATTCTATGAGCTCTTATCTCCTCCTACACCATGCCCAGCACAACTATAGGGATTGTAAACAGTGGCTCATGCATTAAATACAACCAATAAAGACCTAGTACGCCTCGGTTCATGTTTCTTAAGACGTTCAAGCATGTTACCATTTGGAGATCTGCCAGTTTTCTTAAGCCTAACATATAAAATCATTCATCCAAGACAAGAATAAACAAGTAATCAACACATAATCAATATCTAGGATTCATTAGATCTAAGCAAACACAAAAGAGATCTAGCCTAGCATAATGGAATTGAGACAAGAACAAGATATAGACAACCAACACATAGACATATTGATTGAATTAGAAGAACACTTATCTCAATTACAATGCAAGGTCTCAAGGGTTTGGAACCCTTGAAAAACCTGTAAAAGTTGCTCCAAAATCGTCTTTAGGGTTTCTCCAAAACTTCTCTTTTTTTTAATGTGAAAAACTAGAAAACTATATATAGGAAAATCGGGGTGACGGCGTCAAGAACAAAGGTGTGACGCCGTCATCTCGCCGCCAAATACTTCCTCGGACGGCCTTGATCTACTTCTGACGCCCTATGTGACGCCGTCATGAGCTACGGATTTTAATTCTTGGGGTTTGACGCCGTCATGACTTTACTCTTGACGCCTTCATCAACTACGGATTTTTATTATTGAGGTTTGACGCCGTCATGACTTTACTCTTGACGCCTTCATGTACTGTTCCAGCATGGAAAATTGAGACTTTGCCGTTTTCTTCACTTTTATGCTCCAAAAACGTCCAAAATGGCTTCTTTTCCAGAATTCACTCTCCAAGTACCTAAAATCACAAAAGGAACGATTTAGGGCAATATTTGATCAAATAAATTCAGATTCGGGCTTAAATGACCCCCTAAAAACGGACCATTTTTCGCCTCATCATATACCCTTACACTTGAGATTTGCTTGTCCTCAAGCAAATGCGCTTTTATTCTAGTCAAAAGACAAGTTAGGGGTCATTTAACACTAATATAAAAGTAATTACAACAAATAATCGTTCCACTAAAGACCAATAGACAAGCACGGAGGTCATATACAAGCACCTCACAAATAGTGTTTAGATACTCACATCTCTCGGGTGTAATAAAGTAATATAACATTATGGAAATGGAAGATATCTCTCACTACCTGTCATAGCAAAATAGATTACCATAGGCTTGGGGAAGGATCAAACCTCCACCACATGGCGTAAGCACCTAGGATAAACTATCAAAGAGGTCTTTTAAAGGGTTGTAACGTTAGGTATAGGGATATGAATTACACGGTTTTGTTGGATAAAGGAAGTTTTACTGGTGGCGAGTTAACAATCTTGGTTAATTACATGTACAATGTGGCGTTGCTAAGCCAAGACTAGACTCGACTTAAGCTAATAAATGAAAAATAACAAAATCATAAAATGAACATAGAATGAAACGGGATGGTAGTCCGTATGTTTTTCTCTTTTTTTATTTTTTTTTATTTTTTTTTATTTTTTTATTTTTGCATACACTCTTACCCTACCATCCAAAATAATACATCATAGGGGATGAGAATTCCCCTTACACTTGAATCTTTACATACTTTACATTAAACTAATCTAATGACTCGAATTAAGAAAATTAAAACACTTGGAGCACTTTTAAGATTAACGTATATATGGGGGTAATAAATGATGTTCTTCCCCATTACTCCATAAAATAAGTACTTTCCCATGAGTCCCAATCGTCCCAAAACAATATGTACAAAGATATGACTCGACTTAGCAACCATGTAATCAATTAGAAAGTTAACTTAGGGTTTAACAAATAACAATAATGCACTAAAAATGAGCGCATACACGGAAGGCTAAGGCGATTTGGGTGTACATTTAAGTGGGGTGTAACAAATTCTTCCTTTAAGTAAAATGCTTAAAGTTAGAAACGAAAAGATAGGCTCGGAGGGGTGTACTAGGGGTATCGTGTACTAAAAATGAGTACAACGATAAGGGTGTGGGAAAATTAGTTGACTTAACTAGCCAAGTAATATGACTTAAATGGTCAAGTAATTGTGATACGGGTTTAAACACAGGGGTGATCCTAATGCCTCTTATCATGTAGTAAATCCTACCACACGAATGTAGTCTCACTAGCAGTCTCGGAATGCATCACTAACGCAAGTTCTAGAATCTAAATGCTACCGGTACACTCATAAGCACTAATAGTAAATGCTTTTCCTATCAAATCTAAAGGCGAACCTCACAATTTTGGGTGGAAAATTTTTCTGAATATACGGTTATGTGCTAGTCATACAATCTCCTATCCATGAGACGCTTGCTATTGCGAAAGTTTCACTCCTAAATGTTGTAAAAAATTTTAAATTTGGCGCTAAAATTGCACTAACAAGTATTTCTCATAGTTTTATTACACATCTACTATCAAACAAAACAAACTCAAGCGAAAGTGCATATGTAAGGTATCATCTTTTTACCCTCCCCTTACACTTAAGATGAACATTGTCCCCAATGTTCAAGTAAAGAATGTAAAAGTGAAAAAGTAAAGAGAATGAAATCAAATACTCCCCTGATTTGCTCGGTATGGATTATAGGTTGGCCAGATTAGATCTTCGTCCAAGAAAATGAACAATCAAAGCTTCCCTTCCAGAATATAAATCATCTCCTTGTCGAACATAACCTGTAAAACCTGACAAAATAGACAAGACAACCTTGCGTAAAATCGGCGGCATCCTATATAAGTTACTAAATCCTAGAAAACAAGATAAGATATAATGCTTGTGGAATGAAGTTTGCAGATTTCCTGGAGATTATAAAACTTAATAATTCACAAAAACCATAAGACTCCGTTAGAAAAACAAAACCGGTAAAATTTCCAGATTTTAACTCCTGACGCCGTCAAGAGTAAACTCATGACGCCGTCAGAATGGACCTGCAGAAATTCTTATGTTAAGTTTCCGGAAAATTTCTGGAAAAACTTGGTCCTACTTCCTGGAAAATCCTGCAAAACTTCATTATGACTCAATACAAGCATTTGACTCTAACAAATACGAATATACATGTTCATTTAAAATTGTGGAGAATCATGATCGGTTTGTTTCTTAAAAACATATTTGGGGTTTCCCCTTACACTTATCTTTTGCAAAAATACTTTTAAGTTGGAGTTAAGACTAGGCCAAACAACATAGTAAAGTATTTCCACATTTTAATTTAGAGACATGATCAACCAGCAATAAAAATAAAACATGCATACGGAAGCAAATAACAATCAAACAAATAAAATCACACAAAACATGGGTTGCCTCCCACGAAGTGCTTTTCTTTATTTACGAGTCTTGTAGCTAGACTCAAGGTCATGGGTTACTATGTGATTCGGGTGAGTTCCTCATTGAGGACATCTTTGGGATCAAACTTAGGTTTCAACTTCCTATCGGTTTCCTTAGTGTGGTATGACCTTTCAAACTTTTCTCCATCCGGATCATATAAAGTCATCCTCATATGCCATGTTCCATCACCTTCTTTAGGTGGCTTGTCCCACCTCCATTTACACTTGTCTCCCTCTCTTTTCCAATTATTCATCTCTATATTAATAGGCATTACGCTCAAGAATTCAATCATCTTCCTAAAGACTAAGGGGTCCTCAAAGGGGTCTAGCTCTTCATCTCTAGCTATGAGTTGTTCTATCGAATGTGTCTTCTCTACGAAATCTTTCTCTAGATAAAATGGGCATTGAGGTCCTATGAAGTTCCTTTCTATCCAAGGTCCATATCTAGACGGTCTCCTATTCATCTCTACCCAATGTGGTGTTGGTTCATCATCACAATCATAACTATGTTTCTTTACATCATACACTGACCAAGTATCTCCTTCACCTACCGCTATCTTAGATTCCTTGCAATCTATCATGGCACTAGCGGTTGCTAAAAATCCTCTTCCTACCAATAATGGGCATGTAGTGTCACTAACCATGTCTAGGACGTGAAAATCAGCTAATATAGTTAACCTTCCTACGTGAACAACTACATCCTTAATCATTCCAACCGGGTGGGCAATACTCCCATCCGCTAGCCCTATCAATACCTCCGTTTCCTATAACTTTCCTAGCTTAAGAGCGGTGAATAAGGATAAGGGAATCAAGTTGAGGCTTGACCCTAAATCGGCTAGTGTGTCGAAAGCTTCAGATCTTCCTATCTTACAAGGCAAAACAAATATACCCGGATCATCAAGCTTTTTAGGCAACTTGTTTTGAACGAAGGCGGTCCCATTTTTACCTAGCTTATACTTCTCATATTTTTCTAGGAGGGCACTATAGTAAGGAGCACGCGCTAAGACATCAATGACGGGTCGTTCAAGGTGAAGTTCTTTGAATTCATCGTCAAGGTCTTGCGTAAGAGGTGTTTCAACAATGCTTTTGACCGGCTCTATAGTGGGTGTTTTATTGGATTGGTCCTTTTGGGGAACTTGGTTTTGTTTGAAACACGTGCTCGTTGATTTAACCGAGTAGTATTGTGGACACGAAGTGGGTGACGAAACTGAGGATATGGAATTAACGGTTAGTTTCGGATTCTTGACCGTGTCGCTCGGGAGTGCTCCCATTTCTCGGTCATTGAGAACTTTCAACAATGCATCAATTCTAGTGGTCATCTCGCTTTGCTTTTGTTTGAAATCGGCTTCAAACTTAGATACGCGAGCTTCTTGAGATGCCATGAACTTTGACATCAATCCTTCAAGATTGTTGGTACTACCATAGTTGTTAGAAGGATTGTTGTTGAAAGTACGGTTGGATGGTGGACCGGTTGGTTGGTAACGGTTAGGCGGATTGGAAGAATTGGGTTGATTTTGTTTCCACCTAAGGTTTGGGTGATTTTTCCATGAGGGGTTGTATGAATCACCGTAAGGGTTTGGCTCGGGCTTGAAAGTGTACCACTTATCTCCCGCTTCGTCGGTACGCGTGGATGCGTAGTCCGCAAAAGCTGTTCCGGGGAGTTCCACACAATCACGAGTGTCATGGGGACCACTACATAATTCGCATGAAGAAGTGATTTTGTTCACTTGGCTTGAAGGCTTAGGAGCATTGTAAGATTTCATGAGAAACTTGACTTGGTCCTCAAGTTCCATGATCCTACGGTCGGGAGTGCTAGAATTGTTCGAAGGCAAGGATATTGCCTTGATCGTTTTGTTCAAATCACGGGGATCATTCCAACTTTCGTTGTCATAGAGAGCAAGATCTTCTATGAGTTCCCATGATTGTTCCGCACTAAGATCACGTAGCTTACCACCGGCCGATTGGTCAATGGTGTAACACCCCCAAAATACCGCAGCGGAAGACTGTGCCATAGGGGTGCTACTTCATAATACAAAGTACAAGTTATAGAAAATGAACTCTAAATGAGACGTTTTGAAAAGTTACCATTCGATTAATGAAATCCGAGTTACAAACTTGAGTTTCCAAAGTATGATACATAAATGTATACAAAGTGTTTTGAATGGTAAATGATAAAAGCGTAAGTCTTCAGAATATGCAGCTTGACTCTAAGTTCCACGCACTAGCTATCGCCTTACTAACCTGAGATAAACATGCTAAAGTGTCAACACAATGGTTGGTGAGTTCATAGAGTTTGTCTTAAAACAGTTGAAAAGCCTTAAAAGAATGTTCACACAGCAAAGGCATCGTGAATCCACTCAGTTACAAGTCCCGCCATAAGAGACTTGTAACCTGTGTGTTCACAACCCACTGCTACAATATATGGTATAATAAAGACATGTATAAGTTCATCAAAACAGTTTAGCAATTAGTCGTGAGTCTACACTTCATCTCCGAAGACCTCACGTTTATGATGTATCCAACATTCGCAAATGTTAGGATGTATCAATAGCCTCAATGGTCATCCAACAACTTAATTTGGAGCCACCGGAAGTCTCAATGGTCATCCAGCAACTTAATCTGGAGCCACTGGAAGTCTCACAATCAAGTATAATGCAATCATGTATATATGACATCAAGTATAATGCGATCAAGTATAAGACAATCAAGTATAAAACAATCAAGTATAAAACAATCAAGTATAAATTTTTTGAGTATTTGTACAAGTAAGCAAGTAGTTGTGCATGTATCCCCCCCCCCCCCCCAAAGAGTTAAAACAAGTATGAAAAAGTAGGGGCTATGACTCACCTTAAGCTTAAGTGATGTGAAATGAAAGTGGTAGTCGAATTGCGAAAGTCTCTAAGAGTAGCCTATAATAGAACGTTGCGACTTAGGTTTGGAGTAACGTCTAAGAATATGAAGAATTGCCAATATATGTCTTGCATAATGTTCATGATGTAGTACTTAGTATATAGTGTAAGTCTTTGAATATAAGTGGTTTATGAAACATGTATAGGTTGTATATCTCTTACTACCTTTCAGGCCGACATAATTCAGAAGTCATGGAGTAAACGTTCGAGGAGCCAGGACACTTTAACTCGTAAATCCACAACTCGTCTCGACGGCTTACTCAATGAACTCCTCACATGAGGCTCCCTACTATTGTAGTATTTGATAACATATATATAAGTTTTGATCTTTAAAAGTTATATGGTCTTTAGCCGTAGCTTTGCCGTGACTTTGGTCATGTTACCATGGTCTTGAGACTCAACCTTGGCTTTAGCCATGGTTGTGGTCTTGGCTTTAGGTCATTAGACCTCTTGGTCTTAGTAAAACATAACTATTATCTAGTGACTTTGGTCTAAAAATGGGCTGTTAAGAATTTGAAGAAAATTATGACTCAGAAAGCATTTTCAGGGCTCGAGCTTCTTTACTCCTGAACGAAAACGGCGTTCCGGACAACTTTCGTGTTTTAACTTTTTGATGAATCGGACCAGAAGTAGGACTTTCAAATTGGCAGAATGCAAACAGTAGGGTTTAGGCAGTTTCGGCGTTTTGGTGTCGCTAACTTCTTATGGTCATAACTTTTGACTCGTGTACTCGTTTTGGGTGATTCAAATTGCTATGTTTTCCTTGTTAAGTCCTATTTAACAGTAAGTAAGTGTCAAATATCAAAGTTATACTATTGTGGTCGTGGTTTTCCATAAAAATCACTAGTTTGCTTGTTTACTTGTCATAAGTTAACATATGTATACCAATACTTGTTTTATCCATTTTTAAACATCATGAACACAATACAAGAACATATATAGCATGAAAGAACCATAATAAGCATGAAAATGATATTGAGCAAGAAGAGTGTATAAGGGTTTGCTTACAACTTTTGGCTTTCTAAAGAAAGGAAGTCAAGTATGAACTAGGACACTAAACCTATGCTTGTAAACCCTTTACCATAACTCTTGTAACCCTTGCTAGCCTTGATCTAACCCTTGTGAAAACCATTTAACTTCAGCCCTAGTAACCTTGTGTAGCTCCTAAATCAACCATGGAATCACCAAACAAACTTGAGAACTAGGTAGAGAATACTAAGACATTGAACTTTGTAGTGTAACTTGTATATTGAAGATCAAAGGATCATGGTGCTAGGATATAGTAGTGTGGCATTTTTATTGATGAGAAAGGATGGAAATGAGCTCTCTATTTATAGCAAGAATGAGGAGGTTAGGAAGCTTACTAGGAAAGTGCTAAAACTTGGAGACAAAGTTGTAATTAAATATGATCTAATAGCTAAAGTCATGAGATGATGCCACAAGTGTGAATGCCCCCCCCCCTAGTGGCGGTTCATGAACTTGGGGAACAAGGTGTGGACTTTTGATGATATTATCCTAAGTATGTAGCTAGTTTTGGACCCGTAAATTGCTAACCGTAAGTTATTAAGTTACAAAACGTAAAACCGGGCATCCTAAAAATATGAAACTTGAAAGTATGGTTAAACATGTCAATATACTCCATAATAAAATATAAAATGAGTGGTAGGTTCTATCGGGTGCTAAAACCCTGCTAAAAACTAGAAACACGGGTCTAAAACGCGCAATTCGCGTAAAACGCTGAACTGAAAAACGTAAAATTCTGAAACTTTTGGAATTGTCCTAAAATGAAAGAAAATCATATTTCTATTGTTTATAATGTTTTATGGATATATCGGGATGCTGGAAGGACGTTTAAACCTAAAAGTAAATCTCGGACACGGCTTTGTGATTTTTGCAGAAATGATCCGACGAGCGTCAAATTCTCGGATTATCGTTAAAATAGTTTAACTTACGAGAATATGAAATAAAAATTTCTGAGATGAATAGTGAAAAGTGAATAGTAAAAAGTGAATAGTAAAAAGTGAATAGTGAAATTTTTCGGGAATAAAAGTTAACCTGAAATTGCGAATTGTTACAGTCTCTACCCCTTAAGGAAACTTCGTCCCGAAGTTTAGTGTGTCTAGGAGAATTCAGGATCTCTAAAATAGTGGTGTTCACTCTGATTCGTCTAAGGTTCTGGTTAAGGAGTTGTATCGGCTACAATTAAGCCCACTTATTTATAACACATTACTTATATAAAGAAGCGTCCAAATTTATGTAAGTAAGGTCTCATAAACTTATGGTTCGGTGATTTACAATTTCTTTATTTAAATGAAGAGGCGTCCCAATCCATTTAAATAAGGAGATTCTAAATCATCCTACTTAAGAATTTCCGACACAAAATCCGCCTTCTGAGGCCGATAGTAAGATAATCAAGTCATCAAATCCCTAAAGCTAAGCAATAATATTATTTAACTCAAATCTTGTGTCTCATCAAACAAGAACTGTCACAAGATCAAGTTAAATAATTAGTTATTACTGAGCTCCATGTTTTTAATGACTCGACGAATCTCTGGGGCTCCTTATAATACTAAAGTCACATCATCTAACAGCGTGGAACTAAACCAACAACTACCAAGAAGTGTATGTGTATGTAGTGTGTGTAAGGCAAATAAAGAGGAAAGTCTTAACGTATATAGCAGTTATAGTCTAGGCACTAAATGCAACCTAGTTCTCTATAACCAAGGCTCTGATACCAATCTGTAACACCCCCAAAATACCGCAGCGGAAGACTGTGCCATAGGGGTGCTACTTCATAATACAAAGTACAAGTTATAGAAAATGAACTCTAAATGAGACGTTTTGAAAAGTTACCATTCGATTAATGAATTCCGAGTTACAAACTTGAGTTTCCAAAGTATGATACATAAATGTATACAAAGTGTTTTGAATGGTAAATGATAAAAGCGTAAGTCTTCAGAATATGCAGCTTGACTCTAAGTTCCACGCACTAGCTATTGCCTTACTAACCTGAGATAAACATGCTAAAGTGTCAACACAATGGTTGGTGAGTTCATAGAGTTTGTCTTAAAACAGTTGAAAAGCCTTAAAAGAATGTTCACACAGCAAAGGCATCGTGAATCCACTCAGTTACAAGTCCCACCATAAGAGACTTGTAACCTGTGTGTTCACAACCCACTGCTACAATATATGGTATAATAAAGACATGTATAAGTTCATCAAAACAGTTTAGCAATTAGTCGTGAGTCTACACTTCATCTCCGAAGACCTCACGTTTATGATGTATCCAACATTCGCAAATGTTAGGATGTATCAATAGCCTCAATGGTCATCCAACAACTTAATTTGGAGCCACCGGAAGTCTCAATGGTCATCCAGCAACTTAATCTGGAGCCACTGGAAGTCTCACAATCAAGTATAATGCAATCATGTATATATGACATCAAGTATAATGCGATCAAGTATAAGACAATCAAGTATAAAACAATCAAGTATAAAACAATCAAGTATAAATGTTTTGAGTATTTGTACAAGTAAGCAAGTAGTTGTGCATGTATCCCCCCCAAAGAGTTAAAACAAGTATGAAAAAGTAGGGGCTATGACTCACCTTAAGCTTAAGTAATGTGAAATGAAAGTGGTAGTCGAATTGCGAAAGTCTCTAAGAGCAGCCTATAATAGAACGTTGCGACTTAGGTTTGGAGTAACGTCTAAGAATATGAAGAATTGCCAATATATGTCTTGCATAATGTTCATGATGTAGTACTCTGTATATAGTGTAAGTCTTTGAATATAAGTGGTTTATGAAACATGTATAGGTTGTATATCTCTTACTACTTTTCAGGCCGACATAATTCAGAAGTCATGGAGTAAACGTTCGAGGAGCCAGGACACTTTAACTCGTAAATCCACAACTCGT
Organism: Artemisia argyi; assembly: GCA_030686995.1. NCBI lineage: Eukaryota > Viridiplantae > Streptophyta > Magnoliopsida > Asterales > Asteraceae > Artemisia > Artemisia argyi. The sequence continues at coordinate 202,547,287 of CM060709.1, read as the reverse complement.
CTCGACGGCTTACTCAATGAACTCCTCACATGAGGCTCCCTACTATTGTAGTATTTGATAACATATATATAAGTTTTGATCTTTAAAAGTTATATGGTCTTTAGCCGTGACTTTGGTCATGTTACCATGGTCTTGAGACTCAACCTTGGCTTTAGCCATGGTTGTGGTCTTGGCTTTAGGTCATTAGACCTCTTGGTCTTAGTAAAACATAACTATTATTTAGTGACTTTGGTCTAAAAATGGGCTGTTAAGAATTTGAAGAAAATTATGACTCAGAAAGCATTTTCAGGGCTCGGGCTTCTTTGTTCCTGAACGAAAACGGCGTTCCGGACAACTTTCGTGTTTTAACTTTTTGATGAATCGGACCAGAAGTGGGACTTTCAAATTGGCAGAATGCAAACAGTAGGGTTTAGGCAGTTTCGGCGTTTTGGTGTCGCTAACTTCTTATGGTCATAACTTTTGACTCGTGTACTCGTTTTGGGTGATTCAAATTGCTATGTTTTCCTTGTTAAGTCCTATTTAACAGTAAGTAAGTGTCAAATATCAAAGTTATACTATTGTGGTCATGGTTTTCCATAAAAATCACTAGTTTGCTTGTTTACTTGTCATAAGTTAACATATGTATACCAATACTTGTTTTATCCATTTTTAAACATCATGAACACAATACAAGAACATATATAGCATGAAAGAACCATAATAAGCATGAAAATGATATTGAGCAAGAAAGTGTATAAGGGTTTGCTTACAACTTTTGGCTTTCTAAAGAAAGGAAGTCAAGTATGAACTAGGACACTAAACCTATGCTTGTAAACCCTTTACCATAACTCTTGTAACCCTTGCTAGCCTTGATCTAACCCTTGTGAAAACCATTTAACTTCAGCCCTAGTAACCTTGTGTAGCTCCTAAATCAACCATGGAATCACCAAACAAACTTGAGAACTAGGTAGAGAATACTAAGACATTGAACTTTGTAGTGTAACTTGTATATTGAAGATCAAAGGATCATGGTGCTAGGATATAGTAGTGTGGCGTTTTTATTGATGAGAAAGGATGGAAATGAGCTCTCTATTTATAGCAAGAATGAGGAGGTTAGGAAGCTTACTAGGAAAGTGCTAAAACTTGGAGACAAAGTTGTAATTAAATATGATCTAATGGCTAAAGTCATGAGATGATGCCACAAGTATGAATGCCCCCCCCCCCCCCTAGTGGCGGTTCATGAACTTGGAGAACAAGGTGTGGACTTTTGATGATATTATCCTAAGTATGTAGCTAGTTTTGGACCCGTAAATTGCTAACCGTAAGTTATTAAGTTACAAAACGTAAAACCGGGCATCCTAAAAATATGAAACTTGAAAGTATGGTTAAACATGTCAATATACTCCATAATAAAATATAAAATGAGTGGTAGGTTCTATCGGGTGCTAAAACCCTGCTAAAAACTGGAAACATGGGTCTAAAACGCGCAATTCGCGTAAAACGCTGAACTGAAAAACGTAAAATTCTGAAACTCTTGGAATTGTCCTAAAATGAAAGAAAATCATATTTCTATTGTTTATAATATTTTATGGATATATCGGGATGCTGGAAGGACGTTTAAACCTAAAAGTAAATCTCGGACACGGCTTTGTGATTTTTGCAGAAATGATCCGACGAGCGTCAAATTCTCGGATTATCGTTAAAATAGTTTAACTTACGAGAATATGAAATAAAAATTTCTGAGATGAATAGTGAAAAGTGAATAGTAAAAAGTGAATAGTAAAAAGTGAATAGTGAAATTTTTCGGGAATAAAAGTTAACCTGAAATTGCTAATTGTTACAAATGGCTCGCCTCGTGGAGATATCGATATGGTCATAAAAAATTTGGACTTGGAGCCAAAGATCTATGCCATGATGAGGGACTTTTTGGAGTAAGTCCTTGAAACGAGTCCATGCTTCATAAAGAGATTCATTTTGATGTTGTTGGAACATCAAGATGTCATTCCTAAGCTTAGTAGTTCTCCCCGATGGGAAAAATTGAGCAAGGAAACGAGTGGTGAGATCATCCCATGTGGTGATGGATCCCGCGGGTAAACGCTCAAGCCATTGACTAGCTTGATCCCGTAGAGAGAATTGGAATAGGCGTAATCGGGTAGTCTCTCTAGTTTCAACACCTAGGTCTATGGAATCTTCGATTTTGAGAAAGTCCTTAAGATGTTGGTTTGGATCTTCGGAACGAAGTCCATGGAATGCACATCCGCTTTGCACCAACCGGATGGTGTCGGATCGCAAGGGGTCACATTGGCTCCGGTGAGCTCAATGGTGTTTCGGTAGCCTTGGTGGCTAGGTCGGGAATACTCTCCTAAGGTTCGGGGCCTAAGGGGTTCTAATGGTGGGTTTTGTTGTGGTGGGATGACGGGTTCAAAGATGTTACCACCTTCCATGATGTCGGATGGTAAAGAGTTACGAACAAAAACACGAAGAAATAAGATAGACTAAAGAAGACCTAAAAAATAAAAATAAAATCTTACTAGAAAGGAATCTAGCAAGTAGACCTAATAAAAAGAAATTCTAACCTAGACAATAACTACTCCCCGGCAGCGGCGCCAAAAACTTGATGTGTGGGAATCGCAACAGGCTTTACCTCTCGAGGGATCTCGAGAAGCTTACAACCCCCACCAGGCAGTGTACCTGATCGTTGTAGTATAGTATAGTGACAAGTACCGGGGGATTGATCGTTCAGCTTAGGAATAGTGTCGCTAGGATTAGAAAGCCTAATTACTAGTTCTAAAGGTGAGGGATGATTATTTTTGTGTTTTTATATTTTAATGAAAGCAAGTAAAATCTCGGGTTTTGGAAGAGTGGGCGGAATTAGTTGCTAGTCAACTAACCCACTACTACAATGCAATCAAAATAAAATACTAAAAATGAAATTAAACTAATTATACTAAGGTTGTGAGCAGTAATTGGAGAAAATGTGTTTACTTAGATTTCACTACTCCCTAGATATCTTTTACACGTTAATTACTTGTTATAATTGTATGGATGACGGATCGTATTCCTTAATAGAATTCATGGGGTGGCATACATAACTCCTCAATTCTATGAGCTCTTATCTCCTCCTACACCATGCCCAGCACAACTATAGGGATTGTAAACAGTGGCTCATGCATTAAATACAACCAATAAAGACCTAGTACGCCTCGGTTCATGTTTCTTAAGACGTTCAAGCATGTTACCATTTGGAGATCTTCCAGTTTTCTTAAGCCTAACATATAAAATCATTCATCCAAGACAAGAATAAACAAGTAATCAACACATAATCAATATCTAGGTTTCATTAGATCTAAGCAAACACAAAAGAGATCTAGCCTAGCATAATGGAATTGAGACAAGAACAAGATATAGACAACCAACACATAGACATATTGATTGAATTAGAAGAACACTTATCTCAATTACAATGCAAGGTCTCAAGGGTTTGGAACCCTTGAAAAACCTGTAAAAGTTGCTCCAAAATCGTCTTTAGGGTTTCTCCAAAACTTCTCTTTTTTTTAATGTGAAAAAATAGAAAACTATATATAGGAAAATCGGGGTGACGGCGTCAAGAACAAAGGTGTGACGCCGTCATCTCGCCGCCAAATACTTCCTCGGACGGCCTTGATCTACTTCTGACACCCTGTGTGACGCCGTCATGAGCTACGGATTTTAATTCTTGGGGTTTGACGCCGTCATGACTTTACTCTTGACGCCTTCATCAACTACGGATTTTTATTATTGAGGTTTGACGCCGTCATGACTTTACTCTTGACGCCTTCATGTACTGTTCCAGCATGGAAAATTGAGACTTTGCCGTTTTCTTCACTTTTATGCTCCAAAAACGTCCAAAATGGCTTCTTTTCCAGAATTCACTCTCCAAGTACCTAAAATCACAAAAGGAATGATTTAGGGCAATATTTGATCAAATAAATTCAGATTCGGGCTTAAATGACCCCCTAAAAACGGACCATTTTTCGCCTCATCAGTGTCAAGCTCAAAGTATTGAAACAGAATTGCAACTACGAACCAAAATGAGTTTCTCAAAAACAAACATCTTCAATATGAAAACAAAATTGCCGAGTTAAAAATTGAAAACGGCGAATGGCAACAAAACCGCGATGACATTCGTTATTGCAATGGTTTACTTGAGTCTGATATTCAGGACAAAAAACACATCATCATTGATTTGAAAGAGAAAATTAAGCTACTTCAATAAGGAAAGTTTATTGACACCACTGTGATAGCACCATGAATGTTTCAAATAGATAGAACAGATAAGGGTAAGCATGCTAAGAGTTCTAACGTTAGCTCTTCCACTTCCACAAGTCTAGTTTCCCCTAAGAGCGTTAGCAGCCCAAAGCCAAAAAGCGTTAAGAAGACTAAAAAGACTAGGCTCTCGCAACGTAGAAGAGGAACACTAGAAGTACAAGAAGTAGAAGCTCACCTTAGGAACTCGAATAAAACTCATGTTGCATCTGATTTAGATTCTAATCTGGCAAATTGTAATCCAACTCTTAATGTAACGAATGCTGAACCTTCTAATGTTTTGAATATTAATGCATCTTGTGTGTTTTGTCGTCAAAGTGTGTTATCTGGTGATCATACCAAATGTGTAGCTAATAATCTCTTACATCGTAAAAAGAAACGTAGATCCGGCTTTCCTTCTAGGTCCACTAATGCCTCTAAGTCTACCTTAGGAAAAACGCCTACTACAGTTTCAAATGATGTTGTAGTCAACCCAAGAGCTGCAATCAAGAAATCTAGGAACACGCCAAAAGCTAGTGCATTCACTAAAAACGAAGCAAAAACTAGTTGGAACTGGCAACGTTGGTTACAATACAAACCAAATTTTAAATGGATTCCTAAATTGTTAAATATTTGTGTTTCTAACCAACAGGAACCCACAATTTCCTCGGGTTCCACCCTTACTTCTGTTCCATCTCTGTTATCTTCTTTTGATGCAGGTGGTTCAGATCGTTCTCTGGATTGTTGATAGCGGTTGCACCTGACATATGACAGGCAATCTCAAACTGTTAAACAACTTTGTCTCAAAGTTTATTGGAACTGTCAGATTCGGGAATGATCAATACGCTTTAATCATGGGTTACGGAGACTACATGAATGGGAATATTGAAATTAGCAGAGTATACTATGTTGAAGGCTTGGGTCACAACCTCTTTTCAGTCGGTCAATTTTGTGATGGAGATTTAGAAGTAGCATTTCGAGAGAAAACCTGTTTTGTTCGTGATCTACAAGGCAATGATTTGATGTCTGGCAAACGTGGCACTAACCTTTACACAATTTCAATGTCTGACATGATCGCTTCATCTCCAATCTGTCTTCTATCCAAAGCTGAAACGACTAAATCCTGGTTATGGCACAAACGCCTTTCTCATTTGAATTTCAAAACAATGACTGATCTCGCTCGTCACAAATTAGTTGAAGGCTTTCTAAGATTCCGTTATGCCAAAGTTCATCTATGTCCAGCCTATGAACAAGGAAAAAGTACTCGTGCTCATTTTCCCTCAAAACCTGAACACAGTACTAATCATGTTTTACAAATGCTTCATATGGATTTGTGTGGTCCGATGCGTGTTCAAATGATCAACGGTAAACGCTACATCTTAGTAATTGTTGATGATTACTCTCTGTAACACCCCAACCCGATAAGGGTAGAAGTATTACATTACAGTGACATATCAGAACAACACAAGCATATGATTTATAAATACAAAAGAAATTCAGGGTTTACAAATGAAAAATCTGAAACTACAAGGTTACAAAATAAATACTAATTCTAATAAAGTGAAACTCCTTCTAGTCATCTCTAGTCCAGCGTAACTATCAAAGCATAGTCTTCTAAGTCCAGTCACACTCTCTTCCCCTAACCCAGCTTCCTACTAAAACCTGCCGCAGGAAAAGGAAATGCGGCTGAGCTTAAAAAGCCCAGTGAACAGATACATATACAAAGCAATGATAATGAAACAGAACTGAAATATAGTACATTGGGGAAATAGAATAAGGAATAGATAAAAGAGTAATAGAATAGAAAGAAGAAAGGATAGTCATCTACCACGAGCCCAAAACTCAAAGTCATATCTCAAAGTCATAAGCCTTCAATTCATAATCTCACAATCAGAGGGGATACCTCTCAGGCAACCAGATAATATGAGGGGTGTCCTCATGTATCATAAGGGTGGAGTGATCAGCTCCCAGGGGTTGTGAAGGGCATGTATAGCACACAGTACCAATCACCTCAAAGTCAACTCAAAGTCATAGTTAAGTCCACTAAGCAGAACAGATCTAGGATTGCAACCCATACGCCCCTTACTCAAAGTCAATCTCAAAGTCAATCTCAAAGTCATATACTCAAAGTCAAAATGGCCATAATAGTAATCATAAAAAGGGACGGTGTGAGAAATCACTCACCCACACATGAGTCATGCCAGTGGTGCATCACAGACATGCCTATGGTACCTCCATAGGTAGGGAAAACAGAAATGGCTCGGGTATCAAACTAAGAGTCAGGTCTCATATCATACAAAAGGTCATATAGCAAAGGTGTATCTCAGAATCATATCAAAGGTTCATAATAGCAGTTCATAATAAAGGGTTCATATCAAAAATAGTATTCAAGGTCCAATCAGAGTTTATCAGGTCAAGGTTCATATTCAAAAATCAATTCATGGTTCAGTTCAAAAGTCCATTTCAAAAGTTTCTATTAAAAGTCTAATTTAAATAATCTTTTAAAACAGTTTTCATAAAAATGGTCTTTCAAAATATAGTGTTCATGAAAGTTAAATAACCTTTCTTTTAAAAAGAAATTTAGCATCATTTATAAACATCTTTTCAAATCGGTTCTTCTCAAAACATTTCCATGGCATAATAAAAAGGTTTTCATAGCATGGTTTCATAACGGAGGTCATATCAAGTGGGATCAGCAGAGAAAGTTCAAGTAAAGGGGATCATAGCAATGGCATCAATTCGGGAACTAACGGATCAGAATATGAAAGAGATCATGAGAAACCTTTTGAGAAAGGTCAGAATATCTGTACCTTAAATCGCAAGTGCAAACATGATAGAAAACATAAAGGTCGGAAGCAAAACTCCTTCTTCAACGAATCTACACGAATTAATGATCGGCTTATTATTAATAACTTATTAAATTCAGATTTCTCATTTTAGTCGGCTTTCCAGTTTTAGTAACTTTCCATTTAAAGTGACTTTCCACTTTTAGCAGGTTTCCATAAATAGTAAGTTTCCACTTTTAGAAAGTTTCCATAATTAGAAAGTTGAATCATTATTAATGGAATCAAAGTATCTTTTAACATATTTACACATTTGGTCCTTAGGGTTTCATAACTTTACCTTTTACACCCTTATATTTCCAAAATTACACTTTAAACCTTTTAGTATTCAAAGTTACACTTTAAACCCTTAACTTATCCATTTTACATAATGATCCCTTATTTTATCATGTTATACGAATATACCTTCAAGTATTCACAATTTACACTTTAAGTCCTTCAAGTTATCAAAGTTACATATTTAACCCTTTAATTTACAATTTCAACTTTTAATTATTAATAATTACATATTAAGCCATTAATTTACCAAATTAGCACATAATCCCTTGAATACTTTTAAATACTCAAAACAGCTCCAAGTTTCTGAAAATTACATTTTTAGTCCCTCTCTTTTAATTATTTTCAAAACAAACCCTAATTAATCATTAAATACATTTTAATCCATTTATATGCAAAATTACACTTAGCACCCTCATCTTATATTTTTGTCGAATAGTATACAGCCCAAATAAGTTCCAGAATTAACCTTTAAGTTTTAAAGTTTACAAAACTCACCCAAAACCTTTTTACCCAAATCGTATAACATAAAAATACATGAATTAGAAACCCTAACCAAACTAACCCATTTTTAATCATTACCCAAACATTAAAAGTCATTAATAATCACAAAACAAACCCTAGATCATAAACCCTAGCTCACACGATTTATTTTTCCTTTTTCTTTTATTATAGCCGATTATTACACATGATTCGAAATAATTATTTTAGGCCTTAACAATTCGAAACAACATTTTTCCCAGGTTATTATGATCATATAGAGTCCAAATAAAATAGATTTCAAGCCTCAAAAATTCGGATTCAATTAATTAGGTTTTATACACGTTTTTAAGATTTAATTCGCCAAAATTAGATAGAGCATGTATGGATCGAATGGAGAATTTTAGATGATGTTTATAGGGTGTAAGGGACCTGAGAAAAATACCAAAACAATATTCGAACATGTGGAAAAGGCTGCACGATTTTATGTCCTACGCGTATGGGCAACTCGAACCAAAATCCAATACGACTCCAAAAGCTTCTCCACGACCTTTCCAACATTTTTCCCAGAGTATATATGATATGAGGATTATGAGAAAAATCATAAACGAATTTTATGGAGGTCGAATAAATCATAATCGAGCTTACCTTGTTTCTTAGGCGCGACAAAGAAAAGCTTCACCACGATCGAACCAAGCTTCAAAAAATTCAAGAGGGATTTTTCTTAGCTCTTTTAGATGATTATTTAACCCAGAAAAATTCTCTAGGGAATTTAGGATGTCGAATGGAGGCTATAGAATTTTTGTGTGTATTTATTTCCAATCGGCAAATTAGGGTTTAGGGAGAAACGTGTGTAGGTTGATTAATAAGAGGGAATTCCGAGTCATTAGGGGGGATATGGACCAGGAATTTCGGCATTATAGGTTAGCCATTGAAAGATTTGATTTCATACCATATTTATCCATTATTCTTCATTTTATACAATCATAATATACTTAATTATTCATTCGGCTCATGTAGGGGTATTTTGGTAATTTTTTAGCTTGTATAAATGTTAAATGGAGTTGTCAAAATTATTTGGTATCATAACTTGTGCATTGCCAGAAGTTTGGGATTTATTTGATACTTTATAAGCTTTTAAATAATTTTTAAACTTGTAGGGGCAATTTGGTCATTTTACTTGCTTTTAGATTTTAGGTGTTACAACTTCTTCCCCTCTAAAAAGAGAAATTTCGTCCTCAAAATTTGAAGTCGCAAAGTTAGACGAAGTCGTAGTAAACCGCAAAAAGGTCGTCACAAATATTCTCACGCCCGGGGAGGTTCTTCCAAAAGATATTCAGACCAACTGGTTTCTCATGACTCGTAATTATTGTCAAAACAGTTTCAGATTTCTCAGAAGGGCATATCATATTGAATTTGAATCAAAAGGATAATGTACCAAACATAACGGATGATAAACGAATTCTCCAGGAAGAGGTATAAAAATACATAGGATTTTCATCGAATTGATTAGGCGAATCAGATGAGAATACATTGAATTGTAGCAAACATGGGGTGATTTAAGGTTTAACTCTTCAGCTTCTCAGATAGTCTCGGCTTTTAGATAACCTTCCAAAGGTATTCTCATAAACAAACAGGTCTCATTTCCTCAAAGTCCACAATCACATATTTTACTCATAGCAGATCATAATGAACAACTTCACGAATGCGAATCGTATACGGACAGAAAGCATATCGTTAGATATCGTCAACGGCAGAAATTTCATAATGGAACCTAAGATTCTTATCAGAAGTTGCAAAGATCAGCAAAACACGTGTCGAGAGTCCAAACGTATCGAATCGTATATCAAGGACAGCAGATCAAACGTATAGGTAGAATGAACCTAAAGTCTTACTAAACTCAGATGATCTTGATCAGATGCCAGAATTCTAAAGCTTCTAAGGCACTCCTCGAAATATCACATGCCCACCATAAGTGCACGTTATATGATGTAAGTATTATCACGTTAGCCAGGCGTCATAATACTGGCATCATATACATATGCCCTCATGATGGTCATACTTTATCTCAAGTCGTGAACACACAAACTTATCTAAATCCACCTAGTCCACCTATAGTCTCAGAGGTTACCAAAATCAAACAACATAACTAAGAGAACGAAATTACTCGAAGAGTAATGGAGATCCGAGAATGTCATTCAAAATTAAGGTACGTCATCAATAGCGTCAATCCTTTACAGAATCATCTCATCTAAACACAATGTCCGCTTCAAAATCCGTCCACTCAAATACAAATTTCAAAATTTCTTCCAAGTTGGGGTAGTATGTTTACTCTTGTCCATCTTGCCTCATGATTAAAAGAATTTAAAACTCGAGTCTGGTTCCTCCGGTCTTCAGCAGCTCCTCTTGGTAGTGTGGCATCGTAACGGCAGTCTCTGACGCAATCATTGTGGATTCCTCCATCCGCAGGTCTGCTTCTGCTCTCAATTCATCTTAGTACAACTAAAATGAATAGAGAAACAAGACTGCGTGTCTTTGACAGGTCTTCTAACATAGCTCCAGGTCTTAAGGTACATGCTGTTGTTGTCGACTCCAGGTTATGTGTTGAATGGTTCGTCTTCTTTGGTCTGGTTGTCTTGATGCCCAAACTGAAATCTTCACGTGTTGCATGATGTATACTATCCCAGTTCCTCTCTTCTTCTTGTATGCTTCTTCCATGATAATGCTTGTCGCAACCATCTTCTACTACTCTTCCACCAGGTTTCAAACTCCGATAACGGTCTTCAATCTTGGTCCCTCTTGTGAAAGCTCTGTCTTTACATTATATAGGGTAGGGTTGTCTACTATGCTTTCTGAACGTCAATCAAAATTTTCTTCCAGAACAAAGGGTCGTCTCACCAATAATCTCTATGTTCTTCTTTCGTTTTAGAACACAACACAATGTCATACTATGACAATTTGTCCAAAACACGCGAAAAACATGATTATTCTAGCCAACACCATTGGCATCATTCAAGTTCATAAATGTTATAACGAGTGCAAAGGCAACTTCAGAAATCATCTCAGGGAATTTCACATCGCCTTCTTTTTTCTTTAGGGACTGAAATACTTCCTAAAGGTTACTCTCGGTTAGTTAACCCCCTTCTTAGAAGTTTTTGTGGTTGCTTCTTCAGTCCTTCAAATCTAAAATGATGCAATCAGACGCGGAGTTTCAAAGGAAGACCAAATTAATTATTGATACGCGGAAACAGATAATGATTAGTGATAGTGGTACGTTTAAGTTCACGATAGTCGATACGTCATCGCATACTTCTCTCGTTCTTCTTCATAAACAAACAAGAGCATCTAAAGAGAATCACCAAGGTTAAAAATCATATTCCATCAGCTCCTTCAATCTCTCAACTTCTATGGCACCATGGTTTCTTCACTGATATCAGTTCAATGTCCACTCTACTTCTTAAGCAGGAAGGAGTACCAAAAGGTTCATCAGAGGATACCGGAAAATCTTCGTATGACAAAATATTTCCCAATAGTAGAACTTTCCAAGGGTTGATAATAATGGTTTTCAGGACAACTTGGTAATCACATGAGTTTGGGGTAGGTGTTTCCATAGTGACAGAAATTTTAGCAGATGTAGAGAGTCATCATAATGGAATAGGGTGAAGCAGATTTTTAAGGTCACATTTCAGATATGGTAGTCTATGGTATCCTCACGAATAGTCATTCAGTCCAAAAGACCGTACAATCAAACATATCAAAGTCAAAGGATTTCATAGAGTGAATACAGTCGTCAAATCATACAGATAGTTCATATATCAGAGTCAAGTACATGGTTCAACAAAAGCGTTGGGATGGATAAACGAATAGTTCAATGTGTGGGAATTTCGTTTAGCTTCTTAGCATAAGTAGCAGGTAGGATGTGTATCATTGGTAATACGAACATCGTATAATTGTCAATTGTGCGATGTACAGAATCTCAGTTATCAGCATCATCATGCTTAGTTAACAAATCCATATAGAGATAGTATTTACATCATACCCTTCCAAAGGAAACGGTTGGCAGAACAAGGTTCATCATTCAAAGAGAGGAAACAAAACTTCTCATATTCGTGGTTCATAATTACCAACATTCTCATAGGAGTAATAATGGATCATACAGAGTTAAGTAGTATCGGATGATACATTCATACCCAGCATAAGTAATGAATTTACAGAATGTGTCGAACACATTGTGGTTGAATGACCTACGATGTGGTCGAAAAGGTGTCAAACAGCTTATCAAACAAATCGGAGGCGGAGATCAAAATCTGAAGGTGAAACTTAAATGTGTAAGGTATCCAGGTAGCCTCCCGAGGTATTCCAAACTTACTTGGTTACTAAGCTTAAGTTGCAAAACTTCTAACTTCTGAAACAAAGGTCCTTATAAGGCTTATCTAAGAGCAAAGGCACGATCAGAGTGATACGGAAGCAAACGATACTTACATAAATGTCTTAGTCTACCCATTCCTCACCGATAATAACTTGGGTTCCTATGGGGAATCCTAATGTAAAGTTTCAAAGGTTGTCTTATGAGTGCCTACAGGGAAACTTAGGGGTCCAAACTTCACAGGTCAAGGGTAAATGTATTACGAATCACAACCAGTCTCTGATACCATAATTGTAACACCCCAACCCGATAAGGGTAGAAGTATTACATTACAGTGACATATCAGAACAACACAAGCATATGATTTATAAATACAAAAGAAATTCAGGGTTTACAAATGAAAAATCTGAAACTACAAGGTTACAAAATAAATACTAATTCTAATAAAGTGAAACTCCTTCTAGTCATCTCTAGTCCAGCGTAACTATCAAAGCATAGTCTTCTAAGTCCAGTCACACTCTCTTCCCCTAACCCAGCTTCCTACTAAAACCTGCCGCAGGAAAAGGAAATGCGGCTGAGCTTAAAAAGCCCAGTGAACAGATACATATACAAAGCAATGATAATGAAACAGAACTGAAATATAGTGCATTGGGGAAATAGAATAAGGAATAGATAAAAGAGTAATAGAATAGAAAGAAGAAAGGATAGTCATCTACCACGAGCCCAAAACTCAAAGTCATATCTCAAAGTCATAAGCCTTCAATTCATAATCTCACAATCAGAGGGGATACCTCTCAGGCAACCAGATAATATGAGGGGTGTCCTCATGTATCATAAGGGTGGAGTGATCAGCTCCCAGGGGTTGTGAAGGGCATGTATAGCACACAGTACCAATCACCTCAAAGTCAACTCAAAGTCATAGTTAAGTCCACTAAGCAGAACAGATCTAGGATTGCAACCCATACGCCCCTTACTCAAAGTCAATCTCAAAGTCAATCTCAAAGTCATATACTCAAAGTCATAATGGCCATAATAGTAATCATAAAAAGGGACGGCGTGAGAAATCACTCACCCACACATGAGTCATGCCAGTGGTGCATCACAGACATGCCTATGGTACCTCCATAGGTAGGGAAAACAGAAATGGCTCGGGTATCAAACTAAGAGTCAGGTCTCATATCATACAAAAGGTCATATAGCAAAGGTGTATCTCAGAATCATATCAAAGGTTCATAATAGCAGTTCATAACAAAGGGTTCATATCAGAAATAGTATTCAAGGTCCAATCAGAGTTTATCAGGTCAAGGTTCATATTCAAAAATCAATTCATGGTTCAGTTCAAAAGTCCATTTCAAAAGTTTCTATTAAAAGTCTAATTTAAATAATCTTTTAAAACAGTTTTCATAAAAATGGTCTTTCAAAATATAGTGTTCATGAAAGTTAAATAACCTTTCTTTTAAAAAGAAATTTAGCATCATTTATAAACATCTTTTCAAATCGGTTCTTCTCAAAACATTTCCATGGCATAATAAAAAGGTTTTCATAGCATGGTTTCATAACGGAGGTCATATCAAGTGGGATCAACAGAGAAAGTTCAAGTAAAGGGGATCATAGCAATGGCATCAATTCGGGAACTAACGAATCAGAATATGAAAGAGATCATGAGAAACCTTTTGAGAAAGGTCAGAATATCTGTACCTTAAATCGCAAGTGCAAACATGACAGAAAACATAAAGGTCGGAAGCAAAACTTCTTCTTCAGCGAATCTACACGAATTAATGATCGGCTTATTATTAATAACTTATTAAATTCAGATTTCTCATTTTAGTCGGCTTTCCAGTTTTAGTAACTTTCCATTTAAAGTGACTTTCCACTTTTAGCAGGTTTCCATAAATAGTAAGTTTCCACTTTTAGAAAGTTTCCATAATTAGAAAGTTGAATCATTATTAATGGAATCAAAGTATCTTTTAACATATTTACACATTTGGTCCTTAGGGTTTCATAACTTTACCTTTTACACCCTTATATTTCCAAAATTACACTTTAAACCTTTTAGTATTCAAAGTTACACTTTAAACCCTTAACTTATCCATTTTACATAATGATCCCTTATTTTATCATGTTATACGAATATACCTTCAAGTATTCACAATTTACACTTTAAGTCCTTCAAGTTATCAAAGTTACATATTTAACCCTTTAATTTACAATTTCAACTTTTAATTATTAATAATTACATATTAAGCCATTAATTTACCAAATTAGCACATAATCCCTTGAATACTTTTAAATACTCAAAACAGCTCCAAGTTTCTGAAAATTACATTTTTAGTCCCTCTCTTTTAATTATTTTCAAAACAAACCCTAATTAATCATTAAATACATTTTAATCCATTTATATGCAAAATTACACTTAGCACCCTCATCTTATATTTTTGTCGAATAGTATACAGCCCAAATAAGTTCCAGAATTAACCTTTAAGTTTTAAAGTTTACAAAACTCACCCAAAACCTTTTTACCCAAATCGTATAACATAAAAATACATGAATTAGAAACCCTAACCAAACTAACCCATTTTTAATCATTACCCAAACATTAAAAGTCATTAATAATCACAAAACAAACCCTAGATCATAAACCCTAGCTCACACGATTTATTTTTCCTTTTTCTTTTATTATAGCCGATTATTACACATGATTCGAAATAATTATTTTAGGCCTTAACAATTCGAAACAACATTTTTCCCAGGTTATTATGATCATATAGAGTCCAAATAAAATAGATTTCAAGCCTCAAAAATTCGGATTCAATTAATTAGGTTTTATACATGTTTTTAAGATTTAATTCGCCAAAATTAGATAGAGCATGTATGGATCGAATGGAGCATTTTAGATGATGTTTATAGGGTGTAAGGGACCTGAGAAAAATACCAAAACAATATTCGAACATGTGGAAAAGGCTGCACGATTTTATGTCCTACGCGTATGGGTAACTCGAACCAAAATCCAATACGACTCCAAAAGCTTCTCCACGACCTTTCCAACATTTTTCCCAGAGTATATATGATATGAGGATTATGAGAAAAATCATAAACGAATTTTATGGAGGTCGAATAAATCATAATCGAGCTTACCTTGTTTCTTAGGCGCGACAAAGAAAAGCTTCACCACGATCGAACCAAGCTTCAAAAAATTCAAGAGGGATTTTTCTTAGCTCTTTTAGATGATTATTTAACCCAGAAAAATTCTCTAGGGAATTTAGGATGTCGAATGGAGGCTATAGAATGTTTGTGTGTGTTTATTTCCAATCGGCAAATTAGGGTTTAGGGAGAAACGTGTGTAGGTTGATTAATAAGAGGGAATTCCGAGTCATTAGGGGGGATATGGACCAGGAATTTCGGCATTATAGGTTGGCCATTGAAAGATTTGATTTCATACCATATTTATCCATTATTCTTCATTTTATACAATCATAATATACTTAATTATTCATTCGGCTCATGTAGGGGTATTTTGGTAATTTTTTAGCTTGTATAAATGTTAAATGGAGTTGTCAAAATTATTTGGTATCATAACTTGTGCATTGCCAGAAGTTTGGGATTTATTTGATACTTTATAAGCTTTTAAATAATTTTTAAACTTGTAGGGGCAATTTGGTCATTTTACTTGCTTTTAGATTTTAGGTGTTACACTCTCGCTGGACTTGGGTTTATTTTATTTGAAGTAAAGATCAAGCTCCTCAAATGATCATCACCTTTCTCACCAAAATACAAGTTCAGCTACGCAACATAGAATTTAAGAATCAGACTCTAAGTTCGTATTTTGAGAAAGTGGGAATTGAACATCAAACATCTATTCCACGCACACCCGAACAGAATGGAGTAGTCGAAAGACGCAACAGAACGTTAGTGGAAGCTGCTCGAACGATGTTAATCAATGCTCAATTACCAGATTACTTATGGGCAGAAGCTGTTTCAACCGCTTGTTACACTCAAAACCGTTGCATGATCACAAAACGCCATCACAAAACCCCATATCAGATTGTTCACAAAAGGAAACCGAACATCAGTCACTTTCATGTATTTGGAGCTTTATGTTACCCAGTCAATGATCGTGATGATCTAGGTAAACTTAAAGCAAAGGCTGACATTGGAATATTTATAGGATACTGTGAAAATTCAAAAGGGTATCGGATATGGAATCGTCGTACTCGGGAAATTCAAGAAACTATTCATGCTAATTTCGATGAACTCACTCAAATGGCTTCTGAGCAAAACGGCTTAGGACCCGCAACCAACCGTCTTAACTTTCCGGCATCTTCGGCTGAACCATTGTCACTTTCTCGTAAAGAAGTGGAAACCTTGTTTGCTCCATTGTTTGATGATACGCCTGTTAACCGTCCATCTGAGGCCACACCAAATTCCGCTACACATCTTGATCAACATCAAGTACCTGATACACCTCAACAAACAATAACTACTGTTGGAAGAGACGGTCCTCCAGTCATATCACCTACAACAACAGAACAAACCGGGTCCAACTCACGACAATCAGCTGGAGATTCCATACCTTTATCAGTTCCACAACCCGTAGAGCATGACCCAGAACCATTCATTAACCCATTTGCAAATGCTCAACCTGTCCCCGACATTGCTGAGTCATCTACACGTAATTTGGGTCCTGCTCACTTGCGAGATACTTATCAACTTCATCCTTCGACACATAAATGGACTAGAGATCACCCCTTAGTTCAAATTATTGGCCATCCAGATGCACCAATTATGACAAGACAACGCCTTCACACAGATGGTGAAACTTGCATTTATGCACTCACAGTTTGTGAAACCGTACCTAAAAATGTCAAGGAAGCTATGACTTATGGAAACTGGATTGAGTCTATGCAAGAAGAATTCGAATCCTTTCAAAGATTAGAAGTCTGGGCAATGGTTGAAAAACCAGAAGGAATAATTGTCATTGGTTTAAAATGGATCTGTAAAAACAAACTGGATGCAGAAGGCACTGTCATACGCAACAAATCATGCTTGGTAGCAAAAGGTTATTCTCAAGAAGAAGGAATCGATTTTGAAGAATCATTTGCTCCAGTAGCTAGACTTGAAGCTGTACGGATATTCTTAGCATTTGCTGCTCATCGGAATATGATTGTTTACCAAATGGACGTGAAAACGGCTTTTCAGAACGGTCAACTTCGAGAAGTGGTTTATGTCAGTCAACCTGAAGGATTCGTTGATCCAGAACGTCCCAATCATGTCTACAAGCTTAAGAAGTCTCTCTACGGTCTCAAGCAAGCCCCTAGGGCGTGGTATGATAAGCTTTCCAAATTCCTTTGGCTAATGATTTTACTCTAGGCTCGGTGGATCCAACACTATTTACAAAAACATACGGGATGGACCTACTAATCGTTCAAATTTATGTCGATGACATTATTTTTGCTTCAACCAACAAAAATTACTCAATGGATTTTGCAAAATTAATGACAGATAATTTCGAAATGTCCATGATGGGTGAACTTACGTTCTTTCTAGGACTACAAATTCATCAATCACCCCGTGGAATTTTTCTAAATCAGTCCAAATATGCTCTTGAGATTTTAAAGAAACATGGAATGCAAAGTTGTGATACTATGAATACACCGATGGCCAATTCCACAAAACTAGATGCTGATATACATGGGACTCCAGTTGACCCTACCAAATACCGAAGTATTATTGGGTCCCTCATGTATCTCACATCTAGTAGACCTGATATTGTTTTTGCTGTCTTTATGTGTTCTCGCTATCAGTCTAATCCAACTGAAAAACACCTCAATGAGGCAAAAAGAATCCTTCGATACATAAAGGGAACCATCCACTTGGGGATCTGGTATCCGAAGGATTCTGGTTTTGAACTAATAGCTTTTTCAGATGTTGACCATGCAGGATGCTTAGACTAGCAAAAAAGTACATCAGGTGGCTTACAGTTTCTTGGAGATAAACTTGTGTCTTGGCAATCTAAGAAGCAGGACTGCACTTCACTGTCATCTACAGAATCTGAATACGTAGCTATGTCTGCTTGTTGTGCTTAAGTCATTTGTATGAGATCACAACTTAAAGACTATGGCTACCTATTCAATAAGATTCCGATCTACTGCGATTCAAAAAGTGCTATTGCAATCTCCTGCAACACAGTTCATCACTGCAAATCCAAACGCATTGATCTCTGATATCACTTCATCAAGGAGCATGTCGAGAAGGGTACAGTTGAATTATATTTTGTGGGTACTGAGTACCAATTGGTGGACTTACTTACAAAACCCTTAGCTCCATCAAGGTTTGCAAGTTTAGTTCACCAAATTGGTATGCGATGTTCGACACCAGTGGATCTGGAAAAGTTTCTAAAACAAAATTAAAATGTCAAACATCAAAACTTAAACTATCTTTGTAAAATAATTTTCTATTTCATTTATCTCAAAAACACAAAAATATTTTTTACTTACACTTAAAAAAAATGCAAGTATATCGCTTTCTTTCAACACCTTGTTATCTTATAAGTGTTGAGGGGGAGACACGCTCACATTTTTGTTATAAGTTTTTCGGTATACTTGCAGATCACCTTTGATGCGTTGTTTCGGGATTTTGTTGATATCTCATATCATGTTTCCTTTTCTCAAAATGGTGTCGTAAGGTAGTATACTTTTGACATTCCAAATGCATCTAACTTTAGGACTTATTATGCATTATTTGTAGTTAAGGGACCAAAAGTGACAATATTCAAAAGTTTCAAAAATAACAAAAACATACAACCCGTTTTTCTAAACCTCACTTTATTTTTCCAAAACCTTAAACCCTATTGATAATCCACGGCTAAGAATCAAACAACAAATCCGTGCTTCCAATATTCGTTTTGTAAGTTCTTTATCAATCTAGAGTATATTTCTAGCATAGGTTTTCGTTGAATCGTAAAATTAACGGTTTGATTTCTAGGAATCGAACTTTTAATATCTAGGGTTTCAAAATTTCGTAATTCATCAAAACGTGTTTGGGGGATTAAATTTTGATAGGGGTTCTATTACATAACATGTTTCTAACCTATTCTATGCTATTTAATCTTGCTTTAATTCATGTTTTTGTTAAATTCGAAAGTTAGGGTTTAGACCGATTTGGGTTTTATGGTTTTGATGCTTGTTTTTGTGTTCTTAATGGTGGGATATGTTGCCATGTGTGTTAGAATCATTGTTGTGTATCTCAATTTGAACCATTTCAATATGTAGATGATTCTCGATGTGTAGAGTTTTTCGATCATTTTGGATATCTCTTGTTTGGTATTTATATGAGCTGTTAATCATGTCATATGTTTCATTTACATGTTTGTGATATGCTAGAACCTGACATCTTCAGTAGATTCATGATTTACAATGTTATCGAAAACGTGTTCTTGCATCTTTTTGAAATCATTGAATACGCATGTATACCATGATTCTAATTGTTGTATATCATCCTTGACAACAGGTTTAATCACTTAGACTTCATTATATCACAAAGAAACGTATGTTGAAATGATCTCGATATTCTTGTATAAGAATTTTTCGAGATAACATTTTTCGCAATTGCCAGCTTTGGTGAAAATTTTTTCAAAAACACAGTATTTTCGAAAAATGTCATAGTGATGTATTTTTTCGAAAATATTCACTTTGTTATCTTTTCGAAAATATTTATTGTGTTTGCGAAAGTTTTTCATCTTTGATCAAATTTTCGAGATCACCATTTAAGTCAATATTTTCGCAATCACACATAATGAGTATTCTCGAAAAATACTTCAATTGGGCTGTTCTCGATAATTTTTTATCGAAAACACACTTTGAAATATTTTCAAAAAATACCCACTTTGCATGTTTGCGAAATTATTCCTTTTTGTCTATTTCTCGAAAATTTTGGTATTTGTGACTTGTTTTTGAAAATATGTAATGTTCTCATGTGTTTGCGATAATGTTGTATTTATGTACTATTTAGAGATCATTGTAATTTCGAAAATTTGTACTATGTGATTATGGATGTATCATGTGATGTTGAATGATCTTTGTGCATATGTGACAATATAAGTGCTTCATGACCCTACAATTATCTAAGTTCACTTATCACTATACATGCAATAATCGAACCATACGTGCTTACATGATTCTAAATGCTTATCTATAATCAAACCATGCAATCGTGCTAACTCGTAACAAATCTCGATGTTTGGTTTATGATAATGCTTTTCAGAATAACATGGATGAACACAACGAGAATGTCCCGGAACAAACTCTTCCACTACTCACCATGGATGACATCACTCCCGCTGACTACAATATTAAGATTGGCAACAACAATCCTCGAGTTGATTTCGACAAATTGAGAATTCCTGAGAACTCGTGCAGGATTGTCAAAGATATTCTACTTGCACATCCATGCAAACATCTGCTCAACAGATCTACTTCAGTTCCTCTGTTTTACCTTCATCAGTTCTGGCTTACGGCTAAGGCGAATTTAGATGATGAGTCTTTCACTGTTACGCTGGATCGACAAGTCTACACTGTAGATCACGACGTCCTTCGTACAGTCCTCCTCCTGCCTCAAACAGACAATGAATTTGCTCCAATACTACCTGAACTGGATCTTTTTGATTTCTTCATTGAATTAGGTTATGATGTTGATGATGACTTACCTCTGGTCAAACATTCCAGATTCAATGCCAAGAACATACCTCAGCCCTGGAGAACATTCTGTCTGTTAGTTGTAAGATCTATATCAGGAAGAAAAAGTGGTCACGAACATCCCAGACTTGAACACTTACAAATATTTTGGGGAATGGTGACTATGACACCAATTGACTTTGCAATTCCAATCATGAACGATATAGTCTATAGCATCCAAACCAAACGTGTAAAGACTATGATCCTGTTCACCAGATTCACCAAGCTTCTCATTGAATATTTCTGCAAAGACACTCCAGAATTTATCAAAAGGATGGGAGACCCTAATGAGCCTAAGCACCTCTTCGAGGACGACTTCACCACCTCCTTTATCAAGACGACCACTTCCTCTACCAAGATCAAAGGAATGAGGCTTCCCGAATATATTCTTGATGACAATATCAAGAAAAGTTTGAACTATAAATTCTATGATGATGCTTACAACAGGGTACAGGAAGAATCTACTATACAGACTCGCAGCAAAGGAAGTGTGAAATCTGGGAGTACTACAAGCACCACTGGCTCACCTCAGACTAAGTCTAAGCCTACTCCCAAGACTAAACCATCTGCCAAAACCAAAACTTCCACCAAACCTAAACCTGCACCCAAAACTAAGCCTGCAACCAAGCCAAAGAAGACGGTAACACCACAGTTCGCTCTTCAAGATGAACCTACACCACCACCCTCTGAAAGCGACTCTGAGTTCGACACTGAATCTGAAGAAGAAGAGCAAGACTTTGAACGTAGAGTTAGAGTAACTGAAGAAGCATTTCCTGCAACGGAGATCGCTATACAACAAAATCTTGAAACTTTTGAAGCAGAGTCTAGAAAGAGAAAAGGGATCACGATTAATGAGCCAAATGATGATGAAGAATACGAACCAATCGTTGAACCATTGGTCGACAAACGAAAATTGAAAAGTATAATTGTCGACACACGAGCTGAAGAAAAGCAATTTCGCAAAGAACAAAGGGAAGCAGCACTCCAAAGCCGACTTCAGTCTCAACCTTCACCACCACCACCTGTCGATCAATCAGAACATGAAGGAGCTACAAGCAGCATGATTCCTCCCATTGTGTCCACAACTTTAGAACCAGCTTCACAACCTGATGACATAGTTAAAGACACAGATAATACAGGAGACATCACTATGACTGAGACTGCAAATGTAGAGGAGAATGTTGGCGGACAGGAGAACATTGCTACGGATCTGGAATTTGACTACCTCATTACTCCAGAGTTTCTTGCACGGGAAGCAGAGGAACGCAGAAGAAAAGAAAATGAAGAAAAGAACGCTTTCGACACCAACATATTTCTTCAATCATCTTCGCAATCTAAGCAGACTTCTTCAGTGCAACCTCCACCTCCTCAAGACTCTCCACCAAAGGATCCGACTCCTCCTGCTTCTTCTTCAAGATCTCAAAACTAACTCGTCATCCGAATCATCACCTGAGCATTCATCTCCCACACCTTCTGAAACCGCATCAAAGCAACAAACAATCAATGAACCGACTAAACCAGTTGATCTTCAGGAGCAAGTCAACAATCTCACAACTATGGTTACCGGTCTTGCCAAACAAGTTGAAGACTTTCAGGAGTCAAAGCAGCTGATCGATAAGTTCTTGAACGCTGATTTCTCAGGATTTATCAAGACTGTCACACTAGATTATCTTACTGAAAATCTAGTTGAAATTGTCACTCCTGAAGTTGCAAACCTCATTGAACCAATCAAGGATAACTTGGATCACAGAATTAGAAGTGTCGTTAAGAAAATGTTGTCAACCACACCATTCACTGCAAAAGCTTCTACTGCAACTCCAACCGTTCCTGAATTATCCTTCGATGACCTGCTCGCTCAACTCTATGACAAAGTTGCCTACAAAACCACACAGACAACTGAAGAAAAAGCACTTATTGATGCTATTTCCGCCAACTTGTCCAAAGAGTCGTGCAAAGATGCAGCTAGAACCCTGAAAAGGTCAAGGAAAGATGACGACCCGGACCCGAACTCAAAAGGTAAGAAACATAAGTCTGGAACCGGTCCATCATCTTCTCAACAACCACGAAAGGATTCTACTCCTCCTGGAAATCAACAACACACCTCAGCTACCGGTCAAGGTCCAACAGAAGAGGAAGAAACTTTCATGCAACCAACTGATAACTACAAAGGTCAACCCGATACCGATTACCGTGCCTCCCCTATTCCCGATTCTCACGCTGGACCATCGTCACCATCAAAGGCTAAAGACAAGGATGCTACATCCAAGTCTAAGAAATCAAAGAAAAGAAGACGTCATTCATGGCTCGACAATGATGACACACCTGAGAATGACTAGTTGACAGAATTGGTACAAGCTCAACCTCCTCTCGAAGATGAAGAACCCCTTCCAGGCAACACACTACAATTCACTCAAGTCATCATGAAGGATCTTCAGATTGAGAAACTCACGAAGGCAGAGCTCAGAAGAATCAATAGGGATGCACAGGAATTCCTTAAGTCCAGATCTGGAAACAAGATGGAATACGAATATCACATGCAGAATATAGCTAGTGCAATGTCTAGCAAGTTTGACTGGCTAAACCCTGAAGTGAATATCGACCTCAGTTCCAAAAACCATGAAAAGCCTTACTTCACTGATTGGACTAAACCATTACCTTTGAAAGGATGTCCAGAAAAACCCAAGTTACCTTACAGCTTCTTCTTCAACAAAGATCTTCGTGACCTCCAACTCACCCAAGAGAAATCCAAGAAGAAATATGCTTCCTCACTTACAATCTCAGTACCAGCCACAAGATACGAAGTTCCTGCATTGAAGAGTCTACTCCAGTATTCAGCAACTCTATCGTAGCTTATGACAGAGATGCTCTACACGGGATTCAGAACTGGCCAGAACGTCGTCGTCTCGGTTATACTAGCAGATTAGGAGAAAAATCATTGGAAAATGTGAAGCATAAATCTAAGATCATCGCTATCTTGGAGATTCAAGAGTCAAAACGGTTTAACTACATGTTCATGCGTGAGATTGTGGTTAAACGACAAGATGAAAAGAAGTACAAATTCTCCGAAGCAGACTTTCCGGACCTCTATCTCAATGACATTGAAGACATGTATCTCGAAAAGGTTCAAGGAAGAATGCGTGGATTCGAAAGAGAAACTCAGTACAACTTCATGGCATCACTACTTCTATTCATTCGACGATTGATTGTTCAAGAAAGAGTGGAAGATCTTCAGCTTGGAGTGGAAAGTTACCAACAGAAGATCAATTTGACAAAGCCACAATTCACATTTAATGGAATCTATCAAACGCCACAGTATACTCTCATCCAAGAACCTTCATTTGATTTCACCTACATCAACAGCAAAAATCTACAAAGCTTCATAAGGTTCGATGAGATACACAAGTTCTGTGATGTTACGCTAAAAACCGTTCGTGATGGGCTTGTCAAAAGGTTGAATGATGATCGCAGAAAGATAGCTAAAGGTGAACCACCAAGATGGAAATCCAGCTCAAGAAGACAAGTTCGTAACTTTGTCCTGAAGATTGAACAAATGTTATTTCGACGGGAACAGATCAGATGACTGGAAAGCTATATCGGTGTCAGACCATCATTTCCTATCAGACTCTTCAACAGACCCGAACCAAAGTTTACTGACTTTGACGCTCCACTCACTGATGAAGTTTAAACTGGTACAAATGGATATTAACTTTTCAACATTAATTGTTTCATTTGATTGAATTGTTTTTCACTATGGCTTGTGCACACATAACAGTGTACAACCCGTTCTTGTAAAGAAAGGACCCTGAGGTACGCATCAGTGCCTCAATCCTAATATAAGGAGCAAAGGCTTCTTACTTTTGAGTAGAGTTAAACAAACATTTTCTAATTTTCATAACTTTGCTCAAAAGACAAGTATTGCACCTCAATAAGAATTCACTTGTTGAGGGGGAGCACTTGAAACAAAATTATCGTTCTTGAAATCAAAAGTTCTTGTTGCATTCTCCCCATAAGACTCAAAAGGCATATTTTAATCAAAAGTTAATCAAAAACAACATCTCATATGCTATTTTTGAGGGGGAGAAAAAGTGAATGTGATTAAAATATGAAAGTTCAAAGTTGCTTAAAGTCAAATCTCATGCGAGCTAGACTCAGAATTGACCCAGGAATTGACGAAACATAAAAGTTAGTAATCTCGAAAAGACTTATCCTCGACGGGTAATAACATCAAGTTAGTTACTAGAGCTAGTTGTCACCTAAAAGCTGACAATGGAACTCTTTAACTAGCCACGTAAGCTTGTCTCGAAAAGGATTTGTCTTAGTAGAAATGTACCATTTCGAGAAACTTTCTGGGACCAGGCCGGGTAATAACTTCAAGCTAGTCTAAATAGTGATGTAAGCGTGTCTCAAATCGGTCAGGTTCACTGAAAGTGGATCAATTCAAAAAGTGCTTGTTCCTCCCGCATGTGCAAATTTATTTAAACACTTATGAGCACATGTGAAGGGGGAGCCCTTCAAAAGTAAACACAAAACTCTCAAAGTGTTAAACAAAATGTTTGATAATCACAAACGCTTTGAGAGATTTTCAATCAAAGGTTTCTTGGCTATTGTCGGATAATCATGGAGTTATAAGGTGATTAAGATAGGAAAAACCGTCCTATGATCTGCCAGAGCCGGAGGGATCTACCCAAGGACATCACCATTAGATAGAATTAAAAGTCCTTAGGTATGATACGATAAAAGGAGAAGAGAATGAAAGGGAAAGAAGGAGTTGAAGAATTAAAAAGAAAAGTAAAGAAAAGGGTGAAAAGAAATAGCCCTCCATATGTTCAATCTTAGGGCAGACAGCGGGTTCAATTCGTATGCTACTGGTTGTTGCTAAGGCGACGCCGGTATTGAAGATAAAGTCGTCATGGACCTAGTGACGCACTGCACTAAACCTTCTTAACCACTCAAGTTCTCTTAAAAGAGCTTGTTTCATTCTCACGGGGAACCGATGTAATCTATCGACTTATCTCTTAGAGATGGTTGATATTGAAGCAGGAGAGCCCTCCCTAGTCTCCGCATAGGAAACCTAAGTGTGCACTTTTCGAGTCTAGAGCCATGAGATACATCAAAGATCTCTTAGGAACACTTAGTATTTCTACAACTGGTGTTCTACATCAATGGACACTAGCTGTAAATTATCGAGTCCTTCGCAGATCTTAGCAATCTGCCGAGAACGTTTATGAGAGAATTTACATAAGTATTTCTTAATGGTTGAACGGAAATCCTGTCAGGGTCAACATCAAACAGCCCTGATAGCAGGTCACTTCGGTAACTCCTTGTGGGTTACACTTAGTGTTTGCGGTGGTTTCTTTGCGGTCTACAGTCGTGGAGTGATCCCCAGCGACTCACCCAGTCATTGAGCTACTTAGTAGGTCTCGTAAGCTCCTTCAGGAGTATCTGACATGGGAACGGCCATGATAAGGGTTAGAAGGACTCTTCACAATATGCTGTTGACAATCTCTAATTCCTTATTTGTAAGTACCGGATGTTTTATTGCTAACTGTTTACATGCAGGGTTACATCATCTCCATGGCGACGGATTCCACATGCTCATACATACATCTTGAATTCATCAAAAGCTCTCTCAAAGATCAAAGCAACACAAAGTTCAAAGAAATATTCTACACCAAAAAGAAGAATCTACAAAGTATAAAGACCAAAGATCTTAAGTGAAAGAAAGGGACTACGTGCATGTATAAGTCAGAATTCAAAGATGTATGAGTATGTTGAAATGGCGGACTACCACCACAGACGCGGAAGTGATGAAAGGCAGACAACTTCATTATTTGATCACTATCACAACAACAATGAACAAGGCACAAAGAACGATGAATGATTATTATCTCATGATTATTGAAAGACGTCTAAAGCTATGAAAGTCAAAAATGAAGAAATGACAAAGACGTCAAGCAACCGTGATGACCGACCCTTAGGGGGAGATTGCTGGGATCAAAGTTTTACTATTTTATCAAGTCTCGGTCATTTGTAATAATAGGTTGCTTAAGTTATAATTTACTTACATTTATGTTATGTTACATGTTTACTAGGCTTAAGGTATTTTGGTCCATGGGCTTAGAAGCCCACACGAAATGTAAGTGGAAGGAGAGGGAGTGTTGCCCTAGCTCCTTCCCTATAAATAGAAGCCTTAGGTCTCATGTAAAACTTGGTTGTTTATTTGATATCTTAAGGAAACTCTTGCACTTTTATTTCTCTCATTCAAATATTCACCCAAATCCTTATATCTATCTCATTCTTGTTTGTGTGAAATCAATATGGTGACCTAACAGTCCTCAATATTCAAAGTCCCGGCTATTATGCCGAATCTTTGAACGTAAAAGGGCAACATTACAAGCTAAATGTGGAAACACCATTTTTCACTTTATTTTATTTATTGATATATATACATGGTAACAAAGGCAGGGGCAACGCCCCCACACTTAGGGTGAAAACCCTATATGTATGCTACTGTTTTTGTTTTCCGAGTTACTAGCTTGACTCGACCCCGAATTCATTTGTTCTTGAGGAAGCAAGATGTGAAAGAAACAATCTCCATCAGACTTTCATTCAAGATGTTTGGACAAACATTTGAAGCACGTGAAAGTTCTACACCGATGAGATAAGTACCCGGCTTTAAATAGTATAAACTATAAGCGGTGATCCCGGGGTCAAAGATAATGTCTTCATTCCCGAAGGAGTGAAGAACAGGAGAAGTCACCCGGTAGGTGAAGAAAAGGAAGAAAACCATGATGAAAATCATGATAAGATCTTCTTCCTCGAGAGCAGGCTCATTAGCCTGAATTTGGATTTCAAGGGTTAAGCTCATTGGGTTTGAAAACATCCCGGGCGGGAGGGTGGGAATTTACAAATCCTCATGATTGAGTGTATCTCCCCCTGGGCTATCATACTCCGGAGGAGTCATGATATGAGTGAGTTCACCGGAGAACTCCTCATGAAGAGAATCATTCACATGATGTAAATCTGTGAACTCTTGTTCCATTATGGACTCATCACTCTCCTCATCAAAGATCGGATTGTTAGAAATCACAGTGAATTCAGATTCAAATTCAAATAGAGGGTTGGTGAGAGTAGTTTTGAATGCTTCGAGAACAAAGTGATTAACATTCTCTATTGGACTGTTGGGATCAGAAGTGAGTGACGGATCATGATATAAGAGACTTTCAATTTCTCCTAGATTGGCTTCAAAGTCAAAGAGATCATCGTTACTTCCCGTTGGAAGTGGATTGATGTGAGTGAGTTCATCGGCGAACTCCTCAAGAAGATGATCAGCATCAGAATGTGGGACTGATGCCTCAACATACTCGATGTCTCCATAAGATGCGCAATCTTCGCTACAATCGGAGAAAGTCTCAAATTGATCTTTAGGACACTCGGGAGGGGAAGGTAAATCACACATATGATCAAAAGTTCCCTGTGACTCTCTTGGGATTGGGACAAGGTTCTCAACACTAGACTTTATGAATTCGTCCGATTCCTTTTCAAGAATAGTGCGAAGATGCTCGTCCCCCATGTTCAGAGAGTGAGTGTGAACTTCGGGTGTGATAGTAGTTGTTTGAGATGGAATCTCAACTGCTAGGATATCAACTGATGAACTTGATGAATCTTTATAGAATTGAAGGATATCAAGTGTATCTTCATCATCACTGTCATCAGGAATAAAACGGAACTGAGAGCTAGATCTAGCTGCTTTTTCTTTTGCAATTGATTCCCTAATAGATTTTTCATAGGCCTCTCTGGAATTTATTCTGGCAGCCTGCTCTTCAGCTAGCAATTCTTCCATGGATTTTTGATGAGTGTCTTTTTGGGCAAAGTTTTTAACTAAACCCTTAAGCTCATCAAGTATTTCCATTACATTTTGAATTTTTGGAAGAATTGCTTGATTCATTTGGTACTGTGGAGGTTGGTCATAAGGTGTGTCAAAATTGTCACAAGGATATGGATTCCCCGTTTGACAATCTGAGCTGAAGTGTGGACCTCCACAGTAATCACAACAAAATGATTGTTGTGGCAGATTTGGTGAATCATATGGGTATTGGTCATAACCAAAGTTCTGATTGCCTCCAGAAAACTGTTCATAGACAAACGTGTTTCCGGCTTGACACTCAAATCCTTGGTGAGGACCTCTACAAAACTCACACAGATATATCAGTATCTCATGATGTGGTGGCTGGTAGAATGTATCAGATGTGTCATGGTAAAGATAGGGAGCTTGGTTATAGACAGACTCATCTCCTGACTCTACCATACTACAGCTGGGACAATTCCCACCATTATGAGGACCACCACACCATTGGTAACCAAAATGGTGTGGATACGACATAAGAAAGAATCAAAGGTTCATAGAGGGGTAGGGATGAAGAATCAAAGATGTGAGAGGGTAAAGGTGAATATTTTTGGAGTTTTTGGAAAACATTTTGTACAAATAAAAAAGAAAATCTTTTTGGGTTTTTGTGTTCGTTAAAAACTGATTTTAAAATGTTTTCGTGAACTGTTTTGTTTTTATATGATAAGAAAATATGAACATGGATGGTAAATACACAAAGAGTGTATACCCAGATTCACTAATCTGCAAACTGTTTAGAATAACGCGCATAACCTCCCCAGCAGCGGCACCAAATTTTGATTGAGGTAAAAGCGGTCAACCAAAGTCAACCATGGATGTGGTCAATATGGTCACAAAGCCTAGAGTCAATCTCCGTGGAAGTATAGGGGTTTCCCTGGGTCGTTATGTCCAGACGAGGTGTGATGGTAATCAAACGGGTTTGTGAGCGGGTGAATTTGGACAAAAAAGGGGTTGTGAATGATTATACTACTGATTTATTCAAGGAAATAGCTTAAATAAGCTATATTAATGTATACGTGAATTTAGAAAAACCAGAAACATATAAAACCTAAAAACGCGTACGTTCAGTTTAAAATTACGTGAACATACAAAATAAAAAGTGAAAACTGAAATCTGAAAACCCTCAGGGGGTGAAAATGATTTTTTTACAAACCTAAAGATAAAAGAAAATTTTTAGAAATAGAAAATGAATTTTTACACTAATTAATTATTTAATATTACTTAAATACTATTTAATACTAATTATAAATATTTAAATAACTTAAATACAATATAATATTATTTTAATACTAGAAAAATGAAAGATTAATTTCTAAAATTATAAAATAACAAAAAACAAATTTTAAAATTAAAAATATATCTTTTTGTCTTTTTGTAGATTTTATATTAATTAATTACTAATTATATTTAATTAAACTAATTAACTAATTTTAACTTACTAATGATACTAAAATGACTTAGAACATTATAGAAAAAATTAAAAATCTAATTAACCATCACAGGAATCCTAAAAAATTATAAAAAGTTTATTTTATATGTTTTTAAACTACTTTACTAATTAATATCCTAATTATTAATTAATTACCAATTAAACTAATTAAATTCTAAAAAATAGAAAATGAACAGTAGAAATTCTAGAAAATTTTCTAAAATTATTTTATAACATATAAAAGCTAGGAAAATTATAAAAACTAGGTATTACTTGATAAAATCTAATTATGCTATTTAATACTTAAATATTAATTAATAATTAATAAAACTAATATTTAACCTAATAAATACTAAATGACAATATAAAAATTTGGAAAAATTATTGAAAGTACTTTAATATAAAAGAAAATTAATAAAAATATAAAAATGCCAAGTACTTAATAAATTACTAAAAGGAAAAATTAAAAAGATCAATTAAATTAAATAGAAACTATCACTTAATATTATTTTGGATTTTTCTGGATTTTCTTTTGGAAATCCATTTTATACCTAAAAAAATAAGAACTTTTGTGAAAACACTTTTTCCAAAGCTTAGAATTAAGCAAAATGGACACTAAAAGGCTTAACAGTTTGACTTTTGTTAACTTTTGAAGGAAATGAACCTCTGTGGGGTCCACACGGGTGGAAAATGGTTCAAATAACTTATTTGGACTAGTATAAGCTAGAAACAACAAAACATACCACTGAATAAGCCAATAAGCACAAAAAATAAGCACTTGCAACTTGGTTCAACAAAGAAAATGGGACAGAAAACAAGTGAGAATCTAGGTGGTACCCAGGGGTCATAAGCTCAAAAGCTTGGTACCAATAGAAAGTTGGGCAGCTTATGAGTCCAAAGAGCCAAGGAGGGGCTGTAGGGCCCACTGTGGAGTCCTGTAGGACCCACAGAAGTGAGACAGATGGTAGAGAGCTGCTGATGCAGCAGTGGTAATGGTGAACTGCATGCCAGTTTGAGGGACTGTGGGGCCCAGGAGAAAAATTGCAAAATTATAATGAAACCTGATTCCTAAAGCTAAGGTGGGGGAGTACAATGTGTAAAAATATTGAAGCTTGAATCCTTACACAAAAATCAAAACAATTCCTTGAATTTTTGGATTTTCTGCCTTGTATGCAACTTTGACTTTAGCCATGAACTTGAAATTTTGACTTTTATAGATTTAAAACCTAATCTAATGACTGTGAATGTTGTGAAAGTAGAAATAAGGCTAAATTAAGCTAAAGTAACAACTTGTGGACTAGTATGCAAGGTATTGGAACCTACTGTACCAACAGTTAGGTATTGAAGGGGATTTTAAGTGATTTTTGAATCTTACAGAAAGAACCTAGGATTTACTAATTTAGTTTGAGCTAATATTGGATAGTAAACATGTCTCAACCATTATAAGGAACAAAAACTACCAAGAACCCCTGGGAACAGGATATACCAAACACCCCTTATGTTTTGACTATTGGAATTTTTGTAAAGCAGTTTGAGAAACTAAACCATGAAACCACTAATTCAACTTATACTAACCTTAATTAAGTATAAACTAACAAAAATAAACAACAAACAACACCTATAACTAGGTATGACAGATTATGAAAAACACATTGAGAACGATTCTTACAAATGGCCAAGCTGTGAACCAAAATGAACCAGAAACTTCAAACCACATCCCTATTGCTCCCCAGAGTTCTAAACCAAATTCTTTCAACCATTAGCTCTTCTCCATCATCTTTGACCTGTGATTTTTCATTTTTATTTGATTTTTCTTATTATTTTTTTATTTTTATGTTTTCTGAATCTAACTAGTTCAAATGCTTTCAAGCTTATTTAAAAGCTTACAATCAACTTATGTAGAGCTTGAGGAACACTAAAACGCCATTTATAGCAAGAATTAAGGGAATGTGATATTTCACTTAAAAATGTAAGAAACTGAATTTTATAAGGAGACTTGAAATCAAGCTTTGATTAAGATTAAATTACACTGAATATGTCTAATACAACCTTTTTAAACTGAGAATTACAACTAGGATTGATATTACACTAAAAACGAAATTGAAATTTAACTAGAAATCTACACTACAGCTAGTTGCTTCTTTCTTCTTCCTCTTTCACTTAAATAGACCTTGGTGGAGTCCTGGGAATATCCCACTTCCATTATGGACCTTTGGATTACCAAAATCAGTCTTGGCTATTGAAATCTTTTTTTGGCGGCAAAAAGACTTTTGGCAATTGGCAGGTTGCTTGGAGGGATTCCAGGGCATTAAATGGCTTTGGAGGTATTGGTGAGGTGGAGGGGACAAGGTGTGGGTTTGGCTGAGGTGGAGGAGGGGGAACTCGAGTGTAGCAGGGGATTATCCAGTATCAAGTGGGAAGGGAGGAAGTGGTCAAAGGGGTGTTTGAGCCATTTTTTTATTAAAACGAGTTGGAGTTGGGCCTGGTGAGGGTGATTGGGCTAAGGGGGTGT
The DNA here is from genome assembly GCA_030686995.1 of Artemisia argyi. Classification (NCBI taxonomy): domain Eukaryota; kingdom Viridiplantae; phylum Streptophyta; class Magnoliopsida; order Asterales; family Asteraceae; genus Artemisia; species Artemisia argyi. Next base: position 202,514,483 of record CM060709.1, on the reverse strand, counting down.
TGGATCAGGATTTGTGTTTGGGTGGGTTTGGATTTTGGGCAATATTAATATCATAGGGTCCATTTGGTTTAAATAAAACACAAGGACCTTTTGTGTAAATTCTGAAAATCCAAGGGGCTGTTTTGCCAAGTTTCCAAACTTATTTCAAGGGTAATTCCTGCCAAGTTTCCATATTCCAAGGATAGTAAATGAGATTTTTCACTTTTGGTCCTTCAGGGACTAAAACTGTCAATTAATGAAACTTGAGGGACCAAAATGCAAATTCTTCAAACTTTCATTCCAAGGACCAAAATTGACACTTGTGACTTTCCAGGGACCATTAATGACTTTTCTTCCAAAAATATTCCACTAGGGACCAAATCTGCCAAATGTGAAACTCCAAGGACTAAACTTGTAATTTCTCAAAACTTTTGAATTTTTCACCAAAGGACTAAATATGACAACTTATGATTTCAAAAGGACCTTTGGTGACTTTTTCTTTTAAAATAAGTGCTCAAGGACTATTTTGCCAATTTTTTTTGAAAGTTGGGGGACTGAAACTGCCAATTATGCAAACTTTGGTCGTTTTTTATCTGTTTTTACTCATTTTGCATCTAAAACATATAAACCACAATTTTTTGGATATTTTCAGTTTTTGATGCCTTTTTGAGTGTTTTTAAATGTTTTGCAGCTCAAATTTGACCAAAAATTATGAGTGTTTGAGCACTCATCAAAAACAAAACACTTTTAGCCTATAGACTATGCCAGTAAAACTATGACTGAAGCTCAAACTCACTATACCACTACGGAAAAAGAACTCTTAGCTGTAGTGTATGCCTTTGAAAAGTTTCGGCCATATTTAATCCTGACCAAGTGCATAATGTATACGGATCACTCGACTTTAAAATACCTCTTTGCTAAACAAGACGCAAAGCCGAGATTGCTTCGATGGGTTCTCCTCCTACAAGAATCTGATATCATTATACGTGATAAAAAAAAGAGCTGAGAACCTAGCGGCTGATCATCTATCCCGACTAGAGAACCCCCACCAAGATGTCCTCGAGAAAAAGAAAATAAAAGAAATCTTTCCCCTCGAGACACTCAATGTGATCTCTTCTCGTGGTGACTCTACTACCCCATGGTTTGCAGACTTTGAGAACTACCATGCGGGTAACTTCATTGTCAAAGGGATGTCGTCCCAACAGAAGAAAAAATTCTTCAAAGATGTAAACCACTACTTCTGGGACGATCCCTATCTGTTCAAAATCTATGCGGATCAAGTCATCCGGCGGTGTGTCCATGGCCAAGAAGCCATGGATATCCTCAAAGCTTGTCATGATAGACCCACGGGGGGACATCATAGCTCAAATTACACCGCCAAAAAGGTATTTGATTCTGGATTCTACTGGCCTACGATACAAGGATGCTCATGAGTTTGTCAAAACCTGTGACGTTTGTCAGCGTCACGAGAATATTTCTAAGAAGGATGAGATGCCTCAAAACGCCATCCAATTTTGTAAAATCTTTGACATCTGGGGCATTGATTTTATGGGTCCATTCCCGTCTTCACGAGGGAATAAGTATATACTCGTGTGTTGGGAATTCTGCTAAGAGAGAATTCTGCTAAAGACACAGATTCTGCTAATAGATTGTTTCTGCTGAAGTTTAGTTTCAGTATTATTAGTTTCTGCGGATATAGTTTTTACGTGTTTTATGTAATATAGTTAGGATATGCATGAGTTTATTTAGGAAGTGATAATGCATATCTTTTAGAAGTTTTAGAATATATGTTTCTTGTGAAACGGTTTAGGGTTCCTTGTGTATAAAAGGAACACACGATTATGTATTGAGTTACGTTTTTTAGAAAACACTTTTATTATTATTGAAAAAGATCCATAGAGGATCGATTGTTCTTAGTATTAAAACTTGTGTTTGTTTCCTCTTTAAAATACAAGTTACAGAGATTGTCTATTAGTGTGTTGGTGATTACATTAACATAACTAACGATCCTAGAGTGCTCAGAAGATCTATCAAGGTCTAAGTTTCAACAAGTGGTATCAGAGCCTCGGGAAAGTCTCTGTGATACTAAGAAGCACAAATCTTACACCCTCTCAATCAAAAACAATCAAGACAAATGCCTGGATCTGATGATGAAGCTGATACAACCCAGAACCAAAACACCACTTCTCTCCAATAACTCAATCTCTCAAACAGTAATGCTAAATTCCCATACCTGAAGAATGCTGAAGACTATGATTTGTGGTCCATGAAGATGCAAAACTGGATCACAAACATTGACTGGAATCTTTGGAAAGTTGTCCGTAAGGGTAACAGCCTGAAGAAACATGTCAAAGATGTTGATGGGATTGTTACTATTGTAGGTCCCAAAACTGCTGAAGAAGTTCTAGCCGTGCAAATGGAGAATAAGGTAAGAAAAATTCTGCTCCAAGCTATACCAGATGACCACATGGGTGACTTCCACTTCATGGAGGATGCCAAGGACATTTGGTTGGCAATCAAGGATAGATTTGGTGGGAATGAAGAATCAAGAAGGATGAAGAGGTCAATGCTGAAGCAACAGTTTCAAGAGTTTCAGATATCTGAGGAAGAAGGAATCCACAAAGGCTATGACAGGTTCCACAAGATCTTGAGTCAACTTAATCAGCTGAAGGCTAGGCCAAATAATGAGGACTGCAATGCTAAGTTTTTGAGATCTTTGCCACCATCCTGGTTGCAAGTCAGCATTGCTCTCAAAGCTAAAGGAGGGTTGGACATGATTTCTTTTGATGACCTCTACAACAGGCTTAAATCTCTTGAGCCTAATGTTAGAAGTCCCATTCGACCATCCACTCACTCAGCCTTTGTAAGAACCACAACAAAACCTGTGCACCATGCCTCAAGTTCTTACACCTCAGGAGCATCTTCTCAAACAAAAACTAAATCAACTCCTAAATCAAAATCCAGTAGTGTAATGGAAGATATTCTTCATTCATTTGTTGCTGAATATGAACATCAGCAGTTTCTTGCTTATGAGGATTTTGAATAGGTGGATCCATTGGAGATGGAGGAGATGCACTTGAAATGGCAGTTAGCAATGATTTCTATGAACATCAAAAGGTTTGAGAATAAGTCTGGGAGAAAGTTTGGTTTTAATGGAAGAGATGCAGCAAGATTTGATAGGAGGGAGGTTAAGTGCTACACTTGTGGCCAGATGGGCCATTTTTCTAGAGAATGCAAGGAAAGAAAGTCTGGTGATGAAGTTAGATATGGCTCATATCTATTGGAAACAGGGACTTCTAAAGCTGCACCTTCCAAAGCTTTGGTGACTCTGGATAATCAGATTGATTGGACGATTCATGAACCTCCTGAAGAGGAAGCTTCTACTTCTGAACAAGTGAATATGCTGGCATACTCCCCCTCAGAAGATAAGAAGGAACAAGTCTCCTTGATGGGCATCTCTCAGGTACACAATTGTGTTTTTGGATGTAGTGTAAGATACAATGAACTCAAACAAGAATATGATGAATTGAAACCTAAGTACAATGAGTGTTATGTAGAAGTTGAGGCCTATAAAAAGGCTTTAAAAACTTTAGAACAACAAAAGGTTTGGTTTCAAAAGAATCAACTTAAATATGATGAAAAGATAAGAGTTTTAGAAAGTGATTTAGAATGTGCAAAGATAGATTTAAGGCGAACTGAAAAAGAAAAATCTGATGTAGAAAAAGAAAAACAATAATTACAAGTAAAGTTAGATAAAGAAGTAGTTGGCCGTATGAAGTGGCAAGAAGGGGCCTCTAATTTAAAGAAATTGATTGATGGTTGTCAATTTGTTAGGTCTAGAAAAGCATTAGGATATGAGAAATATATAGATCCTGAGGAATTAACTTATCCTGATATGTCCAGTGTTTTTGACCCTGAACCAGCCTTAGAATTTCATACACCTGTAAAATTTGTTAAGGAAGGGGGAATGAATGTTGTACCTGGACCTATTAGAGGGGAACATATGCCAATAGACCTGTCTATACCTGTTGATTTTGATGGATCACACCATCTCTATGGAAAAAAGTCAAGTGACTTGCCAGACCCTGTTATTAAATCTACTGACTTTGTCTCTTGTTGTGACAGTGACAAGTCTTCTGATGAAGGGTCTACTTCATATGCCAGTTGTGATTCAAGTGAGAAGTCAGACCTTCCCAAGACCACTTCCAAGACCACACCCAATACATCACCCAAAACTCCCCACAAGCCTGCTAGAGTTACTGCTGATTCCAAGACAGTTTCTTCTGAAGACTTGTTTTCTAATTCTTTGCAAAACAATATTTCTAGTTCTGTTAAAAACAATTCTGTTAATCATTGTGGTTTGAATACTTTTTCATGTTATGGAACATCTTTCACTTTGAATAAATCTTCTAAAAAGAAGAAATGTTTTGTGTGTGGAAGTAAATTTCATTTGATTAAGGATTCTACTTTTCATGAGCAAAGAATGGGTGTATGTGTTAGTCAAAGAAAACCTAGGCAAATGTGGAAGAATGTTAATGAAATACCCTCTTTTATTCCACATCAGCAGAAACCCAATTCTGCTGAAAAACATTCTTCATGGAGAAGAACCAGTACTAGACCTTATGTTCGACCCACTAGTTCTTTCTTTTCTAATGGTTATTGGCCTAGACAGTTTGACTTTATGTATGTTGGTGGAAGGTATTGGGATACTGCTCTGAAGCCCTCAGCAGGTTGTTCTTGGACAAAGAAGGGACCTAATTTGCAATACAGGCCCAAGAACAATGGTGGATCTAAAGCATTGATGAGGCGAAAAATGAACCATTTTTAGGGGGTCATTTAAGCCCGGAATTGAATTTATTTGATCAAATATTGTCCTAAATCGTTCCTTTTGTGATTTTAGGTACTTTGGGAGTGAAATCTGGAAAAGGAAGCAATTCGGACGTTTTTGGAGCATAAAAGTGAAGAAAACGCCAAAGACTTAATTTTCCTTGCTGAGAACAGTAGGTGACGGCGTCAAGAAGAACATTTTGACGGCGTCAAGAGTAATTTTCATGACGACCCAGTACAAAAATGAAGGCGTCACAAGGTAGAGCGTCAAGAGTAAAATATGTGACGGCCTGGAAAAAGTTATAACGTGACGGCGTCAAAAATAGATCAAGGCAGTCCGAGAAGTATTTTGGCGGCGAGATGACGGCGTCACCAATTTGGTCTTGACGCCGTCAGCCTCAGTTTCCTATATATAGTTTTCTAATTTTCATTCATAAAAAAATAGAAGTTTTGGAGAAACCCTAAGGCCCAACTTAGTACGAATTTTACAGGTTTTTCAAGGGTTCTCAGCCCTTGAACCCTTTCATGTGTAATTGAGATAAGTATTCTTTTAATTCAATCAATATGTCTATGTGTTGGTTGTCTATATCTTGTTCTTGTCTTAATTCCATCATGCTAGGCTAGATCTATCTTGTGTTTGCTTAGATCTAATGAAACCTAGATGTTAATTATGTGTTGATTACTTGTTTATGGTTGTATTGGATGAATGATTTCGATGTTAGGCTTAAGAAAACTGGCATATCTCCAATTGGTAACATGCTTGAACGTCTTAGGAAACATGAACTGACGTGCACTAGGTTTTATTGGTTGTATTTAATGCATGAGTAAATTCTAATGATCCCATGTTAGGAGCTTCTTAGCCGACTCGACATAGGAGTGAAGTAGGCACTCATAGGATTGGGGAATTAAGTGCGCCACCCCATGAATGGTATTAAGGAATACAATCCGACATCCACGCAACTATAACAAGTAATTAACGTGTAAAAGATATCTAGGGAGTAGTGAAATCTAAGTAAACACAACTTCTCCACTTATTGCTCACAACTTTAGTTAATTTAGTTTATTTTCATTTCTAGTATTTTATTTTGATTGCATCTTTAGTCTTGGATTAGTTGACTAGCAACTAATTCCGCCCAAATCCTTCAAACCCGAGATTTTTACTTGCTTTCTAAAAAATATAAAAATACAAAAATAATCATCCCTCACCTTTAGAACTAGTATTTAGGTTTTCTAATCCTAGCAACACTATTCCTAGCTGAACGATCAATCCCCCGGTACTTGTCACTATACTATACTACAACGATCAGGTACACTGCCTGGTGGGGGTTTTAAGCTTCTCAAGATCCCTTGAGAGGTAAAGCCTGGTGCGATTCCCACGTATCAAGTTTTTGGCGCCGCAGCCCGGGGAATAGTTATTGTCTAGGTTAGAATCTCTTTTTATTAGGTCTACTTGCTAGATTCCTTTCTAGTAAGATTTTATTTTTATTTTTAGGTTTTCTTTAGTCTATCTTATTTCTTTGTGTTTTTGTTCGTAACTCTTCACCACCCGACATCATGGACGATGGGAACATCTTTGAACCCGTCATCCCACCACAACAAAACCCACCACTAGAACCTCTTAGGCCCCGAACCTTAGGAGAGTATTCCCGACCTACCCACCAAGGCTACCGAAACACCATTGAGCTCACCGGAGCCAATGTGACCCCTTTGCGATCCGACACCATCCGGTTGGTGTAAAGCGGATGTGCATTCCATGGACTTCATTCCGAAGATCCGAAACAACATCTTAAGGACTTCCTTAAAATCGTAGATTCCATAGACCTAGATGTTGAAACTAGAGAGACAATCCGATTACGCCTATTCCAATTCTCTCTACGGGATCAAGCTAGTCAATGGCTTGAGCGTTTACCCGCAGGATCCATCACCACATGGGATGATCTCACCACTCGTTTCCTTGCTCAATTTTTCCCACCGGGGAGAACTACTAAGCTTAGAAATGACATCTTGATGTTCCAACAACGTCAAAATGAATCTCTTTTTGAAGCATGGACTCGTTTCAAGGACTTACTCCAAAAAGTCCCTCATCATGGCATAGATCTTTGGCTCCAAGTCCAAATCTTTTATGACCATATCGATCTCTCCATGAGGCGAGCCATGGACCAATCGGCCGGTGGTAAGCTACGTGATCTAAGTGCGGAACAATCATGGGAACTCATAGAAGATCTTGCTCTCTATGACAACGAAAGTTGGAATGATCCCCGTGATTTGAACAAAATGGTCAAGGCAATATCTTTGCCTTCGAACAACTCTAGCACTCCCGACCGTAGGATCATGGAACTTGAAGGTCGAGTCAAGTCTCTCATGAAATCTTACGAAGCTCAAAAGCCTTCAAGCCAAGTAAACAGAATTGCTTCTACATGTAAATTATGTAATGGCCCTCACGAGACTCATAACTGCATGGAGCTTCCAAAACGTGCTTATAACGAATTCACGTCGTCACACGTGGGTCGAGGTCCTCGAACTTCTGGCGAGGCCTATGAGGCATGGAAGGATAAACCTAATTTCAGAGGGTACCAAATGCGGAGCGTATCCTTCAATGACTCCTCACCACTCACTTGGTCCGAGCATTTTCCATCACAAGGCGTTCCTAGGCAAAGCTGTGAAGATGCTCTTAAAAAATTCATTCTGTCTCAAGAATTACAGCTCTCTACGCTCGAGACTAAATTTAGACAACAGCAGGCTGATATGAATAACAAGATTTGTAATCTGTTAACTGCTATCAAAGAGAATGTTGTTAATAAACCCATTCACGTTGATGAGGTTAAGTCTGTTACCATCATGAATCCACCAACCTCCCCTGTGAAAATAAAGAGTCCTAGTAAGCTATTCAAACATCTATCACCAAAAGGAAAAAAACCTGTCAACCCCCTAGGACCAATCCATTTCGTAAACACCATCACCACGATATCGGCTTCTACACCTAACCCAACCCAACAACAAACTAACAAAATTGGTCATACAACTAAAGATGAGACCTCAAGGGTGGACCACGATTTGGCCAGAAACCCTACCAACTCATCCGAGCAGTGCACCGCGCAAGAATCTGGCAAATCGGATGATGGGAAAGAGAGATCGGAGGAGCATATGAGAAATCCAGCCATTTTGGGTAAATCTATTATAGAGGAACCCGAGAGAAACATGGAGGATGTTATTAGTGGAAGTGGCGATAGGACTAATGAAAGCAACCCTAAAGTTTTTAAGATCTCCTTCACCATCAAGGAAAAGCTCTTAACCGATAGTCATATAGATCTTAGCTTCCCAGATAACATAATACCCCTTTCCCTATACCAAGAAGCTTTTCCTGAACGCATAGTGTGTGAGAAAGTCAATAAGGCAAGGGTAATAAAAAATGTATCAATTATAATTGGAGAGCTTGTTTACAATATTGACCTCACCGTGGTCGATGATGTGGACCCTCTCACCAATCGAACATTAACCAACCTTGTTCTTGGGAAACCATTTATCAATGAATCGGGAGTAATCCTTGATGAGAAGGATGGAAGTGCATTGTTTGCCAATGGTGTTAAGAAGGTAATTTTTCGTAGGGGTAATGAGGAAGTATACGAGTATCGTCCTTCCCTTGAGGGGAATCTATATGGATCAAGGGACAGAGAATCGGGGAAGATAAGACGGCGTGATCCGAATAATCTCAAAATTCCCTGCATGATCGGTCATAAGTACTTCGATAACATCTACATTAACGTATTTCTACCGAAGAATTTTATGTCCCTATTCCATTATAACAATATCTGCAGATGGGGAATGGTTTACAAGGGAGAGAAAGTGGTTGGCAGAGATCATGAAATCCAGGTGTTCGTAGGAAATATGGCATTCACCATGGAATTCACAATTGTGGACAACATCGAAGAATATATCGACCCGAGGTTATCACAAGTCATTTTTGGAGCACCCTTTTGTGAAATCACTAATTTGGTAGTGGATGACCGGAACGGAATCATGACCTTCGCTGATGGAATTAGGAGGGTTTCATACCAGATGCCGTACAAGAGAAAAGACCTTAAGGAAATCGATTGTGACGGGCTTGATAAGATAAGTTCCCAAATTATTTTGTGTGATGAAGATGTTCGGAGAGGGTGTAAGAACACTTCTGATTTATCATGTGGATTCTTTAAGGATGTTAGTAAGCTTGGTTCTAAGTATCGAAAAGATGTCTTCGAGTTCGAAGACCCGAAGTACTTACACTATGAAAGCGATACTAGTTTAGAAGACGACCTAGAGAGTGGAACCAACGATGAGGTCACGTAGTAACCCATGACCTTGAGTCTAGCTACAAGACTCGTAAATAAAGAAAAGCGCTTCTTGGGAGGCAACCCATGTTTTTTGTGATTTTATTTTGTTTGTTTGTTATTTGCTTCCGTATGCATGCTTTATTTTTATTGTTGGTAGATCATGTTTCTCAATTAAATAGTGGAAATACTTTACTTTGTTGTTTTGGCCTAGTCATAACTCCACCTAAAAGTATTTTTGCAAAAGATAAGTGTAAGGGGAAACCCCAAATATGTTTTCAAGAAACAAACCGATCATGATTCTCCACAATATTTAAACGAACATGTATATTCATATTTGTTAGAGTCAAAAGCTTGTATTGAGTCATAATGAAGTTTTGCAGGATTTTCCAGGAAGTAGGACCAAGTTTTTCCAGAAATTTTCCGGAAACATAACATAAGAATTTCTACAGGTCACTTCTGACGGCGTCACGTGTAAAAATCTGGAAATTTTACCAGTTTTGTTTTTCTAACGGAGTCTTATGGTTTTTGTGAATTATTAAGTTTTATAATCTCCAGGAAATCTGCAAACTTCATTCCACAAGCATTATATCTTACTTTGTTTTCTAGGATTTAGTAACTTATGTAGGTTGCCGCCGATTTTATGCGAGGTTGTCTTGTCTATTTTCTCAGGATTCACAGGTTATGTATGACAAGAAGATGATTTATATTCTGGAAGGGAAGCTTTGATTGTTCATTTTCTTGGAGGAAGATTTAACCTGGCCACCTAATTATCCATACAGAGCGAATCAGGGGAGTATTTGATTTCATTCTTTTTACTTTTTCACTTTTACATTCTTTACTTGAACATTGGGGACAATGTTCATCCTAAGTGTAAGGGGAGGGTAAAATGATGATACCTTACATGTACACTTTCGCTTGAGTTTGTTTTGTTTAATGGTAGATGTGTAATAAAACTATGAGAAATACTTGTTAGTGTAATTTTAGCGCCAAATTTAAAATTTTTTACAACATTTAGGAGTGAAACTTTAGCGATAGCAAGCGTCTCATGGATAGGAGATTGTATGACTAGCACATAACCGTATATTCAGAAAAATTTTCCACCCAAATATGTGAGGTTCGCCTTTAGATTTGATAGGAAAAGCATTTACTATTAGTGCTTATGAGTGTACCAGTAGCATTTAGATTCTAGAACTTGCGTTAGTGATGCATCCCGAGACCGCTAGTGAGACTACATTCGTGTAGTAGGATTTACTACATGATAAGAGGCATTAGGATCACCTTTGTGTTAAACCCGTATCAAAATTACTTGACCATTTAAGTCATATTACTTGGCTAGTTAAGTCAACTAATTTTTCCCACACCCTTAGCGTTGTACTCATTTTTAGTACACGAAACCCCTAGTACACCCCTCCGAGCCTATCTTTTCGTTTTTAACTTTAAGCATCTTACTTAAAGGAAGAATTTGTTACACCCCACTTAAATGTACAACCAAATCGCCTTAGCCTTCCGTGTATGCGCTCATTTTTAGTGCATTATTGTTATTTGTTAAACCCTAAGTTAACTATCTAATTGATTACATGGTTGCTAATTTGAGTCATATCCTTGAACATATTGTTTTGGGACGATTGGGACTCATGGGTAAAGAACTTATTTTATGGAGTAATGGGGAAGAACATCATATTATTACCCCCATATGTGCGTTAATCTTAAAAGTACTCCAAGTGTTTTGATTTTCTTAATTCGAGTCATTAGTTTAGTTTATTGTAAAGTATGTAAAGATTCAAGTGTAAGGGGAATTTTCATCCCCTATGATGTATTATTTTGGATGGTAGGGTAAGAGTGTATGCAACAACAACAACAACAAAAAAAAAAAAAAAAAAAAAAAAAAAAAAAAAAAAAAAAAAAAAAATCGAAAAAACAAGAAAAAGAAAAGAAAAAAAATAGAAAAAGAAAAGAGAAAAAAAACATACGGACTACATCCCTTTTTATTCTATGTTTATTTTATGTTTTTGTTATTTTTCATTTATTAGCTTAAGTCGAGTCGAGTCTTGGCTTAGCAACGCCACATTGTACATGTAATTAACCAAGATTGTTAACTCGCCACCAGTAAAAACTTCCTTTATCCAACAAAACCGTGTATTTCATATCCCTACACCTAACGTTACAACCCTTTAAAAAGACCTCTTTAATAGTTTATCCTAGGTGCTTACGCCATGTGGTGGAGGTTTGATCCTTTCCCAAGCCTATGGTAATCTATTTTGCTATGACAGGTAGTGAGAGATATCTTCCGTTTCCATATTGTAATTTATACTTTATTACACCCGAGAGATGTGAGTATCTAAATACTATTTATGAGGTGCTAGTGTATGACCTCCGTGCTTGTCTATTGGTCTTTAGTGGAACGATTATTTGTTGTAATTACTTTTATATTAGTGTTAAATGACCCCTAACTTGTATTTTGAGTAGAATAAAAGCGCATTTGCTTGAGGACAAGCAAATCTCAAGTGTAAGGGTATATGATGAGGCGAAAAATGAACCATTTTTAGGGGGTCATTTAAGCCCGGAATTGAATTTATTTGATCAAATATTGCCCTAAATCGTTCCTTTTGTGATTTTAGGTACTTTGGGAGTGAAATCTGGAAAAGGAAGCAATTCGGACGTTTTTGGAGCATAAAAGTGAAGAAAACGCCAAAGACTTAATTTTCCTTGCTGAGAACAGTAGGTGACGGCGTCAAGAAGAACATTTTGACGGCGTCAAGAGTAATTTTCATGACGACCCAGTACAGAAATGAAGGCGTCACAAGGTAGAGCGTCAAGAGTAAAATATGTGACGGCCTGGAAAAAGTTATAACGTGACGGCGTCAAAAGTAGATCAAGGCAGTCCGAGAAGTATTTTGGCGGCGAGATGACGGTGTCACCAATTTGGTCTAGACGCCGTCAGCCTCAATTTCCTATATATAGTTTTCTAATTTTCATTCATAAAAAAAGAGAAGTTTTGTAGAAACCCTAAGGCCTAACTTAGTAGGAATTTTACAGGTTTTTCAAGGGTTCTCAGCCCTTGAACCCTTTCATGTGTAATTGAGATAAGTATTCTTTTAATTCAATCAATATGTCTATGTGTTGGTTGTCTATATCTTGTTCTTGTCTTAATTCCATCATGCTAGGCTAGATCTATCTTGTGTTTGCTTAGATCTAATGAAACCTAGATGTTAATTATGTGTTGATTACTTGTTTATAGTTGTATTGGATGAATGATTTCGATGTTAGAATTAAGAAAACTGGCAGATCTCCAATTGGTAACATGCTTGAACGTCTTAGGAAACATGAACTGACGTGCACTAGGTTTTATTGGTTGTATTTAATGCATGAGTAAATTCTAATGATCCCATGTTAGGAGCTTCTTAGCCGGCTCGACATTGGAGTGAAGTAGGCACTCATAGGATTGGGAAATTAAGTGCGCCACCCCATGAATGGTATTAAGGAATACAATCCGTCATCCATGCAACAATAACAAGTAATTAACGTGTAAAAGATATCTAGGGAGTAGTGAAATCTAAGTAAACACAACTTCTCCACTTATTGCTCACAACTTTAGTTAATTTAGTTTATTTTCATTTCTAGTATTTTATTTTGATTGCATCTTTAGTATTGGGTTAGTTGACTAGCAACTAATTCCGCCCAAATCCTTCAAACCTGAGATTTTTACTTGCTTTCTAAAAAATATAAAAATACAAAAATAATCATCCCTCACCTTTAGAACTAGTATTTAGGTTTTCTAATCCTAGCGACACTATTCCTAGCTGAACGATCAATCCCCCGGTACTTGTTACTATACTATACTACAACGATCAGGTACACTGCCTGGTGGGGGTTGTAAGCTTCTCAAGATCCCTTGAGAGGTAAAGCCTGGTGCGATTCCCACGTATCAAGCATCTACATGGCCTACCTCTTATGATCCACAAGGCAGGCTCAAGTCAGCAATGACTTGAGTCTCCAATGTGTACTAACATTTGTATATTTTTTTTGTTGTTGTAGGATCATCCTCTGAAAAGTACTGAAGTAGGTATAGTTGATAGTGGTTGTTCCAGAAGTATGTCAGGGAACAAAGATAAGATGCATGACTTTGTGCCTATAGAAGGAGGAGGAAGTGTGACTTTTGGTGGTGGAGATGGCAAAATCACTGGGAAAGGAACTATCAAAACACCTCTATTAGATTTTGAGAATGTTTATTATGTGAAGGAACTTGAGCACTTTAATTGGTTCTCTGTCTCACAAATCTGTGACACCAAGAATAAAGTTTTCTTCTCTGAGGATGAATGTCTTGTGCTCTCCAAGGACTTCAAACTTCCAGAAGATACAACTGTTTTGCTGAGAGTTCCTAGAACTTTCAACTTGTACACATTCAATTTGAATGATGTTAAGCCAGAAGGTGATCTAACATGTTTGGTGGCCAAAGCTTCCCAAGATGAATCTACGAAGTGGCACAGAAGAATGGCTCATGTAAACTACAAGACAATCAACAAGTTGTCTAAACTTGGTCTTGTTCAGGGCCTTCCTTCAAAACTCTTCACCAATGAACACAATTGTGTTGCTTGCAACAAGGGAAAGCAACACAGAGCCTCTTACAAAGCCATAATAGCTGTGAGCACCATCTCAGAACCTCTTCAGTTGCTGCACATGGATCTCTTTGGTCCAACTCCTATCAGAAGTATTGATCATAAGTACTTCTGCCTGGTTATCACTGATGATTATAGCAGGTTTTGCTGGGTATTCTTTTTGAAAACTAAAGATGAAACAACTCCTATTTTGAAAGAATTCATCACTCTAATTGAAAACCAGCTAAATAAAAAGGTTAAAGGCATTAGGTGTGACAATGGGACAGAGTTCAAAAATGTTGTTTTCATAGAATTCTGTAAGTCAGAAGGGATAAAAAGGGACTATAGTACTCCAAGAACCCCACAACAAAATGGGGTTGCTGAAAGGAAAAATAGAACCTTAATTGAGGCAACAAGGTCCATGCTTGCAGACTCTAAGTTACCCACTATGTTTTGGACTGAAGCAGTAAGTACTGCTTGCTATGTCTTGAACAGGGTATCCATCACTAGACATCATGTCAAGACACCTTATGAACTTCTCACTAGGAAAGTTCTAGACATTCATTACCTTAAACCTTTTGGTTGCAAAGTGACCATTTTGATTACTGCTGATACACTGGGAAAGTTTGATGGGAAAGCTGATGAGGGATACCTTGTGGGTTATTCAGCTCATAGCAAGGCCTATAGGGTTTACAATTTGAATGCTAAAAGGATAGAGGAGACCCTTAACCTAAGATTTCTTGAAGATCAGCCTAATACTCAGGGACAGGGCCATTCTTGGTATTTTGACCAAGATTATTTGACTGATTATTTGGGGTACACTAGACATGTTTCTAATCCAAATGCAGGTACCAAAGATCCAATTTCTAACCCTGCAGGTTCCATGGATGATGACTCAGAGAGTGACTCTGAGAAAGATGAACATACCATTGTTGTACCTTCTTTTCCACCTAACCATTTTGTAGGTAATCATTCTGCTGCTGAACAAGAAGATGAGTCACATTATGCAGAGGATCTTGCTAGACTTAAGAAGTAAGAACATGCAGCCACTCAGGAAGCTCAGAGACTCAGTGAAAAGGTTGCACAAGAGACTGATGCCATACTTCAACAATCAGCACAAGCAGTCACTGGAAACAAGGATGCTACTGACAGTTCTACTGAAGGCTCTTCTATTCCTACTGATGAGATCAAAGCTGCTGATAGTCCTGCTGCATAATCTCCCATTTCTATTGAAGCATCTACAGACTTTGAGAAGCCATTTACAAGATTTCCAAGTCCTTCTGATCTTGGTAATTATCAGCCCAAGCCTGGTCTCTTTAACTCAGCTTCTTATGATACTGAGTTTGGGCCTACTGTCAACAACCTTGATGCCACAATTAATGTCAACCCTACAGCCACAAAGAGGATCAATAATGCTCATCCCCTATCAAAGATTATTGGAGATCCTCAAGCACCTGTTAGAACTAGAAGCACTGTCAAGAACACTAAATATGGTGAAGTTGCTTTCATTTCCTATGTCTACAATCAAAAGAGGGACAATCACACAGACTTCAAACATTGTCTGTTTGCATGCTTTCTTTCTGAGATAGAGCCAACCAGTGTTCCTCAAGCACTGGCTGATTCAAGTTGGCTTGAAGTAATGCAAGAAGAGATGCTGCAATTTAAGAATCAACAGGTTTGGATATTGGTCCCTCTCCCTGATGGTAAATATGCCATTGGGACAAAATGGATTTTGAAGAATAAAAGAGATTCAAGGGGTATTGTGGTGAAAAACAAAGCAAGGTTAGTGGCTCAGGGGTTTCGGCAAGAGGAAGGCATAGACTATGATGAGGTCTTTGCACCAGTGGCCAGAGTTGAAGCAATCAGGATATTCTTGGCCTATGCATCATATATGGGCTTTATGGTGTATCAGATGGATGTCAAAGGTGCTTTCTTGTATGGTGAGATTGAAGAGGAGGTTTATGTGACTCAACCCAAGGGATTTGAAGACCCTGATCATCCTGATTATGTGTATAAGGTTGTCAAAGCTCTCTATGGACTTCATCAGGCACCCAGAGCTTGGTATGCTAGGCTTTCTACATTTCTGCTGAAGCATGGTTACAGAAGAGGTGTCATTGACAAGACTCTCTTCCTTAAGAAAGACTCCAGGGATATCATTCTTGTGCAGGTTTATGTGGATGACATTATATTTGGTTCCACAAAAGAAGCATGGTCTAGAGAGTTTGAGGATTTGATGAAGGGTGAATTTCAAATGAGTGCCATGGGGGAGCTCACTTTCTTTTGGGGTTTACAGGTTCAGAAGAAACCTGATGGTATTTTTATTAGTCAGGATAAGTATGTAAAGGATATGTTGACTAAGTTTGATATGGAGAATGTCAGGACTGCCACTACTCCCTATGAAGCTCCCAAACCAAAGAACAATCTTGAACCTGATCTTCCTGTGAATGTTCATTTGTACAGGTCAATGATTGGTTCTTTGATGTATTTGACTGCTTCTAGACCTGATATTACATTTGCTGTGAGTGCTTGTTCAAGGCACCAAGTCACTCCACTTACCTCTCACTTGAATGTTGTCAAAAAGATATTTAAGTACCTGAAAGGCCAACCCAAATTAGGTCTTTGGTACCCAAAAGAATCTCCATTTCAGCTGGCAGCATATAGTGACAGTGACTATGATGGTGCCAATATGGATAGGAGATCCACAACTGGAGGTTGCCAATTCCTTGGAAGAAGACTGATTTCTTGGCAATGAGAGAAACAGACTATTGTTGCTACCTCTACTACTGAAGCAGAGTATGTTGCTGCTGCCAATTGTTGTGGACAGGTTCTATGGATTCAGAATCAATTGCTGGATTATGGGTATAATTTCATGAATACCACCATTTTCATTGACAATCAAAGTACCATTTGCATTGTTAAAAATCCAATTTTTCATAATAGAACCAAACATATTGAAATCAAGCACCACTTTATCAGGGATGCTTATGAGAAACATTTAATTAAAGTGGTCAAAATTCACACAGATGATAATGTGGCAGATTTGTTAACTAAAGCTTTTGATGGACCTAGGTTTCAACATTTAGTGGTCCATATTGGTATGCTTAACCCTTGAATGCAAAGTTTGAGGGGAGGCATATGCCTCAGGGGAGGATTGTGATTGTAAACTTTGTATATTTTGTATACTTTTTGAGTTTTGTTTAACACTAACCAACTAATGTATTATAAGCTTGTTTGGTTTGTTTGCTAGTCTGTGTCTATTTTGCAGGATGCCATTGCAAGTTGTTACTGATTTTCACCATGATATGTTTATATGGATGCTGAGATTTGTTTCGTTTGAAGTCTAATGGATGCTGAGATTGATTTCTACTGATTAAAGATATAAAGAGATCAAAATTAGCAAATGATTTGTTTTTCATTCATTCTGAGAACATATTGCAGCTTACAAACAACTTCAAATGAAATTACAAGATGCAACCCTATACAAGTCTAGTCTAATTAGTCAAACTTCTATCATCTATTACAAAAGCTGATTGATGCATAACCAGTATGATGAAGAAGCTGAAGGTGAAAATGGAAAAAGAAGAGGAGGAAGAATGATGAAAACGACGATGAAGATGCTCAAGAACCAAGGTTTATAACTTAGGTCCCTGGCAACATCCCATCATCACCTACACCATTTTCCCTTTCCCCTTACCCACGACATCTGTCTTCTTGCCCTTTCCCCTGCATCCATGGTATGAAGAACCAGGTCCTGGAGCAGGAAGACCCAACACCACACTTCGTGATGTTGGAAGAGATGGATTTCTCTTCCTAGGCCTTGGTTGGGGTCTCTCTGGTGTGGAAGGAGGAAGAAATGAGGGATCTTCATCTTCATCCTCTGAAGAGTCTTCATCAGATGTGAAAATGAAGGGAGAGACATATTGTCTCTCAGCAGGAATGGGGGCATTACTTGCTTCCCCCTTCTCCAACGCATTCCATCGCCTTTCCAATTCACATGCATAATCAGAATCATCTATTTCTGATGGACATGGTGGAAGATCATCGGATGAGGAGGAATAGGATGAGGTTAAGTCTATAATTTCGAGCTTGGAAGACATAATATGAGGATGAATTAGGGATGATTGAGAAATTAGGGTTTTGAGATGATTTTGGGTTAATTGATGTAAACTCCCGTAAATTTCCCTATAATTAGTAAAAGTAAATCAAAGACTAATATATCACTACGTTAATTAATAACGTTTTTACCAATAACAATTTTTTTTTTATCAAATATGCTATGATACTTAAAAATCACTACGATATTCATGATCTCATTTTGCTTGGAACGATGCTCACACATGTACCACTATAGTCTAAAATCGCGAGAATATTAAAATTTTCTTTTATTCGTTACGAACCTGCATTTTCAGGACATTTTTCAAATTTACTATTCATCAATTACTATTCACCAAACACTATTCATCATTTCACTATTCATCGTTTTTGGAGTCGGTTAGTGATATTGAGATGTTTTTCAAAAGTTTTACTACTCACAAAACACTATTCACTCTCGGACTCACGTAAACGTTTCACTAAATATTTACTAAACCTATCACTAATCGCAATTAATATTTTTACTAATCTAAATTACACCTAACCGGACCCTAATTATATACTAAGCCCAACACCATTTCTCGGCCTGTTACTATTCACGGCCCACACATTCTAAGCCCATTTTTCCTTCTTTCGTTTTCATAACACTCGACTAACCCAAGCCAGAAACACGTCTCGTACTCCTTATTCTTACACACAACACATAAGTTTTTTACACATTCTCGTTCCTCCCCTAGCCAACTTTGAGTGTGTCGACCCTTAGCTTCCCACATCAAGTCTAAATACATTTTTACGAGGCATATCATCTTGTCCAAAAACAATTCATAAACGTTTTGAACCACATTTGTTTCTATTAAGTCCTAAAATTATTTCTAAACACAAACTAATGTTTAAATGTTACACTTAATCGTTTATCACCAAGTCATGCACGAATTACAAATCGGTTAGCAAATAAAGATTGTGGTCGACATGTATTATTCAAACAAACTAGTACCTCCTCTTTTCATGCACACACATATACATATTCTATTCACCTAGGCAAGGTACTACAACATTTTTAAATCCATATCACCAGTACCATGTCATTTTAAAAGTCCAAATCCCACGTTTCTTTTGAAATTGTAGATGTCGACACATAAGAAACAAAAACCTTGAGTAACATGTACTCCTTACACTTCCTCAAGACTTTTTATAACAAGTTAACATCCCATCACATTAATTTTGGTCACTAGGATACACAAGACTTCATATATATACACCATGCATGAATGCTTTCGTCTTTCACTTTCATGCAAAGCAAAACTCACCAAAAATATTAAGTCTTGAGTCTAGTTCTTGGGTCGAATAGCTTGGGTAGGATTTCAAAGTAATCGGGTGGTGTTTAGGAGGAACAAGTCATTGTTTGTGAACCTTGGTCGAGTCTACACTCACGTTACACACTCATTCTACACTCTCCTCGACTCTACGTCTCATTTTACCCCACCATTTTGGTGTAGTAAGTCTCACACAACTTTTTCCATTTTTATTTAAAACGTACATTTGATTATTTTCGTATAAATCACAAACACTTGCACTAAAACTCTCGAAATCTAAATAAACAACACCTAAGTATTATACTTTCGTCTATATATTTACTACCTTAGTAATCAAGTAATATAAAGTTTTGAACCTAAAAAGTTATGTACAAACTATTTTTGGATACCTTTCTAACGTATAAAAACAAGTCGTGTAAACTCTTAAAATTTTTCTAAGTCTTTTTACTTATAAAAACTCGTTCCATGCTACCCATGAAATGCACGTATATCTTTAAAATCTACTTAACGAGCATACTATTTTATGTCACAAACTATTAAACCCCCTGACAAAATATCATTTTTGTGTATAACATTTGTAATAAAAATCACGTCGCGACCCTTTAAATGAAGCAAATCAAATCGACTTGAAAACTATTTTTGAAAATAAAGGAATACTGATTGGGAGGCCCAATCCTTTGAAAATAAGCAAATCGTATAAGCAGTCTAATAAGCTGTCTCGAAATGTTTTTAGCATCCTAAAATAAGCCCAAAACCAAGCCCAAAACTTTCATAAGCCCAATGGATTTTAAAAGCTTAACAGGCCTAGTCTTTTTAGTTAAAAAGCCCATTAAGCTATAATAAGCTCTTTTCGATAAATAAGCAGTTTTGAAAAGTTCAAATAAGCTATTTTTAACTTATTTGAGAAATAAAAACACTAAGTTTTGAATTTGGTGAATTTTGGACTAAATTTGCAAAAATTATAATTTTCGGGTTAAAAGTGTCATTTTTATAAACTTTAGGTAAAAACTGTCACTTCACAAACTTGAGGCTGAAAAACTAATTTTATAAACCTTTGGGTGAAAAGTGTAAAAATTATAAAGTTTTAGACGTAAAACGTAAAAATATTTAACTTTTGACTAACGACGTAACGCTAACACCGTTAGGGTAAAGAGTGTAAAAATCTAGAAAAGACAAGGGCCGTATAATATAATTAATATTTTTCATTCTTTACTTTCCATTTTACGATCTCGAGTCACGACGTTTACATTTATTTCACACTATTATTATTATTTTCAAACCTTACATTTATATATATATATATATATATATATATATATATATATATATATATATATATATATATATATATATATATATATATATATATATATATATATATATATATATATTATTTAAAAACTTACGATACTTTATCAAATCACAAGTTTTACTATCGTTAAATCAACAACTCACGTATTCAAAACTACTCGCGATTAAACCCTTAAGACTATCAAACACTAAAACTTGCCATAAATTATCTAGGTCGTGTGTGGAGCCGTTCCCTTATTGCAAACTGTGTATCGATATTTTACCACTATACCACTAAGGTGAGTTCATAGCCTCGTCTTTACTTATTTAAATGTTTTATAAACCCTGCGAGGGGGATACATGCTAGTTTTTACAAACTGAACACAAGTATTTTTCTTGGTATGCTTTACCTGATATCATTATTGCTTAAGTCCCTTATTGCCAAAAGTCCCTCATATCATGAGCCTTAGTCACCCAGAGGGTGAACGTAAATAATTGTGGATAGATCTATTAGGGATTGACAATCCCCGTTTGGGCGTTGGAGAAAACTACCAAACGCACTTTATTTGAAATCTAATAGGTTACTGGCAAGAACCTATCCCGAGGGCCCTGTTACTATAATCCATCATTTATGATGAGATCTGTTAATCGGCTGAGTGTCATGAGCTTAATGCAATAACAACTGATTTTTAAATTATAATTGTATACTGGTGCAATTATCACTTATAGCTTGTGTTCAACTATTAAACTTAAACCTATGAATATCACTCAACTTTTGTTGATTTTTAGCATGTTTATCTCAGGTCTATAACGAGCAAGGATGGGACAGAGGAGCACGAAATTCTTACAAAGGCTATAAAATTTTTATTATCATTCGAAAACCTATTTAACAAATTTTAAAACCACTGGGACCTCATTTTTAAAACTCTGATATTTATAAAATTCAAATGATAAATGTTTTAGAAAATCATTTTCTACTGAAAAACTATGAGCTGTGAAGTAACACCCAATCTTTATTCCACTGCAAATATTTTAAAAATGGGGGTGTTAAAGATTGGCATCAGAGCTTTGGTTATAGCGAAACATGTCTAATTTAGATCTGAACTATAACCACTTTTTACAAACAAAACATTTTATAGCCTTACACTCTTCGTGCCTTCCGTGTCTGCAGACTACCTTGCTCAGTACATTACCTGTTAAGATTATTCTGCATGTTTAGAAATTGCGCTTACACAACTATTATTTCATCCGTACTATTATATCTTTAACGTAAAATTTACTTATAAAATACTATTCCCAGTTACTACAGTAACATATCTCCAAAAACTTTCGTGAACGCCAAAACTACTCTCCGTAATACTAATACCTCACCTATCGATCAAAATTCTCCGAATACCGAAGACCCCTACGTACAAATATCACAACCCCAACTTAATATAGAAATCACTCATAGATCACTCCCATCGTCACCTATTTAAATAAGCAAAGTTTAGGCGTTATGATAATTAATGCGAGTTGGGTGGCACAGTAAAATCAAGATATTCACCGAAGATATTTTTACTCTTGCTTGGTTTCTGCTGATTGACCATTCATCAGCATATTTGACTTTCATTTCTGCTGAAGGGTAATTTTGAATTTGGAGGATTTCACATTACACATCAGACTTGGTCAACAGTTAGTTCCGATAATTTTTACCACGATTGGGGAACTTCCAATTATAACCTACTTCGCATATCTCTTCCTAAACTAAATTATTCTCTTATCACTCCATTTAAACCCATCATTCTTTTAGTAATTCATAACCGTCTCACGCAAATTCATTCAAATGGTACAACTTCAATTGAAGAAAGATCATAACAAGTATGTTATTTTGAACACGGCTAAGGGTCATGAAGAGTTTGATTTAATGATGGAGTTTCTACAGCGTTCAAAGATTCATTATGCTTTGACACACTGTCCCAATATGATATATGAATCATTGATGAAGCAATTTTAGGCATCTGCTGAAAAGAGATCTGACACAGAGATTATGGCTGAAATAGAAGGTGTTGAGTATGTGGTGACAGAAGGTTTGATCAGGACAAAGCTTCAGTTGGATGATGAGAATGGTGTTTACCACTCCAACACTGCAGAGATACTTGCTGGGCTAAGGGAAGCTGGATATCAAAGCACTGAAACAACTAAGTGGCAGAAGAATCAGTTTTGTCCCAAGTGGAGGTATTTGGTACATTTGCTGCTCCAATGTATAAGCAACAAGTGTGGTGGATGGGATCAATTCTCTCTACAATTGGGTTGTGGTATTGTCTGTCTCTCTAAGGGTCTGACTTATAATTTCTCAAAGTTCATTTTTGAAAATATGCTAGAAAATATTGAGAAACAACAGCATAAGTTCTTAATGTACCCTAGGTTTTTACAAATAATTTTAGACATAACCACTGAAGATAGGATCCATGTGCCTATTAAGAGTCTTGGTTCTAAGTTGTTTGCCTCAATGAAAACAAACTATAATGGGAAACATCGCCCTCTGTTAGATGCTATGTTGCCACATGGCAATGATGATGTAGTTGAGGGTGACGCTGCTGGAAATTTGCCTACTCAAAATGCTGCTGATCCATCATCTTCTGGTGTTGCTGCTGATGGTAATCCTTCTGTGGTAAATGAGGAAGAGCCAGCTACAACTGCTGAACCATTACCTGTTTCTTCTGACCTACCACCACCTTCCCCTGCCGATATGTCACCTAGTCCTGTTCCTTCACCATCTCAGGTTGCTTCTGTTGAGCAAACTCCTGAGGTTGAAGAGACAATTCAGTCTCTTGGTACACAGGAACCTATATCTCTTGAACCTGAGATCACTAGATTACCTACACCTAGTCCAATGAGAGAGCCAGTTGATGAAGGCTCTCCCAATGTTGTACATATGTCTATTTCTCCTGCTAGGTCCAATGAAGCTCCATTTACTACTGAGCAATCTGTTGGTGGAGCAGAGGACCCTGTTACTCTCACTTCTGTATATGATTTGCTCTGCAGGTATATGAGAAAGACTGATGCTCTCCAAAAGGAGCTTGCTGATACCAAGTCTACTCTTGGTAGTGAGATTGAGATGCTGAAAAGAAAAGTTCAGGATTTGGAGGCACAATTGACTCAGCAGAAGAAAAGCTAGGTGATAATGGAGACTGCTGAAGTGTCTCAAGAGGAAATTTTGGACTCTCTTGAAATTTTGACTGAAGTTGCTAGACAGTCACATGTTTCTTCTCCCAAAGCTACTGAAGTATCTCAACCTAAGCCAACAATTCACTTCAGCAGAAGAAGTAGAAGACAATATTTGGTAAAGAAAGCTGCTGAATCTTCTAAGGTGTCAAGTGGTGATGACATTCATATGGCAGAAGCTGCTGATACTCTTCAGGAGAAATAGCCATCTAGTACCATTGTTGCTGACAAGACTACTGATGGGGTTCATGCATCAGTAGATACATTCTTTGTAGCAGGAAAAGAGTATATGGATTCCCATGTTCATGATCCATCTGTTCTTAAGCAAGTTTCTCCTGATGACATCACTGAAACCCTCAAGCCTCAAGGATTTGCTGAAAATCTATTTGATTCAGATATTCAAAAGTTAAATGCTGGTCCTATGGAAGATTTAGATATTCCTCATGATGATTTTGCTGAAGGGGTTGAAGTGGGTGAGGATGAGATTATTACAGATGAAGAAAGAGTTGAACAAGAAAGACTCTTGAAAGAATGGGAAGACTATAAGAGGAGTTCAGAGCTGATTCAGAATATCAGTCTGCTACACAAAGATACATTTCTACCCTGCCTATTGAAAAACAGAGAGAATTGGATGCTGCTGTTCAAAATTTTGATGAGTCAGACTGGCAGCATATTGGAGAACAAGTGATTGCTGCTCCTGGCTTAGCTGCAGACATTCTTGGCAATGATGTGGATAAAAAGGACTGGGTTTCTGAAATTGTGAAAAAGATGAAGTTGAGGAAGAAAGAAGCAGATGAGCAAAGAGCCAAAGCAAAAAGAGATAAACCCATGACTCAAGCACAGCAAAGGGACTATATGAGAACATATGTGAAAAGTCAAAGCAGTGCTTTATATAACAATGCTTGGACTAGGAAACAAGTGTGGGCACTTTCAGATGAAAAATTGGTTCAGATGTATAATAGAATCAAATCTAGGTGTGAGAAAGATGGAATGGGTGCTCCTAAGATTGTTCCTAACATTCTTGTTGATGCTGGTTCTTCTGTTCATATAGATATTCCTGTTGTTGCTAAGGTATCTTTACCTGCCACTTCTGCTAATGTACCACCTGTTGCTGCTTCATCTAGTATTGATAAAGATAAAGCTAAAGTGATAGCAGAAGATCCTCCATCTAGAAAGAGAACCAGGAAACAAATGGAGGGGGAAAGGTTGGGTGAAGAGGCTGCTAAGAAGTTGGATGATGAACAACAAGCTGAAATGGCAAGATTTCATGAGCTTAAGGAAAGAGAAGTAGACCTTCAAGCTGCAAGGGCTAAATAGATGAGGAAGGCTATGGGTGAACAATATGCATCTGCTGCACTTGATTCTTCTCAGGATTCTACTGATGAACAATTGGATAATCCATCAGTGGAAACTGATGCTGCAGAAGGTGTATCTACTGAAGCTGAAGTTCCTGATGAATCTTCTTTACCTCATGATGCAATTTATGTTCCTGGGAGAAGAGCTAAGAGAATGGCTAAAGTCAGAACTTCACATTCAGCACAAAGACTAATAGATGTGAATGCTTTTGATGCTTCATATATCAAAGAAGGATCCCCTGATGATTGGCCTGAGGTAGTTAGAGATGTTTTGGTTCACTGGGAGTTGTCTAAAAAAGACTTGATAAAACTTCTCTATCATTTACATTTCTACAAGAAATACTACATCTTGTGGATCATCAGGATTTGCTCACTCTCAATGATTTGGTTCACAAATTTTATGCAAATCATACTCCTACAGGGTAAGGATTGTATTTATTGGGTGATCTTAGAGTGTTGTTTGATTCTTCTACTCCCACTGGTGCTGGTTATGACATATGGAAAAACAATCAGAGATGGAAGGTTCAGAGTTGGAAGTTTTATCCTATGCCATATGTTCATGTGTTGGAAACTACATCTGGACTCAGACTTATTATGGATCTTGGCAAGAGGTATCCTCTGACAGTGTCTCTGATGGAGAAAATGCTTCAACAAAAGTTGGAGATTCCTCCTGATCCAGTTGGGAATGCTAGGTTGTTTGCTGAATCTCTGGTTAAAGTGTTCAAACTCAGAATTAGGACTTCCAGAGTAGCTTCTATTTGATGGTATATTGTTGTATATTTATTTCTTCTTGTTATTATTAAAAAAAAAAAATAAAAGCTAACAATTTTGTATAGTATTGTGTATGTTGTATGCAGGTTTGGTGTTGATCACACATTCTCTGGTTATCAACTTACCTGATGTTGACTATTCCATCAAAAAGTTGGCTAGTCCAAAGGGTACAGCTTTGGTAAAGACACATCAAATCTGTTGATAGCTGTAATACTTTGCTCAAAACTATAGGGTACTCAACTCACCTATGCTTCATTGCTGAGAGTTGAAATGGTTGTCAATTGACCATGGATTTTTCCTGTATGGATTCCAAATAATTGGCTAGCCCACATAAATATGGCTTATGGTAAAGGCAGTGGAAAACCATATTTGGTATTCAGTTGACCAAGATGATTTTTCATCAAATAATTGACTAGTCCTGAGCAAACGGCTACAGGTAAAGACATCTCAAATCTGTTTACAGCTGATGATTTGCTAAAAATCATTTGGTCATCAGTGTACCATAGTTTTCGAACTTAAAACATTTGGCTACTCCAGTAGTGATGGCTATTGGTAAAGAGACATCAAATCCATTATTTTCAATGATTCACCTCTCACAAGAGTTAACACACCTGGATGTGATGAGAATAGTATGAAACAAATTTGTTTTGATGTACATTTGGTCATTTGTTGCTGCAAAGAATGGAGTTTTCAAGTATGTGCTGATCATAGAGATCCTGCTGATGATGATTCTTTGCTGATGATGTTCGATTTCAATCCTCTTGGTATGTAACTTCAAAGATCTATCAAGAATCTTGAACTTAACCATGTCAAATTCAAGATTAGGGGAGGATTGTTGGGAATTCTGCTAAGAGAGAATTCTGCTGAAGAATCTGCTGATGGATTCTACTGAAGACACAGATTCTGCTTATAGATTGTTTCAGCTGAAGTTTAGTTTCAGTATTATTAGTTTCTGCGGATATAGTTTTTCCGTGTTGTATGTAATATAGTTAGGATATGCATGAGTTTATTTAGGAAGTGATAATGCATATCTTTTAGAAGTTTTAGAATATATGTTTCTTGTGAAACGGTTTAGGGTTCCTTGTGTATAAAAGGAACACACAATTATGTATTGAGTTACGTTTTTTAGAAAACACTTTTATTATTATTGAAAAAGATCCATAGAGGATCGATTGTTCTTAGTATTAAAACTTGTGTTTGTTTCTGCTTTAAAATACAAGTTACAGAGATTGTTTATTAGTGTGTTGGTGATTACATTAACATAACTAACGATCCTAGAGTGCTCAGAAGATCTATCAAGGTCTAAGTTTCAACATCTTGGCCGTCGATTATATATCCAAATGGGTTGAAGCAAAGGCTTTACCCACCAATGACGCCCGAGTTGTTGTGAAATTCTTGAAGGCTCTTTTTGCCAGGATCGGAACACCACGTGCCATAATTAGTGATTGTGGTACGCACTTTTGCAATGACCAATCTGCAAGAGTAATGCAGAAGTACGGTGTCACTCACCGTCTTTCCACGGCGTATTACCCCCAAAAAAGTGGGCAGGAGGAGGTTTCGAATCATAGAATTAAAAGAATTCTGGAGAGGACAGTAGGAGAAAACCATGCCTCTTGGTCAGAAAAACTGGATGATGCTCTCTGGGCTTTCCGTATAGCTTACAAAACACCCATTGGGTGCACTCCATACAAGCTGTTTTACAGGAAGGCGTGTCATCTGTCGATTGAGCTAGAGCACAAAGCCTACTGGGCATTAAAACATGCCAACTTCGACCTTAAGACAGCGGGTGATCACCGCAAGGTTCAAATAAACGAATTAAATGAACTTCGTGATCAGGCTTACAAGAATTCTTTGATCCACAAAGAAAAGACAAAGAAGATCCACGACTCAAAGATTAAGAACCGCGTTTTCAACGTTGGTGATCGAGTCCTTCTTCTTAACTCATGATTAAAGATTTTCTCGGGCTAACTTAAAACCCGTTGGTCTGGACCTTTCACTATCACCAAAGTGTTTCCATATGGAACCGTTGAGTTATCTCAACCTGACGGTCCCAACTTCAAAGTGAATGGTCATCGGTTGAAGCACTACTTTGGAGGGGACATACCACCCATGGTTGTCCCGGATCTCTAAACTTTCCCCACGAACCAATGAATTCGGGGATCAAGTCAAGCTAGTGACTCGGAGAACAAAAACATTAGCATGCACATGGGTTTCACCCACGTTTCTGACTTCTCTCTTCTTACTAATAAAGTAACGGGAATAGGGCAACCTCTTATGAATCTTTTTTTGTGGTTGTTGTTGTGTTTGTACAGGTAATTGTTCTCGAAGCATGAAGGCTCTCATGCTCGTATTTATGTCCTTACTTCATTTTAGCTTCATTGTTCAAGAACTCTGATATCCTTTACTAACGTTATCTTTTGGCATAATTAATAAACGATCTTAGATACAACGTAGGATGACCCTCGCCTTTGAAACATTGAGGACAATGTTTAACTTTAGTCTGGGGGGTATCTTCAATTTGACTTGCACATTTCATGTGCCATTACTCATGGAACTCCGTTTTTCTCAAAAAATCCAAAAAAATTGAAAAAATTCATCAAAAAGACCCAAAAAATTGAAAAATTTTGAAAATTTTCTGCAAAAATATAATAAGTTTTGACACTTTGTTCTGACTTTCCGCTGGGTAGAGTAGGAATAGTAATTTTGACTTGACCGGGCGTGTTGAGCCCTAGCTTGTTCCCTTAACTTTTTAGGCTAAGCATTTGCGGCACTCATTACTTGAGATTTTTAATTTGCGGAGAACGAGGAATGATAGTAAAGTCATTAGTGTGATTAGATGCTAAACGTGAAATAGTTGGATTTTTTTAGAGCTCATAACGGTTACTTGTAGTCCTTGCTCCCGCAAGATTGAAAAACCCAAAAATAAAATAATTAGAATTACGCGTTTTCAAAAGTTGTCTAAATTTCCGCTCACTTTACGTGATGGCATAAGCATTAAATGGGCCTTAGATCCTTTATTCTGAAAGGCATTTAGGTCTTGGAACTCCCCGTTTTGTTGTATGCCACATGAGGTTCATAAATAACACCATCAATATGTAATAAATGCCAAAAATAGCTGCGGTTCGACAAGCGGATCCTTGCATCCTTTGTTCTGAAAGACGCTTAGGTCTGGGAGATTCACCGTAAAGCTCCGTATGCTTGAGTCAAAGTAAAGTGAAACAAAGTCATTAAGTACCAAAAATAACTGCGGTTCGACAAGCGGATCCATGCATCCTTTGTTCTGAAAGGCGCTTAGGTCTGG
Organism: Artemisia argyi; assembly: GCA_030686995.1. NCBI lineage: Eukaryota > Viridiplantae > Streptophyta > Magnoliopsida > Asterales > Asteraceae > Artemisia > Artemisia argyi. The sequence goes on along the minus strand of CM060709.1, from coordinate 202,485,443 downwards.
GAGATTCACCGTGAAGCTCCGTATGTTTGAGGTACAAGTTATATAAAGAAAAAAAATGAAAAATGAAAAAAAAATGATGAAAAATGAAAAAGCGAAAATATAATAAATGTGGTGTGAACATATGAGCCTTGCGAGTTAAAATTTAAACGATTTTTAAATCCGCCTAAATCTATTAGACTTTAAGCTTATCAGAACGAAAATGAGCAATCATTTCTTTAAAAAAGTCTAGATACAATAAGACTTGGGAACAGGAATTACAATTAGCATTTATGAGTAGTGTTAGCATCTTAATGACATTTTTGGCTATGATTTCGTTTTTACGCTTTGCTTGAGAACTCGTGAAAAATCAGGAACAATGAATTCTATCCGTATGGACACTTTTCTCTGAGCTGTGTTTCCTACTCTGTGACCCTAAACGTTATTGAAAAATGATGAAAGTCAAACATCCCGTCACAAAACAAGTGTAAAAAGTACGTAAATATTAATGTAGGAAATAAAAGCTGAAAAACGGAGCGTTCTCAAGAATAAATGATTTTGTACTCTCTTTTGAACATTTTGCTACTTTTTCAATGTTAGTAGAAAGAGTTATGAAAATTATTTATCTTGTGGGGCGTGAATTGATCCCATTGCGTGAGGACACGACAATACCTTAGTCTAGGTGGATTTGGTGTGTGCTTATTCACACACCTTTTTCTGTCCATATTAAGACCAAAACAGACACAAACTAACCATAAATGCCAAAGATATTGTGTTTTTGTGTTTGCAATCGTGCAGGAACGGCTATTTCAGAAATTGGCAAAAATCAGGCCAGAAGGACAAAAACGAGCACGAGTTTGGAAATCATGTCAAAAGCTAGAGCCGGGGAAGCAAATTACCACTTTTGAGCTTAGATTGTCGAAACACACTTTGTGGAATCACAAAATGCCAAAAATAGTCCTTGGAGCAAAAGTTTGCAAAATTGGCATAAATGGTCCCTCAAGTTTGGAATTTGACAAAAATGGCCCCTGAGCATCGGATTTTAGAAGAAAAAGTCAACAATGGTCCTTGGGAATTCACAAGTGTCAAGTTTGGTCCCTGGGTGAAAAGTTTGAAGAAATTACAAGTTTAGTCCCTGAAGTTTTAGATTTGGCAAAAGTAGTCCCTTGAATTTCAAAAATGGAAAATATCAATTGTGGTCCTTGTACTATTCAAGTTTGGCAAGTTACACCCTTGTGACAACTTTGGAAGAATTGCAATTCAAGTCCTTGTATTTTTAGAAAATTACAAAATTGGTCCTTCAAGTTTCAAGATTGACAAAAGTAGTCCTTGGAATTTCAAAAATGGAAAATATCAATTGTGGTTTTCGGATTATTAAACTTTCACAAGTTTTTCCATTGAAGTACTTTGGGAAATTTACAAATGCAGTCCCTACAAAATTAGTAAATTGCAACATTGGTCCTTGTATTAATTTCCAAACCAAACGGACCCCTTTATTACTCGTAGTCCAAAATCCAATCCAATCCACAAACAAAAACAACCTGATCCACCCCCTAAGCCCAAACCACACCTAAGCCCAATCCACCCCAAAACCTTGTTTTATTAATAATAAAAAGGGCAGGGTCAAACCAGGTCAAACACAACCTCCCTTCCCCCTTTCGTTCCCACTTGCAACCTGCAACCATGTCCCATCCACCCTCCCACCATCACCATCACCATCACATCCTACTGCCCCAATCCACTATCCACCTAACAAAACAACAGCATTAAATTCCAACCCCCCCCCCCTCTCCTCTTGCAATAAATCAAAGCAAATTGCAATTATCTATTTTCCTGCCAAAAAACATGGAGGGCTAGGATTTGATTAAAGGATCCAAGGGCTGAGTTTATTGCTGGGATATGATCCTAGGGTCCCACTGAACCCTAATTTCACCTATAAAATAAAGAAGAAGCAGAAGAGAAGCGTCATCAGTCCTTAGTCTTAATTTTAAAGTCGTTTTTTAAAGCTTTGTAATTCTAGTGTAATTCTTAGATTAAAAATCTTGTATAAAGTCTTTTCAGTGTAATCTAAACCTAATTCAAGTATCAATTTCACTTTCTCGGTTGCAATTCAGTTTATGCAATGTTTTTATTTTGAAAATCTCAATATCAATTGTGCTTGTTAAATGATGTTAACTACTATTCTATAAGCTCATATTAGTGCTTTACTAAGTTTCTAAAAGCTCGGAATCCTTGAAAACAAGTTGTAGTCCCTTATTCTAAAAAATCATAAAAATCAAGAAAAATATAAAATAGGTTTGAAGATGGAAGATAGCTGGAGCACTGTTAATAATGGATGGCAGTGGGTTTAGTAGCTTTGTAGAAAGCATTAAGACAAGTTAAGTGGTCCTTGGTTCTTGGTTGATAGCAGGATTGCACTTTGTAAGCTAATTTCATTTATTATTTTGTTGTGCTTCTATGTTTATTTAGTATATTCTAGGAATATTGTAGGTTAAAATCTAGTCTTAGATCATTAGTTCTCATTGTGCTCAAAAATTTCATTTTCGACTAACAAATTAAGCATAAGTGGTAATCTTGGGTATTGGTAATTGTAATCCTTGTTTCTGTGTTCATTCAAGCTTATTAGATATAGATAAGTCATTAAAAAGTAGTTTCTAAGTCCTAGGTATCAAATTGCTTAAAAAACCAAAAATCAAGTAATATAACAGGTTGTTTGGATTTGCTGGTCTTTGTATGAGCCAGGTTGTTTCAAGGTTTGGTTGTTGTTGTTTCAAGTCTCAAAAGGTTCTAGGATACTGGTTCAATCATAAAACACAGGCCTTGTGAGAGCCAAAGTCAAAATTGTAACACCCCCAATTCATGGTTGCAGCGGAATTCGAACTGGGTGTTACTCGACGGCACAATAGTCACAATAATAGAAAACGAACTCCAATTGAGTCGTTTTAAAAGATTTATCATTCAAATTATATAAATATCAGAGATTACAAAATGAGGTCCCAAATGGTTCCATGTTTACAATTTACATGAAATGAGTTTTGAATGATAATAAAATTTATAGCCCTCTTGAGTATCCGTGCCCTTCCGTGCCATCCTTGATCGTCATGAACCTGAAATACATGCTTGAGAGGTCAACACAAAGGTTGAGTGATATTCATAGAGTTTGTTTAATGTTTGAACACAATGTGTTGGTAGTAAATCGTTGAACACAATAATCGTAGTGTTTGTAGTTAAATCGTTTGAACACAATAATCGTAGTGTTTGTAGTTAAATCGTTTGAACACAATAATCGTAGTGTGAGCTGTAGACTCACACCAATGTTTGGAAAACAAAACAGGTAGGCTACGTTATTATACGCCCATGAAATGTATTATACACTAAGCTTATGACACCAAAACGTTAACGTGTACCAATATCGATCGGCAGATTTATCCCGGTAGGTACTTTGCCATCATACCTAATGTCTCAAATATTAATGCATTTGTTTGAACTTAGTCAAAACAAATGGGATTCGTCAATCCCAATAGGCCTATTCACAATATTCGCGCTCACTTGCAAGTAACCCTCGCAAGTGATTAAATGGTTCATAATAAGGGATCTTGGTTTGGCAAGTATGTTACTTAGTGATAATAAAACATAGTCGAATAGCATACAATAGAAAGCATTGTGTTCGAGTAGAAAAATAATAGCATGTATTCCCCCCAAGGGTTTGTAAAACATTGAAGTAATGTAAAGTGGGGCTATGAACTCACCTTAAGTAAGATAGCAAGTAATGAATGTAACGGTTGAATCGTGATGGTTCTATGAGCAACCTATAATAGAATGTCGCGACTTAGGATTGGAGTAAAGAATATGAAGTAGTGCCTATATATATATCTTGCATTTAGTCCATGATGTGGTATGATGTATAATGTAAGTCTTTGAAAGAAATGATTCATGAAACATGTATGTTTTGTATATCGTTTACTACCGTTCAGGCCGACATAATTCAGAAGCCATGTTAGTAAGCGTTCGAGGAGCCAGGACACTTTAACTCGTAAATCCACAACTCAACTCGACGGCTTACATAATGAACTCCTCACATGAGGCTCCCTACTATTGTAGTAGTTGATGAAATATATAGATATAAGTTTTGATCCGAAAAGTTACATGTCCGATACTTGAATAAACTTAGGAAAGTTTATTTGTACATGAAGATTGTTATTAGGGGTAGTTTCATAAGTCTTGTATGACCATTTTCTCTTTGTAATATCTCATGGTTCCTTTAGATGAAGTAGATCCAAGTTGCTTGTTCAAGTTATCGCCAATACTTTGTTTCATGTTTTCGCCTAAGTAATCTTACATGGTCACTTCGTCATGGCCTAGCCATGACCTTTGGTCCTTGTTCCAAGGTCATGAGACTCAACCTTGGCTCTAGCCATGGTTGTGGTCTTGATTATAGGTCATAAGACCTCTTGTTCCTTTTAAAGTATAACCATAATCTAGTGACTTTCGCCTAAAAATGGGTTGTTTAGAATTTGAAGAATTTTATCACTCGGAAAGCGTTTTTAGGTCTCAAGCTTCTTTATTCCTGAACGAAAACGTCGTTCCGGACAACTTTCGTGTTTTAACTTTTTGATGAATCGGACCAGAAGTGGGACTTTCAAAACCCAAATTTGATCAGAATGGTATTTGGCAGTTTGCCGCAAAGTTTTGGTAACTTCAAATGGGCGTAACTTTTGACTCGTATACTCGTTTTAGGTGGTTCAAATTGCTATGGTTTCCTTGTTAAGTCCTCTACTGTAATATGTAATGATCCAATATCATAATTTTACCATTTTGGTCATGGTTTTCCAAGAAAGTCACTAGTTTACTTGTTTTAGTAACTTGTTGTAACAATCAATAACAATAACTTGTTTTGCTCACTTTTATACATCATGGACATGAATACAAGACATAATATAGCACAAATAATATGTAAATAACATGAATATGATTATTTAACAAGAAGCAAGTTAGAGTTTGGCTCACAACTTTTGGCTTTCAAAGATGAAAGGAAGTTAACATGTAAGGATAGGACTTTGATAGACTTGCTTCAACCCATTTCACTTCATGCAATCTTTCTACCCTTGTAATCTTGAAAGATAGATGATGAAGGTTGAGGTGACTTGAGTGGATTCAAACTCAAGAGAAATCATCAAAGTTCATGAGGTTATGGAAGTGTTTGATGAATGATAACCTATCTAGGGTTTCTATCATGAAGAAGCACTTGAATCTTGCATGAAACTTGAAGAGAATGAGAAAATGAGATGGTGTGGGTGTGTGTGTGATGAGGGACGGCCAAGGAGAGGGAGGGGGGTATTTATATGGCTTGGAGGAGGTTAGAAATGTTGACTTGTCAACCCTTGGAGGCCAAGGTTAACACATGGATGAAATCTAAGAGTTCTAAGCATAGGATCATGACACCTAGTGTGAATCCCCCCCCCCTAGGTAGGTTCCTAATCTTGGGGAGGAAGTGTTAGACTTTTCTTGGTATTATCCAAGATATCTAGTGTGTTTTGACTCCGTAAAATGCAAACCGTAAGTTGTTACGTCACAAAACGTAAAACCGGGTGTCGTAAAATTATGGAACTTGAAAGTTTTGATAAACATGTCCATATGTCCCATAATAAAATATAAAATGAGTGGTAGGTTCCATTTGGGTGGTAAACCCTGCTAAAAACTGGAAACACGGGTCTAAAACGCGTAATACGTAAAATGTACGAATATTGCGTAAAATTGAGAAAAGTAAAATGTTACTTTTCTAATAGGATAATATTGATTTAAAATGACTTATAATGTCTAGACTGGGCTCAGTCTAGTGTCGGTTGGTATTAAATGTCTTTTAGACATCAAACCGTAAGCCTAAAAATCACGAAATGACTGATAACATCAAGGGATGATTTTTGGTCAATGGAGGAGGGAAAAAATATGTTGACTTTTTCTAATAAGTTGAAAACTCAAATTGTCTTAGAAACGCGTTTTGTGGTCTAACGGTTAATCGCCCATACGGTTAAGCGTGCTCATGCGAGAGTAGTACTGGCATGGGTGACCTGCCGGGAAGTCTTTGGTCATGTTTTTCTCAGTCACGATTAATTCTCAAATAAATCATGAGTGTGTCAAACATTTTTCTGATGTGGGGTCACCTGACGGGGTTGAATTTCGTTGTGCGTAGAATTTCTGATTGACGTTTTACCCTAAAACGTGTAATTCCTTAATAACTTTCACGAAAATGATCTGACGAATGTCAAACATTTAATTTGCCATGGAAATGATTTATCACTCGAGAATATCAAATAAAAATCAACTTTCGGGAAAGTTTCGGGAAAAATGAATAGTAAAAGTGAATAGTGAAATTTTCCGGGAATGGTAATTAACCTGAAATTGCGAATTGTTACAAAAATACACTTTAAACTCTTGAATCTCATTCACTGTTAGGATTTAGACTCTCAAATCACTCACATCAGTGTATAAGTTGACAAGATAGCTTATTTTAGTTTCCTTTTAGCTTAACTTAACATCATCAGCAACTAGAATTAGATTAAATTTCATAAAAGTCAATTTAGGTGTTGATTCAGAAAAGTCAAAGTCACAAGGTTTTCAGAAATCAAATTTTTCCAAGAATTTTCCTGATTTTATTTTTCACAATTAAGCTCTGATCTTTTTGGAGGATAAAATATACCAGCTTAACTTGTGGAATCCACTTTCAGATTATTTTTAGGATTTTATTTAAGGACTTATTCAACTGCTTAATTAAGCCTGCAGGAAGAGTACCTCCCCTACACCAGGGAATTAGTACAATTTCATAAGCTCATCCTGGTCACATCTATGGGCCCCAGCCCTCAAACTTTGGTTTTTTGTGTAGCTTATTAGTCCATTTCACTAGTTCAGGGTTTAATTTGGATCTCAGATCCTTGCCCCTAGCTTATTTGAGCTTGCTAGTTTACCTGACCACAACCATCATTCTTAACACTCAGGGTGATTGACCAAATTTCACAAGACCATATTTGGCTTATCAGTGAACCATAAGCTCATATTATTGGCTTATTGGAAAGCTCCACAGGCCATCTTTTTAGATCAACCTTAGTTTTGGACTGCTGAGCAAGCTTGTGGGCCCCACACACGGCTGCAAATGCCTCCATTTGGCCTGTTGGTTAAAGTAGTTTTTTTTTTTATTGTTTATTATTGATCTCTGGCTTATTCCCTTGTGCTTATTGGTTCATTCTGGCTTATTTGTCTGCATATCACTTGGTTAGTGCTTATTGTATCTGTGGTAGCTTTTTGGTAGCTTATTCCAATCAAAAATCCATTAAAAAGTCCTAATAAGCTTCTGTCAAGCATTTAAGTTTGCACACTGTTTATTTTTAAGCTATAATAAGTTTTTTTTTGTAAAAGTTGCTTATTTTCAGTAATAAATTAGTTTTGTAAAAGAAAAATAAGAAAAACCAAAAATATAAAAGAAGTGATAGCTTCTATTTAAGCCATTTGGCTTATTTTTCTGCTTTTTTCAAAAAGCACTTTTCAATTTTATATTTTTCCTAAGTTTCTAATATAATAAAATAGTTTCAGAAAAAATTTCATAATTTTCTGAGTTTATTTAGTATTTATAATAATTAATTTAAGTTTAATTAGTTTTAATTAAAAAAACCAAAAAATTAATTTTCTTTCTGCTTATTTATAAGCAAAAGTACCTTTTTATATTTTTCCTATCTTTTATAACTAATAAAGTATTTTTAGAAAACTTTTCTTAAGTTTTACTGTTCAATTAGTATTTTTCATAATTAAATTAGTTAAAATAGATTTTAATTAATAAATAACTAAATAATTAGTAAAATAGTTTAAAAATAATTTTTATAAACTTTTTATATATTTTTTAGGATTCCTGTAATGGTTAAGTAGTTTTATAAAAAATTTTATATTTTTCTAAGTTACTTTAGTATTTTTCCTTAATTTAAATTATGTTTAAATTAGTTTTAATTAATTATTAAATAGTTTTTAATTAATATTAAATAATAAAATAATCAAAAAATAATTTTCTTTTAATATTAAGTTTGTAAAAAATTCATTTTCACCTCCCCCCCCCCCCCTCCAGTTTAATTCTGCTTAAAACTCACCTTTTTCTCTGCACGTAATCGCAATTGTATTAAATTCAGTTTATGTTTTTATATATTTGTTTTCTGTAATTGTTTATACTGTTAATCTCAATCATTCCAGTGGTGTAATCAACTCCTAATCATTATTTGTGACTTTCCCAAATTACTGAATCACTCAAACATTTTATAAAACACAATTTCAATCTCGTTGGGACATAACGACCCGTGAACACACTGTGCTTTCAACGGATCATAAATTGATCACTCTCTCCCTTACTGCTTGACCTGTTGACCATCCCTAGTTAATTTAGACTGACTGTTTGGGAGGAGTCAGTACTAATCCCTTCCATTAAATTAAAAACTATTTAACCACTAAACAACCTATGTATCATTGCACACTATTTAAATGTACATTAGTTGCCTGTGAAGTTGCATAAAGAAAGGCAAGCAAGGTAGGTTAGCTGACATTAGTTGATTTGTTGGTAACTTATAAATATTGATTTAAGATAGAAATAAGTTTTCACATACAAACTACACATTTTTTAACTATAAATTCACATATATATATATATATATATATATATATATATATATATATATATATATATATATATATATATATATATATATATATATAAAGGAGTCCATATCTTTACAGTAAATAAATAAATAAATACTCTCTCCGTCCCATATTAAGTGTTCACAATGGAATTTTTGAATGTCCTAAATCAAATGTCCACTTGTACCTTTCAACCAATAAGATGAGAATTTAGTGTGTAAAAGTAATATTTGATTGGTGGAAAGTTTACTTAGTGTAATCTCCTAAAACTTTGTGCATTATTAAAGTAGACACTTAATATAGGACGGAGGTAGTAAATAAAAAGTCAGTTTCACAGTAACATATTTGAGGAACATCATGTACAAAATTAGGCAAATTTAATCATACATAAGAAGACAAAGAAAAGATTTAAAATCATTTGAGGACTAAACTTTTTTTATATACCAATTGATCAATCTTCACCCTCTATCTTTATTTGATCTAATAGATGAGATTAATACCAACAACTTAAAAAACTCACTTTCATCCTTTTTTTTCAAATATTAATATCTTTCAAACCGTTAATCGTTAAGTGAAAAAGAATATATACCGTTACGATGAGCATTTTTAATTATCTTTCTAAAGATAGACAATTCGATATACTTTGGAGAAAATTATTCTTTTTTCGTGTTTTCACTTTTTTTTTTTTTTACATTATTTTCGTAACTGAAATTTGCATGAAAAAATCATATGTGATTTATTACATGTGATATTATATACCATATGTGATTTAACACTAATATCACATGTGATATTACATATCATATGTGATTTAACACTAATATCACATGTAATTTTTCATGCAAATTTCAATGGAAAAAAATGAAAAAAAAAGTGAAAAAAACAAAAAAAAAACTCTTTTTGTCGAAAGTATATTAAAGTGTCCGTCTATAGAAAGATAATTAAATGCTCGTCGCGATGGTGTAATTATTTTCGCTTAACGATGAACGGTTTAAGAGATATTTAAATTATAAAAAATATGTGAAATATTAAAATGTTTTTAATCTCAACCATTGATTTCATTTTAAATGGATGGTAGGAATGAGTACTAAGTTTGGTATGTAAAATAAACAAAAACTTTATCGAAATTAAAACAGTGAAGAGCAAAACTTTATACCTAAGAGGGGAGGGTGTGGCTCGTTGCCTACCCTCGCCACTCCTACGTGGAGGACCAAGTTGGTTCGTTGTTGCTCGTTGCCACAGCACGTGAAGCTCACCATCCCTCGCCAGTTGAGACCAATTCATGCAGACAACGAGCATGCATACTGACATAAAGTGAAAGTGTAGTGTATGAGCATGTATAATGAAATGAAAAAAAAAATTAAGTTGTAAGTGGTGGACCTCAAATGAGTAAATTGGGGTTAGTTGTGAGTGAGGAGGGGGTTAGTTGTGAAGAGGTGTTAAGGTGATGTGGTACCCGTAAGCTCCAAATGAGTAAAATCACCTCGCCACCATAACTTCCCCTCTAAAACCACATAAATTAAATGCAAAGCCATGCAGATTTTCCTACTATAACCAGAGGATGTTAATTCCGGCGACTGGCGGCAACGGTGACGGTGGGTTCTTTCTTCTTGGTGTGTTGTCGACTTGAAACTATTGAAAACCCCTAACAATAGATCGAAGAAACAAAGACCTAAATGAATACGGGTGAGGTTGTCTAATCTCTGATGATACAATGGAGAAAGTCAGGTGAACACCGTTGTATTGAGGAAGCAGTTGTTAGTCTAAAACCGGGTTCTTTCCCGTAACAAAGACCTAAATGAATAATGCTCTTAAGATAGTGAAAGATTCGTTTAACAACAGTAATGTGGAGTTCAGTAGGTTTCGCTTGAAAGAGAGCACACATGCATGTAGCAAACATTATATCAGGTCTACTAGCACTTAAGTACACTAAGGAACTGATCACAATGCAATATAAAGTTTGGTCAGACGGCATTCCTTCGAAATCCAAATCAAGTTTTGAATGTGTTGTAATAGGTGTTCCGATTGAAGCACAATTAGGCCACTTGTGATTTTTAAGAAACATTAAAAATGTCACCCTAATTTTGTTGTAGCTTATTCATGAGAGTGATTAGACCACACGTATTAAAGTCTATATTAAATGAGAAGGGAAATGACCCCGTTTTGCTACTCTTTTTCCCGCCATTTTTTGGCCCAGCTTTCCGGCCCACCTTGCCAGCCCAATTTTCTGCCGCCTTTCTGTCCAGGTTGTGCCCTGGGTTGGCCCAGTTTATGGCCGAGTGTATAATACCTTGGTGTATGCCGTATGAACTGCAGATACATCCGTATACTTTGCAAATACACTACCTTATCTTTAGATTTGGTAGACAACCTTGACTTTTTGTCAAACAAGTACAGGTTGCACGTGTGTTTACTTGCTACAACTGCTAAAAGAAACTTCCATACTCCAATAATTATCATACTTGCAGGCACCACTTTACAAAAAAAAACTTCAAAACACAAAAAAATACCACAAAAATACCAAAAAAATAGCTTCATCCGCTTCAGGATCGATTGGAAAAGGTTGGTTGCATGCTTTTTCTTCCTTTATACATGGTTATCATGTTCTTTCTTTTGAACTTTTTTTACTTTGCATGCATGCATTGCTGTTAATCCTTGAATGTGTCTATACTTGATTTATCAGTATTTGCTCTATGTATGATGCCTATAGATGCAGCTTTATGTGACTCAGTTGCTTTTTCTGCCATTTTTTCTTGACCTATATTTGTGCCAGATTCAATAGGTTAGATTTGTAGAATATGAAGACTAAAAAAAGGGCTATACGTAGGGTTACCTGTGTGCCTTCTTTAGACTATGTAGATGTTGCTCAATTTCCTGAAGAAAAGGACTGTTCTACTTTAGATTTAGGTTTGGACACCATGGTACCTAGTATAGGTTGTGTTGGTGTATGTTTAGATCGTCTTAGTAAGAGGCTATGTAAGCACAGTCCTGTTGCTGGCCATGTTTCTTCAGCCATTGATCATGAACAGTTCCAAACCCCGGAGGCCAGGAAAGAACCTCATGCCTTTATTGTCGACCGTCAATGTAATCACACAGATCCTGTATTTTTTAAACAACCCTTTCAGAGTATGGTGCGTGTGGCCAATAGAGTACCCGTTGAAAGCTGCAGTTCAGATTTTGGATGTTCTAACAATACCGGCCTACCTGTACAAACAGCGGGTACGTATCATGTTTGTTGTGCTTGACCGTTTATGTTCTATTCCTTAACTTTTTACCCAGTGTTGCATTTTCAGCAAACTTACTTTTCATATCTTCCAGGTGAATATGATGTGCAAGTAGCCAATGCTGAGATCGCTTCTAATTTAAAAATGCAATCAAATCTTGTAGATAAAGGGAAACAGAAAATGTCTCAGGTTTCTAATGAAATTCAGTTTGTTACGGAGAAGCCAGGTTCTACATTGTCTTCAGAAGCTGCCTATGCAGAGTTGCTATGTAATTTACAGACCTTTTTGCATTTAATTTTCTGTTTCTATTGCCATTTTCAGGGTTAAAGGTTTCGGTATTTCTATCTATTGCAGGCGAGGAAACCATTCTTAATATGCATGATGATATGACTCATATTGCACCTACCCGTGTTACAGCGGCCTGTGCAGCAGAAGTTCCAAACCATTCATCTAATGAGGATCCTCAAACCTTTGCTGCGATATTTCCAGCCTGCAGTTTAAATATGCAAACAGATAGTCATGTACACCCATATCAAGGTTTCGTTTCTTTTAAAAGCTACATACAAAAAAACAACTAAACATGCTCTGTTACATTTTTTTGCATTTGCTTACCACCTTTGGTTTTATCTTTTCCAGCTGCAATGTCAATTCAACACCGTCGTGCACGCGGCAGATCTAGCAGACGCGGCTAAAATCCTCAAACCTCTGCTAGAATTCCGCCAGACTCCAATGTAAATGTGCATGCAGGTGGTCAACGGCAACGGTCGCAAGGTTCGTTTGCTCTAAAAAAATTAACCAAGATAAAAGAAATAGTGATGTTATGTTAAATACTTTTCAGCCTTCGTTTGCTGTAAAAAAATTAAGAAAGAAAAAACAAATAATAATGTTATGTTAAATACTTTTAGATCTACTAAGGCCTTTTCTTTTATCTCTTACAGTTACAATCTGTGGTGCGTCAAATAGTCGCCGTCTTCCACGTGACATGCCTAGAAGAAACAGGCAGGGTATGCTACAAATTTCCGTGATCCTCTTTCATATGCAGCCGAAACTGCCGTTTGTTCTTTTGGCCATGCAACTGGAGGAAACTGACACTCCTATGTTTTATGCAGGTCCTCCGGATACGTACATACATATGGGAAGGTGTGATCAGCTTTGCCGCCACTGCAATGCAAGTTTTTGGTATGATGAAAGGCTTTCAACCAGTACCAGGGCCCGTATTGATTACAGTAAATGTTGCATATACGAGATCTTCATGTAAGCCCTGAAGACTTGCGAGATGGTCTTATGTATGAGCTACAAGCAATTCTTACTTCCTATGGAAAATCAGTCAAAGACTTTGGATTCGATCTACCTCCAACGCACTTGCTGCAGATCTTGAATAACAGAGCACTAATGGAAGAAAGGTCTTATAATCGTGAGTTGTTGAAGAGTGAAAGTGAAAGATTAGTGAGCCATTTAAATCCTGACCAACGAACAATCTTTGACCAAGCAATAAATGCAGTCAACAATCGGCGACAAAAACTCATATTTGTTTATGGCCATGGAGGTACTGGCAAGACGTTTGTTTGGAGGGCTATAATTTCTACACTCAGATCCGAAGGAAAGATTGTGTTGGCAGTTGCTTCTTCAGGTATTGCTGCCTTATTACTCCCATCAGGACAGACAGCTCATTCAAAGTTCAAGATACCGTTAGATTTGTCAGACGAGTCAATGTGCAATATAAAAAAGAAAACGCAGGTGGCAGAATTACTTAGGCACACCGATCTAATTGTATGGGACGAGGCACCTATGAATGATCGAAGATGCTTTGAAACACTTGACCGAACATTGAGAGATATCATGGATATGCCAACAAGTTTGTTTGGAGGGAAAACAGTTATTTTAGGAGGTGATTTTAGACAAACGCTTCCTGTCAAGAAGAAAGCTACAAATGAGTAAATTATTTCTTCATGCATAACACAATCATACTTATGGTCATCTTTCAAAATTCTTAAGCTTAAACAAAACATGCGCCTCCAACAGCCAGGCCTATCACCTGAACAGGCTCAAGAAATTTCCACGTTCTCTGAATGGTTACTTCAGATTGGCAACGGTGCAATTGGACAAGCAGATCAAACCGATCCAGAGAATTCATCGTGGGTTCACATACTAGATAGGTACTGCATTCCCGAAGGCGCCGCCGCTGTTCAAGAGCTCATTAATTTTATATATGACGAACAAACACTACAAGCACCGGACGCAGCTTCATTACAAGGAAAGGCAATAGTGTGCCCGAAAAATGAAACTGCAGACATCATCAACTCTGCTATCCTCGACGTGTTAGGAGGCGATGCGTATACTTTCATCAGTGTCGATGAAGCTGTACCGAAATCAAACGATGGGGGAGCAACAAAGCTGTTATATCCTCAGGAATACCTTAACACACTTTCCTTTTCAGGGATGCCACCCCATGTACTCACACTTAAAATAGGTGCTCCTATAATGCTACTAAGAAACCTAAACCTAGCAGGCGGCCTCTGTAACGGTACGCGTATGATTGTTAGTCAAGTATATACAAGGCTTATTCAAGCAAAGATCATAACCGGTACTAGAATGGGAGAAACAATATACCTGCCGCGTATTGTGCTCACCAACAAAGAAGAACAGCTACCATTTGTGTTCAAAAGGAAACAGTTCCCAGTAAAAGTCTGTTACGCAATGACAATCAACAAAAGCCAAGGGCAATCGTTAAATAAAATAGGCGTATACCTGCCAGAGCCTGTCTTTGCACATGGTCAATTGTATGTTGCATTGTCAAGGGCCACATCTCCTCAGGGTTTAAAAATGCTAATCAAACAATGTCCAGGCAACGATAAAAACACAACAAAAAACGTTGTTTACAAAGATTTTTTACATACGGTCACACTTGCACAGGTTCATTAATCATTGCATTACGTTTCTGCAATTACCTATATTGACGTTTTTTTTTCCTGTTATGCAAAACGGTATGCTATTATATGCGTTTATTCTATGCTTACTTGCCTTCATGATTTTTATAATCCATCCTTGCATTCGCATATTTCTTTTTTATATGAAACATGTATTTCTATCCATTTATCATATTTTTTATTTTCCTTAACATGCAGGCAAATGGAACCTAGCTCTAGCATTGTGCCATTGGCCGAATCTAAAGGAAAAACAATAGTTGCGGAAACAGATGACATTGGGCTCAAAAACCTAACAGAGTCAGATACTGGCAAACCTATATATGTAAGAGTCTACCGAAAATGGGCACCAACAAATAAACAAGGAAGACCAATCATGTTCTGTTGCATGTTGATCGATCGACAGGTGCTACTTACTATTCGCATTTCTCCTATTCATAATAAAACTTAACCAAAATATATCAGATTGAACAATGCCTATTCTATTTACAGGGAGGAGCTATACAAGCAAACGTAAACTTACGTGAAAAAAACAAGTTTGATGCACTCCTTCAGATGAACAAAACTTACGTGATAACTGGCTTTGGTTTTCAACCTGCAAAATCATGGATGCAAGTTGTTCCTCACTCACTTTCATTGGTTTTTGGAACATACACAGATATAAAAAGCATACCAGATGTAGGCTTCCCAGACCACTACTTCAACTTCACATACTATCGGGACCTGTATTCAAAAGTTGATGAAAAAGAAGGACTGTTAACAGGTACCAAAAAAACGCACCTGTAAAACTGCTAATAATAGTAGATATGTAATTTTACCATGTTAATTGCAGATTATATTGGATCTGTCCAATATGTGACCGGCATACAGCACTCAGTCAAAGCAGGCCAAGGTTCAACAGTTTGGAGAGACATTGGTGTTCAAAATTTAGAGTGAGTCTTAAAAAATTAACTTTACAAAGTCATTTCCTGTTCACTTCAGGATCACTCTTACAAGTCCTTTATTTCACTAACAGTGGCCACACAGTCCGATTTACTTTATGGAATCAAGATGCTCATGCTTTTCGCCAAACAGAATATGAAAAAACAAAAAAGCCGGTTATCATAGCAGTGAGCTCATGCTTAGTAAAAAACTATGGAGGTAAACCTATCTATTAATATTTATAAGTGTACCTTTTTCATTTATACTATCATTCAATTACCTAATTTCATTGCTTAATATATGCTAAATTTTATGCAGGCCTACAACTTTCAAGCACAAATGCAACCTCATATTACTTCAACCCTGACATACCAGAAAGCAAAGAAATCCGCGACGTGTAAAGCCACAACCTCATAAATTAGCATTACAGTTTTTCTTTTTAAACCAAATAAACTTACACCATTTAATAATACAGGTACGAGGAATTCATAGCCCCGCCAACAATATTGAATGTTGAGTACCAAAGATCTGCAGATCCAGAACAAGAAAAGTGTAGAAACCGCGTCACACTAGCAGATTTAGCTGCAGAAAACCCAGAAAACCAGAAGGTAATAAACAGATGTAACATAAAACTTCCAAAATCAAAAGCTAATACCCAGTTACCATTTTAATAATGCAGAATGTCTGGTTTACTGTGACTGCTACAATTGAAGCAATTGAAACAAATAGAGCATGGTTTTTCAAAAAGTGCTTTGACTGCGGTTATAAAATCTCAGAACGATTTCCGCATAGCCAGTGTAAGCAGCCAACATCCAGTGATGACTTGCTTTACAGGTGAGCTATAACACACAATTTACTCTTTATAAAAAAATAATTATCAAATCGCTAAAGAATGTCTTTAAAATCTTTTTCACAGCTATTGTTTCAGAGTTGCATTGTCCGATGCCAGTGGCACTGGAATAATGACATGTTTCAGTAATGAGGCAAACTCGATGGTCAAAGATTGTAAGGAATTACTGGACACCATACCTAACCTAGACTCTCATCAGTATCCAGCAGAACTGCTTTCTCTGCAAGGAAAAAGGAAAATTTTTCAGCTACACTTTGATCCAGAATGCACCAAAAACGAACAAGTTTTCATCCTTGATACCTGTTGGGACGAAACACCATTGCTAATATCAGATGCTCCCACACTTCCTGAAAGTAGCGTCGATTCTTCCAAGCATAAAACAGATGCAACAATAGAAACAGATCCAATCACTGCAACACCCACTAATACACCAGAAAAGACTATCACTGCAAAGTTTGAGACACCTGACACCTTTCAGCTGAAAGAAACTGACACTACACCACCACCCAAAGAAACTCCTTTATCTGAAACACCAGAAGCCACTGCAAAGGCTACTACCACACTACCACCAACACGTACCGTTTTATCTGAAACACCAAAACCTAGAAAAGAACAGCCAAAAAGAAACACTAGAAGAGAACTTTTCACAGAGGACAAGGATACACCAGAGAAGCCATCACTGAAGAAATCCAAAAAAACAGACTAATCAGACCAGGATCGCATACGACAAGTGCAGAAGCAGAGCACGCTATTTATGTATAATAATCTATGTTAGTACGGACTACTATGCATCATGTAAAAACAGCTGGCACCATCTTTTGCTGCTTAGATGTGACAATCTTCAGTTCATCTAAAAAACTATGCAGTCTGTAAATGTGTTTTGGTGCTATGTAGTGTCTAAAAAAACTGTCGCTTTTATAAGCACCGCTGCCTATCTTTAATGAATTATCTATTAGATATAAATACCTTGTGCTTTCTGCTTTTCTTGGCCTGCAATTGTTGTTTGTAATTTTCATTTGAACACTGCACTTTACACATCACTAAATACAAAGAAAGTGATCCTTTTATTCATGACTACCAACGATTACATTAAGACCATAAGTTACAAATGTTGTTACTGACAACATGACTTGAAACCTACATGAGATTCTACTGACAAACACAACAATATAAACAAAGACTTGAAACCTACATGAGCTTCTACTCACAAACACAGCAACGTCCGCAGAATTGAAAGCTTAGCTAAACTTCTCCTAACATGAACACCATACACATAACAGTCAATTTGCCTTGCCAATTTTCAACTGCATTTTCTATTCATACATTAAAACTACACAAAACATTAATAAACATAAACTTCATATTATATTACCAGACATCCAAATTCATAAATTACAATTATCATCCCCAAAAAAACAAGATACATAATACCACATCCATACATAAACTGAAATCTCCAAATCCAGCCTTAACCAACATATAACCTTCTAATAAAAACACAAAAGATAACCAAAATATACCACTGCAAATGGCCACCCCATCACTCGAAAAAGTAAAGATTAACCTTCTTTTCCTCTCTTCCTTTACGCGCGACATCCATGGCCTTGATCAATCCAGCAAGCACTTTCCTTTCTCTCTTCAAAGTCACCTTCAGACGGTCCAAACCAATGTCACCATGGTCATGTAACGGCAAGAAACCCTCCCCCTCTTCTACCAACTCTTCTAACCACTTAACCTTTACAGCTACTTGATCACGCTGCTCACCAAGACCCCTTAACAACTGATCATTCTCAATATCATCCTGGGCAAATGCCGCGTGCAAAGAATCCTCAACTTCATTTGAACCAGCAGCAAATTTTAGCTTTTGGAAGTTAGGAGTACGCGCAAGTGCATAGGCAGATGTTCTTGGTCGTGAACCCATGATACAAACACCGAATCACACGAATGAAAGTAGAAAGGCAGCGGCAGATGAACGTAAAATTACGCGTGCCAAGATTCAATTAGAAAAATTAGGGTTTGTGTTTCGTTTAAAAAAGAGGGGAAATCCCTTTTATTAGAAGCTGAAAAAGGTTGACCATTTGACCGTTACATATATTTTGACACAATAAGTCTAAAGTACCCCAATAAAACAATATATCAAACCAACTAAATTACATGTAAAAAAATACACAAAAATAACTTGGTAAAAATATTTACACACTAAAAAAAACGCATATGAAATTAGCAAAACAAATACTAAACGAAACTAAAACCTTGATATAAAAAATAAACATGTCAAAACAATTAAACGTACTTAAATATCTATAAAATATGAACAGAACGTCAATAATATAAACAAAACTAAAAAACTTTATATAAAAATTAAACGGTTAAAAAAAATAAACGTACTTAAATATCTAATTCAAACTAAAATGCCATAATTAAAAGAAAAAAACTTTTAGATACGTAGAAAAAAAAATTGTTAAAAATATGAACAGAACGTCAATAATATAACCGTAAAAAACATTCGCTTAAACAAACACATAAAACAACGACGAAAAAAAAATTGGCCAAAATAAACAGGCACGTCGGCGTCCGCGGCCAACCTCGTATGTATAAGATATTCACTTATGTAAATGTAGTGGCCGGGATTTGGGCCAAGGAGACCTGGGCCGGCGCACAAGGCCTGCCCAATTTGGGGGGCACAGTTTTTTCAAAGGCCAGTATATATGTGTTTGTATAAGACCTTTTTCAGAGAGCCCAATAAAAGAAAAATATGCAACCTCCAAATCCAATTCGTTATTCGGTTTCCACATATCCATAGCATATTTGGACAATTAATAACTATGTATACAAAAGTACAACAAAACAAACAAAATGCATACAATCTTATGATCGATTATCACTGCTCTTTCCTATCACAATTTTTTTTTTTTTTTTTTCAGATCTTTTAACTTGCTAGGATTTATTTATAAATATCACTTACTTGTTTAGTAATCATTTCATTACTAATTAACTTGTTTAACTCTTGATTTATGGTTTAACAATTTTTCATCAATATTAAACCTTTTCTAAAAGGCCAAATTTTAATTATTGCTCAGGACACCCAAAACCAGACGACTCTGTGATCTAGATGACAACTTGCTATACATGGATATATGAAGTAGTAGGAGGTTTAGGTGGCCACTAACGCAGGGACGGAGCTAGAAAGAAATATGAGCGTGTGCACAAATTGTTTTTAACCGTAATATAATAGAGTTAAAAAGTGGATTAAACCGAAGATTTCATTAAAACCATTAATAAATGAACATATTACCTTCTAATGAGTGATTCTCGATCTCCCATAGCAAAAACACCCTCATTTTTAATACTAATAAGTTCTTATTTCTCTATAGCACAAGTTAAAGCGCCGTTAAAATAATCATCACTCATCCGATTACGCAAATCAGTTTTAATGAGCTTCATTTTAGAAAAACATCTTTCAACCGTAGCAGTAGCAACAAACAAGACTAAAACCAACTTCATTTAAGCACTACTTTTCATATATATTGTAAATACGACAACAATAAAAATGCCCCATGACAACACAATTGGGGTACTATTCATATTCTAATATATTATTGACTATCATTTAAACTTGTTATCCCTAATTGTTTTAATAGAAATTGCATAGTTATTCACTTATTCTTATTGCCCTAAGCCTTTATTGATGATGATAGACTATACAGAACCAACAAATTAGTCAAGATTTCATACAACCAATCAAAACATGAAAACTTTAAAAGACATAATAAACAAATGAAAGATATATGTTACGACTTACGAACATGTTTCATCTTTGTGGTGTTTGTTCAATTTTGGATTTTGTAAATTGTTAAAATGATGAATAAACTTGTTCTATTAAAAAACCTATTTCATGGGCTTTTGTGCTTTACTTATTAAACTTGTTTCATCTTTGAGCTTTTACAAAATTTTGTATTTATTTTTTATTTGTAAGTATACGAACTAAATAATACTAGAGACACATTTTAATGCACCGGGTGCATTTAAGATACATTTAGGAAAAATCGATAGTTTTTTCAAA
Organism: Artemisia argyi; assembly: GCA_030686995.1. Lineage (NCBI taxonomy): Eukaryota > Viridiplantae > Streptophyta > Magnoliopsida > Asterales > Asteraceae > Artemisia > Artemisia argyi. The sequence goes on along the minus strand of CM060709.1, from coordinate 202,464,818 downwards.
AATAAACACTATATCGAAAAAATTCATAGGGTGCACGTGCACTCGCAGGCACCCTGGCTCCGTCTCTGCCACTAAGCCACATGCTAAATTTGGCACCTTTCAATTTTCATGGACTCTACCGTCCAAACAATGAAAACAATAGTACGGAGTATTTCATAGGGTTAGGTCTATAATATTTCAATAATTATTGATAAATAAAAAATAATTAAAAGTGACGATAATGGGGATTACAATGGGAGTTTGGGGCGGGTAAGATTATTAACCCAAAACATTGAATAATATTTCAGCAAAATTATTGGATTCGTATTAACATTTTAATGATCAACAGTCACATATATCCATAGGAGTCCAATTACTTCACAGACGAAACATGTCAAGCTAAGGTTTTAGTTGTCGTCTTATTCTCCAACAAAGTGAGTGAAAAGAAGAACCAACTTATTAGGCTCTTTTTAAGAGGATCAACTTGTTATATATATTGTCAAATATATTGACAAGACTATAATGGGATTCCAATAAATAACTAGTTGCGCATTTTTCATATGCATGTCTCCACTAACAAAGTGGTCACATTAAGGCAATCATTGATCAAGTTTGAGCTAGAGACACACAATCTCTTTCGACTCGAATGCACGAATCATTAACACATGTTGCACGCGCGCCTATGTATTCAAAGAGTGTTATGTGTTCCTAGTGTTGACACGTTATGTGTATTTAAGGTTTAGCCCGTTATGTTAAACTAAAGACATCAAGTGTATATAAAGCATACTTAAACACACTTGGTTAATCTATAAATACACTTAAACACACTTGGTTAATCTATAAATACACCTAATGGCTAACACAGGAGCATTTCGTTCGTTGTAATATCTGGCGTAATTGGATGTAGTTGTAATCTGATTACATTACGTAGCATTCGGTTTGCAGATTTGAAGGAAATATAATTCAAGATTACATTACACAGACTGTTTGGTTTCCGTTGTAATTGTAATTCAGTCATTTCAATTACATCAAGTGAGGAATTCAGATTACATAAGAAGTTGGGTAGAAAGTTTTGAATTACGTTTTAATTCAGAATTTTACTTTAAATCCTTATTATTATTATTATTATTATTATTATTATTATTATTATTATTATTATTATTATTATTATTATCACTTTATTAGAAAATCATAGGATTTATAAGAAATTAGTGGAGAGCCGAGATACTAACTGGCCCCCACTCCTCTAGCTATAGCGAAGCTGATCCTTTATTATTATTATCATCATCATCATCATCATCATCACTTTATTAGAAACATCACTTTATTATTATTATTATTATTATTATTATTATTATTATTATTATTATTATGATTACAATTTCTTTGACAAATTACAATTTATTCAAATTACATTACAATTTTTTGACAGATTACAATTCTCTCAAAAATATTCTGCGAACCAAACGCCCCCTAAAGACCTCTAATCCACTAGTAAGAGTTAAAAGTTAATCAAAGTGAGTAGTGTAAACTTGTGTAATTCTTTTACCTGAATAATGAGTTTGAGTATAATATAAATAAGGTTAAATGATTAAACGAGCTTGGCTCATTATAAACATTGCTAACACTAAATACTATTAGTCCCCTAAGATAGAGACTAGTTCCAAATGTTATAAAACAGTATTCTCAATTTAGCAACCTAACATGTTGTTCAAAGGTTATAGTTTTAATTAGAGACAGAAATGAGCAAAGCTGCTCGTGAAAAACTTGAGATCGGATTGATAAAAGCTCAAAACGAGTCGAGCCTAACAAACTTAAGCCCGAGTTCGAGCCAAGTTGGGGCTCATTTAATAAACGTAATCGAGTCCGAGCTTTATATATAAATACGATTAGGGTAGCAAGCTTAAACGAGCCATAAAAATAAACAAGCTCAAGCCTAGTGTGTTAACCAAGTTTGATTCGAGCTTTGTTTCGTTTGACTCATTACAAATATGATTCGAGCCCGAGCTTGTAAAATTTGTCGTGAGCCGAGCTCGAGTTAAAAACACAAAACTCAAAACGAGCTCGAGCCTGAAATCGAACTTATAAACAAATCGGACCAAAGCTCTTCACACCTACTTTCAATTTAGTAGGCACATGCTATTTTAATTGAGAAAGGTGTCAAGTATCAATTAGCACCCTCTCTTTCTTTTTCCCTTTTTCATTGTCATATTTATTTTTATTTCCATTTCTCTCTCATCTTCCAGCTACCATCACAGCCACAGCTGCCTTACAAGACTTGACTTTTTATATTGTTTCTAATGCCACAATCACAATATCAAGATTCATCAAACCTTAAACCAAAAACACCTTCTGGCTAGTTCATCAAAATTCTGAATTTAGCATACCCTTTTCATGGATTCCAACCAAACACACACATGCTATCTAGATTGCTCTTATTAAGAAAGTTATCATCAGTTTCACCAAAAACAGTACCATCATTTTCTCTCTTTAGATCCAACAACAACATTGTAAGTATGTCAGCTTCAACTAACAACAACATAAGCAACATCAGTCTAGCAGTTTTAGCTCAGCAGCTTCGTCTTTACAAGCCAACACCTGGCTTGGATGACAATGATTATATAGACGATAGTTCGAAAAAACAGAACCCCAAAAGAGCTGCAGTTCTGATATGCCTTTTTCAAGGAGATAATAACGATGATCTTCGCGTAATTCTAACTAAAAGATCTTCTACCCTTTCTTCGCATTCAGGTGAAGTTTCATTGCCTGGAGGAAAAACGGAAGAGGGCGATGTAGATGATGCTGATACTGCGACAAGGGAGGCGAAAGAAGAGATAGGACTCGATCCTTCGCTTGTGAATGTGGTGACAATTCTTGAGCCATTTGTGTCCAAGCATCTTCTCAGAGTAGTTCCTGTCATTGGTTTACTTGCGGATAGAAACTTGTTTAATCCAGTTCCTAATGTTGGTGAAGTAGATGATGTTTTTGATGCTCCATTAGAAATGTTTCTCAAGGATGAAAATCGGAAATCTGAAGAAATAGAATGGATGGGAAGTAGGATTGTGATTCATTCCTTTGATTATGAAACGGGTGGTAAGAAGTACCTGATTTGGGGTCTGACTGCTAGAATTCTGATTCGAGCTGCATCAGTCGTGTACCAAAGATCGCCAGATTTTCTTGAACAAAGTCGCGAAATCAAGCTTCCTGGAGTCTCGAGCAAGGTCGATAAATTGCCTTGAATACTTCACATTACATAAATGGCTTTAACTTCACACTTCACCTAGGACTATTTCGAAAATGTATTCAAAACTGTTTAATTTAAATTATCATTCTGTTCTATATAATGGTGTCAAGATCCGACACAACTATGTAATTCCAAGGTCTCAATATTGCAGATGTAAGATAAGTCCTTATTCTACAAAATGAGACAAGTCCCAACAGATTCCAAAACATTTTACAGGTAAATACTACTATAGGAAATAAGTCCATAATTGTATGTAACCTGGAAGCGACTCAGTCTATGTAGTTTATGTCACAACCCCGTTGGCACCATATATAGCAACACCATTTCAGAAACTAGGACTCAAGAAACTTATATAGGCACGAAATGTTAAGAAAAAATCAACAGAATAGAACATGTATATACCACTTCTTGTGGACTGTCTATAACACTAGCTGTGTAACTAATATTGGAAAAAGTGGCAGGGAGATTACGTATATGTACATTTGAAAGTGTTACATAAGATATTACTGTGTACTATTATAGTTTTTGTTATGATTCAGTCCATTGATAAGCACGCTTAGCAGCTTCAACTGTGTTGGAAAGTAGCATGGAGATAGTGACAGGCCCAATACCACCAGGGACAGGGGTGATTACGGATGCTTTAAGCATTGCTTCTTCATAGCAAACATCTCCAGTAACACGGGAATCATGTGAACTATTGTTATCCTGTGATAATCAGAGCATAAGACCATTGATACATATAGAACAGAAAAAATTGCATGACAGAAATGAACCAAAAGAAAATGGCGGCTAAATGTTGATATTATGCAGAGTCTCACAAAAGGACGTAACATTGCAGTGACTATACATATCAAAAAAGAAGCTAATGAGTGGGTAACAGGTGAAACCGGATAACGCTTTGGTGCAGGTTGCATCGAAACACTTTTTGTCCAATTTCTTTGAACTTTATAAAGCAAATGTGATAATCTACCTTTTACAGGGTATATTGGAAATGATTATCAAAGTTTCATGCCTTGAACATTCAGTAACTTTCTACCCGTTTCCTAATGGCTAATTTTTATTATATTTGACCCATTTTAACCTTTATAGATATAACATAATGTAATTTCGATTACTGACGGCCAAATATTCTTAGCTGCCGATCTATTCAATGCTGGAATCCGACCCGCTAGTAATGTGGGTATCTCTGTTTCCAGAGCAGGATCTGCGGCACAAATTAAAGCTATGAAACAAGTAGCCGGTAAATTAAAATTAGAACTGGCACAATTCGCAGAATTTGAAGCTTTTGCACAATTTGTTTCTGATCTCGATAAAGCTACTCAGAATCAATTGGCAAGAGGTCAACAATTATGTGAATTGCTTAAAAATCCCAATCTGCCCCACTAACTGACCCATTCATAACTAAATGGGTCAGAATTGCCATCCACTAGCCATAAGTCCTAATATGTGTGTGGCACTCTGTATGGACTCACTTTAGTTAGTCAAGCCAAAGGTGAATTAGGAACTATAAGATGAGATGTATTTATAAACGATCGGTTTTCCCAGAATCAGTCCTTCGTCTTCTCCTTGATTATCAGACCTAAGAAAGGCAGGCTTTCTAATACGAAGCAAGTGACCCATGTGTCGGATATGCTCATTAAAAAAAGAATATATGTAGGAGATAAGTGTGAGACAGAATAAGTAACATCTTGATTCTGGTGACAAATACCAGTTGCTTTAGCAAATGCTTTACTAATGCCAAAAAATTTCAGTGCTAGGACTAAGCAACACGTCAAAGATCAGACTGTGTTATTATTTTCATTAAGATGTTTCTGCAGTAGTTTCTTGAGTGCGTTAAACTTTAGTCATTTTCTAACCTAGCAATAATACACTCTAAAATTACTACATTGCAAGGTGCACAATTCATCTAACAAGTAAATTCTAATAAGAAAATCTACCTTGACCAACGTTGACCCCATGTCAATTACCACAACCCCAGGCTTTAACCAATGACCTCGCACCAGATTCGGAACTCCCACATCTGAAACTAAAATGTCAGCTTCACGTGTTATTTCCTCTGGATTCTTTGTGAATGCACGTACAACAGTGACTGTAGCATGATGTCGCTGCAGATAGAAACACGTATTATGAAGATAAACAATAAAGCAAGAGTGCAAGACTATCTACATGTTAATAGAGTATAGCGAATACCTCCAATAACAAGGAAGTGGGCAAACCAGTAATTTTGCTTCTTCCAATTACTACTGCTTTCTTACCTATGATTTCCACACCGTATCGGTGAAGCACCTCAACACATCCCCTTGATGCACAAGGTATAAATAAGGGATTTCTTCCTGTCATTGCAAGATTTCCCATGTTTATAGGATGAAATCCATCCACATCTTTTTCCACATTTACAGTATTTATAATCTTCTCCTCATTCATATGCTGAAAAACAAACACGCCACAGTAAATATCATACGATGATTAATGTATTGTGTCATATCCTAAGGTAATTCAACTAGACAAAATCAGAGTAGCGGAGTTCAAGTTTTGGAGTGAATGCTTAATTTTTTGACAGATAACGGAGTCGAAGTTCAATTTTTGACAAATTTAAGGACCCTAGTTTATTTTTAAAAAATTCTATATTGACATAATGTCCTTCAGTTATGAAAATTGGACCTCTACTCCTTTTTTTAAGGGAGTTAATTACTCACATCAAGTTAGCAAATTAGTACTCCGTATTTTCTCCAAAAGGTTTAAATTGGCGAGGAAACCCTGACCCTGTGCACCCTTTTGGGTGCCGACCGACCCTTCCTCAAGGACCAACCCCATGCAATGAGCACATGTTCCAATGACCTTTTAGCCAGGAGTTGGGATTGAACCCATGGCCTATTTCTCCAAAAGCCCTCCTTGACCAGTCAACTGGACCTTTGTGGTGGGGGAGTGATACCCAATGGTAGCAAATTTAGTATTTTTAGTTACTTGTCCTCGCAAATTTCCCTGTCTTCCTTGGTTTAATCTATTCCTTTGAGAAAGTTTAAGGTCGAAAAATAGAACAAAGGGTACATGAGTAATTACACTGGGCAAGGGAAGTTGGACAAGAATGCCATGTACTGAATCCTTGTGATTTAATGCTGAAACAGCATCAAGAACTTCACTTTCTGTACAGTCTTCAGGAAGTTCTACTACTAGTGGGTCGATCCCAACTCGTTCGCAAGCTTTTTTCTTGATGCGTACAAAAGATAGGGAGTCTTTTCTATTGCCAACTAATATAACACCTAATCCAGGTACCTTCCCAGTTGCATTTCTCATGTTATATATTTCGGCTGCTAATGTAGCTTTAATATCATTTGCAATCAACTTTCCATCAATTTCTGTTGCTGTATGACCATTATCTGTTTTTTTACACACACCAGTAAAGCCGTTAAACACAAATGTGAATTTATGGATGACACACTTCTAATTTCCATTAGAATGTATTCAACTTTGTTTTAACTACCACAGCAAAGCCATTCAGAGCATCACAATCCGCAATTTACTACGTAATTAAGATTGATAAAAGTGTATTGAAAAAGCTAAGTATAGCACCTTAGTCAACTATTTTTCATTAAGTTGTTTATTTTCCCACATCCTATTAACCACTGCTTTACCAGGTTTGCGAAACTATTTGGAACAACAAGTTGTTTCCCTGGTTTCAAAATTTATATACAGTTCTAAATGAAGTCAGACTTCCGAAAACTACGTATGAGAAAAACTGTGATTGCTAGAGTGTATCAACTTCCACTTGAAAGAGCCTATTAACTTTTAATAAGAGTTGATCATATTTAACCGTAAACTTAATCGCCCCACCCAGACATACTTTTATAAGGTTGCACTAAACTATGTCAGTAATAATTTTCTGTCAAAAACTTCATTTAAGTTCTGATAATGCTCATACACATTTACCTATGAGAAATAACTTAATCTACAATATCAAACAGGCAAATACCCATCGTTACAACATATGGTAACTAGGAACAATGACAAGTACTAAAAACGGAGTTTCACAAATGTACATTCTTTAAGCAACATACTACTTTCTTTTGTACACCATGTATCACTGAACTTGCTACATATGTTGAATGACTGAATCTTAGTAATCTCAACTTATAGCTGGTAGCAGACTTACAAATCTTTGAAACAACTAATAAACCATCTGTAGATATACTATAGGTGAATATGTTTTCTTTTCTTTTTTGCTGTACACCAAAGTCAATAAAAGTCATTTATAATTTCTAACAAATGGAAGACATTTCACAAGTTGAATAGTATGATATATTCCCAAAGGATAATCATTTCTAAACGTACCCAACTAGCCACCGTATTCTTTTGTGTGTGTCCAACTTTTTTTTTCCCTAATTTACATACGAACTTTTGATAATGTCTTTTGTGTGTATCATTAATTACAGATATATTATGACTTGACACAACTTGATCACCACTTATCCGTTATTAATAGCCATAATATATCCATAGTGATTTACACAAAAAACATTATTAAAATATTTGGCTATGTTTTCTAATTTAACCCCTCTTGACAAACCGATTTGTAACGTAGTTTCTAAAAATTATCAAAGTTTGTCATTCGGATAACTTTCTGGCTCCGCCCCTGCCCATATAAGTGTGCACAATACTATTTTGGGATGTCCCAAAATATGTGTTGATTTTGTATTTCAAACAATGAGAAAAGAGTTTAGTGACCGAAGATGATATTTGATTAGTGGAGAGTGTAGTTCGTGGGGTTAATTACTTGAAAATGTATAATACTCGTCACTTTTTGTTATTGTGTGTATTGAACTTATTTTTTTCTTATTGTGTGTATTGAACTTTCAAATTTCGATTATTGTGTGTATTTTGTGACTATTCAACCATGTAAAATGACCATTTTACCCTTCAAAATTTGAAAAAAAAAATAGGGTAAAATGGTCCCAAAATACACAAACACACATTAACAAAAAGTTGCAAGTATGATACATTTTTAAGCAATTCTTTGTACATTTTGAAAGTAGACACTTATTATAGAACGGATACGATAAGACGTTAGATACAAAAGAATATATTGTGGCTAGTTGGGTACGTTTTGAAATGATTATCCCTATTCACAATCCCATCTACTGTAATATGACTAATGTTCACTACTTATGCTTCTATAACAATTGATAACACATATAAAACAGAACACTTACTAGAACAAGCAGGATGGTGAGAAGTCATTGTAGAAGGTGACTGAGCTGGGCATCATGCATCAGCAGGTCTGTGGTCTAAACCAACAAAAGGTGATGTCAAGTAAGAAGAATTTGAGCTCAAGGAGAGTAGGCGCCGCCAAACACTAAAACCCACACAGCTTGGCATACTAAACAACATTATTAGTTAACTATTGTTCAAACTGAAGATAATTAACAACATTTGTGTACTCGTATATAAATAAAAGTGTAGTAAACGATGAAATAAAATGATATACGTACGTACGTGTAGGATTGAGGTGAAGGCGGCCTCTCACACCTGTCTGTCTTTTGCAACACTCTTTTTTATTGTTGACACTTGACAGGCGCCTTTTTATATGGATGTGTTTGCCTAACAGTAGCAATATTACCTTTTCTGTAACTAAATCATTTTTGATAAGATAGTTCCATGTTTAATCATAATCTCTAAAATTGAACGCTTGTAATATCACGATCTATCACTTAGAATAAAACACCCCTCTTTCATATATTGGTGTCACAGATAAAACAGGGTATTCGCGCCCGCCGGCGGCGGGTACTTTTGATCAATCGAACATGAATTAATCAATTCTTGACATCACAGGAAAAGAACTTGCGTTATAGGCATCAAAGTCAAACCTTCAGGAGGAGAGTGAATGGATGTCTTTGTGTGAATTTGTTGGCCCTTATAATTTTAAAAAAATTTATGGTAATTTTTAAAGTTATTTGAAAAGTTAATGACGCATTTTGAAAGTTTTTTTTTTTACTTAAAAACTATATATATTAAACTTCAGCATTTTTATAAAACCGTGTGTACGTCAAAAACATATCAATATTGGGCTTGTTCTGTTCGCTATCGAGAAGGCTTTTTGCCAGTATTTTTTTATTCACGAAACCATCAGATATCTGTTAGATATTTGGCAAACAAAGTTTGTTATATAAAAAAAACTTAAATATTAAAAAGTTCAGGGTATGTTTTGTAAGTTTTCTTTTTTTTACTAATAAAATTTATTGTTTTTTATTTGAAAATAATAATATTTAATTGCAAAAATTAATTTTTTAACCCGACACGGAAATTGAGTCTGTGCCCAATAGTATATTAGTAGTAATAAAAGCATTCACAGATAAACAAAAAAAAAAGAAAAAAAAAAAATGAGCAAGTGGGTACGACACGAGAGACAGTATGGAGTTGGCACTAAGGGTGCAATCAAGCCAAGCTTTTATCCAGCAACTCGAGCTCGAACTTGAGCTTAACTCGATCGAGTCGAGCTTTTATCGAGCTCGAGCCTAATAAACAAGCTCGAAACACATAACCGAGCTCATATCAAGCTTTTAATAGCTTGAGCTCGAGCTTTTCAAACTTTTAAGAACATATATATTTTTAGTACATATATTTATATAAACATATTAAAACTAACGTGAATATTAGTGTAATAATTAAATATTTGTAAGAGGACTATTTAAACCCTAATTCTTCCGAATGTTTTATATAAATTCTTTCCTCTCAAGTTCATCATGTATTTTTTTGAATTTATTTAAGAGTATGACTATCAAATTTAATGTTTATATGTAAATTCAAACTTTTCGAGCTGATCTTAAGCCTTACTCGAGCCTTACACGAGCCGAGCTCAAACCTAGATGATTAAAGTTTGCCAAGCTATCAAGCCAATCTCAAGCTACCTTATACATTTCAGGCCAAGCCCAAACCCTGTCAAGCTCGAGCTTGGTTTGACTCGATTACACCCCTAGTTGGTGCCATGGAAGTGGGCTGGTGCCATGGTACGAGAGCCATGACACACCGTACAAGATGACAAATGCATAAACAAAACTAATAACGTCTTTTATTTTAACAACACAAAAGCTCACAAGCATAAACCCTCATAGACCGATCCCCATTTTCAACCACTATCACTTTACTCTACTTCAACATCACACAATCCGAAACCGCAACAATTGATCTCTAGCAAGATTGGAAAGTGTATGGCTCAATTACACACCCAACATGTCAGATTGCATCAACTATTGTAACATCGTTCTCTTCATTTTCCTTTAATAAATGTTAAACTGACTTCCTGTCTGGCGGTTCTACTCGGGTCGACACAAACCCGGCGATTTAATCCGGTTTTAATTTCATCGGAAACCCAGCTCACAACAGACCGGTCATCACTCCGGTTCCCAGTTCAACCGATTGAACCGGGCAGGTAAGAGCGGGTTTAAAACATTAGAATAAGGTTGTGTTTCGTTGTATAAAGAAAATAATAATGATAAAAAATCAAAATAAAAATAAAATCTAATCTTATATTTTTAGAATAAAGGTTTTTATCTTTAAGAAAACTACTGAAAGTTTAGAAAATATGCCTAGATGGTGTTTTTTTGGAAAAGTGAAAAGTGCAAGAGATACATAAAAAATATACTAAATGGGAGTTTAATGAAGAGCCCATATAAAATATACTAAATGGGCTTTAACTATGAACAACTCAACAAAGTAAACCAAGCCCAACATTTTAGCAAAAATGTCTCGTAGATTGGAAAATGATTATACATCTTGTATGTCTAATTATATATTTAATTGTGCCCTTAACTAAAGATTAACAGAATAATTGACACACATGACATAATCATAGGTGACTTAAATAGTAAGAAGATAACTAAAGCATGTGTTAAAATTCGAAAAATCAGACATATAATTGGGTACTTCGGCTATGTTTGGCGCAAAGCTTTTTAGAGCTTTCTGAGCGATGAGCGGTGAGCAATGAGTTTTTTTATTTTTAGTGTTCGTTTGACATGAGAGCTGTGAGTTTTGCTATTTTTTAAAAAATCTCATTTTTTCAATGCTTCTTTATGAAGCTGTGAGCGGTGAGCTGTGAGCTGTGACTACTGCTCACATCTCACAGCTAATTTTGCCAAAAATAGCCTTCATTTAAACATTATCAATCAATCTTATTTATATATTTGGTACCAATCTGAACGTAAAACACTCCTCTAGTCAATCGTTTAACGTCCCCACTTTGTTTCACAACGACAGTATGTGATGCTACTAAAACATATCGTTTTTCTTTTTGCTTTTGCATTGAAATTATAACTGGTGATTTGATATATCGTTTAGGTAACATTTGTTTGTCCATACGTAGTTTTGAACACCAAGGTTGTTGTTGAAATTGGACGAAGTGGGCGACCACCAGAGACCCCAACTTTTTAAAGGCTCAATTGCTCAAATGACTAAAAAACGACATTTGATGTAAAATAAGTTCGACTGTGTACAATAATGATTAAGAAATGATATTTTATGCAATTAGTTTTCACTGTGCTTTAGAAAGAATATATATATATATATATATATATATATATATATATATATATATATATATATATATATATATATATATATACTAGGTGATCTTTTTGGCCGTGCTAAGCACGGCCCAAGATGGTTCATTTGTTGTTTCTAAGGTTCATCATGTGTTGTACCAAATAAAATTCTGAATTATCAAATGTACAATAAAACAAACTAAAATATTAAAATAATTATGTAGACGACAAGAAAAATTTTTTTTGAATAACTGTACATGGGAACAATGTAAATGCACTACATCTCATTTTCAACCACTTACATTTTTCTTCAACCACCAAACATTTTTCCATCACTCCCATAGTCCCATACCTTCCCCATGCCCCTATCCAATAACTATCATCTACCTTTTCAACCTTTCTCCTCATTTATTACTTAACAACTTTTTTTTTCTTATTTGTAAATAAACAAAAATAATAATACTACAATTGCAACAATAATACTCATTACTCATATTAGATGTTGATACCGCAGGTGAGTAATACAACTAAAATATATAATCCCTTGAGTTCTAAATTTATATTGTCAAGCAATATTGTAGTAAAAACAAACTAACTGAGAAAACATCTATACACATCAACCTCCCTTTACATAACAAAATTCATACCAAAATATAACGATAATATTAGAAAATTTAGATGCACACATACTTTTTCTACACACTCACTGATGTTCCACTCAAATAATTTGAAGAATAAATGTTTATAGTTTTATATAAGCATATATCCACATTGTTAATATGAGATCGAGCAGTATCTAAATTATTTTTGTTGGAAAAATGGTTTACAAAATGAGTTTTTGTAAAAGTTTGGACATAATTTAATATATGTATATGTTATATATATTAGTGTTTATTGGAGGCGTTGTGTTCTCCTCCAAGAGAGCTTCGTAACAAGCTAAAGTATGTCCAATATAGAGCTAAGATGAATGAGATATCGTGTCTCAAAGTGAGGCACATGAAACACAATATAAGGGAAAAAGTGTTGCATCCCACATCGCCTAGTGAAGGAAGTGGAGACTAGTTTATAAGGATATCCTTGTACTAGCTTTCAAATTCCTTTAGGTGAGCCATGCTCCCACTCCTACGTGTGCGCGCGCAGGGGGGGGGTGCAGAAAATGGGATTTCTGGGCCAAGATGGGTTCGAAGCTTCTGAACTCATGCGAGCCCGCGCGACCTGCGGACACGAATGCAGCTCCGAAACCTCACGTGCGTATCTTTCTTTTTGCTGCTAGTTTCGGTATCCTTTTTCCAGATTTTCTAGGAATAGATTTTCAAATCGTGTTTTATTTAAAACAGATTTTTAAAATCGTTTATTTTGAAGCTAATATTTTATCTTGGTGACCAAGATAGGTTTAGCCTATATAATAAACAATTCTCATTCAGTTTTTAATACAGAAAAACGCTGCTCTTTACCTTACGTATTCCAGCACTCTCGTCAATCAGAAACACGCAAGATTTCCGTGACCTTTCAGGCAAGTAAGTCAAGTCCGGCTGTACAACAGCTTTGGACGTTGTACCCTGGGAAACAGACGGCGAATCTGTTTTAAGGGAATCGTGTTTACACGAGCCTCGTTCCACGACTTTTACTGCTTTCTTTTATTTACGTTATATATAGTGTCTGTCTTCTGCTTCTACTCCATTCTGTCTGTATTTAATTTCTGTTATTTATTTATTATTATCTGATTTTATAAATAAAGTGTACACCGTTTCCCACAATTTTCACATTGATTACAAATAAGATCATAGTCTTATAATTTAGTGGTTAAGAAAACCCATGAATCTTTTCTGGGAAAGAAAAAGTTAGAAAGATTTTAGCGTTAATATTGCTTAATGATAATTTTTTTATCTGGCATAAATTTTGGATTTTCGAAACTTACTAACAATTAATTAAAAACTCAAAAGATATATCTAAGTAGAAGAAATGATAACTGCAAAAAGAAATCAGCGAGAAATGAGGTTATAAAAAGCTAGCTAATACCGTTATATAAACAAGGGTTACACTTTATCACCTCAGATCTTTGATTAGCTTTATACAATTTCATTGGAAGACTCCTACAAAAAACCACAACCACACAAGAAGAACACTCATATGAAACCTGATTTACACTCAAACTAAATTGGGTATGACAACAACAAAAGTTCACTCTTTGTTTATTTTCTGGCTTGGGCTTTTTTTGTTGCCTATCTCTTTTTTCCTCCCACTTGAAGGCCACGTAATTTGCTCGTTTCCCTTCCTGCATGGGGCCTAAAAAAAGAAATAGTTCATAAAAGTATAAAACATCATCAACAACTCCATCTACCTAATTAATCCGAAAGATCAAATCTTGTCATTAAACCTAGTTATAAACATTACAAACAAGATTATCGGGAGATTTAAAGAAAATGGTAACACCTACAATTATGGAATCAAGTAGACAAGTACATACCTGGAAATCTTTGTTAAAGCTTTGAAAGATTGTTACACAGAAGATAAAGTGAGAAGCTAGCAAGAAGCTCACCTATGAAAAAGAAGGCTGAATGCAGGCCAAAGCAAACAAACCTTAAAAAGTCGTGTACGAGGAAAAAAAATATAATATAAGTAAGGAAAAGAAACGTGGTGTTACCTTCTTCAGAAAATGTTGTTACTGGAAAAAGCAAGTGAGCATGAGACAGACAGAGCTACATAGGTTGAAAATTTCATATGAGAGAGATATATTGGAGCGGGTGAGACTGATATGGTGTTAAATGGTTGAGTATTGGAGTGGAAGAGTGTGTATCAACATTTCAAAGTTTCCAACAGTAGCTAACTATTTTGTGCTGAGATGTCATTTTTTGGGATGCTGAGGTGTTATTTTTTGGGATACTGAGGGAGTCTGATGTGTCATCTTTAGAGGAAAATGCCTCTTTTTATATAATATATATATATATATATATATATATATAAATATATATATATATATATATATATATAAATATATATATATATATATATATATATATATATATATATATATATATATATATATATCATGCTTTACATCAAGGCCATTCACTAATAGCTTTCAAATATCCAAGAACTGCCCGGATGAACCCATGTTTCATACTAATTTGATTAGGTTTTTAGTCACTAAACAAGTACTATGATACGAACTGGCTAGGGGTTGTATCAGGATAAGGCATCACTTTTAGCGTGTGCGAGCTCCTTAAGAAAATAAAGATGAAGAAGAACTAGAGATTTGTTTATCTTAAACTTTGATTGATTGATTATAATAAATTATTACAAGAGTATTTATAATACAAAGTAAGGTAATCAAATTAGGGCATGACCTAAATAGGCCATGGGCTCAGGTCCAGGCGTATTATTCCTCACTCCTTCAAAACCACATTGCCCTCAAGGTGTTGTCTTAAAACATTCCTAATTGACTTTCCTAAATAAACTTGAAAACAGTCCTAAACAAAGACATGTAAATAAAGATAGATTATATGACATAATCTTTATGCCATACGTTTGGACTTCTTGAGTCGTTTGAGCAATTCGTCCTCCTGCAACATTGGCGTAATCCGGGATCCCATAATCTTTTTTGAATTGCAGCCTTATCCTTTTTCTTTTTTCGTATTCCTTTGCCTTGGACATAACACAACACCATTCTTCCATCTTTTGCTGCCCCACGACTCTTCTCGCGATATACCCACTTCAAACAAACAACCAAACTCTCGTCGGAAACATCTCTACCCTCCAACATCTTAATCACAAATTACTTGATTAAACCTAAATTTATATCATCTATATTATCATCAGATATACCACCTCCATCCTTAAGTAGCGATATCACTATATTCGACTCATCTTCGTCAACCCTACATGCTTCACCACTACCCACAACAACATCTTCCACACTTTCTTTATTTTCTGAAAATTCGCTAAACTCACTACGAACTTCTATGCTTTCCACATTACTCTCACCAATATTAAAAACATCGTTTGTCACGCTACTAACCTCAACAACACCAATATCTTCATTAGCATCTAAGGACTCTTTAATCACATATGGAGCTTCTTCACTTGGCCATGATAGAACAATATCTATTTTCTCTTCAATGTTCAGCTTTTTCTCTGCAATTATCCCAAAACGAGCCTCCATTATATGGGCTATGGAACAGGCTTCTCCTAAAGTTGTAGGCTCTAACCTTAAGAGTGCACATTGTAGAAGTGGTTTAAGTCCTGAGATATAAATCGATTTAAGTAAAGATTCTAATATCCCCATTACTTGATTTATAAGAATCTTAAAATCATTCTCGTATTTGGCCACCGTACCCATTTGCAAAAGTTTAAATAGTGCATATTCCGCATCCCGATCACATTCGCTCGATGCCATGAACATTAACTCGAAAAACAAAAATAACAAAAATTTTTTATTTTTTTCGATGAACAGTACCCCCGAGAATAGTAACTCCGACGAACAATGCATGTGAATAGTGATCGATGAACAGTACCGTGAATAGTGTTGTGAACAGTAACCTTTTTTTTCTTTTTCTTTTTTTTTAATTGGAACCCTAATCGAAAACCCTCTCAACGAGAGCTCTCAATGAAAGCACCAATTGATACGAACCGGTTAGGGGTTGTATCGGGATAAGGCACCATTTTTAGCGTGTGCGAGCTCCTTAAGAAAATAAATATGAAGAAGAACTAGAGATTTGTTTATTTTAAACTTTGATTGATTCATTCATAACATTATTACACCTTAAATACTAGTTTATGAGATAACTCTCACAAATATAAGACTTATCCTAACATGACTCAAGAAATATCCTAAACAATGACTCCAACACTTATCCTAATAAAACATAATAAATAAACTACGATAGTTATCCAACACGCCATGCCGGGATAGCCGTCCCTCATCAACCACGTCCGTATCACTCCCTACTCCTTCAAAATCACCTTGCCCTCAAGGTGTTGTCTAAACTAAATCATGATTCCGGGATCCCATGTTCTTCTATGAATTTTAGCCTCCATTCGCATGGCAACATCCATGTTTTCAAATGTTACCAATAATAGCAATGTCCTTGATGTGCTGGTCTGTACCCACTTTAGAATAACGAAGATGAGTCGAATGACATATATATTCTTTTCAACGATCTGATCTTTCTCTTCCTTTGAAATTACCTCAAAACGAACCTTGGTGATACGAGCTTTGAAAAAATATTCTCCCAAAGTTAAAGGATTGGACCTCAAAAATTCCCAAATATCTAGGTTAGCGAAGCGTGTTTCCGCCGCACGGGTCAATGAAAAAGCTTCGTCTAGAGTTTTGGGATTTGACCGTAAGAGTAAACATTGTAGATTCAGTTTAAATCCAGAGATATAACACGATGTAAGTAAAGATTCTGAGATCCCCGTTACTTGATTTATAAGAATCTTAAAATCATTCTCGTATTCGGCCACCGTACCCATTTGCAAAAGCATAAATAGTGCATATTCCGCGTCCCGATCACATCCGCTCGATGCCATGAACATTAACTCGAAAAGCTTCTTTTTTTTTTCGATGAACAGTACCCCCGTGAACAGTAACTCCGATGAACAATGCGCGTGAATAGTGATCGATGAACAGTATCATGAATAGTGTTGTGAACAGTAACTTTTTTTTTTAACCGTAATCAAAAACCCTCTCAACGAGAGCTCTCATTGAAAGCACCAATTGATACGAACCGGTTAGGGGTTATATCGGGATAAGGCACCATTTTTAGCGTGTGCGAGCTCCTTAAGAAAATAAAGATGAAGAAGAACTAGAGATTTGTTTATCTTAAACTTTGATTGATTCATTCATAACATTATGACACCTTAAATACTAGTTTATGACACCTTAAACTTTGATTGATTGATTATAATAAATGATTACAAAAGTATTTATAAAACAAAGTAGGGTAAAACCCTAAAACCTAAATAGGCCATGGGCTCGGGCCTAGGCGTATCATACTACGTATATAACAGTTTGATAACATGTGACACACAGTGGCTCAAAGGTAAAGGTACTAAAGTCATCGTTTTAGGCCCCTGAATATTTAAGGCCCTCAATTTTCTAAGGCCCTTTACGAATACTAGACGAGTACCCGTGCATAGCAACGGGATTTTATAGCGGCAGATAGTTTCATTGATAAAAAAAGTTTGTGGGTTATAAACTCAAAATAATAAAAGTTTGAGGATTTGGAGATTAAACATAATGTTTTAAAACCTGTTTCGACCCGGACGGTTCAACCGGTTGAAGCCGTTCCGGTCGAAAAAACCGGTCAAATTAAACCGGTCAACCCACCGGGTTTGAAGTGACCCGGATCAACCCGGTTTTCGATGTGTTAATGTGTACTAATAGTGTGTTAATAGTTTCCAGTTTTGCATATGTTTTTCGAAAATAATGTAAGTTTCCTTAGATAGATGACTAAATTTTTAAGTTTTTCCGAAAATAATGTAAGTTTCCTTAAATAGATTACTGAATTTTTTAGTTTGACCAAGATTAAGTTTTTCACTTTTTCACTTTGATCGTTTTCTCTTTATAGATAGTATAGATATAGTCGGTCACATATTTTATTGGGCTTCATCTTGAGGTCTCGATATATAAAAGACTCCTATTAGTAAAACTGCTAAAATTGTCAAGGATATTTTCTTATTTATTGTTTATTTTTTAAATCCATACCATTAAGTTCTTATTTGAGTTTAAGAAACACGATCATGTTCATCTTTTTATTATTATAAAATGATGAATTAGGTTAATTTAATGCTACAAATTCCAATTACTTTTAGCCGATACTACAAACAAAAACGTTTCAAGAATCACTCATGAATAGTCTCTTAACGAACGGACAAGAATAACCTATTTCACAACAAACAAACATGAACACCAATGTTCATTTCTTTAACTGTTCATATTAGTTCGTTTGTTCGGTTAACCAAAACAACAAACACGAAAAAGATTCATCCGTGTTAGTTTGGTTCTTTAGCCCTACTTATAGATTATCATAAAACGAAATTTGGTTTTTCATTTTCTTATATTATTTTTCTTTATCTTCAATAAACTCTTAGATTCTCATTGTGTTTTTGGTTTGATAATTGGATGTTCTATAAATCAAACAAATCGAAAAGCTAATATTAAGCAAAGAGAGAAAAAGTGAAAAAAAATCAAAAAGCCTTATACTTGAATTTCGCTTTAAGCCTCCACGAAAGTCGAGCCGCCCCGGGTGATACATGGTGATACATGAATCAGCTATAGGCATTCATGATTCGTATGACATTTCTTAAGAAAAAGTTTTTAATATTTTGTTATGACTTATGCCACACAACCTATATATTAAATATAGTTTTGCAACTGGATGGCCGTTAACTCAATATATCATGTTTCGATACATTAAATATATCATGTTTCTAATAACAAGAAAAAGTTACAAGTTTCGTTTTTGTGGTTGAGCCGAAATCACACACATCGTCCTTATTCGATTTACTTACACAAATGATACCTAATTTTCTAACTAGGTGCATCGATAGTCCCCATTTTGAAATCTATGGATCATCTGTGTAATAATCTATAATGTAGTTCATATTTTTCAAAATAGGGACTATCAATGCAAATGGTTTGAAAATTAGAGATTATTTATGTTAATAAAATCGAATAATGACGATGAAGTGTGATTTTAGATAAACCACGTAGACGAAACATTAATTTTTTTTAATAACAAATATACAAATTTGTAAAGGGCTAATAGAATAAAGAGTAATTTTCAAAAATCGTCCTCGTAGTATGTCCAAATTGCAGGCGAGTCCTTACCTTTTCGAAAGTACATGCTTTATTCTTGTGAGAAAACTATTGGTGCGGATATCGTCCCTGACTCAAAGTGGAATAACTAGAATGCCCTTGCCTTCAATGAGACATTGTCGTTTCACTTTGAGGCATTTTAGTCATTTCATTATGGGGCAAGAACGATATCCGCACCGATAGTTTTTCACAAGCACGAGGCATGCATTTTCGAAAAGATAAGTATTGCACTTGCAATTTGACTATAGCACAAGGATGATTTTTGCAATTTACTCTAGAATAAATAAAGTCATTCACTCATTTGGAAAACATGGATAGTTAGAAAACACGAATAGCTTGTACCAAATATACTCTGTAAATGGTTTAAAATTTATTTAACTTGTGATTTTTCTCTTTATTATGTACAAAATCTTTTTCCCCTAAAAATAAGCCAAGTCTACAAATCTTTCGATCATACAAAATATACTCATTTCGGCTCGTTGTCAACGTGTCTAACTCACTCATAACCTATTAGGTTATGTGTAATGGTCTTATTTTGGATGTGTCCCCAACTTATTTGCCACCAACCTAACGCGTCTTACCTCATTACCAGCCTCCCCTCCGACCGTCCCACCTCAAGAAAAAACTGAAGTCAGTCGCATATGTGATCGAATTCTGTTGTATATTTGTGCGTGTGAGTGATTTTATTAAATGATTTTTGTAAGGTTTTTTTTTTTTTTTTTTTTTTTTTTTTTTTTTGTATCATCAATATCGTTATTACACTAAGTTAGTTAATAGTTATCATTACAACACACGTAACTTATAAAAGTCACCCAATTTAAGTGCATATTAAAATTAACACTTACCCCACACACTTGTTGGAAAATTGACCACTATATGAATACTCCGTATATGATTATCAAAGTAAAACACGTGTCTTAACCTCAATTTCATAAAACTAAAAGTTTCAAAAGTCAAAATGTCACTTGTATTTTTTTATGCTGCGAAATAACCAACTATAAGTATTGAAAAGTATTTGATCAGTATATGTTGGTGTATGCAATCATTGTATACAAGCCTCTTTTTAAATACTCCGTAGTTAATAATACGCCTTGGAGAAATAGGAGATCAATGGTGCATGTATTTGACTTTACAAAATTAAAAATGTCCCTAAAATCAAAATCATATCTTCAAATTTGTATTTTATAAAAGTTATATAAAGTACAATGTCAAACAGTTGTCATAAATAAATGAGATCAAGCTAGCCAGTTAGTACGGTTTTGCCTCAAGATTAAAACAGTCAATCGTCAATTTTTGTTACATAAATAAATAAATTTGGGTATACTCTTTGAATCGAATTAAATCATATCTTTGATAAGTTACTTATATGCTACTTTTTGGGCTTAGTGGTCTAGTATTTTATTCCGAAAAAACATAATATTGCTTCATTTCTAACGTGTGATTTGGGATATATAAATATATTAACTAATCGAATTTCACTAGATGGAGAATATATTCTATTGTTTATAAAAAGAGACAGCACAATCTATTCTGAATTGTCCTTAAAATTGTGCGTTTTATTTAGAGAAAAGTATTTTTTGCAAATTCATTTTGTACATTGCAATAATTACTAAATTTAGAAATAGATCACGTCTTTGCAAGTTTTTCCTGCCATCTCACTAAAGATTATTGAATTTAATGACAAAAATAATTGCATTAAACTATTATTTATCATTTTTTACCTTTTTCTTGTAAGTGTAATATCTTATTTATGTAGTTTGTTTGTTTTGGCAAAATAAAATCGTCGATTAAGCGCATCAATTTCATAAATCAAAAGTTTAATGAACACCGTTCAAAAAATATGATTTTTATTCAACTTTTGTCAAGTTTCTGCATAATTATCAATGAGAGTGATGTTTTATACGTAGTATTAGTCTTTTAATAAGTTATTAATGATTTAATCGCAGTTTCTCACATAATTTTTTTATGTTAATATGGTCAAACCACATGAGCATATGTTAATGTTGGTTTGGGTTTCATATTGAGTGTTTGAGTTGGGAGAAATCGTAACTTTCATGTCTAGTGTTTTCTTTTCATCAAGGTTCAGAGGATGACGCTTCTATTGACTATTATTCATAGAATCGTTGTTCACAAGCAAATTGAATTCTTTGCCCTGATGAGTTTCTAGTTTCTTTCTTGTAACAACGTTTTTTCTATGTTTTGGTGTTTTGTTTTCGGTTGAGTTTTTCGCTCAAGCCCCTTTTGTTGTTTATGTTTTTTTTCTTGTCGTGTGATCAATAATATCTTTGCTTTGTATAGAAAATAATTTCTTTTATTACTACTATTATAAGGGATTTTTTACGATGTGCCATCGTGGCACATGTTTAAATTATTTAATAAACTAAAATTACCATAATTAAAAGTAAGTTGATATAATTACTTTCCAAAATTTATTTTATTTGCCAAATTTAACATCAGTTTACATGAAAATGAATTTAATTTAAGAAATAATTATGTTTAATTAATGTTTTTAAACCTATGCCCCTATTGCACAAGTTAGAAAACTCTTTATTATAATATACAGAAACTATTGATTTATATCTTAAAATTAATTCGCTTTATTACAACTTTGGTAAAAAGAAGTAAACTTTAAGGGTGCATTTGTTTCATAGAATGTTTTTCAAGGAATTGTAATCTTTGAAAGAAATTGTAATTTGAATGAATTGTAATTCAAAGAATTGGAATGTGTTTAATTGTAATGTGTTTGAATTGTAATTGATGAAATCTGTCATTGTGTTTGGGGTATTGATGCGTGGGAATCGCAACAGGCTTTACCTCTCGAGGGATCTCGAGAAGCTTACAACCCCCACCAGGCAGTGTACCTGATCGTTGTAGTATAGTATAGTGACAAGTACCGGGGGATTGATCGTTCAGCTTAGGAATAGTGTCGCTAGGATTAGAAAGCCTAAATTACTAGTTCTAAAGATGAGGGATGATTATTTTTGTCTTTTTATGTTTTTAAAAAAGCAAGTAAAATCTCGGGTTTTGAAAGAGTGGGCGGAATTAGTTGCTATTCAACTAACCCAAAACTAATATATAATCAAAATAAAATACTGAAAATGAAATTAAACTAATTATTACAAAGGTTGTGAGTAGTAATTGGAGAAATTGTGTTTACTTAGACTTCACTACTCCCTAGATATCTTTTACATGTTAATTACTTGTTATAATTGCATGGATGACGGATCGTATTCCTTAATACCATTCATGGGGTGGCATACATAACTCCCCAATTCTATGAGCTCTTATCTCCTCCTACACCATGACCCAGCACAACTATAGGGATTGTAAACAGTGGCTCATGCATTAAATACAACCAATAAAGACCTAGTACGCCTCAGTTCATGTTTCTTAAGACGTTCAAGCATGTTACCATTTGGAGATCTGCTAGTTTTCTTAAGCCTAACATATAAATCATTCATCCAAGAACAAGAATAAACAAGTAATCAACACATAATCAACATCTAGGTTTCATTAGATCTAAGCAAACACAAGAGAGATCTAGCCTAACATAATTGAATTGAGACAAGAACAAGATATAGACAACCAACACATAGACATATTGATTGAATTAGAAGAACACTTATCTCAATTACAATGCAAGGTATCAAGGGTTTGGAACCCTTGAAAAACCTGTAAAAGATGCACCAAATTCGTCTTTAGGGTTTCACCAAAACTTCTCTTTTTTTAATGTAATAACTAGAAAACTATATATAGGAAAACTGGGCTGACGGCGTCAAGACAACCATGTGACGCCGTCACCTCGCCGCCAAATACTTCCTCGGACGGCCTTGATCTACTTATGACGGCCTGTGTGACGCCGTCACCACCTACGGTATTTTATTCTTGGTACTTTGACGCCGTCAGGATGACTTTTGACGCCGTCATCAACTACGGTATTTTATTCTTGATGTCTGACGCCGTCAGGGTGTAACTCTTGACGCCGTCACCTAGTGTTTCCAGCATGGAAAATTGATACTTTGCCGTTTTCTTCACTTTTATGCTCCAAAAACGTCCAAAATGGCTTCTTTTCCAGAATTCACTCTCCAAGTACCTAAAATCACAAAAGGAACGATTTAGGGCAATATTTGATCAAATAAAGTCGGATTCGGGCTTAAATGACCCCCTAAAAACGGATCATTTTTCGCCTCATCAGGTATGTCGGGTGGTAGTTCACAGCTTGTGAGAGAGATTTTAGATGAACCCTCCCCAACATGGTCTAATATTGATGAGGGAAAATTAGACTTGGGTGACCGTAATGTCAAGCAGTGTAAGAGGAAGATTTGTAATGGATATTATACTGCAGCTGTTAGAGTTCTTTCTTCTTTTGGTGTTGCGCCTTATGATGATACTACTCTTGAAGACTTAAAGGGTAAACACCATTTCAAACCTGCTCCCCCTTTACCACATATGCCTATTGATGATCATCACCTTGTTGCATCTCCTACTGTTGTTCTTGATATGATTAAGAGTTTTCTCGTGGTACTTCTTGCGGTCGGGATGGTTTGCGTGCCCAACACCTTTTGGATTGTTTAAATGGTGCTGCAGTGGCTATTTCTAATGAGTTAGTCGCTTCTATCACCAGGTGGTGAATCTTTTTTCTTGGTGGTAAATGCCCCAGGGTGTTGGGTGAGTATATTGCTAGTGCTCCGCTCACACCTTTGGTCAAGCCAGGAGGTGGTATCCGTCCTATTGTTGTGGGAACCATTTGGAGGTGTTTAGTCTCCAAGGTTAGTGCTTCTATGATTGGTAATTCTTTGGATGATTATTTAAATGATTTACAGTTCGGTGTTGGGGTATCTGGAGGAGGGGAGGCTATTCTTCATGTCGTGAATCGGTTGATTGAAGATCGTGGGGATGATATGGGTCTTTCGATGTTGTTGGTGGATTTCAAAAATGCCTTCAATATGGTGGATCGTGAGGCTATGTTACGGGAGATTCGTCTTCGTTGTCCTGCTATTTCACGTTGGGTGAAATTCTGCTACTCCAGCCCAGCTAGATTATATTATGGGGAACATATTTTATGGTCGCACAAACGTGTGCAACAAGGTGATCCACTTGGACCTCTTCTTTTTGCTTTAGTGTTACATCATTTGATATGTAAGATTAGAGACTCCTTTAACCTTTCTCTTCAAGCTTGGTATCTGGATGATAGCACTATTATTGGAGATACTTTGGTCGTGGGAAGGTTTTAGAGCTTATTATGATGGATGGACCTCGTTGTGGTATACACCTCAATGTTGATAAAACTGAGGTTTTTTGGACAAAAGGAAGACCCCAGAAGCAGGCTTGTGGGTGTTTTTCCGCCTAATATTTCTCGACCTTTGCACGGTCAAATTATTGGGTGGGCTTGCAAGTGTGGACTTTGAGTTTAGTAGTGAGCTTGTTATGAAAAGGGTTGCTAAAACCATTGAGCTTATGAGTGTTGTTGCTAAGCTTAATGATCCTTAGTGTGAGTTGTTGCTACTTCGTGCATGTGCTGGTATTTCCAAGTTGTATTTTTCTATGCCCACATGTTCTCCTCGAGTCTTTGAGGGTGCTCAAGTTTCATTTGATGCGGCACTTCGTTCTTCTTTGGAGCGTATTGTCACTGCTTCTGGACCTGGTTTTGGTGATTGACAGTAGAGGCTTGCCACCTTACCCTTTGCTTTTGGGGGGCTTGGTGTATATTCTGCAGGTGAAGTCTTGAAGTATGCTTTCCTTGCTTCTAGACTTCAATCTGCTAGCTTACAGACTAAGCTTCTCTGACATTCTGGTATTGTGACTTCAGGTCCTTCTTTTGATGATGCCTCATGTACTTTTAATGCTAAAATGGAGATTGACGTTTTGACTAACCCAAGTGAGATCGCTGCCCCTAAACTCATGAAGAAATTGGCATATATACATTTCACACGTGTTACCCAAACGGTTGAATCCACCTTTCGCATATCTTCTCGACAGATGGCATTATAGAGTTTGCAAAAGGAGGACTACACTTTAGATTGGCTTAGGGTGGCTACAATATCTGGGTTGGGACAGACCATGAATGCTAGGGCTTACCGATGTGTGTTGTGTTATCGGCTAGGTGTTCCCCTTTTTTTCTATTCAGATGTCGTGCTCAGCTTGTTCCAAGGTCTTTACTTGGGATATTTATGGGGACCATGTTGTATCGTGCGCGGGTATTATTGGTATTAAACATCAGCATAACGTGGTGCGTGATATTCTTGTTGACATATGTTCTCGGTCTGAATTTCGGCTCGTAAGGAGGTTGATATTGGGCTTTGTGGGGAAAGGGACAAACCCTTACGTCCAGCTGATATGTTACTTTACTCGTGGGATGGTGGGCTTGATGTATGTGTTGATTTGATAGGGTCATCACCCTTGACGCAAATCGGTATGGTTGATTTTGTGCTGGGTCGTGCAGTTCTTGAAGCCGCACAACGTAAACGTGTCAAGTACATGGTTAAATGTATGGATATTGGATATGAGTTTCTCCCCTTTTTAATCTCTTCTTTTGGAGAACTTGAGAAGGATGCGGTGACTTTACTAAAGCGTATCCGAAGATTCGCGATGACTCAAGATATTAGAGCACGTGTTGCTGCTCATATTTTTAGTAGTATTAGCTTCGCTATAGCTAGAGAAGTAGGGGCCCAGTTGGTATCTCGATTCCCCACGAATTTCTTGTAAATCATATAATTTTCTAATAAAGTGATGTTTATAATAATAATAATAATAATAATAATAATAATAAATATATAATTACTAATACTAATAATAATAATAATAAAAATAATAATAATAATAATAAATTATTATTATAATTATTTTTTGTTTTTTAAAATTAAATAATATATTAATAATAACAATGAAAGATAAATAATGATATTTAACTTTTAAAAATCTGAATTACAACATAATTTAACACATTCCATCAAGTTTGCTATGTAATCTGAATTAAATCACTGGACGTAATTAGTTGTAATCTAATTACATTTTCTTGCAAACCAAACAAGCAATGTAATGCAATCTGAATTACAATTACATCCATCCTGCCAACCAAATAGGATTGTAATGTAATTCAGATTACAATTACAATGAATTACACCGAATTTCAGCGAACCAAACGCCCCCTAAGAGGATGATACATATTTTACCACCCGTTACTTAAGGTGGTGTTTGATTTTTCTTAAAATGTTTTAACATGCTCTTAGTGAGCCAAATCTCTTAATCGGTCAGACGTTTTGGGCAGTAAGAGCGTTTGTTTCTTTCTTTTCGTTCAGACCTAAAACCATCTTAATGGTCTAGACTTGAGAGTAGGGGTGTAAACGAGCCGAGACAGCTCGCGAGCTATTCGAGATCGACTCGTAAACTACTCGAAATCGACTCGATATAAACGAGTCGAGCTCGAGCTCGAGCTACTCGAGTACACTTTCGAGTCGAGTTCCAGATCGAATATACTCAGCTCGTGAGGCTCGCGAGCCCTTATCAAGCTTCAATGATATTACACTTTTACCCTTTTATATACATGTATTTACGTAATTGTCATAAAATAGAGTCGATTCGAGCTTATTTTTCATCGAGTTCGAGATTTAAATATGGCAACAATCGAGCTCGAGCCGAGTTTCGAGCTCGAGTTTGAGATGATGAGCCGAGCTCGAGCTTGAAATCCAAAGCTCGAATGAGCTCGAGTCGAGTTTCGAGCTCGAGTTTTACTAATCGAGTCGAGCTCGAGCTTGGCAGTACTCGGCTCGACTCGGCTCGTTTACACCCCTACTTGAAAGGGGTATCTAAATGGCTCTTAATGCTCTTGTTGACACAATATATATATATATATATATATATATATATATATATATATATATATATATATATATATATATATATATATATATATAGAGGTTGGTTCATGAAAAAAGTTGATTTTGGTAGAAAAGTGAGAAAAGTGTACAAATCACCCCCTCACACTCCCCTCCTTTTTTTTATTCCAAGTACAAGGGCCTGTTTGTCATACCCTTTTTTCTCAAGGGGCTATTTTGTAACTTTTCATCCTTTTCCAATATTTTGAATGGGAGGGATGGAATGCTAAGTTGGATACTGGTTATGCTGATTAGTCAAAGTATAAAGTGATATATTCAAATAAAAAGACACTCTGACTAACGTAAGATCAATTTAATAAACCGATACAATATATAACATAATTCTTCACTGTTTTTCAACAACTACTCCATACCAACCTTAAAATCAAACAACTTTTCATACCACACATTACTTAACATGAATAAATATAAAAGAAACAAACAAGCTCTAATAACAGTTACAAAATAGCCTAGAAAAACAGATCCACAAATCTTGTTAGCACCAAGTCTAATCTCATTTCACGATCACAATTTATAGTAGCGTGATCTCAATTCCTTGCATAATAAGCCCCGTAAGCTTCACTACGAGTAAATAAGGCAGAGATTGTCCTGAATGTGCATCGGTTGAATCTTGACCATTTCATCCTGGAAAAACTCTGAGCGAACAATGCAACATTTTCAGCATGATAAACACCCGAGTTACAAGATATATACCAGAATCATGATAAATAAAAGTAAGAGATTTACCAGAATCATTCTTTTGAATTAATTGAATTCGTACTGCCCCTAGACGACATCCGCTTGTACATAGAGGGAAAACGGTGTGGTTGTACCCGCATGCCAGAATCTGTCCAAACTCGATTCTGTATTGCCCAACTTTGAAATAAAGCTTCATATAGAAAAAGTGAAAACTGAGGGTTCACAACTAAGCTAGGAAATGCCATGAGCAAGAGACCTCTCAAATTTAATGTTTACGTTTATGTCTGAACCTCTTAAATTTAATGTTTACGTTTTGTTCTTTCAGGAGAAAGTGATAAACAAATATCAAGCATTTGACAAAAAAGATGCTAAATTTGTTCTAAAAACTATATTAACATGTTAAGTTCAGTTTTCCATGCAAATTAAAGTGTCAGTTTCAGAAGCATAGTGCAAATACCTGATATGGAGTAATTTTCCGTATCGAAGTCGCTATCGACCAGCACCAACAGCACCCGACGAGACCAGGACAACCTCAAATCCTTGAGAATTTAGTAATTGAATCTGCAATAAGGACATAAGTAGATCATTATAAGAATTTCAAGACATGCGTCTTATATAGTTTTATAAAAAAAATGATTGACACAAACAAAAACAGGACAATAAATTAAGATAATACAAAAATGTAGATTTACTCATCAAAACTGTTGGCGACTTACCTCATAATGCCAATGTATGTTGACCAACACATACTCCACTTCTGATAGACAAACTGAACTTGCAGACGAATTGAAACAGAACTTGCAGCCACAAACCAATCATTAACTGAACTTGCAGCAACAACACATTATCCACTTCTGAAAAACAGACTGAACTTGCAGCAACAATACATTATCCACTTCTGAAAAACATACATAACTTGCAGACGAATTGAGAACTAAACTTGGAGCCACGAACCAAATAAGTGACAGTAAATCCTGAAAACACATAAATACTTGTAGCATAACTCGAACATGATAACTGATGAAGAATACCCCACTGTAGCCGAATGCTTATATGGTTGCTAGTTTTTCCCGCTCGCAATTGAGCTAGCTTAATATCAACTGTTTTTTCAGATAGATCCTCTATAAACCCAAATGAACCCATTTTACTCATATTATGCAAGCATTATATACTTTGTTCTTAAAGGTAATAATATAGTTTTCTATTATATACTTTGTTCTTAAAGGTAATTATATACCTTCATGTTTAACGATGTACTAAAAAAAATATACACAGATGCACTAATTCATACATATTAATTCATAAACAGATGCACTAATATGTCATATGATTTGTCTAACGATCCAATAATCATACTCACTAATGCCTTAATGTGTCATATTATTCAAACATACACACTGATGCCTTTACTCTTTGATGCCCTAATCATACTAACAAATGTGGTAACACTTACTCAGATTTAATAATTAAACAGACAGATGCCTTTACTCTTTGATGCCCTGTCTAGTATATCCATTGAAATATATCCTATAAAGATTATTAAGAACTGAAATTACCTGTACAGGGAACATTAGAATCAAAATAAGAGCACCCACAAGTGAAGCAACCCCTAACTGTTGGTAAAGAAGAATCAAGGAAAGCGTAAATCTGAATGGTGATGACCATAACTCATGAAGTTGATTGCATACTTGATGTACAAAGCAAAGGTCTATTTTCCCAACTAAAGAGTTTAAAAGCTTATGCTTTAACAGAAGCTATTATCAGTCAGAAGCCATTATCGAAACTCTTACAATACAAATGGATGCACTAATATGTCCAAACAGATGCTTTAAACATGCAAATGGATGCACTAAACATTTAAATAGATGCCTTAATAATTCTGTGTAACGAGAATGTGTAACGAGATCTTCCCATGCTTTACCTCTAACTGCTTGTCAATTTTGATGTGTATAATAATTCTCTAGTTTTTCAAGCTTCTAAATAACTAAAATGAAACATGCATCCTTATGAAACTTTTGTCTCCAAAACTAATAGATGTGAGCTTTTATATAAACTATGAACTTTGGCCATTCGACTTACTCAATGACAAACAACCAACTCAGCTTGTTTCCACTACAACTCTGTATTCAAAAGATAAATAAACACCATTTACTAAGCTTGACTTTATTATGAGGGAAAAATGGTATCACTAATATTATGATTTTTATCCAACAACTCAGCAGACTTCCTTCATGATTTTTATCCAGCTATGCACAAACACATGATTACTAACAAGATTCTAAATGAATATACAATGCACAACTCTTTACCTGAAAGTGCTTATCAGCTTTTAAACTATGATTAACATTTACTTTAAAAGTGCATATCAACTTTTAAACTATGAGTAACATTTACAAAACATAATTGTGTATCGATGCGCTAATCTTATTCATTGATGCCTTATTGCAATTTTACGATTACTTCTGTAAAAACATGACCGAACCCTTATTCATTATACAGATATAGACAAAAAAAACCTGACTACAGTGAAAAAGAAAAAATGCACAACAGTAGCCAATATCGAATACCTGATCTTTCAATGTGTTTGCAACAACTGCACTTTCTTGCCTAGGAAGCATATGGATACAATGTGACAAAACACTGAGTGATTTTGGGATAATATTCAACTCTCCCCTTTTGCTTTTTCGAAGACAATGAACCTTCCAGTGCCTTGTCGTCTTCTTTATCTGATAATATTGTAGGACTGATATTTGGTTCCTCCATACCTAAATCAATGATCATTTAAGGATATAAGAATAGCATAACTGTATTCCAAAGGTTTGAGGTAGTGTTTGGGATAAATATTTAAGGAGCTGATGCTTATCTATAAAACCAACCTATGCCACATAATGTAAGAGATAGAGTGTTTGGCATTGCTTATCAGCTTATTTTAGATAAGCAAAATGCCTTTAAATTAAGCTGGCCCAAAAAAATAAAATAGCTGAAATACGTGGATAAAGCACAGGCTTTTTGGATCCATCATAACACTCTAAACTCTAAATTGTTTATACGCATATCTTGTAACCAACTCCTAAACTCGTTAATGAAAACTGATTGATTATTCGACCCTCAAATACGCATAATCCTAAGCCTTTGCTTCTATCCAAACACTCAAATCTACATGATTTTATTTGATGTATCAAACGTAAACACAGTCAATGAGCAGAGCATTTTTCAAACGGGTGCACTAAAGTGCCTCAAAATGATATCTCTTGATGCTTTAATCTCATGAAACAATTAAACAGATGCTCTAATTATACAGAAACAATCTGATGCTATTTCATGAAAAAAACATATGCCTTAAATTAATTCATGATGCTTTAATCTCACTAACAGATGCACTAATTATACAAAAATAGATTATGCCCTAGTTATTTAAACTAATGCTTTAATCCATATAAGAGATTTCAAATTTATGGCACTTAAGTGCCTATAATGCTTTAATCAAACAAACAGATGCTCTAATCAATAATCAATTTTTCACTAATCTCGCTAACAAGTATGCCCTGATTTATTAACATGTTGCTTAAATCCTTATAACATATTCCAACATATTATATACATAGATGCTATAATCTATCAAAAAAGATGCTTTGATATATTTATATACATAGATGCCCTAAAATGTAAATTTATAATAACATGAAAATCTAAAATTCTATAATTAAAAACTTACAGTTTAAGATATCTCTTGTTTGATTTCAATTTTCTTCTGGTATTCGACGGATGTACGATAGCAATGATTGAGTGGTGGAGATGATGACGGAAATGATGAAGGTGGAGTAGTGGAGATGATGACGGTGGAGTGGTGGAGATGATGACGGGAATGATGATGGTGACGGTGGAGATGATGACGGAAATGAGTGTAGTTAGGGTTTTGGATAGTGGAGATGATTACAGCAATAATGACGGTGGAGATGATGATTGTTGATGTTGTGGTGGTGCGGTGGTGATTGGCGGCGATGTGGTGGCTGTGTGGTGGTGGCAATGTAGACGGTGGCGGCGGCGATGTAGATGCGAGGTAGCAGTGTGTGTGTTGTATCTGATATAAATCGATGCTCCTCTTTACTTTTGTTCTTTTTTTATTTTCTACCCTGAAGTTTCAGTTATGTCGCAATCTACCCTGTAACTTTTTTTCTCACTTTTCTAATGAATTGCACTTTTCTCTAGAACCTTACCCTATATATATATATATATATATATATATATATATATATATATATATATATATAGAGAGAGAGAGAGAGAGAGAGAGAGAGAAAGAGAGAGAGAGAGTGAGAGTGAGGATCACGTGCGGAATTTTAATTTTCGTGCGGACGGACGGACAGATCTGGACCACCCATTCCAGATCTGATCCTGACTTTTGAAAAAAAGTCAAAATCTGACGCAACCTTTCTGGTACCAATTGACTATTAAAATGATTTTTTAAATTTTTTTTCCTTCTAAGGGATCCTTACTATTATTGTCTTCTTTAGTTTTTTTATTTTTTCAGATTTTTCTGAGCACTTTTTTTTGTTTGTTTTTTATTATTAGTCCTGCCGTGATATTATCGATATTATGAGTCCTACCGTGATATTAACGATTTTACTTAAAAAATTACTTTGATATTAGTAAAAAACTTAATATCACTGCTTTTTTTATTAGGATCTTAAGAAAAGTTACGTTGATATTAAAAAAATTAACTTTGATATTAGTAAAAAACTTAATATCACTACTTTTTTTATTACAATATTAAGAGAAAATTACGGTGTTATTAAAAAAATTAACTTTAATATTAAGAATGCATGATATTAAGCTTTTTTACATGTAAAACAAACAGTGATAAAAAAAAAAAAAAAAAAAAAAAAAAGAAACGGTGATATTAGTAAAAACCTTAATATCATCATTTATAAAAAAATGTAATATTAGTAAAAAAAAATGATATTATGTGATATCAAGATCTCATTTTGACTTTTTTACAAAAGTCAAAATCTGATCTTGACTTTTGTTACAAAAGTCTATATCTGATCTTGACTATTGTAAAAAGTCAAAATCAGACGCTAATATCACAATACCTTTAACGTTGAAAACAATTTTTTTTTGAAAATTTTTTCAGCGATTATTAATTATTTGTTGTCCTATTTATTTTTTTAATTTTTTCAGATTTTTTTGAATTTTTTTTAGAAAAAAAGCTAATATAATATTAATGATTTGAAAAAAGACGGGATATTTACGATCGTGCCACTCCGCCTTTTTCAGATTGTTGACTAGATAAATGGCTGAGATTCGTCCGTACCGTCCGCACTAAAATCCAAAAACGTACCGGATCATCACCCTATATATATATATATATATATATATATATATATATATATATATATATATATATATATATATATATATATATATATTTCACACTTCTTTTCTCTCCCAACCTCTTGTATTTGTTCTATTTTGTTAGATCCAGTTTTAGACATTTACGTCTCAGATTCAGATTTAGATGTATGGTTCAAATTCAAATTCAGAGCTTCTTAAAAAACAAACAACAATTTAATTGTACAACTTACTAAACTTGTAAAAAGCTAAAGAAAACATAATCGGAATTTGAGATTTCTACTTGCATATCCGATATTGTAATTAAAATGATTACCTTGGGAATATGGACGGACCTACACCGGATCGGGTGTGGTACGGCTCACACTCGATTTTAGGTCACGAGTTATAAATCTTTTATAAAACATGTCTTTTTTAGACACGTGTACCCCTGATTTTACCTATAAATTTTTTATAGGACAATTTTAGTATTCATAATCATAAAAACTATTGTGCATTAAGCTCTTAAATATCCTGGATCCATCTCTAATTGGGATGAAACGAGAAACACAATAACTAAAAGCTACTCGTATATTTTACATCCAATTTGGCCACCATATTGATGAGCTTGCGGACATCTTTTAGTTCTTTTTGTTTCGACTGTTTGTTTACCAAGTTTAATCAAGACTTTGTTAGTTTGTTGTCTTGCTAAACCTTTATTTTAATAAATCCATTTTTTTTTTAACATAAATTTCATATCACACCTCACAAATGGAGGAAATTTGAATACAACAAGTTACATCGACACAACAAGTTACATCGAACAGAACAAGTTAAGACAAAACAAGACATACACCCTAATAGTAATTAAACTTTGTGTTAGTTAGATTATTTTTAAGAGCTTTATTACAAATTTATCAACTATGCATGATAAACATCTTTGGAACTTTGGACTTCCATTTTTAAATGGGGTTATCGTGACAATTACTTAAAGAAATAGGGTTTTGCTAAACACTGCTCACTGGGCAATGTTTAAGCCATATTAAACAATCTATTGTTTCTATATTTAAAATAATTATACATTTAATGCATAATAAATGAACATAAAACAACTTAAATATATGTCATTTTTAATTTAACAAAATCCAAATTACCTTTTATATTCGTATTAAACATTGCCTAGTGGGTATTGTTTAGCGAAACCCAAATAAACCAGTCAAAGTATCTAACTATCTTATAAATCATTTAGGATTACTAAATATAAAAATACTTAAAATTAAGCATTACATATTTTAATGCTAAAAGTACAAGTAATATCAATACAATTAGATATTTATTACATTAAAATCAATACAATTAGACATTTACAAGTTTCGTAGTTACATGTACACGCCACTTTCGGCCATTAATGGCTTAAAAATTAATGCAAACCTTAAAATTCAATATTACACCTTTTAATGCTAAAGGTACAAGTAAATCAACACAATTATACATTTAATGCCTTAAAATTCATCATTACAACATTAAATTAAAACATAATTAATACTTATATTAAAATACTCCATTACTTAAAAATACAATGAGTTATTCACATTGTACAACCAGTTAAAAGCATAGCTATCAAATTAAATACAACCAATTAAAACACCCTTACTAATAAGTACAATAAAATTTTCACAATGTACAATCTAAACAAGCTACAACATAATCTAAAAAATACACTATTTAATGTTATTTTTAAAACACCTATAAAATGAAAAGTAAATGTTATTATACGTATTGTACAAACTAATAAAACACACAAAAGTTTATACAATCTAACAAGTTGATGGTACATATAGTTTTGAAAACAAGACCGGACCACGGGTTCAACTGGGAACCGGTGTCGCCACTGGTTTGGCTAGCCAATAAAAGCCATCTGAAAATGAACCAAAAAGGACCCGTTGAAACCGATACAAACTTTTGAACCATGCCTTATCGGGATCTATTTCTCCGGTTAATTGTCACAGGGTACTCGCTGCTGTAACATGCAGGTACCCTGCTAGTAAATTATAGAAAGTTAAGCAATCCCAAATGTATTGAATGGATAACTGTGTGTTTTCCATACTAATCAATAGAGTACAAAATAGGTACAATACATATGCTATTTTAGGTAAATGGTAATCACTCATCAAATACTAAATTAATTATATTAACTCTATCCTTATCATGACAACTAATGTTGACTAAGGGTGTGTTTGTTAAAAGTAGCTGTCAGCAATAGCTAGAGCTCACCGCTCATAGCTTTTTAAAGAAGCATTGAAAAAATTAACATTCTTAAAAAATAGCAAAACTCACCGTTCTTTTGGCAAACGAATACTAAAAATCAAAAAGCTGATTGTTCACCGCTCATTACCCCAAAAAGCTCCAAAAAGCTCCGCGCCAAACATAGCCTAATACTCCCCGCAGTTGGAGCGGAAGGAAGCTAGACGATTAAACTAGGTCTAAAATCTTAGTTGTCATGATAAGAATACAGTTAATATAATTGATTTAATGTTTAATGGGTGATTGTCATTTACCCAAAATAGCATATGTATTGTAACTATTTTGTACTCTATTGATTAGTATGGAAAACACATTCAATAAAATGTACCTAAAATGATTTAAAAAAAATGCAATAATACTCATATCCTCAATAGTTTATGATCACTTTGCTCTAAAAGAAAATTACAAACTAAAAATCAGTACTAAGAAACACTTTAATGCTCCGTTCTCGAGTTATTTTTTAAAAGGAAAGGAAAGGAAATGATAGGAAATTGAAATTTTATTGTGTTCTCGAGTTTTTTTTGGACAGAAAGGAAAGGAAACAGGAAGGAAATGATAGGAAAATTCTAGTGATTTTCCTATAAGAATTTTCCGCCCAAATATGGGCGGATTTGGACGGAAAGTATTTTACACTCGCACTATTTAGTATATAATGACCAATATAACTTTCAATATTTACTCATATTCGACTCTTATGATAAAATAAACATATCTAAAAGTGCATAAATGTAATTATGTCTCTTTTTCTTTCTTTTCTTCCCAACTCGAGAACACAACATTATTTCATTTCCTTTCCTTTCATTTCAACTCAAGAACACGAAATATAAAATCAACTTTCTTTCCTTTCCTTTTCATTTCTTTTCTCTTCTTTTCACATCATTTCTATTCCCACCTAGAAAAACTCGAGAACGCAGCGTAAAGGATATTATTAGGAATCTGAATTACAATAATTGAGTTCACCATTGAGTGTCTTCAATCAAGACG
Organism: Artemisia argyi; assembly: GCA_030686995.1. NCBI lineage: Eukaryota > Viridiplantae > Streptophyta > Magnoliopsida > Asterales > Asteraceae > Artemisia > Artemisia argyi. Next base: position 202,428,053 of record CM060709.1, on the reverse strand, counting down.
CAAATGCCAATTTAATGTAATGATGTTGATAATACATTGAGATTAAGATTTTATAATAGACCGTCAAATTAAAAGATAGATATCTTCTCTCATTCGGACACTTGTGTCTCGTCAATCGCACATGACAACGTTTTCTTGATATGAGTGTGATGCGTGTATTGTGTCATATGCAGTATAGGGGTAATTGTCTATTTCAAGTTTTACATTTATATTTAGCTGACTCATCCTATAACACACACATTAACGGACAGTGTATCCGATCAATATGTAGAGTGTCGATCACTAAGAGTGAAACGTAAACCTTAATTTGTCTATCAATTTTAATATCCTAAGTTAGTTTTACAATCTAATCTAACGCAAGGGGGTTTTAGTCTGTGAGACTAGCACATTTTTGATTTTATTAAACAGTAAATTAAAATTAGTGAGAACGAATCAGCAAATAGCAACACGTACACAGATAGATAATAGAGACTATAAGAAGACCTGTCCTGATAATTAAGTAGCTTGTCACTTGTTTTATTGCTAGTTTTATATGAAGTGTATCGTAATCTGGTCTTTCTCGTTGGATCGCAGTATATCGGCGAGTAAACCCTTAATGATCACTTATGTCTATCCTACTTATCTAAAGACGTTAGATTAAATAGGCGAGGTGTGGATATGTCAGTTCAGTCCACGGGCTCAGTTAGACACAGAGGTTATCAAAGCACTAATATAAGTCACTAAAGACATCAACATATAAACTTTAATTAATGGGAAAATAATATTAAGGGGAGTGTACGATATTTCGTAGTCACATATCACAAGCCCATTAATCCTGATAAATTAAAGCTTACTATTACAACAAAGCAAAACTACTTAATGAATTAAATATATGCAGGACCTTCTTACAGCTCTAATATCTTTGTTTGGAGTATGTCTTGTGAAGCTTCTTCAACTGAATTCGTCTCCTTAGGGTTATGGTGCTCTTGAAATTCGTAACAGTCTTAGGGTATTTATACTTTCTGTCTGAGGGTTCGATGCGGCGCATTGAGTAATGAGATGCGGCGCATTGACTTAACTTCACGAGGGGTCCAAGATTAATATATTATTGAATATTCGTACACCGCCTTTAGATGCGGCGTAACTTGATTCTTGTATGCGGTGCATGTCCTTTAGCGTCTTGGATTATATCTGGTGAAGTCTTGATAGTGATACGCCGTATGTTAGAAATATGTTACGGCGTATCTGGAGTAGAACAAGCTTGATCTTCTTCGTTGACCAAAGTTTCATATGCGGCGCATGCTAGAATTGCATGCGGCGCATTCTTCAAAGTCGGGCAATGGTATTCGAATTCATCTAAGTATAATATTGCGGCGTATCTGTTGAGAGAGATACGACGCATCTTCTGGGTTTCAGTAGACTTTTGACATCTTGCTGGTTTTGCTCCATATTTCGTCCAAAATCGTTAAGTTTCACCAATTGCTTGTTTTTACCTGAGAAATACTAAAGTAAATGATTAAGTATCGATTCTCATAAATAATATGATAAAACAAGTCAAATAAATAGAATAAATGATGGCAATAAAATGTACTTATTTGAGTTCATCAGAGTGACTCTGGTATATTGGTACTTAACTTTTGCCCTCTTTTGATCCTCCTACTATATGAGACAACTCTCTTCCTCGCAAAGTGAATGTCTTCATGTGGCGTTTATTGCTTGACAGGCTTCCACATCGTTTCAATCTCTCGTCCCGAAGTATCGAAATTCCGGAGATCTCTTGCCTTTCTTGTGATGGTAATGTAGAGTCTAACCTCAATATCTTTTTCGAGTATGACATTCCCAAAGATATTTTAAGGCTCGTTTGTACTTGGTGTGACACTTCCATGCCTTTATTCATATCTCACATCCATTAGAGAGATTGGTTGAGCTCTTAGCACGTTTCTAAAGAAAAAATCCATCGTATGTATGTCATCATCACGACTTCTTTATGGTGGATTTGGCGGTTTCATAATAATGTCACTTTTAACACTCACTCTATGAGGAAAAGTGACATATTTGATAATATTCATTTGTACTCTTTTTCCTGTCTTAAGTCTAGAGGTCGTATACTTCATAGTTGAACTGATTGGTTAAAATCTCCCTTGTAATTGATAGCTTATTGCAAGTTGTTGTTGTTGTTTGTTTTTTTTAATAAAATGTCGCCGTTAAAACCTTAAAGTCTCGCATATTTTTAGTAATTTTTTTACCTTTCCAAGAATACCTAAAACCTTAAATCATAAATGGAAATAAAAACGCTTGCATACAAGATAAACAATCCTGGTAAACCTAGTTTTCGCGATGATATGTCAACACGAATTAAGGTGTTCACGTTTGATATCCTCATAAAATCGACTCCTTTATGGCTTAGAAAACCCTATTGGATCGATTTTGTGTGATTTAACCATATAAACTCTGAATTCAATCACAAGAGTGATTAACCCCAGTTGTCAATAAAAGAAAAAAAAAAAAAAAACTTAATTTCACGAATCGACTTAAGCCACATCATCAAAATTAAAGTTTTAATTTTTATAAGAATAGAAACAATTACAAGAACCCTAGTTAAGTTACATATGATTAGAGTGGCTCTGATACAACTGTAGGGTATTAGCGCCACCTGCATAGCTTATAAATATGCACAACAGAAAATAAAACAAATGAAAACCATGCAGACAAAACCCCTAATAACATATCTCCTAATCAATTATATAACCTAAACTTTAACAAGCATAAATGTGTTTATAAAGTTACTTGGTCTTGGTTTGATCGTTACATAGGGTTTCTCAGGAGAATCACCACGTTCATTGCGTTAGGTATCCATTAGTTAGATCTTATGCACAGTTGGAGAGTACGGACTGACTACATGGTCGAATGGAAGTTAATTAGGGTTTGGGTAAACCCTAATCGGTCAAACGATTAGGGAGATATGAGAGGGAATTAATTTCAGGGTTATAGAAAAAGTTATGGCTCTAGTTTAGGAGGCCTTGTATCTATAGGGATTTTAAGGACATTCTTATTTCAACTAGAACAATATAGAATTATCCTAAGTGTTTTTGTTTGGTTAGGAAACAAATTAACCCCCACCCCCCTAAGGGGTCAGCTGAAAACCCACACCTCTTAGGGGTTTGTGGTTTTACCTTATATTTACATATATATTTATTCAAGATAAATATATACATCTTGAATAATTATCATTCTACACCTTTATGAGAATATTCATATTCTCATTTCCATTTCATTTCGTATATCTTTTCTTATTATCAACTTGCCATTTCTATTTAGTGTGCATCGGTGTAACCCAACGGCATTTTTATGAGTACCAGTTGTGAACGACGTTGTTATTTGTACACAAATACTTTCACTTCTAATGTCTCTCTATCTTCTCAATTCAAATCCAATAAAGATTAGCATGCAAAAACACCAAACGACACATAGTATGATACCTCCTTCTCCCCTTTTAGAGGATCGACGGTGCGTTCATTGGAGCATGAATTCTTTCTTAGTTTAGGCTATTGTTTCCATCTTAACATGGGTTGTCAAAAGGAAGTATATCGAGTGATAAATCTCTTATATTTGTCTTGAAATATGTTATGAGTGGACTAATGATAGTTTCCACATTTTTCACTTGTGCTTTTTGGGTTAGTTACAATCATCAGACACACCTCAATATTCGTTCACATTGATTTATTTTTGATTTCAGTATACAATAGAGACGCGTAAACTATATAATTGCATCAATTTAAGGATAAAAACCCTAAGACACATATTTTTACGATGATTTTGACTTTTATTTATGTTTTTTCTTCATATACAAGAAACGTTACATGAGTCACCTTAATTTGATGACGTGACACGTAAATTTTGAACTCTACCGACCAACCTGTAAGACTTATTAAGCTTGATAATAAATTTCACAGTTGTTGATTACAAAGCTAGGGCGACTAGACCTATGAGTTGCAACTTACAACTTACAAGAGTTAAACTTGATACCTTTTGTGAAATCTCACATGTCACAACCAAATGATCCAATAAACTCTTATGAGTAAAGAAAAAGATTTTAATCATTGACAAAAACAAACTAAAGCCCTAATTTACTAACACCACAAAGACTATCAACATTTCTTCTAACGTCTCTTACGTATCTTCGTGATCAAAATCAACTAAATTCAACATTAATGAACATGGACTCCAAAGAAAATATTTTGTTAGCATGTGGTAACCTTCTCTTTTTCAACATATGATCTAAGGTAAATATCCATGCTTCTTTAAGGGAGAAAACACAAGTTATTTTCAGGACTAACACCGCATAGAACATTTATGTATCTTCTAACGTCTCTTACGTATCTTCTCAATCCAAAACAAACAAAGAGCAACATTTATAAACACCAAATGACACATCCTATGATACCTCCTTCTTCCCCTTTAAAGGATCGACGGTGCAATCATTGGTGAATGAATTCTTTCTTAGTTTAGGTTGTTGTTTCCATCCTAGATTGCTTTGTCAAAAGAAAGTAGATTGAGTGATACATCTCATATCAGTGTCTTGAAATATGTTATGTGTGGACTAATGATAACCTCCACATTTTACACTTCTGCTTTATTGGTTATTACAATCATTGAGCGCATCCCAATATTTGTTCAGTTGGTTTATTTTCGATTTCAGTATACAGTAGAGACATTTAACTATATATTTGCATCATTTTAAGGATAAAAACCGTGAAACACATATTTTTATGTCAGTTTTTGACTTTTGTTTTTGTTTTTCCTTCGGATACAAGAAACTCCACATGAGTCACCTTTGATCACATGACACGTAAATTTTAAACTCGACGGACCAACCTGCAAGACTTATTAAGCCTAATATAATCAAATAAATTTCACAATTATGGGTAATAAAGCTAGGGCAACAAAACTCTTGAGTTCCAGCTTACAACTTACAAGAGTTAAACTTGATACCTCTTTAAACATTCACACGTCACAGCTAAATCATCACCAAACTCTTATAACTTACGGGAAAAAAAAAAAAAAAAAAATTCTTTAGTCATTGTTGTTAACAAACTAAACTCATTAATTACCTAATACTGGAAAGACTATTTACGTATCTTTTGACGCCAGTTGCGTATATTCTCGATCCAAATCAAATAAAATCAACATTTATGAACACCAAACCGACTCCCAAAAAAAATCTTCCAACATGTGATAACCTTTTCTTTTTCAAGATATGATCTAAGGTAAATATCCATGCTTCTTCTAAGGAGAAAATACAAGTTATTTTTAGGTACAATTTACAAAAAAGTTTAAAAAATCTTTAACAAAGAAAAATTTACATATCCAAAAATAGAAAGTACACGTGTATAGTTGCCTTGAGTAGTAATACGATGCCCACTCTCCCTCTATTTCTTCCAACTTTCTATTAAATTTTTCTCATTTCATTTCTCTCTCTCTCTTCTTCCAGCCACCATCACAGCTGCCTTTAAAGACTTTATTTTTTAGATGTGAAAATAACAATAATATCAAGATTCAATAAACCTTAAAACCAAACGCAACTGTAAGTTCATCTTTTTATGATTTGTTTCATCAAGATTTTTTGATTTTAAGGATACCCTTTTGATGGTTTTTGATGGTTTTGTGTATTTGATCTGGATTTGATTTTGGTTATCATTGGATCTATGTTGATTGTTTTTTTTATTTTTATTTTTTATATGTTGATTGATCCTTATATGTTATGAAGTTACTGGATTGAATTTGATTAACAAAAAAGCAATCTGGTTAGTTTTGATGTGATTTTTATAGTTTTTTTACATATGGATGAGATCTATGACTAAAAAAATGAATGTTTTTTGCTATGTTTAATGTAATAAAAAGTCAAAACAATTTTTTTTTAATATTTTTGTTATTTTTCATATGTGTGTATGTAAGTTTGTTATATTTGTGTGAAAGAATAATAAAGTTAAAGAATCTTGATAGATAATGGTCCATTTTTGGCGTAAAATTGGTAAAAAAGTTAACTTTATGTGACTTGATGTACTTTTACATGAAAAGAAGCAAGTATATGATCTTTATGTGTAGTTTGTTATGTGTTGTTGATATACCTATAGTTTAGAGGGTTTTTGTGATTTGCTTTTTAAATGCTTATCTGCTTTGTTGTAGTGTAAATAAGGGTTAGTTTTTATGCTTGAAAGCGAAAAAAATTGAACATGAGAAGTAAGTATGATGTTGATTTGATGTATTGTAATCTGAGTTAATATTTGTTTTGTTAGATGATTATTGCGATTTCTAAGTTGTTTTTTTGTTTTATTCCAGGAAATTTCTGATTGACAATTAATATTTAAGTCTTGAAGTACACCATTATTTGATTTAGATTTAGCGTGATCCATGGGGATGGGGATCTTTGAAGAGATGGGGTTTTATGGAAATCTTGATTTTCTTTCGGGTCCCAACTGTGAAAGCGAAAGGATGCCCGAAGTTGAACAAGAGGCAGCAGCGGTGGAGGAAGATTACAGTGATGAAGAAATGGATGTTGATGAGCTCGAGAGGAGGATGTGGAGAGACCGTATGCTTTTGAGGCGACTTAAAGATCAAAATAAAGGTAAAGAAGCCGATAACGCCAAGCAACGTCAGTCTCAAGAGCAAGCAAGAAGAAAGAAAATGTCTCGTGCACAAGACGGGATCTTGAAATACATGCTTAAAATGATGGAAGTTTGTAAAGCTCAAGGGTTTGTGTACGGGATCATCCCGGAAAATGGGAAACCCGTGAGTGGAGCTTCTGATAATCTTCGTGCTTGGTGGAAGGAAAAAGTCCGGTTTGATCGCAATGGGCCCGCTGCAATTGCTAAATACCAAGCGGATCACTCGATCCCTGGGAAAAATGAGGATAATTTAACGCCGGTTTCCACCCCGCATACCTTACAAGAGCTTCAAGATACTACTCTAGGGTCACTTTTATCAGCTTTAATGCAACACTGTGACCCGCCACAGAGGCGGTTCCCATTGGAAAAGGGTGTTGCACCGCCGTGGTGGCCGAGTGGTGACGAGGAATGGTGGTCCCAACTTGGGCTTCCAAAAGAGCACGGGACACCGCCATACAAAAAACCACATGATCTCAAAAAAGCTTGGAAAGTTGGTGTTTTAACGGCTGTAATTAAGCATATGTCTCCAGATATTGCAAAAATTCGCAAGCTTGTTAGACAGTCTAAATGTTTACAAGACAAAATGACTGCAAAAGAAAGCGCCACTTGGCTTGCAATTATTAACCAAGAGGAAGCGATATCAAGGAAACTGTATCCTGACAGCTGCCCTCCAATTAATGGAGCCGGGACTGGGAGCGGGTCGTATCTCATCAGTGACACGAGTGATTATGATGTTGATGGTGTTGAAGATGACCAGATTGCTGAAGTAGAAGAGTGTAAGCCTCAACCAGTTGAAGTCAACAATATTTACAATCTAGGGTTCATGGGCCCACCACTGGCTCAAGTTAAAGGCGAGCTTGTTGAAATTCCAAACTCTGAGAGTTTTGTTCAGAAGCGAAAGCAACCATCTGATGACCAGCAGCCACCAAAGATCTACACGTGCGAGTATCAGCAGTGTCCTTACAGTGATATTCGTGTAGGTTTTCAAGACAGATTCTCAAGAAACAATCATCAAATGAGCTGTCCTTACCGACCTAGTCCAACCCCGAACCATAACCCTAACCCTTCTCAAGTGAATCGTGGCGGAACTCTAAACTTCCAAATGAATAATCTTCAGAAAGAACCTGTTTTCACCATGCCTACTTTTGCTCAGCCCAAGATCAACACGGGTCCACCTGTTAACCAGCTTGGACTTCCAGGAGATGGTCAAAGGGCGATATCTGACCTCATGTCATTTTATGAAACTAATCATCAACAACACACCAACAGAAATGTTACCTCGAATCTCGATGTGATTGCTGACCACCAGAAGCAAAAATTTCCCATCCAACTTGATGATGACTTTTTTGGACATGCTGTCGAGTCAAACATTCCTTCCAACCAATCAACTTTTATGCCAGCAGGGTTTCAGTTTGAGAACAAAACGCCTTACAACCCTGCCTTTGATGCAAACAACAACTTGGACTTCAGATTTGTTTCACAGTCTCCGTTCAATCTAGGAGGAGTTGACTTCTCTGGCGAGTCAAACCCGACCCCAGATATGTCAATGTGGTACCTTTGAAAGAATCAAGAAAACTTCAACATTAACAGGTGAAAAAGCCTCTTCTTTAATCAATAGTATAGTATCAAGTTAGTTACTATTATTATTATTATTACTATCCTTATTATTACAAAACTTTCTATGCACTTGTGTTTTATTTTTACTTTTCTTGTTACCGTTGATACCGGACGGTGTACCTTGTGTAACTATATTTTGTTTATATATGTTTGTGTATTATGTCAAAAACATTTTGCTTGCTACTTTTTGTTTATTTGCAAAAAGATCATTGGCACATAATAAAGTCATTTGGCTGTTGGTGCACTTATTGGTGCATACTAAATACACACAATAAGATGTGTTTGTATGTGTATTTTGTCATAACATTGTTTGCTAGATTTTCTTTCTTCCTAGAAAGATCATTGCTACATAAAAGGCTTGGCCATGGTTAGGTGTCTTTTTGGCTCTTGCTGCACTTATTGGTGAGGTTTTTGTTTCTTTATGAAAGATCATTGGCACTTAAGGCCTTGACCATAAGTTAGGTGTCATTTAGCTCTTGGGTCACTTATTGGTGCCTTGACCATAAGCTAGGTGTCATGTAGCACTTGGGTCACTTATTGGTGCATCACACACACAGTGAAAGGTGTTTGTAGGTGTTTTGTCAGCATATGGGGACAAAGGAAAGGGTGAATGCATGTGAGGCTTGTTGGGTTAGTGATAAAGTTTTGAGTCTTTTTTGGGACCAATTGACTAAAAGATTAGGTAACAAACATGTACATGTGAGTTTGTTTGGGTCCATTGGTTTGGGACCCATTTTTGGATAGAGCTTGGAAAATGTTAATGGTAGTATAGCTGGAATGTCCCACTATACAACAAAATATAACGTCAAGGTCAAGTAAAGTCAACTATGGCTGCTTGAGTTTGGATATTAATGTTGTTTGTGGACAATCTTTGTGCCTTAGGAACCAAGTTGCTATTATCATCTTTGGTTAAGTTTTTGGTAAAAGATAGATTGATTAAGAGAGGGATTACCTGTTTCCAATCCCATATTATGCCGCGTTTTTGGGTCAATTTTTTGTTCGACTACATATGATCGTCTGGTATGATTGCCAATTTGCCAGATTGCCGATTTGTCATGACTGCCAAGTGCTTCCATCTTCTGTTAGATGGACCACTAAATGGTGCTTGGATAGTTGGATGTGTATTTTCAAAGTGATTTATTTGGAATGAAAGAATGGGTTGATTATGGCTATTTTAATTGGTTAGTTTTATAGTGATGCCGATAATTTATTTTTTCTATAAGAACCTCTATGGTGGTGTTTGGATTAGCTTATATAAAACAGCTTATGCTTGTAAGCTTATGACTTGAATAAACTCTTTTGGATAAGCTCCTCCATATCGGCTTCTCAAAAACAACTCTTTTGATACAAATAAATGAATGAACAATAACTTGTGTTGGTGCGCAGAACAGCCTAATATGGTTTCAAAATGTAACATGCTCATAAACTCTTGAATAAGCTTACCCAAACACGCAAATTTTTGTATGTTTGGAGAACTTAGCTTGCGCTTGTAGCTGAAGCTGAAGTTGTAGCTTTTAGTTTCTGATATGTTTAACAAAGTAGTTGGAGCGCAGTCGCGCACAAGCTTATAATTATATAAATGCATAAAAGATAACACGTCAAAATGTAACATGCTCATATACATGAAAGATAACACGTTAAAAGCAAGCTCTGATAAAAGCTTACATAAACTCTTATAAACAAAGCTCTAACAATCTTATGTGACAAACAAAACTTGCTTAAAAAGCTAACTTAAATTAAAATCTTAATTTGTTACAACCTTTGTGCCCAACATACTATCTCCATATGCAATTCTCTCCATCATAGATAGTTATTATCATTGTTTTGTTATTCACAATAGACATCATAACGTCTGTTTTTCCTATACGATGTAGATGATTTGATACTGTGAACAAAAAGATACTACCTTTGTTGTTAAGTAACACAAAAAGATTTTGATCCTTTTGAAGCAAAAGTAGCACCAGTTTGATGTCTACTCAAAGGTCCTTTTTCTCTGGGAGTTTGGAGTAGGATTGCAATTTGCAAATAAGCTGAATCGAGTCTAAGTCGAGGTGTCATATGGCTGTAGTTTGATGTTTTGGGCTAACTTACACTCTGTTCTCGAGTGGTTTTGATGAGAGGAAAGAAGAGGAATGTAAGGTAAAGAAAAGTAAACTAAAGAAAAGCAGGGAAAACGTGCTATCTGTTTGATGTTCTCCAGTTAGAAGAAATACAAAAGAAATGAGAAGGTATGCCTTATTAAAAAGTGAATTGAAAAATAAAAAAACAAAAAGTATGATAAAAGTACAGCTATCACATGGTACGATAGGAGAGAGAATGATGCACATTATGTGTTAAATAATATTATTTTGATTATTTTACCAAAAAAAGTACAACTGCACATGAGAGAGAATAATAAAATATTAAGTTCCATTCACTTCCCTCCCATATTTGGGATGGAAACTCCGTAACAATAAATGCCCATTTGACCACTCCTTTTCTTCCGCCTCCTCTCACTTTCTTTCTTTAAATAATCTTGAGAACACAACATAATTTTATATTCTTTCACTTCCTTTCATTTTCTTTCCAAATACCAAACTTAAGAACAGAGTGTTAAACTTTGCCCATAATGTAACAAGTCTTTTTGATCAAAAATCGAGTTTGCATAAAAACTACCCATGATAAATTTTGCTCAACAAAACAAGTTTATGTGAAAATTTGAAAGTATCGGCTGAGACTGTTGAAAAAACAAGTTTGGCTTGAAAAAACTAAGGGGACATTTCGTTGTTGAAAAATATCTCATCAGGTAGGAAAATGGAAAACCTGAAAACTCGTTTAGTCACACTTTTTTCAAACAATTTTCAAAAAAGTGAAATTCTTACTTTCCAAATTTTAGCTAGAAAAATGAAAACTCCAAAAAAAATAAAATAACAATAATAATAAAAAAACAAAATAAAAAAAGGGATTTCTCAATCTACAATTTAAGAATCTCATTCTAACCCTAATCATCATTGGTAACATATCCACCTTTCATTCTCGCTATCGCCGCCCACTGCGCAATATGAGGTAATCTGTTCAAAAAGGAAAAATATAACTCAATTTAAACGGTGTTAGAATCGTATTTTTATTTATAAAAAGTGTCGGTCATTAACGTATAGTTATAGGTTGCTTTAGAATATCATTATGATGAAGTTTATGTGTAGTACTCATGTTTTGTGAAAGTCTAAGGGCCATTAGTGTAATAATGTATAAGATAGATGATGCCCTAGACTTCATGTATAAATACTCTTGTAAACCTCATTTGAGAGGTTGGTTCTCTTAGTGATTCATTTAGTAATATCAAGGTTATTATTCCACATACTAGAGTTCCCACTCTCTCTCTCTCTCTACTTACTTTCTCTCTCTAGGTTTAGGCAAGATTCATATGTGAAATAGGTTGTTTTACGGTCCTACAAGTGGTATCAATCACCTAGGGATAATATAGGTTGTTTTAGGTTTGATTTGGTAGAAAAAACATGGTATAAAAAGTGGTTTTTGTGATTCGAGGTTACTGTTCATCGCCAAAACTTATCGAGTTTGGGTGTTTCTTTCGAGTTAGGATTACTAGTCTTATCGAGTTTGGGTGTTTCTTTCGAGTTAGGATTATTAGTCTTATCGAGTTTGAGTTTGAAAAAGGTTTTGGTATATCGAGTTTGGATTTAATTATCGAGTTAGGATTTTGGTGTCTATCGAGTTAGGTTTTTGGTATATCGAGTTTGGATTTAATTATCGAGTTAGAATTTTGGTGTCTATCGAGTTAGGTTTTTGGTATATCGAGTTTGGATTTGCTTATCGAGTTAGAACTGGTGTCTATCGAGTTAGAGCTTCTGTTCTATCGAGTTTGGAATTGCTTATCGAGTTTGGAATTGCTTATCGAGTTTGGAATTGGCGAGTTAGCCTTTTACCTAATCGTTTATCGAGTTAGGTTTTTTGTGGCAAACTACAAGGGGATACTCTGCTCAAATTTCCTCAACTTATCGAGTTTGAACATTTATAAGACTTACCGAGTTTGAACACTTTATGCCATACCGAGTTTGAACACTTTATATCCTACCGAGTTAGAACTTTCAAGCCTTATCGAGTTAGACCAAAAAAAAAAAAAAGAGTTTTTTGGCGGGAAAATTTGAGTAAAATTTATTTTTCACACGAGACTTAACGTTCAATTTTTACGCGAGATTTTAATTTTGGTATAACGTTGAAAATTTTGGCCCGAAATTCAAATTTTTAGGCCAAAATTCAAAATTTTTCGGTAAAATTTTCAAAACTCAAATTTTTCTAATAACCTTAGAATTGCATTTCATTGTGATTTTCAAATTTTGAGAAAGACAATTTTCATACTCAACTTTTGGCGGGAAATTACGTATTCAATAAGATCAACCGAGAAAGTTTTTCAACTTCACCAAATCATCTAATCTACAACAACAACCTTTGTTATCTTTCAAAAGATCCTCAGAACAACGTTTCACTTAGAAGTCAATCCATGGCAACACAACAAGATATTCATGCTGCCGGTGCCGAAAACCGACCTCCCATGCTGTCAAAGGGTGGATACTCACAGTGGGCTAGTCGTATGATGCGTTATCTTAAGAGCAAAGCAAATGGAAGTCTTCTCATCAAATCCATTGTGGATGGACCCTTCAAACCATCACAAGTACTAGACCCTGGTGATCCAAATGGTACCCCCCCCAGTACAACCATACTACAGAGAACAGAATGAGACTGAATACACTGTGGAAGACAGAAAACAGATTGAAGCTGATGATCAGGCATTTCATTATGTCGTTCTTGGTTTACCTGAAACCATTTATGCTACTGTTGACAGTGAAGTAAGTGCTCATGCAGTCTGGGAAAGAGTCAAGAGGTTAATGTATGGGACAGATATCGGGAAACAGGAAATGGAAACACAACTGCTTAAGGAACTTCGCAAGTTTACTTCAATTCCTGGTGAATCCATAGAGACGTACTACCACAGATTCTGTAAGATCATGAATGATTTATCAAGACACAACCTCAGTCAGACAAATATTGCTAACAACACCATTTTTCTGAACGAGTTACAACCAGAATGGGGAAGATATGTCACTATTGTTTATCAGACAAAGAATTTGCATGAAGTTACTTATGATCAAGTGTATGACTTTTTGAAGCAAAATCAAGATGAAGCTAATGAAGTAAGAGCTGAATTACTTGCTAAAAAGCATGATCCTCTAGTATTAATGGCTGATACACCAACACCTATACCAGTGAATACACAACAACAACCATCATCATCTTCCACTCACAACTACTTGCAACCATCCTACATTTAACAACCAACACCGATCTACCAACAACAATTCTACCCACAGCAACAACATGTTATTCCACAACAACAATACCCACATTTTCAAGAACCAGAATTCACTGACAATGATGAAGCTACTGCAGCCTTGACACAAGCGTTTGCTTTTCTGACAAAAGCATTCCAAGGACGCTATTCTACACCAACAAACAACAACCAAAGGATTTCATCGAATACTCGCAACAGACAGATCGCTCAGCCGAGTTTCAATATGGGCAATGGAGGCCAAATGGTTGGAGCTTATGGGAATCAGCAAGGATATGCTACTGGAATTAACATGGGTAATCAGAATAGGCAGAATGCAGGTCAGTATGCAGGGAATCAGATGGGTCAGCATGTTGGAAATCAGAGGGGTCAGAATGTTGGTAATCAGGCAATGGGTAATCAGAATAGGAATGTGGCAGCTCCAGTTGTTGGGAATTATGGAAATGTAAATCAGGGTAATCCGGTAAAGTGTTTCAACTGCCAAGGAGTAGGTCATATGGCAAGGAACTGTCCTACTAAGCCGAACAAGAAAGATCTAGAGTATTTGCAGAAAGCAGTACTGTTGGCACAAAAAGAGAAGGCAGGGTTTCAGTTGAATGCAAAAGAACATGATTTTATGGCTCTTATGGATGAAATGGAAGACAGAGAGGATATCGATGCGAACTGCATATTCATGGCGAATCTTCAGGAAGCTAAGTATGACACGGATTCTGACACACTTCCTGTTTATGACACCAGTGCACCATCTGAGGTATCAAATTTCAACACATGTCATAATAATGATATATTTGATATGTCTCCTCATGAGGAACAACATTCTGAGAAGCAAGCACCTACTTATGATACATACCTGGACACGCCAAGTAGTAGCAATACTTCTTCAGCAACTCCAGATGTGAATCATAATGGAGGCTTCGTTTCACAACATGCTGAGAATGATGAGGAAACACGTGCTTTATTTGAATCATTATTAAATAATTGTGGTATTAAAATCGAGAAAGTGAAAAAGGTCAATCGCGATGTTAAGGCCGCGAATGAGAAATTGACCACTGAGCTTGAGAGATACAAGGAAAATGCAAAAAGTTTTCAAATTCACAAAGAACGCGAGTCAAAATTTGAAATTGGTTATAAGAAGTTACTTGTTAAAGATAGGGAATGGAAAACCAAGTTTGCTAATCTTGAAATAAGTTCAACAAAAACCATTAACTCTTTAAAACAAGAAATTTCTGAATTAACAAACCAACTTTCAAAACAAGAAACAACTTACACCAATCTTGAAAAAGAAAGGGATGAGTTGAAAAAGGACTTTGCAAAGAAAGAAGATAAACTTTTGGAAGAAATCGTAGAGTCAGAACACAAGATTGCACATCTAGAAGAATTAGTGGTTAAGTCGGGTCAGTCAAGTCAAACAATGAAAATGATTTCAAATCAAACTAATCCGATTTACCATACGAAACACAAAATGGCTCTTGGTAACAACAATCCTTGTAATCTCAAGAAAGCTCAGGAAGAACAGAACGTCTTGTATAATGGTAGTGTTTTTTACACCAAACATGATCCTCCCGTCGTTCGGGATTCTGTGCAAATGATAGAAAATGTCGAAGAGAGCATTTCTAAAATGAAACAAAAGGATTTGAAACCCATTGATTACAACAAATTGAACAAACTTTCGGGAATTACTTTTGTTCCACAAAAAGAACCATCTGTGTTTTCCATAAAACGACCATTCTCAAAAATATTTTCTAAGAAAGTAGTTGCTTCCAAATCGATTTCTAACATGGAACAGATTTCCTCAACCAACACTTTTAACACAAGTGCTGCACGGGGATATCTTGATGATCTTAAAACCAGAATTGGGCAACTTAAAACGACTTTAGAATCTAAAACGAGACTTAATGAGATCAACTGGAATTCCACGGTTCATTTACAGCTTAAAAAGATTCTCGAAAATGAATTTGCTCCTCAAATTAATAACATCCATGCTCGAATAATTCATTTTGAACAAGCATTTTTGAAAGAAACAGCTGACTTCGTCACGGATCACAAATCCCTGATAAAGAAGGCAAATGAATCTTTTGAGCAAATCAATGTTTTGGAAAACCTAAATGATTCTCTCTTCGAAGCAGTTCTGTCTACTGATATTATGTCCATCATTTTACAAACATATTCTGTTCATGACGATGAAAGACTGAGAGCTGAGACCTCCGAAATTGTTTCAAAATATGAAAATGCTCTTATTAAGCTTGAAAAAGAAAATATGACATATTTTAAACAACTTGATCGAAAAAGTGAAGAATGCAAATATGACAAACTGTCGTATGAGCGTGAATTAAAGAAAATGAAAGAGCAAAATGATCTTTTGAGGGCTCAGCTTGAAAGTCAAAAAGGGAAGGGTGAGAAAACTAAGTTTGCAAAACCGTCGACTTCGGAGAAACCAAATGTTTCAAACACGGTTCAAAAACCAAAAATGTCAATTTCAAGGTTTGCTCCAAAAGTCGATGAGACAAAGGATTTGACAAAACCAGTCACTCCAACACCCTTGCCCAAGAAAAGTGAAAATGAAAAGATTGTTGATAAAAGAAAAGCGGTTGTCGAAACACCAAAAGTGATAGCACCTGGCCTTTTTAGGATTAGTCCCACTAATGCGTCTGCCTCCACATCTGAGATTTATGAGGGCAAAAAGGATAATTCTAAAGAGTCTAGTGATGCTAAAAAGGACAACAATATAAATCCTAATGTGTGTGCCTCAACTTCTACAGGATTAGAAAGCACCTCTAGGAGCAGCAGACTACAGCCTAGGAGCAATACAAGGAACAATAGAGTCTCACCTGCCTCGATGAGTAGTAGCAAGAATAAAGTAGAAGAACACCCTAGGAATTTATCGCTTTTTAATAAGAGACATGTTTCATCTGAATGTAATGTCGAGAGTACTGGTTCTAATGCATGTAATGACTCTGTTTGCTTGACATGCAAGAAATGTTTAATTAAGTATGTTCATGATGACTGTGTTTCTAAGAATGTGAATGTTACACCTGAACAGAAGAAAGTTCCAAAAGGAACTAGGGCTAGATCTAGATCTACTGAAAGATTAGTTGCACGCTTTAGGTCTACCACTAGTAGCCAAATGCCTAGGAACTATCTTAAGTATTGTGTATGGAAACCAACGGGTAGAAAATTCATTCTCCAGGATGAAACATTGAAAGTTGTTCAAATTGAACATGATGAAACATTCTATGAGTGTGATATGGATTTTACTCCTAACCCAATGGAACCAAATTCAAAACGGTTTCCAAATACAAAATCTTCTGTTCTTCGCAGGTTGTCGAAATATGTCTTTGGATCGTCGACTCGGGTTGCTCCAAGCACATGACCGGGAATTTAAAGCTGCTGATCAATTTCATCTGGAAATTCATGGGAACTGTACGCTTTGGAAATGATCATGTAGCAGCTATCCTGGGTTTTGGAGATCTTCAGTTTGGGAATTTTTTGATCACTCGAGTTTACTACGTCGAAGGGTTGGGACACAACTTGTTTTCAGTTGGGCAGTTTTGTGATGCAGATTTAGAAGTTGCATTCAGGAGAAACACGGTTTTTATTAGAAATTTGGTTGGTGATGATCTCTTAACTGGTAATCGTGGTACAAACTTGTATGCTATCGACATCAACCAAATGGCTTCTACATCACCAATTTGTCTTATGACAAGGGCAACCGAAACTAAGTCCTGGCTGTGGCATAGAAGGTTATCCCATCTCAATTTCGACAACATCAACAAGTTAGCCAAAGACAACATCGTCACTGGACTTCCTAAGTTCAAATACACCAAGGAACACCTATGTCCATCATGCGAACAAGGAAAAAGTAAAAGAGCATCATATAAACCCAAAACCGTACCTAGTTCGGAAGCAAGGTTACATATGTTGCATATGGACTTATGTGGCCCAATGAGAGTTGAAAGAATTAATGGGAAGAAGTATATTCTTGTTATTGTTGATGATTATTCAAGATATACTTGGGTAAAGTTTTTGAGGTCTAAAGACGAAGCACCAGGTATCATCATCACCTTTCTGAAGCGTATTCAAGTTCTACTTCAAGCTCCAGTAAGGATTATAAGAACAGACAATGGCACATAATTTATAAACCAGGAGTTAAGAACTTACCTCGAAGATGTTGGAATTACACATCAAACATCAGTTGTTAGAACTCCACAGCAGAATGGGGTAGTTGAAAGAAGAAACAGAACTCTTATGGAAGCTGCTCGCACAATGCTAATTTATTCTAGTGCACCTCTATTCTTATGGGCTGATGCTGTTGCCACTGCTTGTTTTACTCAAAACCGATCCCTAGTACATCCAAGATTCAATAAAACCCCATATGAGCTAGTGAACAACCGTAAACCTGACATCTCTTACCTTCACGTGTTTGGCGCTGTGTGCTATCCGACGAATGACAGAGAAGATCTAGGGAAGTTAAAAGCTAAGGGTGATATTGGAATCTTCATTGGATATTCAGAAAACTCGAGGGCATTCAGGGTGTATAATAGAAGAACGAAAAAGATAATGGAGACGATGAATGTGAAGTTTGACGAGATTTCACAAATGGCTTCTGAGAGATACGCTCTAGAACCCGCGCTTAATCCAATGGCTTCTAATCAAACCAGATTAGGACCCGCACCAAACAGTCAGACTTCTGGACACATCAGTTCAGGACTCGTGCCTAATGGAGCTCATTCAACAAACACGGACAAACCTTCGGAACAAGAACTGGAAAATTTCTTTGAGCTAATGTTTGATGAATATTATGTTGGAACTTCGACAAATGCATCTCAACAACATTCCGCTGCACCCGCTCAAAACCATCAACCACCACCACCACCACATGATGCATCTACCACAATCGAAGCTGAAGCACCAACTACCTCAACATCATCTACATCTACTCAAGCCACTCCAGTACTTGAAACTGAACTACCAAGAGTTGATGAGCAAAATCAAAACACAAATTTTCAAGAAGAACCAACAAATAATTCAAACGATGTTGCGTTAGAAGAAGGAGAAGAAGTATTTGAAAACCCGTTTGCAACAGACTCTGCTGAATCTTCTTCAAGGTTACAAGAACCGTCTAACACACATACGTTAAACCCAAGGTACCCTTCTATGTTTCAATGGACAAAGGACCATCCAATAGAACAAGTTATTGGTGAACCTTCAAAGCCAGTTTAGACGAGGAGACAACTTGCCACCGATCTCGAATTGTGCATTTATATTTGCTCAATCAGCCTCAAAGAACCAAAGAACATTCGGGAAGCAATGGCAGAAAACCCTTGGATTGAAGCGATGCAGGAGGAACTTCTTCAATACCTGTTACATGATAGTTGGGAACTTGTTGAACGACCACTTGATAAACGAGTTCTTGATCTCAAGTGGTTGTGGAAGAACAAACTGGATGAGGAAATGACTGTAATTCGTAACAAAGCTCGTCTCGTGGCTAAAGGATATCCACAAGAAGAAGGGATAGATTTCGAAGAATCATTCGCGCCTGTAGCTAGACTTGAAGCAGTCCGGATTTTCTTAGCCTATGCAGCTCACAAAAACATCACAGTCTATCAGATGGACATTAAGACAGCTTTCTTGAATGGAACTCTGAAAGAAGAAGTGTATGTGAGTCAGCCAGAGGGATTCATCGACAAAGATCATCCAGACTACGTCTACAAGCTTAAGAAGGCCATCTATGGTTTAAAACAAGCTCCAAGAGCGTGGTATGACGAACTATCATCTTTCTTGCTCAAAAACAATTTCACAAAAAGAACGGTTGATGACACCTTGTTTATCAAAAAATTCAAAGATGACATTTTGATCGTTCAAATTTACGTGGACGACATAATTTTTGGATCAACCAATCCTAACCATTCAAAACATTTTGAAAATCTCATGAAAAGCAAATTTGAAATGTCCATGATGGGGGAACTAAAATTCTTTCTTGGTTTACAAATATACAAATCCCCTCGTGGTATTTTTATCAATCAAGCTAAATATACAATAGAGATTTTGAAAAAACATGGAATGGAAAATTGTGATTCTGTTGGTACTCCAATGGTCACTTCACCAAAAATTGATGCTGATTTGTTTGGGAAACCCGTCGATCCGAAGAAATATCGGAGCATGATCGGTTCTCTTATGTACTTAACTGCTAGTCGACCTGATATTCAATTTGCTATTTGTTTGTTAGCACGGTTTCAGGCAAAGCCTACCGAACTTCACCTCAAAGAGGTTAAAAGGATCTTTCGGTACCTACGAAGAACCATTAACATGGGACTTTGGTATCCGAAGGATTCGGGGTTTAATCTAACAGCCTTTTCAGATGCCGACCATGCAGGCGATCAAGTTACAGCAAAAAGTACATCAGGTGGAGCACAATTTTTGGGTGAAAAGCTAGTAAGCTGGTCGTCAAAGAAACAAGATTGTACTGCGCTATCAACCGCCGAAGCCGAGTATGTGTCTCTATCTGCGTGTTGTGCCCAGGTTCTTTGGATGAGGACACAGCTCACATATTATGGCTTTACTTTTGACAAAATACCTATGTATTGTGACTCAAAAAGTTCCATAGCCATCTCGTGCAATCCCGTACATCACTCTAAGACAAAGCATATCAAAGTCCGCTACCATTTCATCAAAGAACACGTGGAAGAGGGTACTGTTGAATTATTTTTCGTTAAGACTGATTACCAACTCGCCGATCTATTTACTAAAGCCCTTCCAAAAGAAAGGTTTGACTATTTAGTTCGATGAATTGGCATGCGAAGCCTAACTCCTGAGGAGCTAGAACGTCTTCTCGAATCTTCTTGAAAAATATTTTCAAAATCGCTTCGCTGTAAATATTTTTGAAAAAAAAAAACAAAATACAAAATTTGAAAAACCAACAAAAACAAAATACAAAAATGTAAAATTTCAAAAAATACAAAAACAATATAAAATCATAAAATCCAAAAATATTCTTCTCACGACATGTCTCTCGTATAAATCAATATTCTGTACGTTTCTAGAAATGTCATTCAAAAATGATACTGTTGGGAATTCTGCTAAGAGTGAATTCTGCTGAAGAGACAGATTCTGCTGAAGAAGTGAATCTGCTGAAGTAGAGATTCAGCATATTATATTTCTACGGATATAGTTATTCCGTGTTATTTATTAGTTTGTTAGGATATGCATGAGCTATTTTAGGTAGTGATATGCATTGATATTTTTATTTATTATTGTATTAGGGTTCCTTGTGTATAAAAGGAACTGATAGTCATTTTTATTAGTACGCTTCTTGAATAAAAAACTCCAGGAAAAACACCTTTAGTGTGTGTGATATAGATCCATAGAGGATCTTTGTTCTAATAGAAAAACCTTGTGTTAACTTTGATTGTGTTCTTTATTATTATTCCGCTGTGCAATCAATCATTGTTATTATATCCTAGATAGGGCTTGATCTGGATTCAACAATTGGTATCAGAGCGGGTGGCTCTCGATATCTAGTGATCTACAAGGTTTTTAAAGTCGAAGAATATTGTTTTGGAGAAGGTAAACAAGAGCAGATCGATTATATATTTATTTGGTTTGTGGCTGCGAATAAAGGGTTTCGTGGTTTGCTGCTGTGGTGATACTTGACGGCAAAAAGGTATATTTATTAATGAATCATGGGACTTAAAAAGATAATTGTTTTTGTCGTCTAGTACATGATTGTTTCAACATATTTATCTCGTACTGTTGGTCAAAGTCGATGATTATTGCTTATAGTTAATTCATCGTAAAGACGGTTGATGATTAGTATTTAATTGGTCTAAGCAAAGTGGTGCGTTTGATATTAAATTCGATTGGCTGAATTCACAATTTAATCTCGTACAAGTGGGATCAAGGATTGATTGGTGAATATTATAATTCGTGTGTGGGGCTGATCAAAATAAGGGGTTTGTCGATTAGTGCATTGAATTTGTGGGGCTCGTCTTTTATCTCGTATTAATTGGTCAAAGGTTATTTGATTCTCTTAATTATTTTGCACAATAGTGGGTCGGTGAAGCACTCTATCTGTTTGCTTTTCATTATTTTGATTCTCGAGAAGTGGGTTGGTGTTACTCAGTGATTGGTTAAAGGATTGTGGATTGTAAATTCATTGATTCTTGTTGATTAGCGTGAGTTGGTTGTAGGATAAAATTGAATATTGGCTTACACGTATGGCTGCTGTGAGATGAAGAATTACATCTGCTTGTCGCTTTCTACATGAATTCACGAAGATAAAAGTCTCATACCTATTTACAGATTCGAATAGTACAAGGTTGTTGGTCAATCGCTATTGGTTGTGTGATTTGATATTCATTGTCGGATAGTGCATGATTGTGGTATATTAAATTGGTCAAGATTGTGTTTTACACACTTAGTGGGGCTATTGATTTGTCGCTTATTGTTGCTGCAATTCAAGATTTGTTTTGTCATATTTTGTACGGGTATTTTTCGTTTCTGCTGAAAGCTTTGAGATTCTGCTGAAGCTAAGTGACAGTCTGTACAACAGCTTTGTGACAGTTTTGGTATACTTGTTTCTGCTACTCATTTGTAAATGGCAGAATTTAAAAATGAAAAGGATGATGCAATTTTTCCTTATTTAATGAATGATGAGTATGAAGTCTGGGCTGAGAAGATGGAACACTGGCTCACGAATAATGATATGAATACTTGGAAGGTGATTCAAAATGGCAACAGCTTGAAAAGGATTGGAAAAGATAGCGATGGAAAATACTTTATTGTTCCTCCAACGACTGTTGATGAACACATTGTTGTACAAAGGGAATCAAAGGCAAGAACTACCTTGCTTAAATCTATTCCTGCTGATCATGTAGCAGATTTCCATTATATGGATGAGGCAAGTGATATATGGAATGCAATTAAAGCAAGGTATGGTGGCAAGGCTGAAGCCAAGAAGATGAGAAAGGAAGCTTGCACTATATCCAAGAATGAAGAATTTGCACTGATGGGACTCCCTTCTCAGGTACATAATTGTGTCTTTGGTTGTAGTGTAAGATACAATGAACTTAAACAAGAATATGATGATTTGAAACCTAAGTACAATGAGTGTTATATAGAAGTTGAGGCCTATAAAAAGACTTTAAAAACTTTAGAAAAACAAAAGGTTTGGTTTCAAAAGAATCAACTTAAATATGATGAAAAGATAAGAGTTCTAGAAAGTGATTTAGAATGTGCAAAGATAGATTTAAGGAGAACTGAAAAAGAAAAATCTGATGTAGAAAAAGAAAAACAAGAATTACAAGTGAAGTTAGATAAAGAAGTGACTGGTCGTATGAAGTGGCAAGAAGGGGCCTCTAATTTAAATAAGTTAATTGATGGTCGTCAATCTGTTAGGTCTAGAAAAGCATTAGGATATGAGAAATATATAGATCCTGAAGAGTTAACTTATCCTGATATGTCTAGTGTTTTTGACCCTGAACCAGCCTTAGCTTATCAGACACCAGTTAAATTTGTTAAGGAAGGGGAAATGAAAGCTGTCCCTGGACCTATCAGAGGGGAGCATATGCCTATAGACATGTCCATATCTGTTGACTTTGATGGATCACACCATTTATATGGCAAAAAGTCTACTGACTTACCAGATTCAAGTGACAAGTCTTCAAAGGTCAATGTCCCTTTCCCCAGTGTTTTTAGTGTCAAAAGCTCAGAGTTCAATTCTACTGATTCTACCTCTTTTGCATCTGCTTCTAGTGTTTCTACATCTAAGAGTAAAGCTGAGATTGAATCCACAGTTAGGGCACCCAAACAAGACCCCATTGTTGTTCAAGATTTACCTAGTTTCACTTGTAATAAATCTGATAAGAATACATACAATTCTAGGACTTCTTGTAATAAGAATGGATGTTTTAATAAAAAGGCAAGTAAAGTTAAGAAGAAAACTTGTTTTGTGTGTGGTAGTAAGTCTCATCTCATTAAAGATTGTGATTTTCATGAGAAGAGAATGGGTGTGTGTACTGACCAAAAGAGACCTAGACCAGTGTGGACCAATGTTAATAATATTCCTCCATATGTTCCACAAGCACATGTAAAAACCAGCAGACCCAATCCTGCTGCTAAATCAGTTTCTGCTGATAAGTCAGTTCCTGCTGGTAAGCCAGTTTCTGCTGGTAGACCTTTTCCAGCCGATTGGAAAAGACATGTTGCTAGACCATTCTATAGACCTACTAGCACTTACTTTCAGAATGGTTTTTGGCCTAGTTATTTTAACCCAATGTATATGGGGTGGGGGACAAGATGGGATACTGGTGTTAAGCCCTCAACAGGTTGTTCTTGGAAAACTAAAAGTAAAGGTTCATTCTGGGTACCCAAGAACAATAGTCTTTGTCAGGTGCACTGATTGAGGGGAGGCATAAGCCTAAGGGGAGGCTTATTGTTGTATTCTTTGTATTCTAACCATTTTTGCAGCTGTTGGATCCTCATAAGCCTAAGGGGAGGCTTAGTGCTTATGCTGGCACTACATCTTTCTTTGGTTTCTGCTGCTGCTTACTCGTATATTTTACATATTTTGTATTTCTTTTTCTTTCTTCTATTATTATTAAAAAAAAAAATTAAAAAAAATTAATTAAAAAAAATTAAAAAAAAAAAATTAAAAAAAAAAAAAAAAAAACTAACATATATTTGTATAGTTTTTGTTTTCTCTTGTTTGCAGGTTTTGGTGTTTGGTTCATTACCATAAAATTAATGGTTCTCAACTCACCATGTCTTTCTGACATAAGAGTTGGCTAGCCCACATGTATATGGCTTGTGGTAAAGGCAGTGGAAAACCATATTTGGTAATCAGTTAACCGAGATGATTTTTCATCAAAATAATTGGCTAGTCCTGAGCAAACGTCTACAGGTAAAGACATCTCAAATCCGTTTATAGCTGATGATTTGCTAAAAATCATGTGGTTATCAGTGTACCTTTGAACACTTGGCTACTCCAGTAGTGATGGCTATTGGTAAAGAGACATCAAATCCATTATTTTCAATGATTCATCTCTCACAGGAGTTAACACTCCTGGATGTGATGAGAATAGTATGAAACTAATTTGTTTTGATGTACATTTGGTCATTTGTTGCCGCTCATACTTAGGAGTTGCTTATGGTACCTTGTTCTTCAAAGATGGTTTCTAGTTGCTGCTATAGAAGTTGCTGCTAGTTCTCATATTCTGCTGCATACTTATTATGTTACAATCCTCAAGCTTCATATGTTCAAAGATTTATCCAGGAATCTTGAAGTTAACACAGTCAACATCAAGATTTGGGGAGGATTGTTGGGAATTCTGCTAAGAGAGAATTCTGCTGAAGAAGTGAATCTGCTGAAGTAGAGATTCAGCATATTATATTTCTACGGATATAGTTATTCCGTGTTATTTATTAGTTTGTTAGGATATGCATGAGCTATTTTAGGTAGTGATATGCATTGATATTTTTATTTATTATTGTATTAGGGTTCCTTGTGTATAAAAGGAACTGATAGTCATTTTTATTAGTACGCTTCTTGAATAAAAAACTCCAGGAAAAACACCTTTAGTGTGTGTGATATAGATCCATAGAGGATCTTTGTTCTAATAGAAAAACCTTGTGTTAACTTTGATTGTGTTCTTTATTATTATTCCGCTGTGCAATCAATCATTGTTATTATATCCTAGATAGGGCTTGATCTGGATTCAACAGATACGGACATGTACAGATGCTTGAACGGGAGTTCTTTAAAATGTTTTTTTAAAACATGTCGTTTCTCAAAAGTTTCTTCACAATGGCTTTCGTATACTTCAGTACGAAACCTGGGCTTAAACGATGACTTCTGATTATTTTCAAATCAAGGACTCGTATTTTCAAGGACGAAATCTTTTTCAAAAAGTTCGAGTCTAAACAAATGAAAAAGACTTCCAAAAAATACTCGTTTTCAAACAAGAATCTTGAGCACTTTTTCAAGATTTTTCAAAAGATTTCTCAAAATCTTTCAAATGAGTGCTCAAGATAACTCCCTCAAAACCCTTAATTGATTTTAAAATGTGCTATCATTAAGGGGGAGTACAAAAACAAAATGTTCCGAATTCATGCAAAATGAAATCTGTCTATCTCTCCAAAAAGCTTTTTCTTAATCAGTTGATATCAAAAATATCACGATATGCTATTTTTGAGGGGGAGAAGACATGATTAAAATGTGATCAAAGATGTTTAAAGCTTGTGACTGAATCTCAAAAGAGCTCGACTCAGAATGTACCTATGAATTGACGAAGCTTAAAATGTCAGTAATCGAAAAGACTTGTCCTGGACGGGTAATAATTTCAAGCTAGTCTAACTAGTGATATAAGCGTGTCTTGAATAGGACTTGTCTGAGTAGAATGTACCGTATCGAGAGACTTTCTTTGGACTTGACCAGGACGGGTAATAATTTCAAGCTAGTCTAACTAGTGATGTAAGCGTGTCTCGAATCGGTCATGTTCACTGAAAGTGGATCAATTCAAAAAGTACAAACTCCTCACGCATGTGCAAATTTCTTAAAAAATTCATGAGCACATGTGAAGGGGGAGTCCTTCAAAAGAAACAAAAACTCTCAAAGTGTCAACAAAAAAAAAATGTGTTTATATTCATAAACACTTTGAGAGATTTTCAATCAAAGGTTTCATGGCAATTATAGGATTCATGGAGTTATAAGGTGACTAAGGTTAGGGAAAACCGTCCTATGATCCGCCAGAGCCGGAGGGATCTACCCAAGGACAATTCCAATAGATTAGAATTAGAAGTCCTTAGGCATGATTGAAAAAAAGGAGAAAATGAGAAAGTAGAAAGAAGGGGTTGAAGAATTAAAAAGAAAAGTTATGAAAAAGGGTGAAAAGAAATAGCCCTCCATATGTTCAACCTTAGGGCAGACACCGGGTTCAATTCATATGCTACTGGTTGTTACTAAGGTGACACCGGTATTGAAGACAAGACGTCATGGACCCAGTGACGCACTGCACTAAACCTTCTAGCCACTCAAGTTCTCTTAAAAGAGCTTGTTTCATTCTCACGGGGAACCGGCGTATTCTATCGACCTGTCTCTTAGAGATGGTTGATATTGAAGCAGGAGACCTCTCCCTAATCTCCGCATAGGAAACCAAATGTGCACTTATCGAGTCTAGAGCCTCAAGATTCATCAAAAGATCTCATAGGAACACATGATATTTCTACACTGGTTGTTCATCATTAAGGACGCCAGATGTAAACCTAAGAGTCCAACGCAGATCTTAGCAATCTACCGAGAACGTTTATGAGAGGAATTACTTATGTATATTCTCAATGATTGAACGGAAATTCCTGCCAGGGTTAACATCAAGCAGCCCTGACAGCAGGTCACTTCGGTAATTCTTTATGGGTTACGCTTAGTGTTCGCGGTGGTTTCAAACGGTCTACAGTCGTGGAGTGATCCCCAGCGACTCACCCAGTCATTGAGCTACTTAGTAGGTCTCGTAAGCTCTTTCGAGAGTATCTGATATGGGAACGGCCATGGTAAGGGTTAGAAGGAGTCTTCACACTATGCTGTTGACGATCTCTAATTCCTTATCTGTAAGTACCGGTTGTTTATTGCTAACTGTTTACCTGCAGCTATACATCATCTCCATGGCGAAAGATTCCACATGCTCATACATGCATCAACAAAGTCAAAGGAAAGTTCTCACAAAGATCAAATGATAGCAACAGTCAAAGAAAGATTCTACGCCAAAAAGAAGAATCTACAAAGTAAAGTGACAAAGATCAAAGTGAAAGAACGGAAACAACAAATGCATGTATCACAAAGACTTAAGACGTATGAGCATGTTGGAATGGCAGACAACCACCACAAACACAGAAGTGACGAAAGGCAGATGACATCATTGGATCATATCAACATCGATGAACAAAGAACAATGAACAAAGTACTATGACTCATCTAATGATTCTTAAAGACGTCAAGAGCTATGAATGATAAAGTTTAAAGACAAAGATGATGACGTCGCGCAACCTCAATGACCAACACTTAGGGGGAGATTGTTAGAATCGTATTTTTATTTATAAAAAGTGTCGGTCATTAACGTATAGTTATAGGTTGCTTTAGAATATCATTATGATGAAGTTTATGTGTAGTACTCATGTTTTGTGAAAGTCTAAGGGCCATTAGTGTAATAATGTATAAGATAGATGATGCCCTAGACTTCATGTATAAATACTCTTGTAAACTTCATTTGAGAGGTTGGTTCTCTTAGTGATTCATTTAGTAATATCAAGGTTATTATTCCACACACTAGAGTTCCCACTCTCTCTCTCTTCACTTACTTTCTCTCTCTAGGTTTAGGCAAGATTCATATGTGAAATAGGTTGTTCTACGGTCCTACAAACGGGGTTTCAGAATTCTCAACAGTTCTTTAAAGAACAAAACCCATTTCTTTATCAAAGAATCTAAAAATGAAAAAACAAGAAAAAAATACTACAACTAAACCTTACCTTAAAGTTCTTGACATAAAAATAAGGTATGATGATATTGATAATGACTCGAGTGGACATCTTACTAATTCATGTCAAATTGTTAATCATGCTGGAAGCCTTGAACTTATTTTTGTACCATGTTGGAACTCAAGGTTGTTGACATTGGCCTAGATCGATTTAAACTACTCAATTGGACTTTTTGACTCAAGTGTAACATTTTTATCATAAAGGCTATGTTTGGCACGGAGCTTTTTTGGAGCTTTTTTGGTCAATGAGCGGTGAGAATGAGCTTTTTTATTTTCAGTGTTGTTTGGCTAAAGAGTAGTGAGCTTTGCTATTTTTTAGAAAAGCTCATTTTTCCAATGCTTCTTTAAGAAGCTGTGAGCAGAAAGCTCATTTTTCACAGCTACTGCTCGCAGCTCACTGCTACTGCTCACAGCTACTGCTTACAGCTACTTTTGCCAAACATTACAAAAGTCTTGTTATGGGGTAATTTTATAAGCTCACAAACCTATCTAGCAGTCCATTACTATAGATTAAGGGCCTGTTTGGTATGGGGTTTTTTTGTGGAGTTAGACTCAAGGATGGTTAAATTCTTTGTTTGGTGTAGATTAGGGGTGGGTTCAAACCCTCCAACTCTACCATCTACAAAACCCACGCCACCCCCTTAGAGGGGAAGGTGTGGGCTCGCCAAGACCCTCGCGACTCCTACGTGGAGAAGCAAGTTGCTTCGTTGCCACAACAAGTGAAGCTCGCCGTTCCTCGCCACTTTACACCAACTCGTCTGCACGACGAGGTTGGTTTAGTTACTTTTGGCAGCTTTTATTTATTTTTATTCCATTTACTTTTGTAAATAGAAGTGTGTGTGAACTGTGAAGAAGAAGAACATGTTTGATTTTTTTATTTTATTTTATTTATTTATTTTGAATTGGGTTGGACTAAAAGTTGTAATTTTTTTTTAAGTGACTAAAAGTTGAATTGGGCAGGACTAAAAGTTGTAATTTATTTTTAAGTGACCAAAAGTTATATATATATATATATATATATATATATATATATATATATATATATATATATATATATATATATATATATATATAGATTGATTATATTTTTTTTGGATTGATTATATATTGATTAAGGGTGCGTTTGGTATGATCATGGGTTTAGAATAAGATTTGAATTTGGTATAGAATGAAAGAAAATGAGGAGAGAGAAACATGGTGGAGATAAGAGAACAATATTAATTAATTAAATATAAATGTATTATTTTGAAAATAGTAAGAGAAAATAAATTATTATAAAAAGAAAAAGTAAATTTATTTGTGATTGAGGATTTTTGGTGGAAAAGATGCTCAAAGTTATTTTAATTGGTTGATATCACTTAAAGTAACTAGAGAAGGTAGGAATGGAATCTATCATAGATCAAAGTGTGTCAGAAAAACAAATGAGTACCAAACATATTAGGGCCCATTTGGTATGGGTGAATGACTATCCCGGAATGAGTTTGATTCTCATTCAAATTGCTTGGTTAGTGGGCCCAGGTTTGAAAAAGGGATATCAAACCCCAAAATCAGCCATGCACCATACCACTCAAGCTAGCCTGGTTTCCTTGGTTTATATTTTACCCTTTTTTTTTTTTTTTTTTTTTTTTTTTTTTTTTTTCTTCACAAAAAACCAACTGATAGTTCTCAACCTCCAATTCTCACCATGTGCATCAACCCTCACTTATCCCGTTGACCTTCTTGTCATCATCATCGGTCCAACAAAGTCGAGAAGACGACCAATTTAACTATTTCACAGTTCATTCTTGTTGTCAAGTTGTCCATCCCCAAGTTGTTGATCTTGGTTAGGGGATTGTTGTATTTACTGAACCAACACCGTGACCTTTAATGGAGCAGCAAACATAGTACCAAAACAATCCAAAATGACTTGTAAATGGTTTATAAGAACAAAAACAAAACCCCAAAAAGACAGCAAACAGTAACTGCACAAGAAGAACTTCTTTGTCCTTTTAAGGTTTCTACGGAGCCCGTTTGATCGCTTCAAGCCTATGTACCGTACACCCCAGGATTAATGCAGTCTCGTAACGGTTTATTGTAAGCGAAAACAATAACCCGTAATGCACAATCGGTTTGTAGAGTAAGAAAATATTCTTCAAGATTATGTAGAGTAATAAAGATTAAAGAGATAGTAATTTTTGGTATTTCTATAATAGAGTCTTGCTTCCCTATTTATAGAAGGAGAAAACAGGTTTAATAGTTAAACATGCTATAACCCACTACTTTGAACAAGTCAAGCAAACATGAAAGACTTGTATATAGACGTTAGAACATGCATGTATCACTAGCTTACCCCCACCACACTCTGTATTCTCACATAATTCACATTAATTCAAAGTTGTTTAATCAAACTTATTAATTAATTTGTTTATCAACTTATAAACATACATATTTTCTTTACAATGTTCAACCTATTA
Source organism: Artemisia argyi (assembly GCA_030686995.1). Taxonomy (NCBI): domain Eukaryota; kingdom Viridiplantae; phylum Streptophyta; class Magnoliopsida; order Asterales; family Asteraceae; genus Artemisia; species Artemisia argyi. Next base: position 202,397,476 of record CM060709.1, on the reverse strand, counting down.
TTAGAAAATTAATGTCACTACATATAAATTTCCAACAATCCCCCACCAGGTTGAACAATTCCTCTACTCACTCGAACATGTTGTGCTACAAGGTGTCATGAAGATTAAACATCGTTAGATATGCACACACAAAGTAAGATCGATTCAATGGTATCCAAAGATTAAACCACGAACCTCAAGATAATGGTGTCCGAAGATTAAACCAAAACCTTTTGACCTTACCGGCGAATACATATGCACTTCCATTGTTATATTGTGCATTCTCAGCTCACTACGCGCGAATATGGCCATGCTCTTAAATCCCTTTCATAACCCTCTAAGAGAGAAACCATAACTCTCTATTCGAGGCGGCATCACCTCTAGGTTATATAGGCTAACCTTCTCTATCGTCCTCGTTGCTAAGACGCCTCTAAAGATTAGTTAAGAGGTTTTACCTCAACCTACACATCGTCAACGACGTACTATTTTTACTACACATGGGCTAATCAGGTAAATAGTACCTTCTATCGATTAACGACTTTGTTATTACCCATTAAACTCGTAATGTAGGAGCTCTACAATCAAGTCGGGTTTCCATCATCAACCAATTCACATTTGGTTTCAAACCCATGCCTCTAGTAATCCTTAATAAGTCTCTCGTCAGAAACTTATTAGGATATAACCGAGAAGTCACTTCACTCTTATCGGTCTCATCACAAATACTCACTAAATCTCTCGTCAGAGGTTTAGTAGTATCAAGTTCAAGTTTCAAGATCACTTGACAACTTTTCTATTATGATACCATCTCAATATTCTCAAAATATTCCAACACACCGGAATTTTATGGTGTTAGATCTCTAATCTAATTGACCTCTCATATTGTCACAACTTGACTATATACACAATTTAATTACGTACACTTTTAGATACTCATGTGCTTCTTGCTCATTCAAAAAAGCAACTCAACTCAATTGTTGTGAGAATAGATTAATCTACCTGCTTGTAAATGTTAAACAATTTAGAGTACTGCCTTTCGATCTCAACGAAATGCTTATGTGCTTGATATGGTGACAATTTATTCCTTCACGAATAAATCCGATAACTTAATATAAGTTTCAGACGATTAGTAGACTTTCTATGTATGTACTATACTGCCATGAAATCCTAGACCAAAGTTGTGATCAAGATGATCACATTTGAAGGTCCACAATTCGGAATCATAGGTTAACGGTTTCAACTTAAGTTGCATATCAAGTCAGCCAAATATGCCCGTTTATCAATTTCATGACACTGTTACACACATACACTAATCTACCCTTCAATTTGACAATAAACCAACTACTGCAATCTTTATATAAATGGTTGCAAACTTAACCTTTTGTGCAGCTTATGCTTCAATTTATTAGTGTCACATAATAAATTGTTTATACTCTAAATGTCTACTACTCTCTATATTTCGGGAGTCATATCTCAACTTTTGATCACACAAGAATTTGAAAATGATTTCACATGTCATCAAGATATATCACTCCAACATGTGATTAGTTCATCAATAATTTAATAGATGAAATGGTTTCTAGCACAGTTTGACTTTGTTCCACAAAGAGTATTTCTTATACTCTGTTTTAACAATGGTTCATCGTTATTTATTTCTTAATAATGAGGCGAAAAGTGTACCGCTTTTAAGGGGTCATTTAAGCCTGAATTCGTGATTATTTGATCAAATATTACCCTAAATCGTTCCTTTTGTCATTTTAGGTACTTTAGGAGAGAAATCTGGAAAAGGAAGTATTTTGGACGTTTTTGGAGCATAAAGGTGAAGAAAACGGCAAAGTCTCAATTTTCCTTGCTGGGAACAGTACCTGACCGCGTCAAGACTCTCTACATGACGGTGTCAAGAGTTACAAAAGAGGTGGAAGTGGAAAATACACGTGACGGTCCAGAGTGTTTTCAAGCATAGGACCTGACGGCGTCACCAAGGCCGTCAGGGTCCAAACATTAGTGACGACCCAGAGTAGTCTTGCACATGACGGCGTCACAAGCAGATCTAGGCAATACAATTTTATCAAGGCGGCGAGTTGACGGTGTCACGATCCAACACATGACGCCGTCACGATGTGTAATCTATATATAGTTTTCCAAATTTCATTCATTGGGTGCAGTTTTGAGGGAATAAACCCTAGTCCGAATTTTATCACTTTTTCAAGGGTTTCAACCCCTTGATTCTTTCATGTTCAATTAAAGATAAGTATTCCTTCAAATCATTCAATATGTCTATGTGTTGTTTGATTATATCTTACGCTTGTCTTCTATTTAACATGCTTGGCTAGATTTTTCTTGTGTTTGCTTAGATGTAGTGAAACCTAGATGTTAATTATGGGTTGATTGTTTGTTTATAATTGTTATGGATGATTGTATTTGATGTTAGGCGTAAGAAAACTGGCAGACTTCCATTGGTAACTTGCTTGAACGTCTTAAGAAACATTATCGGAGGTGTACTACGATTTTTGGTTGTATTTAATGCGTAGGAGAATTCTAATGATCCCATGTTAGGAGCTTCTAACGGCTCGACATAGGAGTGAAGTAGGATCCTATAGAGTTAGGGAATATTGTACACGACCCTACGACTAGTATTAAGGAATATGACCCGTCATCCATGCAATTGTAACAAGCTATCAACCTGTAAAAGATATCTAGGGAGTAATGAAATCTAAGTAAACACAACTTTCCTCATCATTGTTACCACCACATTAGTATAATAGTTTTATTTTTATTTTTGTTATTTTATTTTGATTGCATCTTTAGATTAATTGGGTTAATTGGCTAGCAACTAATTCTGCCCACTCCTGCAAAACCCGAGATTTTACTTGCTTTCATAAAAATATAAAAATACAAAAAGAATCATCTCTCACCTCTAGACCTAGTTTAGTAGGCATTCTAATCCTAGCGACACTATTCCTGAGTTGAACGATCAATCCCCCGGTACTTGTCACTATACTATACTACAACGATCAGGTACACTGCCTGGTGGGGGTTGTAAGCTTCTCGAGATCCCTTGAGAGGTAAAACCTGTTGCGAGGGTGCGATCCCCATGTATCAAGTTTTTGGCGCCGCAGCCCGGGGAATAGTTATTGTTTAGGTTAGGATTTCTTTTTATTAGGTCTACTTGTAGATTCCTTTCTAGGAAGGTTTTATTTTTATTTTTAGTTTTTCTTTTGTCTATCTTTTTGTTTGTGTCTTTATTCGTAAAAACCTTTCCATTGACTATTCCGTTCACCATTATGGAGAACGTGAATCCACCATACTACCAACTACAAAATTCACCCACTCCAAATGACATCTTGATGTTTAAACAATATGAAGATGAACCTATCTATGATGCATGGGCTCGTTTTAAATATTTACTCCAAAAAGTCCTTCATCATAATTTCGATTTGTGGTCCCAAATTAAAATATTTTACCATCGTGTTGACCTCTATACCAAAATGGACATTGACCATGCCGCAGATGGGGACCTTTGGGGATTAAATGCTGATGAAGCATGGGAAGCCATAGAGAATTGTGCCATACTCGCTAAGAAATTGGACAACCCAACAAACGTTGTGACGGATCAATTGATAGCAAGTTTAAGGGAACAAGCAAGAAGTTTGTTTGGGGATAATAAGCCTATTGATGAGATACCTAGGTGCACGGAGTGGTTTTATTTCACCATAACATAAGATGAACACATAGGTAATCTAGATACAATGGAGGACGAGGTGAATAACATAAGCCCACTCAGTGCTCCACACGTCCTACCATCATTTGATGCGTACACACCCCTTTGACTTACCCGGAAGAAGTAGAAGAGACTATAGGAACCCCAATAGAGGTAGAACCCTTGGACCAAGCACAACTAGAGAATATAGGTTTTAACACTTATAGTGATGACCTTTCTTTTAGTTCTAGGGAAGTTCCTAGTTTTGATAAACCGGAGCCTCAACAAAAACCATTACCTAATCTTTCATCCTTGGATGAAAATTTAGGAATTGAAATAGGTCCCAATCCACCTATCAAACCATATAGTCTGGGTAGTCTTGGGATAAAGGTAGTAGACTTTAAGCCTTGTGGCGAGGAAGCTGACATAAGAGTGAACCATGACCTTACATACTTGTATCACCCATTCATGATTGATCACAAGAAACATTATGGGTTTAAACCGGGTTTATTAGGTCATGATGGATTCCAAACTAGGAGTCTCTCAAAGTTGATAGAAAATGATCCCTTTCTAGGAAAAATCTTAATCCACCCATTAACCTAATTTAATTAGGTAAGGTTATGATGATAGGAGCACACCCATTTGACCATATAATTCATCCACCACTCTTCCCTCACGTGGCATATTTCCACCCTAAGGGTGTGTATCGCTACTTTCACCCGCACTTAATCCTAAGTGTAGGGAAAACCTCCCCTATTTCTGTTAAATAAGGGTAGAGTCAGGCTCGTGACTCGAACAAAAACAAGTGCTTCTTGGAGGCAACCCATGCTTTGTGTGTTTTTATTTGTTTGATTGTTATTTGTTTCCGTATGCATGCTTTATTTTTATTGTTGGTAGATCATGTTTCAAATTAAATTGTGAAAATGGTTTATTTTGTTGTTTAATTTCGTCTTAACTTCATATAAAGGTATTTTGCAAAAGCTAAGTGTAAGGGGAAACCCCAAATTTGTTTCTAAGAACGAAATTGATCATGATTCGCCACAATATTAAATGAGCATGTATATTAGTAATTGTTAGAGTCAAATGCTTGTATCGAGTCATAATGATGTTTTGCAGAATTTTCCAGGAAGTAGGACATAAGTTTTTCTAGAAATTTTCCGGAAACTTAACGTAAGGATTTCTGCAGGTCACTTCTGACGGCGTTAGGGCTTAACTCCTGACGGCGTCACGCGTAAAATTCTGGAAATTTTGCGAGTTTTATTTTTCGAAAGGAGTCTTGAAGTTTTTGTTAATTCTTTAGTTTTATAAACTCCAGGAAATCTGCAAACATTCATTCCACAAGCATTATATCTTAAATTGCTTTCTAGGATTTGCTAGTATATAGATTGCCGCCGATTTTACGCGAGGTTGCCTTGTTTGTTTTCTCAGGTTTAACAAGTTATATATGACAAGAAGATGATTTATTTTTCTGGAAAGGAAGCTTTGAACGTTCATTTTCTTGGAGGAAGATCTAACCTTGTTAACACACTATCCATACTGATCGAATCAGGGGAGTATTTGTTTTCATTCTTTTACCTATTTTACTTTTACATTCTTTAATTGAACATTGGGGACAATGTTCATCCGAAGTGTAAGGGGAGGGCAAATGATGATATCTTATAGGATACACTTGCACTTGAGTTTGTTTGTTTGATGGTAGGTGTGTAATAAAACTAAGAGAAATACTTGTTAGTGTAATTTTAGAGCCAAATTTAAAATTTTTTACAACATTTAGGAGTGAAACTTGAGTCTTAACAAGCGTCTCATGGATAGGAGTTGTATGACTAGCACAAAACCGTACCATTCAGAAAAATTTTCCACCCAAATATGTGAGGTTCGCTGATGAGGCGAAAAATGAACCACTTTTAGGGGGTCATTTAAGCCCGGAATTGAATTTATTTGATCAAATATTGCCCTAAATTATTCCTTTTGTGATTTTAGGTACTTTGGGAGTGAAATTTGGAAAAGGAAGCAATTCGGACGTTTTTGGAGCATAAAAGTGAAGAAAACGCCAAAGACTTAATTTTCCAAGCTGGGAACAGTGTGTGACGGCGTCAAGAGCATTTTCCTGACGGCGTCAAGAGTAAATTTCATGACGGCCCATTACAGAAATGAAGGCGTCACAAGGAAGAGCGTCAAGAGTTAAATACGTGACGGCCTGGAAAAACTTAATACATGACGGCGTCAGATGTAGATCAAGGCAGTCCGAGGATTCTTTTGGCGGCGAGATGACGGCGTCACAAGGTTGTTCTTGACGCCGTCAGCCTCAATTTTCTATATATAGTTTTCTAATTTTCATTCATTAGGAGGAACAAGTTTGGAGAAACCCTAAGGCCGAACCATATACGAATTTTACAGGTTTTTCAAGGGTTTTCAGCCCTTGAACCCTTACATGTATAATCGAGATAAGTGTTCTTTTAATTCAATCAATATGTCTATGTGTTGGTTGTCTATATCTTGTGCTTATCTTGATTCCACCATGCTAGGCTAGATTTATCTTGTGTTTGCTTAGATCTAATGAAACCTAGATGTTGATTATGTGTTGATTACTTGTTTATTGTATTGGATGAATGATTTCAATGTTAGGCTTAAGAAAACTGGCAGATCTCCAATTGGTAACATGCTTGAACATCTTAGGAAACATGAACCGATGTGTACTAGGTTTTATTGGTTGTATTTAATGCATGAGTAAATTCTAATGATCCCATGTTAGGAGCTTCTTAGCCGGCTCGACATAGGAGTGAAGTTGGCACTCATAGGATTAGGGAGTTAAGTACGCCACCCCATGAATGGTATTAAGGAATACAATCCGTCATCCACGCAACTATAACAAGTAATTAACGTGTAAAAGATATCTAGGGAGTAGTGAAATCTAAGTAAACACATTTCTCCATTTATTGCTCACAACCTTAGTTTAATATAGTTTATTTTCATTTCTAGTATTTTATTTTGATTGCATCTTTAGTATTGGGTTGGTTGACTAGCAACTAATTCCGCCCAAATCCTTCAAACCCGAGATATTTACTTGCTTTCTAAAAAAATATAAAAATACAAAAATAATCATCCTTCATCTCTAGAACTAGTATTTAGGTTTTCTAATCCTAGCGACACTATTCCTAGCTGAATGATCAATCCTCCGGTACTTGTCACTATACTATACTACAACGATCAGGTACACTGCCTGGTGGGGGTTGTAAGCTTCTCGAGATCCCTCGAGAGGTAAAGCCTGGTGCAATTCCCACGCATCAAGTTTTTGGCGCCGCAGCCCGGGGAATAGTTATTGTCTAGGTTAGAATTTCTTTTTATTAGGTCTACTTGCTAGATTCCTTTCTAGTTAGATTTTATTTTTATTTCTAGGTTTTCTTTAGTCTATCTTATTTCTTTGTTTCCTTTGTTCGTAAACTATTTCGATGGATAACAATAACATTGATCGTTTGATTCCTGTTATTCGTGTTTTTCGTCGTAGGATTTTCCAAATGCCCGACCCACTTCCTTTAATAGAGAATGAGAACCCACCTAACCTCTCACCCAACCACCACTTTGACAATAATTCTGAGTTAGAAGAGTCTGATCATGATGATGACCGTAAGGCTAGTCCTTTTTACTATTCAGACTCCGATGAGGATCTTGATGATGGTGATGTGATTGATGAGAATAGGATGGAAGAGGAAAGAAACCCTCTTAGGTATGTCGACCCTAGAACTAGGATTGAGTGTGATAGTTCATTCAACATGCAATTTCTTTGTAAGATCGGATTTAAGAGCTTTAACGCCTATCTTAACTCATCACTCCCAATGAACATAATCTCGCGTAATGAATATAATAAAATCATGGTAGATGAGTTAGAATACAAAGGAGAAAACATTATTGCTAGGGCAATACCATTGCATGTGTTTGTAGGAAGCTTGGTTTATCTTATTGAGTTCATGGTTATGGAGAATCTAGGGGAATTTATTGATGATAAGTTGACCCAAGTTATGTTTGAAAGACCTTTCAAATGGTTGACCAACCTCGATGAAAAACTCATAGAAGGGTTAATTACATTCTCGGATGGGGATGAAGATTTTGTCTATCAAATGCCCCGCACACACCCTAGGTTCAAGGATTTTTCCATGGAGAAGTGTAGTAGGTATCCGCCCATAGAAATGTTAAGTGAGAATGATAAGAGAAAAGGGCTTAAATATACCCATGAAAAAAATAAAAGATACTATCGCGGATGTTTAGAGTTAGGAGATGATTATAAGAAAGATGAGGCAACTATTAGATGGCTCACGCTCGGTTATGTGAGCATAAGCGATACACGGTAACCCATGACCTTGAGTCTAGCTACAAGACTCGTAAATAAAGAAAAGCGCTTCTTGGGAGGCAACCCATGCTTTGTGTGATTTTATTTTGTTTGTTTGTTATTTGCTTCCGTATACATGCTTTATTTTTATTGTTGGTAGACCATGTTTCTAAACTAAAAAGTGGAAATACTTTATTTTTGTTGTTTTGGCCTAGTCTTAACTCCACCTAAAGATATTTTTGCAAAAGATAAGTGTAAGGGGAAACCCCAAATATGTTTTTAAGAAACAAACCGATCATGATTCTCCACAATATTAAATGAACATGTATATTTGTATTTGTTAGAGTCAAATGCTTGTATTGAGTCATAATGAAGTTTTGCAGGATTTTCCAGGAAGCAGGACCAAGTTTTTCCAGAAATTTTCCGGAAACTTAACATAAGAATTTCTGCAGGTCACTTCTGACGGCATCATGAGCTTGCTCTTGACGGCGTCACGTGTAAAAATCTGGAAATTTTACCGGTTTTGTTTTTCTAATGGAGTTTTAAAGTTTTTGTAGAATTATTAAGTTTTATAATCTCCAGGAAATCTGCAAACTTCATTCCACAAGCATTATATCTTATTTTGTTTTCTATGATTTAGTAACTTATGTAGGTTGCCGCCGATTTTATGCGAGGTTGTCTTGTTTGTTTTCTCAGGATTTACAGGTTATGTATGACAAGAAGATGATTTATATTCTGGAAGGGAAGCTTTGATTGTTCATTTTCTTGGAGGAAGATCTAACCTGGCCACCTTATTATCCATACCGAGCGAATCAGGGGAGTATTTGATTTCATTCTTTTTACTTTTTCACTTTTACATTCTTTACTTGAACATTGGGGACAATGTTCATCTTAAGTGTAAGGGGAGGGTAAAATGATGATACCTTACAGATACATTTTCGCTTGAGTTTGTTTGTTTAATGGTAGATGTGTAATAAAACTATGAGAAATACTTGTTAGTGCAATTTTAGCGCCAAATTTAAATTTTTTTACAACATTTAGGAGTGAAACTTTAGCCATAGCAAGCGTCTCATGGATAGGAGATTGTATGACTAGCACATAACCGTACCATTCAAAAATTTTTTCCACCCAAATATGTGAGGTTCGCCTTTAGATTTGATAGGAAAAGCATTCATTATTAGTGCTTATTAGTGTACCGGTAGCATTTAGATTCTAGAACTTGCGTTAGTGATGCATCCTGAGACCACTAGTGAGACTACATTCATGTAGTAGGATTTACTATATGATAAGAGGCATTAGGATCACCCTTGTGTTAAAACCGTATCATAGTTACTTGACCATTTAAGTCATATTACTTGGCTAGTTAAGTCAATTAATTTTTCCTACACCTTAGCGTTGTACTCATTTTTAGTACACGAAACCCCTAGTACACCCCTCCGAGCCTATCTTTTCGTTTCTAACTTTAAGCATCTTACTTAAAGGAAGAATTTGTTACACCCCACTTAAATGTACAACCAAATCGCCTTAGCCTTCCGTGTATGCACTCATTTTTAGTGCATTATTGTTATTTGTTAAACCCTAAGTTAACTATCTAATTGATTACATGGTTGCTAAGTCGAGTCATATCCTTGTACATATTGTTTTGGGACGATTGGGACTCATGGGTAAAGTACTTATTTATGGAGTAATGGGGATGAACATCATTTATTACCCCCATATGTGCGTTAATCTTAAAAGTGCTCCAAGTGTTTTGATTTTCTTAATTCGAGTCATTAGATTAGTTTATTGTAAAGTACGTAAAAATTCAAGTGTAAGGGGAATGTTCATTCCCTATGATGTATTATTTTGGATGGTAGGGTAAGAGTGTATGCAAAAAAATAAAAAATAAAAAATAAAATAAAATAAATCGAAAAATCAAGAAAAAGAAAAAAGACAAAAGAGAAAAAACATACAGACTACCATCCCGTTTCATTCTATGTTCATTTTATGTTTTTGTTATTTTTCATTTATTAGCTTAAGTCGAGTCTAGTCTTGGCTTAGCAACGCCATATTGTACATGTAATTAACTGAGATTGTTAACTCGCCACCAGTAAAAACTGCCTATATCCAACAAAACCGTGTATTTCATATCCCCACACCTAACGTTACAACCCTTTAAAAGACCTCTTTGATAGTTTATCCTAGGTGCTTACGCCATGTGGTGGAGGTTTGATCCTTTCCCAAGCCTATGGTAATCTATTTTGCTATAACAGGTAGTGAGAGATATTTTCCATTTCCATATTGTAATTTATACTTTATTACACCCGAGAGATGTGAGTATCTAAACACTATTTGTGAGGTGCTAGTATATGACCTTCGTGCTTGTCTTTGGTCTTTAGTGGAACGATCATTTGTTGTAATTACTTTTATATTAGTGTTAAATGACCCCTAACTTGTATTTTGAGTAGAATAAAAGCGCATTTGCTTGAGGACAAGCAAATCTCAAGTGTAAGGGTATATGATGAGGCGAACAATGAACCACTTTTAGGGGGTCATTTAAGCCCGAAATTGAATTTATTTGATCAAATATTGCCCTAAATCGTTCCTTTTGTGATATTAGGTACTTTGGGAGTGAAATTTGGAAAAGGGAGCAATTCGGACGTTTTTGGAGCATAAAAGTGAAGAAAACACCAAAGACTTAATTTTCCAAGCTGGGAACAGTGTGTGACGGCGTCAAGAGCATTTTCCTGGCGGCGTCAAGAGTAAATTTCATGACGGCCAAGTACAGAAATGAAGGCGTCACAAGGAAGAGCGTCAATAGTTAAATACGTGACGGCCTGGAAAACCTTAATACATGACGGCGTCAGATGTAGATCAAGGCAGTCCGAGGATTCTTTTGGCGGCGAGATGACGGCGTCACAAGGTTGTTCTTGACTCCGTCAGCCTCAATTTTCTATATATAGTTTTCTAATTTTCATTTATTAGGAGGAACAAGTTTGGAGAAACCCTAAGGCCGAACCATATACGAATTTTACAGGTTTTTCAAGGGTTTTCAGCCCTTGAACCCTTACATGTGTAATTGAGATAAGTCTTCTTTTAATTCAATCAATATGTCTATGTGTTGGTTGTCTATATCTTGTGCTTATCTTGATTCCACCATGCTAGGCTAGATTTATCTTGTGTTTGCTTAGATCTAATGAAACCTAGATGTTGATTATGTGTTGATTACTTGTTTATGGTTGTATTGGATGAATGATTTCAATGTTAGGCTTAAGAAAACTGGCAGATCTCCAATTGGTAACATGCTTGAACGTCTTAGGAAACATGAACCGATGTGTACTAGGTTTTATTGGTTGTATTTAATGCATGAGTAAATTCTAATGATCCCATGTTAGGAGCTTCTTAGCCGGCTCGACATAGGAGTGAAGTAGGCACTCATAGGATTGGGGAGTTAAGTACGCCACCCCATGAATGGTATTAAGGAATACAATCCGTCATCCACGCAACTATAACAAGTAATTAACGTGTAAAAGATATCTAGGGAGTAGTGAAATCTAAGTAAACACATTTCTCCATTTATTGCTCACAACCTTAGTTTAATATAGTTTATTTTCATTTCTAGTATTTTATTTTGATTGCATCTTTAGTATTAGGTTAGTTGACTAGCAACTAATTCCGCCCAAATCCTTCAAACCCGAGATATTTACTTGCTTTCTAAAAAAATATAAAAATACAAAAATAATCATCCTTCATCTCTAGAACTAGTATTTAGGTTTTCTAATCCTAGCGACACTATTCCTAGCTGCACGATCAATCTTCCGATACTTGTCACTATACTATACTACAACGATCAGGTACACTGCCTGGTGGGGGTTGTAAGCTTCTCGAGATCCCTCGAGAGGTAAAGCCTGGTGCAATTCCCACGCATCATTCGCCTTTAGATTTTATAGGAAAAGCATTCATTATTAGTGCTTATGAGTGTACTGGTAGCATCTAGATGAACAGTGGACCCATGATTCACTCGTTTATCTCTATTCCTAGCTTGTTCCTCAATGCGAAGATGCTTCAAGAGATCATCCAATGAGTAATCATATTTCTTATTAACTAACTTCTTCGAAATGTCATTCCAAGAAGGTGGTAACTTTGAAACAATAGCACCAACTTGTAGCATTTCAGGAATAGGAATAGAAAGCACGTTCAATTTGTTAACGAGAATTTGGAGTTCATGCACTTGCTCAAATATAGGCTTCTCATCAACCATTTGAAAATTGAAGAACATAGAAATAAGAAATCTATTAGTACCTTCCTCCTGTTGTTTGTACTTAAACTCCAAGGCACTCCATAACTTTTGCGGATCAGTTATTGGAGCATAGACATCATATAGCCTATCCGAAAGTGAATTCTTTATGTGACCACAACATAAGGTCCATCTTCTTTACGAATCATCCTTTGCTTCTTGAGTTCGAGAATTTGGTTCTTGTCCTCCTCTTGTCCTTCAACAGGAACGGGATCAGCAGGAATCGGAGCCAAGAACAGATCAAGAACATAGAAGATCTTGAGAACGATCAACAAGAATTTCATCTTGTCAGCCCATCGGGTGTAGTTACACCCGTCAAATTTGTCCAACTTGACAAACTCCAGGTTCATGATGCGAAGATTCGACGATGAAGCTCCAGCGTCTATTTCAAACCTAGAAACCTTAAAAGATTGTTGTATTTATTGAACCAACACCGTGACCTCTAATGGAGCAGCAAACACAGTACCAAAACAATCCAAAATGACCTGTAAATGGTTTATAAGAACAAAAACAAAACCCCAAAAAGACAACAAACAGTAATTGCACGAGAAGAACTTCTCTGTCCTTTTAAGGTTTCTACGGAGCCCGTTTGATCGCTTCAAGCCTACGTACCGTACACCCCAGGATTAATGCAGTCTCGTAACGGTTTATTGTAAGCGAAAACAATAACCCGTAATGCACAATCGATTTGTAGAGTAAGAAAATATTCTTCAAGATTATGTAGAGTAACAAAGATTAAAGAGATAGTAATTTTTGGTATTTCTATAATAGAGTCTTGCCTCTCTATTTATAGAAGGAGAAAACACCCTATTTATAGAAGGAGAAAACAGGTTTAAACCACGTTCAATCTAATTGTTTTTTCCCATGATTCTCTTCCAAAAAATACTCTCACATCCCTTCTTATTCGTGATATCAGTAGACTAGTTAAACATGCTATAACCCACTACTTTGAACAAGTCAAGCAAACATGAAAGACTTGTATATAGACGTTAGAACATGCATGTATCACTAGCTTACCCCCACCACACTCTTTATTCTCACATAATTCACATTAATTCAAAGTTGTTTAATCAAACTTATTAATTAATTTTTTTATCAACTTATAAACATACATATTTTCTTTACAATGTTCAACCTATTATTAGAAAATTAATGTCACTACATATAAATTTGGGCAAATTATTTAAAAAAGTAATATACTTGCCACGGTTTTATCTTCTGGGTATTAAACAAAAAAAATTCACTTTTAGCACAATTTAGTTGTCTTTTTTTCACTTAATGGGTAAAATGTTACCCCCTCACACGGTACCCGGTTGACTCATATACTACTCCACATCCACATCATCTCCCGCTTTCTTCCTCGTACTTATTCCACACGCCCACCACAAAATCACACACACACTCATCCACATCACCAAATCTATACTTGATTTCATTAATAAATTAATTACCTTTTTGATTATAAAACCCATGTAATCAGACACAGATCTTATGCAACATCCCCAAAAAAAAAGCTTATGAAACCGTAATTGGTTCCCCACATTAAATACTTCAAATTGATTGCAGTTTTTTATAATTGTTATTGTGAAAAGGTAATTCATGTCGTGTATTTAATGTTTTGTTACCCCAATTGTAATAAATTATTGAAATACTTTATTTTTCCGTTTCTAGGGTTTCGAAAAATTAGGGTTTTCTATATTTTAATTTTGTTTTATGTTTTTTCAGGTGTAATGGATACACCAGAAGAAGACGTTGTCTTCAAAATACACCATGGTGGTGTATTTTTCTTTGATCCTCTCAGGTATGAACAAGGCCAAGTAACTATCATGAAAGCTTGCTCAACCAACACGTTGAGGTTTAATGAATTGTGCAACATTTTAGTTGATAAGTTGAAAGATAAAATTTGGGCTATGTTTTGTTGCATACCTGAGTTAGACATAGACGGGGGTGGGTTGATGATAATTGAAAGGGATTCAGATCTTCAAGTTGTGTATGATATGGCCAAAAAGACTGAGTATTTACACTTGTATGTAGCCCATGAACCCCAACTATTAGCTGAATACTATTATCATAACTTATGCTTAGAAGGTTCAGATGAAGAAGTAACATCTGCTAGGAAAGAACATGAAATTAAAAAGAAACATGCTGGTAATATGTCTGTTGAGGAGCTCATTGCATGGGCTGAGGAAGAAGCAAAATCTCATTTTTTAAGGTCTCCCACTAAGTTGTCTAGACCTGCTAGAAATGGTTTTAAGGGCAAGACTTTGTTTACTGCTACCTATGATGACTATGATACAGGATGTGATGTTCCAGTATTTTTAGATGACAATGAGGTAGGTCAGGAAGACCTTATTGCTAAGTCTAATGATTTGGAGAATGAGGTTCAGTCTTTGCCCAAGGACAATGTAGTTGTTGATCAGGTTGAAAATGTCGTAGAAGAACATAGGGTTAATGATCATAGGGTTGAGGTTTAAGAACCTAGTATTGATGATCAAGTTCTTGCTAGACAAAAGACACTCAACAAAGGTAAAGGTGTACTAACAAAACAAGACATTCTTAATATTAGGAAAAGAAAAAGTGCACCTAGGAGTACTGATAATTAGAGAAAATGCTGCTCCTATATCTTTAGAAAGTGACAGTGATCACTCTGAGACTCATGAGTCTGAAAAATCTTATGAAAATGGCTATTATTCTTCTGAAACTGAGAGTCATGAATCTGATAAGTCTTTTGATTATCTGAGTGATATTGAGGATGAAGTCATTGAGCTTAGAAAAAGAAAGCTTCAGTCAAAAGAACATACAGATGAAGGTACTGATGATGTTGAACCACCTGGTTACGATGATATGGCACCGTGTATTGATCATGTAGGTGACACTTTTGGTGAGACAGTTAGAGAACATGAACATTATATGGAAGGTCTAATGTGTAAACTGAAACACAATATGGAGGGAGTCTCAAACCCTTTTGTGATGGTGGAGAAACCAGATGATAAGTTTCCAATCTATGATGATCATACCTAATTTAAATTTAACTTTTTGACACTTGATTTCTGATATATGTATTACTTTACTAATTACAAAATTTATTTTTGACTCACAGCTTGGTGAAAAATACGTGAACCCTGACCAGTTTAAGGAAGCACTTACATATTATGCATTGGAAAATGGGTTTTCCTTGTGGTATGAAAAGAGTACGAAAAAAATGATTATCGGTAAGTGTGGTCGAAGGAAAGAAAAATTAAAGGATCCAAGCAAGGGGAAACAAAGGAACTTTCACAAGTACCCAATTTGTTCACAGGTTAATGAATGCAAGTGGAGAATCTACGCAAAGTGGGTGAACAGTTTGAGTAGTTTTCAGGTTATTTCAATGATTGATGAGCATACATGTGTACGCGACTTCAATTATGGAAGGCTTGTTACATACAAGTGGATTGGAAGGAATTTTGGTGACAAATAAGGATGAACCCAAGACTTACTATTGCTCAAATGCAAGAATTGGTTATGAAGAAATACCAATGTAGAGTCAGCTTTACTCAGTGTTTGAATGCAAAGTAGTATGCTTTGAGTGAAGGTGAAGCTGCTATTCAAGACCATTATGGACTGCTAAGGTCATACGCAAAGGCAATCCATCAATCAAATGTGGGTTCGACAGTCAAAATAGGTGTGTTAGTTAACCCAGATGACAAGACCTACTTTGACAGATTCTATGTCTGTTTCCATGCGTTAAAGGAGGGTTGGATAAAGGGATGTAGAAAGATACTTGCATTAGATGGATGTTTTTTGAAGAAGCCAAATTGTGGAGAGATTTTAACAGCGGTTGGAAGAGACTGTAACAACCATATATTCCCTGTGGCATGGGCAGTGGTTACCATTGAAAATAAGACAATTGGACTTGGTTTCTTAAGTTGTTAGCTGATGATTTGATGATTCCTTTTGGGTATGATGTGACATTGATGTCTGATCAGCATAAGGTATGCATATACTTCTTTACTTTACTGTTTGTGATACAATTTATCATTGTGCTCAAAAATGAATTTCTAACTGGGTTCACAAATTTTTTTGAAAGGTCTAATTGAAGCAGTTAAAGAGGTAATACCTTTAGCAGAGCATCGGCAATGTGCACGCCATATTTATGAAAATTTCATAAAGCAATATAGTGGCGAAGAGTTTCGTGGGCTCTTCTGGGGTGCATCCAAAGCTTCATATCCTCAAAAGTTGCAGAGAATTATGGAAAAGATAAAGACTGCTAATCCCAAAGCACATGAGTACTTAGATAAAAAAGACGCAAAGACTTGGTCTACAGCTTACTTTAGAGAAGGTGTATGCTGCGAGGCAATCAAAAATGGTTTCAGCGAGTGTTTTAACTCAGTTTTGTGCACTGTTAGGGATAAACCAATAATCACTATGTTAGAGTCCATAAGAGTGACAGTCATGGAGCGGATAACACAATGAGAATGCTGTGTGAAAAATGGACTGGTGACATTTGTCCGAACATCCAGAAGGTCTTAGAAGTGTCCAAGGATTACCAAAGGTACTTCCCTATTTGACAATACTAATCAAGAATGTTTTATGTTGTCTGCTTTTAATGTAAACTTATAATAGTATGCATTTTCTGCTTTTTCTTACAAGGTTTTGGCATGTGATTCCATGTGGTGGAAATACGTTTGAAGTCAGAAAGGGATATGATGCTTTCAAGGTAGATGAGCCAAAGAGAACATGCTCTTGCAGGATGTGGCAATTATCAGGTTTGCCGTGTTCACATGCAATAGCCTGTATTTTTAAACTAGGTAAGTATGTTGAGGAATATGTCCCTGAATGCTTTAGAAAGGATAGGCATATGCTACCTATAGTGAGTACATTAAACCAGTGGATGGGATACACTTCTGGCCTGATTGTAGTAACTTATCTAGGATCTTGGGCCCAATACCAAAGAAGATGCCTGGTAGGCCAAAGAAGAAAAAGGTTAGGGCTTCTTATGAACCTAAGTCAGGTAATAAGATATCTAGAGAAGGTATAGCAATGACTTTCCATAACTATGGGGAGAGTGGCCATAACAAGAAGGGTTGTAGCAAAGAACCAGTACCCAAACCACCCAAAGAAAAAGGAAAAGTAGGTAGACCAAGAAAGGTGATACCCACAGAAGAACCTTTGGTTGATGAAAGTGAGATACCTGCCTTTGTTAACAATATCATTGATGAGTTTGAAATGGGTGAAACTAATAGAAATAGTGTGTTTACATTTTCTAATGGGAGAGTTCACCACATGGGTAGAAATTTTGAAACAAGGAAGAAAGGTAAGTTTGGGTATGTTAAAATGAGAGGTGGGAAGAGTAAGTCTGGTGGTCTTGTACCGACACAAAGAATTGGCAGGATGGGAGCATGGTTAGGAATGGATAGAGATGGTACTGATAGAGATGCTACTTCCGACACCATTGAAAATAGAGAGGCTCTTCATGCACCACACACAACAGGTACACTTTAACAACAATATATTTCAATGTGACAAAGTTGTTAACATAGTGGTTTAAAGTTACTTTCTTTCATTTGCAGGGACAAAGAAAAGGAAAACACATGGTGAAAACAATCCTGGAACGCAGCAATCACAAGTTGTAGGGAGATCAAAACAACCTGCATCAACTCATGCAAGAGGTGGAACTTCAACTACAAGAGGTGGAACTTCATCTTCAAGAGGTGGAACTTCAAGTGCAAGAGGTGGAACTACTGCTGCAAGAGGTGGATTTAGAAGGCATAGCTTGACACAGACAAGGTTTGGTGAACAAGAGACAATGGAAGAACCCACCAGAGCTGCATCTGCTGAGCCAATTTCCAGGCAAGGAAGAGCAAGAGCACAACCACAACCTCTTCCTCCAAGAATGAAAAGTCAAAGAATTCTCCATAAGAAGCTTTCTGTTCCAGTTGCTGGTCCAGGTTCAACTGTGGGGAATAAAATTGTGTTGGATTAAATTCTTTCAACACTAAGTTAGCACATATTTTGTGCTAAAACTATTTAACAACTATGTTTTAATTTAGGTATGTAAAAACTAAGAAACTGGTATAGTGGTGCAGTATATGCCACTATTCTGCCCTATTTTGCACACAGAGGGCCTAGTTTATGTATATAGTTGGTAACAGCCTGATATAGTGCTGCACTTGATGCCACTATATATGCTAGCCTATTTTGTTCATGGAAAAGGCATAACAGGTTTATGTGTTCTGCTTGTAACATGTAATGTGCTGATGCACAAACAATTGTTGTTATTAAAGAACACTTGTAGTTGAATGAAGGTATCTTAGTTTTTCATTGTTGTGCTTTGTAAGTGTGGTCTCAGTATTTAGTTGTAAAATGGTAATTTAGTCAATTTGTTTGAACCTATAATTCATCCAGACAATATGGTGTTGTGTGTTACTGTCAATATGCCAATTCAGTAGTTATATGGAGTGACAAAATACAACCACAAAAAATTTCCTTACAATCCTCATGATCAAAATAATTGAACATAAACTAGAACCATTTCATTACACATATTAGAAAGGTTGAACATAAAACCAAAATACATCAACATATGCTTTTATAAGCATATAACAGTCAACAAAAAGACAGATACGACAGATACTACAACTATTAGGAACCTTGAAGAGTTAGTTTTTAAAGGATACAACAATGAGACACAAAATCAATACAATTATCAAACCAAATACTACCAACAACAAACTATCACACACTTTTGCCTTGGACTTTAAAGCATTCATTTCTTGGTAAATTAGCTCCATTGAAAGATCTTGAAGTGGTTGTTGCCCTATTATACCTTCACTAGGCTGATGCACTGTTATACCACCAATATGGATGGATAGCTCCTGCCTCAGGTGTTTGTTCTCCTCATGCTGATTGAAGAGTAGGTCTTTGTAGTAATCACAAGGTAATTCGTCATCAAGAAAACCATACACTTCACATTTCTAAACATCATTAACTCCAAAAATTTAGAAAACAAAAATTTCAATAGTTATGTTAATTACTGTAGCTGGTAACTTACTCGTTTGGGACAACCCTTAAATATTCGACCCGGATTCGTGGGAGTCCAAGAAACTTGCTCATAAATTGGAATCTTACAATCACAATGAGTAATTTCAAGTATTTCTTCAGGATTATAGAATCTCCGTTTTGATCTACATGTTGAACTCGATGAGCGCATATTTTTTGAAGAGTAATGGGGTTAGATTGTATGAATTAATTAGATGGAGAAATTAGAGTTTATAAGTGGGTTGTTGAAATAAAAAGAAAGGGGAAAGTGTGTTATTATTAGTATAAATAAAAAGTGTGTTTTTTAAGGATCCTACGCGGCATGTTTACATGTACACGTGGACTAAACCGTGTGAGGAGGTAACATTTTACCCTTTGATGAGGCAAAAAATGAACCGTTTTTAGGGGGTCATTTAAGCCCGGAATTGAATTTATTTGATCAAATATTGCCCTAAATCGTTCCTTTTGTGATTTTAGGTACTTTGGGAGTGAAATCTGGAAAATGAAGCATTTTGGACGTTTTTGGAGCATAAAAGTGAAGAAAACGGCAAAGACTTAATTTTCCATGCTAAGAACAGTACCTGACGGCGTTAAGAAGGGAAATGTGACGGCGTCAGGAGTAAAATCCATGACGACCCAGTGAAAACCTGAAGGCGTCAAGAGAAGGGCGTCAAGAGTTATTTTGGTGACGGCCTGAAGATGGATTACACGTGACGGCGTCAAACCTAGATCTAGGCAGTCCGAGGAGTTTATTGGCAGCGAGATGACGGCGTCAGACATTTACTCTTGACGCCGTCACCTCACAAAATCTATAAATACTTTTCTATTTTTCATTCATTAGAGGAGGAACTTGTGTGGAGAATACTAGGGTCGAACCTAATAAACCCTAGGTCGTTTGTAACAGTATTTTCAAGGGTTTTCACCCCTCGAAACCTTTCATGTTCAATTAAGATAAGTCCACTTTCAATTCATTCAATATGTCTATGTGTTGTTTGAATATATCTTATGCTTGTCTTGATTTCAACATGCTAGGCTAGATCTCTCATGTGTTTGCTTAGATGTAATAAAACCTAGATGTTAATTATAGGTTGATTGCTTGTTTATAGTTGTAATGGATGAATGATTTCAATGTCAGGCTTAAGAAAACTGGCAGATCTCCATTGTGTAACTTGCTTGAACGTCTTAAGAAACATGAACCGATGTGTACTAGGTTTTTATGGTTGTATTTAATGCATAAGCAAATTCTAGTGATCCCATGTTAGGAGCTTCTTAGCCGGCTCGACATAGGAGTGAAGTAGGCGCTTATAGGATTGGGGAAGTAAGTACGCCACCCCATGAATGGTATTAAGGAATACAATCCGTCATCCACGCAACTGTAACAAGTAATTAACCTGTAAAAGATATCTAGGGAGTAGTGAAATCTAAGTAAACACAATTCTCCTATATATTGCTCACACCTCTAGTTAAATTAGTTTATTTTCATTTTTAGTATTTTATTTTGATTGCATCTTTAGTTATTGGGTTAGTTGACTAGCAACTAATTCCGCCCACTCTTCCAATACCCGAGATTTTTAATTGCTTTTATAAAAATATAAAAATACAAAAAGAATCATCCCTCATCTCTAGACCTAGTCCTTAGGTTTTCTAATCCTAGCGACACTATTCCCAAGTTGAAAGATCAATCCCCCGGTACTTGTCACTATACTATACTACAACGATCAGGTACACTGCCTGGTGGGGGTTGTAAGCTTCTCGAGATCCCTCGAGAGGTAAAGCCTGGTGCAATTCCCACGCATCAAGTTTTTGGCGCCGCAGTCTGGGGAATAGTTATTGTCTAGGTTAGAATTTCTTTTTATTAGGTCTACTTGCTAGATTCCTTTCTAGTAAGATTTTATTTTTATTTTTAGGTTTTCTCTAGTCTATCTTATTTCTTTGTTTCCTTTGTTCGTAAACTATCTCGATGGATAACAATAACATTGATCGTTTGATTCCTGTTATTCGTGTTTTTCGTCGCAGGATTTTCCAAATGCCCGCCCCAATCCCTTTAGTAGAAAATGAGAACCCACCTAACCTATCGCCTAACCACCACTTTGACAATAATTCTGAAATGGAGGAGTCTGACCATGATGATGACCATAGGGCTAGTCCTTTTTACTATTCAGACTCCGATGAGGATCTAGATGATGGTGATGTGATTAATGAGGATAGGATGGAAGATGAAGTGAACCCTCTTAGGTATGTCGACCCTAGAACAAGGATTGAGAGTGATAGCTCATTCAATATGCAATTTCCTTGTAAGATTGGATTTAGGAGCTTTAATGCCTACCTTAACTCATCTCTCCCAATGAACATAATCTCACGTAGTGAATATAATAAAATCATGGTAGATGAGTTAGAATACAAGGGAGATAATGTTATTGCTAGGGCAATGTCATTACATGTGTTTGTAGGAAGCTTCGTTTATCTTGTTGAGTTCATGGTTATGGAGAATCTAGGAGAATTTATCGATAGTAAGTTAACCCAAGTTGTGTTTGGAAAACCTTTCAAAAGGTTGACCAACCTTGATGAAAAACTTATGGAAGGATTAACTACATTCTCGGATGGGGATGAAGATTTTGTCTACCAAATGCCCCGTGCACACCCTAGGTTCAAGGATTTTTCCATGGAGAAGTGTAGTAGGTATCCGCCCATAGAAATGCTAAGTGAGAATGATAAGAGAAAGGGGCTTAAATATACTCATGAAAAGAATAAAAGGTATTATCGCGGATGTTTAGAGTTAGGTGATGATTATAAGAAAGATGAGGCGACTATTAGATGGCTCACCCTTGGTTATGTGAGCATAAGCGACACACGGTAGCCCATGACCTTGAGTCTAGCTACAAGACTCGTAAATAAAGAAAAGTGCTTCTTGGGAGGCAACCCATGTTTTGTGTGATTTTTATTTTTGTTTGATTGTTATTTGCTTCCGTATGCATGCTTTATTTTTATTGTTGGTAGATCATGTTTCAAACAGAAATGGTGAAAATACTTTATCTTGTTGTTTGGCCTAGTCTTAACTTCATCCAAAGGTATTTCGCAAAAGATAAGTGTAAGGGGAAACCCCAAATATGTTTTTAAGAAACAAACTCGATCATGATTCTCCACAATATTAAGTGAACATGTATATTCGTATTTATTAGAGTCAAATGCTTGTATCGAGTCATAATGATGTTTTGCAGGATTTTCCAGGAAGTAGGACGAAGTTTTTCCAGAATTTTTCTGGAAACTTAACATAAAAATTTCTGCAGGTCACTTCTGACGGCGTCAGGAAGAAACTTCTGACGGTGTCACGTGTAAAATTCTGGAAATTTTACCAGTTTTGTTTTTCTAACGGAGTCTTAAAGTTTTTGTTAAATCTTTAGTTTTATAATCTCCAGGAGATCTGCAAACATCATTCCACAACTTTGTTTTCTAGGATTTGTTAGCATACATAGATTGCCGCTGATTTTACGCGAGGTTGCCTTGTCTGTTTTCTCAGGTTTAACAGGTTATATATGACAAGAAGATGATTTATATTCTAGAAGGGAAGCTTTGATTGTTCGTTTTCTTGGAGGAAGATCTAACCTGGCCACCATATTATCCATACCGAGTGAATCGGGGGAGTATTTGATTTCATTCTTTTTACTTATATCACTTTTACATTCTTTACTTGAACATTGGGGACAATGTTCATCCTAAGTGTAAGGGGAGGGTAAAATGATGATACCTTACAGATACACTTTCGCTTGAGATTGTTTGTTTGATAGTAGATGTGTAATAAAACTATGAGAAATACTTGTTAGTGTAATTTTAGCGCCAAATTTAAAATTTTTTACAACATTTAGGAGTGAAACTTTAGCCATAGCAAGCGTCTCATGGATAGGAGATTGTATGACTAGCACGAAAACCGTACTATTCAGAAAAATTTTCCACCTAAATATGTGAGGTTCGCCTTTAGATTTGATAGAAAAATCATTTACTATTAGTGCTTATGAGTGTACCGGTAGCATTTAGATTCTAGAACTTGCGTTAGTGATGCATCCCGAGACCGCTAGTGAGACTACATTCGTGTGGTAGGATTTACTACATGATAAGAGGCATTAGGATCACCCTTGTGTTAAACCCGTATCATAATTACTTGACCATCTAAGTCATATTACTTGGCTAGTTAAGTCAACTAATTTTTCCCACACCTTAGCGTTGTACTCATTTTTAGTACACGAAACCCCTAGTACACCCCTCCGAGCCTATCTTTTCGTTTCTACCTTTAAGCATCTTACTTAAAGGAAGAATTTGTTACACCCCACTTAAATGTACACTCAAATCGCCTTAGCCTTCCGTGTATGCACTCATCTTTAGTGCATTATTGTTATTTGTTTAAACCCTTAGTTAATTATCTAATTGATTACATGGTTGCTAAGTCGAGTCATAACCTTGTACATATTATTTTGGGACGATTGGGACTCATGGGTAAAGTACTTATGTTATGGAGTAATGGGGAAGAACATCATATTATTACTTCCATATGTACGTTAATCTTAAAAGTACTCCAAGTGTTTTGATTAACTTGATTCGAGTCATTAGATTAGTTTATTGTAAAGTATGTAAAAATTCAAGTGTAAGGGGAATGTTCATTCCCTATGATGTATTATTTTGGATGGTAGGGTAAGAGTGTATTCAAAAAAAAAAAAAAAAAAAAAAAAAAAAAAACGGACTACCATCCCGTTTCATTCTATGTTTATTTTATGTTTTTGTTATTTTTTTCATTTATTAGCTTAAGTCGAGTCTAGTCTTGGCTTAGCAACGCCATATTGTACATGTAATTAACCAAGATTATTAACTTGCCACTAGTAAAGACTGCCTATATCCAACAAAACCGTGTATTCCATATCCTTACACCTAACGTTACAACCCTTTAAAAAGACCTCTTTGATAGTTTATCCTAGGTGCTTACGCCAGGTGGTGGAGGTTTGATCTTTTCCCAAGCCTATGGTAATCTATTTTGCTATGACAGGTAGTGAGAGATGATTTCCATTTCCATATTGTGATATTACTTTATTACACCCGAAAGATGTGAGTATCTAAACACTATTTGTGAGGTGCTAGTATATGACCTCCGTGCTTGTCTTTGGTCTTTAGTGGAACGATTATTTGTTGTAATTACTTTTATATTAGTGTTAAATGACCCCTAACTTGTATTTTGAGTAGAATAAAAGTGCATTTGCTTGAGGACAAGCAAATCTCAAGTGTAAGGGTATATGATTAGGCGAAAAATGAACCGTTTTTAGGGGGTCATTTAAGCCCGGAATTGAATTTATTTGATCAAATATTGCCATAAATTGTTCCTTTTATGATTTTAGGTACTTTGGGAGTGAAATCTGGAAAATGAAGCATTTTGGACGTTTTTGGAGCATAAAAGTGAAGAAAACGGCAAAGACTTAATTTTCCATGCTGAGAACAGTACCTGACGGCGTCAAGAAGGGAAATGTAACGGCGTCAGGAGTAAAATCCATGACGACCCAGTGAAAACCTGAAGGCGTCAAGAGAAGGGCGTCAAGAGTTGTTTTGGTGACGGCCTGAAGATGGATTACACGTGACGGCGTCAAACCTAGGTCTAGGCAGTCCGAGGAGTTTATTGGCGGCAAGATGACGGTGTCAGACATTTACTCTTGACGCCGTCACCTCACAAAATCTATAAATACTTTTATATTTTGCATTCATTAGAGGAGGAACTTGTGTGGAGAATACTATGGTCGAATATAATAAACCTTAGGTCGTTTGTAACAGTATTTTCAAGGGTTTTCACCCCTTGAAACCTTTCATGTTCAATTAAGATAAGTCCTCTTTCAATTCATTCAATATGTCTATGTGTTGTTTGAATATATCTTATGCTTGTCTTGATTTCAACATGCTGGGCTAGATCTCTCATGTGTTTGCTTAGATGTAATGAAACCTAGATGTTAATTATAGGTTGATTGCTTGTTTATAGTTGTAATGGATGAATGATTTCGATGTTAGGCATAAGAAAACTGGCAGATCTCCATTGTGTAACTTGCTTGAACGTCTTAAGAAACATGAACCGATGTGTACTAGGTTTTTATGGTTGTATTTAATGCATAAGCAAATTCTAGTGATCTCATGTTAGGAGCTTCTTAGCCGGCTCGACATAGGAGTGAAGTAGGCGCTTATAGGATTGGGGAAGTAAGTACGCCACCCCATGAATGGTATTAAGGAATACAATCCGTCATCCACGCAACTGTAACAAGTAATTAACCTGTAAAAGATATCTAGGGAGTAGTGAAATCTAAGTAAACACAATTCTCCTATATATTGCTCACACCTCTAGTTAAATTAGTTTATTTTCATTTTTAGTATTTTATTTTGATTGCATCTTTAGTTATTGGGTTAGTTGACTAGCAACTAATTCCGCCCACTCTTCCAATACCCGAGATTTTTAATTGCTTTTATAAAAATATAAAAATACAAAAAGAATCATCCCTCATCTCTAGACCTAGTTCTTAGGTTTTCTAATCCTAGCGACACTATTCCCAAGTTGAACGATCAATCCCCCGGTACTTGTCACTATACTATACTACAACGATCAGGTACACTGCCTGGTGGGAGTTGTAAGCTTCTCGAGATCCCTCGAGAGGTAAAGCCTGGTGCAATTCCCACGCATCACCCTTTCAGTGAAAAAAAGACAACTAAATGGTGCTAAAAGTGAAATTTTTTTGTTTGATACCCAAAAGATAAAACCGTGGCAAGTATATTACTTTTTTTAAATAATTTGTCCTATAAATTTCCAACAAGTTTAACTGCCAATTTTGAAGCAAGGAATTTATATCCATGAACATTTATTTACTTATTTATTTGTGTTTATGGCCATGGATTCTTGATTTAAGAAGAGAAAAACATTTGATATTAAGATTTATGAACTATGAATGATTTGAAATTTGTACCAGTGACTTAAACAATCTACTTTATACAAAAACAAGTTTCACGCCAAATCATGGAGATGGAGATGAAAGAATTTGTACCAGACTAATTAATGATTTGACACACTTATACATGGAGATGAAAGAGAATGTGAAAGTTTAATGCCAAATCATTAAACCAAACATGTTTATAGGGAATGATACTTGAAGTGATACCAATTCTCATTCCATCTTATATCGAAACCCATACCAACAGTGATTCCGGGCTACAAACCAAACGCACCCTTATTTTATGCTTCTATCAATCCACACCCTCCGATTACCGAATACCAAACGGGCCATAAGTAAATAAAATCAAAATTTTATTTATATTTTTTATTTGAAATGAATAAAAAAAAATAAGTTGTAAGTGGTTAGCCTCAAATGAGTAAGTTGAGGTTAGTTGTGAGTGAGGAGGAGGTTGGTTGTTAAGAAGTGTTAAGATGATGTGGCACACATGGGGCCAAATGAGCACTTTGAGCTCGCCATCATACATTCCCCTCTTACTTTTCTACACTTTTTATCTTTTTGTGAGACATCCTATACTTTTCTCTCTTTCTCTCTTTATTTCTTTTTTCTTCTTATTATAAAATTATATTTTTAATTAAAATTTTTCTCTTTCATCATTTAATTTAAACATATATTAAATCTAAATTTAAATCCAAATCTTAATCCTAAACATAATTCAAATTTAAATCCTAAACCAATCTACAAACCAAACAGGCCTAAGTAGTGTTGTGGGGTAATTTTATAAGCTCACTTACCTATTCAACAATTTGAATTATTCTAGCGAGCACCAATGACGAAAATATTTGATCACGTCTTGCTATGTTGGTTTTGTACCTGAAATATTTTTCATTTGAAAGGGAAAACCAAGTAATTAAATTAAGAGATCGTTTAACTGATCAATGAGGCAATCAATACACAAACAAAAAGATCATATGACCAAATGCAAAAAAATAAATAAAAGAAAAAAATAATAAATAAATAAATAAAATAAAATAAAAATCCAAACAGTGCCTACATAAATTGAATCGCTATAATGAAGAAAAACTCAATAAGAAACGCGAGCTCTACTATGCTGTTATAATACAAAATCTATAACATTTTTGTACGTATGAACATTTCTCTAGCGAGTCCACATGCATTGTAAATAGGTAACAGCTTAAAGCCTTAAACATATACAAAGGTTTGAGGCTAGCTTGATAGCAAGAGATGCAAATATCAACCTTTTGGTCACTGCTAGTTCAAGTCATCCGTGTTATCTTAAATATTTTTTTATGTGATAGAAGCGTGTTCATCAGCTTATTGATTTCGAGGTGTAGTTTAATTGTTTAAACATTTTTGTGTCTTAAGGCGAAAATCCGAAAATAAGGGCATTTTTTGTTACGTGTTTTATTTTATTTTATGTTAATTTTTGCATATCAAAGTTCTAGGTGCCTAATTTTCACTTTTCGATATAACATGCATGACATAGTCGATATTACTTTATATATACAAATATACAATATTATTGGATTGTGAACAAGTGAGTTTTTTTTCTGTAACAACTAAACTACTCGTAGCCCAATTCACACTATTTCAATCCCTAAACCTTTCTACCAAACTACATTTTTTAGACTAAAAGTAATACAACCGAATGGTTCAATCTATCCGAATCAAATGTGTCCCCCTTACTATGGAAATCATATGGCACGCGTCCCCTCCCACTCCCCCTGACTATTTCATTTATTTGGTCTCCTGTTGGATCGAATGAATTATTTGGTGTGTGTGTGCTTTTTTGTATTTATTTAATTTTGTCGGGTATGTTTTTTACTGTGAGTGCAGTCCCATTACTACGAATGTTTGGTCTAGGAGAAAGAAAGATGAGTTGGTGCTGATGTGGCGCTGACTAAACCCTTTAGTCAGACTACTAGTAACAATGACCACAAGTGTGAACAAATAGTATCGCCAACTCAGCTTTCTCTCTCCTAGACAAAGCACAAACCGAATGCTCATAGTAAGGGGACCATAGTCACAACAAAATTATATACCCAAAAGAAATAAAATAAAATAAAAAACTGACACACAAACACTTTCAATTGTTTTGATCTAGCTAACCAAAGAAATGCATTTTGAGGGGAGGGAGGGGGGGGGGGGGGGGGGGCACGTTCCCTTATATCTCTGTAGTGGGAGGACACTGTCGACTATGAGGGACCGATCGAACCATTCGGTCTTGTAACTACTAGTCTCAAAAACCACATAGCAAACACATACTTATTAATCTAAGGGATCTACTATACCCACCCCTGGCTAGCCTATGGTCCCATTTTATGAGTTTGTATTTCGTATTTCTGTCAAATTTAAGCTTTTAACTTATTAAAATTTTATATTTTCTGTTCCGTATTTTTAAGTTTATAGTTTTATAATATAAATAAAATTATAAAAAAATTGCAAAAAACAGGAGGGAGCAGGTGCGAAATGTAAAAAATGGGGTGGATATAACTTCTCCCTTAATCTAATGTAATTGATCTTTTATCTGACAAAACTTACATAAATGCTACAGTTAAAAAATACTACCTCCGTCCCATAATAATTGTTCACTTTGACTTTTTTGAGTCTTTCTTATTCAACTTTGACCATAAATATTTTTAATTGTCTTATACAACACTTGATGATAAATATATGAGTGGATTGAGTTTTTAATGTATTTTCATTGCTATAATTTTTATCAAGTATTATATAACAAATATAAAAATATTTATAGTCAAAGTTAAGCATGAAAGACTTAAAAAAGTCAAAGTGGACAATAAATATGGGACGGAGGGAGTAACAAGTTTATTTTCCCGAGGTAACCCTTTAAAAAAAGGACAATTTCATTTATATCTTTGAAAAACTTCAATATTACATCAATATCCTTGCTAAAATCAATATTACATTAATATCCTTACAAAAATTAAAAAAAACTCATTTATATCCAAATATCCAATTTAACCATAAATAAATTATTATAATATATTAAAAATTATCTAAATACTAATTAGCAAATTAAATGACAATCTTACCCTTATAATCTAATCAATAAAAAATAAAGTCAACATTTTCAATCACACATCCTTTTCTTTGTTCTCAATTCATCTGGAAGTTGCATTCTTTTTTATGGGTTTTTAGTTAAAGAATATGAAAGAAGATTATTGACAATAAACTAATTATTTGTTTCAATCTTCTCAGCGTATCATTACTTTATTGGAAACACTTTATTTGATTATCTAAAATTACAAACCCTTTCTAGTTTAAGTTTATAATTTTGCAGAATGTTTTAGAATTGAAAGATTGTTATTCCACATTGTTGATTCATATTTTGAAAAGTTAACGACTGGTAATGAACTTTGGCCTTGATTTCCTACAACACAATTTAAAATCAATCTTAACAAAAACTAAACAAAGAATAACAAACAATTTCATATTGTGGCATGTTTTGAGATAATCTTGTAAAAACAGAGACCACGAAGAAGAAGAAAAATGAGTACCTCAAGTCTGCTATTTTTTTTTACAAGGGTATAAATGTAAAACATCCCTTTAGTTACCTATAATTAATAGTTTTGAATATTTTAATTATTTTGTTATAATTAAATTGGATATTTGGATATAAATGAGTATTTTCAAGTTTTGTAAGTATATTGATGTAATATTAATTTTAGCAAGGATATTGATGTAATATTGATGTTTTTCAAGGATATAGATGAAATTCTCCCTTAAAAAAAAGAAAAAAGAAAAAGAAAAAAAAATGAAAAGAAAAGGTTCCAAGTTTTTATTTGTATATAACTAAGATATACATGACACATAAACGAGTTTGCATGAAAGAATATCACGATAATTCTGCTCAAGAAAACAAGTTTGACGTGTAAACTTGTATGTATTATCTAAAATTAGAAAGTTTAATGCAAAATCAACTAAATTTCTTCACAATATTGATAGCAAGCCTGAAAAAGACTATTGAACTAATTAACCCAGACCATGATTCTAACGAATTGTAGTAATTGATATTTCTTTCTTTTCCAACAAAGTGCTAGTAACTAAATATTTATTGTCCATTTATAAAATACTTCTTGAATTTTATTCAAACAAGAGAAGTATGCATGCATGCGACTCTTAGTTTTCTCTTCACATACACTTTAAACACGTTCCTCCACATCCATTAATTATTCAATTCATATCTCAAAATTTGCTTCTACCAGCTCTTGACTCACTTGTGCATGGTGGTGCCTGTGCATGTGTTTGTGCAAGAGACTAATTTTTAAACGTTGTAGTAATTTGTAAAGCAGGATGGACTCGGATGCAGCATTCAGGGAGATTCTATCTAATTCACCATTGGATGTTTGGGGAATCATTGATGCGGCAATAACCTTAGCTTTAAAGGATTATCCTGACGAGCTTAAGCTACGCAGAGCGGGAATTGTGGAGCGGCTTAATGATGATGAGCATAAATCTGATTCAGACTCTGACAAGGAAGATGCTAGATTCGTTCCACTAAATGAATTCGGAGACTTTGACAAACATAAGGAAGAACATTGTTTTAAAGCTGGTCAGTTTTGGGCTTGTTATGTTGGATTTGATCGTATGCCAAGATCTTATCTCCAGATCAAGAAAGTTCATTCATCTCCTTTGCGGCTGGAAGTAATTTGGTTGGTGGCTGTTCCAGAGAGCCCCGAAGAAATTGTTTGGGCAGAAGAAGGATTACCTGTTGCTTGTGGTAAATTTAAGCGATTGGGTCAACATCTTCCAATAAGTGCGCACACTCTATGTTTCTCCCATCAGATAGCATATGAGAAAGAAGGTAATACAGTCGTCATTCATCCCAAAAAAGGTGAAATATGGGCTCTTTATAAGGACTGGGATATTAAATGGAGCTCTAACCCGGAAAGACATATGGAATTTAAATATGAGATTGTGGAGGTTCTTTCTGATTTTGATAAGGAACATGGCATTCTTGTAGCATACATGGTAAAAGTGGAAGGTTTTGTGAGCGTGTTTCGGAGGACAAGCCGGGTACAACTTGCTGAATGCTGCATTCCTTCCAGCAAACTCTTTAAATTTTCTCACTATATTCCGTCACTAAAGTTAACTGGAACGGAAAGAGCAGACGTCCCTAATGGATCTTTTGAACTTGATACTTTAGCATGTTTTTATCATTATGGGTCTGATTCTGATAGGAAGATTTGTTGTATTTATAGATCACCTAGAGGGTTAAAACATGATTTGGAAAACTCAATTGGTAACAGTCCATCTGGTGAAGATGATGTTGTAGAAATAAGCTCCAGCAGTTTCCAAAAACGCGCTAAATTAATTTATCGAGTAAACGAGCCAGAGAATATTGCGGCTGCGGAAAGAAGTTTGAAAAGATTTGAAGATCGTGCTGCAAAAAAAGGGATAAAACCATGGTGTCATCAGTAATTTTATACATTTAGAAGTACGTTCATCGGTTATTTTTCGTCACTGATATTGATCATCAGTTAGTGTAAGTTATTGTTCATCATGTTTTGTTCATTAGTTAGTGTTAGTTGTTCATCTTGTTTTTTATCATAAAATTGTGTTGATCATTTATTGTTTAGTATTAGGTTGTTTGTTTATCAGTTAGTGTCGGTTAGTATTAGGTTGTTTGTTTATTGTTTAGTGTCAGTTAATGTTCATCTTATTTTTTATCATAAAATTGTGTTCACCAGTTAGTGTCATTGTTTTGTTCATCATTTAGTCGGTTATTGTTCATCATATTTTTTTTCATAGGTTATTTTCGAGTGTCAGGTTACTTTATTCACTGGTCATTGTTTTGTTCATAAGTTATTGTTACTCAAATTTTTTGTTTATCTTAGTATGTTCATCCGTATATTAAAAGAAGATCAAATTTAGAAAAAAAAATTCACCAGTATTTTTTTTTGTTCATTAGTTAAAAAAAATATTCATCAGTATTTTGGTTTTATTGGATAGGTAAAGATGCAAAGACAATGGCAAAATCATATTCACCCGGTGACGATGATTTTGTAAAGGATGCATTTATAGTAAAATCGAATGCAATTTCTAAGGTTGATAAACCTAAAACTGACAAATCTGTTGCTGAAACCAAAAAAACAACTGCAATTGCTACTACTTCAAATCATTCAAGTTCATCAAAACAACTACAACTGCCTGTTCTTTCCGATGACATTGATCCTGCTCTGAATCTTCTTCAACCTGGGTCATATACTAACAGGGTTTTAATAAAGTCATCCCCAGGTAACTTTTGTCGAGTTATTAAGGCTTTAACAGATGACCAAAAAGAAGCAGTGATCAATTTAGGGTTTGGATCGTTGGTTGAATTTGATATTTTTGCGATGCCAAGCCGTTTAGGATATTGGGTGCTAGAAAGGTTCGATGCTGAAACAGGAATTTTGAATGTGTTTGATAAATCTATTCAAGTTACCCCTGAACTTGTTCAACAGACATTTGGCTTTACCAATGGGTATTTATAAAGTTGAACTGTGTGATGTAAAGGAAATTAGAGCAAATACAGTTTACAAAGAATGGAAAAAGCAATTCGGTGATAAGACTATAATAAAAACTGGTGATTTGGTCAAACTTATAGAGAAGCAAATTCGAATAAATGATGCAGAAAGAAAATTTCAGATGAATTTCTTAGTTTTGTTTGCTACTGTTCTGGGGCTTGCTTCTTCTGCGCAGACTGTTAATTTAAGCTTCATCCCATCTCTACATTCTCTTGAGAATGTGAAAGAAATGAATTGGTGCCAATATTTGCTGAATTATCTGAAGTCATCAAAAAGAAAATGGAAGAAAAAGCACTTCTATGGTCCACTCTTGTTATTGGAGGTAATTTCTACAGGTTTATTGTTGATTCAATATAAAATGATGATCTGAACAAATTTTAATCAAACGTGATCTTAAAAATGCAGTTGATATTTGCAAATTCAGTTTTGAAAAATCCAAAAATTCCAGCTTTTGAATACTGGAAAACGGATATAATAACTGAATTGGATGAGATGATGTTTGGAAAAGAGAGAAAACGTAAAGTGGAGGAAGAAGATGAGGAAGAAGATGTTGAAGAAGAAGAGATACATGATGTTTCCGAAGTTGAAGAAGAAGTGATACAGAATGTTCCCGAACAATCGAACAAACCAAAGTTTACAAGAAAATTGATTCAAAAGCTGAGGACTCCTGAAAAGGAGAATGATAAAGGTAAACATTTCTTAGAAACGGTAATTTGTATGTTCATCTTTGAATAAAAAATAATTGGCATCTTTTTTACAGCAATTGAAACAGAAATGAAGGATGGACAGCAGGGTTTACAGATGACAGAAGGTATAATAAATTGATGATCTGATGAAGATATACTTTTATTATATGTTCGTTAACTATCTTAAAATGCTCTTTTGTTCATATAATATTATATATCTTTTAAACAATTTACTTAAAATTAGTTGTATCTAAACTTCCTAGTTGATGAACTTGCACTACAAGAAACAGGAGAACAGGCGACGAAGTTATTCCCGTCGACACAATGTCGACGGGACAGTGCAGAAAACGACAAAAATTCCGATTGACCGAGGCCAAGTGCGTTGAATTTATGTAACACCCCCAAAATACCGCAGCGGAAGACTGTGTCATTGGGGTGCTACTTCATAATACAAAGTACAAGTTATAGAAAACGAACTCTAAATGAGACGTTTTGAAAAGTTATCATTCGATTAATGAATTCAAAGTTACAAACATGAGATTCCAAAGTATTATACATAAATGTATACAAAATGTTTTGAATGGTAAATGATAAAAGCGTAAGTCTTCAGAATATGGAGCTTGACTCTAAGTTCCACGCACTAGCTATCGCCTTACTAACCTGAGATAAACATGCTAAAGTGTCAACACAATGGTTGGTGAGTTCATAGAGTTTGTCTTAAAACAGTTGAAAAGCCTCAAAAGAATGTTTACACAGCAAAGGCATTGTGAATCCACTCAGTTGCAAGTCCCGCCATAAGAGACTTGTAACCTGAGTGTTCACAACCCACTACTAACATATAGTATAATAAAGACATGTATAAGTTCATCAAAACAATTAAGCAATTAGTAGTGAGTCTCTACTTCATCTCCGAAGACCTCACTTGGGAGCCAATTCCCAAAGACAACTGGGAGCCACTTCCCAAAGAAAACTGGGAGCCACTTCCCAAAGATAAAAGTTTGCTGGGAGCCACTTCCCAAAGATAAAAGATTACTGGGAGCCACTTCCCAAAGTATAAAACAGTCATGTATGTATGAAATCAAGTATAATGCAATCAAGTATAAGACAATCAAGTATGAAACAATCAAGTATAAATGTTTAAGAGTATTTGTACAAGTAAGCAAGTAGTTGAGCATGTATCCCCCCCAAGAGTTAAAACAAGTATGAAAAGAGTCGGGGCTATGACTCACTTTAAGCTTATGTAATGAGAAATGATAGTGGTAGTTGAATCGCGAAAGTCTCTAAGAACAGCCTATAATAGAACGTTGTGACTTAGGTTTGGAGTAACGTCAAAGAATACGAAGAGTTGCCTATATATGTCTTGCATAAAGTTCATGATGTAGTACTTAGTATATAGTGTAAGTCTTTAAGTATAAATGGTTTATGAAACATGCATAGGTTGTATGTCTCTTACTACCGTTCGGGCCGACATAATTCAGAAGTCATGGAGTAAACGTTCGAGGAGCCAGGACACTTTAATTCGTAAATCCACAACTCATCTCGAAGGCTTACCTAATGAACTCCTCACATGAAGCTCCCTACTATTGTAGTATTTGATAACATATATATATATATATATATATATATATATATATATATATATATATATATATATATATATATATATATATATATATATATATATATATATATAAAAGTCTTTGATCTTTAAAAGTTATATGGTCTTTAGCCGTGGCTTTGCCGTGACCTTGGTCATTGTTACCATGGTCTTGAGACTCAACCTTGGCTTTAGCCATGGTTGTGGTCTTGGCTTTAGGTCATTAGACCTCTTGGTCTCATCTAATTATAATCATTATATAGTGACTTTGGTCTAAAAATGGGCTGTTAAGAATTTGAAGAAAATTATCACTCAGAAAGCATTTTCAGGTCTCGAGCTTCTTTACTCCTGAACGAAAACGTCGTTCCGGACAACTTTCGTGTTTTAACTTTTTGATGAATCGGACCAGAAGTGGGACTTTCAAAATGGCAGAATGCAAACAGTAGGGTATTGGCAGTTTCGGCGTTTTGGTTTCGCTAACTTCTTATGGCCATAACTTTTGACTCGTGTACTCGTTTTGGGTGATTCAAATTGCTATGTTTTCCTTGTTAAGTCCTCTATAACAGTAAGTAAGTGTCAAATATCATAGTTATACTATTTTGGTCGTGGTTCTCCATAAAAATCACTAGTTTGCTTGTTTACTTGTCATAAGTTAACATATGTATATCAATACTTGTTTTATCCATTTTTAAACATCATGAACACAATAACAAGAACATATATAGCATGAAAGGAACACAAAGAGCATGAAAATAATAATGAGCAAGAAAGTGTATAAGGGTTTCTTACAACTTTTGGCTTTCTCTTAAGAAAGGAAGTCAAGTATGAACTAGGACACTAAACCTATGCTTGCAAACCCTTTACCATAACTCTTGTAACCCTTGCTAGCCTTGATCTAACCCTTGTGAAAACCATTTAACTTCACCCCTAGTAACCTTGTATAGCTCTTAAATCAACCATGGAATCACCAAACAAACTTGAGAACTAGGTAGAGAATACTAAGACCTTGAACTCTTATGTGTAACTTATAGTTGAAGATCAAAGGATCATGGTGCTAGGGATTTATTGTGTGTCGTTTGGATTATGAATAAAGGAAGGAATGAGCTTGTTTTTATACTAAAAATGAGGAGGTTAGGAAGGTAACTAGGAAGGTGCCTAAACTTGGTGACCAAGTTTAGGATTAGGAAGCTTATCATGGAAGTTTAGACACTTGTAATGATCTAAAGAATCAATGGTCAAGATTTAACCACACATGGTGACTCCCCCCCCCTAAGTCGGTTCACAAAGGATAAGGGTGACTAGATGAGTAGTCATGGTCTTTGGATGATAATATCCTAAGTATGTAGCTAGTTTTGACTCCGTAAAATGCTAACCGTAAGTTTTTAAGTCATGAAACGTAAAACCGGGTATCCTAAAAATATGAAACTTATAAATATGCTAGAACTTATCAATATACTCCATAATAAAATATAAAATGAGTGGTAGGTTCTATCGGGTGCTAAAACCCTGCTAAAAACTGGAAACGCGGGTCTAAAACGCGTAATTCGCGTAAAACGCTGAACTGAAAAACGTAAAATTCCAAAAGTTTTGGAATTGTCCTAAAATGAGAGAAAATCATATTTCTATTGTTTATAATGTTTTATGGACATATCGGGATGCTGGAATGACGTTTAAACCTAAAAGTAAATATCGGACACAGCTTTGTGATTTTTGAAGAAATGATCCGACGAGTGTCAAATTCTCGGATTATCATTAAAATAGTTTAACTTACGAGAATATGAAATAAAAATTTCAGGAGTGAATAGTGAAAATGAATAGTAAAAATGAATAGTAAAATTTTTCCGGGAATAGTAATTAATCTGAAAATGCAAATTGTTACAGTCTCTACCCCTTAAGGAGAACTTCGTCCCGAAGTTCAGTTGATGTTAACTACTTACGGTGTGTCTAAGGGAATTTGGGATTTCAGGATCTCTAAAATAGTGGTGTTCACTCTGATTCGTCTAAGGTTGTGGTTAAGGAGTCGTATCGGCTACAATTAAGCCCACTTATTTATAACACATTACTTACATAAAGAAGCGTCCAAATTTATGTAAGTAAGGTCTCATAAACTTATGGTTCGGTGATTTACAATTTCTTTATTTAAATGAAGAGGCGTCCCAATCTATTTAAATAAGGAGATTCTAAATCATCCTACTTAAAAATTTCCGACACAAAATCCGCCTTCTGAGGCCGATAGTAAGATAATCAAGTCATCAAATCCCTAAAGCTAAGCAATAATATTATTTAACTCAAATCTTGTGTCTCATCAAACAAGAACTCTCACAAGATCAAGTTAAATAATTAGTTATTACTGAGCTCCATATTTTTAATGACTCGGCTAATCTCTGGGGTTCCTTATAATACTAAAGTCACATCATCTAACAGCGTGGAACTAAACCAACAACTACCAAGAAGCGTATGCGTATGTAGTGTGTGTAAGGCAAATAAAGAGGAGAGTCCTAACGTATATAGCAGTTATAGTCTAGGCACTAAATGCAACCTAGTTCTCTATAACCAAGGCTCTGGTACCAATCTGTAACACCCCCAAAATACCGTAGCGGAAGACTGTGTCATTGGGGTGCTACTTCATAATACAAAGTACAAGTTATAGAAAACGAACTCTAAATGAGACGTTTTGAAAAGTTACCATTCGATTAATAAATTCAAAGTTACAAACATGAGATTCCAAAGTATTATACATAAATGTATACAAAATGTTTTGAATGGTAAATGATAAAAGCGTAAGTCTTCAGAATATGGAGCAAAGGCATTGTGAATCCACTCAGTTGCAAGTCCCGCCATAAGAGACTTGTAACCTGTGTGTTCACAACCCACTACTAACATATAGTATAATAAAGACATGTATAAGTTCATCAAAACAATTAAGCAATTAGTAGTGAGTCTCTACTTCATCTCCGAAGACCTCACTTGGGAGCCAATTCCCAAAGACAACTGGGAGCCACTTCCCAAAGAAAACTGGGAGCCACTTCCCAAAGATAAAAGTTTGCTGGGAGCCACTTCCCAAAGATAAAAGTTTGCTGGGAGCCACTTCCCAAAGATAAAAGATTACTGGGAGCCACTTCCCAAAGTATAAAACAATCATGTATGTATGAAATCAAGTATAATGCAATCAAGTATAAGACAATCAAGTATGAAACAATCAAGTATAAATGTTTAAGAGTATTTGTACAAGTAAGCAAGTAGTTGAGCATGTATCCCCCCCAAGAGTTAAAACAAGTATGAAAAGAGTCGGGGCTATGACTCACCTTAAGCTTATGTAATGAGAAATGATAGTGGTAGTTGAATCGCGAAAGTCTCTAAGAACAGGCTATAATAGAACGTTGTGACTTAGGTTTGGAGTAACATCTAAGAATACGAAGAGTTGCCTATATATGACTTGCATAAAGTTCATGATGTAGTACTTAGTATATATTGTAAGTCTTTAAGTATAAATGGTTTATGAAACATGTATAGGTTGTATGTCTCTTACTACCGTTCGGGCCGACATAATTCAGAAGTCATGGAGTAAACGTTCGAGGAGCCAGGACACTTTAATTCGTAAATCCACAACTCATCTCGACGGCTTACCTAATGAACTACTCACATGAAGCTCCCTACTATTGTAGTATTTGATAACATATATATATATATATATATATATATATATATATATATATATATATATATATATATATATATATATATATATATATATATATATATATATATATATATATATATATATATATATATATATATATATATATATAAGTCTTTGATCTTAAAAAGTTATATGGTCTTTAGCCGTGGCTTTGCCGTGACCTTGGTCATTGTTACCATGGTCTTGAGACTCAACCTTGGCTTTAGCCATGGTTGTGGTCTTGGCTTTAGGTCATTAGACCTCTTGGTCTCATCTAATTATAATCATTATATAGTGACTTTGGTCTAAAAATGGGCTGTTAAGAATTTGAAGAAAATTATCACTCAGAAAGCATTTTCAGGTCTCGAGCTTCTTTAATCCTCAACGAAAACTTCGTTCCGGACAACTTTCGTGTTTTAACTTTTTGATGAATCGGACCAGAAGTGGGACTTTCAAAATGGCAGAATGCAAACAGTAGGGTATTGGCAGTTTCGGCGTTTTGGTTTCGCTAACTTCTTATGGCCATAACTTTTGACTCGTGTACTCGTTTTGGGTGATTCAAATTGCTATGTTTTCCTTGTTAAGTCCTCTATAACAGTAAGTAAGTGTCAAATATCATAGTTATACTATTTTGGTCGTGGTTCTCCATAAAAATCACTAGTTTGCTTGTTTACTTGTCATAAGTTAACATATGTATATCAATACTTGTTTTATCCATTTTTAAACATCATGAACACAATAACAAGAACATATATAACATGAAAGGAACACAAAGAGCATGAAAATAATAATGAGCAAGAAAGTGTATAAGGGTTTCTTATAACTTTTGGCTTTCTCTTAAGAAAGGAAGTCAAGTATGAACTAGGACACTAAACCTATGCTTGCAAACCCATTACCATAACTCTTGTAACCCTTTCTAGCCTTGATCTAACCCTTGTGAAAACCATTTAACTTCAGCCCTAGTAACCTTGTATAGCTCTTAAATCAACCATGGAATCACCAAACAAACTTGAGACTAGGTAGAGAATACTAAGACCTTGAACTCTTATGTGTAACTTATAGTTTGAAGATCAAAGGATCATGGTGGGATTTATTGTGTGTCGTTTGGATTATGAATAAAGGAAGGAATGAGCTTGTTTTTATACTAAAAATGAGGAGGTTAGGAAGGTAACTAGGAAGGTGCCTAAACTTGGTGACCAAGTTTAGGATTAGGAAGCTTATCATGGAAGTTTAGACACTTGTAATGATCTAAAGAATCAATGGTCAAGATTTAACCACACATGGTGACTCCCCCCCCCTAAGTCGGTTCACAAAGGATAAGGGTGACTAGATGAGTAGTCATGGTCTTTGGATGATAATATCCTAAGTATGTAGCTAGTTTTGACTCCGTAAAATGCTAACCGTAAGTTTTTAAGTCACGAAACGTAAAACCGGGTATCCTAAAAATATGAAACTTATAAATATGCTAGAACTTATCAATATACTCCATAATAAAATATAAAATGAGTGGTAGGTTCTATCGGGTGCTAAAACCCTGCTAAAAACTGGAAACGCGGGTCTAAAACGCGTAATTCGCGTAAAACGCTGAACTGAAAAACGTAAAATTCCAAAAGTTTTGGAATTGTCCTAAAATGAGAGAAAATCATATTTCTATTGTTTATATTGTTTTATGGACATATCGGGATGCTGGAATGACGTTTAAACCTAAAAGTAAATCTCGGACACGGCTTTGTGATTTTTGAAGAAATGATCCGACGAGTGTCAAATTCTCGGATTATCATTAAAATAGTTTAACTTACGAGAATATGAAATAAAAATTTCAGGAGTGAATAGTGAAAATGAATAGTAAATGTGAATAGTAAAAATGAATAGTGAAATTTTCCGGGAATAGTAATTAATCTGAAAATGCAAATTGTTACAATTTATGTATTGCAATGGCTGTTTTTAAATTTTGATTACTTCGTTTTTAGGTGTTGCCGAGATGTCTGCTGAGCTTGCTGCAGCTCAAAAGAAGATTGCTGAGGCTGAGAAGAAGAGCCGGGAAGATGCTGAAGAACGCAAGACCATGATGAAGAAGCTCGATTTGTTGATGGGTTTTGCCTCGACCAACCCGCAATGGTCTATTCTCAGCATGTGGATGGCTCGGGCAGTGGAGCTAACGGGAGCGGGAGCGATGATATCGATGTGGATGGTGATAGTGATCCTGATGAGTGACTTGGGGATGTAGAGGTACAAACTTGGGTTATTTTGTGTTGTACTTATGGTTGAAACAATATTTTCGCGATCCTTATCTTAGTATTTTGTAGTTTAACCTTTTGGCGACTTGAACATCGCGGGTATTGAAACATTTGTGGATATGGCAGCTAGGTTTAGATATTACCACACCTTGTTTTGTAGACTTTATATGTTTTAATGCATTTTGAGGGTGTTTAGCGATAATTTGAAACTGTTTTAGCCGATGTCGAGTTGTATGTGTTAGGACATGTTGATATTGAGTTGTTATAGCTAATGGTTACAGATTTTGGTAGATTTTTCCGAAAAAATTTCTGGAAAAAATCTGGAATATTGCTGGTTTTGCAGCCTGCTGTTAGCTGTATATAACATTGGTACCGTCGACATGTCGACGGCACCGTCAAACAAAAAAAATTGATTGTTTAATGATGCAGTCGACAAGTCGACGACATCATTAATAAAAAAATATTGGTGGTTTAATAAGGTCGTCGACGTGTCAACGGAATAATTAAACAAACGTTGACCCGTCAACATGTCGACGGGATAGTATAACTTAATTAACATTTAATAATTAATATGTTAATAACATATAAAATCCCGTCGACATGTCGACGGGAACAATTTGACGGACAAAGAATTTCTTTGACTGAAAAACGAAGTGGGACCCACAATGTCGATGGCGATTGTCGACGGCAATGCTGTTCCCGACGGGGCATCGCCGTCGTCACGTTCCTGTCGACTTGTCGACGGCAACTAAAAATGCCGTCGACATGACGACGGCAAAGTCCAAAAAAAGTCGACGGGGAAAGCGTCGATCGTACTAGTGTTGATCAACAAATGCTGGTAGTGATCCCGGATGAAGAAGATAATATATTGATTAAAAAACTGAGATGAAAGTTAAAGTTAAAGGTATGCATTTTATTATATGTTCATTAGTAATTTAGTACTTTGTATGTTCATCTTAAAATAAAAAATAATTGACATTCTTTTTTTTTTTTTTTTTTTTTTCAAAAGTTGAAAAAGAAAAGGATTATGAACTTTTCCTCTAGTCCGAGCAAAAGTTTTTTTTCATCTTCAAAATTTATAAACTGATGAACCTGATAATTGTCTTTTACCGTTACATTTTTAGCGATCGCTAAAAATAAACTGATGGAAAACTTTTCCTCTAGTCCTTTTCAAAAGTCAATTTGTAACGGTAAAAGAACTTTTCCATCGCTAAAAATAATATCAGATTCATACATTTTAATGGGTTTTATGATATATAAATTCATAACAGGGTTGACCTATTAACCCATTTGACGCCTTTTCTCTTAAACTATTACTATATGTTTGGCACGTTAGAAATAAAAAAATTAATCCATTTATCAATGGCATACCGCATACTGTTAATGATCCTTTTCCTTATTAGGTTATACTGTTTTGTTAAAGGGAAAATTTACAGTTTTATGCTGAATTATTTTGATTTGGTTCTAGTATGGGATCATTGTGAACTGACAACCATGATTTGTATCTTTCCAGTACTGCTCCAAATAAGCAAGACTGTGCGGTCGTTTTTGGGGTCTTCAAAATACAACAGGAGAGGTTGTGGTTACAATCGGCGCTACATCTCTTCTCAGTATTTTAAATCTATGTAGAATTCTAAATGCCTTTTCTGCTTGTTATGTTTAAAGTAAGGAACAACTTGTAAGTCTTGGCGGTAAAACGTTTTTGTTTTTGTTTTGAACTCATCATTTTCTTTCCTTTTTCTGTCTTTCTTTCTACAATGATGTAATTTCACGGTTAATCAATGTGGTATTACAAACCGCTGGATCGCCTATCAAATTTAATATGGAAAAACAGGAAACTTATATAATGATCAAAGAATTTTGGACTTTGGGATGTGGATGATGAATATCACTATATCTACATCCGTTTATAGTACAAAAGCTTAACTGTTACCATGTTCTTAGCGATGCAGTTTTTTTAACATCCATGATGAGTTCATCTTTATTAGCCAAATGTATGTCAAAAAAAGTTAAGCAAGCTACCTTTTAATCAGAACATATCTGTTTAGGGTACCAAGCTGCTGGGATGTTCGAAATAAATTATTAGGCTTATTTGGCTATTTGTGTACACATACACCCATACACCCATAAATAACTTGATGCATACACTACACATACTAGGAACAAGTTGACACTGAACTAAGTCAACAATCGCGCTGACTTGTTCCAGATAATTCAGTTCACAAATACAAGTTTATCTTTCTATAACTATTACTCTTAGGTATAGTAGTAGTACATGTGGATCAAAATACTAATCGTCAAATGTTGTAATGACTATTGAGAGGGTGTTTGACTAAGTTTATCTGATGGTTATTACCACGTAGCTTATATGTGTCAAATAAATGTAAATCAAGTGTTTGACTAAGCTTATAGGAGTAGGCTAATGAGATTATGTAAGAGGGTTCTAATAAGTCACAAAATTGTGACCTTTTTTTAAAAGGGGTTCAACTTATATGGCATGTTTCATTATAAATTATAAATGATAATTATTCCTTATATCTACTCTAACATTCATATTTTTCAACTCATGTCTATTTTGGTCATTTAACAACCTAAACTAAACCAAACGCTTAAAGTTTATCAGACGGGGCTTATGAGCTTATAATGAGCCATAAATTATGAAGCTTAGCCAGGCACCCTCTAAATTAGATTCAATGTTGTAGTTATCAGATGACAATAATACAGATATCTGCTCTTTTAACTGTAATTTTTAATTAGGGTTTTGAATTAGCGGTTTTTGAAAGAGACAAAATTGTATAGATGAAAATGTGAGACCCTACTTAGTGAAGTGCCTTTCTAGATTGCTTTGTATATTGTCTTCAAGTTGATCACCAATCAGAATACCCAAGTCCGCAAATATGGCAAATGACACTATTAAGTCTAATTATCATATAGGTTTTTCTTATGCTAAATGATATGAAGTAGCTTTTTTGAATCTACTAGGTATTTAGTATAGTCCGAGCAACTTTTATATCTGAATGCATGAATGTGACTAGTTTGGACCATATTCTTGCATACATTGGGAAACCTAAACGTTATCATTTTTTAATCCAACAATAGAAAAGTTTCTCATAGCATTAATGTTTTGCATATTGTTGACGTACTAAGTAAGTACTGTTTTAAGTTCAAACTTTATTGTATGAATTCTTTTTATTTATTTTATCGTTATCTTTTTGGAATTCAGATCTCCATTAAAAGAGAAAGGTATGCAGTGGGAGAGGCGTTGTTCCAACCATCTATCTTGGGTTTAGAGACCCATGGTCTTGTTGAGTAGCTTGTCCGCATTATCTCAACTGTATCATCTGAGAATCATCGTCAGCTGTTGGAGAACAGTGTTCTCTGTGGTGGAACAGTTTCCATGACAGGTAAATATACGATCTGTTATATTCAGTAATGAATCTCTATTATTAGAATTTAGAATAATAATCTAAAATTCGTATAATAACATATTTGAGAAGTCTTAGCATCTTGAGTCCACTTTTGCCCACTCTTTCCTTTTTGCTAACAAATTTTGTATTGCTACATTGCAGGATTTGAAGATAGGTTTCAGAGGGAAGCTAGTCTGTGCTCATCTTCAATACGTCTTTCTTTAGTAAAGGTAATACTCGTAACGCATTAGTGAATGCAAAGTTGCATCAGCACACCTTTTTAACTGCCTAAAGCTAAATCATGAACCCTCAACTGCAAAGATCCATCTATTTTGTTTATAATATTGACTGAATT
The DNA here is from genome assembly GCA_030686995.1 of Artemisia argyi. Lineage (NCBI taxonomy): Eukaryota > Viridiplantae > Streptophyta > Magnoliopsida > Asterales > Asteraceae > Artemisia > Artemisia argyi. The sequence goes on along the minus strand of CM060709.1, from coordinate 202,352,712 downwards.
ATGAGTGACAACCACAACAGGCTCCAGAATACATGCCAGAGGACTTATCCATGTATTCGGCATGGGTGGGAGGTGTCATACTTGCAAAGGTCTTGTTTCCTCAAAACCAACATTTATCAGAGGCTGATTATGATAATTCTAGGCCATCTGTCGTCCACCGCAAATCATTCTAAGAATGCATTGTAGCCTTGTGGGTATTAAGTTAGGATTTCCTGTTGTGTAAGTGTGCAACTGCATCCTACTCATTGGACTTGTCATGTTAGTTAAGAATTTGGTCAAGGATAGTGATTAGTAAATATGATCATGGACATTCACTAATTAATGAACCCGATTATTGTAGCAGGGGTGCTCCCATCACTAGTAATTTCTTGCACTATTTCTATATCTTTTTTTGGTTTCTCTTAGATATTATTTTCTCATGCCGTAGTTACGGATTCGGCCTTTTTTTGGCAAGTTTCCGAGCTGCAGTTATCCAAGTGTCGATTGTCAATGTTAATTATGATGATCGGGATAAACAAGTGGCCTCGAGCTCAAATGACTATTACTGTATAAAGCTTAGCTCAGGCTCAGTATTGAATAATTTTATTTTGTTTGCAGCTTAAATTACCTATGATTGCAGCACTTACATGTTACATATAACTATTTTTTGGTTGTAATAATTTAAAGCCCAAATGAGTCTCAAGAGTGGTATTTTATATTGCCATTTTATGTAGAAGAGAGGGTCTCAATGTCAATGTTGACATTATATGTTTGGTGAGACAACGTCTTTTTAGGAGATTTGGTCAAAGATTTTTATTTTTACAAAAATCAAAAACTAAAATTAGAAGTTTTTATGTATTCGCTTAACCAAAAACATAAGTTTATGTAGTTTTCTCTCGCAGCAGAACATTATAAGGTGTAGGGATTTTCACCAGTTTAATCCCACATGAAGTACAATACAACACCCTTGAGAGGAGTCACCATTTACCACTCTACATATTTCAATGGTATAAGAACGAAAAAATTGGGATGGCCGTAAGCCCGTATGTTACAATATGAAGGCAGTCATTTGCTGATTACTTTTTATAGAACTCAGATTCAGAGTAAAGATTTATAGGAAGACAACAACACATTCATAAATTTCTGTTACAATATATGCTCCAACCAGACTATTTATATGATATGGGACCAGATCGTGACACAGCAAATCTAGGCAGTGGACTAGGACCTCTGCTGCCAGATGTCGATCCTTCCGTAGACTTCACTTTTTGGCTTGAGCTGTAATCCAATGGACCTGATGATCGTCTCACATTTCTATGTTTGTGGTCAGTGCTTTTTGGATGCCCTTCATAGGGCTGATCGTGGCCATGTGCTGATCCAGGCTTGAAATAACCTGAATCATAAACACTTGATTGTGGTGTTGAATCACCATAAGGATGCCTGATGGCGGGAGATGAGTGTCCCATGGATACAGCTGGAGAACTATGTGGTGATGATATACTTAGAAGTGCAAGAGGGTTAGAAGGAGAGTTTCCATAGTATTGACTGTATATGGAACGTAGAATAGCATAAGGAACGTGCATTTCAAGTGAAGTTCGTGGTAGGTATGGAGAGATCTCACATAATTGGTCCAAGAATATAAGTTTTGCCACCAGATGAGACCTGCACATATAAAGCAGACTTCATTATAGCCCCTAATTGTGGTGAAATCATCTAATTCACCTTTGTGTAAAATAAACTAGTATTTCTACCTGTCGTATTCATTCCAGGAATCAAGTGCAATGCCTGCAGAAATTTTGACAAAAAGATGCATTGTGGACTTGATGTTTGATTCAACAGACTGGTGATCTGGCATTTCAGCCTCTGCAGTATCACTGGCATGCCCGTTTGAGTAGGACTGTCGCTGTTGATGTTCTCTTTCAACTCTAACTAGTTCACTTCCAGCGATCACGGCAGAAATACACCTGAAAACAAAGTAAAATTAGAAAAAAAGGACTCGACCCTTATTATATTGTTCCTCAAGATAAACCAGTTAAAGAACCAATATGCATGGACGGAAACTCGATAAATTAATACTTTTTGCAGATCCCGATTCATTCATTAATTTATAGATAAACTAATATCTATTAATTAATAACTCTTTTAATTAATGAATTTAGGCGGTCCCATGAGACGTGTCATTTTGACCTACTTACTTCTGAATGGGTCAATTCAGGTTATATTATATTTCTAACGTGTCAAATAGTTCAATAAAAATACTTGGTGAAACGAGAAACGGGCCAAATTGGTCGAGTAGGTATATTCGCCCAATTTATATTTGTAATGTATACATTATACTAATTCGTTATATTTAAAAATAAAAAATATTATTTTAAAACAGATTTTTTGATAATACACAAAAATTCTATAGATATCTAACTCGGCCGGACCTTTACCAACTATCCCATTTTGTTACCTCAAGGATATGCCCAAAAATCTTTCAGTAAGAATAGGTGGAAGCACTTTACCTTGCTAAACAGTGAATATTAGTGTTGAAGCCTCCTGTGTCAACATTGAAAGCGGTAGTATTCCAGATATTAGAAGTCATGAAAGTGGAGAACAAGTAAGGCAGCAATCCCCATGAATTATCGTTTGCACCACCAACCTCCTCAAAGATTTCTCTCACCCACTCAGAATCATGATCATGAACTACTCCTACACTGTTGGCCACCCTTCTCATCCTCCTAATTTCATTTTTCTCAGGCACCTCTAAAGGTAAATGCGTTGCAACCGAGGTTACCAACGAGTGTATCAATGGTGCACCTTCTGCAAGCACCGCCCCACCAGCTTCTGCTAAAAGTGAGTCAAAAGCAATGGCTTGACCTGCTTGAATACAGAAACCCATTACTGTTTCTACATCGATTATCTGTCTGACATTTGCTTCTCGTTCTATCCGATCACCAGAATGAATGCTTCCAGAAACCGCTTCTAACGATTCTCGATTTGCCCTTAATGATGTGTCGATGCAGTTCAAAAGGGCAGCTGTATGTTCTTTCATCATTTTGTCAAGTCGGTCAACTCCATAGCCACCAAATGTACGGACAAAAGCTTGTAATTCTTTGAGATCGGTGACTGCCTCGGCAAAATAGCCACCAACGGGTCTCGTGCTCTTAAAGCATCGGTGGAGTGGTGCGAAAAGGATCCCGGCTCCTGAGACGTCCTTTACAATGTTTTCAACATACCAATTGCAGACGGCCTCGATGGCGGATCCCGTGTGTTGTTCAGCAGGTTTTTCAAATGTGTGTAACGATGAAACAGGCCCACAGAAAGCCTCCGTCAATAGGACTTCCCGCATACCCTGTGTGAGGTCCATGCTGATATGTTGCTCTGCCAAATGTATTATACTTACATGTCTACGAATTAGTGATTCAAGAACTGTGGGACGTTGAAGATCTGTATCTGATTTCAATACAGCATGCAGCCTTCTCCTGAAGTTCCCAAGGATGCATTCTCTCATGTACTGCATTGCAAAAAGTCATGCTGAAAAATTAGTTGCAGTGCAACATTATGGGTACAATTTAAATTTTGAGTAAACATATTGACCCGTTTATTTCTGAATAGCCGATTTGGGTCGTATTTTAGTTTTATCTATAGCGGGTTAAACAGGGAAATTTAAAAAAAAAAAAATGTGAGCTAAAAAGGAAACAGCTGAAATGGTTTTATCAAATGGGTTGAACAGGTTAAAAGTTGCATAACATGTAGGTTTAAATTAATCTCCAGGATTCACACTGGGCAATAGCTTCTACATTAAGAAGCCTCAAGTGGCAAGCATAATAATAGTTGTGAGATCAAAAGTTGATATTAGATATAACTGAAAGTCTGAAACGGAGACCTTGCACATAGTACTATCAGTCTATCACTATCCAAAAATGAATCATTTTTTAGAAAAATGACTGAGGATTCACATAGTACTATCTCTTTCCAAAATGTAGCATTCGATTGCGAAAATATGTACCTTCTTCATTAATTAAAGAGATGGATTGCTTTACCCCTCTATTTCAAGAGATTTTACAATGGTAATATGTTCTTAGGTTTTAATGGACGAAGTTTCTAAACTGCTAATTTTGAAGTTAAAACAGAAAATGTAATTTCATTACCATACAGGTAACTAACATAGGGGCTTACCTCTCTCAATACGAAGACATGATTTAATACACATATAGGCTCCATGTCATTCAAAACCGAGCAAAGATTTGTCAACCTTTGCATGGCAGCTTCCAACCTACCCACGGCCACATTATATACATCAATGCTTGTGCAAATTCTCAGATAGCATATAATAACATTATTCTTTCTAAAAAAACATATGATAACTCCAAAGGTAATCTTCAGGTGTCTTACATTTTAATGGAGTTATTACTTTCAGGATAGCTTTCATAGCCTGGCAAATGCAAGCTAGATACGCCCCTTGGGGATTTTGCTGAAGGAATAGAAAGTCTGGATGTCAAGTTCATGAGAGTTGCTGCCTGCTCTGGAAGAAGCTGAAAGTTAAATGGTTTATAGTCAGTCTTATGCATTAATGGTAACTTGGTTAACTTCTAAAGTTGCTGGATAAACAAGTAGGAACCTGCATCTCCAAGGAGCCAAAACCTCCTTCAGAATCAAGAATATTGATCAGCCCTTCCAATCCTCCCATGATGGACTCAATGAGAGACTCAACATATAGAACAGCATCTCGACCAATTCTAGTGAGCTGCATTCAAGCAATCCGCATTCATTAACTATTTCTTCAATACACAGTTACACACCATCAAAAAAATGATATAGGCGAAAATATGGGCGGAGAGAGAGCAACATATCAAATGGATTCGGGTAAAAATGGGACTTTTGATGTCCGGGTCAAAAGGGTTGATTCAGGTTGGACCGACCCACCAAAATTTATGTCTATTTCTCAAATTTTGCAAAGATCACTAAATATGATTTCTAAAACATTAATATAACTTCTCTCAAATAAAATGATCCAAAAAACTGTATGCATCTTAAGACACATTAAGAGACTTTTGACCCACTTCAGTTCTAGCTAAATTTGAGATTTGGCCCATTACCAATAAAAAGAGCCCGAATTGACCCGTTTCCCTTATAATTACCTCTTCTGGAACAATTGTAGAAGCACATTCCGGAAAGCTACTAGCAACACCAAGCCACGCACAGCAATGCTGGGGGCGTCCTTCAGGTCCAAACATGGTATTCCTGAAGACCTGTATTGAACCATGTTCAGATAAAGAAAATTAAAAGCCTTGAGAGTAGCAGAGCTAGCAGCTCGTATGATAATGTTTATTAAAACTTGCTCAGAGAGCTAAAACATACAGTTGTGAGATGTTGATGGTAGAAATACAGCTTTTTCAGACTCCCATGTTTCGAAAGCTGAGATTCAAGTTCATCAACACATCTGGCTTGACACATCGAATGAACATATAAGATTTGGCATACTTTTATTAGATATGAAAATGAGTTTATAACTTTCAATTAAACTATTGAAAGCTGATGAACCAGTTTAAAAGCAAGGATCACCTGGACCAATTGTATAGAGCATTCCCTTCAGATAACAAGCCTTCCTTTCCGGTAGAGACTGTTGCTTTCTCCAAATGACGAATGTTAATAGATGACCGGGCAGAGGTAACAATCATCAAAACTGATAACCAATCCTTGCGTAATTCCTGCTTATCCATATGTATGAGTAAAAGAAACACCAGCATGAACCGCAGCCAATATAAACCAACCAAGATTATATATAATTCTGATTTATATATATTACTTACTGATAGATCACATGTAATTGCAGAGATATTTTCACCCTGTGGTTTTGGTATATTCTCAAGATGCTCAACGATTTTTTGGAAAAGTCCTTTCAGAGTAGAATCCAGGTCAAGAGCCACCATTCCAGGAGTGTTGAGTAAAAACCGGATCCGGTTAGCTGAGGATGACAAATAGGATAAAGCGTAGCCTCTGACCGCTGCAAATTAATGTAATTATTCTCTCAAACAAATTAATATATAGAATTGCATATTGAAATAAATAAAATACTGACAGACAATTTTTGAAATTATATTACAACTCCAGATGTATTCACTGAAAATTTGCCAACAGAACTCATCCTTACCTGCAATATATTTGCGTACTAGACAGCAAAGCCGGTCCATTCCATCTAACAAGAATCCTATTGTAGGATCATTAGCATTCTGCATCCAGAAGTTATAAGTCAGGCTTTTCAGAACATGTGGTGTCATAACAATTTGGAGACCAAAAAATCATGAATTATGAGATCATATTTCTTCCAGGATGCAACTTAAACTTACGATGTCTACTGCCACTGTACGACTGGCTTTAGATCGTGATGAACTAATCCCAACATGTTGGAAGTACCATATAACTTCACTTTGCGCCAATGCCAGAGCAGAGAATACCATCTGAACAGACCACAAAATGACAACCGAAGTTCACCTATTATATCAGTACTTACAGTATTGAAAATTATAGAACATAGATTGAAGAACTGAGAATCTATGGAGTGCAATGGACCTGAATATTAGGAGCCAATAAGCTAGGTTGGTCAGTAAAGAAGAGAACCATTCTTCCAATCTCTTGCTTTAATAATATCCTCCTCTCATGATGAATTGCATCACAGGATGAAATTGCTTGCTCATGCACTTCACTGCGATAAGTACAAAAGTATAGCACTGACGTCAGGCAAAATTGTTCAAATTTACACACCGTTATTCCTATGACAGGTTTATTTTAATACCTTATCATTTTCTCAACCTGCTTCGCAACACTATATTCCAAATCTGCTTCCTTTTGCTTTGTACGCCCAGATTTTGCCATTTTCTTTGATTCCAATATTCGTGGCAGCACATATAACTGATAGTCCTCGTGCAACGATATATACTGCATGAGGAGAATTTCAGAATCACTAATTTTCTCAACAACATTTTAAATTGACAACATCATATATTCTATAGAGTTTACCTCATCCCTAAATAAGGTAAGAACTAGATTTTCCTTTAGCACTACCTGTAAATATCACAAACAAGTGGTGTAAGCAAGAAGACTGTAAGTAACATGAGAAATATATAGAACTTTGATCCTTTAACTAAACATAGCTAACAATAATAACAAGAGAAATGAAATAAGGTTTACATCTTAAATGGGACAATGCATTAGACTCTACTATAGGCTTATCTTTCTTTGATACAATGAATAGAAAATTAGAGGATAACTGTCATACATAATTTTATATACTGAAACAAATTTCAGAGAAATGTAAGAATTGTACCATAGCTATATCAATACTGGTTACTCTAAGAAGCTCATCGGGACAGACAAGATAACCAAATAGTGCCCATTCTCTGTAAGAAGTTACATTTGCTAAATCTTGAGCTCTCTGTACACAAAGAAAAGAAAATAAGCAATAGAAAAAACAACATTAGAATGTCTCCAAAAAGATAGATTGATAGTGACAAACCGCATGCATATAATTAGCAGTTTGAGCAAATAACTCTACTCCATGTGAGGGAAAGTCAATATGAAATTATATCATACAGATCATTATGATCGCATAAAGGCGTTATATAGTTCTTTTGCGATCAAGCAAAGAAAGTAGTGTACCATTGGATGTGCAGAGTTTGTGAGGATGTCGGGATACCGAGGATGAAAGGGACTAAGAAAACCCTCATTTCTAAGCTTTCGTGTGTCTGTACTCAAAAATATGATGGGACCCACAGCCTCTAAAACCTGCAAAAAGTGGGTATAGCACACATCATATAATCAGTCCCACAAGACTGTCATGAACTTACTCAGGAATCAAAGTCTACTACCCAATTAAAGAATAATACACTTTTTTGGACCTACATTGGAGGTTTATATGAACAGAACTTGCATGGAAGAAGAGGGGAAACCAGGATACAACTTGAAAAAACGAATCCTTCTTGGTCTGATGCACTAATTCATGTAATAATAGTTGCACAAAGAAGTTGAATCCTTAGATTGAAATATTGATAAATTAAAATCTAATCCATATGTACTTCAAATTATCCTCCACACACCTAATAAATACCTATGACTCTATGAGTAGCATTGCAAGTGCTCACGGCCAAATTCTTATAAGAAAATCTCTATGCATAAGGCAAACATGAACCTATGTGGACAGTTTGAATGACCTAAAATAATCATAAGCAAATAAGAAATTCCTACTAAATAGAGTTCACAAAACTGACAACCCAGAAGATTTATATCATTGTAAGATTATATATGCATCAAGAAAGAGTAATGACCTCTCCAATGCGAGGACTAACGAAATTCAGGTCTTCATGCAACCCTTTCAATGGTGGATCGTATGCATCTATGAATTGAACCAACCTGTTATTTTATGAAAGAGAATATATTAGCTCATATAAAGACAAAATTAAGATTGGCATGATTGCAATTTGCTATTTAACCATAATTGATAGTAGATTGATGTGGAAAGTAAAGAAGTTTAACTGCATAACAAGTGCACATGAATATTAATATATTAATCAGATGATGGTTGTCAAGTCACTGGTTTTAAGGAAAAGCTTTGATTTATTCATGTCGTACCCTGAACTAGTATGACTTCAAACTCATAATAGTACCTATAATAAAAATCACAGTCTCGGTCATTTCTCAACATGGCATGGAGAAGGTTGTAAGTCTGGAGCATCATTTTCCTTGGCAACTGTAATTAAAAGTGTAACAGATAATTCAGCGAATATAAAATGAGCATGTGTCCAATAACTCTATATACCTACATAATACGAGACTGCAAGGAAAATGTCTAAACTATAAGAAAACATTGATCATACATGGCCTAAAGACTTGCCTTCTCAGCAAAGAGATTGACTCGAACAAACGAACAAAAGAGGTCCATAAAAGCATGTAAGATAAGAGAGTTTTGATGGGGCTGCAAAGACAGAAGAAATACACAATTAGAAACATGCTACAATACATGGGCAGTAGAAAAATTAACATTTATAAGCTAATGACAAAAGTACAGTAATAGGTAAAATTCTTGTTTTTTACTTTATTTTTTGGATTGTGATAAAAAATCATGTTTTCTTAATAATTTTTCAGAATCCGTTCGATTTTTATAACAAGACATCCATAGGCAGAAAAATGCATGGATATTAAAAAAAAGGTAACTCACCAACAGGGTGATGACAGTGCTGCTCAGATCCAATATGAGTCGTAGAGCTTGTTCTCGGAATGCCATCATATCAAGGAGTAGCTACAAAATATAATAGTATTAACAAAGGATGTAAAATCATTTTTCACATTACTCTATACTCAAAAGTAAGAGTACCTTACCAACAACTTCTATAAATCAAGAAGCAGAAACAAATGAAGATTATAACAAAATAATTATAATGATCGTAAAGAAAAAACCAAAACATCATCATCTTTTTAGCAACTAAGATCACCTCATAAGTAATATCTCCATGTCCTTCAGATATTTCTTCTTTTTCTTTTGCAGGTCAATTTATAGACCGTTAACTTTCAGCTTTATGAATCTTCAAAACTTATATATAATGACAATGACATTCAATATGTTCGTGACAGAAAACACATATTTATGGAATTTATGAAGCTTTATTCACTTGTTATTCAAAGAAAAAAAACTGGGCATTTACAATCATATAGGCATGCAAGTACTTCTTTAGTGGTAAATTATGGTTTTTTATTATGGTTTAGTGGTGAGTTTTCATGCCCTTAAGCTTTGAGGAAAATGTTCCTATTAGTTCATGGGAGAGAAATTCTCAGGAGATCTAAAGATTATATGTGTGATGCTTAGAATCCCCAGTCCACTTTTTATTATACTCCACATTATTAGTATCAGATTAAATCAGTCTGATCAAATGACAGGAAATGAAAGAATAGCACTTGAGATGGCCTGTGTTTAAAAAAGCGCGCATCAGGCGCGCCTGATGCGTGATGCGATGCGATGCGAGCCTCTGTTGCATCAGACACCCTGATGCGTTGCGTTTACGAGATGCGAGGTGATGCGCGCGCATCAGACACGCATCAGCTGATGCACGCATCGGCGCATTTTTGCGCATCATGTACTTTGACCTGATATAATAAAATTGGACTTATTAAAAAGTAACGGGCCTACTTCTAATGGGCTACATTTTTGAATATGGGTCCAATGTCACATATAAGTAACAAAAATATACAAAAATGACCTAATTCTCATTCCCCCCCAATAACTGAACACCTCTTGCTACCTTCTTCATCTCAATCTTCATCAATTGGTGAGTTCTTCAATTTCTTCTTTCTACACTTTTAATTTCTACTTTCTAAACTTTTATTTTCTTCTTTCTAAACTTTCTTTATCTATAATCTTCTTGTAATTTCTGATTAATATCATCAAAATTACAATTCTAAAATTCTAACCTTAATTTTAGAATGGATGCCCGAAATGTTTCGGGTTCAACCAACCCCAACACCTCTTGTGCATCAAGCCATCAACTGATTCTAAGGACATAGCTCACCAATTTGCACTTCAAGATCCTAAAAATAGAAACAACTTTATATGTAACTTCTGTGGTAAAGTAACTAAGGGAGGAGCATTTCGGTTCAAGGGACATTTGGTTTATGTATTTTAGCGATATGGAATCGTGAACAATGAAAATGCATGGTATCTTTTGATATAAAAGCTTAAATGGTGGTATGAATGTATTATTAATGTGTTTTGTGCTCTATATATAATTTAAGTATTTTTTTTTATAAAATTATCGCCTCGGGTACGTGATGCGCGCGCTTTCGCCTCGGCGCATCGCGCCTCGGCTTTTTGACCCTTATCGCATCGGCACGCATCGCGCTTTTTAAAACCCAGGAGATGGCTTGATTCTATTTTTATTAATCTTTGTTCAACAATATTTCACGTGCAAAATTCTTATTAAATTTTACCAAAATAGCACTGCCTCATAGGGAACTAACTGTGGAGGAACTATTGTTAACTTAGGGAGAATGTGAAGATTCAAAAGTGGGAGCTCACCATTGGTTGACTGGTGGGCAACCTAGTTCGGTTTGCAATGCAGCACAATTGTTGCTTAAACTCATGGCACATAGAGAAAACTTCTAAAAGCTTTTCAAGACAAACACAATGCCACATATATGATATAACTCTTCATATGCACTACTTATCTGAACTAGGTGAAAGTAAGAATGTCGACCTTTAAGTTATTTTCCTGCCAGAACTTAGGTAAGATTTTTCGAACTTCGCAAAAAATCTAGCGACCTTAGAAGTCATAAACTAAGGTATTGGGGACATCATGATTGTTTGCTAAAATTTAGGTTATCGTCCTACCATGACACGCAAAAGTGTTTTATCGAGATCACTACTTACTTTCATTACATCTAATGCTAACCCATGCTTGATTTCACATTATATACTGGATGAATGATCAATAAAACTGATCCATCAAACTGTCAGCAATGAAACAACATTGATATAATATGGATTAATGTGTATTCACACTGACCACTATGGTACAGAGTGTGAATGCATGTCAATATTTTATGGGGCTGGTGCTAGGCAACTATCTTAAGTTGTGGCCAAGTCAAGTCCTATGCATGCTCACTTCTTCTCTCTAGGAAATCGAAAATCAAAGTTTTAGAAAGACCGTGCTGCATTGAACCAACCAAATACTCCATGCATTCACAAACATACAGAAACTAACATAAAACAGGGAAACAGTTACTAGACAAATCCAGTTTTCAACTTAATCAGCTTCCTAATTGCTTCTATTGTTGCAAAGAAAGTCGAAGGTTATCAGCAAGAAAAGCTCACACAAATTGAAAATGTAACAGAGGGTTATTTATTATCCTACTCTCCTAGATGTAATTATCAAGCATGATGATCACAGAGTCACAGAGATTAATAAAGTAAACTCCACACCTGAATCCATGGCTCCAAGCTTTGCAAGTGAACTTCAGCTTGATCATTTAAAGCATCCAAAGCAACCTTATCAACCTAAAAAAACATTTACCGCCAAGTTTAGCTTTCCAGCAGTTCAAATAAGATTGATTAATCATAAACCACATGAAAAGAATCTAATGCTTACACGTTCAAGCTGCAATTTACTATGATGTTCAGGAAACTTCTTTGAAAGCAAGATACAAATCTTTGGACAATTCGGGAAAACACCCGCTTTCCAAAACGCTTCAGAATATGCATGACCAACCGAATCCGGATAATCCAGAATTTGGTTCAATCTATAGATTTTAGCCATTAATCCCTGAGCAACTTGTGTTAGCTGATATACCCACTGCATGTTCAACCCCTTATGAGACACTCCAGGAAGCTGGAACGATACTTCTGACCCATTATTACGTGAGGTTCTAGAAGTCATTGGAGTTGCCGATTCTTGACTCAAGTATTCACTCCATCTCGAAGGACCTTCAACCTCTCTTGCTCTAGGAGACGTTGATAGTGCTTCTTGCGTCGATAAGTTCAGCCTAGATTTTGGCATTTGCATTGTTCTGATATAATCCAATCCAATTCAATCTGAAACATAATAATATTTTAATTTCGCACTTCTTACATTAGTGCACCATCACATCCAACATCACCCCCAATATATTTCATACACAACCACCCAAAAAATATAGTTTGCACTTCTTACATTATACTTCAATATCATAGTAAAACAAAACCTGCATACTAATCCCCAGTGAAACGAGTAACCTGTTTATTTTCATAGCGCGGTAAATTCTGCTAGAGATTCATGTCATCTATACTCACAAAGTATTATAAAACACTTAAGTTGTGGACCCCACATAAACTTTAAGATTAAGCACATAACCAATCACATTGCTCAATTTCCCTTAATCTTCTAAACACGAACACACACACACACAGGGGCTCAAAACTATCAAAATCAAGCAATGCTCTCTCCCTTATTTAAACAACCGTATTGGTATGGTGACAACACCATCGCCGACTTCTCTCACTTTATTCCCGCTGCATAATGTGGGTACGCCTTTGGATCAACCGTATTGGGTACGCCTTTAGTGTTAACAAAGAGGTTATAAACAGATAAACAGGAACCTGGTGTTTCAAGTTACCTATAGTTCTATACTACAATATAAAACAATTAAGTCGGGGACCGCACTTGAACTCCAAGATTATCCAAAAAAACCAATCACAATGCTCAATTTCCTTTTTTGTTACTAATCTTTCTAAAACACACAAAAACTCATAATTGAACCACACTCTCTCCCTCACACCGTAGTCATACCGTGGCTGCACCACCAACATATAGCGCGAGCGTTAACAAACAAGTTCATAACCACAAATATATACTAACCCTATGTCAACAAAAGTCAACATAATGCAACAAGAGTTCAATATGTACATTTCACTACATACATCAAATTCACAACTAATTAACCAACAGTCCTCAACACATTCACTAAAACTAAAGCCCTAGATCTTAATGTGGTAAATTCTGCCACATATTCAAGTCATTTATACTACATTACAAAATAGTTAAGTTTTGGACCCAGTTGAATTTCACTTAGTTTAAAATCTTCTAAACAAACAAACACGAACACGAAACAATGAAAACTGAACCGCAAACTCACCCTCGGTTGAACCACCAACTGCCAACTTTTCTCTCGATTATTGCCGTTACATAGCACGTTTACACCACTACTTTTAACGAATGAATTTATAGCCAAATATATAGACCCCGAAGGTCAACAAAAGTCAACATCATGTATTCAACTTCAAACCTAGGGTTCATACACCATATCAATCACATTTCACAACACACATCAAAATTAAAAACTAATCAATCAACACATTCACTAAAACCGCAACGTAGCGCATTTACGCCCTCTAATTTTAACAAGCGATAATCCATATGAACCCTGGGTCAACAAAAGTCAACAGCACGTATTCAACATCAAACCTAGTGTTCGACATGTACATTTCATGAAACACATCAAATTCACAATAACTGAAACCCTAGATCTTACGATATCCACAATTTCCAATAATTCGCTCCAATCAACCAATTACATTGCACAATTCGCTCATAAAACAACTAACAATCGATCCGTAACTTATATAAACGATAACAATAGCGATTGCGATCAATGAATGAGATACTAGTTAGTTACCTTGATTGTTGCAATGAACTAACACACAAAAACACCGTCACATAGCGCGTGTACACCTCTAATATTAACAAAGTAATTTACATCATTATAAAGTATAAACCCTAGGTCAACAAAAGTCAACATATACATTTCACTAAACACATCATATTCACAATAACTAAAGCCCTAGATCTTAATATATTCACAATTTGCATCAATTTACTCGAATTAACAAGTCACATTGCACAATTTACACATAAACAGCTAATTAAACTCGAAATTAACCGATCCGTAACATAAATAATGATTATAAAGTTGTAATTAAGTAATGAGATAGTAGTTAGTTAGTTACCTTGATTGTTTATGGTGAATTTACACACACAAAAACGGTTACAGTGTGTGTGTGAAATGAGATCTAGGTTGTTGTTGAAATTTGGGGGTTTTAGGGAATGTTAGGTGAATGTTGGTGGTGGTGGTGATGATGGTAATGATGCAGCAGCACTCAGTTGGATTTTTATTTTCGGTTGAAAAATGTAACTAACTGCCCTCCAGAATTTTATGCTTTAACAACAAGCCAACAAATTATTTTTGTTTTGGGTTTATTTATGGTTTTATTTTTTTGATACATGAGTAATTAAGTGGAGCTTTAGCTGGGATTGGAACTTGACGTTTATTTATATAAGCTGAAACTTTCCGGCTTATCTATACTAGTATATAATGCATTTAGAACTATTCTATAATTAGAAAGATTTAAAATTAAAACTTAAAATTCAAACTTCTACTTATTTATTACGGAAGGATTTCAAAATTAATTGGTTATAGGAAGCAAGTTGGTTAGAAAGTTTGTTATATAGCATGTTGGTTGTTCAAACTAAAATTATTTGGCTTAACATTTCCACCATCTCTACTTATAAAGCATATAGACAACTAAATAGGTAACCGAATAACCGAATAACGCAGTCATAGGTATCCGCCGCATTGCGCGAGTACTATTATAGTATATATTCATTGAGGAAAGCATGCCTATTATTATGTCATAATAAGCTTATTTAAGCCAAAAAGTTGTAAAGCAAGCCACAAAAAATGAGCTTATGAAACATAAGCCAAAAACTAAATAAGCCATAAGCCGAACAAACACCCCATGAGTGCCATATGAGTTGTGGAACTTATAAGAAGAGCTTTTTAACGAATTAGTTAGAGCTATTGTAACATAGCGTAAAAATCATCAAATTAAATTCGTATATATTATACAGTTATGTGTGTTCATCAATGATATTTTGATTGGTATTTAAGTAATGAGGAATGGTAGACCCACATAAGAATTACACAAAAAGAATCCACACGCTGGTGAGTCAGGAAGTGATTGGTCTAATCAGAAAGAAGAGATAGAAAGTATAGCAAAATTAATCAATCACTTTCTGACATATTAGCGTTTGATCTTTTTCTTTTTCTTTTGTATGTAATTCTTATGTGGGTCTAGCATTCCTTTTAAGTAATTTAGTTAATTGCAAACCCTGCTCAATTTTAAAAGTTCATTTTCATTAGCTTGAGCTTATAGCGTTGAAAAGCTTTCGTAACCTAATATACCAAACAAACTTTTTTTATAAGGTATCTTATTTTAAAAGTTCAAACTCTTTTAAGCCAACTAAGTAGTAATAAGTTTTTTTTTTTTTTTTTTTTTTTTTTTTTTTTTTTTTTTTTTTCCAAACAAGCCTTTAAGTATAATTTTATACGGATTTGTTATATGTTTTTATTTTGGTTTTAGGCCAACAAATAGCAACGCAAAATTCTCAAAGTACAAATGTGTTAAACATTTTCTTATCAACTTTCAATTTTTCTTTCAATCTGCACACATGATACTTTTTTGATCTAAATGTTTTGAAAATCCTAATGTACATACCACGACAATATTATGCTTATGTGTACTCCACGTCAATTTGATATGTAATGTTTTACAATTTGATATGTAATGTTTTAAACAAGATATTAAGGACTAACTACTTCATTTTACTCTTCTCAATTTCTTCCCGAATGTCAATTTAAAAAGTGAAGTAGTTGGGGCTTTAATATATCGTTTTTTAAAAAATATTATAAAACTCTATAATCTATAAAAAAAAAATCTATAAACTTTTATAAAAACCCTTGTAAAACATTTTAATAAAGCCCCTTAATTTATAGACATTTATAAAGATTCTTCCTAAATAGGTAAACAAAAAGTTAAATATTTACAATTTAAAAAGTTTGCCACTGAATGGGTATTTATAACATGACTAAAATGAGTCTAATATTACAATATCTCTAATCTTTCTATGATTTTTAAGTCACATAAACCAATAAAAAAATGTAAGTGTTACACCTTTTAACTTGCATTAATAACAAAATATTACAAGTATCAATTCTTTTAGTTCACTTTAATCCAAATTAAGCATTTTAATTTGAAAAAATCTATCAATGAAAAGTTTTCTATAATACTTTTAAAATGAGTTTAATTACAGAAAAATTATTTTATACTTAATTTTGAAAATGACTCGATATATGAGAATATTGAGAACTTTTTATAATTAACAAGGCCTATGATAATATTTTATTAAACTTTGGAGAGAATCAAAGTAGAGAAGTAAAAGATCACTATGAAAGCTGATCTCTTGGTGCCTTCTTATTTCGTTACATTCAAATGTTATTTATACAACATTCAAACACATGGGTAAATAATAGATACAGAGCATTGATGGGAAGTAAATAATATTACATAGTCAAACGTCGAATCAAATAGTGAGTAATAATTCACATGATTGATCAAAAGGCATAGACATGATTGATGATTGATAAGTAGCATACTCATGTTGACAATATGGCATACATTATTGATCATTTATAACACTCCCCCTTGGATGCCATTTGTCAGCGTAGAATCAACTTTGAAGTGCTGCCTCATTAAAAACCTTGCTAAAGAAAAACCCAGTGGGAAAAAACTTTAACTAAGGAAAAAAGAGTGCAGCGTGTAGTTGGCTCCCCCTGATGTTGTCATCTGTAAATTGTCACATTGTTCGAACATGTCGCATTCCAATATTGTGAACATGTTTTCTGAAAATTGCAGTAGGGAGTTCCTTGGTAAAAAAATCCATTGAGTTGTTGCTAGATCGAACATATCTCATTTCAACTTGATTATCTTTTATAAGATCTTGTGTATATGAGAAGAACCTTGGCAGTATATGTTTCGTTCTGTCACTTTTGATATATCCTTCTTTTATTTGTGAGACACAAGTTGAATTATCTTTGTAGATTAAAGTTGGACTTCTATCTTTCTCCAGTCCGTAGGAACTCAAGATAAATTGTGTCATAGATCTCAACCATACACATTCTCTAGAAGCTTCATGTAATGCAATGACTTCAACATGATTTTATGATGTTGCAACAAGTGTTTGTTTCTGGGAACGCCATGAGATTATAGTAACTCCATTCATAAACACGTATCCTGTTTGGGATCTTGCCTTATGAGGATCTGACAAATAACTTGCATCTGCATAACCAACCAATCCCTCTTTCGAATTGTTAGGATAAAACAAGCCCACGACGATTCCTCGAAGATATCAAAAAATGTGTTTGATTCCTTTCCAGTGCCTTTTGCTGGGAGATGAACTAAACCTTGCTAATAAATTAACAGCAAAAGAAATGTCAGGCCTAGTACAGTTTGTTAGATACATAAGGGCTCCAATTGCACTTAGGTATGGCACCTCTGGACCAAGAATTTCTTCACCATCTTTGCAAGGGCAAAATTGATCATTATCAACATTGAGCGATGTACCAACCATTGGGGTGTTTAAAGGATTTGCCTTGTCCATATTGAATCGTTTTAGGAGCTTTTCAGTGTAATTTGATTGATGTATAATTATTCCATTATGCATATGCTCAATGATGAGTGGGAATTGCACCAGGCTTTACCTCTTAAGGGATCTTGAGAAGCTTACAACCCCCACCAGGCAGTGTACCTGATCGTTGTAGTATAGTATAGTGACAAGTACCGGGGGATTGATCGTTCAGCTAGGAATAGTGTCGCTAGGATTAGAAAATCTAAATACTAGTTCTAGAGGTGAGAGATGATTCTTTTTGTATTTTTATGTTTTATGAAAGCAAGTAAAATATCGGGTTTTGAGAGAGTGGGCGGAATTAGTTGTTAAGCAACTAACCCAATTACTAAGATGCAATCAAAATAAAATAACAAAAATGTAAATAAACTAAATTAAACTAAAGTTGTGAGCAATAAGTGGGAGAAATGTGTTTACTTAGATTTCACTACTCCCTAGATATCTTTTACACGTTAATTACTTGTTATAGTTGCGTGGATGACGGATTGTATTCCTTAATACCATCCATGGGGTGGCGTACTTACTTCCCCATTCCTATGAGTGCCTACTTCACTCCTATGTTGAGCCTGCAAGAAGCTCCTAACATGGGATCATTAGAATTTACTCATGCATTAAATACAACCAATAAAACCTAGTACACATCGGTTCATGTTTCCTAAGATGTTCAAGCATGTTACACAATGGAGATCTGCCAGTTTTTTTAAGCCTAACATTGAAATCATTCATCCAATACAACCATAAACAAGTAATCAACACATAATCAACATCTAGGTTTCATTATATCTAAGCAAACACAAAATAAATCTAGCCTAGCATGGTGGAATCAAGACAAGCACAAGATATAGACAACCAACACATAGACATATTGATTGAATTAAGAAAAGACTTATCTCAATAACACATGTAAGGATTCAAGGGTTGAAAACCCTTGAAAAGCTGTAAAATTCGTATATGGTTCGGCCTTAGGGTTTCTCCAAACTTGTTCCTTCTAATGAATGAAAATTAGAAAACTATATATAGATATTAGAGGCTGACGACGTCAAGAACAAATGGGTGACGCCGTCATCTCGCCGCCAAAATAATCCTCGGACTGCCTTGATCTACATCTGACGCCGTCATGTTGTCCACTTTTGCAGGCCGTCACACTTTTAACTCTTGACGCTCTACTTGTGATGCTTTCATGTTTGTACTGGGTCGTCATGATATTTACTCTTGACGCCGTCAAATTCATCCTCTTGACGCCGTCAAACACTGTTCCAGCATGGAAAATTAAGTCTTTGGCGTTTTCTTCACTTTTATGCTCCCAAAACGTCCGAATTGCTTCCTTTTCTAGATTTCACTCCCAAAGTACCTAAAATCACAAAAGGAATGATTTAGGGCAATATTTGATCAAATAAATTCAATTCCGGGCTTAAATGACCCCCTAAAAACGGATCATTTTTCGCCTCATCATATACCCTTACACTTGAGATTTGCTTGTTCTCAAGCAAATGCGCTTTTATTCTAATCAAAATACAAGTTAGGGGTCATTTAACACTAATATAAAAGTAATTACAACAAATAATCGTTCCACAAAAGACCAAAGACAAGCACGGAGGTCAAATACTAGCACCTCACAAATAGTGTTTAGATACTCACATCTCTCGGGTGTAATAAAGTATAAATTACAATATGGAAATGGAAGATATCTCTCACTACCTGTCATAGCAAAATAGATTACCATAGGCTTGGGAAAGGATCAAACCTCCACCACATGCCGTAAGCACCTAGGATAAACTATCAAAGAGGTCTTTTAAAGGGTTGTAACGTTAGGTGTAGGGATATGAAATACACGGTTTTGTTGGATATAGGCAGTCTTTACTGGTGGTGAGCTAATAATCTTGGTTAATTACATGTACAATATGGCGTTGCTAAGCCAAGACTAGACTCGACTTAAGCTAATAAATCAAAAATAACAAAAACATAAAATAAACATAGAATGAAAGTTTTTTTTTTTTTTTTTTTTTTTTTTTTTTTTTTTTTTTTTTTTCTGCATACACTTTTACCCTACCATCCAAAATAATACATCATAGGGAATGAACATTCCCCTTACACTTGAATTTTTACATACTTTATAATAAACTAACTTAATGACTCGAATTAAGAAAATCAAAACACTTGGAGCACTTTTAAAATTAACGTACATATGGGGGTAATAAAACGATGTTCTTCCCCATTACTCCATAACATTAGTACTTTACCCAATCGTCCCAATCGTCCCAAAACAATATGTACAAAGATATAACTCAACTTAGCAACCATGTAATCAATTAGATAGTTAACTTAGGGTTTAACAAATAACAATAATGCACTAAAGATGAGTGCATACACGGAAGGCTAAGGCGATTTGGGTGTACATTTAAGTGGGGTGTAACAAATTCTTCCTTTAAGTAAAATGCTTAAAGTTAGAAACGAAAAGATAGGCTCGGAGGGGTGTACTAGGGGTTTCGTGTACTAAAAATGAGTACAACGCTAAGGGTGTGGGAAAAATTAGTTGACTTAACTAGCCAAGTAATATGACTTAAATGGTCAAGTAATTATAATACGGGTTTAATACAAGGGTGATCCTAATGCCTCTTATCATGTAGTAAATCCTACTACACGAATGTAGTCTCACTAGCTGTCTCGGGATGCATCACTAACGCAAGTTCTAGAATCTAAATGCTACCGGTATACTCATAAGCACTAATAGTAAATGCTTTTCCTATCAAATCTAAAGGCGAACCTCACATATTTGGGTGGAAAATTTTTCTGAATATTACGGTTATGTGCTAGTCATACAATCTCCTATCCATGAGATGCTTGCTATGGCTAAAGTTTCACTCCTACATGTTGTAAAAAATTTTAAATTTGGCGCTAAAATTGAACTAACAAGTATTTCTCATAGTTTTATTACACATCTACCATTAAACAAACAAACTCAAGCGAAAGTGTATCTGTAAGGTATCATCATTTTACCCTCCCCTTACACTTAGGATGAACATTGTCCCCAATGTTCAAGTAAAGAATGTAAAAGTGAAATAGTAAAAAGAATGAAATCAAATACTCCCCTGATTCGCTCGGTATGGATAATAAGGTGGCCAGGTTAGATCTTCCTCCAAAAAAATGAACAATCAAAGCTTCCCTTCCAGAAAAATAAATCATCTTGTCATACATAACCTGTAAATCCTGAGAAAACAGACAAAACAACCTCGCATAAAATCGGCGGCAATCTACATAAGTTACTAAATCCTAGAAAACAAAGTAAGATATAATGCTTGTGGAATGAAGTTTGCAGATTTCCTGGAGATTATAAAACTTAATAATTCAACAAAAACTTTAAAACTTCGTTAGAAAAACAAAACTGGTAAAATTTCCAGATTTTTACACGTGACGCCGTCAAAAGCAAGCTTATGACGCCGTCAGAAGTGACCTGCAGAAATTCTTATGTTAAGTTTCCGGAAAATTTCTAGAAAAACTTGGTCCTACTTCCTGGAAAATCCTGCAAAACTTCATTATGACTCGATACAAGCATTTGACTCTAACAAATACGAATATACATGTTCACTTAATATTGTGGAGAATCATGATTGGTTTGTTTCTTAAAAACATATTTGGGGTTTCCCCTTACACTTATCTTTTGCAAAAATACCTTTAGGGTGAAGTTAAGACTACGCCAAACAACAAAGTAAAGTATTTTCACTTTTTAGTTTAGAAACATGATCTACCAACAATAAAAATAAAGCATGCATACGGAAGCAAATAACAAACAAACAAAATAAAAATCACACAAAGCATGGGTTGCCTCCCAAGAAGTGCTTTTCTTTATTTACGAGTCTTGTAGCTAGACTCAAGGTCATAGGTTACTACGTGACCTCGTCGTTGGCTTCACTCCTTAGGTCATCTTCTAAACCAGTTTCGCTTTCATAGTGTAAGTACTTCGGGTCTTCGAACTCGAAGACATCTTCTCGATACTTAGAACCAAGTTTACTAACATCTTTAAAGAACCCACATGATAAATCGGAAGTGTTCTTACATCCTCTCCGCACATCATCATCACACAAAATAAGTTGGGAACTTAGCCTATCAAGCCCGTCACAATCGATTTCCTTGAGGTCTTTTCTCCTGTACGGCGTTTGGTACGAAACCTTCCTAATTCCATCAGCGAAGGTCATGATTCCGTTTCGGTCATCAACTATCAAATTAGTGATTTCACATAAGGGTGCTCCAAAAACGACTTGTGATAACCTAGGGTCGACATAGTCTTCGATGTTGTCCACAATCGTAAATTCCATAGTGAATGCCATATTTCCTACGAACACCTGGATTTCATGATCTTTACCAACCACTTTCTCTCCCTTGTAAATCATTCCCCATCTGCAGATATTGTTATAATGGAATAGGGACATATAATTCTTAGGCATGAATATGTTAATGTAGACATTATCGAAGTACTTATGACCGATCATGCAGGGAATTTTGAGATTATTCGGATCACGCCTTCTTATCTTCTCTGATTCTCCATCCCTTGATCCATATATATTCCCCTCAAGGGAAGGATGATACTCGTATACCTCCTCATTACCCCTACAAAAAATTACCTTCTTAACACCATTGGTGAATAATGCACTTCCATCCTTCTTATCAAGGATTACTCCCGATTCATTGATAAATGGTTTCCCAAGAACAAGGTTGGTTAATGTTCGATTGGTGAGAGGGTCCACGTCATTGACCACGGTGAGGTCAATATTGTAAACAAGTTCTCCAATTATAATTGATACATTTTTTACTACCCTTGCATTATTGACTCTCTTGTACACAATGCGTTCTGGGAGGGCTTCGTGGTATAGGGAGAAGGGTATTATGTTGACTGGGACACTAGGATCTATATGACTATCGGTTAAGAGCTTTTCCTTAATGGTGCAGGAGATCTTAAAAACTTTAGGGTTGCTTTCATTAGTCCTATCGCTACTCCAACTAGTAACATCCTCCATTTTTCTCTCGGGTTCCTCTATAATAGATTTACCCAAAATGGCTGGATTTCTCGTATGCTCTTCCGATCTCTCTTTCCCTTCATCCGATTTGCTAGATTCTTGCGCGGCGCACTGCTCGGATGAGTTGGTGGGGCTTCTGGCCAAATCGTGGTCCACCCTTGAGGTCTCATCCTTAGCTGTATGACCAACTTTTTCAGTTTGTTGTTGGTTCAGGTTAGGTGTAGAAGCAGATATCATGGTGATGGTATTTACGAAATGGATTGGTCCTAGGGGGTTGACAGGTTCTTTTTCTTTTGGTGATAGATGTTTGAATAGCTTACTAGGACTTTTTATTTTCACAGGGGAGGTTGGCGGACTCATGATTGTAACAGATTTGACCTCATCAACGTGAATAGGTTTATTAACAGCGTGCTCTTTGATAGCAGTTAAAAGATTACAAATCTTGTTATTCATATCGGCCTGCTGTTGTCTAAATTTAGCCTCGAGCGTAGAGAGCTGTAATTCTTGAGATAGAATGAATTTTCGCAAAGCATCTTCACAGCTTTGCCTAGGAATGCTTTGTGATGGAAAATGCTCGGACCAAGTGAGTGGTGAGGGGTCATTGAAGGATACGCTCCGCGTTTGGTACCCTCTGAAATTAGGTTTATCCTTCCATGCCTCATAGGCGTCGTCAGAAGTTCGAGGGCCTCGACCCACGTGCGATGATGTGAATTCGTTGTAAGCACGTTTTGGAAGCTCCATGCAGTTATGAGTCTCGTAAGGGCCATTACATAATTTACATGTAGAAGCGATTCTGCTTACTTGGCTTGAAGGCTTCTGAGCTTCGTAAGAGTTCATGAGAGACTTGACTCGACCTTCAAGTTCCATGATCCTACGGTCGGGAGTGCTAGAGTTATTCGAAGGCAAAGATATTGCCTTGACCGTTTTGTTCAAATCACGGGGATCATTCCAACTTTCGTTGTCATAGAGAGCAAGATATTCTATGAGTTCCCATGATTGTTCCGCACTTAGATCACGTA
Organism: Artemisia argyi; assembly: GCA_030686995.1. NCBI lineage: Eukaryota > Viridiplantae > Streptophyta > Magnoliopsida > Asterales > Asteraceae > Artemisia > Artemisia argyi. The sequence goes on along the minus strand of CM060709.1, from coordinate 202,328,676 downwards.
GCTTACCACCGGCCGATTGGTCAATGGCTCGCCTAGTGGAGAGATCGATATGGTCATAAAAGATTTGGACTTGGAGCCAAAGATCTATGCCATGATGAGGGACTTTATGGAGTAAGTCCTTGAAACGAGTCCATGCTTCATATAAAGTTTCACCTTGACGTTGTTGGAACATCAAGATATCATTTCTAAGCTTGGTAGTTCTCCCCGGTGGGAAAAATTGAGCAAGGAAACGAGTGGTGAGATCATCCCATGAGATGATGGATCCCGCGGGTAAACGTTCAAGCCATTGACTAGCTTGATCACGTAGAGAGAATTGGAATAGGCGTAATCGGGTTGTCTCTCTAGTTGCAACATCTAGGTCTATAGAATCTACGATTTTAAGGAAGTCCTTGAGATGTTGATTTGGATCTTCGGAACGAAGTCCATGGAATGCACATCCGCTTTGCACCAACCGGATGGTGTCGGATCGCAAGGGTAACACATTGGCTCCGGTGAGCTTAATGGTGTTTTGATAGCCTTGGTGGCTAGGTATGGAATACTCTCCTAGGGTTTGGGGCCTAAGAGGTGGGTTTTGTGGGTGGTCTTGTTGTGGTATGTTGATGGGTTCAAAGATGTTACCACCTTCCATGATGTCGGATGGTAAAGGTTACGAACAAAGACACGAAGAAATAAGATAGACTAAAGAAAACCTAAAAATAAAAATAAAATCTTACTAGAAAGGAATCTAGCAAGTAGACCTAATAAAAAGAGATTCTAACCTAGACAATAACTATTCCCCAGGCTGCGGCGCCAAAAACTTGATGCGTCGGAATTGCACCAGGCTTTACCTCTCAAGGGATCTTGAGAAGCTTACAACCCCCACCAGGCAGTGTACCTGATCGTTGTAGTATAGTATAGTGACAAGTACTAGGAGATTGATCGTTCAGCTAGGAATAGTGTCGCTAGGATTAGAAAATCTAAATACTAGTTCTAGAGGTGAGAAATGATTCTTTTTGTATTTTTATGTTTTATGAAAGCAAGTAAAATATCGGGTTTTGAGAGAGTGGGCGGAATTAGTTGTTAAGCAACTAACCCAATTACTAAGATGCAATCAAAATAAAATAACAAAAATGTAAATAAACTAAATTAAACTAAAGTTGTGAGCAATAAGTGGGAGAAATGTGTTTACTTAGATTTCACTACTCCCTAGATATCTTTTTCACGTTAATTACTTGTTATAGTTGCGTGGATGACGGATTGTATTCCTTAATACCATTCATGGGGTGGCGTACTTACTTCCCCAATCCTATGAGTGCCTACTTCACTCCTATGTCGAGCCTGCAAGAAGCTCCTAACATGGAATCATTAGAATTTACTCATGCATTAAATACAACCAATAAAACCTAGTACACATCGGTTCATGTTTCCTAAGACGTTCAAGCATGTTACACAATGGAGATCTGCCAGTTTTCTTAAGCCTAACATTGAAATCATTCATCCAATACAACCATAAACAAGTAATCAACACATAATCAACATCTAGGTTTCATTAGATCTAAGCAAACACAAAATAAATCTAGCCTAGCATGGTGTAATCAAGACAAGCACAAGATATAGACAACCAACACATAGACATATTGATTGAATTAAGAAAAGACTTATCTCAATAACACATGTAAGTATTCAAGGGTTGAAAACCCTAGAAAAGCTGTAAAATTCGTATATGGTTCGGCCTTAGGGTTTCTCCAAACTTGTTCCTTCTAATGAATGAAAATTAGAAAACTATATATAGATATTAGAGGCTGACGGCGTCAAGAATAAATGGGTGACGCCGTCATCTCGCCGCCAAAATAATCGTCAGACTGCCTTGATCTACATCTGACGCCGTCATGTTGTCCACTTTTGCAGGCCGTCACACTTTTAACTCTTGACGCTCTACTTGTGACGCCTTCATGTTTGTACTGGGTCGTCATGATATTTACTCTTGACGCCGTCAAATTCATCCTCTTGACGCCGTCAAACACTGTTCCAGCATGGAAAATTAAGTCTTTGGCGTTTTCTTCACTTTTATGCTCCAAAAACGTCCGAATTGCTTCCTTTTCCAGATTTCACTCCCAAAGTACCTAAAATACAAAAGGAACGATTTAGGGCAATATTTGATCAAATAAATTCAATTCCGGGCTTAAATGACCCCCTAAAAACGGATCATTTTTCGCCTCATCACTCAATCTGTAAACCAAGGCAATATTTGGTCCTTCCAAGATCTTTCATTTCAAATGCCTTCTTCAATAGAACAATAACTTATTGGATTTCTTTATTTGTCCCAATTTTGTTAAAATCGTCAACGTATACAACTATGATCAAAAATCCTGAAGTTGTCTTCTTAATAAAGACGCATGTCCAAATCAGATTATTTGTATAGCCTTTACTTAACAAATAATCGCTCAAATGATTGTACCACATTCTTCCTGATTGTTTCAACCCATATAATGATCTTTGTAATTTTATGGAACACATTTCTTTGGGTTGTGAACTTAATGCTTCAGGGATTTTAAATCCTTTTGGAATTTTCATGTAGATGCCGTTATCAAGTGATCCATACAAGTAAGCTGTAACAACATCCATAAGACGCATCTCTAAATTCTTAGAGACTATTAAGCTGATTAAATATCTGAAAGTAATTGCATCCATAACAAGAGAGTATGTTTCTTCATAGTCAATTCCTGGCCTTTGAGAAAAACCTTGAGCGACAAGGCCAACTTTATATCTCGTAACTTCATTGCTCTCATTTCTTTTCCTCACAAAAATCCACCTATATCCTACAGGTTTCACATATTTAGGTGTGGTAACAATAGGCCAAAAAACCTTTCATTTATTAAGTGAATTTAATTCAACTTGCATAGTGTCTTTCCATTTATCCCAATCATGTCGACTTTGACAATCAATTACATACTTTGGTTCGGGATCATCATCTCCGCTCATAATATCACTTGCTACAGAATAAGAAAATATCTCATCAATATCTCCTATTTCATTTTGGTTCTATAAGATAAGTGTTTGACTATAATTGATTGACGTTTCTTTATTGATATCACTCATTTCTTCCTCGGGGGAAGTTTTGATATTTTGTATTTCATTGAGAACACTTTCCTTATGGCCAATTTCTTTTCTTTTACGAGGGTTTTTATCTGTTGAACCAATTAGTCTTCCATGTTTCACAGGTTTTTGAGATTCTTGAGCGATGTTACCATCAGCTTGCTTATTTGGTATTTCAACTCAAGCCGGGGCATTAGCGGCTGGTATATGTGACTTAGTCACTGTTTTTGTATCTGTAAATGCATCAGGTAACTGATTTACAATGTCTTGTAAATGCATTATCTTTTGAACCTCGGTTTCACATTGCTTTGTTCGAGGATCCAGATACAACAATGAGGATTCACACCATGAGACATCTTTCTCTTGATATTTTTTTCTCCCCCTAATGTTGGGAAAACTGCTTCATCAAAGTGGCAATCAGCAAAACGTGCTGTAAAGAGATCACCTGTTAAAGTTTCAATGTATCTTATGATGGAAGATGTTTCATATCCAACATAAATTCCCAATCTTCTTTGAGGACCCATATTTGTGTTGTGGTGGTGCAATAGGGACGTACACTGCACAACTAAAAATTCTAAGATGGGAAATGTTTGGTTCTTGGCCAGAAACAAGTTGTACGGGAGAGTATTTATGATTTGCACTTGGTCTCGTGCAAACCAATGATGTAACATGTAAAATTGCATGTATCCACATAGACACGGGGAGTTTAGTTCTCGTTAATAATGGTATAACTATTAGTTGAAGACATTTGATTAATGATTCTTCTAAACCATTTTGTGTGTGAACATGAGCAACCGGGTGTTCAACAACAATTCCAACAGACATGCAATAATCATTAAAAGCATGTGATGTGAATTCCCCTGCATTATCAAGTCTCACCTTTTTAACTGTGTAATATGGAAAATATGCCTTGAATTTAATAATTTGAGCAAGAAACTTTGCAAAGGCCACATCACGAGTTGATAATAAGGAGACATGAGACCATCTGTTGGATGCATCTATTAAGACCATGAAGTATCTAAATGGTCCACAAGGTAGATGAATTGGGCCACATATATCACCTTGAATTCTTTTTAGAAACATAGGTGATTCATTTTCAACTTTAAGTGGTGAAGATCTTGTAATCAGTTTTCCAAGAGATCAAGATGTACATAGAGGTACCTTATCTATTTTAGGGAACTTTTGATCTTAGAATGGATGTCTATGTGCGTTTTCCCCTAATGTTGGGAAAACTACTTCATCAAAGTGGCAATAAGCAAAACGTGCTGTAAAGATATCACCTGTTAAAGTTTCAATGTATCTTATGATGGAAGATGTTTCATATCCAACATAAATTCCCAATCTTCTTTGAGGACCCATATTTGTGTTGTGGTGGTGCAATATGAACGTACACTGCACAACTAAAAATTCTAAGATGGGAAATGTTTGGTTCTTGGCCAGAAACAAGTTGTACGGGAGAGTATTTATGATTTTCACTTGGTCTCGTGCAAACCAATGATGTAAAATGTAAAATTGCATGTACCCACATAGACACGGGGAGTTTAGTTCTCGTTAATAATGGTATAGCTATTAGTTGAAGACATTTGATTAATGATTCTGCTAAACCATTTTGTGTGTGAACATGAGCAACCGGGTGTTCAACAACAATTCCAACAGACATGCAAAAATCATTAAAAGCATGTGATGTGAATTCCTCTGCATTATCAAGTCTCACCTTTTTAACTGGGTAATCTGGAAAATATGCCTTGAATTTAATAATTTGAGCAAGAAACTTTGCAAAGGCCACATTACGAGTTGATAATAAGGAGACATGAGACCATCTATTGGATTCATCTATTAAGACCATGAAGTATCTAAATGGTCCACAAGGTAGATGAATTGGGCCACATATATCACCTTGAATTCTTTTTAGAAACATAGGTTATTCATTTTCAACTTTAAGTGGTGAAGGTCTTGTAATCAGTTTTCCAAGAGATCAAGATGTACATAGAGGTACCTTATCTATTTTAGGGAACTTTTGATCTTAGAATGGATGTCTATATGCGTTTTCCCCTAATGTTGGGAAAACTGCTTCATCAAAGTGGCAATCAGCAAAACGTGCTGTAAAGAGATCACCTATTAAAGTTTCAATGTATCTTATGATGGAAGATGTTTCATATCCAACATAAATTCCCAATCTTCTTTGAGGACCCATATTTGTGTTGTGGTGGTGCAATAGGAACGTACACTGCACAACTAAAAATTCTAAGATGAGAAATGTTTGGTTCTTGGCCAGAAACAAGTTGTATGGGAGAGTATTTATGATTTTCACTTGGTCTCGTGCAAACCAATAATGTAACATGTAAAATTGCATGTACCCACATAGACACGGGGAGGTTAGTTCTCGTTAATAATGGTATAGCTATTAGTTGAAGACATTTGATTAATGATTCTGCTAAACCATTTTGTATGTGAACATGAGCAACCGGGTGTTCAACAACAATTCCAACAGACATGCAAAAATCATTAAAAGCATGTGATGTGAATTCCTCTGCATTATCAAGTCTCACCTTTTTAACTGGGTAATCTGGAAAATATGCCTTGAATTTAATAATTTGAGCAAGAAACTTTGCAAAGGCCACATTACGAGTTGATAATAAGGAGACATGAGACCATCTATTGGATTCATCTATTAAGACCATGAAGTATCTAAATGGTCCACAAGGTAGATGAATTGGGCCACATATATCACCTTGAATTCTTTTTAGAAACATAGGTTATTCATTTTCAACTTTAAGTGGTGAAGGTCTTGTAATCAGTTTTCCAAGAGATCAAGATGTACATAGAGGTACCTTATCTATTTTAGGGAACTTTTGATCTTAGAATGGATGTCTATATGCGTTTTCCCCTAATGTTGGGAAAACTGCTTCATCAAAGTGGCAATCAGCAAAACGTGCTGTAAAGAGATCACCTATTAAAGTTTCAATGTATCTTATGATGGAAGATGTTTCATATCCAACATAAATTCCCAATCTTCTTTGAGGACCCATATTTGTGTTGTGGTGGTGCAATAGGAACGTACACTGCACAACTAAAAATTCTAAGATGAGAAATGTTTGGTTCTTGGCCAGAAACAAGTTGTATGGGAGAGTATTTATGATTTTCACTTGGTCTCGTGCAAACCAATAATGTAACATGTAAAATTGCATGTACCCACATAGACACGGGGAGGTTAGTTCTCGTTAATAATGGTATAGCTATTAGTTGAAGACATTTGATTAATGATTCTGCTAAACCATTTTGTATGTGAACATGAGCAACCGGGTGTTCAACAACAATTCCAACAGACATGCAAAAATCATTAAAAGCATGTGATGTGAATTCCTCTGCATTATCAAGTCTCACCTTTTTAACTGGGTAATCTGGAAAATATGCCTTGAATTTAATAATTTGAGCAAGAAACTTTGCAAAGGCCACATTACGAGTTGATAATAAGGAGACATGAGACCATCTATTGGATTCATCTATTAAGACCATGAAGTATCTAAATGGTCCACAAGGTAGATGAATTGGGCCACATATATCACCTTGAATTCTTTTTAGAAACATAGGTTATTCATTTTCAACTTTAAGTGGTGAAGGTCTTGTAATCAGTTTTCCAAGAGATCAAGATGTACATAGAGGTACCTTATCTATTTTAGGGAACTTTTGATCTTAGAATGGATGTCTATATGCGTTTTCCCCTAATGTTGGGAAAACTGCTTCATCAAAGTGGCAATCAGCAAAACGTGCTGTAAAGAGATCACCTATTAAAGTTTCAATGTATCTTATGATGGAAGATGTTTCATATCCAACATAAATTCCCAATCTTCTTTGAGGACCCATATTTGTGTTGTGGTGGTGCAATAGGAACGTACACTGCACAACTAAAAATTCTAAGATGAGAAATGTTTGGTTCTTGGCCAGAAACAAGTTGTATGGGAGAGTATTTTTTCTGCAGGTCACTTCTGACGCCATCAGGAATTAATTCCTGACGGCGTCATGTGTAAAATTCTGGAAATTTTGCTAGTTTTGTTTTTCTAGCGGAGTCTTGAAGTTTTTGTTAATTCTTTAGTTTTATAAACTCCAGGAAATCTGCAAACATTCATTCCACAAGCATTATATCTTACATTGTTTTCTAGGATTTATTAGTATATATAGATTGCCGCCGATTTTACGCGAGGTTGCCTTGTTTGTTTTCTCAGGTTTAACAGGTTATGTATGAAAAGAAGATGATTTATATTCTGGAAGGGAAGCTTTGATTGTTCATTTTCTTGGAGGAAGATCTAACCTTGTTACCACACTATCCACACCGAATGAATCAGGGGAGAATTTGATTTCATTCTTTTACCTATTTTACTTTTACATTCTTTAATTGAACATTGGGGACAATGTTCATCCTAAGTGTAAGGGGAGGGTACATGATGACACCTTATAGGATACACTTGCACTTGAGTTTGTTTGTTTGATGGTAGGTGTGTAATAAAACTATGAGAAATACTTGTTAGTGTAATTTTAGCGCCAAATTTAATATTTTTTACAACATTTAGGAGTAAAACTTTAGCCTTAGCAAGCGTCTCATGGATATGAGTTGTATGACTAGCACAAAACCGTACCATTCAGAAAAATTTTCCACTAAATATGTGAGGTTCACCTTTAGATTTGATAGGAAGAGCATTCACTATTAGTGCTTATGAGTGTACCGGTAGCATTTAGATTCTAGAACTTGCGTTAGTGATGCATCCCGAGACCGCTAGTGAGACTACATTCGTGTAGTAGGATTTACTACATGATAAGAGGCATTAGGATCACCCTTGTGTTAAACCCGTATCATAATTACTTGACCACTTAAGTCATATTACTTGGCTAGTAAAGTCAACTAATTTTTCCCACACATTCGCGTTGTACTCATTTTTAGTACACGAAACCCCTAGTATACCCCTCCGAGCCTATCTTTTCGTTTCTAACTTTAAACATCTTACTTAAAGGAAGAATTTGTTACAACCCACTTAAATGTACACCCAAATCGCCTTAGCCTTCCGTGTATGCACTCATCTTTAATGCATTATTGTTATTTGTTTAAACCCTTAGTTAATTATCTAATTGATTACATGGTTGCTAAGTCAAGTCATATCCTTGTACATATTGTTTTGGGACGATTGGGACTCATGGGTAAAGTACTTGTGTTATGGAGTAATGGGGAAGAACATCATATTATTACCCCTATATGTGCGTTAATCTTGAAAGTACTCCAAGTGTTTTGATTATCTTGATTCGAGTCATTAGATTAGTTTATTGTAATGTATGTAAAAATTCAAGTGTAAGGGGAATTTTCATTCCCTATGATGTATTATTTTGGATGGTAGGGTAAGAGTGTATGCAATTCAAAAAAAAAATCGAAAAAATATAGAAAAAGAAAAAAAATAGAAAAAGAAAGGAGAAAAAACATACGAAGTACCATCCTTTTTATTCTATGCTTATTTTATGTTTTTGTTATTTTTCATTTATTAGCTTAAGTCGGGTCTAGTCTTGGCTTAGCAACGCCATATTGTACATGTAATTAACCAAGATGATTAACTAACCACCAGTAAAGATTGCCTTTATCCAACAAAACCGTGTATTCCATATCCCTACACCTAACGTTATAACCCTTTAAAAAGACCTCTTTGATAGTTTATCCTAGGTGCTTACGCCATGTGGTGGAGGTTTGATCCTTTCCCAAGCCTATGGTAATCTACTTTGCTATGACAAGTAGTGAGAGATGTTTTCCATTTCCATATTGTGATATATACTTTATTACACCCGAGAGATGTGAGTATCTAAACACTATTTGTGAGGTGCTAGTGTATGACCTCCGTGCTTGTCTTTGGTCTTTAGTGGAACGATTATTTGTTGTAATTACTTTTATATTAGTGTTAAATGACCCCTAACTTGTATTTTGATTAGAATAAAAGCGCATTTGCTTGAGGACAAGCAAATCTCAAGTGTAAGGGTATATGATGAGGCGAAAAATGATTCGTTTTTAGGGGGTCATTTAAGCCCGAAATTGAATTTATTTGATCAAATATTGCCCTAAATCGTTCCTTTTGTGATTTTAGCTACTTTTGGAGTGAATTCTGGAAAAGGAAGCATTTTGGACGTTTTGGGAGCATAAAACTGAAGAAAACGGCAGAGTCTTAATTTTCCTTGTTGGGAACAGTACCTGACGGCGTCACAAGTTTCTTAATGACGGCGTCAAGAGTAAAACAAGAGGTGAAATGGATAGAGTCCGTGACGATCCAGAGAGTTTTTACACTAGGGGCATGACGGCGTCACCATAGGCCGTCATGGTCCCATTGCATGTGACGGCCTAGAGAAAATTTGCACTTGACGGCGTTAGATCTGGATCTAGGCAGTCCGATATTACTATGGGCGGTGAGTTGACGGCGTCAGATATTTCTTCTTGACACCGTCACGATGGAAAATCTATATATAGTTTTGTAATTTTCATTCATGAGGAGAGGACAATTAGGGGGATAACTTGGAGAAATGCTAGCACGATTTTTACTGTACTTTCAAGGGTTTTTACCCTTTGAAACCTTTCATGTTCAATTAAGATAAGTATCCTTTCAATTCATTCAATATGTCTATGTGTTGTTTGAATATATCTTACGCTTGTCTTGATTTTAACATGCTAGGCTAGATCTCTTGTGTGTTTGCTTAGATGCAGTAAAACCTAGATGTTGATTATGGGTTGATTGCTTGTTTATAATTGTTACGGATAAATGATTTCGATGTTAGGCTTAAGAAAACTGGCAGACTTCCATAGGATAACATGCTTGAACGTCTTAAGAAACATGAAGCAATGCGTACTAGGTTTTTATGGTTGTATTTAATGCATGAGCGAATTCTAATGATCCCATGTTAGGAGCTTCTTGCAGGCTCGACATAGGAGTGAAGTAGGAGCTTATAGAGTTGGGGAAGTACGTACGCCACCCCACAAATGGTATTATGGAATATAGCCCGTCATCTACGCAATTGTAACAAACTATCAACCTGTAAAAGATATCTAGGGAGTAATGAAACCTAAGTAAACACTATTTTCCCATTATTGTTCACACCACTAGTTTAATTAGTTTTACTTTCATTTTTGTTATTTTATTTTGATTGCATCTTAGTTATTGTGTTAGTTGACTAGCAACTAATTCCGCCCACTCTTCCAAAACCCGAGATTTTAATTGCTTTTATAAAAATATAAAATACAAAAAATAATCATCCCTCACCTCTAGACCTAATTTTTAGGCTTTCTAATCCTAGCGACACTATTCCTGAGTTGAACGATCAATCCCCCGGTACTTGTCACTGTACTATACTACAACGATCAGGTACACTGCCTGGTGGGGGTTGTAAGCTTCTCGAGATCCCTCGAGAGGTAAAACCTGGTGCAATTCCCACGCATCAATCATGGAAATCAGAATCATGGTAATTTTCAAAACCGTGGGCAGAATTTCAATAATAATCAAAATCAAGGTGTTGTTCAAAATCTGTCGCCCACAGATGATTTGATTAAGCAATTGCTTCAGAACCAACAAGCTTTTATGGCAAAACAAGAAGAAACAACACGGTTATTTGCTAATCAAATTAGTGATCTAAACAAACGTTTAAATGATCGACCCTCGGGTTCGAGTACTACTTCTCTTCCAAGCAACACGATCGAAACCCGAGGGGCGAGATTAAGGCGATCACGACTCACAGTGGTGTTAAATATGATGGACCCACAGCTCCTACTACCTCTTCTTCTTCGTCTCCTCTTAAGGTACTGGACTGTGAGACCGAGGCGACAAAGGACCCGGTTCCTCCTACTAATAACGGAGGTACTGAAAACGTCCAACCTCTGGTTGTCCAAACGTCAAAAGATAAAGAAAAAGTCGTTTTCTGAAATGAATGTTAAATACAAATCAAAATTGCCATATCCGTCAAGGTTTAATGATGAAGGGCTCTGTGCAAAATCTAAGAGACAAATGGAAAAGTTTCTTGATATTTTTCAAATATTGCACTTCGACATCAGTTTCATGGATGCCCTTTTTTACATGCCAAAGTTTGCTTCAACGTTCAAAAATCTTATAAGTAATACAGAGAAATTGCTTGAGTTAGCTGAAACACCAATTAATGCTCAATGCTCCACTATTCTTCTCAAAAAGCTTCCCGAGAAGCTTGGAGATTCGGGAAAGTTTCTCATTCCTTGTTCGTTGAAAGATCAAGAGGTTTGCAATACCCTGGCCGATTCAGGTGCAAGCATTAACCTTATGCCATTATCAATCTATGAACAACTTGGAATGGGAGACCTTAAACCGACTCGTATGACTTTAGAGCTTGCCAATCGTTCGGTTACTCATCTGGTCGGAATTGCTGAAGATATATTTGTTCGAGTGAATTCGTGTACTTTCCCAGCTGACTTTGTTGTTGTTAATTCCGAGGTTGATCCGAGAGTTCCTCTTATATTAGGGAGACCATTTTTGCGAACCGCAAAATCCCTAGTCGATCATTTTGAGGATACTCTGACTTTACGACATGATGATGATATAATGATTTTTCGTGCTGATGCTTCAAAATCAAAGAAGTATATCGTTAAAAGCGTTGATGTTTGTGATTATTCCTTTGATGATTTCTTGAAAACATTCGTCTCCGTCTCTACCCCATTATTTCCTCCGATTGAGGAATATGATTCTTTTTGGGAAGAGGTCTATGAATTCCTTGCTATTGATACGATTCCTTTTAGTGAGATTGATGAATCTTACTTTGATTCGGAGGGAGATACTCTTTCTCTTGAACATTTGTTGAACGATGAACCGTCAATCCCTCCGGATAAAGTTAAAAAGAAGATTGAGCTTACGATTGACGATCCTCTGGAGCCCGAGCTTGAGGAATTTTTACCCGATTATTAGTGTTTTTCATTTGATACAACTGAGGAGATTAGTGGCAATCCCACTTTTCGTCATGATCATTCTTATCCGGTTTATGAAGCTTTTCAATTTGATATCGATCATACGGAAGAGACGAGTAGTGGCAGTACCACTTCTCTTGCTTTTATCTCTCTTCCAGAGTATGATTCGTTTTGTTTTGATAAGATTGAATGTGAGTTTGAAAAGTTTTCTGGGAAACTTTCTGATTCAGAGTATGAAAAATTATGTTTTGATCTTGAAAATGATCATGACCCGGGTGGTATTTTAAAAAATAAGAGTTTTTATGAAAATTTTATCCCATCCCTCCCACCCGGGAAAGTTTTTCAAAAGAGCTTTAATGATAAGATTCATAATTCCACAATTATGAAGTCTTCTTTCTATGATGATGAGTTTTTCATGATTGTTATCATGATGTTCTTTCCATTTATCACATTTGGTGTGATTTCTCTTCTCCGTCACTCCGTCGGGAGTGAGGACATCATTTTTGACCCTGGTATCGTTTCTAATAGTTTTCACTATTAGAATACCATCGGTTATCTCTTCGGGGTGGAACTTTCAAATAATTCATATATTTATCCAAATATTTTGAATGAAAGCCCGAGTGAGATTATTTTTCCATGGATTTTTCCCCAATGAGGAATTAATTCGGGGATCGAGTCAAGCTCATGTGACTCGGTGACCAAAAACAGGCGTTTCATGGGTGACAACCCATGCTTATCCATTTTATCTTCTTATTTTTCTTATTTCTAACAAATAACGTGAGGAGGGGGTGCCTCTTCTACTCTTGTGTTTCGTGGTTGTTTGTAAATGTTTGTTTAGGATTGTCCGCGGTTTATGATGACTCTCGTGCTCGTTATTCTTTCTCCACTCGAGTCTCATTCATCGATGCTTCTGGAAATCCTATATCCAAAAATCTTATCGACTAACGTTTTCTTTGGCATAATTAATAAACGGAGCTAGAATTTTGTTAGGATTGCCTTTACCCATAAAACATTGAGGACAATGTTCAACTCTAGTTCGGGGGAGGGTGAATCTTCGATTTGATTTGACCTTGCATTTTTCACCATGTCGTGTACTCTTGCAACTCCGTTTTTCCACCAAAAATGAAAAAAAAAATGAAAAAAACTGAGAAATTTCAAAAATTTTGAAGAAAAAGTCATGAAAAAGCACAAAAAAAACGTGAAAAGTTGAAAAAATTGTGCAAAAATATAATAAAGTTTGAATAAGTGTTTTGACACCTTGTTGACTTTTTTGCTGGCGAGAGTAGGAATAAATATTTTGAGTTGATCGGGCGTGTTGAGCCCTAGCTTGTTCCCTTAACCAATAATAATCACATAAGCTTGTGCTAGTCTTGTACACCATGAGCTATAAAATGCGAATTCTTTCTTAAGAATCTGCAAACTTGACTTTATACATGCGCAGCTTAAAAGCTTTCGCTAGTCTTTTACATAAGGAGCTAGGAAACGCGAATTCTTCTTCTAGAATTTGCAAGATTCCGTATCTGACTTTATATATCCATGGCTGATTATCGGCTAAGTATTCGCGGGTTTCATTACTTGGAATCTTAAATTGCGAAGAGCGAGAAATGATAGAGTTTATTTAGAAATTAGATGCTAAACGTGGAGTAGTGGTTCTCTTTAGAGCTCATGAGAGGTACTTGTGGCTTTTTACTCCCATAAAATACGTTACCAATATATAATAGATGTTCTAGGTTAATTAGTGGTATTTAGGTTTGGATAATGTTTAGTTTCTTATTTTCTTAAAAGAATTTTTGCTTTAGAAGTTGGGTACATATCAAGGAACATCAAAAATAAGAGCAAAAATGAAAAAATCAAAAGTCAAAAGTTGATTATGTATGTGGTTTTGGAGCTACCCGATAAGCTTCCATTGATGTTGAGAAAAAAGTAAATAACGAAAAAAGTGAAAAAGAAAAGTGAAAAATGAAAAAGTGAAGAGTGAAAGATTGTATCGAATAAGAGTTTGAATGTATATAAGTTGTTGGCACGTGAGGTGCATGTGGATGATTCTGAATTGGACACATGAGGTGCACGTGTAGTACTCCGCAACTTATCTTTGAGATTGTATGTACCCAATTCCTTGATGTGGACCGAATTTCTATTGCAGTGGTTCTTGAGAGAAAATGAAAAACTACTTAGTGTTTAAACTTGGTATCACTATCGGATTTAAAAATATTGAAACGAGAAAATATGAAGCAATTTATTTCTCAAACAAAAATAAAATATTAAGATACAAAACTTAGGACATGGGAGTAAGAGGTTAACACAAGTAACTTTCATGAGTAGTGTTAGCATTTAACTTGTAGATAAGCTATGATCTCGTTCGTACGCTTAGTTTGGGGGCTTGTGAAAAATTGAGGATGATGATTTTTATCCGTATGGTCACTTCTCCATGAGAACTGTTTCTACTCGTTGACCCTACAAATTATTGCAAAATAATGAAAGTTTAACAAACCGTCACAAGTATGAAGTATGAAAAGTCCAAAAATAGAAATAAAAAGTAGAATAAAGAATAAAATTTTGGAAAACGGAGCGTTTGCGGAAATAAATGATTTTATGATTTCTTTTGAACCTCCTTGCTACTTTACAAAGTCAGTAGGAAGAGTTATGAAATTATTTATCCCAAAAGTGTGAATTGATAGAATAAAGAATAAAATTTTGGAAAACGGAGCGTTTGCGGGAATAAATGATATTGTGATTTCTTTTGAACCTCCTTGCTACTTTACAAATTCAGTAGGAAGAGTTATGAAATTATTTATCCTAAAAGCGTGAATTGATCACATTGCGTGAGGGCACGACAATACCTTAGTCCGAGGGATTTTGGTGAGTACTTATTTACTCACCTTTTCTTTATCAAAATAAGGTTTAATAATCCAAAAACTAACCCAAAACGCCAAAGAATATATGTTTTGTGATTATGAATGTGCAGGAACGGACATTTCATTAATTGACGAAAAACAAACGGAAGCCGGCAAAAACGAGCACGAGAGTGGAACGTGTGCAGATCAGTCAAAGTTAGTCAATGCTGAGCCTATAGAAGACCTCAGAGATTTGAAGATTGTCATATTTAGTCCCTGGTCAATGATTGAAGAAATTCCTCTTTCAGTCCCTACACTTTCATCAGTTGACAGATTTGGTCCCTCATCATAATATTTCAAGTAAAATCAAGCTCAAGCCCTCCATGATTCAGGAAATGGCAAATAAAATCCTTGGATAATACTTTGGAAGAAGTACTGATTTGGTCCTTGGTTTTTCATAAAAGTCACTTTTGGTCCTTGTAAATTATATCCACAATAAATCTGAAATTCACATTAGCCTTTGGTCCAAACCATTTAATAAATCCATTTCCAAACCAAAAATTATGAAACCAAAAACCAAAGCCCAATCCATTACCTAAATCCCTTGACCCGGCCCAGAAATACCCATGGTCAACGCTCCACACAAACGGGTCAAACACCACTTTTATATAATTATTTCACCCGCCCCCCAATTCACCCCTCAAACCCAGAAATCACTATTTACCTTAGAACCCTAACTTACATGTCCCCTTAATTACAGCAAGTAAGGGAATTATGTACAATCATTGGCCTTCTAGAAGTGTTAGAAGATGTCAGGAGTATGTCAGCAGCCAAGAAGCACACAAATGGGACACATGGCAGCCTCTAATTGGTGTGAACGCGTCACAAAGGATGATCCAAAGGCTTGTATTGATTGGGCAATCATAGGGAGTGATCTTATGGCTTAGAGTTGATATCAGGAAGCACACCACACGGATTGCCAAGCTGGCAATCCGTGAGCTCCTCATTCTAGATCCTTCTCACCTTAGTAGTATATATAGATGCATAGGGCTAGTGTATTAGATGGTAGAGTTTAGGGTAATAAAACTCTGTCTAATTTTCTTTTGAATTGTATTTTACTTTAATTTCAATTGTAACTTTTAGTTTTTAATGAAAACCAGCTTTATGTTTTAATCATTTCTGCTTATTGTAGTTTACAACTTATAGATTAGCTTTTATCTCTGTCTCATTAGTTTTAGTCATTTCATACTTCTTAATTTCCAATTCAGTTTATCATTTCATTTAAGTGTTTTGAGAAAAAAATCAAAAAATACAAAAAACAAGCTTTTGATTGGTGAATCAGCTTTCAAACAAAGCTGAAAAAGTAGCTAATTTATCTCATATTAGCTCATTAGCTCTTGTGAGATTGTTGTTTCAATTTCATGGTTCTATATTTCATGAAGTCAACTATAGTCAACTGTGTTGAATCATTTGGTCATTGGTGATTAATTTGATAGATTGGGATTGCCAGGGAAGATCCTAGCGTATCTAAGAGATAGGCAAGCATAGTGAAACCCTCTGTTCATGCTGAGGGCATTTCTCATTGTAAGTTCTGATTCAATGTTGTTTCATTAGTTTCTTAGATTTGAGATTCTTAGTTTCTGTTGGTTTTAATTGTTAATGATTGTTGTTATAGCTTCTGTTATTGTTATTGTAGCTAGTTTGATCATTGTTTTGGAGATTAGTAGTTTTTTACATAATTTCTTAGTTATAACTGTCAATTAAGGGGGTGTTTGGCTCTGAGATTTGCTGTGTATAGTTGTGATTTGATTGTTGTTTCATGATCACACATAGGTCATATTAGAGTAGAAATAGAGTTATGGACTAAAAAATCAATAGAGTAGTTTAGTAATTGTCAAAATAGACTTTCAACTTTAGTAAACTGTTGGAATTTTAAGTTTAAACTAGCTGAATTAGATAAGTAGTTACATATTAGTTTAACATAGCTTAAACCAGTTGAATATTAGCTTAATAATTCAAGTAGAAGTAGATTTAGTAGATTGAAATTGGATTTGGTCAATATAGTGTATGCACTAAATAGTCAACTGTTTCATCAAATTTGTTTCAACAGGCTGCTGAACTAGGGTCATTTTAGAGTAGCAATTAATTGTAATTGAAAGGGATTTTAGGTTTTAGAGTATTTTAGTAGTGCAGAGTAGCTTATGCCCCATTAGTTTGGTACTTAGAGCTTAATAGGATTAGCATATTGACCCTGCAAATAAGGGGTTTGGACCAAGATTTCTGAATTGACATATAAGCCTGCTACTACTCATTTGGTTTTGAATATGAGTTTAATTATTAATTCTGAGTTCCACATAGTGTTTAGTAGGTGATTTCATAGTTTGTATGTTTCTGGCTTATTCTAAGTTGGAACTGCTTATTGTTTGGCTTATCTTAGACTGCTTATTGCTCTATTCTTGTTATTTCTGTGCTTCATTTGTTCATCATTCAGCATAATTAAGTTTATTAGAGTACTGAGTTGCTGTATTTTCAGTTTCATTCAGTTTGGTCACAAGTGCTTATTAATAAGCACTTGTGATAAGCTGTTTTCTACCCAATAAGCACTTTTGCTGCTTATTTTCATTTCATAATTTTTTCTCAAGTTCCCTATAATATTTTAGCTTTTCTGTGAATTTTTTATATTTTTCTGAGTTGTTTTACCATTTTTCTTAGATTTTAATCATTTTTAAATACTTTTTAATAAATAAAAATCAATAGAAAATTAGAAAAAGCCATAAAAAAATACAAAAATATTTTATATAATTCTTTTATAATATTTTAGATTTTTCAAAGTTGATTTTATATTTTTCCCAATTATTTTTACATTTTCTTTTATTTTTAATACTTTTTAATTCCAAAAATAGAAATTAATTCCTAGAAAATATATAAAAAGTAAAAAAGAATTATTTTTCTTTTTCTCAAAATTATTTTAAGTAGTTTAAGATTTTTAGAAATTTATTTAATAATAGTTACGTTTTATTTCGTACGTTATGTTTTAAACTTGCGTTTGAATTCCCGTTTTTAAGTTTTAAACATTTGTGCATATATAGCTTGTACCTTCTGCTTATTTCATCATTTCTTTTCATAATTTGAATTTCACTATCACAATTTTCACATTTCCACTTTTCACAACAAGGTTTTCACGAATCGAAGTTCTAAGATTCCATTCACACCTTCGTTGGGAAACGACTCGGTTAATCCGTATTTCTCGCGGATTTTCTCGATACTTAATATATATACTATAATTGAGCAATCAAAGTTGAATGGTTGAAAAACTTGCTTCTTGAGATTCCATTGTGGCCTAAACCTATAGCACATATTTCTATCCGGTGTGATAGTGCTGCTACATTGGCAAAGGCTTATAGCCAGATGTACACTGGGAAGTCTAGACACTTAGGGGGCGTTTGGTACGATGGAATCATTAAGAATGGAATTGCACTAGAGAATGGAATTGTAGAGAATGAGAATAATCCCTTAGAAAGATAACTTATTCCAGTGTTTGGTGGAAGCAAAGAATCGAGCAGTGAAATGGTATAGATGATTGAATCTTTTGTTTGTTGTGAACTGAGAATGAACTTGCTGAATCAAATATAACTTATTATTATTCATCATATTGGCAAGTCATATTTTTCTAATAAACTTTTTGATATCAGTTTATATTATTTAAACAATTGTATAAGTTGAAGTGTTGTTCATCACGTTGTGTTTTAGTTGATTTGCTGCTCCTTATATTCTTTTTTGCTTTATATGTACTAGCTCAATAGATCAAAGATTACAATAAAAACATAGAGATCAAAGCTTAAGTATGCTGAAAGGGAGCATCAAATAAACATGGAAACAAGAATAAAACTCAAAGAAACACTTGTATCTACTGATAAACATGATAACACAAGTCAAATGATTACATACAAATTGTATTTTTTTCAACATGCCTTTAGAACAATATTTAAAAAGAATCATTAACTGAAGTTTAATATTTTTGCTCCTGTCTCGTATATTGCTCACGCCTTTTTCGTATATTGCTCGCGCCTTTTGTAGCTCCATATCAACTTCAATAGGTGACACAATTATCTCTTCAACAACAACGAGAGCTGCTCCAAAGGCGGCTACGATCGTTGCTCATCTGATTTGGATTATCTGTTGGAACAAATTAAGTTGTTACCTCATCTACAAAGTATGTTGGTTACTTGGTTTAACAGCATATGAAAGCTAACATCAATTTTAGTCTACAAAGCTTGTGTATGTAGTTATCCTAGAGCTCGATTAGGCTATAGTTATAATCTGGTATAAATATGATGAGATGAACTCCTAATGTCGTGAGCTGCTAAGCTATTGTAAGAAACATGATCCATGTCACGTATTAACATCCTTGACTCAAGACGACAACTGGATGTAATATCACAACTGGATCTTCATATGTAACCTCATATTCTATTTATTTAACAACATTATGACACCTTTTATAAACTACCTACAACAGTCCATAATGTAGAGTAACAAGGATGAATCAACCTGATTAACCGCATACAAAATTGTCGCAAGAACAAACTATATTTAATTGTAGAAATAGTCGATCGCCAACTCAATTTTGAACACGAAAATCATTTTCGTTTAAGGAACAAGAGACCACCATGTCCCACTTTCAAAGTGATAATTATATACATATGTAATTTTACCCATAAAATAAGAGATTCTCATACATTAATTAAGTTTTATAAGTAAACCCTAGCTTGAGATGGTAATTTTGACCATAATAGTAACTCACCAAGTCCGAATTTACAAAGATTTAACAGTTTTTCAATTAGGGTTTGCTACCAATTTTCGATCTGTGTAGTACAATAAACAAAAAAAGATAAAAAGATACCTTGTATAGGGACGAATAACTCTCACAAACATCAGTTTTTCGGTTAGGACGAGGATGAATGTTCTGAAAATTGTAGTTGCACAGATCTCCATAAGGTAGGTTTTGAGAATTTCTTATGTTAAATGTGCGGTGCACGTGCTATGGGTTATATTCTCATCTTTTTTGAGCGGCCTTCCAATTCACACGAGAATGAGAAGGGGAAAGGCTCCTTTAATAAATTTTCATTCTCCCCATTCTTTATATTTTTTAGAGAATCAAAATTAGGGGGTGAGAATGGAATCGGTAACCCATCTTTCCATTCTCCATGTGTAACAAACACGGGAAATCATATCTTATTCCTTTCTCACAATTCCTTTCCACCCTACCAAACATCCCCTTAGGTGTTAGGCATAGCATGATTCGTGAACTTATCATGAATGGGGTGGTATCTATTGAGTTTGTTAGATCTCAACATATTTTAGCTGATCACTTGACGTTGAGTTTGGCTAGAGACTTGGTTTTGAA
Source organism: Artemisia argyi (assembly GCA_030686995.1). NCBI lineage: Eukaryota > Viridiplantae > Streptophyta > Magnoliopsida > Asterales > Asteraceae > Artemisia > Artemisia argyi. The sequence continues at coordinate 202,308,419 of CM060709.1, read as the reverse complement.
GTCTGCTAAAAGGATGGGTTTAAAGTCCAACTTAGTCACTGAATGCTAAGACACCCAACTCCCTCCTGAGGAAACTTGGGAGCTGAGTTCAATGTGAAAAGCTGAACATTTAGTGGACTGGAGCACATGTTTATTGTCATTCCAAGGTTGTGCTCAGAACCTACTGGAAAAGGAGGATGAAGTCTTTACTTCTCAATTGTTATTTTCTTTGAAAAAGTGCTAAGCAGGAGCATGAATAAAGAGGAACCACCTATGTAAATATTGAAGTTTTGCCGCTTCAGGAAGCTTTGGATTTTTAGCTTTTACAACATTTATGAATTGAATATGGACACATGGCTTGTAAGGTTTATTTAAGTGTTTGAAAATGTATGTGTATTTTATCTTCAGGTATTCAAATAGGTTGAAGGGTTCAATTCTATGGAACACCCTGATTCTCGAAAATTTAGTGCACTTGAGGGATTAATTCATACCTGGTGATGGGTTTGGAGGTACGGAGTGTACACCCATTTGGTCACTGAATCCCCTGACTCAATAGTGGTTATGCTAGTGTGAATATGTTTCTGCTGATCTGCTGCTAGTATTAATTCTGCTGTTAGTATGAATCTGCTGCTGGTGGATTCTGCTGATAGTGGATTTTGTTGCTAGTGGGATTCTGCTGATAGTGGGATTCTGCTACTGGCATCAGTTTATTCTGCTGCTCGTTTTTAACCACTGATTCCTACTATTGTGGAAAGTATTATGATATAATTAATGGGCCGTTAATTATACATAATTTCATGGGCTAGGGTTTGAGTATTCTCTATTATAAATAGAGGTCATAATACATCTGCATGGATATACGATACAACATAAACCCTAAACACTTGAATACGTTTATGTTCTTGATTTGTGCCTAAAACAAGAACATCACTTGGTCTTATCCCATAGAGATATTCATGTAACCTAGGTATAGGGTCGAATAGTTTCTATTGGAAAGTGATAACATGATTTCAAGTGAATATTCGGTGCTATTAATTACCTTAACCCTAATCTGGGAACACTTACAAACACTAAATAACCAACATATAATATAGCGTGTAACTTGATTATACATGGAACAAATTAAGTTAGTGACTGAAATGAAAATAGCTAGTGATTGAAATGCAAATACTTGGTGATAAAACAAAGTTGAGAGAGTGATGTGAAAACGTAGTAATAACTCTAAGAGCATTGGCTATGCTCGTGCCATGGAGAAAAAGTGTTGTCACGTCAGCAAAAATCTTCATGGCATCAGAAATCCCATGGCATCGCATTCTGGCTGTAACCCTTGACACCAGAAAATGTGGTGCCGTGTTTGTTTTCATTTTTTTTCTTCGTAAAATAAAACATACACAATATTAACTAAAATAAACTTCGTCAACTAAAAAAAACACGTTACATTAATAAAATAAAATGTATTACATTAATAAGTACGCTATCCCAAAAGATTAAGTTGACCCAATATGAAGTACAAGTTTAGCCCAATATGACTTACAAGTTTGGATGAATGTTTGACAAGCCCAACAATTAGGGTTGTAAACGAACTGAACGTTCAGTGAACATTTCATGAACCATTCAGTAAAAAGTTCGTTTATGTTCGTTCGTTTATTAAATGAACGAACATGAACAATATTTTATGTTCGTTTAGTTAAATGAACAAAGGTCTCGTTCGTTCATTTATGTTCGTGAACGTCCGATTAGGCGTTCGTTAAAGTTCGTTTATGTTTATTTATCTATTTATGTTCATATATCATATCTTTTAATTTTATAATTTTAAAAATTAGTTTGTTTAAACAAAACAACACTTATAAAACAATATATTATGAAGAATTTAATAAAGTTTATGTTTGTTTGTCTATTTCATTTATGTTCGATCGTTTATGTTCGTTTAGCGTTCGTTTAGTGTCTTAATGAACGAATATAAACGAAGATGAACAATTCATTTACTTAATAAACGAACATGAACAAGAAAATTCGTCCGTTTAAGCGTCCGTATCCGTTTATTTGTCCGGTTAAAATTAAATGAACGAACATGAACAGGGCTCCATTCGTGTTCGTCCGGTTCGTTTACAGCCCTACCAACAATTAAACCTAACCTTTCTTTACTACAAACAAAGTAGCAGCCAGTCAGCCACCAATTTTCTTCCTCGCCAAACACAAATAAAACAAAGAAAAGAAAAAAACTGTCTTTTTACAAACAAACACAAAAAACACAAAAACAATCACACACAAACATGAAATACACACATAAACACAACACCCCAAAATAAAATAAAATAAAATAAAAAATCCCTCCGCATGAGCTGACCATCACGGCGCGAGCAACCATGGCGCCACCCACAGTGTGGTGCGCCATCGTAAAAATTGGGTTGGTGGCTATGGCGCCACCCATGGCACAAGCGTACCTCCTGCTCTAAGGGTGAAGGCTAAATTCAAGTAATTTACTTTTTCTTATTTACCGAAATACGTAACATACTTTATTAATTGTCAGTATCCCTAAATTACTTTTAAATACTTGTCTATATCGCTAATATGACCGGTTTAACCGGTTAATTTTGACTAATATACCCTTAACTTTTTCCCATTGAAATTGTTCTTGAAGGTTATTTTAGTAAAATCACAAGAAAAGTTAACGATATTAATAAGTATTTGAAAAATATTTTAGCGATACTGACAATTAATAAAGAATCTTACGTATTTCGATAAATCCGAAAAGATAAATTACGTGAATTCAGCCTTCACCCTAACTCCAAAGGATGTTTTGCTTGATTTTCTTTCTTCCTCATTATGTCGATAATATTCACAAGTGCATTATCATTTGCTAACAGAGTATCCCTACACAATACCCTTTATCATATGCACAACACCCCCATTACCCAAAAAACAACACCCTCCAGTATCCCTAAACCTTGCGCAATCTTCCCTAACTAAAATCTTGTTGGTTAAGAGAAAGTTTGATTGATGTTAGAAAACGAGCTCACACAAGTAGGCTGTATAGGTGGGAAAAAATAAAAATAAATTACTCCATCTAATAAATACTACTACAAAATACAGAGCAACATACCTTCGCATCAATCCACTAATTAAGCGTTTCCATCATTTTCCGGCTGTGACTCACAGTCCCAAGAATTCACTAAGGTACCGTTACCCAGATCCATTTTAAATCTGTTCTTCGGTTGGGTTAAATAACAGCTTACTTGATTGAAGTCAAGGTCTGATAGAGTCCACATAATGTGAGTTTAATTGATACGAAACTTGAAGTTCCAAAGTCATACTTTGATTCTATATTTGTCATCCAATAGTATACTGGAAAGGAATACTCGCTGCAACATTTGAACCCATGAGTCTCATCATCAATATGACCGCACAATGAAAAGGATTTTGACCAGACGTGGGAAAGAAAGACATCCTCATTAATAAATCTATCTAACATACCTTCGCAAACTGCACCTTTTTTGTTTCAAAGACAATGTAAGACATGTTCCTTCCTTTAATGAAAAGGACAATAACAAACTCTAGATGCATATACGAATTCTTTGAAATGAACTTCTGTTATGAGAAAACATTTGAGATTCGCTTTTAGTTGCTGGTGCAATTCAGATATTCTAGCAGAAGACTCTCTTATGGAAATGGATCAAACAGGTAAACTCAAAAATAGATTAGTTTAAGAGTAAAGGGAAACATGGTTTAAAGTTTAAACCAAACAAATGTCACCCCAGAATACTTTTTCTAATGTACAACACCTCCTAAATGATCTTATTGCAGCACACACTAAAATTATTGAAACAGTCCGATTATAGTCATATTTAGCAAACTAATTCATTTAATAAAGAGTTTAAAAACTGGTCAAAATGTTTTTCGGGTTAACCCAACATGGCCCGCTTGACCAGCATTGAAGTTACCCGTTTTGACCCATTGACCACCTAAACTGACCTCCCTGTTGTTTTGTTGTTGCTTGAGCATAATATTATCTATTGTAATCCTAAACTGTTGTTTTAAATATTGTATGCTAAATTTATTGCAACCAGATCTTGTGATAATACCAAATGAGTATTGATTGGCACACTCATATTTTTGATCCGCACACTCAAATGTACAACCTTTAAAAGCACCATGTGATAAATATACAACTGTGTAAAGCACAGCTTTGAGTGTGCAAATCAAAACTGGGAGTGTGCAACAAATGCAATGGCAAAGAAAATACTTAACAGCAAATCCAGTTTTAGTGAAGAAGCATATATACTTTTGTATCAATCATTGTTCAATATTCATGAACGGAAGCATGTGGTAGTGAAGATGAACACTCGATATGCAATTGCAAACTTATATCATCAGTAGCTCTGTCATCTGACATTTAGAGCTGCAACATGCCTGTAATAAGCATAAGTGCAAGACAAGTTTTGACTTCTTACAAATGCCACAGGCCTCACGAATAATTTTCATGGAGATGTACACTTTGCCATCTTCATTGTCGCCAGTCACCTCGTACATGCCAACAAGGCAACAAGTCAGGGCATATTACTCATATATGAATGTACAAAAACATATAGCTAAAAAAATGCACTAAAATATTGATTAAAAAAAACGGAAACATTATTTTATATCAAACCAGTGTGAAACTGATGTGCATCCTGAGTATGATGCGGCCAAGACAGCCAAGAGAATGTTATACTTAAAGAAACTGCAACAAAAACTGTAATTTATTCGTTCTACTTGCACCACATACAGAACCACAGAAAAACCAATATTACGTAGAAACAAATAAAAATGTCAATGCTTAGATGACAAACCTTCTCCACGAGGCATTTTCCTTGATACCAAATCTTCAACATCCTTCAGCTTATAATAGTGAGGTGCTATTTCCACAAGCCACTCGAGTTTTATTTCAGTGACTTGTCTCATGTATTCCTTACTTGTATCTACTAGCTCGTTGTATAGCACGTACCTCGGAAGTACCTTTGCTAAACCAGAACTCGGATGAATATACACATTCTGAGCATTTTTAATAGTTCTGTAGGATCCGTTCATTTGAAATTTTGATGAGTTTGGGAAGTATCCAGCTGTTATTGCCTTCTTAATAGCTTCCAAATCACCGAGGTTTGAGGTTAGCTCAATATCAAGTCTTTCCATAATCCCCTTCAATTGATCTCTTATGTCTCGAGCACGCTTCATACTTCTCTCTTGAATGAAATTATCATAACACCATTGAGTTGAGAATTCTGTTTCCTTCCACCCATTGTAAACATTAAGCATTGCTATGTGATCCCCAACATTACCCACGTGAAAATTCTTATGAGCATTGTCTGCATGTACTCTTTTGTTTTTAGGACGATAAAAGGTGGAGCTTCCGACAGACAACATGGCAGCAATTGAAACAATCTCTTCTGAGCATTTGTACTTGTTGGATGCTACAATCATTTTGGACAACATTGGATCAAGTGGGAATTCTGCCATCTGTCTACCCAGCTTTGTCAACTCTCCAAATTTATTGAGTGCATTTAATGCAAAGAGTAGCTCCAAGGCTTTGAGTAACGCCTGAGATGATGGTGGATCCATAAAATCAAACTCTACCAAGTCATCGATCCCAAGACTCTTTAGGCTTAGCGCAACATTGGCGAGGTTGGTACGCTGAATTTCTGGGACAGTATTATCAGATAAATCATTAAGATAGTAGTCTTCAGTATACAGCCTGTAGCACTTTCCAGGACCTGTTCGTCCTGATCGACCAGCACGCTGATTAGCAGAAGCTTTTGAAATAGGAGTGATTTGTAAAGATTCCATACCTGTGCGAGGGTTATATGACTTCAACTTCACAAATCCAGGATCTATCACATACTTAATACCATCGATCGTCAACGACGTTTCTGCAATATTAGTGGCCAGGACCACCTTCCGCGCTCCTTCAGGAGTTGGTTGAAATATTTTAGCCTGAAGCTCAGTGGGAAGATTGGCGTAAATGGGGCATATAATCAGCTCTGGTATTTTACTCCCAAATCCCCTCGTTCGATGATTAAGGATCTCTTCGGCTGTTTCTATTTCCTCTTGTCCTGTGAAAAAGATCAATATGTCACCATCTCCTTGTGGTTCAGTAACATGAATCTGAAGAGCCCTGACAATAGCAGCATCCACGTAATCCGCTTCGGGTGCTTCAGTGTAGTGTATTTCTACTGGAAATCGCCTTCCTGGAATGTCAATGATCGGTGCAGAGTCAAAATATTCACTAAATTTCTGAGCATCCATTGTCGCACTTGATATAAGCACCTTGAGGTCAGGACGAACCTTAGCAATATCCTTAACCAAACTGAACACAATATCAGTTGATAAACTCCGTTCATGCGCCTCATCCACCATCACCACCGTATAACTTGCGAGATCTGGCTCGCCGAGTATCTCCCTAAGTAACATACCATCGGTCATGTATTTAATAACCGTCTTTTCACAAGTACAGTCTTCAAACCTGATCGAATACCCAACCTGTTGACCTAGCTTCACACCCATCTCTCGAGAAACTCTAGCAGCAACACTCATTGCAGCCACTCTTCTTGGCTGCGTAACCCCTATTTTTCCACACTTCGTGTATCCAGCCTCATGGAGATACTGAGGAATCTGTGTAGTCTTCCCGGAACCAGTCTCAGCTACAATGACAAGTATCTGATTATCCTCAATAGCTTTAAGCAACCGCTCCTTTTCCGGATATATTGGCAAGCTTTTTCTATCTTCCAAAAGCCTCTCATACGCCGATTTCACAACAGATTTCAACCGTTTCTTCTGATTTGCTTCCTCATTAGCATCTACACCACCCTCAATATCTCCCCGCACAACCTCACTCTGATCGTCAAACACATAATCATAGGCTTTTGCTTCTTCAGATTGATTTTTATTCTTCGACCCGAAATTTAAAGTTGCTTTTCTAATCTGTTGATCCTCCCATGCAAACGGGTTCACCTTTGCATCTTTTTCAGAATCATTATACCGCGCTACAGCAACGTCAAATCTTTTCTTTTGATTAACGCAATCTGGTTCATCATAAGCATCAGGCATCTTATACTCATTAACATCATCATCGTAACTATTATATCTAGAACGCTTCTTAAGTAAACTTTGTACCTTTTCATTGTACCTTAGCTCCTCCTGCTCGGCTTCCGTTACCTTGACATCCTCGGATAAAAGCTTTAGATCTTCGACGTCATGCATGTATTCCTCGATCTTCTTTTTCTCTCGCTTTTTAAGATAGTTTTGCCTAGAAACTTTCCTTAAAACTTCAATGTCTTTCTCCTCCCTCTTCTGTGACATCTTTGCTATATTAAAAGGTTTTCAATTCACGATGATAATAATGGGTTATTGTTGAGATGATGGTTGATCGTGTGAAAGAGTTTTTAACGATCGCTAGGCTTTCAATTCACGATTAATTGTCGATCGGTTATTGCTTGTGAAAAATAAGAAAAACGAAAAGTAAGTAATATAACGAGTATTTTAATTAGCATGTGTTTTATTCCTCCGTATTATATTATTTATATATAAATAATTTCCTTGGCCGACTCGAATTCAGTTGCACATTGTGACCACCTACTTTACTTGGTCGTTACTCAATTTTTGCCGACTAAATTCAGTTGCTCACTGTGTACGTGACCACCCAAATTACTTGGTCGTTACTTAATTTTTAATAGATACGAGTATATGATTTATACATTTTAATTTTTTATTTGCACATTTTAATGTATAACTAATTGAAGAATATTGTACAAGTATTTAATACATAAATTAAAGTGTCACAATCAATACTTAAATAGTTAAATTGTGCAAATCAATTCTCATTTGACTTAACATTGATCACCAAGTATAAACTATTAGTCTATTAAACCAAAACAGAGCTTGAATGCTTCAATTTCTAATATGCTTTACGTGCACTGGGTCTTTGTGTCACAGATGTATATGTTGTTGTGATACTAGCTAGAATCTACCTAAATGAGAAGCATTTGGTTGTGATTGTCATCAGCCACCACCTTGTAGATTTCTGGTTAATCATTGAACTTGTTTAGGAGGTGCACTATGACTAGAATCCATTGTATTAGCATGCAATAATCTTATACGCATACATTGAAATATATTTACTCATTGCGACAGTTTTGACATTCCATATATTTCAATGCATTTGTTGAATCAAGCGGCTCCATTATGTACACTCGACATATTTCATAATCGAAGCTAAAACCAAGGGAAGACTGGCAGAAGAGTAATGTATTATCACTTGCGTACCAATGTAACTATAAGCAACCTATTTTTTTTAACGAAAAGATATTTACCAAATAACTATGGAGTCTACATTGTTATATCAACCGAAGCCTCTGGTATCTGGTAGTTTACCACTTTACCAGACACATTGGTGATTTGTCAACATGAAGACGATTCAGATTTTTTCCATCTTAGAAAGTCCGTTTTTTGGCTACAGCTCATGTCCATACTTCAATTTCTGTAATTCCTCTGGAGTAGTATCAACATTATGATACTTTTTTCTATGGATACAAATCGCATTAAAGCAAGGGATTTTTATTCAACTATAAAAAGCATGATGTTAACACACTTTAATCCAATCCACCCCTCTTCCTTTATATGTAACTGGCCAATACTAGCAATGCAAACAAATAGAGAAGCAGTAAGATGATGTTTAAACCTCGCATTAGCCAGGTGGCCATTTCAACTGTCTTCCGCCAAGAACGTGCAAATGAAGATGGTAAACCGATTGACCTACACAAACAGATAGCATACTCGACTCAGAACTTGTGATCATTCTCATGCCAGTAATCTTATGACAGGAGGATCAAATTGCTAACAAAATGTATAAAAATACAACACCTTGTCCTAATTTTCAGCGAAATGAAAAGAGCTACAACTTACACGCAGTGGCACCACTATTAATGACAACCCGAAATCCTTCAACGATGCCTTCTTTTTCTGCAACTATCTTAGACACATGAAGAAGATGGCCCAATATGTCTTCATGTCGTGGTTCAGCCTTAAGGACAACAAAGGGAAAACGATATTTAAGATCACAGAAAATATTTAAAACAGAAAAATATGAAGTGTATTGCTACAACAGTAGCAGTAGGTATAATCAGAGATCATATGATATTCGCTGTCAGTAGAATCATTACAAATATTGAGTGTACAATATCATGCTCTTGTTGAAACTTGAAAGTACCTATAACAGGGTTTACTCAACACTATGGTATACAACAAAGTGAGCAAGTCATGAATGAGCAGAAGGTGATATAAGGCAGCTCTTTACATCACACAACTAATAACTTAACACATTTCATGCCATCTGTAGACTTCCTTCTATGATTTTGTTCCCATTTTATCTAGTTTTCCACTGATTATCTTGTATCCCTACCCTCATACTGATCTTTTTCAGAAATACCAGAGGTTCATATATATTCCATATTAACTCATGTACAACATATAAAGCTTCATATGGCCAAAAGTAAACTACTGTAAAAGAGGGACACCTGGTGCCCAGGCTACATGTGGAATGCTTTCTCTCAGATAATGGGATTACCAATTATATCTAAATGGTCGAAATTACAGTTTTCCCCTTATAATGTCTACTCTATCAGAAAGAACAAAATACAGTTTGACTTTTTTGGTCAAACAGACTGAATCTCAGCTACAAACTTGAAGGAAAATTCATTTCACGATTCAAGGCTACGTCTATTTTAGAAAGGAGAGATGTTTATCTTAAATAATTTTACGTTCTTGGAATGATAGTTGATGGCGCAAGAAAGTCATAAAAGACCCTAGATGTATAATGTCAGCTACAAGTGTATCATATAACTCTCGATGGGAAGCAGCCATGTGCACAAACACAAACAAAGAAAATCTAAACTGCCTATTGTTAACAAACTGGGGCGCAAAATCTCGAGATATGTACTGTATTTGAATTTAGAAAATGTCACCACTCAAACAGACCTCTAACATATCTCGAATTCAGATTATAAACCTAATACATAGTCATATGTATCATGTACTCATGTCCACAAATATCAAGAAATAGGTTTACAAAAGTAATCCTTCATCAGCTACAAGAGTACATAGCTCGACTTCAGATCTCTTTGTTGGAGATACGTACTCTTGTTTGATAATACAGTAACTTACCTTGTTTAGTATGTCCATTAAATAGTTATAAAAGAAGGAAAAAAATGAATAACCTTGCCAAGCTCTGTTAGCCCATCTCTGAGCTTTGGGATGACTAAAACATGAACGGGTGCTTGAGGATTAATATCACGAAAAGCTAAAACTTTTTCATCCTCATAGACAATGCTGGAAGGGATTTCCTTTGAAATAATCTTGTCAAATCTGCCACAAAATCAAATCCACAAAGTAATAGAAACCATTAAACATGTAAGGGGGAAATATGAAACTGAAAACCAAGTTAAGGATGTTGTCATGTAACATTCTTCAATCTCCGGGATATGAGGTACTAAAAAAACATATAAAATCATCATATAGCAAGATTAGGAGTTAGGACAATACATAGTTGGAGCTCCAGTGTTGGCTTCAGTTACAGCTGCTCTAGCAGACGCCTCTTCATCATGTGTTGCACTCACACGAGACATTCCCCTTCATGTCCAAATATAAGAGAATATTAAAAGAAAAGTAAGCTATAGGAACAGTACATAAGTAAGAACCCGTATAACGAGAGCAAATATAAATTAGCAGGTTACTAGCAATAGCAAAAAGGAAGACAAAATGTTGGAATCCTGATTATATGTGTAACTGAGAACCTACCTAAGTTAGTTTGTACTAAAAATGTAGAGGGCTAGTTAGACTCATGGAATAATAAAACAAAATGAATGAATAGTAAACAAATAGCACTCTTTACATGAATTTTTGGTCTATCACCGGTTAAAAAGACCATTATAAGGTCTAGTGCCCATTTGCGATTGGTAGTAACATCTCAATCCTTTGAAATTTTCTAACTGAGAAGTAGATAACTTAAGGGGGTGTTTGTTTCGGCTAATGGCGTATTAGGTTTTGGGCTTATGTTTCACAACCTCACTTTTTGTGGCTTATTTTGAAACTTTTCAGCTTATATAAGCTTTTTATGACATGATAAACTTATATAAGCCAAAAAGTTTCAAAATAAGCTACAAAAAGTGAGCTTATGAAACATAAGCCGAAAACCAAATAACCCATAAGCCGGCTATATAAGCCGAAACAAACAACCACTAACTACGCTGATGTTTTTATTTGAAAATGCACACCTATAATTTGTGTTTTGGGCAGAGAATCAGAAATTATAAGCACCTAATTTTCACATCTCAATTTTGCATAACAGATATATAATTCAAGTTGTTATCAAAACTGGGGAAAATGAAATGAGTACCTGTGAGGAGTACATTGTTGAATTCGAAAATGGAAAATTGACTGAATTTGACGAATTGAATTTTGTTGTTTCAATGGATTGAAAGCCCTTCTGAGTGTTATTGCTGAACTCCTGCTTATTTTAATAATAACTAATTAAGTAATTAAATAATAGTCAGAAATAAATACAGATACTGTTTGTGTTTGCGAGTTACCGTAGAAGTGGTACAGATGAAGTGAACACAGCCATGGTCAGTACCATCAGCTGCAAGAAACAGCAACTGGTTTCTTATTTGTGTTCGGATTTTTCTAGACTAAATTTCATATTTAGTCCTTCCCACAAAGTAAGTACACTGACTGTTTCTGATCTTGTTTGTTTTTGCAAGTTTAGTCCTTTCCATCGACGGCCGTTTGTAGCTTCCGTTAGTCACCCTCACGTGCATAAAATGTGAGGGTATATATGTCTTTTTGCATCACAACTACCCACTTTAAGCCTTTGGCAGACTTTTAATTGTCGCCGTTTTTAAAATCACGTAAGGGTAATTTGTGGCGCAAAAAGTATATCAAAATCTTAAGGATAACTGTGGTGCAAAAAGACATATACGCCTTCACCTTTTTATGCATGTGAGAGTGAATAACGGGAGCTACAAACGATGTTGAGGGAAAAAACTAAACTTGCAAAAATTGACAAGATCAAGGATGGTTGTTGTACTTGCTTTGTCTAAAGGGTAAAAGAAACAAATGTGTGTAAACCATAAGAATGAAATATGAAATTTACTTTTTTATGTTATTTTCTTCTTAAACAACTTCAACAAAGGTAATTTGCTAGATTATTTTTGAAAGCAAAACTTATATATAGTATTTATAATGGAAAAATTAACTATATTCTTGAAAGTTAAAAGTGAAAAACGTAATCTATTTAAGGAAACAAACTAACACAATGTTGAAAACTTAATTATGTACCTATTAGCAGAAACTATTCAATCATTATAATCTCATAAAGTATTCAATCATATAATGTACACGGCTGAAAACTTATAACGTTGTAAAATTTCGTTGTTGTGCACGGGTTCTCATCTAGTATTTCTAATAATTACACAGCTTGATACGAAAATGAATGGTTAGGTGTCGTTTATCTCTAAATTAATTTATATGGATGTAAGGAAAAAAAAAAAAAGGTAAAACAGTTGCACGTCTCTTTGTATAAAAATAAAATTAGATATGAACATCAATAGTTGCTACAAAGTGTTTACATTCTTAAAATGACAATTGATTCACACAATAGTGAAATATGTGATTCACGATGCCACTGGGTATAATCTCTTTACCCAAAAAACATGCGCCTAAGCGTGTAATGTATTACTCGTTAGACTAGCAGTAACAAGACCACACCAAAACCACAAACAACATCGTCAACTCAGCTTTCTCTCTGCTAGACTAAACACTGACCAAATGCATGTAGTCGGACCGCACATGGAGCTAGGACAACCGTTGTGTGCTTTTAACAACCCTCGGGAGTAATAGCATAGCTTTCAAAACTTAAAGACAACAAGTCAAACTTTGGACAAACACCAAGGACCAACGAGTTAGAAACATCCCAATTCTATCATTTTATCGCCAACCAAAATCTAAACCATAACTAATTCCAGCAAACATGACATGATCAAAGCAACTCTTCATTTTTGAGACACACTGTTCCAGTCTTTGAGCATATCCTAAACTTACAATGCTGGTTTCCACCATTTCAAATTGCAGCCACGCTTCCATTTCCCCTGCTGCTTCTATAAACCAGGTTTATTCTGTTTCTCACTCACACTGAGCATCAAGCTCTTGGTTATGAGTACATATATCAGATATGATGTCACTAATAATTTGAGTGATTCTGAAAACAGGTAAAGGGGAAACAACTAGATGAAGCTGCTCAACAAGTGAATTCGAAACAAGAACTGAAGTTTTTAAAAAGATTAGTGGGCCCACCTTTATTTGCTGCTTTTCTAGCCTTATCTCCTATCATCACTCCTCCTGGTATCATCATATCCATTTCATTCTGCTGTTTTTTTAGTTTTGATATGTTATTACTAATGAATATACATTCCACTTGTTTCCATTTTGATATAGAATTAAAGGGTGTTTGGGATTGCTTACTGTTTTTTCGCTTATGGTGAGCTTGAAATTAAGCATTTAGGGAAATAGTGTTTAAGGGGGTGTTTGTTTAAGCTTATAATCCCACAAATAAGCTTAAACGAACACCCCATTTGAAATAAGGAGGTCTTGATATTCTTATTCAAAACTGCTTATTTTACCTCAAAATTAGCAAATATGTCAAAGCAGTTTCAACAAGCCAAACATAACAATTGCTTATCTGCTTAAGAAGTAAGAAGATAAGTAGAAAAAACAAGCAAATCTCAAACACCCTCTAATTACTGATATACTAAAGTACTAATAGGTGGTTTGCCTCGGTTCTAAGAATTTGGAGGGTATTTTAAGACCTGTGGTTTTCCTCAACAAAGTTGGTTCGGGCGGGATTTCCCTATCCCTCCAAAGAAACAATGTTCTTTATTATAAGCCAGAATTTTCATTCATAAATTTCTTTCCATGTTTCATAGTTTCCTATGGTCAAGCAATAGAAACACAACGAGGAGCTTCATTATTTGGTCGCGCTTGCATCGGATGTCATGATGCAGGTGGAAATATATTACAACCAGTGAGTTTCTGCTAACAGTTAGTCGTCATTAGCTGTGATAGTCAAATTTAATTTACATATTTTAGATGAAAGTCCTAAGGAATCAACCAATTCTCTTACTCCCAATTTATGTCTTCTTCCAGGGTGCAACTCTTTTTCTAAAAGATCTTCAAAGGTAGCCAAAATCATTAACGGCATTTTAGATTTCCTTATTCTGTACTCTGTAGCCCTTTAGGCCTATGTACTTTGTAATTGGTCGTATTTGTACAGGAATGGAGTTAACACTGAAGAAGAAATATACCGCATAACATATTATGGAAAAGGAAGAATGCCGGTAAGTTACATTTTTGAGAAAAAAAAAAAAAAAAAAAAAAAAAAAAAAAGCATTGTTGTTTTGTCAAATATGAAATTACTACGTTCTCACAACCAGATCGTGTCTTCAGGGGTTTGGAGAGTTGTGTACACCAAGGGGACAATGCACATTTGGAGCTCGTCTAAAAGAAGATGAAATAAAAGTTTTGGCTGATTTTGTTAAGTCACAAGCAGATAAGGGATGGCCAGACATAGGAATTACTGGAGATTGATACATCCCGTAGTCAGACACTCGAATGTCAGTATAGTTTATTCAGTTCAGAAGTTACCGACTATTGCCTGGTAATGTTGTAATCATGTTTTTTTGTATTGTCACAATATAGATGTTCATTGTTGCATATGGATATGATGACTATAATCAAAGGCAAATATCTCACAAGAATGATGCTCTCTGTTCCTCCTAATAAGTAGGAACCGAAAAAAGAAAAAGGAAGGTGTGAGTAGAAATTAAAAGTACAGATTTATAGACTAATAAGTTGCTTCTGTCAATTATCTTTGATTTGTCAAGTCCCTTTTGATAAGAAACAAAAAGTTCATGTTTGTTTCGTTAAACTGTCTATAAATTCACAAGGATATTTGGCCAGTCTTATGCTCGTTGTCAGCGCACTAAGATACTAAAGTACAGGGGTCATTTTTGTTAATGGTTTTAGTCCAGCAATGTGAAAAGTGTTTCCTTTCTTTTGGCTAAAATAAGAGGCAAGATGGAAACATGTACAGTCAGATAGGTCTGATTGGCTCGTTAAACAGTTATCCATAACCTACAATTTTTTGTTACTCTCTTATATCATTTTGCTAGATTCTAATACAATTATGCATTTCAAGAAAGAATTATGCTCATCTCTTTTTAGGCGTTAGCATAAGCACCGGGTTGCTTTTTCCTAGCCGCGCTTAGCTGTTGTAGAAGACAATCTAATTGACTGCAATCAAACTCAAGAGTCAAGAACACGCATTAATTTCTCAGTGAACAAACTTAATACAAAGATGGTTGCATCACTAACTTAATCAACACTATCCTCTATCTTTACAACAATCATTTCATTACAACTACCCGTAACTATTTTATTTGAGGTTCAAGTCTTTACTTTATTATTCGACAATCCCACATTGGTTGCAGAGAGCCTGAACATTCAATTTTGATTACTTTCTTTCTTCTTTTTATTGTTTTATGCATTGAGTTTTTTTATGTTTAATTGTAACTTGTAAGCACACAGTTTTTTTTTTTTTTTTCACCTTTAAATATCGTGAAAGTGACATAAAAAGGTATCAAACTTAGGGTCCATTTCCAATCAAGGTACTATTCTTTTTTTCTTGCATAAAAAGGTTCCCAACAAATGTTTTTGGCAAATTTGGGTTTTTTACTAACGTTCATTTACTCACTTCGTTAGTAAATTTGGGTTTTTTACTAACGTTCGTTTACTCACTTCGTTAGTAAATCACTTCGTTAGTAAATTATATGTTACTTCGTAATTTAGTAGTAGTTTATTGCTCGTCCCCTTTGAAATTGGCTAGTAGAATATCATGTGGTATATATCAGGTGTCAAGTTTGAGTTTCATAAAAGTGTCAAGAACACAAGTTACAAATTTATGATTGTACGAGTTCTTTTAGTTTCTCACAAATGTGTTAGTCAATGTTTGGTAAGAACATTGATAAAATACTCTCTCTTATATCTTTAGTTATAATATATTGAGTTTTGAGATCAAATGAGTAAGCAGATCAAACGGGTCGGTTTTGATTCATACAAAGATGTGGAACACGGGGATAATAGAACAAGATTCAAGCATAGAAAACATGTACAAGATTACGTTGAGTTACAAAAGGTAATAATCCTTTCTGATATAAGTGTGGTGGGGAAGGGTGGTGTTGGTGGCGGCGGTGTTGGTAGCTGCTGTTGGTGGTGGGGAAGGGTGGTGTTGGTGGCGGCAGTGGTGGCAGCTTCTGGTGGTGGTGGTGGACGATGGTGGTAGAGGTGGCAGGTGGTGGTGGTGACAGTTGGTGATGGTGGCGGCGGTTGGTGGTGGTGGTGGATGGTGCATGAAATGTGTAATACAAACTCGAGGAGCAAACATGTAATTTACTAAGTGAGTTAACGAACATTAGTAAAAAAACCCAAATCCGAAAAAAAAAAAAAAAAAAAAAAAAAAAAAAAAAAAAAAAGAAGAATACCTTTATTGGAAATGGACTCTAAGTTTGGAGAAGTGATTGGCACACTCACAAATAAGGCTGAGCATCGGGCCGGATCCCGACCCGTCCCGACCCGACCCGCCACAGCCCGATACCGAAACAAGGTAAAAAGCAAAACCGATCCCGAACCGATTATTAGTCGGGTCGGTTCGGTATAAGTCGGGATTACTCGGTCGGTTGTCGGGTATAAGCAGTTAAGCCCGAAAATCCACCAAAGTTGTAGCTCAGTAGCAGATCCAAACACCCTTTAATGGCCTGTAGGCTGTAGCAAATCCAAACACACCCGTAGGATGTAGCAGATCCAAACACCCTTCACTGACTCAGTTTACACTTTGCAATTTTGCATTACAAATCCAAATCCAGTCTTACAAAATACAAATACTCACTGACTCAGTTTACACTTCATGAAAAATGTAACCAAAATACCAAATAAGCAACCAAAATACCAAATACAAAATACAAATACTCACCGACTGATTCATATGTAGGTACAGAAGATGAGATTGATTCACCCCTCGTGTTTGGATGACATTGATCTATTCAATTCTTTTGTTAAGATGAGAATCAGTCGTGTTTTTTATTATATTGTTTTGTTCGGTGTTTCTGACTTCTAGTTGTAAAAGGTGTTTCTGACTTCTAGTTGATAAAAACAAAAGGGGCGCCTGATATTTACTAAACCTAATATTCAGTCGGGTTGGCGGGCTCTTGCGGGCTTAAGTCGGTTTTTATCCCGACCCGACCCGATACCGACATATCTCATTTTGTATAACCGAATACCGACCCGATACTTGTCGGTTCGGTGTCGGGATTAAACGGTTCGGTCGGTTTGTCGGGACTAATCGGTTTCGGTCGGTTTTGCTCAGCCCTACTCACAAAAGTTATTGGCACACTCAATTGTACAAACTGTTAAAGCAGGATATATGTAAAGTACAACTGTTTAATGCCTTGAATAGAGTGTGCCAATAAATTTTGGGAGTGTGCAAATCATTTCTCCTAAGTTTGATATATTTTTTTGTCATTTGCCCTTAAATATCAAATAATATATTAAATATCAACTTGAAATTATATCGACAAACATCATTGTTATACACTTTTTTTATTTTTTTTTTATTTTTTTATTTATTTTTATTTTTAGTATGCTAACGCGCAAAGTGTCAATGGCAATTGCGAACAATTTTCTTCCTTGTTTTTGGTTGGTTTTCCATGGTAGCTGCCCAACGGGGGTTCCAACAGTGGTGCTGTAAGAGATAAAGAGAAACCATATACGAGGTATAGATTATAGAAATTCTAGTTGCGAGTTTTAAACTTAATGGGCCAGTATGTAAAGTACAAATGTACTTGAGTTAAACAACTGTCGGATATAAAATCCAGTTCTAAATAAAATAGAATTGGTTCCGTTTCTATTCCTGTAAAAATACATATATAATAAACACCCTTTAATTTGTGGAATAGTAATAAAAATACTAAGTCGATAAATTGGTGTTTGAGTTTTGTATCGGTTATGAAAGTATCAGCCATGAAGCTATGTGAGGTATGTATTCATAATTCATCATTGTTTTGTTTTACTATTTTTTTTTACTAGAATGGTACCCGCGCAATGCGGCAGCGGGTACCTGTGACTATATTTTGCGTTATTCGGTCATTCGGTTACACATTTAGTGGTCTTTATGCTTTATAAGTAGAGATGGTTAAACCAAATAATTTTAGTTTAAACTAAGCATTTGTCCAAGACAACTAAACATTAAAAAAGAGACAAACAGTGGTTCGATTCATTGAAGAAATTAGAGTTCAGCCTTTCGACCTTTAAGATCCTTGAATTATTCAATTATGGACTCCGCATCAAACTTGTTAGCAATTTCTTTTTCTATGTAAATCACCATACTGTTTGCTAGATTCTGAGGGTCGAAGGGGGAGGGTTTGGGATTTGGTTAATTGGTTTGTTAATTGTTAGGATTGTTCCCTTTTTTTTTTTTAATGGGCTAAATAATGGATTTTAGTTTGGGATTTGGTTTGTTAATGGATTTTAGTTTGGGCAGATGGGCTTATGTAAAATGTAATTGATCGATTTTATTGCTTAATGTATAAAAAAAAATCACAATTAAAATGGGGGGTCGAAACCGAATATACCGAAATTTTTATACACGAAAACTATATACCCCCTACATCGCAAAAAAAAATTCGTGAGGTCGGGCGCCCCTCCCCGCCCCTAAATAGCTACGCCAATGCTTACTAACAAACTTCATAAGTCATAACCAACTTCCTAACCAACCTGCTTCCTAACAAATTAATTTTAAAATCATTCCATAATAAGTAAGTAAAAGTCTGAATTTTAAGCCTTTTTAATTATAGAATAGTCTCAAATGCATTATATAGTAGTATAGATACTCAAATTGACAAAGATTATTAAGTGTTGACTAAAATCTTAAGTTTTGGTTTAATCAGTGCGAGTAAGAAAGAAGCTTTTGTAGTGTTTGGATTGGTGCATTGGTTTATTATCCTGTTTTAATGCTTAATAAGTCCTTTTTATTGTTCTTGGTCGTTACTGTATTTATATAAGCAATAAGCTTTTTGAGTGTTTGCATCATGTATTTTTATTGGAGAATTGATGATACAATAATAAATTAACTTAAAAATATTTTTATGAACATGTTTAGATGAAGCAGATTTCCGGTAGTTCAGTATGTAATCGATTCCCTCCCTTATCAGCAAAATATCCATGGTTGGTTGCCCAATGTTTAGAAGGGGAAGGACACAACATTGAAGACCAGTTTTTCTGCACCATTCACAACGAGTTGCCTCATTATCAGTGTCGAATCCCTGAGTTGCTCGGGAAACGTATCCGAGGATATTTTCATGGTTGGGTAATACTTTCCAACCATCCATACAACAAGTGGTCTCTTTGGAACCAATTGACTTCTAAGATCATAAGTCTCCCCACCTTGATTTTAAAAGATGGAGAGTATGAGTCTATTGGCGAGTGTTGTTTGTCAGCCCCTCCTGATGATCCGAGTTCAATTTTTTTGTTAACAAGCACCAATGAATCTACTTTCTTTTTTTGTCAGGTAGATAGTAAAAGAAAGAAGTTTAGATGGAAAAATATGTCATATGCCTGGCAGCTAAAGAGACTAACTTCAAATGGTAAATTATTACATAGTTTAACTTGTTGCAATGGTAAAGTATATGCCTTAAGTACCGATGGCAATTTTGCTCATTTTATCATACAAGTTGACATTATTGTCAAGTATAAGGAAGTTGTGATAAAACTAATGATATTTGGGTCAATCCCTTTTCCTTCCTCCGGTCGTTGTGGCGATAACATTCTGTATTTGAAAGGATCTTCTACCGAATTGTTCTACATTGATATATATTTTGAAAGAGAAACTAAGAAAATACCTGCTGATGTGTATTTGTTTATAACAGACATGACTTGTATAAATTGGGAAGAAAGGGTATGGTTCAAAGACTGGGACATAACTAACATCAAGTATCCAGGATGTGATAATCTCCAAGGCTCAAGTAGTGAAGACTTGGAGACGAGTAGTGAAATTTTGGATAAGTTGGACATGAGTTGTGAAATATGGGAAGAAATTAATGACCTCAAAGACACTATTTTTTTTATAGATCTTGCCCGTGATCGTTTGGTTTCGTATAGCCGTGTAATTTCCTCAGAGTTAGGAGGTTTTATACACATTCGTGGTGAAATGGGCGAAACAATATACTCATACCATGTAAACAATGATACCATCTCCGTATATCATATACCTTCTCCTATGCTACCCACAAGCCATGTGTCAATGTGGGAATACAGGTATACCTTCTGATCAATTTTGTGTTTCTTTATCATATGTGTCTTATCATGGTTCTCTTTTATTTTTGATATACCTATACTTTTCATCGTCCCTTTTTTGCTGGTTAATTTTCATTTTAAGTACATGTGAGTGATTAAAAGAAGTTGTCGGTTTTGCAAACCATATCATAGTATTTTCATATAAGTTTTCACAAAAGTTTCTAATATAACAAATTTTTACGTTTAAAGATTAACAATTTTTTAAGTCCATTCGATTTTAAGTGATTTTGGTTTGAAAAAGGACCCAAATGAGACACAGACTATCTTTAAATGACTCATGTGTTCATGAAAATGTGAGATAACTAAAACGGATAAATGAAAGGGTTGGTATTATATGCAAAAACAAAAACCCTTCTATTATGGGGAAATTGTTTCTCAAAGTCATATTCATCTAGGTTAGAAGATGATCATGGAGAAGCCAAATGCATTCTTGATTCTACAGAAGAGATGGAAAACAACAATGTGATTTTGTTAAGATCAGGTACAGATGATGGGGATGAATTTAAAGAATCACACCTCCTCAATATTCCGTTTCATCTTTTGGAGATGATTATGGAGCTTTGCGTTGGTGTGGAATACATGACCTTTCGTGCTACATGTAAACAATGTCTTTTAGCAGCACCTTTGATAAAATGGAGCAACGAAACATCATTAAGGAGGTTACACACATATTCACTTGCTTCGCCTTGGCTAATGGTGGTAGACAGAAAACGAGGTAATTTGACTTTTACAAATCCGATGCTGGGTGACAACTATTATCTGAAAAATTCCAAAGTATTGATTTATGAGAGCGAGCAAATATGTTGTTCAAGGTTTAGTTGGTTATTGTTTGACAAAAAAGACTTGGATTGCTTAGTATTCTTTAACCCTTTCACAAATGATCTCCGAGAGCTTCCAGAAGCCGAACATAATTTAGGAAGCTTATGTTTTTCCGCACCACCTACTTCCCTTGATTGTATGGTGGTTGGATTTACAAGAGAGCATGTTCACATCCTCTTTGTGAATCAGGAGACAAAGTGGCGTACACTTAGTCTTGCTACTGAGCCACATAGTGTTTGTTTTTCAACTTTCTATGGTCGAGATCTTTATGCTTTGTGTAAACAAGGAGAACTTATTGTTATGAATAATTTGGGCACAGAAGATTACCCTTGGAAACTTGTTGAAGCCGAAGATCCAAAAAGTTATTGTGAATCCTCGACACAATACTTCTTCACGAAATGTGATCAACATTGTTTGCTAGTTGGTGTGGGTCAGTATGGAAAAGTTATTAAGGTATTCAAGTGCAATGAATCTAAACAGGCATGGGAAAAAGTAGATAGTGTAGGGAAGCACGTGATCGATCTATATATGTGGTACAACATGTCTCTGTATTGAAGCCAAAGAGCCAAAAATGGAGAATAAGATCTTCTTTCCAAGACTATATACCAAGAACAGGAAGGTAGTGTTCTATTCACTTGACACATGCAGCTACCACACATTTAATGGCGCAAACTTTCAAGATCACCTAGCGGATTTCTTTGAAACCATATATGATCTCTCCCATAGTACTTGGATTGAACCAAGGTGGTCTTAGTTGACACCATTATCATGTTTGCAACATGATGGGACACCTTCAACTTGTTACATCTTTTTATTTATTCATCTTTAAACTGTTCGAGCTATGTTTAGATGGTTTTTGTTGCTTGTATCATAAATGTTTGGTATAAAATATTGGGATTGTCTAACCAATGCCCTAAGGGCATTGGTTAGACCTACAAAAAAGACTAAAAAACATATTTTAATTTAAAAATAGTACCTTGTGTGTGGGTCTCTGAATTATTTTGTGGAGGTTCATGCCTTCTTAACCAATGCCCTTAGGGCATTGGTTAGACAATCCCTAAAATATTTATGATAGTAATTCTACTTGGGTTGTTTAAACAGTTCCCAAATTCCTGTTATTTCAGCCTTTTATCTCATTAGCTATAAATTGCCATCACTATTCGTTAATTATCCAGTTGGTTTTTTCCACCTTTTTGTGGTAGCTGTTCGATCAAAAAAGAGAATTGCTTTATGCAGTTCGTGTGCTGGTTAATTCACTAATAAGTGCATAACAGCTAGAAATGAAAATTGCACATGCTATTACGGTGTTCCCTCCCTGCTAACTGTTATGCAAAACAGCTTACTAATTGATTCTACTCTCCTAAACTGTTCAGTAACCAGCCATTCTCAGTCGTGAACCGGATCCTCCAGAAACGTGTCTGAATCAATGATAAAATTAAACGTCCCCTTTACACTTTACAAAGAAGTTGCTGGGCATGGCATGTTCATCTCTGTATAGTAGCGTGAAAATCACCTCCCATTTTTTTATACTATATTTAATCTACTCATATTGCATGTATCAATTAAACATGCTGAAAAATGCAAAGAGAAAAATGATAAAGGTACGATTACTTTATAAATAGGATAAAAACCGATACTAATGTTGTTGACGGTTTAATAATGTTTGTTTTAAAGAATATGAAAGATAAGAGGTGAGATCCATGCGGATCACTCAATCTCTAAAGATCAAAAGAACACATCTTGGCCATCCATTTTATTTTGATCCAAAGGCTAACATCAAAACACACAATTATATAGTAAGGGGAAAATTGTCTCATACAAAAGTCACAATATCCTTCCTACTTTCATTCTTACCAGGCAAAACACACACGCCGTACAAAAAAACACACACAAAATCACGATTTACACACACACACACACAATAACCGTCTTCAATCTCGCCGTCAATCGATACCCGATCTACCGTCGATCCACCGTTGACCTGTTGTTCCGCCGCCGATGTGTCGTCCTTCATCGATACGTTGTCCGTCATTGATTTTTATATGAAGAAATCAGTATACAAATCAAAATGGAGTAATCATCTTCTTCAGCCTTCTATGTTTATGGATCTAGGTTTACAGATTTTGGTGGGTTAGAACATGAATTTGAAATTGTAGTATGTTGTTAAAAAAATGGATGATTATTAGTTAAACGAAGCATATTTAGTTGTTGTTGCATTTGTGGATGCTGAAAATCGTATGGTGAATTCTGAAATTTAGGTTATGGATGAAGTTGTTGATAATCCAGATGCACACCATGTGTTTGATTAAATGCGTCTGTGATAATCACATGTGATTCTGATGAAAAATCACATGTGATTCTGAAGCAAAATCACACGTGATTATGTAACAGGTAATTCATATGAGAGGTAAGCACCCATCTTATTGTTGTCAGTTCCATACTTGATGTAGTTGTTGTCGAAAGTACAAACTCTACAAATGTTGAACGAGATCAGATTTTTAAAGAAGGTCTCGAGGTATAAGTTTAAAGATGTTTATATTGTTGAAAAATCATATGTTAGATGATGAAAACAAAGTGTTAAACCTGTTAAAGGTTAACCAAGTGTGATTAACATATAGTTATGTTTATGAATGTGTTATCATGAAGTATATGGGGACATCTCATGTGACTCTGTTTATATGTATAAAGGAGTGATTGATGCACATGTTTAGAGTTTTAGACTTGAACCTACAAGTGTCGCGAATCACATGTGATTTGAACATGAAATTATCATAATACATGTTATTGAACCAACAAGTATAAGTAAATCACATGTGATTATGAATGAAAATCACATGTGATTCTCAGTGAAATCACATGTGATTCTACATGAAATCACATGTGATTATGTTTTGGGCTGATGAGGTAATGAAATGTAACTAAGAAAATTTTAGATATGTGTTTCGACATGTTGTTCCGCCGCCGACATGTTGTTCTATGGCCGATCTGTTTTTTTGCCGCCGTCGATCCGTCGTGCTTTGTTGATCCGCCGTCCATCGTTGATCTTAAAATGGTTGAAAATCAATTAATTAAGCAAAACTTGAAAGAAATAGAGGTTATTGGAATAAAAATGATGAACCAAAAATTGCAAGTGTAGAAGATGATGTACAAGAAATTACAGGTAAAATCATTTGCTCTACTCTAGATCTGTTGTTCCACCATCGTCGATCCGTCGTGCTTTGTGGATCACACGTGATTTACTCTTTGTTGTCATAAACTGAATCACACGTGAATATATTTTGATCTAGAATGGAGTAAATCACATGTGATTTTGTTTTTTATGTGTTGCTTTGGAAAAATGTAAATCACGTGTGATTTACTATTTCTTGTTATAAACTAAATCACATGTGATTCTCTTTTGTAGTGTTTTGTTTTATTTTGTTATAGAAAAATGTAAATCACATGTAAATGTGGTTGCTTATAGAACTCTTTATTGTGAAACTGGAAAACAACAAGTAGAGGATAGCAAAACACTGAGAAAAACAATGGTATGTTACTTGAAAGTATGAACTAATTTGATGTGAGATTCTTTTATCAGAATCACATGTGATTCATATATGAATCACATGTGATCCATATAGAATCACATGTGTTCCATGTACATGATCACATAGAATGAACGGAAGAAAGGACAACAAACGTGGAGTGATAAGACAACATAGAATGAATGGAAGAGCACTTCAAGTAAGGATGTAGCCAAAAAAGAAACGTGGACATTGCGGATAGAAGACTAAGACACATACAAAATAAATTTCCGCTAATCAAAAGGCAAAGAGAAATATAACAGTGATGGATACTTGAAAATTTTTGATGTGAATTTATTTTTCATTTTCTTTGAAATTTCTGCAATGTTTTATAAGAATTATTTATTGAATTTATGGATTGTCATTTTCTTGAAGAAAGCCTAACTATGGTATTTGTATTATATTTGAATGTAAGAAACAAAAGCGTACTCAACATTTTTTATAAAATGTACAAAAAACAAAAAAACTTGTAATTTGTAAGAAATATGTTATCAAATTAAGCATGCAAATCACATGTGATTCGTGTGTAAATCACATGTGACTTATGTGTAAACCACATGTGATTTTTCCTTAAAAAAACATGCATTTCAACTATGAAATTCATGGTTTTGCTTTAGCAAAAATATCCTCTCTTCGATGATTGTGTAACTTAAGATGCAAAGCAAACAACTTTTTCTACAAAAAACAGTAAAGCGTACATAAATTAAAAACAATTTGAGGTAAAATCACATGTGATTTGTGGTAAAATCACATGTGATTTGCATAGCAACATGCGTAAAAAATACAACAAACAAAACAACACTAAAGGATTATGACTCGAACCATTTTTTTTTTTCATTTATGATTTTTTAACAGAATCACCTAAGATCAACACATTCATATCAATCAATAATCATCACTCACACGTACATAAAGTAACTAAAACCTAATACTACAATGACATTCGGTGATAACGTCCTCACAAGTTGAATATCCTAACACATAAAGCGTACATAAATTAAAAACAATTTGAGGTAAAATCACATGTGATTTGTGGTAAAATCACATGTGATTTGCATAGCAACATGCGTAAAAAATACAACAAACAAAACAACACTAAAGGATTATGACTCGAACCATTTTTTTTTTTTCATTTATGATTTTTTAACAGAATCACCTAAGATCAACACATTCATATCAATCAATAATCATCACTCACACGTACATAAAGTAACTAAAACCTAATACTACAATGACATTCGGTGATAACGTCCTCACAAGTTGAATATCCTAACACATAAAGTACCTAAATCTTCCTCTTGAATTTCTAACACCTTTTTACTCTCATCACTTTCAGAATCTTCGTCGGAATCTAATAACTTCTTTTTTCTCTTAATAGGCTTAGACTCAGCCTTCGGCTTAGGAATTTCTTTGACTTTTTTTAAGCAAGACCTGTAGTTAGGTACATACAAATATGCAGTTAGTAACATGTAATTTTAAATTATTACTAAAACTTATATTACAAATCACATGTGATTGAGAACAAACGACATGTGATTGAGTACAAATCACATGTGATTCAGTACAAATCACATGTGATCTGCATGACATGTACTCTTAAAAAATTATAAACTTACCTTCTAATAGAGCTCAAACCAATGAATACAGGTGGAAGTGATGCCGAAGCATTCAAAAATTGCTACCACCGCATGCTCAAGATTCTGTTCAACGCAACAAAAGTCGTTACCCAACCCACTATGTTGCCATTTCCAGAAACAAGAAAGAATCCGATCAGGAACCATAATAACCCCTAAAGTGGTTAATATTTAACATTGCTTGCTCATAATATCTCACTAAAAGATCAAAATGAAACAATTCTTTATGGTCTAATATGGGAAACACAACGTTAAAATTTTGCACACTACCTCTCTTTAATCAAAACTAAGAAGTTGATTAAAAGATGGCTGGAAGGTTGAATACATCAGTGCTAACACCTAATGCATGTTTAATACTTCGTAGTGAATAACTTTGAGAAGAACAATATCTTACAACCATGGTTTGCTACACTTACTATTTGAAAAGCCGTATCAGTCAATAAAAACTTTGGCACATTCATAGGCAGATAACTTTGAGAAGAACAATTCCTTGATGTCTTCGACTTCTTCGTTGGACAAGAAATCCGCAATAACCTAGACAAAAACAGCAAAAATACAGGTTTGTTTCAACGCTCGCGGGCAAAAGTGTCTTTGTAGTCTGTACTAGAGCAAGGAAGGATCGTCATCAATGTCTATCTTTTTGAACATTTCTTTGATGTCTTCGACTTCTTCGTTGGAAAAGAAATCCGCAATAAGCTAGACAGAAACAACAAAAATACAGGTTTATTTCAATGCTCGCGGGCAAAAGTGTCTTTGTAGTCTGTACTAAAGCAAGGAGCATGACCTTCCTTGCTCAGTATCTAATAAAAGTAGAAAAAGGTAATGGGACCTATTAGAGGAACAAAAGAACAGCGGCACTAAGTTGCATCCAAAACATAAAGTTCATATTTAACAAAATAAAAAAGAAATACCCTCTCATTCTGAACATTTCTATAGATAATTAACACACAATGGTCTCATTTACAATTGGAAAACATTGTATAAGATTACCATTTTAGTAAAGTCCGGTCAATACTATCTTTGATATAAGGAATTATAAGCTCACATCATGATATATATATATTTTTTATAAAAATGAGCTAATCTCACCATAACCACTTTTTTTTCATAAGAAATGAAAATATCAAAGCATACAAATTTCTCATTGCAAGCATACAAGTGATTATTGCAATTAGCAAAGTTAATATGACTAATGTTAGTTTTAATAACCTGACATAACTACAACTTGAATTTGAAATGTTCCTAATTAGGTCCTAGCAAACACGTGATCGAACAGAAACATAAATGATTGACTATCTAATTTAGTTCATTTCGAATAACATAATCGAAGATATAACTGGCGCCTAAAACATCAACTAACGGAGTGTGCCTAAAACATCAACTAATTCAAAAAATTCAACAACTAACACAATAATCAACCTAAAACATCAATTAACTTATCGTAATTACAATAACATTAATCAAAACTCAATAATCAACCTAAAAACATCAATCAATCATTCAAATTCAACAACTAATAGTATAAGAATCAAAATAGCAATTAATCAAATAATATGAACAAAATAATCGAATTATATTAATTTTTTTTTTACCAATATCAACATTTTGATGCTCATTTTGATTGGCGAGTTGCAACGAATACGATTCAAGCAACGGTTCACCTTTAGATAGTGCTACTTCATCTCGTATGTCCATTATTTAGAAAAGACGTGGTTAATTTTGCCTTTGATTTGGGGAAAAATGGTTAGGGTTTGATTTGGGGAAAGCGGTGGAGGTGAGTAAATGGTGGGGAAGGTTTTGTGTGAGTAGAGGAAATGAAAAATGAATTATGACGGGAGTTGTAACTGACCCCTAAAGGGTGTTAGTTTGATTGTGGATATTACAAAAATGCCCTTTAATAATTAATGTAATTAAAAATAACAATTAATCTTGGCCATTAGATGAAAAATGATGAAAGGTTGAGATTAAAGCATTTGTTCTTTAGAGAAAATGTGTTCTCTATTGAACTTTTCTCTGAAAGATAATGCTAAATGGATGGAAAAATTGAAATAATATTTTACTCAATAAATCAATTATGCATATTCATTGTTAGCATATTTGTGTGTAACATTTTTATTTTAATGTATATATTTTTAAGATAATACTTATGTTGATGTCGTAACTATTTTAGCATAATATTTGGTTGCAAATAAGTTAAATTACATCACTACAACGCACATGTACCTTCTAGTTTTATTTTATGCTGATAAGAATGACCAAGAGAATAATTTGCATCATCTTAAGAATAGCGTGTACCGTGAACAATTCAAATATTCAACTACACAAATTAAACAAAAAAAAAATATGATTCCAACCTAATGCTCAAGACCTACCAATTTCTTGAGACTGCAATTACATTCCATCATATATATGTTGTCATATTCAAAGTCAACCACATTTTAAATGTTTTTTATCCTCCTAAGTTCTATCCGAGATGAAGGCGACGTTACTTCTATATATAGTTGTATTAGTTATAGAATGAATCACTCGGGCCAGATTATTTAATTAAAAAATTTTATTCAGCAAACCACATATGGAGCAATTTCAAGCTTTCCAGCTATTCATATTGATTTTGCTAAAAACAGCATCAATAGAAGCATTTAATAACTCCTTAAACGGATGCCAAGATATGTGTGGTTATGTCACGATTCCATACCCTTTTGGAATGGGGCCAAGCTGCTCTATCAACAAATGGTACAATATTGACTGCAACTCCTCGATACCACATCTTTCTGCACTTATTAATCTAGAGGTGATGAGAATAAGCCTGGAAGAACAAACGCTCATTGCTAGAGTATCAATGATCACCGGTTGCAAGAAGCCAGTCCAACATAGCAGTGAAATCATGAGTATAGACCTTGATGGGAGTCCTTTCCTTTTTAACAAATTTCAAAATATATTGGTCGTTAAGGGGTGTGGTAACGCGGTCTTGTTGGACCGTAAGAAAGTGGTCACCGGCTGTTCAACAACTTGTCACAATGACACTGTTAGCGAGAAAAATAATTGCTTTGGCATAAGCTGTTGTCAGTCAACGTTTCCCTACCATCTTAAGTCATACATCTTGGATTTTACAAGCTTCCAAAATCAATCACATGATGCAACATGTAAATCTTCCTTCATAGTTGAGAAGAAAGCGTATGTTTCAGGAAAGTCTTCTGGCTTTACTACGGTTGGTTTCCGGTCTTTTGTTCCTGTATCACTTTTATGGACCTTAACGAAAAATGACATGAAAGAAATTAATTGTAATGGGCGTAACGGAACAGTGACATTCGATCTAGGAAATGGTAAATCAGTGAAGTCGGGACAATGCACTTGTGAGAATCGATTTGATGGGAACCCTTATCTATCTCATGGCTGTGAAGGTATATCAAACTTTATTTCTGCACGATGTAAATTTCTGCGGATACTTACTCTTATGTATTGTGCATTTAGAAATTGAATTCTGCAAAAGCTGTGAGCGTAACAGGAGTGTGTGTAGTTTCAATCGTACATATGATCTAGATGGCTTGTATTATACGGGTTGGAGCGCCGGTTGTGGTTACAATTACTATGATTCTAGAAGCAGCAAATCATCACTGGCTATTATGTTAGGTAATCATCTGTCCCAGTTTGTCCATTTATTAATCTAGAACCTTTATTATTATTATCCTATATTACATTTAGCAGGCTGGGCAGCCCCCTTCGCTGCCCGGCTTTGCTGCTACAGTTGCCATGTGAGAGTAGCTACAGTAATTCCGGTCAGCTGCTACAGTAACACCGGGTAGCTACAGTAACTAACGGGCGTTAGTTACTGTAGCAACGACCGTTAATTTTTTTTTTTTTTTTTTTTTTTTTTTTACGATTACTTTGGCAAAACACCCCGCGGCAACGCGCGGGTAATCCACCTAGTTATTATTATTTAGCGGGTGTTTTAGATCCATTAGAAGAATCTACAGTAATTTATACAAGTGATTTTTTTTCCCACCGTTTATCATCTTTGGTTGGTTGCATCTCAAACTCTTCTCTTATTCTTTTATGTTTAAAAGTTGGGAAATGCTAACAATAGCCTTTATGGTTGTTGTTAACAACCAACTTTTCAAAAAAATTGTTAATATTAAGACAAAGATGGCATCCAATTCCTCACTTTTCGCTTTTGAATACCAATGAAAAAAGTGCATTCTATTTGTGTTCGAGTAAATCAAGGAAATTGTTGTTGATTATTCATAATTTTGTTTGGACATAGTGAATATTCTATGCTTTATTCTCGGAAATCAGTTGTTAACAACAACCCTAAGGGCTGTTGTTAGCAAAACCCTTAAAAGTTTATTATTTATGAAACTTTTTTGTATGTATATATTATATAACATTCAAAACATTCATTTTTTTTTAAATAAATAGTTGTTTATATATCTAATGTTTATAGATACTCGTAGATTATCTAATGTTACGTATTGGCAATGTTAAATTTATGGTATCACACCTATGATATTTTATATGTTTAGACCCATTTACCTTTTTGTATAAGTAAAAATAGATATCTATTTATATTGCAAACACATTTAAATCATCTAGACATTCTTATAAAAACAATCTTATGTGATTCAGATTCACACATTTACGCAATATTCAGATTCATGTGTGCGAATTAAATTCAGATTAAGAGTCTCTTAAGAAACAAACAGCACATTAGTTTCATGCATATAAGGAAGCATTAGTCCCACCAAAAGAGTACTAGGTGTTTTGTTTGAGTAAGAAAAATCATCATCTTCTCCCCAATTGTGATCAACAAAAAGACATATAATTTAATTAGTTCAGTTTGTGACGGTCTTTAGTTTTACTGTCTTTTTGGTGACCATGGTTTCTGACCTATTGGCCGACTAATCCATGGGGTTTAAATTCACCGCCAGACTTGTACCACGTAAAGCCCGACCCCCATTTCGAGGAGGTTGGCGTAGTCACTTTTGTGTTGTTTGCACTAAGCAGGTTTGAATTTGAGACCTCTCATATTTTTGTACTGATATGACTTTTCATTAGTTAATATTTTCATGTGATGTTTAGTTTCTTTTCGTTTTCCTGATATAAATTATTGGCATAATTAAATCTTAATCATTGTAAATTAAAATAGAAATTTAATTGGGTTCCTTTTGGGGTCATGCGCTAGAGGGTGTGTTTGGTAAAAATAGCAGTGAGAAGTAGTCACAGCTTACAGCTTCTTAAAGAAGCATTGGAGAAATAAGTATTCCTAAAAAGAATAGCGAAGCTCACCGCTCATTTGCTAAACGAACAATAAAAATCAAAAGTTCATTCCTCACCGTTCATCGCCTAAAAAGCTTCAAAAAGCTCCATGCCAAACATAGCCGTAGTACGTGCTTTGTATAATAAGTCATACATAATTTTCCATACGGGTCATTATTGGTAGAAAGTGTAGCTACGCTGATCCTGATCTCATCATCTCTAGTACTATATAATGCATTCGGGACTATTCTATAATTAAAAAGGCTTAAAATTCATACTTGTACTTGCTTATTATGGAAGGATTTCAAAATTAATTGGTTAGGAGGCAGGTTTGTTAGGAAGCAAGTTGGTTAGGAAGCAATTTGGTTGTTCAAACTAAAATTATTTGGCTTAACATCTCTACCATCTCTATTTAAAAAGCATAAAACAACTAAATGTATAACCGAATAACGCAAAATATAGTCACAGGTACCCGCCGTCGCATTGCGTGGGTACCGTTCTAGTATTAAGAAAAGTATTTGTGAAAATTCCTTCCACTTTCTGATTGCTTGTCACTAATATTAATGAGGAATTTTCAATATGTTGTTGCAGGTGTTAGCGTAAGTGTAGGGACACTTATTCTTGTGGCAGTCATATATGCTTTGTTTAAATTTATCAAAGAAACAAAAGCCAAGAGACGAAAGGCAATGTTTTTTAAACGTAATGGCGGTCTACTTCTTAAGCAACAAGAATCTACTGATATTGGTGTAGTTGATAAAACCATACTATTCACCTCTAGTGAGTTAGAGAAAGCCACTGATCATTTTAATGAGAATAGGATACTTGGTCGAGGAGGTCAAGGTACGGTGTATAAAGGCATGTTAGTAGATGGAAGAATTGTAGCAGTTAAGAAATCAAAGGTTGTTGATGAAGGCCAATTAGAGCAGTTCATCAATGAGGTTGTCATTCTTTCACAAGTTAATCATAGGAATGTGGTCAAACTATTGGGATGCTGTCTAGAGACAGAGGTTCCTCTACTTGTCTCTGAATTTATTTCAAATGGTACATTGTTTGACCTTATTCAAGATGATACCGGTGAATTCCCAATGTCTTTAGACATGAGACTACAAATTGCTACAGAGGTTGCGGGAGCACTTGCTTACTTACATTCATCAACTTCCATTCCAATATACCATAGAGACATCAAGACCACTAATATACTCTTGGATGAAAAATTCAAAGCCAAAGTTTCTGATTTTGGAACTTCAAGGCTGGTATCAATTGATCAAACTCACTTGACTACCTTAGTCAAAGGTACATTTGGCTACCTAGATCCCGAATATTTCCAATCTAGCCAATTCACTGAAAAGAGTGATGTTTATAGTTTTGGAGTTGTTTTGGTAGAACTCTTGACTAGAGAGAAACCAATTTCGCTAACAAGATTTGGTGAAAATCGAAGTCTAGCTACACATTTTATATTGGCCATGGAAGAAGGTCGTGTGATGTCTATCTTTGATACGGTGATCGTCAAGGAGGAATTGAGGAATGTGATATTAGCAGTTGCTAATTTAGCAATGCGATGCTTAAGTATGAATGGGAAAAACAGGCCAACAATGAAGGAAGTAGCCATAGAGTTAGAAGGCATCAAAACGGAATATATGCCCTTCATAAATGAATCTAATTCTAGGCAAATGAACTTTAGTGATGAACCATCTATGTTAGCCTTTGGCAGGTCAGCATCAACGAGTAAGAGTTTTAATAACAATGATGAATGATTAGTGTGACCATCTAATAACATCATGAATAAGTCTAATTGTATAAGTGTTAGTTTCTTCTATAATTATGTGATCATAAATAACTCGTATTGGATAGTGAAAGAGTATGGATGTAAGACTTTCTGTCATTGTGTTTCCAAATTTCAGGTTTTGAAACCTTTATAATTTTTAAATTAGTTAGTTTTTTTCAAGAATTATACGAATTGTTACAAAAGAATGTAAAAAAAAAGCAACAACAACAATAAACTTTTGATTGATATAAATGCGTCCATTATTTCACATTTTCACATAAGTTAACTCACTTGAAGTGACATCAACTATTAAACTTCTCAGCCACATCAGTTGCCAGCTACAATTCTACTGATTACAAGAAATAGTTTAAGCCACATATTTAAGGAAATAGTTCCACTGCTTAACTATAAAATAATTCAATTTGTGCCACAAAAAAAATAATAAAAACATCATTGCCAATAGAGTAAACTACACCGTTCGTCCTTGTGGTTTGCGTTGACTGACAAGTTTAGTCCTTTAACCAAAAAAAT
The DNA here is from genome assembly GCA_030686995.1 of Artemisia argyi. Taxonomy (NCBI): domain Eukaryota; kingdom Viridiplantae; phylum Streptophyta; class Magnoliopsida; order Asterales; family Asteraceae; genus Artemisia; species Artemisia argyi. The sequence continues at coordinate 202,274,391 of CM060709.1, read as the reverse complement.
GCACTATCCGTCCTTAAATGCGAAACTTTATGTATCGTTCGTCCCTCGATTTAACGGGACACACTAACAATTGTTAAGTATACACATGTAAGGGTATTTCTGTCTTTTTGCAATTCTCTCTCTGCTTTATCTTCCCTACTTATCTTCACCAACAATAGTTCTAATTTTTATATCTTCACTTCATCTTCCCCGATTATCTTCCATTCCATCCATCATAAAAGTCAAAAAAAATATTCAATCATCAAAATTAGTTTCATCCGAGACAATTTCCAACACCTCAATTATTTATTTTTTTCCTCTATATACGTATATTATAATCAAGTTGCCATTTTCATTCAAAAAATAACATAAGCAATTTACACTTGTTTTTCATTTGACAATAATTAAAATAGGGAGAAAAAAGATCATGAATCCCCAACATCCCTCCACCCACGTCATCTCACTTCCCCCAAGAAAGATCGGTGGCGTCATGGTGGCTGGTGGTCGGCGGCTTGGTGGTGGGTGGGAAGAGTGAGTGGAGATAAAAAGAAAAGATAGTGTGAGGTGGTTGCGGCATAGGTGATAGGTGACGATATGATGATGGTGGTGACTGTGACGAGATGGACATGAGTTGTGGCGACAAGATGATGATGGTGTGGTGGTATGAAAATGGGGTTTGGTGTTTTTAGATGTAGAATGAGATGGATGTTGATTTTGTGGGTTTTTAGTGAAGATGTGACATTAATATATAAGTGGTAGTTGGTGGATACTATGTGGTGGAAGTATGCCCGTATCTTGGAGCTATGGGGACGTTTGATCAATTTTATCCGGTTTCTTAATTGTTTGATGAAATGAATGAACGAAATACATGGATATGAAAATGTAAACATTAATAATATCACTCGATGAAATGAGGCAAAATCATATGCCTATAATTTTTGTAAAATTGAGACAATAGTTACATATGTTGTTATTGTTGAGGCGATGGTTCTTGTTAATGTTACATATAAATGCTCATATTCTTAAAAAAGAAAAATAAAAAAAATGGTAGTTAATTTATAATGAAGATTTCTTGAGTTATTATTTGTGGTTTGAATCTTGTGTTTGGGTTTATGAAGATTTCTTGGGTTATTATTTGTGATTTGAATCTTGTATACACAGCGATTAGCATTTGTTGTGATGGTGCCAGGTAATGTGGTACCGGAGAAGATGAAAGAGCAAGACGAAAGATGATTTGATATGTAGTGATAAGATGAAGAAGAAGTATAAATGATTGGTAGTGGGACCTAGGTTTTTTTTTTATGCTTTTGTGTTCAATAGGAAAAGAAAAACAATATAGCAAATTTAGTAATTTACTATTATACCCTCATTTGGATATCAAGTGGAGTGACTTAACAGCTGGTAACAAAGGCCGTTAGAAGGAGGGACCAACGATACATAACATTTCACATTTAGGGATGGATGGTGCAGTTTTTTTGGTCAAATGACGAAACTTGTCGGTCAATGCAAACCACAAGGACGAACGGTGTAGTTTGCTTTTGCCAATAGTAAAGAGATTGGACTATAACGTTCTTGGTTAGCTGGGCTGTGTGGTGGCATGCCAATTTTAATTAAGCTAGGGATACATGCGTGATCATTAAGTTTGTGATTAAATGACTATTGATGAGTTAGTGAGTTTAACATTCTATATTCTATATACTACTAATTGTGTTGATGTGTTGATGAAAGCATTAAAAAATTATTTTTTACAACAGCCCAACTCTATAGTCCAGTTCACAGTTTTCTTTGGCCCATGTTTCTGGCCCGTTTTTAGTGTACTACTATAATACAAATAGTAAAATGTATCGTTGGACTTCGGCCGTTGAATGACCCCTTCCACTATTCTAGGTGGACTATTTTATATTATTATGTCATACTTTTTGAAGTTTTTACAACTTTTCATTTCAGACCAAATGAATTACGTGTCTAATAGTCGATCATGCACGAAAATTGGTCGTACACGTAATGACGTTTAATATTGGTGTATTGAGTAACTAAACCATGCGCAATTTACGATAATACTAAATTAAATGATATATTTATTTCGAAATTGAAGAACAAAGAATTAGGGTAACACATAGCCATTCAACCCGGTTAGAACATCATATATTGACATCATTACCAACTTACCAAGTGCATGTGTTTTATTTCCATCTCTTGGATTAAACATGACCTTCTTTTGATATCCCCATGGAATGCAAACAGTCGTTTGCATCAACATGTTCATCGATCGAAGCATGTATTATGCAATTGTGAGATGTTGATAGGAGTTTGAGATAGCCAGCATTCCGCATAACATCACCACCAAGTATGCACTTTTAAGAAAAATGTATAAAGCTATAGTCTTAGTGAAACAAAGTGCATCATATAATCATAGTCAATTTATGAAATGGCAATGTCAGCCCATTCTATTTGTAGTTTGGCCTATCATCAAAAGTGCAAATTGATATCTGAACATTTTACAAAGTTTCGTGGCATTAGTTTTTATAGATAACAAATAGATAATGGTTCAGAATATAATTTTTAAACCTTTTGCAGACGATGTTTGCATTAAAGATATTATATCTGAAATGATTTAAGCAAAATGAAAAGTGAATACAAAAAATGCATTAAAACCTGACATATCAATTTGAAAAACAACAACTAACTACGATAACAAAACGATAACGACAAAAAAAAAAGGCATAAAAACGCCCGCCGCAACGCGGCGGGTATCGAATTCCTTGTTACTTATATATAGAGCTGAGAACTTATGGAAATGTGAGGAATAATTAAAAATCGTTTGGGTTACTGAAATGGACTGGGCTAAAATTTAACATCCATTTCATAGGTATAAAAACTCATGTCATTATCATATATTAATAACATTGGTAGGCATGAATATCTTTAATATTATTATTTAATTGAATTAGATGCCTGTTCAAAAAAAAATATTATTAAAAAGTGAATTTGCATGTGGTGAGTCACAGACATTTGTTTCAAACAAATACAACACGTGTCAACAAAAAACATATCACAATCTTACAACGAGAAGCCCCATCCAAACATTATTCGTAAATAATTATCGCAAAAATTCCTCGAAAATTCCCGCTGCAACGCAGCGGGCACCTTCCCACTTGTTATTATTATAATCATCAAAGTTAAGTATTTTGTGCTTTTAATTTGGAAACCTATATTTTACTTCATGGAAAATGATTTGGAGGCCTAATATATGTGACTAATTGTGTGCCTAATAGATGTGGCAATAAATTATTGGTTTGTGAAAAAGTGGGTCCCTCTGTTGTCCCCAATAGAATCCTGAGTCCTGACACATATGTTTAGACATACTATTAGGCATACGAGTTAGGCATCTCAATCAATGCTCTTATTTCATTGTGTAAGTTAGTGGGTATATATGCGAACGACACAACACTGGAGTAAAAGAAAATTGAGGCCCCGTTTGGTTGGAGGGGGTAGGGTTTGGATTTGGCATTGATGCCAAAAAGTATTGTTTGGTTTGATTATGTGGGTCCCACAAATGGGATGAGTCCCAAATATTTATCCATGTGTTAAAGTCATCCACTATGCCTACTTTTGATATATTACTCATTTAGGGTCCGTTTGGTTTGCTTATAGGAATCACAATGGATATTGGTATGATAATATGGTGGTATAGGAATGAGCTTGATAGTTCAAAAAATGTTGTTTGGTTTATATATTTGGGTTTGAATATTATTTGATAAATATAAAGAAAAAGAGTGTGGTGAGTGAAATTAGTGGTGAAATAGGCCCCACAGGAATGGTTTTACAAAATCCACCAAGTACAAGTGGTATGGATCCATGGGTTTCTATATGTAGATCTCACAGGAATAGTTTGACAAAACCCTCAACCAAATAAATGCAAATGATATCACACTCATATCTTCATTCTCACACCCCTATACTAAACAGACCCTTAAAGTGGGTCCACCTTATACATCAACCACATATTTGATTTTATTTTCATTTTTACAATAACTTTTTTTAATTTATAAATTATATTTATTTATTGCATATATATAATATATTATTTAATTATTTTTTTTCTTTGCTCATTTAATTTAAACCTACATAATTCAAATCCTAATCCAAATTCATCTAATCTTAATCCTAATCCTAATTCAAAACCCGTCTATAAACCAAACGGGCCCTGAGCCCATGCCGAATGACGCCAAAACATATATACGATGACAAAATAACATAACAATAGTATACATGTTATGAATAACATATTTGAAATAGAAAAGACGGTTCGATATGATTACGTGCACTTTAGAAAAAACATTTGACATATTAAACTATTGAGACATATATAGAGCATGTAACATGATGTCAGCAATTAAATTCACATGCATGTATCTGGTATATACTATAGGAGCGACAGTTTGAATATTATATTAAAATAAAATAAAAAATTAGCCCATTCTGTTTCTACTTTGGGCTACTGGTTGGGCTACTTCATATGCAGTTTCAACTATTACATTTGACCATCCTTTCTTAGTTTCATATTTGCATGTGTTAGTCAAAGAAACTTACCACTTATTTATGAACTGTATTTGTTGATACAAAAGTTGGGCGTTTCTAGTTCGGGCTCCTGCTCTCGTACCAATTATCTCTTAATGCTTAAAACCTGCGCACTAAGAAAGTAAACAAACACCGTTAGGCTTATCGTGTGATTGTCTTCCACGATTATCCTCCGGCGTGAGAGTAAGTAATTGGTTTTAGGGTTATCGTAAAGAGTTAGGGTTTGTGAATCGTACCTTTAATGAGAATTATATCATTCTATATATAGGCGTAGAATCCTTGTAGGTTTCGTGCTCCTTACGTTTCGCACGCATGGTGCTTATCTAATCCAAGGATCCTTATCTGTAAATAGAAGACCCTTATCTAGACCATAAATAGTTTGATTGGGCTTGGGTCTACGTGAGCCTAATCCCTTTGGTAATGCGGCCCAAGTCATTGTTATAATAGCCCACTCGTGGTGGGTATGGGCCTTAGTAATGTTTATCATTTGGGCTTATGGCCCAAATATATACTATACGTCATCATGTCCCCCCCAGTCTAGTGTGCGCGGCTTGTAGCCGCGGAAGCTAGACTATTGAAAGCAACGGTATGTGTGGCGGGAAAAGTAACCGCCCAATATTAAGGACCATGTATCTAGTCCCAAATATCCTAAAAATGCCTAGGGAAACGGGGAGTGTGTCCACATGTATTTCGGGAAATGGGAAAAGTGCATGTACCCGACCGTCTTCTAGCCATACGATTATGATAGTGGATTCCACATGGCTAGCATGCTAGAGTTTTTGTAACCCTATATAAACATCGCCTCCTATTTACTGAAAAACACACACTTCCACCATTTTCAAATTCTTCCAAGCGTTTTTTAAAGAGAGTAACTGTTTGATTAGGTAACAGCGAATATTCGTTTAGAAATGGTTCGCCAATTACATGAGTTTCCATCTGAAATGGACGAGGACGAACTGTGTCAGTTCTCCTCTGATTATTTCATTACTCTTGACGTGCATCCGGTTGTACCGGAGGCCAATGCGTGCATCGCGGATTTCCCTGAGAGAAAAATAGGGTTATATACGCGCTCCTTCGAGTATGCGAACCAACGCGTACCCATATCCATATTCTTGAGCAATTTGCTCAACCACTACCGCCTTCACATTTCCCAGCTGCACTGTATAGGTGCGGCAAGAGTGTCAAATTTTGAAATAAACTGTCGGTTGCTTGCGGTAAACCCTACTGTTAACCTATTCCGTGCATTTTATCGCACAACGTGGTCGCATGGATGGGTGTCTTTTGCGAAGCACGGTGGACGCCTTCAGTGTTATACGGAGAAGGTGGGTTCCCTTAGGGATTTGAGGGGAAAAAATTTCTGGGTAGATGATATAGTATTTCCCTCGCCTTTTGAGTTTTATACTCAAGAGAGGCTGCCAAGGGATGGGCGCCCTGTACCCGGTTCGTATAGCGCAGAGGATGCGGATACGATTGATGCCAACCGCATCCCCATTAACCCCTATTCCGAGGAGTTTTTGGTTTACCTGGGGTTGAGTCGCAACTATTTCCATGGTTCTGACGAGGTGCCAACCTTCATTGATGAGAGCGGCGGGGGTGGGTGCTTGTCCCTTTTATTTGTTCGCTTCAAATAATGTAAGTGTTCTTGTATATGTACTTTTAATAACTAAATTGTTTTTTTGTTATTTGCTCATGTGTTGCACAGAAATGGATTTGTTCGCCGTGGTGAAGCTTGAGAAGCCAAAGCAGGTGACGGTGGGTGTGCGTCCTCTGAGGGATAATGAGGAGCCAATTCTAGATGCTACTGCGGGACACATAACTGTGTTAGCGCAAGCTGGTCCTGAAGATTCACCTCCCATGCTTGTGACGCCTACGCAGAGCGTGCCTCCTACTGGGGAGCCTTCTAATGTGGAGGAGTTACAAGCTGAGTCTTCTGACAGCGTGGAGGTGCTGGAGCCTGAGATTGTAACGCAGGGTGTAAAGCGCAAGGGAGAGGCTGATGGCGCTGGCACTTCCAAGATGAGGCGCCATCTTATCACGGATGAAGAGTCATCCGCAGAAGATGACACATCCGCCACTGGCGCTGATAAGGAGATTGCAAAGGCTTCTCCCCTTCTGTAAGTGATATCCATGTTTTCTCTTTCTTTTTTTTTCTTTTTTTTATATTATTACTTGTCGTAATATGCTCTGACTTTCTTCTTATGCTTTTTAATGACCATGCTGCAGAGGGTGATGCGGCTTTTGTGGAAAGCGTGGTCCCTCCTCAGAATGCAAACATAGAGGAGACAGTGAAGGTAGCTGGAGAGGTGTCTGCGTAGCAATTGTTGGAGGAGCTAGCTGCTGCTGCTGGGCATCAGACTGAGTTGTCGCTTAGTTGAAGACGCGGTATGTTGGGGAGAGCAGCAACCTAGCACAGAAGGATGAGGAAATTGCCCTGCTCCGTGCGCAGTTAGCTGATGCGCGAGCGTAGGTAGGGTCCGTCAAGGCGCATGCAGAGAAGGTCACTGGTGAGAAGTTGACCGTGATGGCTGATCTGCAGCATGCGTGCGGGGAGCTGCATCAGTTCAAGGCTAGCTTGACTTGGGGGATAAGATATCTGGAGGAGAAAAAGGCTGAACACTTCGGCCATATTGATGCCCTTCGCAAGCAAGTTGGGGATGCGCTGGTAGTGCAGGAGGAGAAGCCGCGCAGGCTGAGCATAGAATACGATGAGGAGTTATATCCTCATCTGATGTCTACCATTGCTGAGCGTAGGTATGCAATGTTTCCTTACTGTATGTATTAATCTTCCTCTTTGCTTCTAATACATCCTTTGTTTGCTTGTGTAGATGGTTGATCAGTCATGGTTTGCGCCTGGCTGCGATGGGCACTTTGGAGTCCCCGGAGGTGTTAGAGACCTTTGGGAAGGTTGTTGAGTGCGCCGTGGAGCGTAGTAGGGCGCAAGCTATGGAGGAGCTCCATGAGGCGAAGATGCTGACCGTGGCACTTGCTGAGGTGCCCGGCTATAAGGCGGACGCTTATGACGAGCTAGCTAAGGCTATGGAGGGGATGAAGATGTTTGAGCTTCCACACATTGCGCGGCTGGAGCGTGACCAGGATTACCCCATAAAGTTAATTATGGAGGGGTTAACCCTGGGGAGGCACATCTTTGAGGATGCAGAGGCGCAACCAGACTTTTTCCTAAAGCCTGACGAGTCGCAGCTGCAGGTTCCAGTCTTTGCGCAGCCGTGTAATATATTGAACCTCTTTGTTCTTGAGAAGGAGGTTCCCCTGAAGGAAGTCTTAGAACTTCATGCGGAGAGGGCGGCCAAGAAGAAGGGTGTTAAGGGAAAGGCCATCCTATGTGGTGTAGGCGCTGCGCATATCCCCAGGTCTGATGTATAGGTGATGTATGAATATAAAATATATATAAATCAAATAAACGCAGCGGAACAACATCACCATACAAGGATCCATATAGCCATATGATCAATCAATAACAATAATAAGAATTATACCTTTGTAGCGTGATCGGTTGAATCGAATGGAGACCGTCACCAACATTCACGAATCACCAATGAAACCAAGTGATCAATGGAGATCACCTCTATGTTATGTCCACACTACACGTCATGTAACACCACCCGATGCTAGTCTTGAGCACATAACCATGATTCTTGATTCATTTACAATAAATGAAGCAAAACAAGAGATCAAAACACAAACCCTAAAAGGGTGTGTTTGTTTTGCCGTCACTTTTAGGAGAGGAGGAGGGGGAGAGAATTTCTCAATTAGGTCAAATTCATTAGTGGTTCAGATTTGACTAAATCTCATTTAATCTTATCATTTAACCTACTTACACTTTGCCCCTTGAAAAGCTCCATAAGTCCCTCTAGACCCTCTCCTAGGCCGGCCATGATAAGGGCCCACAATGGGCTTGCTCATTGTTGGCCCGGTCCTAAAACACTATGTCTAACTTCGTGTTTAATGGCCCGTTATCAATCCCGAGTTACGTAGTTGTTTATATATTGTAAATACGATAAATACAACCTATAAAATGGTGTCTCTGTGTATAAGTGTGTGACCCCATAGGCTCACATATGTCTATCCATATAATTATTTATTATGACACGAGCATACTCCAACATGATGGAGTTGCGGTCAGCGTGGCGACCGTATCGCCTAAGGATGCGTTACTTTTGAGGAAGCTCCAAGAGGCTGGCAGCTCCGCTGCCCCAGAACGTAGTCCTGAGCATCGTCATAGTGTATAGGCTTTTTTGTAACTTGTAAATGTATAGCGTTATATAAATAACAAATTATATCTTTTGTTTGCATGTTATGGTATCCATTCTTTATCCTTTATGTAAAAAGATCAATTAAGATACTCGTTTCTTACCTATATTTAAATTAAGTGCGTGACTTAAAAATAAATTATAAGTATGAAAATAGACTTGCATTATTTTTGCAAAGTCTTATTAAATGACCAAGAGTCTTGGCTCATAATTTGCTAAGCCTGTACAGTGTATGTGATATTGCGTATCCTTCGTGGAATGCGCAAGGAAAAAACTTACCTCAACGTCTTGAAGGTAAGGCGCTTAGCAAGGATGCATGATCCAATGTTGATGGGTTTGCAACCCTGTTACTCAACGAGTTAGTTAGTAGGTTTACTCATCCTTTCTGTCATCGTGGGTCTTAATTAGTGCATGCACGCCATGAAGGCAAAATATAAAATAACAATATTGAAACATATAAAAATGTATGCAATAAAGTAAAGTGTGTTATGGAATTAGCTAGAAACCACAACATTTTATTAATACTTGCAAGTGTTTGAAAAATAAAAATAATTCCTAATAAAGAAAAGAAAGTTCAAAGACAAACATTTATTGGGCACGTGCTAAAGTGCAAAGTTGTCTGTTTGTGGGCCGTAGTCTTTCCTAAAGATAGCATCTTTTGCGATTGCAGATATTCCAAGTGCGCGCCAGTTCGTGACCTTCCATATCACGCAACTTGTATGCACCATTACCTAGTGCATCCGTGACCTCATAAGGTCCTTCCCATTTGGGTCCAAGCTTGCCTGTTGATAGGGTCATTGTGGGGCCCACCAAAAATAATTTGTAAAGGGGAGGGAAATATACGGATACAAATCAAAATACCTAAGTATAATGACAAGTATAGATCTCCCGGATGTCGTTCTAAAGGAATGGTGAATTTGAGACTCGCGTTTGAGTTCTTGTTGGATGCTTAGATATCGCAAATTTTGGGTTTTTATAATAATTATAGGCTAAAGAAAACTAAAGGGAATCCTAAGACAAATAATAACTAAGGCAAAAACAACTAAAAGGAAAACTAAAAGGAACTAACGCAAAATAAAACTAAGAAAAGCTAAGGAATAAACTACGAGATAGGCTAAAATGATAACGACAAATATATAAATGAGGAAATATACTTGTTTGGATTATGGTTGATTCTTAGTGATGACTAATTGGTAATTTGAATTGAATGATTAATAATTTAAGATAAGAAATTTGACCTTTGGATTAAATTAAATGATAAATCAAATTTATTGGTCACGGGCTCCGTTTACCCAATAAACTCGAAAAAGAAAGTAATTTAATTCAAACAACGATAATCCACAACGCTCTATTAAAGCCGATTTTTATTAAAATTTGTTTAAGTTAATTAATTACTTACAAAGCTTTTGACTTAAATAGAGAATAAAGTTCTAAAATCGTACGCGGTTCTACTTTTAAATTTTAGTTAAAACAAATTTTATAACTTTTTAAAACAATGATTTTGGGATTATCATTTGAATCAAAAGTCCTAACTTAACTCATAACAATCCTCTGCAAATCACTAATTAATCACCACCTCAAATCAACCCATCACCAAACAAGTATATCAATAAATCTACTCTAACATCTTAAATAAAACTAAAGACATAATAATAAAAGTAAACATGACAAAGAACTAAGAAAAACATGAAAAATAACGAAAATAAAGAGAATAATGAAAAGGGATAAGAAAGCACCGGAATTGGATTAAGCATAATAACGACGATAAACTCTCGAACATAAACCCCATCCAAAGCTATTTAATTATACCCAATACTCCTAAATCTCCTTAATTACCCTTTAATCTTCGATTAATCTTCAAAAGCATGAAACTTTAAGTGACTTTGAGATGGTTTATAGGATAAAGTTTGCAACTTTATATGAAATAAGCACTCCAAAAAGCTATTAGAAGCTAGTTGAAAAGCTTATAAAAGATTAGCAAAAATATTTAAATAATCATTTTTTAACAAGATTTAAACTTGATTTGAAAACAATTATACAGACACTAATTAATAACCTTAAAATAAAGTTTAGGCAAACATTTTGAAAGATAGACACTTGCTAAAAAAACTACAGTAAGCAAAAGATTACTTTATAAAGATTTTAGCTGACAAATAAAAACTACACTTGTTATAAGTATTTTCGGATTAAAAGAGATTAAAAATACTGAATTAAAAAATAAAACTAGTTGAAAGTAACAATGTTCGAACTACAAATACAAGACAACTAACAAAAGCTAATAAATGCAGAAATATTACTACGTAATTTCTAATGATTGGCATTAATTGTGACAAGAAATTAAGGTAGAAATGCTACATATTAATTAAAAGTAAACGAGAGTGGCGAGTGCCGCCGCGTTGCGGGCGGCCTGTTTTTTTGCGTTGTTTACTTTGTTTAGTTTTTTTGTGAAGGTATGTTTTTATAAATAAGATGTTAGAATGTGCTTGCGTGTTGTTTTTTGTGTTGGCAGGCATGTTTGTTAATGTGTATCGTGTGAACAAAGCAAGTATATTTGATATCAAGTGCTCGAAAGAGAAATCAAAGTAATATTAGTTAAATACATATTTCGTATATAATGTTGTAATATTAAGTTTACAACTTAAGCTTGTAAGTATTCTTGTTACATAAATGATTGTTCGTCTAATGCACGGTATCTTTGAAGGCCATGGACATTTGCATGCATAGTACCCTGCTAAAACAAATGTAAATAAAATTAGAAGATATACATAAGTGTATTAGTCTGTGTGAAAAAAACTTGGATATATGAAGAGGTTAAAATTCATGGGTCTTTAATGCTTGGGGAAGTGAAAGGAATTATTACATGTGTTTGAACTTAAGTTCAGGTCTCAAGGGACGTTTTAATTAATTGCCCTGCAAATTATCATAATTACATAGAATTAAATGCAATTTTACCTTTAAAACCTAGATATCCAATACATTGAAAGGTTATTTTAACTGTAAACAGAAACACATAGTAACAAAAAGTGCTAAAAAATGACCACACCAATGCCATTTTGCAAAGAACTTGCTACTGCTGCAGGTTCAAGCTATGTTAGGGATATGATGATCGTGCGTTTTGAAAGGGATGTCTCTTTGATTTTGGTAGATGAAGCAGAACTAAGGAAGAAGGCCCAGGAAATAAGGAATCGTGTGGCTGAGAGGGATCTTGTGATTGGGGAATTGGAACTTCTGTTCGAGTTTGATTCCCGTGTGCAAAGTGTTCTGGAGCTTAATAGGTTACAAACAGAGGACCTGACAACAGTGTCATCGATATTGGTGAATGTTATGAAGAAACAGAAGAAGGCAGAGGAACTGTTTGAGTTCATTGAGAAGTTGAAGGCCATGGTGTATTGAAATCTGCTGGTTTGTGTGGTTTGGAAATGTTTTTTTGGGAATATTTTGTTGGAAACTTTGCAAGTTTGAAGTTTATTATGTTTTCATGTATGGTGTTCCTATAGTACTTTTATATATATGTTTTGTGGTGTTTTAAATGCATGGCATAAAAATATTTTGCTAGAACATACCTGTTTTTTTTATATGTGTTAGAGACCGATGTCTTGCAGGTGTCACGTTGGCAGTTTGTTCTGCCCATTATTCTTCTTCTTCTTCTTCTTCTTCTTCTTCTTCTTCTTCTTCTTCTTCTGTTTTTCTTTCTTTTTCTGATGGAGTTTAGTATTGCCTAATGCTGAACCTGTTACAACAAAGGCATTATTAGTGTTACCGAGCTGATAATGTAAATTTATGTGAAAATAAGTAGTTAAATCTACCTGGAGGGACTGAACTTGCAGATCTGTTTGTTTAATGAGAAGCATTGTGGGTCGTAGCAATTGGGCAAACGTGCCTATAGTGAGATTAACAATGACGTAATCAGTATATGGTAACACTAATTTGGAAGTCCTAGCAAAAACAACTTCAAAAGTTAAAATAAGTAAAAGAAAGCGTTTGTCTTTGGCAAACAGGCCTAATATATGATGGTGCGGAATCATATGTTTAAGAAGGATCCAAAATTGTTGACATACTTTAACCTCCTATATATCTTGGTTCCCATGGTTGAAGCTTCACCACCATGAGATGTCCAGTATCATCCAGTAGCTTGTGTTGGGCGAAGGCGAAGGACCCTGCAGTGCCTGCTGGCTTATCTTTTGTGACCTTGAAATCTTTATCCTGAGCTTATTGTCAAAATGCTCTAAAAAAGTGGACCATGACCTACATAAAACAACACGTACATAAAGTTATTGCATACTTACTAATGACTTATAAAAGTATATTACACTTGAAAGGAAAGAGCAAAAAGCTTCAAATTGTAAATTGACAAAACTAAAGTCACGAATAAGCACACATACCGTCATCCACAAACTGTTTGATGCGCTACTGGCAACAACAGTTTGTACGGTGGACGTCTTTTTTTTCTGTAAAGCTGTAATGATGAAAAGTTGTAGGAAGTTATCAGACCTTTAAATGGATTTTAGTTTAAGTGCATTTAATACGGTATGTGCATTTTTGCATAAGGATAACAATAGTGAAACGTTTAAATGCAGAAATAAAATGGTAATGACAGCAATTCAGTATATCAAATAAAGAATATGTATGAGCATTACGAAGTTAATGAATGAATAACTAAACAAATGTTAGAGTTACCTGGCTGAATCTATTTTGATTAGGAGCACCTCATTTTTTTTTTTTTTTGTGCCAAACTCGGTTAGCAAAATGTTGTTTATCAGTACACAGACAAAAGAGAAGCTCTGTTCTAAACTATCCTTGATGGCCTGACATATTTGCCATGGCTGTACCAGTAACCCTTTCGTGGCGCCCTCGGCTATATACTTTATTTAATGAGGCACCAGCATAGGGAGCATACTTTTCAGGTGAACTAATCTTTGCTTTTGAAAGTATAAGACTAACTGTCACTGGTTCAACGGATATCAGATATGTGGTCGGTTAGTCAATAGGCATGTGATCGACAGACGATTGAGTTTACAAACATGTTTGGGGCCTACGCTAAGGTGTTTTCGTAGGTAGCTTGAGTTTAATATTGGGCCAATGCTTGTTGCCTAATGATCCTCACATATGCTCATCTTAATAATTCGGCTGCACTGTATTCTTTTACACACAAAAGGTACACATAAATGCACAAAGTTGCAAGATGTTTGCTTCAAATCATACATTTACGTTGGTTCTTCATTGACAACAGAACAGAATTTAGGGTCTGAAGCGAGTGCCTAGGAATATTCTAGGTTTATGTGTATCTTTCATGTATAAGAAAAACAATGCAAACGAATTATTAAGATGAGTATATGCAAGGATACTTGGGCAATAATCAATGCGCCAAAGTAAGGGGGAAAACCGTAAGTAAGATCAGTATTTTTTAGTTTACCCTCGTCAGATATACTGTCATGAAGTAAAGTTCGAAAGAAAGGACCGGATCTAAAAAAAAAGGCCAAGGATTGCACCTCTTATTTTGATGAAAAAAAAAAGAAAAGGCATAGGCAGTGCCTTTTAGTTTGGTGACTTCTGTAATATAAACCACCACTTATTCTCGGCTGAAGCTCAGTTCCATATTTCCCTAGGCGCTTTGACTCACCCGTTATGACTGGACCCACGTACTGTTTGTGGTTACGTCGACAACATATGGAAATGTGCGACACGGCAAAACGGGAAAGATAACACGCATGAGTATTTATCATCGCTTCTCAACATGCATAAAAGTAAGCTTTAACCTATAGGTGATTCATTCATGACTTACTTTAATGTTTATAATACTGGCCAGGTTATTAAATCGGATACCATACGATATCATAAGCTGAGATCACGACTTTCTTGGGTGGCTCCACACACCTGCCATGGTTGCACACGTGCACCATTACACGCGGCCGTGCCTATAGAACAGTATGAATGAGCCACCAGCAGAGAATGGCTGATATTGAATAAAAAAAAAATTAGAGCGCTAGTATGTCGCTAGACATATGAGTAATTATTTCGTTTTACCTATAGAATAGTATGGATGAGGTACCAGCAGAGAATCGGTGCGTGCGCACTCTAGAAAAGATTATGCATGTATTTTTAGGCAAGCAAGCAAGTATCTCGTATAGCCTAAAATCTTATTACTCATAACGGGTCCTGAACACATAGCCCAAGAAGCTCAGATTTGCAATTCCCTAGGCGCTTTCACATACCTGGCATGGCTGCATCCACATATTGTTTGCGGTTACCCTGCCAATATACCAGAATGCGTAGGCTGCCATCATGGGAAAGATAATACATAGAAGTATCCATCATTGCTTCTGAACAGGTATAAAAGTAAGCTCAGGTCTGCAATTTCCTATGGTACGTTTATACATATCTCTAACGGCTGTGTTTACCAATACAAAGATCAGTGTCGGTTATATGCTGAAATGCAATGAAGGTCCGCTGGTTGAATGGATGTCAGATAAGTTTTAAGTGAGTCAATAGGCACGCTGCTGACATGCCATTCAAACAGCAAAGATGGATTGTAATAACAAAAAAAAAGGAAAAATTGCATGCTAAAGAAAGTAGTGGCGTAAGGCAGGCATTAAGATGGTAGCCAGTGTGTCTGCATAACACACCGCAGCATACGTAGTGACCATGTCACTTTTATATTTCAAATGTAAAGTACACAAACTTACCGCTAAGGCCTACAGGAAAGAGAAGCTCAGATAACGGCTTTCTTGGCTTGCTTCAGACATTTGCCACGGCTGCACGCGTGCACCAGTACACGTGACCGTGGCAATAGACCAGAATGGGTGAACCAGCAGCAAAGGAAATTTTATTTTAGGAAGTACTCATCATCGTTTTCGAAAACACAGGACCAACAATAGGTGTAATGTTACATACCAGTATAAAGATCAGTGCTGAGCATATGCTGAAATGCAATCAAGCTTCGCTGGTTGAATGGATGCCAGATAATTTATCAGTGACTGAATAGGCACGCAACTGGCATGCCATTCAAACAGCAAAGATGGATTGCAACAACAAAAAAAAGGAAAAACCGGATCCCAAAGAAAGTACTGGGGTAAGGCAGCCGTTAACATATTAGCCATTGTGTCCGCAAAATACATTGCGGTATACGTGGTGAGTATGTCACTTTTGTATTTAAAATGTAAAGGACACAAACCCACATTAAAGGCAGCAAGCTGAAACGCACATCAGGTGATGAATAACGCAGCTTATAAGTACGCATGCCCAAGCATACTTTCAGATTTACCAAGAAGGCGATCTACAAAATGAAACGGCTGCTGGCCAACAGATCTGGTTACGATGTAACCTGCAATGGCAACCATACGAATACGAATCAACAACGATAAACATTAACAGGGTGTTTGGTTAACCTTATACATAGCTTATGAGGTTATTTGTTTTTAGCCTTATATGCAGCCTACGCCTAATAAACTTATACAAGGGCATAATTCTTGAAAGAATTGGAGTAACTCGTAAGGCCACATATAAGATTAAAAAAACACCTCCTAATACATATAAAGATGACATTAACAAAACACATCTGGTACTGAAAACAACTTATAAACTCATAATTGAATAAAAAATTAATACCAAATAAACTCTAAATTATCAGGTTTGTGCCAAATAATTGTAGCATGAATAATAAAACTACTGACCCTCAAGAATGATCTGGCTGAAAAAGATGAACATTCATGTCCCACTTGTTTCCAATAACCTGAAAATAACAAAACATATAAGAAAAACTACACCTTATTGATTAAAGTTAGGACTTTACCTTGGCACATTGCGAATAAAACCTACCTGCTGTGGTTTTGATGTTTCAAACCTCAACAACCGTCTAGTATCTGATTTACCGTCACCTTGAGCATCACCAAGCATGAGCAATTTTGATTTACCGCCGCCTTCGCAACCGTAACAAAATCAAAAGACAGATCTATCACTGTTTTTTGGGATAAGGCTGGAAGACTCGGGAAGTATGTTGAGGAGGCTTTTAGCTACAAATAATAATACGGGTCACGAAGGAGCAGAAAACCATATTAAACGGGGCATGACTTATGTCGGGCTGGGCTGTTTTTTTTTTGCCAGAATGGCGTTGGTTTTTTTTGGCGGGGAAATAAGTAACAAAAAAACGGTGTCGTTTACTTTGCTATTTAATAAGGAACAAAAAAACGGTGTCGTTTACTTTGCTATTTAATAATATATATAATGGCATTCAAGATGAAAGTAAATGTAATAAAAAAAAGTTGCGTTTGATGCAAAAAATGAAAGATAGATGATGCTCTCGATCTCTACTCTTCTGAATTTATAACCCACATTAAATTGGACCGTTGCAGATCGTTTTTTTTTTTTTATTTGGAAATCGGCCCGTTGCTTTAATAACGTTCAAATAGCTGACTTCTTTTGTGACCGTTGGATGGAGATGGAGGATAATCCCGTGCAATGCATCACACCATAACAAGATGGATGGTGACGTGGGTGGCTTCATTTGATTGGTTTGTGTAGATATCTACTAGTCTTCATTTTTATTTGAACGTTAGAGTATTCATAAAAAAATGAAGTGGCGTTTTTCTAGAAGATGGATTTAATTTCCATGACCTTTGTTGTATAGCTTCGCTTCACTCAAGATTTCTTACTCCACTCCGTAAATGACCTTTTGGTATGTCTACATAAATCAATCTTGGACCGATATTTTGACAGATTTCTTTGAAGCTCGGGCTTCAAGTCTAGCATCGACCATTATATTACTTGGGCTTATTTTATCGGGCTTTATCTTGAACTTTTACTTAAGATTTATAAATCTTTGATTAAGCTCCAACAATCTTCTAAACATCTTTAATATCTTCTAATCTTCAATAAATCATCACTTTTTTTTGGAACAGTTCAATAAATCATCATTATGCTTCACTTGTGCTTCTCATTTGCTCCGATATTTCTCGAACGTACCTTAAAAACAAAATAATGAATAAACGTAATATTTGCAATAAAAATCGCAATATTGTTAAATATATTAGCATAAATAGGGGCATTTTTGGCAATAAAACATGTATAATCGTGATTTCATCACTACCCCACATTTAAGCTTTGCTCGTCCTCGAGCAAAATCATCAAAAACATTAAGCTAAGTAAAAACTTGATCCTAACCAATCACACATCTCATCAAACAAGAACTGATATGAAATCAAGTTAGAAGTTATTAAAAAACTCAAAGTTCGATGACTCCCCAAAATTGATCCATTTATTATTTTTATTTTTATTCTTTTTTTTAAGTACTATTTTTTTTGTTTTTTTTTCAAACTAATTTAATTTTTTTTTGGCAACATTCGAAATTATGAAGTTCTTTTTTTTCTTTTTTTTTTTTTTTTTCTTTTTATTAATTTTGGCACAATTTTGGGGTTGTTCAAAAACAAACAAATAGGCACATGTATAATCATAAGGATAATAATCCCACCCCACATTTAGACCGAACATTGCCCTCAATGTTCTAAATACGGGATGCCAACCCCACATTTAGAACGAAAAGGAGAAATGGAACGCTTCTAAATGTGAATATGGGAAAACAATATAAGCACATGATCAAAGAATAGAAAAACTCCCCTAGTGCAGACTCGTAGATCGTAGTAATGTGTAAGTCTAGTGGAGCTCAGCCTCAGCTTCCAAGAAAAACTACATGATCTCGGGAATTAATCTGATCCGAGCAAATGAAGATATAGAAGATAAACGCCCATGGCAACGTCGTTCCATGTCCAAATATCATGTCCAGAAATTTGACAATCTTAATAAGTCCTGAAACTCAAAAGAAGTGTCATAGTATAATGTAGTAGAGGGACGGATAAAAGGTTGCCTCCCGGTAAGCGCTTGTTTTTGTTAACCGAGTCACGTAGCTTGACTCGACCCCGAATTCATTTGTTCTTAGGGAAGCAAGTGGAAAAGAAAATCTCCATCGGACTTTCGTTCAAGATGTTTGGATAAACATTGAAGCACATGAAAGTTCCACACCGATGAGATCCCCACGACTCTAATAAATAACCATAAGTGGTGATACCGGGGTCAAAGATAGTATCCTCACTCCCGTAGGAATGAAGAATAGGAGAAGTCACATCAAATGTGATGAACGGGATTTAGATCAATTCATCATTTTCAAAATCAAAATTCCCAATATCTTTATTTTGAATATTATCGTTAAAGCTCATTTTGTAATTTTCAAAAACCTTGGGAGGGAGAGGCGGGGTGCTATCATTAATAAGTACGTCTCCCCCCAGACTAAAATCTTTCTCAAGATCAAAATGGAAATAATCATACTCCGGAGGAGCTATGAAATGAGAGAGTTCACCAGAGAACTCCTTGAGAAGATAATCACTCTTATGAAGTACGTCCTTGAGCTCGGGCTCTGGATGGATATTTGGAGGTGGGACTTGTGCGGTACTTCGTGGGCTATAAATGTGCACCTCGTCCATAACGGTTTCCATATCGGACTCATCACTCTCCTCGTTTTGAATATCGAAGGTCGGATTGTCTGATTTGAGAGTAAACTCATAATCGAAATCAAATAAAGGATTGGTGATAGTCATATCGAATGTTTTAGAGATTGAATCGAAAGGTTTCTTAGATACCCTTGGGATTGGAACAAGGTCGTCAATTTCCTTGAGAGGATTGATTTCAACTTCCTTGTCCCCCATTGACAAGGTATCTGAAGATTCCTTAATGAGAGGATCTATTTTAGAGTTAACTTCTTCTAAAGGCTCGTCATCATCACTCTTATCGTCATTTGAAACATCAAGAGGAAGCAAATCACACATTTTGTCAGAAATACCCTCGGACTCACTTTGGATTGGGACAAGGTCCTCAACACTAGACTTTATTACTTTGTCCGATTCCGTTTCCGGAATAGTGCTAAGATGCTCGTCCCCCATTATGAGAGAGTCTGCTGAGTCCATAGTTGGTAAGACGGGTGTGATTGCAACTGATGAATTCTTATAATATTCCATCATTTGAATAGAATCCTCATCATCATCGTCATCGTGAACAAAAGTCTTGCAAAATTGGGCACTCACTTTAGCTGCTTGTTCTTCGGCTAGTAACTCTCCAATTAATTTTTTATTGTGAAATTGGGAACTTACTACAGGTTTGTTTTGTGCAATGCGAACTTTCGATTTGTTTTCGATAATCGTCAAGATGTCCTTTAGAGTTCAATAATAGATGTTGCCACCAGCGGCCGTGTTAAGCGAATCTTGATCGTTTTGCATTAAAGCATTATAGAATATATCGACTTGTTGCAATTCTGAAAAACCATGATGTGGGCATTTCCATTTTAAATCTTTTAATCTCTCCCAAGCCTCGGCAAAAGTCTCATCAAAACATTGTTGAAAATTCGTAATTTCTTTTCTGAGCTCACATGTTTTGGAATGCGGATAAAATCTATTCAAGAACTTTGATAATAAATCATCCCAAGATGTGATAGAATTAGGAGGTTCATAATCAAGCCATTTCTCGGCTGCTCCTTTGAGTGAAAACAGAAACAAGATCAAATTCACCACATCTTGAGGCACTTGATTGATTTTGAAAGTTTGAGTTATTTGAGAAAATCTTCTAATGTGTGAATAAGGATCGTCATTCTCGAAGCCATAGAAAGGATTTTTCTGTATAAAATAAATTAACTCGGCTTTCAATTCAAATTCATCCGCTAGAATGGGCGGAATAACGATGGCATCATCAATACCTACGAGAGGTATTCGTAGTAATTCCTCCATAGTCCGCGTGTCCTCCATAAGAATTAAACATAAGAGGGAGAAAGAGATAGAATTAAACGGTTTAGAGGATTAGAGAAAAAGAATTAAACATATAAGAGGATAAGAAGATTATTTTTGGATTTTAAATATAAAAAAAACGGAAAAATAGAATGGAAAAAAAATATTTATGGATTTTTATAATTAGAAAAATCGAAAATAAGCTAAGATAAACGAAAAACAAATTTTAAAAAATAATAATATTTTTTGGGTTTTTTTTTTTTCTTCTTTTCTTTTTTATTTTGTTTTTTTTAAGATTTATAAAAAGGATTTTTTTTTTACGAGAACGATGAAAATTAACTCTCACAAGAATAAGAATTCTTACGAAAGGATATCTAAGGCACTAACTTAAACTTTAACGCGAAACTCGTGCACCATTCCCCGGCAGCGGCGCCATTTTGATAGGGTCATTGTGGAGCCCACCAAAAATAATTTGTAAAGGGGAGGGAAATATACAGATACAAATCAAAATACCTAAGTATAATGACAAGTATAGATCTCCCGGATGTCGTTCTAAAGGAATGGTGAATTTGAGACTCGCGTTTAAGTTCTTGTTGGAAGCTTAGATATCGCAAATTTTGGGTTTTTATAATAATTACAGGCTAAAGAAAACTAAAGGGAATCCTAAGACAAATAGTAACTAAGGCAAAAACAACTAAAAGGAAAACTAAAAGGAACTAACGCAAAATAAAACTAAGAAAAGCTAAGGAATAAACTACGAGATAAGCTAAAATGATAACGACAAATATATAAATGAGGAAATATACTTGTTTGGATTATGGTTGATTCTTAGTGATGACTAATCCATGGCGCTGTAGTTAGTCTCTGTCTTTTTCAATGCCTTGCTTACAAAGTATATGGGTGTTTGGACGGAGTTCCTATCTGTCAACAATACTGCGCTGACTGCTCCATGGGTTGCAGATAAGTACATGATCAGCTCTTCCTCTGGTCGTGGTGCGACGAGTTTGGGAAGTGATGCCAGATGCTGTTTTAGCTGTTGGAAGGCTTCCTCTGCTTCCTCAGTCCAACGAAAGTCTCCCTTCTTAGTGCACTTCGTGAGTGTTTTAAAAAGAGGGAGCGATTTGTCTGCTGACTTAGATAAGAAACGGTTTAGCCCAGCTAGCTTTCCGTTTAATGACTGGACTTCTTTCAGTGTGTGCAGTGAGGGGAGATCGATAACGGCTTTTGTTTTTTCTGGGCAAGGCTTGATACCATCAGGTTTTATTAAATACCCAAGGAACATGCCTTCTGTCACGCCAAAGGTGCACTTCCTGGGGTTTAACTTCATGTTTATTTTTCCCAATGTTTTAAACGTCTCCTCGATGTCGCGCACCAATTCTTCCTCTGTGTGGCTCTTGATGACAAGGTCGTCAACGTAGACTTCCAAGTTGCGACCTACTTGTTTTTCAAAAGCCATGTCCACCAATCGTTGGTATGTTGCGCATGCATTTTTTAGGTCAAAAGGCATTTTTGTGTAGCAATAGACCCCTTGGCTTGTGTGGAAGGCTGTTTTTTCTTCATCCTCCACTGCCATCTGGATTTAATGGTACCCTTTGTATGCGTCTAGGAAGCATTTAAAGGGATATCCGCACAGGGATTCTACTTTCCAGTCTATCTCTGGCAGTGGGTAGCAGTCCTGTTGATGAGGCAAAAAATGATCCGTTTTTAGGGGGTCATTTAAGCCCGAATCCGACTTTATTTGATCAAATATTGCCCTAAATCGTTCCTTTTGTGATTTTAGGTGTTTGGAGAGTGAATTCTGGAAAAGAGGCTATTTTGGACGTTTTTGGAGCATAAAGTGAAGAAAACGGCAAAGTACCAAAAATCCAAGCTGAAAATACAAGGTGACGGCGTCAAGACCAAAAGCTTGACGGCGTCAGACATGAAGAATTAAATATCGAAGGTGGTGACGGCGTCAGACGAACTGGTGACGGCGTCAAAGTGGCCAAGAATAATTTACCGTGGGTGGTGACGGCGTCACATAGGCCGTCATAAGTGGATCAAGGCCGTCCGAGGAAGTTTATGGCGGCGAGGTGACGGCGTCAGAATTAACTCTTGACGCCGTCAGACTGTTTTTCCTATATATAGTTTTCTAGTTTTTTCATTAAAAGGAGAGAAGTTTTGGTGAAACCCTAAAGACGATTTTGGTGCCTCTTTCACAGGTTTTTCAAGGGTTCCAAACCCTTGAGACCTTGCATTGTAATTGAGATAAGTGTACTTTCAATTCAATCAATATGTCTATGTGTTGGTTGTTTATCTCTTGTTCTTGTCTCAATTCTACTATACTAGGCTAGATCTCTCTTGTGTTTGCTTAGATCTAATGAAACCTAGATGTTGATTATGTGTTGATTACTTGTCTATTCTTGTTTTGAATGAATGATTTATATGTTAGGCTTAAGAAAACTGGCAGATCTCCAAATGGTAACATGCTTGAACGTCTTAAGAAACATGAACCGAGGCGTACTAGGTCTTTATTGGTTGTATTTAATGCATGAGCCACTGTTTACAATCCCTATAGTTGTGCTGGGTCATGGTGTAGGAGGAGATAAGAGCTCATAGAGTTGGGGAGTTATGTATGCCACCCCACGAATGGTATTAAGGAATACAACCCGTCATTCATACAAGTGTAACAAGTAATTAACATGTAAAAGATATCTAGGGAGTAATGAAGTCTAAGTAAACACAATTTCTCCAACCACTGCTCACAACTTAGTATAATTTAGTTTAATTTTATTTTTATTATTTTATTTTGATTGCATCTTAGTTTTGGGTTAGTTGAATATCAACTAATTCCGCCCTATCTTCCAAAACCCGAGATTTTACTTGCTTTAATAAAAATATAAAAATACAAAAATAATCATCTTTCACCTCTAGAACTATTAATTAGGTTTTCTAATCCTAGCGACACTATTCCTAAGCTGAACGATCAATCCCCCGGTACTTGTCACTATACTATACTACAACGATCAGGTACACTGCCTGGTGGGGGTTGTAAGCCTCGCGAGATCCCTCGAGAGGTAAAGCAAGGTGCGATTTCCACGCATCAAGTTTTTGGCGCCGCTGCCGGGGAATAGTTATTGTCTAGGTTAGGATTTCTTTTTATTAGGTCTACTTGCTAGATTCCTTTCTAGTAAGATATTTTATTTTTATCTTTAGGTCTTCTTTAGTCTATCTTATTTCTTCGTGCCTTTGTTCGTAACCCTTTACCATCCGACATCATGGAAGGTGGTAACATCTTTGAACCCATCATCCCACCACAACAAAACCCACCATTAGAACCCCTTAGGCCCCGAACCTTAGGAGAGTATTCCCGACCCAGCCACCAAGGCTACCGAAACACCATTGAGCTCACCGGAGCCAATGTGACCCCCTTGCGATCCGACACCATCCGGTTGGTGCAAAGCGGATGTGCATTCCATGGACTTCGTTCCGAAGATCCAAACCAACACCTTAAGGACTTCCTCAAAATCGTAGATTCCATAGACCTAGGTGTTGAAACTAGAGAGACTACCCGTTTACGCCTATTCCAATTCTCTCTACGGGATCAAGCTAGTCAATGGCTTGAGCGTTTACCCGCGGGATCCATCACCACATGGGATGATCTCACCACTCGTTTCCTTGCTCAATTTTTCCCACCGGGGAGAACTACTAAACTTAGGAATGACATCTTGATGTTTCAACAACGTCAAAATGAATCTCTTTATGAAGCATGGACTCGTTTCAAGGACTTACTCCAAAAAGTCCCTCATCATGGCATAGATCTTTGGCTCCAAGTCCAAATCTTCTATGACCATATCGACATCTCCACGAGGCGAACCATTGACCAATCGGCCGGTGGTAAGCTACGTGATCTTAGTGCGGAACAATCATGGGAACTCATAGAAGATCTTGCTCTCTATGACAACGAAAGTTGGAATGATCCCCGTGATTTGAACAAAACGGTCAAGGCAATATCTTTGCCTTCGAATAATTCAAGCACTCCCGACCGTAGGATCATGGAACTTGAAGGTCGAGTCAAGTCTCTCATGAAATCTTACGGAGCTCATAAGCCTTCAAGCCAAGTAAGCAGAATCGCTTCTACATGCAAACTGTGCAATGGCCCTCATGAGACCTACAACTGCATGGAACTTCCAAAACGTGCTTATAACGAATTCACATCATCACACGTAGGGCAGGGCCCTCGAACTTCTGCCGAAGCATATGAGGCATGGAAGGATAAACCTAATTTTAGAGGGTATCAAACACGAAGTGTATCATTCAATGACTCCTCACCACTCATTTGGTCTGAACATTTTCCATCGCAAAGTACCCCTAGGCGAAGCTGTGAAGATGATTTAAAAAAATTCATTCTTTCTCAAGAACTGCAGCTCACTACACTCGAGACAAAATTCAAACAACAGCAGGCTGACGTGAACAACAAGATTTGTAATCTGTTGACGGCTATCAAAGTGCATTTTGACAATAAGCCCATTCACGTTGATGAGGTTAAGTCTGCTACCGTCATGAGTCCGCCAGCATCCCCTGTAAAAATAAAAAGTCCTAGTAAGCTATTCAAACATCTATCTCCTAACGAAAAAGGACCTATCAACCCCCCTGGACCAATCCACTTCGTAAACACCATCACCACAATATCAGCTGCAGCATCCGATCCAACCCAACAACAAGCTGACAAACTCAGTCAGACAGCGAAGGATGAGATCTCAAAGGTTGACCACGCTTCTGCAAGGAAACTTACCAACTCACCCGAGCAATGCACCGCGCAGAAATCCGACAAACCGGATGAAATGAGCGAGACATCGGAGGAACAGGAGAAAGGCCCAACCATCTTGAGTAAATCTGTTATAGAAGAAGCCGGAATAGAGGATGTTATTAGTATAGGTAGCAATCAAACCGAGGAGAGCGGCTCTAAACTTTTCAAAATCTCCTGTACCATTGAGGGAAAGGTCTTAATTGATAGTCATATAGATCCTAGCTTCCCAGTCAACGTAATCCCACTTTCCCTATATCACAAGGCTTTCCCAGAACACACTGTGTGCAAAAGGGTAGTAGAGAATTTGTCAATTAAGATTGGAGAGCTTGTTTACAAAACTGACCTCACCATGGTTGATGATGTGGACCCCCTCGCCAATCAAACAATAACCAACCTTGTCCTTGGGATGCCATTCATCAATGAATCGGGAGCAATCCTTGACGAGAAAGATGGTAGTATATTACTCACCAATGGTGTTAGGACGGTGATTTTTCGTAGGGATGGTAAGGAGGTTTATGAGTATCGTCCCTCCCTTGAGGGGAATCTATATGGGTCAAAGGATGGAGAGTTGAGAAAGATCAAACGACGTGATTCGAATAACCTAAAAATCCCTTGCATGATCGGTCATAAGTACTTCGAAAACATATACATTAATGTATTCTTGCCAAAGAATTTCATGTCATCGTTTCATTATAACAATATCTGCAGATGGGGGATGATTTACAAGGGAGAGAAGGTGGTTGGTAAGGATCATGAAATCCAAGTGTTCGTAGGAAATATGGCATTCCCTATGGAGTTCACGATTGTGGACAACATAGAGGACTTTGTTGACCCTAGGCTATCGCAAGTCGTCTTTGGAGCACCCTTTTGTGAAATCACTAAGTTGATAGTGGATGACTTGAACGGAATCATGACTTTCACTGACGGGATTAGGAGGATTTCATACCAAACGCCATACAAAAGAAGAGAACTTAGGGAAATAGATTGCGACGGGCTCGATGTGATGAGCTCCCAACTTGTCTTGTATGATGATGATGTTAGGAGAGGGTGTAGAAATATTTCTAATTTATCTTGTGGGTTCTTTAAGGATGTTGGAAAGCTTGGCTCTAAGTATCAACGGGATGTTTTCGAATTCGAAGATCCGAAGTACTTACACTATGAAAGCGATACTAGTTTAGAAGACGACCTAGAGAGTGGAACCAATGATGAGATCACGTAGTAACCCACGACTTTGAGTCTAGCTACAAGACTCGTAAATAAAGAAAAGCGCTTCTTGGGAGGCAACCCATGTTTTGTGTGATTTTTATTTGTTTGATTATTATTTGCTTCCGTATGCATGTTTTATTTTTATTGTTGGTTGATCATGTTTCTCAATTAAAATGTGAAATACTTTATTATGTTGTTTAGCCTAGTCTTAACTTCAACCTAGAGGTATTTTTGCAAAAGATAAGTGTAAGGGGAAACCCCAAATATGTTTTTAAGAAACAAACCGATCATGATTCTCCACAATATTTAATGAACATGTATATTCGTATTTGTTAGAGTCAAATGCTTGTATTGAGTCATAATGAAGTTTTGCAGGATTTTCCAGGAAGTAGGACAAAGTTTTTCCAGAAATTTTCCGGAAACTTAACATAAGAATTTCTGCAGGTCCATTCTGACGGCGTCAGGGTTTGCTCTTGACGGCGTCAGGAGTTAAAATCTGGAAATTTTACCGGTTTTGTTTTTCTAACGGAGTCTTATGGTTTTTGTGAATTATTACGTTTTATAATCTCCAGGAAATCTGCAAACTTCATTCCACAAGCATTATATCTTACTTTATTTTCTAGGATTTATTAACTTATATAGGATGCCGCCGATTTTACGCGAGGTTGCCTTGTCTACTTTTGTCAGGATTTACAGGTTATTTGTGACAAGAAGATGATTTATATTCTGGAAGGGAAGCTTCGATTGTTCGTTTTCTTGGAAGAAGATTTAACCTGGTCAACTAAAATCCATACCGAGCGAATCAGGGGAGTATTTGATTTCATTCTCTTTACTTTTTAACTTTTACATTCTTTACTTGAACATTGGGGACAATGTTCATCTTAAGTGTAAGGGGAGGGTAAAAAGATGATACCTTACATATGCACTTTCGCTTGAGTTTGTTTTGTTTGATAGTAGATGAGTAATAAAACTACGAGAAATACTTGTTAGTGTAATTTTAGCGCCAAATTTAAAATTTTTTACAACATTTAGGAGTGAAACTTTAGCCATAGCAAGCGTCTCATGGATAGGAGGTTGTATGACTAGCACATAACCGTATATTCAGAAAAATTTTCCACCCAAAAATGTGAGATTTGCCTTTAGATTTGATAGGAAAAGCATTTATTATTAGTGCTTATGAGTGTACCGGTAGCATTTAGATTCTAGAACTTGCGTTAGTGATGCATCCCGAGACCGCTAGTGAGACTACATTCGTGTAGTAGGATTTACTACATGATAAGAGGCATTAGGATCACCCTTGTGTTAAACCCGTATTATAATTACTTGACCATTTAAGTCATATTACTTGGCTAGTTAAGTCAACTAATTTTTCCCACACCCTTAGCGTTGTACTCATTTTTAGTACACGAAACCCCTAGTACACCCCTCCGAGCCTATCTTTTCATTTCTAACTTTAAGCATCTTACTTAAAGGAAGAATTTGTTACACCCCACTTAAATGTACACCCAAATCGCCTTAGCCTTCCGTGTATGCGCTCATTTTTAGTGCATTATTGTTATTTGTTAAACCATAAGTTAACTTTCTAATTGATTACGTGGTTGCTAAGTCGAGTCATATCATTGTACATATTGTTTTGGGACGATTGGGACTCATGGGTAAGTACTTAATTTATGGAGTAATGGGGAAGAACATCACTTATTACCCCCATACGTGCGTTAATCTTAAAAGTGCTCCAAGTGTTTTAATTTTCTTAATTCGAGTCATTAGATTAGTTAATTGTAAAGTATGTAAAGATTCAAGTGTAAGGGGAATTCTCATCCCCTATGATGTATTATTTTGGATGGTAGGGTAAGAGTGTATGCAAAAAAAAAAAAAAAAAAAAAAAAAAAAAAATCGAAAAAATCGAAAAAATCAAAATAGAAAAGAAAAAAAAAGAAAAAAAAAAACATACGGACTACCATCCCGTTTTCATTCTATGTTCATTTTATTTTTTGTTATTTTTCATTTATTAGCTTAAGTCGAGTCTAGTCTTGGCTTAGCAACGCCATCTTGTACATGTAATTAACCAAGATTGTTAACTCACCACCAGTAAAACTTCCTTTATCCAACAAAACCGTGTAATTCATATCCCTACACCTAACGTTATAACCCTTTAAAAAGACCTCTTTGATAGTTTATCCTAGGTGCTTACGCCATGTGGTGGAGGTTTGATCCTTTCCCAAGCCTATGGTAATCTATTTTGCTATGACAGGTAGTGAGAGATATCTTCCATTTCCATAATGTTATATTACTTTATTACACCCGAGAGATGTGAGTATCTAAACACTATTTGTGAGGTGCTTGTGTATGACCTCCGTGCTTGTCTATTGGTCTTTAGTGGAACGATTATTTGTTGTAATTACTTTTATATTAGTGTTAAATGACCCCTAACTTGTCTTTTGAGTAGAATAAAAGCTCATTTGCTTGAGGACAAGCAAATCTCAAGTGTAAGGGTATATGATGAGGCGAAAAATGATCCGTTTTTAGGGGGTCATTTAAGCCCGAATCCGACTTTATTTGATCAAATATTGCCCTAAATCGTTCCTTTTGTGATTTTAGGTGTTTGGAGAGTGAATTCTGGAAAAGAGGCTATTTTGGACGTTTTTGGAGCATAAAGTGAAGAAAACGGCAAAGTACCAAAAATCCAAGCTGAAAATACAAGGTGACGGCGTCAAGACCAAAAGCTTGACGGCGTCAGACATGAAGAATTAAATATCGAAGGTGGTGACGGCGTCAGACGAACTGGTGACGGCGTCAAAGTGGCCAAGAATAATTTACCGTGGGTGGTGACGGCGTCACATAGGCCGTCATAAGTGGATCAAGGCCGTCCGAGGAAGTTTATGGCGGCGAGGTGACGGCGTCAGAATTAACTCTTGACGCCGTCAGACTGTTTTTCCTATATATAGTTTTCTAGTTTTTTCATTAAAAGGAGAGAAGTTTTGGTGAAACCCTAAAGACGATTTTGGTGCCTCTTTCACAGGTTTTTCAAGGGTTCCAAACCCTTGAGACCTTGCATTGTAATTGAGATAAGTGTACTTTCAATTCAATCAATATGTCTATGTGTTGGTTGTTTATCTCTTGTTCTTGTCTCAATTCTACTATACTAGGCTAGATCTCTCTTGTGTTTGCTTAGATCTAATGAAACCTAGATGTTGATTATGTGTTGATTACTTGTCTATTCTTGTTTTGAATGAATGATTTATATGTTAGGCTTAAGAAAACTGGCAGATCTCCAAATGGTAACATGCTTGAACGTCTTAAGAAACATGAACCGAGGCGTACTAGGTCTTTATTGGTTGTATTTAATGCATGAGCCACTGTTTACAATCCCTATAGTTGTGCTGGGTCATGGTGTAGGAGGAGATAAGAGCTCATAGAGTTGGGGAGTTATGTATGCCACCCCACGAATGGTATTAAGGAATACAACCCGTCATTCATACAAGTGTAACAAGTAATTAACATGTAAAAGATATCTAGGGAGTAATGAAGTCTAAGTAAACACAATTTCTCCAACCACTGCTCACAACTTAGTATAATTTAGTTTAATTTTATTTTTATTATTTTATTTTGATTGCATCTTAGTTTTGGGTTAGTTGAATATCAACTAATTCCGCCCTATCTTCCAAAACCCGAGATTTTACTTGCTTTAATAAAAATATAAAAATACAAAAATAATCATCTTTCACCTCTAGAACTATTAATTAGGTTTTCTAATCCTAGCGACACTATTCCTAAGTTGAACGATCAATCCCCCGGTACTTGTCACTATACTATACTACAACGATCAGGTACACTGCCTGGTGGGGGTTGTAAGCCTCGCGAGATCCCTCGAGAGGTAAAGCAAGGTGCGATTCCCACGCATCACCTGTGGACATGCTTTATTGAGGTCCGTGAAGTCCACGCACATCCTCCAACTGCCATCACTCTTCTTTATCATCACTGGATTAGAGAGCCAGTCGTGATAGTATTCTTCGAGCATAATTCCTGCGTCTACAAGCTTGTGTACTTCTTCCAGGATGGCTTTTGCGCGATCTGGAGCCTGGCCGCGCTTCTTCTGTCGTATTGGGGGATATCCTTGTCGGATTTGTAGCTTGTGCTCCGTAATAGAGCGTGGCACTCCGGTCATGTGCTTTGGTTCCCACGCAAAGATACTCAGGTTCTTTTGCAAGAGTGCGCACACAACTACTTTACCTTTGTTAGATAAAGATCCTCCAATCGATATTTGTTGATCTGGGTAATTAGTGTTGACATAAATTAATGCCTAAAAACATTATTAACATGTTATCAATATCTCTATGTTTTGATTATCACAAAATATAAACTCATAGAACTAAAACTTGTGACATAAACAAGTATTTAGTGATTAATATTTCTCTTTACATCCAAATCACTTAAGGTATGAATAAACAAAGTGTTTAGTGCAATTTATGATCAAAGGGGTATTTAATTAACTAATGCAAAGTTTATTTAATTATATAAACATATTATATATTTTTAAAAAACACTTTTGGTAATAAAGAAAAATGTTTTATTCATACTAAATATATGAATTCAAATTTTTAACCAAAAACAGTTAGTTTTTCACCAAATAAACTTTCCCCACTAAAAGACAAAGAATCTGGCCGTTTCAGCTGGGCGGCCCCCTTAATTATAAAGGGCGGTCCCCTTAATTTTAAGGGGGCCAGCCATGAATTAAGGGGATCGGCCACGCTCCTCTGTCAGATTCTTTTGCCTATAAATACCACCTTAAACCTGGATTTTTTTCTCACCTTTTGCACCCCAAAACTTTCTGTTCTAGATCTCATTTCTATTCTCCAAATCCTTTGATCATAAATACATAATCCTTTGTTTCAAAGTGATTCTTACATCATCCTCTCAAGTGCAAGAGAAGAATACTTCTATCCTCCAAGACAAGAAGTATTACAACTTGTTGTGACCTCCACATCCAAGTTGTTGGTGCATCATCAAGAATATCTACATATATCTTTGTGTAGTGTGTTGTGAATATTTGATTGTAGATAGTTGTGATTAGGAATATAGATAGTGTGATTGGCTAGTAGATTGTAGTGAAGATTATTGGTGTGTAGAAGATAGGCGTGAACTAGATTGTAGTGAAGACTATTGGTGTGTTGAAGATAGGTGTGTAGTTAGTTGGTGTGAAGTAGTTGTGAAGAAGGTGTGATTTCGTTGTGACGAAGCTTTGGTGTGTAAGTGGTGTGTATATTGGTGTGTAAGGTTTCTCCGCCATAAGGAGCTTGTTGACATAGTGAAGAAAACTCTCGAGTAGGTGACTCGAGGAGTGGAGTAGGGCAAGGAAGGTGTCCTTGTAGCCGAACCACTATAAATCCTTTGTCTCGCGGTTAGATCTTTCCATATCTTACTTATTATCTTGCTTATATCGTTATTACATTTGTAGACGTAGACGTATATATATAGTTGCTCATATAGTGCTAGTATTGATTTTATTTAAAGATCAAACGAAAGTTTCATTCACAAAACAAAGTTTTTAAAATCAAACTAAAAAGGTTACATACATATAATTGATCATTTCGATCAAGTATAGTTTTCATACAAAATATAACTAAGGATTATAAGATAAACAATTACGTACTTATCTCTTGTATATAGCTAGAATTGTTTATATTATGCATGTGTTGATTTCACATACTTAGCTTACATTATTATTATTGTTCATACTTAGATATACTTGTTCATATTGTTCAAGATTTGAGTTCACATAAGATTGAATCAAAGTTTTAAAAGCAAACAAGGTTTTAAAACTAAACCAAGTTTTCATAATAAAATTAAAAAGACGTAAAACTATTCAACCCCCCTTCTAGTTTTCCACAATTGGTATCAGAGCCACGTCTAGCAAGATTTTTAAAATATATTGTATTTTAAAACTTGTAACGATCTATGGAATCTGAAAAATATTTAGAAGGGCAATCTATGCAAAGACCATCACTATTTGAAAGTGATGGATTTTTATATTGGAAAAATAGATTCGAAACTTATGTGAAATCAAAAGATCTTGATCTTTGGCATGTCATTACCTTTGGTGATTTTCCCCCTATTCAATATAATTTTGAAACTAAAATGGACGAAATTGTATCTTTTGAAAAACAAAATGATGATTTGAAAAAGAAACTAGCAAAAAATAATGAGGCTAAAATGGTTATTTATAATGCCTTACCACGCAAAGAATATGAAAGAATTTTTATGTGTAAAACCGCAAAAGAAATTTGGGATTCTTTACTAATCACTCACCAAGGTAATAGTCAAGTTAAAGAGAACAAAATAGATCTTCTTGTTCAACAATATGAACAATTTACAATTCCGGAGGAGGAATCAATAGATAATGCTTTTGCTAGGTTTAACACCATCATCACAAGTTTAAAAGCACTTGATGAGAATCTTTCTAGTAAGAATTTTGTTAGGAAATTTCTTAGGGCTCTTCATCCAAAATGGCGAGCTAAAGTTATGGCGATTGAAGAATCGAAGAACTTGTCAACTCTTCAACTTGATGAGTTGATCGGCAACCTGAAAGTCTACGAAGCAATAATAAAGAAAGACTTCGAGATGGTCAATGGAAAAAGAGAGCAAAGCAAGTCAATTGCGTTGAAAGCTAGGAAGGAATCTAGTAACGAGGATAGCTCAACCTCCGAAAGTGATGACGAAGAATATGCGATGGCCGTAAGAGACTTCAAGAAATTCTTCAAAAGGCGAGGAAGATTCGTTAGACAACCGCATGATGAAAGGAAAGCAAACCAAAGAAATAAAGATGACAAAAATGGCAAAAGTGATAGGAAGTGCTTCAAATGTGGTGATCCAAATCATCTCATCGGAAAATGTCCAATGATGTCAAGAAATCAAAAGGCGTTTGTTGGAGGAGCTTGGAGTGATAGCGATGACGATGAGAAAGAAATCACAAATGAGGAGAAATGTCTTATGGCTAAGACATCAAGCGAGGTACGTTCCGAAACCAAATACTTTAGTGACGAAAATTTATCATTAGACAAAAAAGATCTAGATAGTGAATATAATAGGTTATGCAAATTAGGTCAAAAGGTTATAGCTAAAAATAAGTCACTAAAACATATTAATAATCTATTAGAAAATGAAGTACTCGAATTAAAAATTAGACTACAACATATGGAAAAAGGAAAAGAAGTTTTTATAGAATGTAAAACATGCATAGAGGTTAATAATGAAAATGAAAAACTTAAAGATGAAATTTTCAAACTTGACAAGTTTAAAAATAGTAGTAACCCACTTAAGAAAATAATAAGTGCTCAAGAAACTTCGGGAGATAAAACCGGTCTAGGATTAACTTCAACTAATGTTTCAACTAGTGAAAATAAAAGTATAAAGTTTGAATGTGAATCTAGTAAACAAAAATCATTAGAATCAAATCCTAAGTATATACTTACAAAAGATAGAAAAATACCCATTGCGAATGATGAAAAAGTAAAAACTTTTTATAAACCATCCTTAAAGACCGAAGTAGGATCCTCTAAACCTAAATTAAGATCTAAAACTCCACCACCAAGAAAACCTAACAATCATCATCCAAGATCTAAAAAATCTCAACCTAGAAGAAATCAAAATAGACAATATTACAATAACACTAGAAATCAAATGTGGAATTATCAACCAAGTTACAATCCTTGGGAAATATTACTACAATACATGCATCCTTGCCAAATGTTAAATATGTTTGGACCAAACAACTTTGGACCAATGAGACAATGGGGACCAAGTGGCTAAATTGTCAATCTTGGAAGAAGTTGGAATATCATCTACAAATGTCTTCTATAAGTCAACATGGTCACTTGAAGTGCTTGAAGATATTCCATTGAAGACTAAAAGGTACGCGTTTCTTTTAAGTTCATCACTATAATTTGCATGCTTAGATAAATGATTAGTTAGATTAATGCTTAGTACATAATTGCTTATATTCTTATATCCTAGAAACATCATTGGTTGACTTTCCTAGGAATAAGATAAAATTGTTCATTGCCGAACAAAATAGAAAATGGAAATCTTCTATATCCACTATTAGGAAACTCATGGTGATGAAGTGAAATGAGTTAAGTGGATCAATCGTTAATATAGAAGTAGGATTAGATCCCTCGCGTAAGAAAACTATGGATGAAACAAGCTCTCGTAGAATATGGCATTAAGATAGTTAAGCGTGCAAAAACAAAGGAACTATAGATGTTAGGTTATACCCCGTTCAACCCTCTCGCATCTAACATATATATTTTAGTCATCACTTCCTTTAGGATCATAGGATTTGTAGAAACGATAGCATGAGATAATAGTAGGCTTGACCAATCCTCTTGAGCATGAGATCTTTAATAAACATCTTTTAAAATATATGATTAATGATATTTGTTGTCAAAATCTAATATCGTTAAAAATATGCAAAAACCTCATATTTTAGAAAATAGTTTTTCAAATAACTATCCCACTTTTAAATAAGATGTTTTCACTATATATATCCACAATTTTGTTTTGATCAAAACCAAAGATTGAGAAAATTTTCTTTATCCTTCATTAACACTTTTTGAAGTAAAACCGAATCTATTTTATTCAATTAACTCTCATATCTACATGAAAACCTACTTTCAAACATTGTTGAATAATGCTAAAAACGTCTCTTTAAATCATGCATGGTGATCTCATATTTGTCATATATATTTATATAAATGACACTTATAAGTGAACTAAATCAAATCAAGAGGACCATGGTTTGTCTATTAAGACTTTGTTTATAACAAGTCTAAAAACCCATGTTATCATAATACACATTAGGATTAATCCTCCTAGTTATGTAGTTATGAAATACTTGATGTTGCTTATTGTTTCCTAGCTCTTATATTTTGCTTGCTAGATGAGTATGTTTGCATGATAGATGAAATTGCTTGATTACTTAATCTCCTTGGTTAACATGCTTTAGCTACATAATTGCCTACATAATTTGTCTATGTTTAATTGCCTCAAAGAGTTGGACTTGTTTGAAACCAAAAACACAACCTTTCTGCAATTCACTACCAAAAACCCTTTTCTGGCAATCTGGGAATCACCAGATGGGCGGCCCCCTTAAATCATAAGGCGGCCCCCTTAATTATTAAGGGGACCGGCCTCCAATTAAGGGGACCGGCCATCTGATGATCAAAGGTGCTGTTTCCCTTTTCTACTTTTTAGCCCACTTCATCCTACACTTCCCAAAATTCACAAACTTATTCTATCCTCAACCTTCCATAAAAGTTTATTCATCCTTGATCCCACCAATCCTACATTATAAAACACTCTCATTCCTCTCAATCTCCACTCATCTCATCATTTCCTCTCCCATTAAACCAAAACCACCAAGAAACTTGTTTGGAGAAGAAAGCCTAACTTCCTTTAAAATTCCGTCAAACCAAATGAGGTTGTCAAACATCCAACACCAAATTCCTCCTATGTTTTCAAACATTACTTACCTAACACCTCACTCTCCTTCTCACCAACATTACATATCAAAAACCTTTACTACCCATATCCTTCTACATTACACTCAAACCTCATAATCTTTTCACAACTCAAGCGATGTTGTTCATATTTAACCAACACCTAAACCTCACTCTCACACAAATGATCCATTTAACAACAAATCATCCATTCGTGCTTCGACTAATGATCCTTCTTATGATGAGCATGCACAATCCTAAAACCATAATCCCAACCTCATTACCAACACTTTACATGCTGCTCATTCAACAAAAACACCATCCACTCATGAAGCATCTTTTCCACCCATATCATGTTTTCATGATTACCCAAGCTCAAACATGTCTCCACCACCAAGAGTATCACCACCACATCCTACAACTTCACATGCCATTCCTATGTTGCATGTTCAAACCCTCACCCAAGACAACTATAATGCTCCACCACCATCACCTTCCTCCGAACACTTGAAGTTCGTTGAGGCGCTAAAAGAAGCCCATGAGCTTAGTGCTCTTTTAGCCTTACATCTTGCTCAACGCAATTTGGATCCACCTTCATCTAGATCACCCTCATCACCACACAACATAAATCAACTTGAGAAGCATGTCAACAATTAACCTTGTTGCATCTTTCTCCTAAAAATTATTGCATTCAATGAACACTTCACTTGGATTGAATATCTTCTCACTAGATCACATCCAATACCCTCACTTGAACAACATCCAAAACCTCAATCAACCTCTTCCGCTACAAACTCTCCACCACCAAATTATCCAACATTCATGACCCGAACATATACCTCCATTAATCCAACAACCTCCATTAATCCAACAACCTTACCCTAACTCAACCATCCTCATTCCAAACACTCCATCATGAACCATCTAAGCATACCATATGCTTATGATTTTCACTTTCAAATACGAATCAACCAACCTTTGGTTAAAAGCAAGTCCAAGTGCTCTCTTAGGCAATATAGGACTATGTCTTTTCTTTTGTGTTATTCTTTCAAGCATATTGAATGTTGTAATGCTTTTCATTTCTATAATGCTTGAATGAATCTTTGTTTAGTTGCATAATTGTTGCCTTGCATATATGTGTATCTTGCTCTCTTAAAATATTTTTGTAGCAAAGATCTCCATAGCTCGTTCCCTTGGTGCTCTCAAATGAGGGGGAGCATACATCAAGGGGGAGCATTCTACCCGTTTAAACTTCCCTCGCGAAGCTTACTCGGCTTAACCTTTTTGATTTTACAAAAAGGGGGAGAAGAGAAATGTAAACTCTATAATACTTGTCTAAAGACAAGTTTTAGATATATTGAGTTTAAGGTTTTGTAATAATCAAAAAGGGGAAGATTGTTGACATAAATTAATGCCTAAAAACATTATTAACATGTTATCAATATCTCTATGTTTTGATTATCACAAAATATAAACTCATAGAACTAAAACTTGTGACATAAACAAGTATTTAGTGATTAATATTTCTCTTTACATCCAAATCACTTAAGGTATGAATAAACAAGGTGTTTAGTGCAATTTATGATCAAAGGGGTATTTAATTAACTAATGCAAAGTTTATTTAATTATATAAACATATTATATATTTTTGAAAAACACTTTTGGTAATAAAGAAAAATGTTTTATTCATACTAAATATATGAATTCAAATTTTTAACAAAAAACAGTTAGTTTTTCACCAAATAAACTTTCCCCACTAAAAGACAAAGAATCTGGCCGTTTCAGCTGGGCGGCCCCCTTAATTATAAAGGGCGGTCCCCTTAATTTTAAGGGGGCCGGCCTTGAATTAAGGGGACCGGCCACGCTCCTCTGTCAGATTCTTTTGCCTATAAATACCACCTTAAACCTGGATTTTTTTCTCACCTTTTGCACCCCGAAACTTTCTGTTCTAGATCTCATTTCTATTCTCCAAATCCTTTGATCATAAATACATAATCCTTTTTTTCAAAGTGATTCTTACATCATCCTCTCAAGTGCAAGAGAAGAATACTTCTATCCTCCAAGACAAGAAGTATTACAACTTGTTGTGACCTCCACATCCAAGTTGTTGGTGCATCATCAAGAATATCTACATATATCTTTGTGTGGTGTGTTGTGAATATTTGATTGTAGATAGTTGTGATTAGGAATATAGATAGTGTGATTGGCTAGTAGATTGTAGTGAAGATTATTGGTGTGTAGAAGATAGGCGTGAACTAGATTGTAGTGAAGACTATTGGTGTGTTGAAGATAGGTGTGTAGTTAGTTGGTGTGAAGTAGTTGTGAAGAAGGTGTGATTTCGTTGTGACGAAGCTTTGGTGTGTAAGTGGTGTGTATATTGGTGTGTAAGGTTTCTCCGCCATAAGGAGCTTGTTGACATAGTGAAGAAAACTCTCGAGTAGGTGACTCGAGGAGTGGAGTAGGGCAAGGAAGGTGTCCTTGTAGCCGAACCACTATAAATCCTTTGTCTCGCGGTTAGATCTTTCCATATCTTACTTATTATCTTGCTTATATCGTTATTACATTTGTAGACGTAGACGTATATATATAGTTGCTCATATAGTGCTAGTATTGATTTTATTTAAAGATCAAACGAAAGTTTCATTCATAAAACAAAGTTTTTAAAATCAAACTAAAAAGGTTACATACATATAATTGATCATTTCGATCAAGTATAGTTTTCATACAAAATATAACTAAGGATTATAAGATAAACGATTACGTACTTATCTCTTGTATATAGCTAGAATTGTTTATATTATGCATGTGTTGATTTCACATACTTAGCTTACATTATTATTATTGTTCATACTTAGATATACTTGTTCATATTGTTCAAGATTTGAGTTCACATAAGATTGAATCAAAGTTTTAAAAGCAAACAAGGTTTTAAAACTAAACCAAGTTTTCATAATAAAATTAAAAAGACGTAAAATTATTCAACCCCCCCCCCCTTCTAGTTTTCCACAATTAGGATGAATAGCGAACTTTAAGTTTGGTATTTTTGCTGCGCGCTATTCTGGAATATGCTCCACCTCGCTGGTTACTGCGTTGCATTCTTTAGGTGGCACTGTGGTGTTGTAGATGGTGACAATCCCTCCTTCTACTGGAAATTTGAGCATCCCATGTGCTGTGGATGGTACAGCGCGCATGGATGATATTCCAGGTCTCCCAATGATGTCGTTGTACGGTGAAGGAGACTTGATTATCATGAAATTTATCTACGTTGCTGTAGAGTGTTGTTCATCGCCCACAACTACAAGTAAGCGTAATTACCCCATAGGCCATATCTTTTCTCCTGTGAACCCAGTCAGCGACGTTGTGGTTGGTATCAACTGATTTTGTATCTCAGGTTTTTAAAGCAATGTTCATACAGAATATCTGCGGATGCTCCTCCATCGATATACATGCGGCGGATGTCATGTCCCCCAGTATGTATCTCAATGGTCAGTGGCTCTATTACTGCATTGTCCGCAGCTAGAGTGGGGAAGGATATCTCCTTTTCTGAAGAGAACTTTTGACTGACTTTTTGCTTTGTCTTGCGTTGCCATGACTGTATCATGTAGATGATGTCTGCTTTATCTTTGGGAGGCTCTTTCTTGCCTCCATTCCTTTGCTTGTCCTTCCCTTCTTTAATGTTCTTTACGAGGTGATCCATTCTACCCTCCTTTACTAATTTTTCAATTAGTTGTCGTACCTGGACACATTCGTTGGTTGTATGGCCCTTTTGGCCATGGTATTCACAGTATCCATTCCCTATACGCTTGTCCTCTAGGGTGCGCATTGGTGGAGGTTTTGGGAAGTTTTCGCCTTCTGTTACAAATATTTCCCTCGGAGTCTTTGTGAGAGGGGTATACTTGTCATTATCTCGTCCACTCCCCTGACTGCGATAATTCTTGTTGCGGTTGCTGCTCTGATCATTGGATTGTCTCCTAGGCTGTTCTTGTTGCCTATAATTTGAGTAGCCTTTTTTACTGTCCGCAGCAGCTGCTTCTCCTTGGATGAAGGATCTTGTGCGCTTTATTAGTTCATCGAAGGTTTGGGGAACCTTGTCGTTTAACTTCCTAATGAGTTCTGGGTTATTGATCCCATTCATGAACCCTGAGATTTTTAGGACATCGGGACACGCCTTTACATGTATTATGTATACACTCACCTTTAAAGCGTTCCATATAAGCA
The DNA here is from genome assembly GCA_030686995.1 of Artemisia argyi. NCBI lineage: Eukaryota > Viridiplantae > Streptophyta > Magnoliopsida > Asterales > Asteraceae > Artemisia > Artemisia argyi. The sequence continues at coordinate 202,234,097 of CM060709.1, read as the reverse complement.
CTGGTTGATTCCCCTTGACGTTGTTTTACTCTGGCTAGTTCAACAGGGTTTTTAGCGCACTTCTTTCTTTGGGTGAAGTTTAAACGGAATGCTTTTCGCAACTCTTCAAACCCGCCAATGCTCCTTCGTGGAAGCTTGCTAAACCACGTGTGCGCATTCCCTACTAATGTGGAGTTAAACATATGACACCACACAGGTTGTGGCCAATTTTCGATAGTAGCGGCGGATTCAAAAATTTTTAGGTGATCATCAGGATCACCCGTTCCGTCATATGTTTTAACATTAGTGGGCATACGCCTTTTCTTATGATCGGAGTAGTCGCTGATGCGTCTTGTAAAGGCATCAACTTTCTGGCGACACCACGGAAGAGATATGTCTTCGTCTTCTTCCTCGCGACGTCTTCCTCTGGACTTCCAGTGTCCTGTTTCCTTATCCTCGTTGTCCGAGGAGTCACTGGAGGAAGAGTAATCTCTTTTGCGGCGCTTGCGCCGGCTTCCTTCAGAGGAAGAGCTTGAGGGGCTTTCACTTGGGGATGTTCTCCTCCCTAATCTGTCGTGAATTCTTTTGCTCCCAGACCTGGAGGAGCCTTCGCTTGGTGAATGTTGACGTCCTAATCTGTCTTGTATCTTTCGACTACCAAGTCTGGAATGAACATTGGTGCGCCTCTCGCCATCTTCATACTCCTTTGAATATTGTGAGTCAGATACCGTACCAAGTCTATCATGGATAGTGGTACGTCTTTCGTTATTTTCGCGTCTTCCTCTTTGGTGGCGCGGTGGTGATACTTCGCGTTCAGGACCAAAGTTGAGCCGGGCTTGCAGGCTCGTACTTGACCTTCTCCTCGCTTCTTCTTGCATGAGGGTTGTTAGGGTTTCGTAATTTTGGGATACAAAATTACTCAATGTTAGGTCAGGTGCGTCCTCATCCGCTGCAAGAATATCTGCCTCAGCATTGGGCACCCTATCTCGGTTAGGTGCGCCAGGTTGCACAGTGTTGTCCACTATAGGTGCCATTTGGTGGGGAGTATTGAAGAGGGTGCGCTGAAGTTCTTCAACGCTTGGGACTACTATGGTGGCTTGAGTAGTCCTTATAGGCAATTCTACCGCTGGGAGAGGTAGGGTTGGTCCCGTTTCTTGGTGACCAGGCGCACTGGTTGTTCCAGAAGCCTGCCTAGACGTCGAATCTTGATGGTTCCTCCTCTGGGGGTCACGTGTTTTCTCCAACTACGGAGTCCGCTGGCTTGAGTTTTTGTTCTTCGTCATTCTAGTTCTTAGTTCTTAGTGTAGGGTCCCACGGATGGCGCCACTTGTTGATACAAAAGTTGGGCGTTCCTAGTTTGGGCTCTAGCTCTCGTACCAATTATCTCTTAATGCTTGAAACCTGTGCACTAAGAAAGTAAACAAACACCGTTAGGCATATCGTGGGATTGTCTCCCACGATTATCCTCCGGCGTGAGAGTAAGTAATCGGTTTTAGGGTTATCGTAAAGAGTTAGGGTTTGTGAATCGTACCTTTAATGAGAATTATATCATTCTATATATAGGCGCAGAATCCTTGTAGGTTTCTTGCTCCTTACGTTTTGCACGCATGGTGCTTATCTGGTCCAAGGATCCTTATCCGTAAATAGAAGATCCTTATCTAGACCATAAATAGTTTGATTGGGCTTGGGTCTACGTGAGCCCAATCCCTTTGGTAATGCGGCCCAAGTCATTGTTATAATAGCCCACTCTTGGCGAGTATGGGCCTTAGTAATGTTTATCATTTGGGCTTATGGCCCAAATATATAATATACGTCATCAGTATTAGTTTCATATTGCAGTTCTCATAAATAAGTTGTATTGCAGTTCATAAATAAGTGTTAGTCAAAGAAACTTACCACCTTCTCTACTTTTGATACACCATCCACCGCCCAAAGAATTCTGCTCTACATCTGCGAAGGTTAGCTGTTTTCCGGCTATAATGACTTACTCTATGCATGTGTTTCTTATTTCATGCCTATTTTGTACGTTCATTTTCTTTAGAAATTGTTGCTTTGTGATACTGACTGTGTTGTTTGTTGCTGTTAATATGTGATCACTCATTTTTTTGTATGTGACTGTAAAATCTTGCTACTACGTTGTTTGTTCCATTTTTAAAATTCAAGTATTTGCGTTAAATGTTTTGTTGTCTACGTTTGCTTTCAGAATATGAAAACTAAAAAAAAGGCAGTCCCTAAAAAAGATGATACAAATATACCGGTTGAAGCATTAATACCAATATGTGAAAATAGTGGTTCACCATCTGTAACTGATATGGTCGTTCAACATGAGTCTAAATGATCGAAATAGACGGTTCTGCGAATGTAAATTTTATCGACACTGGAGGAACAACACGTGTCTAAGCTACTGGTATATCCATACGTGAACCTGATTCCGGTTTGAGAGTAAGTGGGAATACACCTTTAGCTTGTAATGTGTCAGCGCATAACGATAAGGGCAAGCAGATGATAGATACGATCAGTTATGAAACGCCTGCTTTACGCTAAAAAAACTATGGATCATTTACGATGCCGACAAAAAAATGTCATAAAAAGCCCCGCGCAACGCGGCGGGCACCGACTTGTTGTATACTCTATGTCAGTCTTTTAAAAATGTTAAGATATACACTTTCATCATTTTGTTTCAAAAGATGAGTCAACTTTACCAATTAAAGAGTAGTAACAAACTAACAATCCTTTATATATATAAGAATTAATCTGTTTTGTGTGATAATAGTATTGTCAAACATGATCATAAAACATACAAAAAAAATTAAAAAAAAATAATAAAAAAAAAGTGGGAAAACAAGAAATTAACATGCAGTAACAATATTTTCGATAGATTATGTTCATGTATTCCAACATATACCGTAAACTAATGAAGTCAAGCACACAAAATAATCCAAATAGTACTAAGAAATCATAAGCTTTTGTTATATACAATCTGAAAGCAAGTTCTAAATCTTCTAAGCAGCTGAAAACCTGTTTAGAAAGTCATGAGGTACTTTCTGAAATCTGAACATCTTCTTCTTCGCCTACTTCAATTTCATCGCTGTTTCTGTAAGTGAACCACTTCTTTTGCTTGCAAAATTTCATCAAAAAGTACCACGCGATAGCACCTATTGTCATCAAGCCGCTAATCAACAAAACTATCTTCTTAGCTGTGACCATAACCAAAACCAAAAACACCGATGGTACCATGCACATGACCACGAGTGACTTCACACCGAGTGGGATCTTATATGCCCTTTTCATATTAGGATACTTGACCCTAAGCCTTATAATAGCCGCGTACTCTAGTAACATACTTAGACTATATATAAAGTTTGAGGACGATATGTTGTTTGTAAATTGCATAAAGGAAAAACCAATGGTAATCACATAAGAGACCAAAATCCCAACCCATGGAGTACCGAACGTCTTTGCTCGTGCTTCGAAAAACTTTGGTAAGTACCCTGATGCAGCCTGACCTAAAATCTGAAAAGAACAACTTCCTAGTAATGCCAAGTATAAACCCATAGCTGAAAGAGCTGCCCCGATGTTGATCAAAATCTTTAACCACGTACCCCCAATTTTCTAGCCGCCACTGCCATATAACCCGTATCCATTGGTCTTGAGCAAGTTCAATAGCACCCGTGACCGCCATAAGTGGGACAACGTACGCAAGACATGTCAACAACACTGCAAATAATAATGCCCTAGGAAATGTTTTCTTTGGTTTTTCTACCTCACCAGCCATAGTACTAACAGTGTCCCAAAAATTTAAGTTCCAAAAAAGGGTATTTAAGTACAAATTTCAATCTTTTTTAACACCCTTTTGTCCAATACTTAACCACCTATGTGGCTTTATACGTGGGATCGCCATAGCGGATATTATACCAAACGGGGCTAATGACACAACTCCTAAAACAATCGAGGCGTAGCCTACAATATCTATTCCACTAAAGCATATAAATGCAAGTACCGTATTCAAGATAAAACTAGCTAATAATCAAGGCAAACCAACTTCGAAAATCGGGAATAGTTTTTCTAAGTAAGCAACACGGAGTCGAAATTTCCAAGAACCTATTAAGGACCCCCAGAACGGTCCGAATGCCTTATGAGTCCATATGATATATCCACCATTACCTGGTAACGATGTCGAAAGTTCTGCTGTGATGAGTGCCTCAGGGACGCACCATATTAATGGAAAGATTGAAAAGCCAAGAATCGCGAAAAAGGGCAGCGGCTTTAACAACTGGTTCTTCCTCATAAGGACCTCCCGCGACTTCGAAGCATATGATAAATATGAAGGGAATAAGAGTAAGTTTCTTACAGGTTTTGGTACGCTCATCGTTACTGGATTTGCAACGTATCAACTTTGATAGACAATGGTGGATTAGTCAACATAGCGCGGCCGGTTGTTTGCACGTACGAATATTTTTTTGTTGCGATTGATTGATCAGTAGATATATTTGTTGCATGAAAGTGTTATGTTTGCATCGTACCTTAGTATTTATAAAAGTGAAATTTGTGTTCGTAACAAATAGCAATTAATTATTTAGTAAATATCCATTAAGAATATCTCGTTATAAGGAACTAATAACACCTATAATGGGCCTGAAGCCTACATCCAAATAAAAAGTTGGCCGAAGGCATCTGTAGTGTTAAAGTCCACCATTCATACATTTTTATAACTTTATTTTTGTATGCAGGAATGTTGTATCAAGGACTATAGTAAAATAGATAAATATAAGCTTTTCTAACACCACAAACTAGGGGAAAAAAAAAGCAGAAAGAATATGATACAAAACACTCTATTGTTCAATGGACAATAAGGACAGTAAGTAGTTTTCTATTGTTAATGAGTACTTTTCAAAATGTCTAAGTATAGAAGAGTTCTAGTTACTTTCGTCAATAGTTGTGTGTCTTAATTTGGACATAACTTGAAGGACATAAATTGTAAATAATGTACATGACTGATTGACGGATTGTTGCGGATTTGCCATTGCATGCTCATAATTACGAACTCAGATTAACCATTTTATTGCAATGTTGCATTATTGCATATTAGTTGGTTATGTGTAATTGTTTGACCATCAACAAAACCTACTCGAAGTAAGGTGTATATAATCACTGGAAGGTGAGCATGCGATTAATGACACATATAAAAATAAAGGGAAATGATATAGCAAAGCTCAAAAATAAAATATAAAGTACACCATGGAGTGGTATCTTAAAATTATAATATACAAATATTTCGTGGATAATTCCAGCCCCAAGAAAATATGCATATACGTACTTAAAATCTTGATCGGGGAAAAATATAAGTCATATACTTTAGGGCAACGCATAAAAACATATTTATTTTAAGTCCAATTTCAATTAAAGATATTGTTTTTTCCCAATTTAAAGTAACGATTTATTTTCTTGTTGCAATGTTGAACAATTAGTAAATTTGCAGGTTTAAATACCAAACACCCCCTTATCTCTTATTACACCAAATTCCTAATCACACTCACCATTCCTACAAATTAAAATATGAAATTGACGCAGAAACTTAATATTAAAAGAACTAATTTTGGATAGAATTGTGCTATTTAAACCTACAACACAAGCCTAAAAACATGTCTAATGCATAAATCACTTGTACAATTTTATTATGTATTTTCTCTTTCTAAATTTCCACCAATCATTTTTTGAAATCAACCAATCAAACCATTAGGTGCATTTGTAGGCTTGATTAATAGACACAACAATCATTTTTCTTTTGCTATCCAAAAGGGGGTTGCGGCGCAACTTGTTGCTCGCTTGCCTGCCATCTTATTGTAATTGTTTTTTATCCACATGAAATGAAACTTTTCTTGAAAAAAAAAAAAACAAAAAAAAAAACAAAAAATCAAAAAAAAAAAAAAAAAAAAAAAAAAAAACAAAAACAAAATTTTCAATCAAACAATTTTTTTTTATAACTAATTTAATGACTAAAATAGCTTTTAAATTAGGAAAGAAAAAAAACAAAAAAAACGAATTCTAAAATTTCTAGAAGTTTTAACCCAACTAAAAACGTGCAATTGAAGAGCTACCAGAAAATTAAATAAAAAAAATGTTTTTGACGTTTTTTACTATTTTTTTATAAAGTTAAAACAAAACTATTTTATAAAAAGAAAAGGACAGAATCAGTTTTTTATTTTTTTTTAAATAGTAAAACGTGACTAAAATTATTGAAAAAATTATGACAAAAAGAAATACCTTTTAGAATCTTATATAAAAATGACGAATTTTATTGAAGCTTTTAATATACTAGACGAGTACCCGTGCATAGCAACGGGATATTATAGCGAAAAATAGTTTATTGATAAAAAAAAAGTTTATAGGTTATAAATGAAAAATAATAAAAGTTTGAAGATTTAGGAATTAAACATAATGTTTTGAAACCCGGTTCGACCCGGGTGGTTCAACCGGTTGAACCGTTCCGGTCGAAAAATTGGTCGATTTAAACCGGCTCAACTTGCTAGGTTGGGTCGAAAACGGGTCAAATTAAACCGGTTCAACCCTTCGGGTTTGAAGCGTCCCGGGTCAACCCGGTTTGTGATATGTATTAATTGTTTTAATTTGTTATATTTAATTTGGTAGATATGTTTTGAAACCCGGTTGAACCGTTCCGGTCGAAAAATTGGTTGATTTAAACCGGGTCAATTTGCTAGGTTGGGTCAAAAATGGGTCAAATTATACCAATCCAACCCGTCGGGTTTGAAGCGTCCCGGGTCAACCCTGTTTGTGATTTGTATTAATTGGTTGTATTTAATTTGCTAGATATGTTTTGAAACCCGGTTCGACCCGGGTGGTTCAACCGGTTAAACCGTTCCGGTCAAAATTTGGTCGATTTAAACCGGGTCAACTTGCTAGGTTGCGTCGAAAACATGTCAAATTAAACCGGTTCAACCCGTTGGGTTTGAAGCGTCCCGGGTCAACCCGGTTTGTGATTCGTATTAATTGTTTTAATTGGTTGTACAATATGTATAAATCATTGTACTTTTAAGTAATGGGGTGTTTTAATAAGAGTATTAATTACATTTCATAATTTCCTAATATACATTTTTCAACATTTCACATTTCACTTCTTGACTTTTTCATTTTCACCTTTGATCATTTTTGCTTTATAGATAGTATAGATTTAGACTAAATAAAAACGCAAAACTGGTGTTTTTTTTTAAATAGTAACACGTGACTAATCTTGAAATAATTTTGAAGAAAGTAAATAGTTTTTAGAATCTTATATGAATAGGACTAGGGAGGTTTGTGATAAAAAAAAAAAAAAAAAAAAAAAAAAAAAAACTTTTATAAAAAATAAAATAAAGAAGTGACCTGTTACCTAACTAGCATATAAAATTATTTTTAAATTGCACTATACCGTTAATTAAAATTGGACCTAAAATGAATATATTTTTATGCGATTTGCCTATACTTTATGTTGGAAGATATAATAAATAGGATTTGCCAAATTGTACGAAGTGCATAAACACTACAATTGAATACAAGAGGTATGTTATGTAGTGATTAAAAGATGTTTAAAAATATCCGAAGGTAGCAAGGATGTTGTATGAATTGGTGTATGATGGTATGAACTATGAAGTGTACAAATTGGTGTATGAGATCATAAATAACCAAGTATATAATAGACTTAATATTCAAACATTGAAGAGTGTCTAGTCAGAGGGTTACTATCAAGAAATGACATTAACTTTCGGTAGCACGAATACTCTAGAATTAGCCAGAGGAGATAAGTTAGTTGTTGCCTTTCCCATATGTACCCATAAATAATTAGAGCGCAAAGTATTATAACACCATTAATATCAAAAAATTGTCTCATCTCAGCGTTATATCATCATTCTCATTTTTAATACTAAGAGTATCGGGTATAATAGTTAACAAATGTTAGCATTTGAGCCCCCATTAGGTACCACATCATTTCAAAACTCACACCTCAAAATATTCCTTCATTCACAGCTAACTTGAACTTAGCGATTTAGCCCCACCCACCCCCAATTTTGAATTTAAAAATAAAAAAAATAAATAAAAATAGCCTTTGCATTTCAATGGTCAGTTCTGATTTTCTTGTCGTCCATTTCCTCATTGCTTTTGTGGCAAAATGAAAGTTCCATTTTGGTACGTGAACTTTTTTTTGTTCCATTTAAGGTTACGTACTTTTGTGTTTTGGGCTACCTTGGTACGTAAAAATATAGGCTACCGGTTAATAACATAATTTTACTGGCTATATATCTACGTGGCTTATTCTTTGACTATAAGTCAACTTTATATCATTTTCCCCCTTTCTCACGTACCAAAAACCTTTTCCCCCTTTTTCACCTACAAACCCTAACCCTAGATTTCATATGATCAATTCAACAATTAATCACAATTGAACAAACACGATGCGATTAACAATCAATTTCCATCATGATGGGACGTTCGTACCATCACCTCTGCAGTATCAAGAAGGAGACGTAACTACAATAAAAGATATAGAGTTTGAAGGTATGACAGTTATTAGGTTGAGGAAGCAACTAAAAAATGCATGTATGTACCCCGTTAAAGGTATTTTCTTTCTTGTACCTGGTAAAGAACTTAGTAATGGATTAATTGAGATTAAGGATGATTCAGACTTAGCAAACTGTATTGCTCTAGGTTTTAAGAATCAAAAAGTATCTGATATCTATATTGAACATCATGGGTATGATCTAAAGCATTATACTCAAAATCAGATAGAAGAGGATGATGGTTTGTCTGATGTTGGTGAAATGGAAGATTTAGAACCCTATATTGCTAGTGATTATGTAGGGGAAGAGAATGTAGTGATACCAAATAGGTCCATTAATGATCCTTTTTTGAATAAATTGTGCAATGGGTCTTTTATAAGTGAGGTTGGTGACAAATCAGATAGTGGTGAATGTAGTCAACCTAGTGGTCAGGAGTTAGAAATTGATAGTGATGATGAAAATGTAGACAATAAGTATAAGATTGTTTCTGGTGTAATGTATCCTGAATTTGATTCTAAACTTCCATGGAATGAACAAAAACCCACACTAGGCCTTAGGTTTGAACACCCAGAACAACTAAAAGACTGTTTAACCAATTATGGTGTGGCCAATGGATTCCAGCTTTGGTACAGGAGAAATGATTATAGGAGTTTGATGGTTTTGTGTGGTAGAGATGTTGCAGAAGGTAGAAGTGGTGGTACAAAAGCTATGAAAAGGGAAGATGCTAAGGGTGTGAAGATTGGGACACCAAAGAAAGGAAAAAGCAATGGTGCACAGGTTGTGTCACCAACAAAGGGCAAAGGGAATCATAAGGTTGCAGAGTCTAGTACACCAACAAAGAAAAGGAAAAAAACTTGTGCAAAGAAAGGAAAAAAGAAAGAACTTGGTTGCACATTTAGGCTTTGGGCTTCATGGATGCAAGATGGAAGCTGTTTTCAGATCAAGACCTTGATTCCCCAACACTGTTGCACAGAAAGTGATTCAGGACCCTACTATTTGATCATGAAGGGGGGCTCATAGAACATTATAGCAGACTGTGGGATTATAGGGAACAAATCTTGAACACTAATCCTGGTTCAACAGTCCACCTTCAGGTAGATGAGAAAGATAATGGAAAAATACACTTCAAAAGGATGTATATCTGTTTCAAAGCAATGAAAGATGGGTGGAGTGCAGGGTGTAGGAAAGTGATAGGCCTGGATGGATGTTTTCTGAAAGGCACATGCAGAGGTGAGCTTTTGACAGCTATGGGTTGAAATGGTAACAACCAAATGTATCCCATAGCTTGGGCTGTGGTCAATGTAGAGAACACAGACAATTGGCAATGGTTTTTGGCATGTGTTTGTGAGGATCTGACACTCAATTTTGGGATGTACATGACTATCATTTCAGATGGTCACAAGGTATACTTTTATTGTTCTTGCACATTTGAAAACCATTAGTATATAATTGATGTGCTCTAACAATTTTTTTGTTATGAAACAGGGATTGATGGAGGCAGTAAGAACCATGTTGCCCCATGCATAACACAGGCAATGTGCTAGGCACATTTATGCCAACTTCAAGAAGAAGTGGAACAGCCTGCATTACAAAAGCCTGTTTTGGGGAGCTGCTGGAACAACTATACAGAGTAAATTCTATTCCAAGATGAATTTAATTGGAAACATGGACCAAGAGGCAAAACAATGGCTTGTAGATAGGAATCCCAACAGCTGGAGCAGATGTTTCTTCAAGATGGACAGAGGATGTGCAGCCTTTGAGAATGGAATTTCAGAATCCTATCATAATACCATAAGGATAGCTAGAGGTAAGCCTATAATTACAATGCTAGAGGAAATAAGAGTTTATTTGATGCAGAGGTTGCATAGCATGCATAACTTAGCCTCTAACCTAGTAGACACTATTACACCATCAGTTAGGAAAGAAACAGAACATTTGAAATATATCCAAAGATACTGGGAAGTCTATCCATGTGGTGATAATACTTATGAGGTTAGGAAAGGTGATGCATCATTTGGTGTTAACATAGAGAAAAGGGAGTGTACCTGTAAGTGGTGGGATTTGTGTGGTATTCCATGTGTTCATGCTGTAGCAGCATTTGGTTTCTTGAAAACAGATCCAGTCTTAGGGGTTAGTGCTTGGTACTCTAAAAGGATGTGGTTAAATGCTTATAGCTATTTCATTAGGCCAGTTGGTGGCTCAGCTATGTGGCCTTGTACTACTGATGAGCCTCCTTTGCCACCAATCCTTAGAAAGATGCCAGGAAGGCCTAGGAAACTAAGAATCAAACATGTCATAGAAAGGGTAAATGTTATTAGCAGAAGTGGTAGAATGATGACCTGTTCAAACTGTTGGGAAAAGGGACATAACAAAAAAACTTGTAAAAAAGAAAAACAGCCTAAACCAGTAGTGGAGAAGAGAAAACCTGGAAGAAAGAAGGCTGGATCTAGCTTTGTGTTCCCAAATAATGCAGATCCAAGTGGTGCAGAGCCAATGGATGCAAGTGGTGCAGATCCAATTGCTGAGGTATGAATACTTTATTTATATGATGCAAGGGTGTGCAGTTAACTTGATTAATACTAACCTATTTGCATTTGCAGGGTAATGATATTCCAACCCAAGAAAATGAAGAAACAGTTACTGTGGATCAAGAATGTCATGGTGATGAGATTCCCACCCAACAAAGTACAGCAAATAACACTGCAAAGGTTGTTCAGGATGGAATTGAAGCTGGTGTGATTAAGAATTTCAACATGAGAAGAAGAGCCAAATCTGAAAGAATTGCAAAAAAAGGGAAACCATTCAAATTTGGGGTAGATGGTGCAGGTTCAAGTGCTGATAAGGCATGGGATGTGGAGGATGTTTTGAGAGAACCTTAGCAGTAGTGTTTAAAAAATATGTCTTGTGTTTTGTACTTATGTTGGATGTCCAGCCTATGAGCTGTATTAGCACTAGACAATATCTACTTTATTGTGTTTAGCTTGGATAGTGGACTTTATGTCCACAAATTTTCAATTGCAGTAATGAATCCAAGATTCTAGTTTATTATTGTGTTTCTTTCTTTATTGATTGTGTAGCTCCATGTGCAATGATTCTTTATTGTCTGTGTGGTCCATGTGTAGGGAAAGAGTGCATAAAACACCAAATGCAATAAACAAAACAACCTTTTCATTATCACCATTACATGCACCATTACAAATCTTACTTAACTAGCAACAAGATAAAAACAACCATACAAAGGAACACAACAAGCTTCCTATAAAAACCAATACTTGCTTTCATTTCTTTCAACTCCATTTGAAGAACCACTGCTTGTTTCTGCATAGTTGACCTTTCAAAGTCAAAAGACCTTTTCAATTCTTCATCAATCTTGTTCTCATTAAGTTTAACCTTTTTCATCAACTTGAAAACCTCTTTTTTGTAGTACTCATTTGGCAAATCAGGATCCACCCAATAAAATGTTTCACACGCTGAACCCTACAAAGTCACCAAAGCTAAGCAAATGCCTGTACATTTAACAAAAATCTACAAAATTAAATTATAACTTACATGATAGTAATTTACACATCCCAGAAAACGTCTCAGTGGAAAATTAATGGTTTTGGAGGTTTGAAGAATCACTGGTTCTTCACATTCGCAATGTGTTGGTGGTGGATCACGACGGAATCGATTAGATGATGAGGAAGACATTTAGATTGTTAGGGTTAGGGTTTTTCGTTTTTTGGGTGTTTTGATTTGGGGAAGAATGATAAATGAATAAAATGGATTATAAAAACATATATATTATAAGTGGAATGCCTACGTGGCATGTCCAAAAAGCAAAAATACCTTTGTATCCGGTAACATAAAGTATCACGTACCAAGGTAACCCAAAACACAAAAGTACGTAACATTAAATGGAACAAAAAAAAGTTCACGTACCAATATGGAACAAAAATGAAAGTTCGTTGCTATTGTACGGCTAAAACCCAAAAATAAAAAATAAATAAATAATAACCAAGGAGGTAAAGAAAAGGCCCTCGTGGGCCACTAAGAGGGTGTTTCTTTTTTTCTTAGTTATGAGAATGGGTCCACAAATCAATTTAATATTATTTCTTTTTTAAGTGAGACCCACTATTTCTCTTAATTAGTTATATCCAAAAGGCATAAATTGTAATACCCTCTTCAATAAGTGACTCATATAGATGTGAAGCCTACACACTCTCTTAGCTAAAAAGAAAAAAATAAATAAATAAATAAATAAACAAATAAATAAATAAAAACCTAACTCAACCACAACTAATGGCCAAACAACCCAAACGACAAATGTAAATTTTCACCTAAAACGATATTATCTGCACGCCTAATATATAACAGGGTGTTATAGATATCAACGAGTGTTGGTACCCGCGCGTTGCTGCGGAATTCTTTTGTTGCCGTTAGCTACTTAACGTCAAGTTAGTTACCTAGGACTGACTTTGCAATTGATGTATAACATGAAGGACCATTTATGTAATTATGTGAGGATTAAATTTGCAAGAACTGCTGAGATAAATGACAAAGTGCGTACAATTTTTTTTAAATAAAGTAACGATCGTTAGTTAACAGCCGTTAAATAACTAACGGCTGTTAGTACTATACAAATAGGACTGAATTTGCAATTGATGTATAACATGAAGGACCATTTATGTAAATTATTGGAGGACTAAATTTGCAATGAACCGCTGATATGAAGGATAAAGTGTGTACAATTTTTTTTTTTAAATGTTAAAGATAACGGTCGTTAGTTAACAGCCGTTAAATAACGAACGACCGTTAGTACTGTAATATATATATATATATATATATATATATATATATATATATATATATATATATATATATATATATATATATATATATATATTACTGCAGAAACCACTGTAGCAGCTACAGTGGTTGTTTCCATCATCCTCCCTTTTTTAGTATATATATATATATATATATATATATATATATATATATATATATATATTACTGTAGAAATCACTGTAGCAGCTACAGTGGTTGTTCCCATCATCCTCCTTTTTTAAGCATATATATATATATATATATATATATATATATATATATATATATATATATATATATATATATATATATATATATATAATATGCTATGTAAGCAACCCTATTGCAAACTTTACCCGAAACATATGCCCGCAATGAGTTGCGATTCCCTACAAAGGATTAAAAATTAAAAAGGTTAAAAAGTGTTTCTAGCCACTAAGCTAGTGTCATGTGTCCCCCAATCACTCCCTCCCTTTTTTCTTTAATATTTTTTGTTAAAGGACATTTTGGTCATTTGACTCATTTTTTTAATTCCACCTTAAATTTCAAATGCAAATAACTTTCAAACGACAAACTTTTACAAAAAACCGATTTCACCATAATTTTTAAAATTTAATCCTCTTTAATTTGGTATAAATCTTTTTAATTTTTTCGAAACTTTTTTTTTGACATATTCATTGGGTCATGATTTTCTTGAAAATTTTAGCATTTTCGGCTCTAATTTTGTCTAGTTTAAAGGCCGAATTTTGCAAAACTTAAAACATGAAAGTTGTAGCTTCTTGGCCATTCTTTACCCAGAAATTTGAATCACTCAAATCCAATATGATATGAGTGAGATATCGTATGTTAAAGATGACGTTTTAGTCATATTTGTTGCACACAACGTGTTTGATGAAATGTTTAGCTTAGATTTTTAGTCTTAAAATCGAGTTAAATGCACTAATTTTTATACAACAATGCACCTTTAGTTATTTTATTAATATAAGATTCAAAAAGTTTTGTTTTTTCTTGTTTTTTTGTTGTTTTTTTTTAACTGATGAACCATATTAACTGATGAACCTTATTAACTGATTTTTAAAAAAGACATTTCGTTCATCAGTTACTTTGGTTGAACTTATTAACTGATGAACCTTATTGACTGATGAACCTTATTAACTGATTTTTAAAAAAGACATATCGCGTGTTAAAGAGCCTTATTAACTGATGAACTTATTAAATCAGTTAATAAGGTTCATCAGTTAATAAGGTTCATCAGCCTTATTAACTGGTTGAACTATATTAACTGATGAACTTATTAACTGATGAACCTTATTAACTGATGAACTTATTAAATCAGTTAATAAGGTTCATCAGTTAAAGATCCTTATTAACTGATGAACTTATTAAATCAGTTAATAAGGTTCATCAGCCTTATTAACTGGTTGAACTATATTAACTGATGAACTTATTAACTGATGAACCTTATTAACTGATGAACTTATTAAATCAGTTAATAAGGTTCATCAGTTAAAGATCCTTATTAACTGATGAACTTATTAAATCAGTTAATAAGGTTCATCAGTTAATAAGGTTCATCAGCCTTATTAACTGGTTGAACTAACTGATGAACCTAATTACTTAACTGATGAACTAAATGTATATTTTAATAAAATGAACCTGATAACCTAACTGATGAACCTAATAACCTAACTGATGAACCTAATAACCTAACTGATGAACTAAATGTATATTTTAAAAATATAATGATTAAAAAAATTTTACTTTTTGAGTCTTACATTAATAAAATGATTAATAATGCATTGAGAAACAAAAATTAATGCATTTAACGCAATTTTAACACTAAAATTCTAAGCTAGACATTTCATAAAACACATTTTGTGCAACAAATATGAGTTAAACACCATCTTTAACGTGTGATATCTTACTCGTATGACATCGGATTTGAGTGATTCGAAAACCTGTGTAAAGAGTGAATCAAAATAAAAAACTTTCGTGTTTTAAGTTTTTAATAATTCGACATTTATGAGGGTAAAAAATAGGGCCGAAAATGACAAGAAAATCACTAACCATTTGATATGTAAAAAAAAAGTTTGAAATATTTAACAAGATTTATACCAATTTAAAGAGGATTAAATTTTAAAAATTATGGTGAAATCGGTTTTTCGTAAAAGTTTATCGTTTGAAAGATATTTGCGTTTGAAAATTGAGGTGGAAAAGTAAAAAACGAGTAAAATTACGATTTTGCCTCTAAACGGATATTTAAATAAAATATGTTGGGGACACGTGTCGCTTGCTGGTTACTTTTTATACTTTTTAAATTTGTTTCTCTTTCTAAAGGATCCGGTACCTGCCCGCAATTACATGCTATCGGACAAAAACAACTAAAGCAAGAGAACTTGTATACGGAGCAGTTGCGAACAACTACCACATTCAAGTTCAAAAGTTACACCAACTAATTTATAAAAGAGTTGGCTTCAAGTGGAACTCAAGCTTAATTAACTAATTCAAACAAAGTTAAAGAGATTTTATATTATTATTCTATGTGATGATAAAAGCAAACTTTAGGTATGTCTCAACCACCACATTACCAACCTTAATGAAATCAACTTTTTCAATTGTATCAACCTACTTGTCGCTCAACAATAGAACCAATTAACATACATATAAATTCAAAATACAAAATAAATAAATAAATAATAAAAAAATAAAATAAAAATTGCGATATATTCTTGTGCTGTTGTATAGCAAAATGCTTGTTTTGCAAGTGCTTGAAAATCTCGTTGAATCTATCATACCAAAAGTTGTTTAATCGTAAATTCCGGATACATGTGTCTACAGAATATTAACTATCAACTTGAGACGAGTTCGATATTAAAAACTAGAAAGTTGCGAATTTCTATAGTTACTTTTCACATAATAAAGAAATAGATAGAGGCATGTGAGGCTCGATATCAATTTGAGCATATCATAGCTAGCTTTTAAACAAGATTATAGTAGCTAGTTTAATTAGTAAAGAAAAAGAAGAATATATATGGTTTTGTGGTCCTTCTTAATGACTTTGTCTCTATGCCATTGTTTGTCAACGATCCTTTCAGAGACAGAAGAAGCACCCAAAGCTAAAAACAAAAGGCAGCTCTCATCCTCTACATTACATTATCATGTTACATGTGGCCCTCAACCCAACATGCACACTCACATACATATATTGATTCCTTGTGTTTAATTTAACCTAAGAGCTTATAAACACAATGCATGTTATGGGGTCACTAATTTAATGCTAACTAAATTAAATTTTGGGTTCTTCTGAACATCTCAATAAAATAGCTGTCGTAACAAGTCGAAAACATCTTTCTTGATTAGCTAGGGTGTGAAAATATTAAGTTTAGTTGTATCTCAGTTGGTATTTGTATTTTATTCGGATATTAATACGTTCTCGTTACTTTCATACGGTTCTGGTCCAAGTTTTTTAGTACAGTAATACATTACATATATGTTATCTGATCGATAACAATTAGGTAAATAATGTGAGAATTCGTAGAAGTTTAGTAATGGTATTTTACTCGATAGATTTTAATCATATAATAATGGTAGGGCAACATACTATGTTTGCAGCCACATCAGGCCGGTGTGTCTTATTTTATCGATTACTTATCAACATGAGCCTTATTATTACATTTGTCTATTTAGTTGTTATACATAATGTTAATACCTGCTCAAAAAAGGTATTGTTTCGTATTATGTGCAGTCATTTAATTTTGTGGCTATATCTTTCTGAGGCGTTCGCAGATACCGTATAAACTTTCTATATGGTGAGTCGATAAAAGAGGACGTTTAATCCTAATAAAAGAGGACGTTTACATAATATAAACGTAACCGACTCAAAAAATGTACTCTCTCCGTCTCATATTAAGTGTCCGCTTACATCATGCACAAAGTTTTAGAAAATTCTACTAATTACATTATCTACCAATCAAATATCATTTTTACCCACTAAAGTCTCAACTTATTGGTTGAAATGAAATATGGACACTTAATATGAGACATCCAAAGATTTCATTTTAGACACTCAATATGAGACGGAAGGAGTAACATATTACACAAAAATAAAACCGAAAATATAAAAAACTAAGCTGAATATGCAAAATCAATAAAGAAAAATTTAATTAAAAAAGGTTACAAAACTAAAATTTTACTGCCAAAAAAAATTACACACATTGAGAACAAATAAGCTCCGCAACAACACAGCGGGCGCCTATTTACTCGTTTCTAATTGTATACTCCCTCCGTCTCATATTAAGTGTCCATTTAACAAATGCACAAAGTTTTAAAAGATTCTACTAACTACACTCTCAATCAATCAAATATTATTTTTACTCAATAAAGTATCATCTTATTTGTTAAAAGGTACTAGTAGACACTTAATTTGGAACATCCAAAGATTTTATTATAGACACTTAATATGAGACAGAGAGAGTAGTACATAATACCTAAATGAACCAGAGAAACAACCAAGAATCTATATTTAAATAGAATTTTGCTACAATCACAAAAGTTTTACACAAAAAAATTCACAAAATGATGTGGCATGACTTTTGGCCACTCATGTGAGAGCATTAGTTGACCAAGTGAGAGCATTGAGTGGTCAAGAGGCATGCCACATCATTTTGTGGATATTTTTGTGTAAAACTTGTGTGAGTGTAGCATATCTCATTTAAATAAGATAAGATTAGAAAAGTCCATAAAATCCAAATACTACTTCCGTCCCATATTAAGTGTCTACTTTCATAATGCACAAAGTTTTAGGAGATTTCACTAACTAAACTCTCCACCAATCAAATATTACTTTTACCCACTAAACTCTCATCTTATTGGTTGAAAGGTACAAGTGGACACTTAATTTGAGACATACAAAGATTCCATTGTGGACACTTAATATGGGACGGAGGGAGTAATATTTAATAATTTCATTAAGTACACTTATGTCAACTTGTGATTGGATTATAATCTTCAAGGCCCCGACACTTTAATTAAGACCTCTGAAATAATAAAGACGTTTAGAACATTAGCCATGTGATCGAGAGTAAAGCATGCAAAACTTTTAATAATCTCTTCTTGGGATCTGTTTTTCCCTTTGACAATTTTTTTTAATTAAATTAAGAGTTGGGTTATAATGACCTTCTCTAGTTTTTTATACGGACCCCCTATTATTATTTTATTTTCTATTTTTTTTTATATAATTTTATTTATGTCAAAAAAACTATAAACTTGAGAGTGCGAAACAGAAAATATAAAGCTTAATATGTTAAACGTTTAAAACTGTCAGAAATACGAAAAAAAAACTGAAACAAATTGTGTTGCACTGTAAATAATGGGGGACAAAGGGGGGACAAGGGGACAAAAAGGACACCCTACCTCCATAAGGAGGGTTCTTATAACATCACCCTAACTTAATCTTTCGTTTGTACTTTTTAGACTTTAACCAGTCAGATCACTTTACCTTTCACCTCAGTGTCATATCAACTTTCTTTCTCCTCTCATTGTTCACTCTTAATTATGGGTGAAAATGAGCCAACCGTGCCCGAGCTTGCCAGAGCTCGAGCTCAGCTTGTTTAAGTTTAATAAAGCTTGAGCTCCACTCGATTCGAGCCATATTTTTTAAGCTCGAGCTTGGCTCGTGGTATGTTACACAAACTTGGGCTCGACTTGTTTCTTTAATTGGAAATGAAAGTTAAAGCTTGGCTCGTAATATATATATATATATATATATATATATATATATATATATATATATATATATATATATATATATATATAAAAATATATATATATATATATATATATATATATATATATATATATATATATATATATATATATATATATATATACATATATTTATTTATTTGAGCTTGTTAATAAGTTTGTTATTGGGCTCGTTAATAAACTCACCTATAATGCAAATGCATAACATTTTATATATTTTTAATACTTTAAATTTTCTAGTGTGCTTAGGCTATTTTAGGCTTGTGAGCTCAATTGAGCTTTATATGTAAAGCTCGGGCTCGAGCTCGAGCTCGATTAATAAATGAGCTTCAACTTAGGCTCGAGCTCGGGCTCAAACTCGTTTAGGCTCGGCTCATTCGAGTATTTTCCGATTTGACCTAGAGTTTTTAACGAGCGGCTTGTCTCATTTCCACTCCTACTCCCAATAACTCACACCAGTTCACCTTTCAACCCATTTATTTTATTTATTGAAAACTAAAACTTTTATTCATTAAATTAAAAACATTGCATTAAAAATAAAAAAAAAATATCATAAATATAAAAACTAAAACCAAACATTACGAGAAAGGTGTTCGGTCAGATCGGCACGAAGGTTTTGATGCATTTTTTGTGGCCATTTAATAAATTTGATAACTCTATATCTTTCTTTTTGGGATCGTATGAGGTCGTCCGGTTGATGTGCTTCTTCTATATAATAATCTGGAGATATCGCCAACCCTTGGTCTTTTATAATCATATTATAATACTCCCTCCGTCCTTAAATAAATATCCATTATTGACTTTTAAAGTCTGTTTTTTTCAACTTTGACCTTAAATTATTTCATTTGTATTATGTAATATTTGATGAAAATACATTTAAAGCATAATCCATTCATATATTTTGCATCAATTATTACATAACACAAATAAAATAATTTAAGGTTAAAGGTAAAAAAGGAAGACTTTAAAGTCAATAGTAGACACTTATTTAGCGATGGAGGGAGTATGATGTATGCATCATATTCCTTATTTTGTTTTCACGAAACAATCGTGCGGGATTGGCCAATACAAATCATTTCTTCTTTCGAACACCAAATGCTCGTTTCATATCTTTTCTTGCCGATTCTTGCATTCGCTTGAGTTCATCAACGGCTGGTTCTCATATCGTATTAACCAAAGTTGCCCATTCCGGAGTTATCCCATCAGTAAGATAGTATCCGAATAGGTAAGTTACGCCGTTAGCCACAAACGGAATTTCTAGTGCTTTTTCGTGTTTGAAATCGTTGACTATAAGGGATTAATGCATAACATTGATGTCGTTGTTCGCCCCTGCAACACCAAAGAAAGCTTGCCTATCCATAAGTTTTGTGACGCGACAGCTTCCAGCAAAATGAATGGAGTCAAACTATGATCGCGTCTACAATATTTCCCTTTAATTGTGTTCGGACAACCATGCCACGGTCAGTGTGTACAATCAAGGCTTTCAAACATTCCCAGAAACCCGTGTTTTTGTTTGTGAAACGCGTATAACTTTTCAACATCTGTGATAGTAGGTTTCCGCAAATACTCTACTCTAGAATTTTCATAACAAACGTACAAAAAATTTCAAGACATAGATGAGAAATTTCTTTGCACATTTTCAAATATTCATCAAGAGCGTCAGGAATTGTGCCATATGCCAATTGACAAATTACGAAGGTGCACCTCATTAACCGGGAAATTCCTTGTCTTCCAGTGCAATCAATAGTATCACCAAAGTATGTAGAATGAATACGTATTTCTTCAACTATCCATGTGACTAGCCTTCGACTCATTTGGAACCACTCCTTGAAAGTTGCTTCCGAAAACATCGGATTCACACTAAAATAAGCTTCGACTAAACGATCATGAGTACCATAATGATCTCGGCTTATGATGTTTTTTTCGATCAATTTGCTTGTCGTCTATTCACAATAAACGACATCGTTTTGCTAAAAAACCTCATGTCCTGACTAATAACTTCTTCTTCTTCTGAAGAGTCTGTGAATATTATTGTTTCACAAATTATATCCTCCATAAGTTTTGTTTGAGTAAAGAGATATTAATAAGACAGTAGAAAGTATAATTTGAAGTTGTGTTTAAAATGATGAAGTTTATAGGGAATTTATAGGTAAAAAATGAGGTAATGGAATTTATTTTTTATTTTTTAAAAAAAGGCAACGGATATAATTTTTGAGAGGCCCACAAATGCACAAGTCCATATGTAGTGAACCACTTAGCGTTCGTCCTCCCTACCGCCGTGAACCCTCCCCTTCATAGCAAGCTTGCCGCATGAGCACTATGCTCACGGAAGCCTTGTCGGTAGGACTGTAAATGAACCGGACGAACATGAACGTAGCCATGTTCATGTTCGTTTGTTTAATTTTAATCGGACAAATAAACGAACACGAACACTTAAACGAGCAAATTTTCTTGTTTATGTTCGTTTATTAAGAAAATGAGTTGTTTATGTTCGTTTATTAAGACACTAAACGAATATAAACGATCGAAAATAAACGATCATAGACAAACAAATTTAAACTTTATTAAATTATATACAATATATTGTTTTATAAGTGTTGTTTTGTTTAAACTTTAAACAAACCAATTTTAAAATTATATAATTTAAAGATATGATAAACGAATATAAATAAATAAATGAACATAAACGAACGTTAACTAATGCATAATCGAACGTTCACGAATATAAATAAACGGACGCGACTCTTCATGTTCGTTCGTTTAAGTAAATGAACGTAAAATGTTGTTCATGTTCATTCATTTGATAAATAAACAAACGTAAACGAACTTTTTATCGAACGATTTATGAAATGTTCACTGGACATTCAGTTCATTTACAGCTCTACTTGTCAGGCTTGTTGGCACTAATATTAGAGTATCCGCAATGTAAAAAAGTTTTGATGACTATTTCTTTGCCAAATCATATTTTCACAATCTTTTACAACTAAATGAATACGTTGCTAAAAGCTTTTCAAAAAGCTTCTTATCCATTATTATATTAACAATTTATTGCCTTACCTCTTACAGATTAATAGGAAAGAAAATGGCTATAATATGTAAAAATTCATTCCGAGAATCCTCAAGTCAAGTCTTTGAGGAAAACAAAACACCGTTCCAATGGGAAAAGCTATTCAAAATCTTTTTTAACCAAAAAAAGCTTTCCTTCTAAACGCCCATACAAATTAACTTTTGACTTAGTTTTATATTATATAAGTGATTTATTAAAAGAAAATTCGCATTTTCTGCTGCGATGTGCGATGACAATACTTCTAACTAGCTTATAAACCCATGCATATACAGTGTTATGTTATGAAGATAAATTTAGTAAATTTACTTTAATAATTTTGCTTCTATTTTGATATTTATAACTTGTGTGCATATAGTTTATTTGGACGCAGGTTGTAAATTCAAATATCATTACTTAAACTTCCAAAATGAAAAGAGTTAATAGTCTTCCCTTAATATCAAATATTTTACTATTCATTTCATATTTATGATTTAATTCCTTTAACTTTTTATAACTTTTTACTTCGTATTTAAACTTATTTAAATATAAACTTTTTCCCTAATATTAATTATCAAAAAGTTTACTTTTGAGAATATCTTCTTCAACTTTGCACTTTGTATTCTTGATGTGGTAGTTGAAAGAATATCATTATCACACCCAAAGTCGAGACTCGCCATGTCAATTTACGATATCTTATGTTAAAAAAAAAAAAAAAAAAAAAAAAAAAAAAAAAAAAAAAAAAAAAAACCTTACACGAATATTTTTTGACATTGTTATAATAAAATTGTTGCATTATAAACTTATGTATACCGTTTTTGTATTACTTAGAAATAATAATAAGTTGCTCATAGAGACTCATGAAAATCAGAGGGTGGCATGGTGTTTTGGTATTGAAATCACTTTAACATCGCACTTTCATTTTCATATTTATAACCTTTTATGTATCGATATTAGGGTTTTTGGCACTCCTCTATCTCAAATTATAAGTCCACATGTTATATTTTTGTCCAAAAATTAGTCACCACTTTCATATTTCAAATTCAATCAGTCAAAATGTTTTTAAAATCGCAACGTGGCATGTTATTAATTGGTGTATAATTTAATTAATAATCCTAATGTTTTTTAAACCGTGTGTTATATGAAAGTGAGCTTACTTTAGGACAGAGAGAAAATAAAGGTGGTTATTTATAATATTATAAAGTGAGTCTGTTGAAATTTTTTAACTTATAAAAAGTAATGAAAACTGATAATTTACACTTAAATCCATGAAGTTATATTTAAGTCGACACCTTTTTAAAAAACTTTTGTACGCAATTGTAGATTCTAAATATACCAATAAGAATATAACGTTATTTTACACGTAAATACAAAAAAATCTCCCAAGCACATGCGGATTTATGTTTTTCTTCTAAATATGATAAATACATCATGCGCATAACTTAAAATAAATTATATGATAGCTACCAATTACAGTGAACTTTATAAACATTGTTAGTTTTTCTTTAGTTTGGAATAATAAATACAAATACAACACCCGACTAAACTTATAAGATATCTACATCATTGTCAACGCATAATATTGTAGACTTGTCGTTAGAATCAAGAAATCTTACAAGAATACCTATTAGTAAAAGAGCACATTTTGATTTTCAACATTTAGGCTGTGTATTTAACCATTGTAGTATATGGAAAGTATTCTGATGAAGCTCGTTTTCTACAAGAATCGCGAAGAGGAAATGCAGAGGACTTTCTAATATCTTAACAGGTGAAAGTGAAATCAGTGACGGACTCAGAAAAATTAGATGTGGGGGGCAAATTTATTTATTTATTTTTATTATTAACTTTTTTACAATTGGAACAAAATATGGAAGAAAAAACTATGATCATAATGATAAATCGAGTAATTTTACTTAGAGACAAAGGATTTATAAAGATTTGACTTAATTTCATAAATCATCCCTATGGTTTGTCGGGTTTAACGGAATTGGTCCCTCGCAAGAATTTTTAACGGGTTTGGTCCCTGTGGTTTTGACCCATATCGGGTTTGGTCCCTTGACCACTAACTCCGTCTGTTGACCGTCAAGTGGGACAGAAATGACATCAATACCCTTAAATGTGTTTCATAAATGGTCCTTATGGTTTGTTGGATATAACGGATTTAGTCCTTGCGTTAATTATTTTTTATTTTTTTGTTTTTTACAAGATTTTCTTTTTATTTTATAAAAATTTTGACAAAATTTTTTCTATTCTACGGAAAATGTTAAAAAAAAAATTCAAAATTTTTTATATAGATGTCAACTTTTTTTTGTCAAAAAAATTTTAAAAAAAATGCCAAAAATATATATACATATACTTTGCGAATAATATTAAAAAAAAGTTTAAAAATTACGTCAATGATTTTTCTGTCAAAAAAAATAATAATAAACTGGCTAAATTTTTTGAAAAAAAATCTTGTCAATTTTGTTTATTTTTTATTTTTTAAATTATGACAATTTTTTTTTAAATATTTTAATTTAAAAAAAATTGTTAAAAAAACTTTCATAATATTTTAAAAATTTTTTGACATTTTTTTTATTTGTTTGGACCTTTTTGAATACTTTTTAATTTTTTGACAAAAAAATTGACATTTATGTAAAAAATTTTGAAAACTTTTGAATATTTTCCACAGAATGACAAAATTCAATCAAATTTTTTTATAATTTTTTTTAAAAAAAGCTTGTATAAAAACATATCAAGAAATCTAACAAAAATCTGGTAGAAATTTTTTTTGTCAAAAAATTTTATAATAAAACTCCGTCAAAAGTATTCAAAAGTTTTTAAAATTTTAAAAATAAAAATCTGCCAAAAAAGTTATAAAACTTTTGTCAAAGAAATTTTAAAAAAATTCGGACAAAAAAATTTTTTTTGAAAAAAAAAAGAAAGAAAGAAAAACCATAGGGACTAAATTCGTTATATCCCACAAACCAGAGGGACCAATTACGTTTAAGGGTATATATGTCATTTCCTCTTAGTTTAACGGTCAAACTAACGTAAATATTGGTCAAGGGACTAAACCTGATACGAGTCAAAACCACAGGGACCAAACCCGTTAAAAATTCTTGTGAGGGACCAATTCTGTTAAAACCGACAAACCATAGGGACGATTTATGAAATTAACTCTAAAGATTTATAGTGTTGAATATTAGATTTTAGTATATGTGGATGAGGGGCAATTTGAGTTTTTGTTAGGGGGCACTTAAAAAAAAGTCAAAATTAAAAAAAAAGTTTACATTAAAATCTCAACTTTTTCAGCTAGTCATGGGGCGCCGGCCCTCACACAACCTACATAAGTCCGTCCCTGGGTGAAACTATTTTTGGTATTTGTTTGTCTTAATGAAAAGCAATAAATTCTCAGGTTTTGAAGATAAGTTTAATAGAAAAACAAAAATGACAATAAATAAAAGATGAACTACTTACGGGGGATAAAAGCAATTACTTATGAGCAATCAACCCAGAAGTCGTCGGACAAACTTACAATTACTTATGAGTTTATCAAGAAGCGAATTTTAATTCCAATCACACATACATGCATGCATACATCATATTTTATTCTTTTTCCTACTTGCATGAGGGTGCTGGCTATTGGATATAAAAATGTTTCAAGTGGAACATAACAAACGCGCACATTATACGCGATGGTGTATATATTTTATAGTTCGAAAGAAAGAAAGACGTAATGTCTATATTGATATTAACATCGAGAGTAGAATATTGTCTTTGGAAGAATTCTAAAAAAAGGAAATTAGTTTGATGTCATAAATTTGTTTGTGGGGGCAATAAAAAAAATGAGCACAAAGGATAGAGAAATGTCTAAGGAAATTACTTTTGAGAAACTGATACCTCTTAGTTTGTGGTCCCTTATTTTATAATATCTTTTTAGACATTAACAGAGATGGATCATACAAAACTGTACATATGCTTCTTGCTTTTTTAATTAATTTTTAACCCAAAAATAAAATAAAAATAAAAATAAAAAATGGTTTAGAAAGAGAGGAGAGAGAGAGAGAGGAATAGGTCAACTTTGAATAGCTGGAAGAAAGGCACAAAAACCTCATCACTGTTGAGATCTCTCTCTATATATGCTAGCACTGTTACAAAGAAAGAGTATAAACAACCTTCATTCGAGAACCATATATACATGCAAAAGTTCTCTACTTTTTTTTCATTTCTCCTTCTTGTTATTCGGTCTTGTATCCGTAGGCCAGGGTAGATCGAGCCTAGAAAACAGCTCGATGTACCATGGTCGTACGGGGAGCTTGTGTTTCTTGTTCCATGTGTACTTAATCTAGTTTATGTTGTTATGAGAGATTGAAGCTGCCAGCATGATCTGGTATATATAGCCTAACCGATTCGCCCGTGTGTGTTTGTGTAGGGTAAGGAAAGGCTAACCAGGTCATCTTGCAGCTTCAATCACTCATCACCAACAGTTTTTCATACAAAGAAGACATTAACAATCCCATGAAGACTGTTTTATTGTTTAGCAATGGCACATCTCATGCGAAATTACTAATTTACCAAAGTAAGTACTACTTGAATGTTCATAATTATATGGTTGTCTCTTACTTTTCCTACTCATATTCTCAACCAACTTTCTACTTCATCTTGAATTAATTTATTGGTTGCATTATATTAAGAGTTAGGTTTCAATGATCTTTTTCTATAATTGCTACTTTTGATTTAGTTTGCTGCTTTATGTAAATGTTAAGTTGCTCATGCGGATCAGTATTTTATTCTACTGCCTACTTTCTTCGCATGTTTAGTTAAATACATGAACCGTTTATATTAAATGATTGTCTGTGTCCAGATTCATTTCATGATTATCTTTTTCCGGCACGTTAATAGGGAAGGACCATGAAAGTAATGTCACATAATTTCGATTGAGATTTGTGTTCCATAGTACGAAACAAATCTATTAGAAGGATGTGTCATGTCAACATTGCTGATGGCATGTTTCGGATTGCTTACTAAATATGCTTAATAGATTTTCTGGTTGCACATTGCTTATTATTAAGTTGGCTTCAATCATGAGTTTCAAAGTAACCTATTCAAGATTAGACAGCTTATTTAACTTGCATAAGATAAGCAATCCGAAGTTCCAAGTATTCCAAAACTTTCTCTATTGTAATACACACAATGAGCATACAATCAATTTTTATAAGTAGTGTTCACAATCACATTAAGTTCTTGTTAATAAATCCCCAGTATGGGGTTAATTAATGTGGTCTCTTCATTTGAAAGAAAAATTCCCTTTGGATTCAGTAAAACTTAACCCGAAGGAAACTAAGTTATTAAATTTGAAAACATTTATAGATAGGTATTAGTGTATTACAACCAACAAGCAGTTATCAAGTTCCAAATAGCTTCATCGATTTGTTGTTTGCATTGATACTTTTTCACTTGATAAAATTAGCGATTTTTGTACATATTAGACGTACCTGCATCAAAAACACTGAAACATTTGAGCCGACCTATTTATTGAATCGCATTCGAAAAACAGTGACTAAGGATGTCACTGGTAGTGAATTCAGCTGTACTGATGTAGAAATGTAAAAAAAGTAAACATTAACTGAACTTGAGAACATAAATAAGCTACACTTCTTGATGACTAGCATGTGTCACATTAAACGTTCACTGTCCTAGACTCCTAGTCCTCCTAAACATGAAACTATACTGACTAACCTTCCAGGAAATACTATAGAATCAAACTTGGTTTCTTAGATACTGGATTTTCGATATCCTTCCTAATTTAATTTCATTTATCTATGCTATCTATACTACTATATAATGTATTTGGGACTATTCTATAATTAGAAAGGCTTAAAAATTCAGACTTTTACTTACTAATTATGGAAACAACCACCCCTAACAATCACCCCCAAGTCCCCAACAATTTATAACAACTTCAACAATCACCCCTAACAATTTATAACCACCTCAACAACCACTTTCCACCATCCCACCTCCCTCCTCTTCACCCCAACAATCCGCCCCCGCATCGCGCGGGCACCTTTCTAATTAAGGGAACTTAATTAATTAAAATAAAGGGTTTACACCCATTTCTTGAATTCTTGAAAAATAAAGAAAACTAATTAAGGGAACTTAATTAATTAAAATTATGTAGTAAATGATGAATGATTGTATGATATAGTTGACTAAGTATGTTTGTACAGTTGTACATGTATGTATCAGTATACGTTTGTAAAATTCCTTGAAACGAAATTAGTACATAGTTTTACAAAAAAACTCGACGAGTACTCGTGCATAGCGACGGGATTTTATAGCGGCAGATAGTTATAGTGATATTTTGGTTAAGTGTTTTGTGTAACGTTTTGTGTAACCAAAATATTACTAATTTCTATCTGCCGATATAAAGTCCCGTTGCTATGCACGGGTACTCGTCTAGTTGGTAACAAAGTGAATATGATTCAGTGGCTTAATTAAAATGCTAAACAGCTAGAGGTAACATTATCTTGTTTATTAGGTATTTCTGGAAATCCCGTTTAGATGATTTTGGTTTCGTGGCTCACGGTCCTATATTCCAAGGGTGAGCATGCCCTTTGGGCAGGCAATTGCCTTCCCACCACACTCAATGCTAAATAGCTTAAATGGCATATGACTCAATATGACAGTTTTTGTGTAGGATTTCATTAACATGGAAGTCCAGTATAGCCCTAGCATATGATGTGGTACATGTCGCTAGCGCATCCTGCTACTATTTTCATCACATGATCACTCTTGCTAATGCTGTTGCTCTCCGATTTCTTTGGATTTCTTTGCAATGGTTGATATTGTTTGAGAATATTATGCATCATGCAGGACAACGACAGACGATTAGTATATTTTTAATATGGAAGGTGATTTGTGCACCAGATTAGCGTATTCACCAACAGCAGTTGATGCACAGCAACACATAAACTCTTTGAATTGGGAAGTAATTTTTTCGGTTACAAATCACATGCTTTTCAAAATAGTCTACAAAGAATACACGATAGTCTACTGTGATCTGAAGGGTGTTTCCCACTTTTTCATATTCAAGGAAGTTGCACTACTTGAATTGAAATTACACCTATCTCCCTTTATACCTAAAATTAGGGAAGTTGATTAGGTGATGCAATTCAAGCTAACTCAACATGGGCTTTAATATTAAGTTTAAGACTGATAATCCTAACCAGTGTATCTTACTAAACAAGTTACTCAATTCATAAATCACAGTATTTGGAGATTCCATACACTCGAAAGTTTTTTGAACATGGAATAATTTCAAATCCTCACACCGTTTACAAACATGAATATTTTGTGCTCGAGTATAAAGAGTGAAGTTTTGGTTATTTCCTAACACTTACAAACATGAATATCTTTCCACACTTGGTATGTGTAAAGTTCAATATTTTTGCGCGTCTGCATTAGCATAAGATTTCACATAGTTAGTTCTTGTTTGCTTTGCCTATTGTTGCATGTTTTCGTTCTAGTCGTGGGTTCTGTAATTCTATTCAAATATAATGTTCAAGTTACGTTAGTTCGACTGTAACATGTTTTCCCTCTTGCTTCCACTTCCTCATTGCTCCATAAAATTTTAAATATTTACAATTTATTCGTACTCTTGCAAAAGTTTAAAATATATATATGAGAATTGAAGTTCAAAGGTGATTATGATCGAGAAACAAAGCATCAAACTGCAATTCAAGCATATTAAGACAACGAGGTTCTTAACGTGTCGATCACCATCATGGATGATCTTGATCGAGGCATGAACTACAGATTAGAAGAGATTAAGCTTGTAAGGCCAACAAGACCTCTATCTTGCAATGCCTCATGATTAACCAACGTGAATGACAAGATCATGTGCAAAATTCAAAAACTTTGACACTACGAAGGGCAAGTGGTCCTCAAGGGATTGTTTGAAGGTACTTCGAGTACCAAACTAAATTCTTTATAGTTCAAAATGCAAACCATACTTTATGTATTACATGTTGTTTCATTTTCAAGACTTGTACAAGCATCTTAATACTGAGACTTACCAGTCGGACTTCTTTTTTTTCTTTTCCTTAATTAACACGTAATATTGATTTAGTCTAATTGCATGACTCAAAGCCAAACTGTGCTTATAATTTTTTTTGAACAGCTGAAGTTTTATTAGACAAATTAGCAAGAGACTAGTTATAAAGAACAATAGAGTTACAGTAGCTAGGTTGTTACAAGCCATAAGAGGATCACTAAGCCAATCTAACCAATTCGGATAATTAACCTCATTACAGTAGGTTGTTACAAGCTATAAGAGGATCACTAGGCCAATCTAACCAAACTGTGCTTATATACCTCATGGTTTATGTTTGCTCAATTAGTACACTACACTTTAATCTGTGTTCACATTACTTCTATAATGGCAGAGCAACAAAACCAAGTCATACTTGATCCCAGTCAATGACGGAACTTGAAGAGGCTTACTAGGAGGGCCAGAAGTATATTTTTTAGTCTAGCGGGACAAACTTATATATACTTTAAAATACATATCAAATTTTAAAAATTTTAATAATAAATTTATATATTAAAGACCAAAACTTTGGGCTTCCCGGTCTTCACTAAGGTCCATATATGATCCCAGCAAGTACACGTACAAAGAGTTATTATTTCATCATGTTTTGTATAAGTATCAGTAATTTTTTTTTAGTGCAAAAGGTGAATTATATTAATCTTCCCAAACAATGTATATCATAAGAATAGGAGAAAAGATTTGGACATATCCCAAATCTTTATACAACACAACATACATCTAACTCTATTCATCAGATATCAAACAAGACTACCTCTATGTCTGATAATACAAAACTCTGACAAACACAACTTTAAGACCAGAGCTTCAAGAACAACACTGCATACTGCACCAATTCACCTTGTATTTGCACAAATCATCTAGCTACATTTCTATCTTACCCTCTTGCCATGATCACTCATCCAGCACCCACAGTAACCATAGCAAGATGGGTTAATGGCCTCACTAGGCACCCATAACCCCTCCACAGCAAGGGCTTTGCCAGTTATACTACATTTCCATCTCTAGAATGGCTTCATATAACTGGGAACACACTCCTTGGGTGAGGACCAACCTAACCTCCTGTGGGAATGTAAAGTATGGACCATGAAGTGTCATCTTTCACCACTCTCAATTCCATATTGCTTACACTCCCCTCCAAGACCATTTATGTCACACCCCGCAAAGGCGGAAACTCGGGGTGTAACAAGAAATGGAATCGTCATAACACATGGTAATAACAATAGAGAATACACTAAGTGAAACAACATTAAATGTCATGAAGACTCCTGAACAAGCATGGAACTTGTATCGAGGATAGTCGGAACATAACAACATAATCATATAATAACAAAGAGTCTCCCAAAACGGGTAAAAATATACCAAACAAAGTCATGGTATCCAATACTAGAAACAAAGTCTCAAAAGCCATAAAAGTAGTCCATAAAGATAAATGCCTAAGGTCTCTCGCTAAACCATGCAAGTAATCAACTCCTTAAGCAATCTTATTCTCTTCACCTGAAAATGATACTCGAAAATGTCAACATAATGTTGGTGAGTTCGTAGGTTTAAAGTAAATAAAACTAGGTTGCCATGCATAGGTGTTTAGGACAAGTGTGCATATAATGAAATAGTATAGGGCAAGTAGCACAATATGAATCCTCCCAAATAACCATCATAACACTCTTCATCTCCGAAAATGAATATAACATGCAAGCCTACCAGCTGGAGCTAATACATGAGATAAGATCGCACAGATATATGTCAAGTGGAAATGAATTCCATGACATGAGATCACACAGATAACATTACTAATGCACCTAGCATAATCATAAGCACACAACTTGTCCAAATAAAATAAGAGATTTAGCACAGCATAAAATAGATTTGAGTATCATTCTCCCCCAAGGAAAGCATAAGTAAAATGGGGCCACGAAAACTCACCTTGCAACCAGAAAGACAATTGCCAAATCCCAGTAAATCACAAGGAATAAACAACAGAATCTCGGCTACTCTTCCTTCAGTGGATCTACACAATTTAGGTATCACTTATCACTTAATAATCCATTATTAGGTTTATTATACTTTAAAGTTTTTTACTAATTTATTAACTTTCTATATTAAGTATATTTCCCGAATTAGTAACTTTGATACCTTAGGGTTACAAATGACAATTAAGTAAACTTAAATGTTTAATATGATCAATATCATAGTTTAGGGTTTATTGTGTCAATTTCCAAGGTGTAGGGTTTATATTGTAAATTAGTTTCATGACGGCCGACCTAGAACTTAGCTAATTTTATAAGTCATTTTAAACATATTCTCTACTTTAACCAAACATTATCCCTTGATACAACACAAGCATACGTTCATATTTATATAGAAACGATTTCCAAATACAGTTCAACAAATGACAACAGCTGAACACAGGAAAGTTCGAAAAGAAAGCAACACTCCATAGTAAACTAGAATTCTTATTGTGTTTCCTATTTACAACTTAATAAGATTATGCGAATACATGTGAAGCTTTTACAACGGATTAAATGACGTATTACAAGACATGAATAATCATAACTGTTAACCTGAACACGAATCGATACAATCAACCTACACAGCCCATGCACTTAACTAGACACAACTCGATTCGAAACAAAGGCACCCACACATGCGAGACAAATAAAGTATCGCGAGACCATATTAAAACCACGAACCCTCGCGAGACCCGAACGAGCTTAACAAGACACACACATGAATATCGAGGCACAACACCACTCACAACACATGACACAAAAACAGTCCATGAATACGACACCAAAAAATCCATATTCATGACACAAAATGATCATCTAAGCGTACTCTTTTATGATTTCATGCAGAAATTTTTGTGAGAATAAAATGAGACTAAACGACCACAAGTCTTACTCTTATCCAGATCACATCACACACATATATACTCGATCCATTTAGCTTGTTATATAACATTCATATTATGATTTTATGTGAGCCTATTCGTATAACATACATGTTATCAATAACCGATTCTTAGCTTATTATATGACAGATTATAGACGTGTAATGTGAGCAACGAATGAAGTAGAATTAGGAGATAAGAGGTACCCTTGATGCGTGATCAAAAGAAGAGAGCAAAGAACCCAAAGGACCAAGACAGAACCAAAACCGTTTAACCAAACCAATGTCGAGCCCAGCAATCAACACCCTCGAACCAGTATGTACCACGACTAAAACACACCAGCAATCACCCCGTTCTCGAATCCAAATACCCACGATCAAGCACAGCTCGAACACCCTCGCGATCACACCTCGATAGGCCTCCTTCGTACTTCTTTATTTCACAACTTCTTGGATTTCTAGGAGAGGATATGAGAGCCGCCGTTTAGTATATACTTGTTTAGGGTTTTGTGTTAGAGAAAAGTGGTATATGAATGGGAGGAGGAGTAACAAACGTGGGGATATATCCTGTGAAAAAGGCCGAGTCTTTGGGAGGCTTGAGTGACCAATCTCTTTTCAAACTTTTTAAATAATTAATACTCCTTCACTGTATATAAAGTTGTGTAAAATTTTTAAATGGCATTGGACCCTCTTGAGATTTTTTTTTTGTACGTGTGATAAAGGAATAACAACTGGGAAAAAGGGTGCCAATGTGTATAGATATTTAGGTTGCTGCTATTTTGGTTTCATATCTTCTTAAGTTATCGAATTCGAATTTGTAGCACGCTTTCATCACATGTAGTTTATACTTAGATTATATGCTCGAATTTGTAGTCTTAATATTCATAATATATATAGTATAACTTAGGTTTTCTTCGTATCATACGTTCAATGTTATCTCATATTATATGTATTCGAATGTCGTATCGTAATTTGGGTTATGGAAGCTTTATAAATTAAATAAAAGCTAAATTTCTTTATGAATACGTTTATGATTTCTAGAATTAGAGCTCGGAATGAAGAATGTGATTTAAGTATCTTATGGTATAAAAGGTCAGACAGATGTAGACTAACCAGAAAGTGAGGGTTCTCACAGTATCATCCCGTTAGAAGAATTTCGTCCCGAAATTCAGTTTGATCCACTACTCGGACTCTGCTCAACAAACAAGTGCGGGTACTTAGCCCTCATCTGATCTTCCCGTTCCCAAGTAAACTCAGGTCATCTCTTCGAGTTCCATCGGACCTTGACCAAGGATATCTTGCCACGCTTAAGACTCTTTACTTCCCTATCCATAATCTCAACCGGTTCTTCTACAAAACATAAGTTGCTCTTTATTTTCACCTCGTCCAATGGCACATGCAAAGATGTATCCGCCAGACATTTCTTCAGATTGGACACATGAAATGTATCGTGAATATTGATCAACTCTTGTGGCAATCTCAGTCGATAAGCTACAGGCCTAATACGTTCTAAAACCTCGAATGGTCCTACATATCTTGGTGCCAATTTTCCCTTTTTACCAAAACGTACCACTCCCTTCCAAGGTGACACCTTGAGTAGTACATGATCACCAACGTTAAATTCTAAGGGTCTACGTCGTTTATCAGCATAACTCTTTTGACGATCTCTGGCTGCCTTAAGTCTTTCCTTGATCTGAAAAATCTTATCCGTAGTATCTGTTACAATTTCGGGACCAATCATCTGACTCTCTCCAACTTCAGCCCACAGAATAGGTGATCTACATTTTCTTCCGTAGAGCATATGGAATGGAGCACATCGAATACTTTTGTGGTAACTGTTGTTGTAGGAAAACTCGGCTAAAGGAAGATGTGTGTCCCAACTCCCACCAAAATCCAAAACACATGCCCTGAGCATGTCCTCCAAAGTCTGAATCGTCCTCTCACTCTGCCCATCAGTCTATGGATGATAAGCTGTACTCATGTCTAGTCGTGTCCCGAGAGCCTTCTGTAATGATTGCCAGAATAGAGAAGTAAATCGACTGTCACGATCAGATATAATGGATACAGGCACTCCATGCCTTGCCACTATCTCATTGGTGTAAATCCTGGCTAACTTCTCCATCTCATAGTCATCTCGGATTGCTAGGAAATGAGCAGACTTCATCAATCTGTCTACAATAACCCAGATTGCATTATGCCCGCTGCTGGTGCGAGGAAGCTTAGAAATGAAGTCCATGGTGATTCTCTCCCATTTCCATTCGGGAATCTCGGGCTGCTGTAATAATCCCGAGGGTTTTTGGTCTTCGGCCTTGACCTTAGCACAAGTCAAGCATTTAGTAACATAAGTGGCTATATCTTTCTTCATTACCGGCCACCAATAAGCATCTCTTAGGTCATAGTACATCTTGTCGGATCCTGGATGAATGGAGTATTTAGTGGTGTGAGCTTCATCCATGATTAAAGACCTTACGTTACCCGCCAAAGGAACCCAAATTCGATCTAAAAAATACCATCCACCATCCGTCCTCTTTTCCATCTGTTGCCCCAAACCACGGAGCATCTCTACCAAAATATTCTCGTCCTTACATGCTTCCTCCTGAGCTTCCAAGATTTTTCCCTTAATACCCGACTGTATAGTCATACTCATAGCCCGTACACGCTTTGGTTTAATTCGCTCCTTCCTACTTAAGGCATCAGCCACGACATTCGCCTTGCCTGGGTGGTAGCGAATATCACAATCGTAATCACTGAGTAGTTCTAACCATCGCCTCTGACGCATATTCAGCTCCTTCTGATCGAAGATATGTTGAAGACTTTTATGGTCTGTATAAATAATACTCTTCGTCCTATACAGATAATGTCTCCAACTCTTAAGAGCAAAAACCACTGCTCCTAGTTCCAAGTCGTGAGTGGTGTAGTTCTTCTCACGAATCTTTAACTGTCGAGAAGCATAAGCAATCACTTTACCCCTTTGCATTAGTACACATCCAAAACCCTGGTTCGAAGCATCACAATATACCACAAAATCATCCGGTCCGTTTGGAAGTGTTAAAATTGGGGCATTACATAAGTTATTTTTCAAGGTTTGAAAGGCTTTCTGCTGTTCTTCCTTCCACTCATACCTTTTGTTCTTCTGTGTCAACAAGGTAAGAGGTTTGGCGATTTTGGAAAAATTAGCGATGAATCGTCTGTAGTAACCTGCTAAACCCAAGAAAGAACGTATCTCCGATGGTGTAGTAGGCGGTTTCCAATCCTTCACTGCTTCAATCTTTTTGGGGTCAACCTGAATTCCCTTACTGTTCACCACATGCCCAAGAAACTGAACCTCTTGTAACCAGAACTCACACTTCGAGAATTTAGCGAACAACTGTTCCTTTTTAAGTAGCTCAAGAATTAGTCTCAAGTGGTTTTCGTGTTCCACCTTCGACTTTGAGTAGATTAAGATGTCATCGATAAAAACAATAACGAATTTGTCCAGGTACGGTTTGCATACGCGGTTCATTAAGTCCATAAAGATGGCAGGTGCGTTGGTTAACCCAAAAGGCATCACAGTGAACTTGAAATGCCCGTAACGAGTTCTAAAAGCAGTCTTTGGGATGTCTGCTTCATGTACTCTCAGTTGATGGTAACCAGAACGAAGATCAATTTTTGAGAAATATCGGGAACCCTGTAGCTGATCGAATAAGTCATCAATTCTGGGAAGAGGGTAACGATTTTTGATTGTTAACTTGTTTAATTCACGATAGTCAATGCACATACGGAAAGAACCATCCTTCTTCTTGACGAATAAGACAGGTGCTCCCCAAGGTGAATGACTTGGGCGGATGAAACCCTTGTCTTGCAGTTCTTGGAGTTGTTTAGACAATTCCTGCATTTCTGAAGGTGCTAAACGATATGGGGATTTGGCAACAGGTGTTGCCCCAGGAATTAGGTCTATACGAAATTCGACTTGTCGTTTAGGAGGTAATCCCGACAAGTCGTCAGGAAAGACTTCAGGAAAATTTTGGACAACAGCAATATCTTTTAGTTCACTAGTTTTCACACTCATAAGGGATTTTGGGTTTTCTTTAGTACGTTCTCCTAGAACATGGAGAAAGTAGCCATTTGTTAACGGGATTCGAACTACCTTCTCGTGACAGATAATTGCGGCCTTGTGTTTTGATAACCAGTCCATACCCAAGATTACATCAAAACTCCCATGACCAAAAGGTATAAGATCGATAGTGAATGGGGTATCCTCTAATAGTAGAGTGCACCCACGGATGATTTTATTAACTTCTATCTCTTTACCATTAGCTACTTCAATAATATAACTGGGTTTTAACACATTAGACTCTACGTTCAGCATGTTCGCAAACTCAGTGGAGATAAAGCTAAAATCGGCACCAGAATCAAATAACACAGTAGCATAATGATTGTTAAGAGAAAATGTACCAGTCACAATGTTTGGATCCTAACGAGCTTCATTTGCACCCATGATGAAGACTCTTCCCCTCGGTTGGTTTCTAGCGTTTCCCTGTTCCTGATTTCCCCCGATAGCCAAACGGTTTCCCGCCTGACCAGGTGCCCTATTCAGCTTAGGACACGTGCTTCGAAAATGGCCTGGGTCCCCACACTCATAACAAAACCTTCCATTATTCCCCATGTTGACCGCATTAACCGGAGTTACATGTCTGTTCACGGCTCGGCAATCCTTTGCAAAATGACCGACTCCATTGCAGTTGAAACACACACGGCACTGATTTTGTGGTGAATGATGATAAGTACACTTGTCACACTTGGGAAGATTTCCCGTATACCCCCTCCTCACCTGGTTGTCTGTAGTCACCGGTTTAGCTGCCACAAACCCCTTTCCTGTCTTAGCCCGCTTGTTGCCTGTCCAAGAACCTCCATGCTTACTTGACTCGCCATCTTCCTTCCTCTTTTCACCGTTCTTCGGAAGTAACCCACAACTGACCGCTTCATCAATCAGTGCCCCTGCTTTCTGTATGGCACTTTGAAGAGTAGTTGGTTCAGTAGCCTTTACCATACCACGAATTTAAGGAACCAACCCGTTGATGTATCTAGCAATACGTTTGGGCTCCGGAGTAACCAAATGTGGAACCAACCTAGCTAGATCATGGAATTTGTCAGTATATGTCGTGTAACCAGATCCCACCATAGCATGATTCCAAAACTGAGTCTCCAACTTCTGCATCTCATTATCTGGACAAAACTCCTCAATGATCAACACCTTAAAATCTTCCCATGACATAGCAGTCGCAGCATCCGCACCCCTAGCCTGTTTTTGAGTATTCCACCAGGTTAGGGCTTTAATGATTAGGAAACTAGCCGCATACATCACTTTCTGGTGATCAGCACATTCACTAATATCCATAACCGACTCCATCTTCTCTATCCACCGGGTAAGTGCTATTGCACCTCCTTTACCATCAAACTCCTTTGGTCCGCAAACAGTGAACTCCTTAAAAGTACATCCCACCTTTCCACTACCACTACCACCACCAATACTTCCATCACCATGACTTTTTCCTTTTCCACTATTTTTAATGACGTGGTCACCCACTTGAGTGACAATTTCTGGGAGTAGTGCCTTAAGTTGTTGTTCAATGATTGTAGCATGGTTTGGGGGATTTTCGGATTCGCTTTCATTAGTGGGTTTGGAGGGTTTAGAGGGTTTGGAGGATTTGCGTGTCTTTGGAGCCATCGTTCTATATAAGAAAAGGTATTCATATTGGTCAGATAAATAGTGGAAATAGAATAAATAAGAATATAGTGCCAAAATACGACTGTTCCTCTTCAATTTATACTACTTCTTGATGCAACCGTGTTCACAAGTCCACGTGTGTCGTGATGCATTTATAATTACGTTGGCCACCCATAATTATACATGCATCCATTCACACGTGTACTCATTACCAAGGTTACACCTATCAGTGTTAACACTCAAAATAAGTAAATATGAGCCCACAAAATAAACCAAAAGTATAATTCTCTCAAAACCTACAAGTTTCATATAAAGTATGCCATAAAATAATCCCTTATAAAACAAGTTCTCATAAAAAATGAGGGAAAAAATATAAGGGCAAAAAGGCAGTCACATAGTTTCACACATAGTTCCTATGATGCATACTACTTGAGGTATCCTAGGTTATAGTCTAGATAAAACCACCTAATTCTCTATAACCAAGGCTCTGATACCATTCTGTCACACCCCGCAAAGGCGGAAACTCAGGGTGTAACAAGAAATGGAATCGTCATAACACATGGTAATAACAATAGAGAATACACTAAGTGAAACAACATCAAATGTCATGACGACTCCTGAACAAGCATGGAACTTGTATCGAGGATAGTCGGAACATAACAACATAATCATATAATAACAAAGAGTCTCCCAAAACGGGTAAAAATATACCAAACAAAGTCATGGTATCCAATACTAGAAACAAAGTCTCAAAAGCCATAAAAGTAGTCCATAAAGATAAATGCCTAAGGTCTCTCGCTAAACCATGCAAGTAATCAACTCCTTAAGCAATCTTATTCTCTTCACCTGAAAATGATACTCGAAAATGTCAACATAATGTTGGTGAGTTCGTAGGTTTAAAGTAAATAAAACTAGGTTGCCATGCATAGGTGTTTAGGACAAGTGTGCATATAATGAAATAGTATAGGGCAAGTAGCACAATATGAATCCTCCCAAATAACCATCATAACACTCTTCATCTCCGAAAATGAGTATAACATGCAAGCCTACCAGCTGGAGCTAATACATGAGATAAGATCACACAGATATATGTCAAGTGGAAATGAATTCCATGACATGAGATCACACAGATAAGATCACACAGATAACATTACTAATGCACCTAGCATAATCATAAGCACACAACTTGTCCAAATAAAATAAGAGATTTAGCACAGCATAAAATATATTTGAGTATCATTCTCCCCCAAGGAAAGCATAAGTAAAATGGGGCCACGAAAACTCACCTTGCAACCAGAAAGACAATTGCCAAATCCCAGTAAATCACAAGGAATAAACAACAGAATCTCGGCTACTCTTCCTTCAGTGGATCTACACAATTTAGGTATCACTTATTACTTAATAATCCATTATTAGGTTTATTATACTTTAAAGTTTTTTACTAATTTATTAACTTTCTATATTAAGTATATTTCCCGAATTAGTAACTTTGATACTTTAGGGTTACAAATAACAATTAAGTAAACTTAAATGTTTAATATGATCAATATCATAGTTTAGGGTTTATTGTGTCAATTTCCAAGGTGTAGGGTTTATATTGTAAATTAGTTTCATGACGGCCGACCTAGAACTTAGCTAATTTTATAAGTTATTTTACACATATTCTCTACTTTAACCAAACATTAGCCCTTGATACAACACAAGCATACGTTCATATTTATATAGAAATGATTTCCAAATACAGTTCAACAAATGACAACAGCTGAACACAGGAAAGTTCGAAAAGAAAGCAACAATCCATAGTAAACTAGAATTCTTATTGTGTTTCCTATTTACAACTTAATAAGATTATGCGAATACATGTGAAGCTTTTACAACGGATTAAATGACGTATTACAAGACATGAATAATCATAACTGTTAACCTGAACACGAACCGATACAATCAACCTACACAGCCCATGCACTTAACTAGACACAACTCGATTCGAAACAAAGGCACCCACACATGCGAGGCAAATAAAGTATCGCGAGACCATATTAAAACCACGAACCCTCGCGAGACCCGAACGAGCTTAACAAGACATACACATGAATATCGAGGCACAACACCACTCACAACACATGACACAAAAACAGTCCATGAATACGACACCAAACAATCCATATTCACGACACAAAATGATCATCTAAGCGTACTCTTTTATGATTTCATGCAGAAATTTTTGTGAGAATAAAATGAGACTAAACGACCACAAGTCTTACTCTTATCCAGATCAGATCACACACATATGTACTCGATCCATTTAGCTTGTTATATAACATTCATATTATGATTTTATGTGAGCCTATTCGTATAACATACATGTTATCAATAACCGATTCTTAGCTTATTATATGACAGATTATAGACGTGTAATGTGAGCAACGAATGAAGTAGAATTAGGAGATAAGAGGTACTCTTGATGCGTGATCAAAAGAAGAGAGCAAAGAACCCAAAGGACCAAGACAGAACCAAAACCGTTTAACCAAACCAATGTCGAGCCAGCAATCAACACCCTCGAACCAGTATGTACCACGACCAAAACACACCAGCAATCACCCCGTTCTCGAATCCAAATACCCACGATCAATCACAGCTCGAACACCCTCGTGATCACACCTCGATAGACCTCCTTTGTACTTCTTTATTTCACAACTTCTTGGATTTCTAGGAGAGGATATGAGAGCCGCCGTTTAGTATATACTTGTTTAGGGTTTTGTGTGAGAGAAAAGTGGTATACGAATGGGAGTAGGAGTAACAAACGTGGGGATATATCCTGTGAAAAAGGCCGAGTCTTTGGGAGGCTTGAGTGACCAATCTCTTTTCAAACTTTTTAAATAATTAATACTCCTTCACTGTATATAAAGTTGTGTAAAATTTTTAAATGGCATTGGACCCTCTTGAGATTTTTTTTTTGTACGTGTGATAAAGGAATAACAACTGGGAAAAAGGGTGCCAATGTGTATAGATATTTAGGTTGCTGCTATTTTGGTTTCATATCTTCTTAAGTTATCGAATTCGAATTTGTAGCACGCTTTCATCACATGTAGTTTATACTTAGATTATATGCTCGAATTTGTAGTCTTAATATTCATAATATATATAGTATAACTTAGGTTTTCTTCGTATCATACGTTCAATGTTATCTCATATTATATGTATTCGAATGTCGTATCGTAATTTGGGTTATGGAAGCTTTATAAATTAAATAAAAGCTAAATTTCTTTATGAATACGTTTATGATTTCTAGAATTAGAGCTCGGAATGAAGAATGTGATTTAAGTATCTTATGGTATAAAAGGTCAGACAGATATAGACTTACCAGAAAGTGAGGGTTCTCACAATTTACCCTTCACAAAAGGAAGCCCTACATCCATACTGTGATATACCTCCTACATAACTATGCTAGCTTTCTCACTTCCTCCCAAGGCCAAACCAGAGAAGCTATGGAGCTATTGTAGGTACAGTTACACAGTTAGGACTCCAAGGTACAAGGAACTTCGCTATTGTAATGGCCTGAATGTAAAAGATAGCAAACAAATTTTGCAATTATGGTTCTATTATCCAAGCTACCAAACACCCCATTACACTCAGTAAAACAATATTCATTCTACATAGCATACTAACTTGCCATATTGCACCAGCTGATTGAACAATTCATAGTCCCAAACACCCATTATAACAGTACTGCCTTCAATATCAAGCAATGTTACCAGATATACCCCATAAATCATAAACCTCTTTGACATTACTTGAGTCTGCAACTTTTAGACTAGAGAGTTTCAGCTTCACAGTGTCTTCAATTTCCTTCCATAGAATCTCCCATGGTCTTCTAACTTCTTTAAACAGCCTATAGTTTCTCTCTTTCCATATAAAATAAGTCACAGCTGCAAAAACAATTTTCCTCAAAATTACCCATATATTCCTCCTCTTAGGCATTTTAATAAGCTCCTCCAAAACTGTTTTCCATGAATTGCTACCAGTTTTGATTTTGCACATCATTCTTGCTTTGTCCCAAACACTAGCTGAATAATTGCAATAAAAAAATAGATGTTGGTGAGAGTCGGCTTCATTACTGCAGAAAGCACATTCCATTACTTTTGTTGGTTGCCATTTTAATAATCTGTCTTGGGTGGGTAACCTTTCTTGAACTAGCAACCATAATATGAAAGCATGTCTTGGAATGAACTGAGGAAACCAAACAACATCATACCATGGCACTTTAATATCTGGTTCTCTAAGGTCCTTCCAAACTCTACTTATGCTGAATTTCACCTTTTTCATTTTATTACTCATCGAATGCACGC
This sequence comes from Artemisia argyi, assembly GCA_030686995.1. Taxonomy (NCBI): domain Eukaryota; kingdom Viridiplantae; phylum Streptophyta; class Magnoliopsida; order Asterales; family Asteraceae; genus Artemisia; species Artemisia argyi. Next base: position 202,190,914 of record CM060709.1, on the reverse strand, counting down.
TGTCTTCAGTTTCATCATTTAATCTTGGGGCTTCAATTTGGCTGATTTGTGGAAATTGGTTAATCCATTCACTTGGCCATTGCCATTGACCATTAACTACCATATTAGCCACTTTTTCATTGTTTTGCAATCCTGAAGAATACTATTTTTCTATATATATTGTGCAATAAGTTGTATTATTATGTTAGTATTTGTTTTCTTGAAATGAGAGATCTAATTTCTTTTTAACGATGAATAACAGATGTAGTTAACGCTTAATACTTAAAAGATGTAGTTAACACTGCTAGGCTTGATTGTAGTTATGATATGACTGTTGTAAATGATCGTACATAAACTTTTTTCTTGTATTGGTGATATTATCGATACTTTTTGTTTATCAAAAATATTTGTGCAGCTTCTGGCCTGGTCTTGACGCGACCACAAGTTCTCAGTGAAAATGAAGAAGCAGTCTTAAGGAATTTTATGGACCTTTAAGTCTTAAGCCAAAACGGGCTAAAATTGGTTTGTCACACAATCCTCGCCTATCTAAGTCCATTTGCCAGACCAGGCTTTTTCTGTGTTTTAAACCTAGCTCCATTAACATTGGTGTAGTAGCGGCAACTCGTATGACTTGGCTATAATTATTGTTTCCATCCTATAGTGATTGTTAAGTGTGGGTCGATCAGAATATGCCAGGTCGGTATGGGTTGGTTAACGGATCATAATTTGTATTTTAGTATGGACCAAGCCAGTGTTGTACAGTTATCTATTTTTCTGGTAATTATAAATGTTTTAAGCATGATCATACTGAATTATATTTCAGAATATTACAACAGTAAGATATGTCTTTCTATAATTAATGATAAAGTGACTTAGGAGGTTTATGTATTTGAATAGATTTGGATGACTTCCCACACGTTTGACACGCACTGCCCATCAGAACATGTTTTGGTTGTTATTATTTAAGAAATTTTGAACTTGGTAGCTACACATCTTTTCACACGATGTTTCTAATTCATTTAGTTCACAATTATTCGTTGCTAAATGTTCATTCTTTACATCCATCCAAATGCATACCCAGCCAGATTTTCTTGAGACGTACTTGCTGAAGGTATTGCGTACAAGTGGTCACTTGATGACAACAAAAGATTGGTATATGCTTTGAGCATTTTTATACGCCATATGCTAGTAAGTTGTCAGAACTCTTGAATGCTTACTTCTTAATCTCCAGAGATATAGAGGTGGGTAATTTTGGCCCATTTACTTATGAATGGGTCGATTAGTGTGTTAAGTTGTCTCTTAACGTATCTATCATACAAGTAAAATAAGAAGAAAGAAATCAAACTTTAACTAACGACAAGCCCAAAGTGTACGTTAAATCGAAAAAATCGTCCAATGTCTTTTTCTTTTTGAAATTTGGTTGGTATTGCAGAAGTGGCAACGGTTTTGTAATCTTATTTTGCACACTCATTATTCACAGAAAAAAATACTGACCTTTTCAACCCGCACCACATAATACCCGTGACACCGAAAGTAAACATCTTTTGTTACCCCTTCGTTGCTATTCACACTTGCATGTCATTTGATGATAGTTATATGTTTACAGATAAGTATGACGTCGGCCATGCTGCAACAGCACACACACATCTCTTTCGCAAAACAACCTCTATATCGCTCTCACATGCCATAAACTTTTGATCAGCCTTTCCAATTTAACTACTAGTTCAAATACATTTATAATTAATCGCAAGGCTAATTCACATGTCTTAACAAGCTCTACCTATTTATCTTGTCGATATCTATATGTTTAACCATTCATTTATGTGTTCTGGTCCCACTTACTGCAATATCATTGTTTAAGGTGAATAGAAACTATAGACTTATGAATCCTTTTGGAATCCATAGGATGCACGCGTATACCAGTTCTATATATGTGTAGGTAAGACAATTTCGACCCTTTTTCTTATGATTATGTAACTCCTGTTATGGCTTATTTCTATTTGGTCAAGACCACATAAATCATTTTTACCATTGAACTTGATAGTTGTTGAAATCTAAGACTAAATTTGACAGTAACTGTTTGTATTAAATTAAAATCTCAGGACAACCAGTCTGATCCTTTCAAAAATTGTCCGTTTGACTTACTACCCACCCCACCCATTTTTGCACCTCTATCTGTATGTAATGGCCTGTGTTGAATTGGGATCTTGCCAAGAAAATTCAAGTTGTTTCAGTTATTTTTGATACACTGTAGCACGTAACACAATATAGTCTATACATTACAATCTATTTGTAATAGGTATGGATGAAGAAAACAACGGTTGAGCAGGTCATTCCGTAATACTGGGTAATACAGATCGGATTTAATGTGTTAATTTGTGAACAATGACTACACAACTAAAATTATTACATTAACAAGCTGATTTTAAATAAAACAGTATAGGAGGTCGTATGTATCAAAAATAAACTGTGGGTGCTTATCGTCCTCATCCTTTTTTACTTGTTACTCCTCCTTTAGCTAACTTTTTCAGTTTGATTTACTTGATCAATTTGAGATGAAACACAACTCAAATCGACAAGTTATTAGTGGTTGTGCTGAATAGCTTTTAAATTGTTTAAAGATTTTCAGCATAGGTAATGGTTATTGATATCATTTTGGTGCGCAACTAATTCTTCACATAACTGGAAAAACTTTGCTGGAATTAGTCACATTTCTTCTTATTGAAATTAGGCACATTTCTTCTTATTGTCGTGCTAAATGGTCTCGGATAATGAGGGCCTCCCATCATTTCTTAAATATTTCCTTGATCTCATATTAAGGTGCCTAAATGAGGATGTGCATTCTTATTAACGTTGCTTCAATTTTCTTACATGTTTAATTTCAACATACTAGTGTTCATATTAGTTGTTTCATAAAATAGCAACCGCTTTTTTTCTCAGCCGTTATATTCCAGTATTAAAATTTAAGATAGCATGACAAAAATGATGAATGCGTTGAAAGTTACTAAGTGTTCAATGTGCATACAAATTTTTGTTAAAAGAAATAGATCATAGATGGTTTTTATGATAATATAATCTTTTTAACTTCACACTAAAAGGGTGCTTTATAGCAACAAGAAAATAGTATGTCACGATCTTTTTAACTTCACACTAAAAGGGTGCTTATAGCAACAAGAAAATAGTATGTCACGACAATGATTTAAAACTAGATGTAGACTCTAACAATGGCTTGAAAATGCCACTAGTAAACATCTGTTGTGTAAGATTTTATTTTGAGAACAGAAAGAAGTAATGATACCAACATACACTCGCACAGGAAACTCAAATATAGGAATTGCATCAAGTAATTACACTGGCGAGAAACCCTAACAAAAGGAGTTTGATGTTCCATTCACTATAGCTCAAATAATAACATAGTCCGTATATGAAGATATTATTCTTAGCTTCACAACATATATACCAAGTGTAAAGCACTTGCTACAATTTAGTGAGAGAAAGGAGCATCAAATGTGTGTACCACATATGAAAAGATCAAACGGGTATGACAGGCAGCCTCATAGAAGACGATATGAAAGAAGAATTAGAGGTGGAACCTGTTGCAGAGAACAGTTGGCATCTGTACTGGCATTGCAATTGACGCTGTTTTTCTTGCAGCAGATCAGAAAGATTGAACATCACTTTAATGAATCCTTCAGTGTTTTTTTTTATGAAGATCGCTAAAATGCTTAATAATTATCCTATCTCGCTCTACAATCTCTGAATCCATCTGCAGAAGACCCTTGAACTGTACCATCTTTTTGTGTTTGGCCTACTAACCAATTCCTTTCGAAAGTCTTTCTTGTATATCAGAAACAATGGCATATTGATTATTATCATAACATGCAGTAACAAAAGCAGTAAGCGTTATTTGATCCAAATTCTTGTCTTTATCAATAAGTTTGTGAAGAAACAATACTGCAATGTCCACTTTCTTCTCACTGCATAGCTTTCTCACCAAAGTGTTTACAGTTCGAAGCCAAAGCTTTTTCTCTAATCTATCTATAACCTTCATGGCATTAACAGAATCATTTGCTTTACAATACTCATAAGCTACAGTCAAACGGGTAACTTCACATGGGGAAAGTCCCTTGTCCATCATAGCATCATAATGTGATCGGGCCTCATCTAACTTTGACTTTTTGCAAAGTCCACTTATAAGAGCACCATAAGTAATACTATCAGGCACACAACCATGTTCACCCATTCTCTCAAAAATCTTTGTCGCGTGATTTACTTTTCCATCCTTACAATATCCACATATCATAGAAGTGTAAGTTTCTTTAGTTGGGACCAAACCATGCTTCACTGCATCTTCAAACAGCCTCTCACATTCATCCATTCTTTTGGTTCGGGAAAAGCCTGAAATTAATGTGGTGTACAAATGCATATCGGGTTTGAGACCAATCTTAATCATCTTGCTGAAAATCACTAGGGCATGCTTAATATCTGATTGCTTGCATTTTTCCATTATAAGTATAGTATATGTAACCTCATCGGCTTGCAACCCCTGTGCTAAGGCTATATCCAACTGTTTATATGCTTCTTGAACCCTTCCTTTTCTAAATAGCCCGTCAATCATTACATTGTAGGTACACATATTTGGAGCTGAACCTTCTTTTCTCATCTGATCCATTAATTGATATGCACGAGTTAAATTACCACTTTTGCAGTGCCCGCTAATCAGAGTAGTATAAGTGTCCTCGTTAGGAACCAATCCCTGTTCGTGCATACGTGTCAAGAGCATCTCTGCACGACTCATTTTCCCCTCTTTGCAGTACCCACTGATCATAGCGGTATAAGTATAAACATTGGGTTTATAGGATTCGCTTCTAACAAGCTTCAAAAAAAGCCTAAATGCTTTATCAGTCCAACCCTTCTTACACATACCATCAATTAACACCGTATGAGTATACACATTTGGCTTCCAACCTTTCCTAACCATCTCCTCCAGCAATTCGAACGCTTGCTTAACACGTCCCTTCTTACACAACCCATTTATTAAAGTAGTAAAGTTAATGACATTCGGTTTTAGTCCCATCCCAATCATCTTATAAAAAAACCATAACGCTCGATTCACATGACCCTTGTCACAAAAAGCATAAAGAACTAAAGTACATGTCGCATTGTCTAAAACGTATCCTTTGTCCAACATTGCATTTAACCAATTATCCACTTCAGAAATTTCATTAGTTCTACAGTAAGAGGTGATCAAAATCTTGAAAGTACAAGAATCAGGAAACGCACCACGTTCGCACATTTCATCCAACACTTTCCGCGCAAGTTCAACTGAACCCATCTCCACAGCCACACCAACACAACAATTTAACGTTTGAGTAGACATCTCCAAACCCTGGTTCCTCATCTCAATAACCATATTAACAGCCTCATTCAACCTTCCAATCTCCCCCAAATTCCTAACCATACACCTCATCACTTCATGAGCTCTTTCCGTATTTGAATTCTCGATCATCGACATCGCCGCAACCACGTAAAACCGCATAAAGTACTTAAATTTATCAAACCTAATTGCCCAATAAAAGAAACTTAAAGCCACCATTGATCCAGCCTCGTCAGCAAGAGACGCAACAGCAGTGATTGCTTCTTCTGTCATTAGATAATCAGAAGTGATGGACAGATTGAGGTGATCAGGTGTGGATTTGAAGTGCGTTTGTTGTTGGTAGTATGATTGGCATACTAATGAACATACGGTTCTGACAACGGATTTTGAGAATGATGGTGAAGGGGGAGGTGGTTGACGGTAGGGCCAATCTCCATTTGTTTCTTCATTTGATATGTAGGAAATATTCCTATGTTTAAAGGAAATATTAATGTAGGTGTTCCGAACGCCATTAAAGAGCCTTCTTTCATTGCTGATGCGATGCATAGATGATAATGATGATGCTTCTCAGTTCTAATTTCAGTATATGTCAATATGAGTATTGTGTTAAATTAACATATCAGAAATTACACATTTGGAGATACTCCTTGCCTCATTGTGGTCACAGATAAGAGACCTGTCAACAATGTATGCATAATCAGTGATGAGGTATTTTGATGTTCTGTATCTTTGTAATAGTAATTTAGTATCGATTAAAAGCTGTAGATAGTAGAACAACATATTTAGTTATAATGTATTTTTTTCCTAGTATACCAGTTTGTATTCTCTGTTTACTTACTACTTCATTGGGTAGTGAGATTCAAGGTCATAAACGCCATCAAATCATCATCTTCTGGAAGAAAAGAAAAAAATTTAAGATATCGATCAACCGTCAACGTTTCTAATCCCTACAGAAATTTATAACAAAATTATGGACCAAAAGTTTGCAAGTTTGAGTGACGTAAATAGCTTAATAGATAGGCTACATAGCTTCCACAGCCACCTATTAGTAAATTCATATCACAAGGGAAAAGGGGATGACACAAATCTATCAACTTGAAGGTGAATTCAAATTCAATAACTAATAAAGGTGAATTCAAACACGGGGTGTGTTTGTTAAAAGTAGCAGTTAGTAGAGGAGTAGCTGTGAGCAGCTGTGAGTTGTAGTTGTGAGCTGTGGGCAGTAGCCAAACTCACCGCTTCTTAAAGAAGCATTGGAAAATTAGCCTTCCTAAAACTTAGCCAAAGTTCACCGCTCTTTTGCTAAACGACTACTAAAATTCAAAATGTTCATTGCTCACCGCCCCAAAAAGTTCAACACCCCTCCGCACCAAACATACCCAAATATCCAGCATATATGATAAATTTCAAACATGTTATCTTTGATTTCAATGCATATCTTCATCATAATACACACGAGTTCAAAAGCATGTTATTACAGTTACACCTACACCTAACTTAATTAAGCAATGTGAAACACTCTTTTCAATTCGAAACAGATAACGGAACCAATTACTTGTATGCTTAACACAAATCAACATTGAGCCCAAGCAACTGTTATGCAGATAATTTACAGCATTAATACTTATTTCCGGGGTTCGGTCACAAGCAACATTAGCTAATACCAAGTAAGAAAGTTTTTCTCTTAGACATTTCATCAAACACTTAATGGGCACTCCCGAAATCGCCACAAAACATCTTAAATTATTACAATTAATAATTCAAAGCGATAATCAGAATGAAAAATTGAAACCACTGATTAGATTCATCATTCATGTTACCTTTGTTGGCACAAAAGTGTGCGAGTTATTGATTGAATTTAGCAAATGAATCAAACAAGCAACCACATAACTAGAAAACTGAGGTGGGGCCCAGTTTGTATGTCATTCTTCATTGGGTTTAAGTAGTTGAAAGGTTGATTCATAGACGAGTGTTTGGTTACGAGGTGTACGGTGTTATAAAGTGTTTATTTGATTTTCGGCTTATTGGTGAATTATTTTGAAGCTTTTCTGCTTATATAAGTTTATCATGTTATAATTTATAAGCTTATATAAAACAAAAAGTTTTAAATAATTTAGAAAAAGTAAGCAGAAATCATATAAATCATAAGTCCGCTATATAAGCTTCAAAAATAACTCGTTAGTTTATTTTATGAGATAATATATACATAAACGGAACTCTGGTATTAGCATAGTAGAGTGTGCATCGAAAAGTGTTTTAAAAGTTGTACAAATATTCAAGCGTCATATCCATATAACTAACTAGACGAGTACCCGTGCATAGCAACGGGATTTCTAGTGGCAAACAGTTATACTTGTGATGTTATGGCTAAGTATTTCGTGTTACGTTTATACATAAAACGTAAAATAATTCAAATGTAAGTGAAAAAATTTTAACATACGATAATTCAAATTAAAGAAAGCTTATTAAAATGTATCCAATAACATATTAAAGCATTGATAGTGAAACAGGAAATTAAAACATTACATCAATAATTATCTTGTGTTTATTGATTTTGAAATGATTTTGATAAGTTATCTTGTGTTTTGCTTTTTCTATTCATTTCACTTTTGACAATGTTTTTGTTGTCCGCGTGTTATTTTTCAAGACAAAAAATAAGCAATACTTCTTGTTTTGTTTAGAAAAGATTGAGGAGTATCAATGGTTCTTGTTTTGTTTATAGAAGATTATTAACACCCAACAATCATTTCGTTTTCATAGCCGATAAACAAACATTTTTGTTGTATCAATGTACTAATCGATTACATCCTTGGTCTCAACTTATTGCAAAATATATAAATCACGAAGAAATAAACATGTACTAATTGAAACACCAACATCCACCCAAACCACCAAAAATCATAACACAAATCTTTACTAATTGAAACCACTAAAGTTTCAAAACAAATCCCAACATCATGTCTGACCAAATTAAAACTCTAAAAACCAACAACCATCTATAACTTTCAAATCCAAAAAATTCAAACCAGCATCTCAATACACAAGAAAAAGACTTTCAACTTAAAATGAAGTAAAAGAACCTAAAGTTCTATATCTATTAATAATTTGACTCGGATATTTTATAAACAATAAAGAGAATTAATGGCTTGGCTGCAATAATATAGGTTGCTAAGCCGGGTCAATCTTGCACTCAACCATCCGTCCATTTTGCCTAACCAAACCACAAACTTGAAAGATCATCACCACCAAGCAAATCATATCCGGCAAAAAAATACAACCAAAAACATAAACTATAGTAGCGTCTTTTAATCTAAACACAAAATACAACATATATAAACAAAACTTGTGTACAAAATTATCATAAGAACAAATAAATACGCAACCATCATTTATTTATGGACTAAAACCACATAAACACAAAGCCACCAAGAGTACACCGGTTTACCACATACACCCACAACGAGAATATGGCTATAGATTCCGACGAACAAAAACACACATCAAACCTTTAATTTTTTCTTCAAATCTGTTATCAAATGAATCTTAAAGGTTCTTAAAACAACCAAAGAAACGAAAACCATAAACAAAAATAAATCACAAACATACTCGTTACAACCAAACACAAGAAAAACCAACTCGGAGATAGATCTTTACATAATATACATATCTCCAAACAACCAAGCACACTCAAAACCACCAAGCACACCGAAACCACCAACACGTGGAGGCACGGCAGAAGGCGGTGATTAAGTTTATAGTGGCGGTAGTAATGAGGGTGAAAGATCAGATTTTTCGAGTGTGTTGTTCTTGTGTTTGTTTAGGTTAGATGGGAGAGAGAGATTTTTCGAGTGCGTTGTTCTTGTGTGTGTTTAATGTGTTAGGATTTGAATGAAATAAAGAAGTTGTCATAGATAAATTTCAACTTCACATTTAATATTTTTCGCAATTTGAAATTTTCAGCCATGTTTCAACTTCACATTCAATACTTTCCGTTGTTAAATTGATTCACTATGTTAACGAAAAATTCAGACCTTCCCTTTAGTAAAATTCAGTGTTATAGTGTTATAAGGGCATTATGAGGATTGAACAACACATAGCCTAGGGATGTAAATGGATCGGGTGGAGGTATCCACATCCATATTCATTTATTTTCCCCTCATCCATATCTATTTAAAGTCATTTCATCCATTCATATCCATAATCATGTTATTTAAAAAGGTCGCTACAACTAATTTTATAGTTTAATGCAAATTTTATAATCAACGTTCATATCAACACATGGTTTGTTTAGAGAAAAATCGCAACATAACAACGTAATGCTAGCAAATACAATCAAACCATAGCATGTAAAATAAAAATGTAAATAAGATATAAAAACTGACATGCACTCATCTCATATTATTTCGAAGATAGTTATATCTAACGGATCAAAATCGATATCGTTGCTTATTGTTATTATGTTCTTATGCAACTCATTATTTAAAACACGTGATTCGAGTTAAATCACCATTACTAAGTTATAGTTTTACACTTTTACTATAGAAGAAAACTATTTCGGGTGTTAAATGGATCATCTACGGAAGACAAAACAACATATACCAAGCGACATCATTTTAACCTTTTTTAATCTCAAGCTAAACAATGTTGGTCAAATCTTTCTTGAAATCAGATCAGTGCACTATATAACATTCATATAGTTGTACCGATATGCAAGGTATTACTAATTTTGTATTGTATAAATATGAATGCAATGCAGATCGAATTAGGTGATCAGGAAATTAAAAATGTAGATTTTCCTAGAATGGTAGAGAATATATACTTGCACATACATAGCTTTTGAGTTTTGACATTTTACATGCCTACATGAGGGCAAAAACAACATTCAATCATAGCATCTCCCACATGGAAAGTTTCAAAATAGAAAACATGTGGAGGTAATGATTTAACCACTCAACCAAGGAGTATGGTATCAAAGATCCCATAACTACGGCTACCCCAGATGTCATTATCGTCAGTACAGAAAGATTTGATGCAGCATTCTACCCATGGAGGATTTCTTGGCTTTTTATCGTCTATTTCTTCAACTCCAAGCAATGCGTTGTGCAATTTTATCAACGTTTCAACAGAGGGATAGCCTCCAAAAAACTGCTCCTGATGAAGGAAGTAACAAGATCGAATATTAACATAACTTCACACCTGGTGTTACTAGAAGGAAACAAAAAAAGATTTACAATAAGCATACATACCGCATCTTCTGCATATAAATATGCATGAATTCTGGCCGTAGGATCTTCAAGGGTCAGCCTAATTCTGTATGTACCACAAGAAGAAGATCGGAAGTTTTCAGGACGATCTGGTAATGTTGCTACTACCCGAACTACACACCTGAATTTGGCTGTTGCCTGCAACAATATACCCAGACACATTAGAAGTTATGTCCTAACTATCTCTATTCATAAATAACAAAACGATGCTTTAAACCAACAGAAAATGACAGATGCAATACCTCTCGACTGGAGAGTACATCCATAAGTGTAAGAAAAGACACATCCTTGTGGTCCTGGTTCGTTTCTGCATATAAAGGTAAAAAATTTGAAGCATGTACAATCACAATAGAATAAGGTGTTTGATGAAAAGAATGCTCTGGATAAGAAAGACATACTTAAAACGTACACATGTTTTTATGTGCAGGCATATACATAAATATATAAAGAAGCATGCATGAATGCTAAACCTGTTACATAAGAAGGCCAAGGGAAGGCTGACAATGGCATTCGACCCCACTTGTGTTTCAAACGTTCATTATACGTCCTGAAATCACATTATAACAAAACTTAAGCATCTCTTCCACATTTTGAAGTCACATGTTTTACATAGTGGTGGTAAGTATACTGAACCTTTGTGACTGTAATACAAAGTCATCATCATCAGGGAGATAGCTGAACCTAGATTTTGGCAGCAAAATTCCACACCATATACCGGATCGAACTTCAAAATTAATATTCCAAAACTGAACCCATTTACCAGCCTTCAATAAATGAAGGCCCAGCTTCTCATTGCATCGGTCAGCAGTCATCCTTAAGATGGTTCCAACACGTGGGAATGTACAAAATATATCTCTTGACAAAGGAGATGCTTCTAATTGCAGAGTTAGAGGCTTATCAAACTCTTCTTCAAGCCTGCAGATGTAGATAACAAAACTTATCCCTGAAATGCTAAAATCAAGAAAAAGTAACAAAGACCCTAAAACATGTCTATAATTCACACAGTAGCTCTATAGATACCTCATAAATGTGATTAAATATCATTGAACATATACGCACTACCATCTTGCACACAAATAAACGCCATTGGTGATTCTTCACTCAGTTATTGGTATATGAAGGTTATGTTCTATATGTTGAACTTCATATTAGTTTGTGTCAGTTTCATTGGGTACCAAAAATTATAGCATGGTTCAGGGGATTTGGTGGAAAACAAACTGCAGTGTGATAATATTGGACCCGAATGTCTTTGATGGTAAGTTTGATCACCAAAAAATGAACCAGCACTCACTTTTTGTGAATATTCACCGGTGGAGCATCAGTTCCATCCCATACAAAAAGCATCCACTCGCCTTGTTTGACTTCACATATATGAATAACCTACAGATAACAAATGCAAAAGCAGAAAATAAATATCAAAACTATTATAATTTGATGGTTGATATAAATAATACATGCAGTGCTTAAGTATATCATATACTGTAAGCTTGAATACATGTGTATTCGAGATGCACTGAAGCATAAAAGAATTACCTTACAAGTCAAGTTGAATTGATTTCCTTGTTTGATCTCTTTCAGGGACAAAGAATTACTTGATGCTGTCAATAATTTTCGATACACAATATTAAGAATACCGACAATAAATAGAGAACCCAATAACATATTAATAAATAAAGGGTTAATTGCTTAAAAATGTATCATACTTGCCACTGTTATTGTGTGTACTGAACTTTTTTTTTTCTTATTGTGTGTACTAAACCTTTAAAATTCGATTATTGTGTGTGACTATTTTACCCTCCAAAATTTGAAAAATGCAACAATAAAATGGTCACAAAATACACACAATAATCGAACTTTAAAAGTTCGATTAAAAAAAAAAAAAAAAAAAAAAAAAAAGAAAAAAAAAAAGTTCAGTACACACAATTAACAAAAAGTGGCAAGTATAATACATTTTCAAGCAATTAACCCATAAATAAACAAGTATAACTTCCAGAAAAGTCAAGAAAAACATAACTTTACTTTCTTAAACTTACCTATTTCAGGTTGTGTACCTGTCTCAGATTGATGACTAACTGTCCACTTTCTCAAGCGCTCTATGAACTTCTTATCTTGCACTCTAGGATGAAACTTAGGCGAAACTTGATATGGTACAAATTTTGAATCACATCTTCCTTCATACAACGCAAATGATGATAACTTTTTGTCAAAAACAGCATTTACCCCTGACCGGTGAGATTTTATCTGACATAACAACAATAAAGAAGAGTTAAGTGGTGATAAAACAGAAAATCAATGAACATAAGATTAAAACATGCATGAAAACGTTACAATAACATTATAACTATATAATCTACATTATAATTAAAACAAGAACAAGAAAAACTTCAAAACTATAAAGACTAAATTAATAAGGCAAGATAGGATTACCACAACACGCGAAAGCTTAATGATGTCATTAGCTGACTCAACACGAGGGAGTTTTTCAAAACTTTCAGCAAAAAAGTTAACAGAGATCCCAGTGCTTGGATGTGATTCGTCAACAATCTTTAGTGTGCAACAACAATCTGCAGAGAACCAGTAAACAAAGCAAAACTGTTATCTGAAACTGATTCGGTATATAACACGAACCATTCATTATTATATTAAAAGGTTAGTTTACAACAAATGTTATTTGATAAGCTCGTAATAAACAGTTCTCTGAATATGGGATGGTACAACTGCTAGCTCAGAAATAACCTTTATAGAACTTTTCATCAAACTACTACCAACCACTAGGGTGGCAGCCGTAAGTCCGGCCTTTTTTTCATCATTGCCAGTCAAAAGTTAGTATACAACAAGTATCAAGCGGAAAATATGTTTGAAAGAGAACAAACGCTAAAATAACGCCTTCTGTTTTGAAATGATATGGAAGCATCAGAGACGATACATGTAGAGGCCAACCGACTAATTAACAACTTTCATCAAAGCACTCATTTTTCTGAACTACTTAAAAGGACCTTGTCGCCTAATATACCAATGCATTGTCCCGTGGTCCCAGTTTAGTCATTGTATGCAACATATGGTTTTGTGTCCAGCTTGGGTCATTTTGTAACTAAAAATCCTGCTTTCAAAAATGGTGAATCCATGTATAAAATGTTAATATTGTATATAACGTTAAATAAAAATAGTAAGGTTACAGGTTACATAATTACCCAAATGAAACACCATCTTTATTGACTCACCGTGTACAAAAAAAGTAGTGCCCTGTTAACCTTTTCCTATTTTGCGATGTAAAAAACTATCTATGTGTCAAAAGTTGCAACATATGGGTTACGAAAGAAGTTGCATAGATGGGTGACTTCCACATACATGATCCTTGAATAAACTATGACTAATAGTCTCTATACAATAATAATTAATCACAAAGAAGATAGAGATCAAGACCTATTACGTCAAGAGCAGGGGCGGAGCCAGGAATTAAAGTTAAGGAGGGCTTAACTATGTTTTCAAACAGTAACGACAAATGTCTTATTTCAATAAAATATCAAAGTTTCATAATTTACAACGGTTGTTGACAATATCTTAATAGCAACAATGAACATCTCAAATAACATGATATTCGTCAAATTCAATCTTGAAAATGATTTTAAAAAAGTATACGAAGAAACAAAAGAGTGTTTTTTTACTATGATTGATCACAACATAATTTCTGGTGGTTTTCAAAACAAAAAGTTTCATTTAAAGTCGAACTAAAGAGTGTTAAAAACTATATAGCAATACTCCCAAATGCTAATAATGTTTATCTTTTAACCGAGGAATAAGAAAAGTCAAAACAAAATGATGAATATAAAGGAAATAAATGGTAATAAACGACAAACTAAACAGGAGAAACAGATATAAACAATTAACTCGCATGGATCTACAAATAACATATGGAACTTGGGCTTGATAGGGGAGGCCCAGCACCCCTCTGCCACCCTATCAGCTCCGGCTCTGGTCAAGAGCAATGTATGAGACCAAAAAACTACCTTTTCTTTATGGAAGTAAATTAATTATAGTAATAATTGGTATTGCGGCATTGCTCTAATAGAGTTACGACAAAAGTTAACAAAAATGTGCTCGCTATCGGAAACAAAAAGAGAGAAAGAACCAAAAATTGTTAATTTGAATATAGGAAGTTACAAGTTACAACCACTGGCTCAGAAATAACCTTATAGAACTATTCATCAAACTACTACCAACCACTTGGGTGGCAGCCGTAAGTCCGGCCTTTTTTTCATCATTGCCAGTTGAAAGTTATTTTACAACACATATACAGCAACAACAAGAACATAAAATGCTTGACTAAGAAACAAAAGTCAAACCAGCCTCGCCCTCTGTTAAAATGGTGGAAAACAAGAAAAAAGGAACAATGGCAGCAATAGAGATAATGTATGTAGAGACCGCCCAACTATTCAACAACTTTCATCAAAGCACTTAGACTATAAGAACTACTAAAAAGAGTTTTTCGCGTAAAATACGAATGTACTAATGTATATTTTCCAGCTGTCAAGTGTATTTTTGTGTACATCCAGATCACTAAATTGACTGTATCTCATTTGGTTCATTTTGCAACGAACTAACCGACTTTTAAAAGTAATATTCATACGAAAAAAATATTAAATCCTGTGTATATCAAACTGGAAAGATTGTCAATTTACAAAATGAACCAAATGAAACATAAGTGTATATCATAACTCATAAGGTTTCCGGTTACAAAAATGACCCAAATGAAACACAAAGCCATCTTCTACCGACACATATATACAAAACAAAAAGATTATACCTTGTTAACATCTTTTACTGTAATTTACAAAGTAAAAAAACTATCTATGAGTATAAAACACATTTCACCGCCCATAAACTAGTTTCAATACACGCGTCATCTTAACCGAAAGAAGTCACATAGCTAAGTGAGCTCCACATACATCACCCTCATAACAAATACCAATATACAACCTCAAAAAACCAATTTTTTCTTTATGGGTATCACATAATTAAGAAAATAAATAACATTGCAACATTCTTTTGTAATAATTACAACTAAAAATACACAATCTTGCAGACAAAAACAGCATATAACCTTAAAAAACAAATCTTTTTTTGTGGGTATCACTTAATTACAGAAATAAACAGCATTGAAACAAATTTATAAAAAAAAAAAAAAAAAAAAAAAAAAAAAAAAAAAAAAAAAGTGAAAAGTAGTTACCAGTGCCTCTGGTTTGTTTGGAGATACCAATTTCAGCGACAACACCAATGAGGTTAACTTTTTGGTTAATTGAATGAAGTGCGTCTATTATACGAAGAAACTGATAGTCATCATCATCGTCTTCTATGTTTGACATTTTTAGGCGGCTGTGTTTTTTGAAACCCTAGTTTGTATTCTACTTGAAATGGAGGGAATGCTGCTTTGCTACTAGTCTTTTATAAACTCTTTTGACCAAAGGGAGTAAAACTTTGACCTGACTTTTCGGGGGTGTTTGGATTATGTTATAGCAAAGGGTTTGGTTATGGGGAGTGATTTGCACCCACACTTTTTTTATTTGCACACCAATATGTACAAGCAAGTAAAGCTTGATGTATATACAGTACAACTGTCTAATGCACTGATAAGTGTGTATGAATCAAAAAAATTTGGTGTGCAAATCAATTCACTTTGGTTATTGGTACCCTTTAAAAAGATGGATAGGAGGTACTAATAGTACCACCTTACATCAAAACACTTTGGCTAGCAAAAAAGAAAGAAAATGGTAAATGGATAGGAAAGATCAACGTTTTGAAACCCGGGTCGACCCGGCCGGTCGAACCGGTCGGACCGGAACCCGGTCAAAAAACGGGTTGTTTTGACCCGGGTTTCTAAAACTGGGTCAACCGGTGTGACCCGCCGGGTTTCGAGTGACCCGGGTTGACCCGGGTTTTGAAACCCGGCCGGGTTTGGATTTTGTCTATTTTTTTTTTTTTTTTTAAAAAAAATTTAAATTTTGACTCTTTTTTATTTATTTGTCATTATTAAGGTGCTATTTTTGTTTGATATGACTTTCTTATGGTGTTTATTCACTCATATTTGTGCGTAAAATCGATTTTTGGAAATATGCGTAAAACCGGGTTGACCCGGTGACCCGGTAACTCGGCCGGGTCGATCCCAAACCCGGGTTTCAAAACATTGGGAAAGATGATCACATAAAAGGTTTTACAAATAAAAAAAAAAAAAAAAAAAAAAAAAAAAAAAAAAAAAAAATGAGGGCTTGTAAGTGAGTTTGGAATTAGATTTGGATTTGAGATTGGTTTAAAAGGATGGTAGGAGAGAAAAAATTAATAATTATTTAATTTATATATTTATTTAAAAATATTTAATTATTTAACTTAAAAGACTTGTAACTAAATGAGAAAGAAAATAAAAAAGAAAGAGAAAGTGTGTGGCTCACATTCGTGTGTCAGATGGAATCGTCCAAATGTCACGTATATCATGGAATAACATTTTAAAATTGATACCATTGCTTTTTCTTGAAAGTAGCTACTAAACAATTGATAATAGGATTCTATCATTCAATTCCCCTTTATAACCCCAACCAAAAACGGTCCCTGAAAGTTAAAGATATGCAATATATATATATATATATATATATATATATATATATATATATATATATATATATATATATATATATATATATATATATATAATATTAATCGAGTTATGCAACTTATTTCAATGATTGTGATACTCACTAGAATGCTTTAAAGTTATGAACAAGCCCGCTAATTTTGCAAGTGAATTGACTAAAATACCTTTGTATTCTTCCTCATTGAATTTGTTCTAGTCATGTGTGATGTCGACATAGAGAAAAAGAAAATGAGGGAAGATGAAACTTGATGAACTAATAATGAAGGAATTATGTCTCCAAATCAAGGGTTAGATTCATAGCAATAACCTCCTACAATAGTCAATAAATGGTGGTGATGATGTTCACGATAATACTAGCTAAGGATTGAGGTAAATAAAATGGTGATAATGTGTTATTGTATTTGAGTTTATCATATTATATACGGAGTATTATGTGCTTTTGTGTGGTGTTATGTATAAGATGAAGTAAGGGTTTTTGGTAGTTCTTGACTTGTGTGTTTTGAGCAAGGTTAAAAGGACGGCTAATTTTGCATAACTAGCCAAAGGGATGGTTAGATTAGAGATTGAACAAGTTAAGGTATGTAGGTTTATGTTGTGGTTGAATGAGGTTGACTTATGGTGTTTTATGCAAGTGATGGTGTAGACAAGTCTTGTGGTTTTAAGTTGTATGTATATGATGCTAATATTATTGATGAAGTTAATGTCATGTTATTCTCGTTTTACTCACTAAGCGTAAAGCTTACTTCTTTAGTTGTTGACATTTTTGTAGGATCATTGATGCATGTAAGGCTTTGGTTAATGCCTTGGATGGAAAGTGAGCGGATTGAAAGTATTGAACTATGCATAGGAACATAGAAGTAGATGTTGAGCTCGTAGTGAAGTTAAACCTCAAGTGTCATTAGGTGTAAATGTTTGTAAATGTCGAGTCCATGTTATGGTTTAAGAGTCATTTTGCAGAAAATTTAAGTGTGCCAAATCTTATATATTAATCATGGGTCTAAGTGTATGGAAATTGGATAAAATGGGTGTTTGGCAAAACACTCATAGTTTTGTAAAGTACACTTTCACGGGTCATTTAGACCCATGATTGGTAAGAAGAGATGTGAGGATGAAGGGTTAAAAAGTAATAAGACTTATGCATCAACTCTCATTGAGGAAGGTCTTACCGTCTTTGACTGGAAAAAGAAAAACAAACAACCTCCACGTCTTACCACCCCTGACTGGTAAACGGTAGAAACTTAATAAGATATTTTTGTAAAAAAACAAACACACCATAACTCAATGGCCCTACCAAATATCAAACCGGCTTATAAACAAGATGTCAAAATTCATTTATTTCTCTTGAAAAAAAAATATCATACAAAATTATCTTAATTTATTTTTTTAGTTTTAACTTTTAAAATTATCTTACATTAATAAAATATATTATTTTTTTTTAACTCATTGTTTGTAATTTTGTATCTATCCCAACTCGGCAATTCAAATACAAAATAAAGTGGCCCTTTTTTTTCTTTAGTGATACCCATTTCCATTACTAAACACATACGTACAAACCAAACACGCCCTAAAACTTTAAACAAACAGCCTTTCACGTTGAAACCAAACACACCATTTCGTTTGCCACCCCTCTAAAACACTCTCTCCGGGGTCTTTATCATTTGTGTCGTCAACAGAATCCAGCCAAACACTCCACTAGCACCGGCGGCCGGAAAGTTTTAGTGGCGGCTGCACTTTTCAACCACCGTCATCAGGTAACCCTTTAAACCCTTAAACCTTAAACCCCAAAACTCAACACAAATGACCAAAACCATGATTATAAAATCAATTCCCAAACACCCTCTTAGCCAGTTCATATCATCATTAACCTCGTTATCTCATTCCATAGATACTAATGTCACAACAAACCTAGACAATGATATTAGACACCTTTTACAAACCCCAAATCCCCAATTCGAAAAGGCGGTTTCGCTTTTCGAAAAATCGGCGAATTTAGGCTCGATCCCATCTTCCTCCACGTGTAACTTTTTAGTCGAAAAACTAGGTAGAACCAATAGGTATAACTTAGTTTTGCAAGTTTATAAGAAAATGAGTAGCATTGGTGTAACGCCCTGGTTTTTATCGTACGGTGCGGTAATAGAAAGCTTAGTGCATTTTGAGAATGTGGAGTATGCGGTTTCGGTTTTGGGGTTGATTTTGAAAAGTGGGTTTAGTGTTAATGTGTATTTGGTTAATCTTGTTTTGAATGGTATGTGTCGTAAGAATAAGGTTGATGATGCGTTAGGGCTTTATAGGCAAGTTGCTCGATGTGGAGTGGTTCCGGATGAGGTGACGTGTAATACGCTCGTGAGTTGGCTTTGTAAGAGTAGTAAGTGTGACGAGGCGTTGGTTTTGATGGCGGAAATGGAGGAGTTAGGTTGTGTGTCGAAATTCAATACTTATAATATGTTGATATATGGTTTTTGCCAAAATGGGGAGGTTGGTAAGGCGAAAGAGGTTTTTGATGATATGACGAGTAAAGGGGTTAAGCCGACTATTGATACGTATAATCATTTGGCTCATGGTTATTCTAAAAACGGGAAGTTTCAAGATGCTATGGGTGTTTTAAATGATATGATGGAACAAGGAATTTTGCCGGATGTTGTTACTTATACGTGTTTGATTATTGGCCTTTGTCGTAATGGGAAGGCTAAGAAAGGTTTAAGCATACTTAATGTGATGCTAGAAAGGGGTCATGAGCCTAATGGCGTAACATACATGCATTTGATTCTTGGTTTATGTAAGGAGGGGTTAGTGACTGATTGTTTTAGGTTATTAAAAACGATGATTGAGAAGGAAAAGAAGCCTGAGATAAATTTTTACAATCAATTGATTAAGGAACTTTGTGACCAGATGAAGGTTGATGATGCACTAGTACTCTATAACTTGTTGACTGACAGGATTGACGTTAAACCTGATGTTAAGACGCATAATTTGATTATCCATGGTCTCTGTAAAGAAAACCGTATTAGTGAGGCAGAAGAGATTCATCAGAAGATGCTTACGGATAAATTTGATGCTAATGTAGTAACTTATAATACACTTATTGATGCCTACTTGACGAACGGTGAAGTTGAAAAAGCTATGGGATTTTGGAAGCAAATGATCCAACTGGGATTAAGTCCAAATTCGTATTCGTTTAGTCAGATCATTAGTGGATTCTGCAAATTAGGTATGATTAACATTGCAAAAGGGATTTTTACTCGAATAAAAAACCATGGTCCGCCTCCTAATGTGTGTGACTACAACGCATTGATGTTGGCATTGTGCACAGAAAGTAGTTTAGAACAAGCAACAATGTTGTTTCAAGAAATGGGAGACGAAAATTGCAAGCCAGATGTCACCTCATTTAATATCATAATCGATTCGTCATTCAAAGCAGGGAACATGGAGTATACAAACAAATTGCTAACAATGATGCTTGAAAAGGGTGTGGAACCTGATAAATACACGTTCTCTATATTGATAAATAGGTATTGCAAGCTAGGTGAATTGGATGAGGCAAATAGCATGTTGAAAGTAATGGTTTCTCGGGGTTTTAAGCCAGATAAATACGTGTATGACTCTTTGTTAAAAGGTTTATGTGAAAAAGGTGAAACAGATGAGATCTTTAAATTACTTCGTGAAATGGCTAAAAAGGGGATTGTACTTGACTCAAGATTAACATCAACTATTTTGACATGTATTTGTCATACTTCTGAAGATGTCGATGTTATGGAGCTTTTACCAAATTTCTCTCAAGAAACTTCAGGAGAAGCAAGCATCGCGAGTAGTGATTTACTTGCAAAGCTTGAAACTCCTCATTCTGGCCTACAATTGTCGACTTCTTGATTCAATTCATTTTCAGACATGCCAACAGGAATCTTATTTTTTTCGGTAAACCTTCTTCGTTTGGTCTTCATCATGAAAACTTATATAGAAAAATGCTAATTATGTGTTTATGTTGGTTTGGTTAATTTATGGTGTAAGCTATGTCAGTGATTTTGATTGCTTAGAAATATTCAACTTAAACTGAGGCTCACTTTTGAATTCAAGATGACAAACTTCACTTTTTTTCAACACATATAGCGTACCCCATTTATTAGGCTGTGTGTGTATTGTTCGGTAGAGTTTACGCGCCGTGATGTGAATAAATTAACTGAATCATATTTAGGGAGTGTTTGGATGCACATCTTCAATTTGATCATATAACATTGAAAAGTTAGATTTTCACTTGCAATTAAGTAACTGAAGTTAGGACTGGTGATCTTGTATCTAACCAAAAAAATCATCGTTGTTGCAACAACTCATTTCCTGCATCTGAAATTCTGATCATGTTAGGATAGAAAATTTATACCATAAATAATAGATCTGCAGATCTCTGCAAGTGTGATTATTGCAACACATATCATTTAGAGTGACAAGTGTCGCGATGCAACCCATATATGTTCTATTCATGCTTTGTGAGTATCGTTATTGAAAACGTATGATAGACATAAGAGTGTGTTGGAATGTTCAGTTCGTCTTTTGTAATGTCTTAAAGTTGTAAATGATTTTAAGTATGGTGACTCACTGACTCTTATGAATGAGTCAAAGTCATTGCTAATTCTCTGTCCATTGGTTTCACAGACAATGAACACGATCGATTAGGAGATTTGGTATATGCTGAATTACCAGAGGTAGGATCTGCTGTAATTCAAGGTAGCAGTTTTGGGTTAGTCAAGAGCGCGAAGGCCACTAGGAATATTAACTCCCATGCTTCACGAAAGGTTATTGAAGTCAAGCGAAGAAGTCAGTTACCCACCTGCCTTGGTAAGCCGTTATCGCTCAATTTTATATAAAAAGGAGGGTGGTGGGGGCGGGGGGGGATTCAGTCATACAAGCAGGCAATTTTTTGTGCGGGTCAAAACTGTTTGGATTGACCCGACTTACTTTCTTTTCAAATGGTGAGTGCTGTAAATATTATAAGGAGTATTATTTCAATGAAAGTCATTTATTGAATACACTGAATTAAGATTGATGCCTACAAATGTGCACTTTTAGTCATTGATAAATTATCAACTTTCAGTCAAAGATCTAGAGCAGCCTTTGTGCACATTCATCATTGCATGAAATTTGCAATGGCTCTTCTCTTCACTGACGGAGCTACATTATGACTTGGGTATGCCATGGCCAACCCCAAAATTTTGAATAGAAGCCCATGTATTCATTAGACATGTACTATATTGGTCCCTCTAAATTCATTTGGCTCATCCTTAACATTAAGATTTCATACATTTTGAAGCATTTTCCAATTAGTTTAGTGCTTACAATTCATCTAGTTTTGTTATATAGATTAGAATTGTAAAATATGTTGTATTATGTAGTGTTCATCCATTAAAGTTAGTTAGTTATGTTTTTTTGTTTATTTTGAGTAGTAATTTAATATTTCTTTTTTACTTGTTCTAAAAAATTGGCTACGTCTTTAAGAATAAGATACCGTGTTAGCCATATTAATTTGTAGGCTAAACACTAAATTGCTTTTTGGCCCACCCTTCACTAAAATTCTGGCTTCGTCACTGCTTCTCTTGAATATATTTCAAGTCAAAGTTACCTATGTGCCCACTTTCTTAGTTTGAAATGTGTTGATTTTGCGGATTTTGGTCCATATGAATTATATATGTATATTCAAGTAACAAATACGCAACTATATAAGCCACTTTAAACTCAAATAGAGGAGTCCAACTGAATTGGGCACTGAGCTAATACTTTGTCTCAGTTTACGTTGTAGTTCTATTTCAATGGATTCTAATATACAAATTTGAAGCTAGATTTATATTATTCAAGGTCTTCAGTTTTGTGAAGACCCCCTGTTTGTATATTGTTTTTCTTTAACGTTTCTTTATCTTAAACTTGAATTGAAAGGCAAAATAATCATTTACATTGGGATGGGTGTAAATTTCATTAACTTTAACACCGGGTGACCTTTTTGAGGCTTTGCATACATCAGTGGGTTTTTTTTTAATTATGTGTAAAAACAATAGTAATAGCGTATAAATGGCAATAACCAATGGGCAAAATATAATTGAGTAGTTTCATGACATTTTTCTCATCCTACAATTTTCGATGTGTCAGAATGATTAACTTTGTCACTTTGTAAGTATTCTGTGTTTAAATACTCTTCCCTGGCGATTACATGATTAGAAAAGCCTCCCCTGTTAATGATGTCAACAATCATTTTAGTTGGTACTTGAAATATAAACTCTACCAATAAAGAAGAATAATCAGAAGAGGAATTTTACAGACCGTTGCATAAAAGAAACACCGTATGTTATTAACTTATTATCAAAAAGATGTGTGCCCAGCTTCTTGATACGTCACTCACAAGTAAATATGTGGAACTTTCATATGCCAATTCCAAATTACGTTGGCATTGGATAATCCCGATCCACATGCATTTTCAACAAGTGGGATGTAACAAGCTAAAAGGGTATCAAGTTAGCACCGATTTAATTATCTGTAGGAGAATTAGAGTGGAGACAGTATTATTCTGGAGTGTTAATGCATCTTCTTCTGAGTTAGCTTGCTAAATTGTAATTGGAAGGGAGAGTGGATCTCCTATACTTGTTTAGGCAATATCAACACTATAAAGTTGATATTATTTTGAAAAGTTGAGTCTATTCAATTGGCATTCCATGTTCTTCAGTTCTAATTGGTAAGCCATACCCATACCCGTACCCGTTCCCGTTCCCGTACCCGTACCCGTTCCATCCTATTACTAAACTCATACCCATAGTAATACCTAACAGCAAACCAAACGCTCCCTTAGTTGATCTGTTTGGTCCATTATGACTGTATGACATCATTTAATATCTGCAATCATTATGATTTCTGCGTTGCCTCTTTTCCCTTTGCTTTACCTTAGCTTTAGCACCCTTGCGTTGCCTTGCTTTGTTTTGTGTTGCTCCTCTTGCCTTTTGCCCGCTTGTTTTTGCGTTCTTGCTTTGGTGTGTTTGTTTTTGTTTTTGGCTTTTCTTGTGCTTTCTATCTTGTGCCCTTCTTGCTCTGTTTGCTTGTTCTGTTTGTCTTGCCCCTTGTTTGTTGTTTTGGTGCTCTGTTTGTTTGCTTGTTTTGGTGCTATGTTTGTATGCTCTGTTTTTATATGTTTTGGTGCTCTGTATGTTTGTTGTTTTGGTGCTCTGTTTTGTTTGTTGTTTGCTTCTTTTAGTTTCTCTATCACTCACACTGGTGCACGTGCCGGAGGTCTCCCTGGAAGCAGTCTCTCTACTCCCAGGTTTTACCTGGGGTAGGGGTAGGACCTGTCTACATTTCTACCTCCCCCATACCTCGCCTTCGCGGGATTGGGTATGTTGTTGTTGTTGTTGTTGTTGTTGTATTATGATTTCTGCAGTTTTTGTTATGAATTGCCATTTGATATTCCATTGTGAATGCTCAAAGAAGAAAGTCTGTTGTGCGCAAAATGCAAGTGTTTTCCACCATGTTATTTGGATGGAGGCAACTAACTATTCAAGCGACAAGCTTTTGAGTTTTGACACCAAGAATTGTGTGTTTTTTTGGGTAAAGGGGAATACCCCGGTAAAATAAAATTGTGTGTTTTTGTTTGAAAATGAACTGTTTTTGTAACAGTGGTGATGTGATGATATTAATATATTATAGGTGTAGTCAATATTTATTATGCCTTAGTCCATGAGGGTATGAATAAATTTCGATATCTTCTTCCCAGTGTTTAGCTAAAAAAATGTTCATGTTTCTTTAATATTCCAATAAATTTAGTTTGATTTATCTTCCTTCCTCAACTCCATGTGCATTTTTCGATATACTTCTTTATGCATATCAGTATACTTGGTGGTGTTTCGATATTTATCTTTATGTGAGGATTGTGAGCTTCTCATATTTTAAGGGGTGTTTGGAAGTACAGTTTCAAAGTGATAATGCAACATATAAGATTATAAGAATCAAATAACTCGTACCAACAAAGTCATTGAAGTGAGGAATAATTGGATGATTTCTAATCAACTTAAAATATCAAATTTTATTTATTTATTTTATTATTTTTTTCAACAATCTTTTAGCTGCATCTCACATTTTAATTATTTTGGTGCTACAAAATCGAATCATAATTAACTTTATCAATCTGATTATAGCAACTTCAAGTCTTACAGCCCAATTTTTCACACATACAAACACTCCTTTAGAGTGATAAGTACAGTATCTTGAAATATGTGATGTATTCAATTTATGTGCTATTCATTACTTCTTTTTGTACAGATTTTCACTCCTTCCTTTTTAATGAGTATCCAGCTTTGAAAAGTATAGACATAAGCGTGTGTTGGAATATTTAGTTTGTAGTATTTTGTAAATGAGTTAAGTTGTGAAAGAATTAAAGTATGCGGACTGTCATGAATGGGTTATAGGTGAAAGCCAAAGATAATCTGCCACCATTGGTATGATCTCGTGTAGGAGGCTTGGTATATGTGGGATCTGCTGTAGCCCAAGGTATCAGTTTTGGTGCAGTCGAGTGCATGAAGGCCATTTGTGATATTCACTCCCCTGTTTCAGGAAATATTGTTGAAGTCAACGAAGTGCTCCATTCCTCACCTGGCTTGGTAAGTTGGCTAGTGCTCATTTTCGGTATTAAGGGATTCTGTTAAGAACAGGTATTTTCTTTTGTCTGGATCGAAACAGGTCGGATTGATCAGAAGCACTTTAATTTTTAAATTAGCATTTTATTTATATCGTTAGTGTGTCATCTGTTAAATATGATTCCAAATATTATAATTTTCAATGAATCAACATGTGGAGTAAATTACTGCCTGAATTTGTTTTACTTTCAGTCAAAATCATCATGAAATTTTGCATTATTTTCTCTCTTGAAAAGATTATTGGTCCACAAGATTCATCTATGTTGCATATATGTAATGTTGGGTATTTGAGGTTTGAGAAATAGTCAAACATTTTACACGATAAGGAGGTTTTTTTTTTTTTTTTTTTTTTCCCTCAAACATCTTGTTAAGGTAGAAAAGTAATTGAAATTTGAAAACACAGAGGTAAACTACTGTTACGGGACATATATGCACTTTTGACTTATTGGTCCCTATCACTTTCATATCCAAATAGATGCAGATTTCTTAGATCTGACATGCACATTTTTAATATTTGTAACAGCTGTAGAATCTAATGTGGTCACTTGTTCTTTGACTGGTTGAACTATATTTTTTATTGTGATTTGACCCTGAACCTCAAAGTGTCTTTTCTTGTTTGACTTTTCCAGCGAATCTGCTTAGTTTTAGAAGACATTTAATGAAGATTGTTAAGATAACATGGCCATTTCTCTTTTTGTAGCGTGTTTTATAAAGAGCATAATATGTCTGATAAAAACTCCATTTATTTTTCAATGTATCTTTTTATAGTAATGTTTGAAGTCAAACGTCAGCTATTTGACCCTAGAAAGTCAAATTTTTACTAGCCCTTCAAGCTTTTGTTCTTTAATTCTATTAGTTACTCTTCTTAAGTGATTTGTAATGATATTCTGATTAGAGAATATAACATTATCAGGTTATGGATTCCCGTAGGAGAGGATGGTTTATAGAAGTGGTGCATATTATGGTACTTCTGTACTCAAGGATGTATGATAGATCTGATGATGGTGGAGCATGTTGTAATCATCTCGGAGCTCGTGATCAATTAAGAGTCGAGTTTCATTCGTTTCATATCATCTAATGCTGATTAATGCGTACTTAATAATTCTGAATCATTTTTGAGCCTAGGCTCCAGCTCAAACCAGGTTTGGGTCTTGCCAACAGTTACATGGTAACTTATAACCATAATGTGCAGAATACATATCTACATTTAGTAGTTATAGTTTTTGGTTTTACTCTAGGTTTACTTTTATTGAGTGCATAGCTAGATACTTAAAAGTCGGTGTTACCTGTATATAAAGTTGTACATATAAGTGAGTTCAATATCATATATCATAATCAGAAAGAACCAATGTTGCATAAATCGGCCTAGGTGGCCGACTAATCGATTTCTAGGCGCTAGATGGCACTTTCCGATGCGTTTTGGAGGTAATTGGCGTATATTAGTCGGAATCGGTTAAAAGTCTGGTCAACGCCCGTGAAACAGTCGACCTTATTTTTATTTTATTTATTTATTTATTTTGAGTTTTTCTAACTTGTGCCCTGGGGGCACAAGTTAAGCACATCAAAAGGACAGAGGGTCCCACGAAAAATTACAAGAAAGCACAACAAAATTCATGGGTCCCATGAATTTTGTTGTGCTTTCTTGTACTTTTTTGTGGGACCCTCTATCCTTTTGGTGTGCTTAACTTGTACCCCCAGGGCACAAGTTAGAAAAACCCTTATTATTATTATTGTTGTTGCTGCTGCTACGGCTGCGGCTATTAGTATTAGTATTAGTACTTTTTTGGTCCAAGTGCAGCACCACAAAAACATATTATGCTTATGTTTGATCAATTTCCGCCTAGCCGAATACTAGCTACGAGGTATTCAACCGGTCATACCACATATACAACGTTGGAAAGAACAATATAACCGAAGGTTTAGTTTGATCGAGTGGATATTAACTCCTCTAACTAAGATCATCTTCTTGTATGTTATTAGTGTTCACATCTCTGCGAGCATTAGCACATGCTCATTATAGTTAAGTTGTGCCATTTAAATCACAAGTGGTGCTTACTAATAGATAACTGCACGATACGTGGACATCACTTGTAGTACAAAAACAGAGAAAAATCACAGAATTTGGGTATGCTTGTTCTGGACTGGAAGCGAGCTAGTCCCAACGGAGGTTCATATTGTCCGGTCTTTGTTGGGGCTTTTTTATTGCATGTATGTCGCTAACTCATGCTCATGGTTAGTGAATGATTTTTGGGGTTATTGTACCAAGCAAATTATCTCACACTATCCTAGCTAATTATGTTTATGTTGCTCTTTCTACTTATTATTATGTTTATATTAACTTAGAAGTTTACAAAATTGACTGGTCAATGAAGGGCCTATTAGAGAAAATGGTCAGGGTTCAAATCACACCTCATGATAAGTACAGTCACTGGGACAGGTGTTCATTGCTTGGGGCCGGGTCCTTGGGGGAGGGTTCGGTTGGCAACCTTAGGATGTATGGGACCAGCGTGATCCCACCGTTCTTCACCTTTTGGATAAATTTACAAAATTAAGTTAAGCTTATAAAATCTTCGCCTAACTCGTTATATCTTTTAATGCTAATTCATTGCCAATTAAGTGAATCTCCGATTTGAATGGTATATGGAGACTTAATGCTAATTCATTGCCAATTAAGTGAATCTCCAATTTTAATGGTATATGGAGACTTAACATTAAAAGGTGTACTCTAGTTAGAGGCGGAGCTACGGAGGGGGCACGGTGGGCAAGTGCCCCCTCCAAACTTTCCGGCGTAGTGTAATATTTCATAGATTCTGGTGTTCCCCCCCCCCCCCCCTCCACACGCACACACACATACAAGAAAACGAAATAAAGTCTGGAAAGCTGGACATTCATGATGCAATCGGGAAAACATAGAAATGGAGAAAATTTGATCTTGCCGGAAAAGTTCTTATTTGTCGGTAGGGAAAACATAGAGATAAAGGAATGAAGATGATGAGCCTTTCTCTCTCTTCACATTTGATTAGTCATATGTGGTGAATATGGAAATTGGAAAAGTAATTGATCTATTTAATATACTAGACGAGTACCCGTGCATAGCAACGGGATTTTATAGCGACAGATAGTTTATTAATAAAAAAAAAGTTTATAGGTTATAAATGAAAAATAATAAAAGTTTGAAGATTTGAGAATTAAATATAATGTTTTGAAACCAGGTTCGACCCGGGTGGTTCAACCGGTTGAATAGTTTGGGTCGAAAATGGGTCAAATTAAACCGGTTCAACCCGTCGGGTTTGAAGCGTCCCGGGTCAACCCGGTTTGTGATTTGTATTAATTGTTTTAATTGGTTATAAATGAAAATTAATAAAATTTTGAACATTTGAGAATTAAACATAATGTTTTGAAACCCGATTCGACCCGGGTGGTTCAACCGGTTAAACCGTTCCGATCGAAAAATTGGTCGATTTAAACCGGATCAACTTGCTAGGTTGGGTCGAAAATGGGTCAAATTAAACCGGTTCAACCCGTCGGGTTTGAAGCGTCCCGGGTCAACCCGGTTTGTGATTTGTATTAATTGTTTTAATTGGTTATAAATGAAAAATAATAAAAGTTTGAAGATTTGAGAATTAAACATGATGTTTTGAAACCCGGTTCGACCCGGGTGGTTCAACCGGTTGAACCGTTCCGGTCGAAAATTTGGTCGATTTAAACCGGGTCAACTTGTTAGGTTGGGTCAAAAACGGGTCAAATTAAACCGGTTCAACCCGTCGGGTTTGAAGCGTCCCGGGTCAACCCGGTTTGTTTGTATTAATTGTTTTAATTGGTTGTACAATTTGTATAAATCATTGTACTTTTAAGTAATGAGGTATTTTAATAAGAGTATTAATTACATTTCATAATTTCCTTTAATAAGATTTTTCAACATTTCACATTCCTTGACTTTTCACTTTTCCACTTTTCTACTTTGATCATTTTTCCTTTATATGTAGTATAGATTACTGATTACTCCATATGCTTTTTTAGTTATTTTCTTTAGACTTTTAAGTTTAAACATTTGTTTGCCTTTTTCTTTGTTCAAATTCAAAACAAATGGCATGAGTGATAAAATATAATACTAGCATAATTAGGAGATTCGATATGAATTTAAGTTCTATAAAAAAGTGAGTAGAAATCTTTTACCTAATAAAATAAAACCCCTAGTGGGGACTTTTTCATTTCAAAATAATCAAATCATACTTATTTAGGTAATAACTTAATTAAAATTTATTATCTTTTTTATATTTATTTAATAAAAGAGCCTAAATATTTCTTCATTTAGTAAAAAAAATAATCAAAATTCGTTTATTTAGTAAACTGGGTAAAAAGATACATGTGTCAAAAGTATAAAAAAATAAAACTTAATACAGGCGGAGTAATATACGCAACATTCAGGGGGTAAATTTAAAAATTACAAGAGCAAAACCACCCAACAAATCACGAGCCACACTTCCACCCACTTTTGTTCATTCAACCCTACTATTCCAAATCGAGAATATATGTTTCAGTTGTTGTTCACTTCCGAATACAATCTTCACCTAAAGGTATGATTTTTTTTTTACGCCTAATATCTTGATTTTATAAAATTGATTTAGGGCTTTTAAGTATATTCTAAAAGGGTTTGTGATTTTTCTGTTAATTTTCTTTCAATTTGGGGGAAAAAATAGAGTTTGATTAAAGCTTTAATTTGATTAATAAATATGGCTAGGAGGAAGATTATTAGAGAGTAAGTGGATTGGTGGTTCCGAAGTAGGTTTAACTATTAAATATGACACAGGTCTTTTTAGAAGACAATAGTATTTATTAGGGGATTTGGTGCTAATGATGATTTTGATTAAAGTTATCTATCCCTAAAGACTGGCGGTCCGAAAGGGTAAGCTTTATTTATAATTTATGAGTCACATTCTTTAAGCTTTTGTGGCTTTACATCTTGATGCTTTAGTTTTCATGGTTACCTTTATCAGTTTTGCTGAAGTGTGTGAGTTGTATGATTTGATTGGATGTAAAGATGTCTAAACTTGAGTTATGGAGTTGAAATAAGTATATTATTTATCAACATACTGGTTGTGTGAATAAAAACTACTCACTCGGCTTCATTATTCTCTTATATGAAAATAAAAAAGTAACTGCCACAACAAACTATAGTTCTCTTCATTCAATTCTTATATGCTTGAAGCTCTTTTGTTCAGGTGCTAATCTATTATCAGTGCAAATATATACGATAAGCCACATGAAGCACCGTTTTTGCTACATCCAGGAAACTGCATGAGTTAAGTAATTGCATAACTGATCCATGTAGCTTAAAGAGGGAAACACAAATGCAAGAAAATTCATAACATAAATAGAGCCGTCTCAAGGTTACGTGAGGCCTAAAACGTTTTTCCAGATAAGGGCCTTATAAAACTTGGGGCTTAATGCGATTGATTTAGTGCCCTTATGTCAGAGACGACACTGAACATAAATTACAAATTGGTTATATGCATTGTTAGGGAAAAAAAAAGAAAAAAAAAAAAAAAGGAAAATTTGAAGTTTATGATCAAGAAGACAAAAGATATTATTATTAGTTTTAAGCTCTTAATGCAACACATATTGCTATTAGTTTAGTAATATAGGACAACTATACGACCATGGTTATCTTTGTTAATACATGAAACCGGACATGGTAAAAGTCATAATAATCTTCATAGTTACACCTAATCACATTATTTAATGCAAAGTATATACTCTTTTTTTTAGTTATGCAACCAGTTTCGCTTTGGCTGAAGGATGCTACTACCATTTCGAGGACGTATTGATAAAGGTTTAGCTTGAAGGCTTATAACAAAACCAAATTCGTGTTTTAGATTGTGCATTCAAACTAATTTTTATGGCGATATTATCAACCGCATAAACGTCATTTTACTTTAAACGTGCATGTATCATGAAGTGTAATATGGCTTCACATTTTAAATATCGAAAATTGTATGTTTACTGTTAATGCGGTCTTTTTACTTATCTGAAATGTATTGATAAGAGCATTACGGGTGGATACCCCTTTCAAGTCTTCAAGCATCATAAAGACCATCAGCCAAGCCCTCTTTTATTACTCGAACTAACTATTGGTGCTTTTACAGATTAACATATGTAGTTAGAATGGTGTACATGTTACATTGAGAAATGATATTAGTTTAACATTATAATGAGAATATTGTCATATAAATTTATATAGGTTCTACATAGTCTATTACAACAAAGCAAAACTTCCAAAAAAATTATCATTTGAAGATTTATGATAATTTATTTAGAATATCAGTTATTGCGGTGAAATTATTGAGTTGTAATTATATATTTGTGATTATATATTTGAAGAAATTTGGAATCTTTCATTATTCACTATAAAGTAGATTGATTATATGCATTGCTAGGGGAAAAAAGAGGAAAATTTGAACTTTTTGTTAATGGCTGTAGAATGATTATTCTTGGGGTGTTTAATGCCTATATTTGCATATGATTTTGAAATATAAGGTGCTTTTAATCTACTTCAACTACCTTCAGTTAGTTTGGTGGCTTCCTTTGGTTATTTTGAGAGTTAAACATTTTGTTTGTGATGATTATGTGTTGAAGTTTTGCCATCATTTTGTGCGTCGTATTTAAACTCGGTACTCGCACAAACCTTATAACCTGTGTGCTTAACATACTTATGATGACAAGTTCATATACAATTTTTAAACTATCAGCTTCAAGTCTTCAACAGTTCAAAGATGGTTCATACATTAAAGTCGAGTCATTCCATATTTATGTGCAATCAAGATAGACTCACTAAGATAGTATTTCACATGTTACATTATCATTCTTAGCAAAGTGGCGTTTGTCTTTATTGATTACTAATATTAAAGCCCTTTCTATAATCAGAATGTTACAAAGAAAATTTAAATATTGAAGGTGCATTTCTTGGCCTTTATAATCAGTTGAAGCTATTTTCAAGAGATAGAGACATATTTTTTTTTAGATTCGTTGACTTTGTTTGCCAAGTTTGGCAACCTCTAACCAAGTAAATGTAAGATGGTGTATGCAGAGTGCTATGGATGACTCGTGCCCAAGGCATTCGGAGAGAGAAACAACTTAGTGTTATGAGACATATGCTTCCATCGGCCAGACCATAAAAAGCTACAGATTTCCTAAAGATGTTGTAAGTTGTAAGTTTGACGATTTTTGAGCCCTTGCTGCAAGGATCTACACAACAAGGTATAACAATCCTTATTATCTGATTGTTATGTAAGTATTTAGGTATGGTGTTCTCATAATTTAAAGTCCAATAATTAGCTCAAGAGTAGTTGCAGAAAGGCCCCAAAATTAAAGAAGATTGTAACAATTCGCAATTTCAGGTCAATTAATATTCCCGGAAAATTTACTATTCACTTTTACTATTCATGTTACTATTCATTTTTACTATTCATTTCTTTCCGAAAATTTTCCCGAAAGTTGATTTTTATTTGATATTCTCAAGTGATAAATCATTTCCATGGCAAATTAAATGTTTGACATTCGTCAGATCATTTTCGTGAAAGTTATTAAGGAATTACACGGAATTACACGTTTTAGGGTAAAACGTCATTCAGAAATTCTACGTACAACGAAACTCGACCGCGTTAAGTGACCCCGCATCAGAAAAATGTTTGACACACTCATGATTTATTTGAGAATTAATCGTGACTGAGAAAAACATGACCAAAGACTTCCCGGCAGGTCACCCAAGCCAGTACTACTCTCGCATAAGCACGCTTAACCGTATGGGCGATTAACCGTTAGACCACAAAACGCGTTTCTAACACGATTTGAGTTTTCAACTTATTAGAAAAAGTCAACATATTTTTCCCTCCTCCATTGACCAAAAATCATCCCTTGATGTTATAAGTCATTCATTGATTTTTAGGCTTACGGTTTGATGTCTAAAAGACATTTAATACCAACCGACACTAGACTGAGCCCAGTCTAGACATTATATGTCATTTTAAATCATTTTTATTACATTAGAAAAGTAACATTTTACTTTTCTCAAATTTACGCAATATTCGTACGTTTTACGTATTACGCGTTTTAGACCCGTGTTTCCAGTTTTTAGCAGGGTTTTAGCACCCGATAGAACCTACCACTCATTTTATATTTTATTATGGAGTATAATGACATGTTTAACCATTCTTCCAAGTTTCGTATTTTTACGATACCCGGTTTTAAGTTTCATGACTTAACGACTTACCGTTAGCGATTAACGAGACCAAAACTCACTCCGTAAACTAGATAATACCAAGTTTATCCATCTAGTCACTTCCCCCTCATATGGAACGACCAAGAGGTGATTCACCATGATCTTGGTGGCTTAGTGAGAACCATGGAACTATTAGATCACTCATGTGTATCATTTTAAGCCTTAGAAACACTTATGGCCTAAAAACATACATGTAGTTATCATGTGTTCCATTCTAAGCCATTCATTCTTATACACTAACCTCCTCAACATACTATAAAACCCTCCTCACCTCCTTTTAGTCGTTCATAACCTCACACACACAAACACACTCCTAATTTTCCCTCTACTTCAAGAATTACTCAAGAAATCAAGTACTATATCTCTAGTTTGGTTTTGATTCATCAAACTACTTCAAATCCTTTGAAACTTTGGTGATTTCTCTTGAGTTTTAATCCACTCAAGTCACCTCAACCTTCATCATCCATCTTTCAAGATTACAAGGGTAGAAAGATTGCATGAAGTGAAGTGGGTTGAAGCAAGTCTATCAAAGTCCTATCCTTACATGTTAACTTCCTTTCTTTGTAGAAAGCCAAAGTTGTAAGCAAAACCCTAACTTGATTCTTGTTAAATAATCATATTCATGTTATTTACATATTATTTGTGCTATATTATGTCTTGTAGTTATGTCCATGATGTATAAAAGTGAACAAAACAAGTTATTGTTATTGATTGTTAAGATAAGTTACTAAAACAAGTAAACTAGTGACTTTCTTGGAAAACCACGACCAAAATGGTAAAATTATGATATTGGATCATTACATATTACAGTAGAGGACTTAACAAGGAAATCATAGCAATTTGAACCACCTAGAACGAGTATACGAGTCAAAAGTTACGCCCATTTGAAGTTACCAAAACTTTTCGGCAAACTGCCAAATACCATTCTGATCAAATTTGGGTTTTGAAAGTCCCACTTCTGGTCCGATTCATCAAAAAGTTAAAACACGAAAGTTGTCCGGAACGACGTTTTCGTTCAGGAACAAAGAAGCTCGAGCCCTGAAAACGCTTTCCGAGTGATAAATTTCTTCAAATTCTAAACAGCCCATTTTTAGACAAAGTCATTACATATAGGTTATGGTTTATGAAGACCAAAGGGGTCTTATGACCTATAATCAAGACCACCACCATGGCTAGAGCCAAGGTTGTGTCTCATGACCTTGGAACAAGGACCAAAGGTCATGGCTAGGCCATGACGAAATGACCATACCAACTTACTTAGGCATAAACATGAAACAAGGAATTGGCGACAACTTGAACAAGCAATTTGGATCTACTTCACCTAAAAGGAACCATGAGATATTACAAGGAAAAATGGTCATACAAGACTTATGAAACTACCCCTAATAACAATCTTCATGTACAAATAAACTTTCCTAAGTTTATTCAAGTATCGGACATGTAACTTTTCGGATCAAAACTTATATCTATATATTTCATCAACTACTACAATAGTAGGGAGCCTCATGTGAGGAGTTCATTATGTAAGCCGTCGAGTTGAGTTGTGGATTTACGAGTTAAAGTGTCCTGGCTCCTCGAACGCTTACTAACATGACTTCTGAATTATGTCGGCCCGAACGGTAGTAAACGATATACCAAAACATACATGTTTCATGAATCATTACTTTCAAAGACTTACAATATACATCATACCACATCATGGACTAAATGCAAGATATATATATAGGCACTACTTCATATTCTTTACTCCGATCCTAAGTCGCGACATTCTATTATAGGTTGCTCATAGAAACCTACACGATCCAACCATCACCTTCATTACTTGCTATCTTACTTAAGGTGAGTTCATAGCCCCACTTTCCATTACTTAATTGTTTTACAAATCCTTGGGGGGAATACATGCTATTTCTAAATCGAATACAATGCTTTCTAATGTATGCTTCACGACGATGTTTTATTATCACTAAGTACCAACCTTGCTAAACCGAGATCCCTTATTATGAACCATTTAATCACTAGAAATAGTGAGCGCGAATATTAATAATAGGCCTATTGGGATTGACGAATCCCATTTGTATTGACTAAGTTCAAACAAATGCATTAATATTTGAGATTTAGGTATGTTAGCAAAGTACCTACCGGGATAAATCTGCCAATCGATATTGGTACACGTTAACGTTATGGTGTCATAAGCTTAGTGTATAATACATGTTCCGGGCGTATAATAACGTAGCCTACCTGTTTTGTTTTCCAAACATTGGTGTGAGCCTATAACTCACACTACCAACATATTGTGTTCAATCGATTTAACAAACTCTATGAATATCACTCAACCTTTGTGTTGACCTCTCAAGCATGTATTTCAGGTTCATGACGATCAAGGATGGCACGGAAGGACACGGATACTCAAGAGGGCTATAAATTTTATTATCATTCAAAACTCATTTATTATACATTGTAAACATGGAACCAATTGGGACCTCATTTTGAAATCTCTGATATTTATATAATTTGAATGATACATCTTTTAAAACGACTCAATTGGAGTTCGTTTTCTATTATTGTGACTATTGTGCCGTCGAGTAACACCCAGTTCGAATTCCGCTGCATCCATGAATTGGGGGTGTTACAGATTGGTACCAGAGCCATGGTTATAGAGAAACGGGTCTAATTGAGACCTAAACTATAACCACACTACAAGCAAAAACATTTTATAGCCTTCCGATCTTCGTGTCTTCCATCCTCTAGACGATTATGGACTTATTAAGCATTTTATGCTACATGAACATAAGTATATTCATATATACACACTAGGCATTTTCCACTACACGAACAAATACTAGTATATTTATATATACATTCGAGTTATTTTCAATCATTTTATCTAAACATATCTACACATGCCTACTCTATGGCATTTCGACACAACCACATTCTCCCAATCATGTTCCTACTCCAACATTTTATGTCCAAAATATTGTAACGAATTACGATGGTCTTTTCTATTTTTCGAACATTGTATGACACAATGGTCTAATCTACTTCCGAGACATTGTGATTTGTGCAATGGTCTCTCGAATTATTCCACCACCTCATCAATATCATTTCATATGATATCAAAAACCCATCACAATCTATCGATTTCAAAACAAGAAATATGAGATTCCTAAAGGACAAAACTAATCCATCACCTACGAAAGCTGAAGTTCAGCCCTACATTCATCAAAGTTTTCTTATGAAACCTTCATTGTTAAAAGTTCGTGATCCTGGCCAAGTATGTTCTATTTTAGAACTACTTAAAACTTCCTTTCCATACGTACCTACCCTTACTATCTTCTATGCAATGGAATGTGAAAACATGGGTTACAAGTCTTGTATGGCCGGGACTTGCAATTGAAGGGTTTGACATCGCCTTTGTTTAGTGGACAGTTTCCCGAAAGCAACGGACATATCACAAGTATACCTAATTTAGGTATTTGAAAATTTTATCGAACCTTGGCTAAATATAGACTAGTCACCTATATTTAACCTAGGGACAGTGGAATATAGTCTGACTAACTATATTCGACTTAAAATTTTCAAATACTGAGAGTAGTTGTACTAGGGTTATGTTTAGGTTGATTTCCTACTTGAACTCGATAAACCACCCGAATTCTTTAAAACGATCTAGAGACACGATAGTGTTTTACCACTCAGCGAAATCTTAACACCTTATTTGTACTACCTAATTTCATTCTTGAAAGTTTTCATTTATGAGATAATCCGAACTACTATCTTGGGATAGTTATCAATTCTTCTCTTCATCCTGTAGAAGTACTATCCTGTTTAGGTCCTAAGGATACCATTCCATCATAAACTTTTAAAATCTCTTAAGATTTTTAAAGCAAACTCAACATCTATACCTAAGAGTATTAATGTTAAGCATACACTACACACTTTTGTTCATCAACATATCACAACATTACTTTCACAACCGTTGAAATCACAAGCTCATTAACAGATCTTGATGCACTTTTAAAGCTCAAATCATCC
Organism: Artemisia argyi; assembly: GCA_030686995.1. Classification (NCBI taxonomy): domain Eukaryota; kingdom Viridiplantae; phylum Streptophyta; class Magnoliopsida; order Asterales; family Asteraceae; genus Artemisia; species Artemisia argyi. The sequence continues at coordinate 202,152,684 of CM060709.1, read as the reverse complement.
ATAGTTACACCACAAGCACGCTCATCAGCTTTACAAGATTGAATATTCATCTTGTACTTTTGGAACACCAGTATCATCTCGTAATACCCTACCTTGTAACTCACCGACTAAGTATGAATGTTGTGTAGGATGATTTGTAATTATTTGAATGGATTGGGATGCCTTTTCATTTAAATAAAGACATTGTAAATCACTAAACCATAAGTTTATATTTCCTTATCTACATTGTTTGGGATGCCTCTCTATGTAAATAAAGAATTACAAACAAGTGGGCTTATTTGTATCCGAAATAACATAAGTATGAAGTCAATAAACACTAGGTACAACAACCGATTACCTACTAGGCTATGATTGCAATTACTATCTCAATTCCTATTAATATTCGACTGCTATATCAATTTCCTTTGATATTCGATTATTACCATACCTTTCCTACACAAAAGTAAGCCTCATCCTACACCATACACTGAAATGACAAATTAAACTGCATCACCGGTAATCCCAGACTTTAGTCCTCATAAGTAACCACACTTGTTCATCGACACACGACGCAGACCCCTAGAATTCCAAGTCGGAGACAGGGTTATGCTAAAGGTATCGCCTTGGAAAGGCTTGATATGATTCGGTAAACGAGGAAAACTAAACCCAAGATACATCGGACCATTCAAAATCCTAGCCAGGGTTGGCCCTGTGGCGTACAGACTTGAGCTTCCATCAGAGCTCAGTAGTGTACACCCCACTTTCCATGTATCTAACCTAAAGAAATGCTTGTCGGATGAATCACTAGTGATTCCACTCGATGAAATTCAACTCAATGACGATCTTCAATTTATTGAGGAACCCGTAGAAATCATGGACCAAGAGGCCAAACAACTCAAGCAAAGCCGTATTCCAATTGTCAAAGTTCGTTGGAACTCACGACGTGGTCCTGAATACACATGGGAACGAGAGGACCAGATACATAAGAAATACCCACATCTTTTTACCAACAAAGTTTCTACTCCCAACGCAAATTGATCTCCGGGACGGAGCTCTCATATGGGGTGGAGACTGTAACAATTCGCAATTTCAGGTCAATTAATATTCCCGGAAAATTTACTATTCACTTTTACTATTCATGTTACTATTCATTTTTACTATTCATTTCTTTCCGAAAATTTTCCCGAAAGTTGATTTTTATTTGATATTCTCAAGTGATAAATCATTTCCATGGCAAATTAAATGTTTGACATTCGTCAGATCATTTTCGTGAAAGTTATTAAGGAATTACACGGAATTACACGTTTTAGGGTAAAACGTCATTCAGAAATTCTACGTACAACGAAACTCGACCGCGTTAAGTGACCCCGCATCAGAAAAATGTTTGACACACTCATGATTTATTTGAGAATTAATCGTGACTGAGAAAAACATGACCAAAGACTTCCCGGCAGGTCACCCAAGCCAGTACTACTCTCGCATAAGCACGCTTAACCGTATGGGCGATTAACCGTTAGACCACAAAACGCATTTCTAACACGATTTGAGTTTTCAACTTATTAGAAAAAGTCAACATATTTTTCCCTCCTCCATTGACCAAAAATCATCCCTTGATGTTATAAGTCATTCATTGATTTTTAGGCTTACGGTTTGATGTCTAAAAGACATTTAATACCAACCGACACTAGACTGAGCCCAGTCTAGACATTATATGTCATTTTAAATCATTTTTATCACATTAGAAAAGTAACATTTTACTTTTCTCAATTTTACGCAATATTCGTACGTTTTACGTATTACGCGTTTTAGACCCGTGTTTCCAGTTTTTAGCAGGGTTTTAGCACCCGATAGAACCTACCACTCATTTTATATTTTATTATGGAGTATAATGACATGTTTAACCATTCTTCCAAGTTTCGTATTTTTACGATACCCGGTTTTAAGTTTCATGACTTAACGACTTACCGTTAGCGATTAACGGGACCAAAACTCACTCCGTAAACTAGATAATACCAAGTTTATCCATCTAGTCACTTCCCCCTCATATGGAACGACCAAGAGGTGATTCACCATGATCTTGGTGGCTTAGTGAGAACCATGGAACTATTAGATCACTCATGTGTATCATTTTAAGCCTTAGAAACACTTATGGCCTAAAAACATACATGTAGTTATCATGTGTTCCATTCTAAGCCATTCATTCTTATACACTAACCTCCTCAACACACTATAAAACCCTCCTCACCTCCTTTTAGTCGTTCATAACCTCACACACACAAACACACTCCTAATTTTCCCTCTACTTCAAGAATTACTCAAGAAATCAAGTACTATATCTCTAGTTTGGTTTTGATTCATCAAACTACTTCAAATCCTTTGAAACTTTGGTGATTTCTCTTGAGTTTTAATCCACTCAAGTCACCTCAACCTTCATCATCCATCTTTCAAGATTACAAGGGTAGAAAGATTGCATGAAGTGAAGTGGGTTAAAGCAAGTCTATCAAAGTCCTATCCTTACATGTTAACTTCCTTTCTTTGTAGAAAGCCAAAGTTGTAAGCAAAACCCTAACTTGATTCTTGTTAAATAATCATATTCATGTTATTTACATATTATTTGTGCTATATTATGTCTTGTAGTTATGTCCATGATGTATAAAAGTGAACAAAACAAGTTATTGTTATTGATTGTTAAGATAAGTTACTAAAACAAGTAAACTAGTGACTTTCTTGGAAAACCACGACCAAAATGGTAAAATTATGATATTGGATCATTACATATTACAGTAGAGGACTTAACAAGGAAACCATAGCAATTTGAACCACCTAAAACGAGTATACGAGTCAAAAGTTACGCCCATTTGAAGTTACCAAAACTTTTCGGCAAACTGCCAAATACCATTCTGATCAAATTTGGGTTTTGAAAGTCCCACTTCTGGTCCGATTCATCAAAAAGTTAAAACACGAAAGTTGTCCGGAACGACGTTTTCGTTCAGGAACAAAGAAGCTCGAGCCCTGAAAACGCTTTCCGAGTGATAAATTTCTTCAAATTCTAAACAGCCCATTTTTAGACAAAGTCATTACATATAGGTTATGGTTTATGAAGACCAAAGGAGTCTTATGACCTATAATCAAGACCACCACCATGGCTAGAGCCAAGGTTGTGTCTCATGACCTTGGAACAAGGACCAAAGGTCATGGCTAGGCCATGACGAAATGACCATACCAACTTACTTAGGCATAAACATGAAACAAGGAATTGGCGACAACTTGAACAAGCAATTTGGATCTACTTCACCTAAAAGGAACCATGAGATATTACAAGGAAAAATGGTCATACAAGACTTATGAAACTACCCCTAATAACAATCTTCATGTACAAATAAACTTTCCTAAGTTTATTCAAGTATCGGACATGTAACTTTTCGGATCAAAACTTATATCTATATATTTCATCAACTACTACAATAGTAGGGAGCCTCATGTGAGGAGTTCATTATGTAAGCCGTCGAGTTGAGTTGTGGATTTACGAGTTAAAGTGTCCTGGCTCCTCGAACGCTTACTAACATGACTTCTGAATTATGTCGGCCCGAACGGTAGTAAACGATATACCAAAACATACATGTTTCATGAATCATTACTTTCAAAGACTTACAATATACATCATACCACATCATGGACTAAATGCAAGATATATATATAGGCACTACTTCATATTCTTTACTCCGATCCTAAGTCGCGACATTCTATTATAGGTTGCTCATAGAAACCTACACGATCCAACCATCACCTTCATTACTTGCTATCTTACTTAAGGTGAGTTCATAGCCCCACTTTCCATTACTTAATTGTTTTACAAATCCTTGGGGGGAATACATGCTATTTCTAAATCGAATACAATGCTTTCTAATGTATGCTTCACGATGATGTTTTATTATCACTAAGTACCAACCTTGCTAAACCGAGATCCCTTATTATGAACCATTTAATCACTAGAAATAGTGAGCGCGAATATTAATAATAGGCCTATTGGGATTGACGAATCCCATTTGTATTGACTAAGTTCAAACAAATGCATTAATATTTGAGATTTAGGTATGTTAGCAAAGTACCTACCGGGATAAATCTGCCGATCGATATTGGTACACGTTAACGTTATGGTGTCATAAGCTTAGTGTATAATACATGTTCCGGGCGTATAATAACGTAGCCTACCTGTTTTGTTTTCCAAACATTGGTGTGAGCCTATAACTCACACTACCAACATATTGTGTTCAATCGATTTAACAAACTCTATGAATATCACTCAACCTTTGTGTTGACCTCTCAAGCATGTATTTCAGGTTCATGACGATCAAGGATGGCACGGAAGGACACGGATACTCAAGAGGGCTATAAATTTTATTATCATTCAAAACTCATTTATTATACATTGTAAACATGGAACCAATTGGGACCTCATTTTGAAATCTCTGATATTTATATAATTTGAATGATACATCTTTTAAAACGACTCAATTGGAGTTCGTTTTCTATTATTGTGACTATTGTGCCGTCGAGTAACACCCAGTTCGAATTCCGCTGCATCCATGAATTGGGGGTGTTACAGATGATTGCTAAATCTCTTGTCTTAACATAATATGATAAAACATAGTTGTTGTGGGAATATTAGATCAAAATCCGAGTTACAACACACACAATACATAGGAATTTGTGAGGCTCTGTAGAGCAGCACCCGAAGTTGAAAGAATAATTCCTATGTATATGATTGCTGAAGTAGGCCAAGCTATAGTGACCATCAGTAATTTGCAAAAAAAGTTCAGGTTACTGTAACTCGCCATTATTGTCTTTTTAATAGAATAAGGGGGATCATTGAACATTTACATGTCTGTAAAAGGTTTTTTCCTGGTAGCTGCATATCCAAGTAGAATACATAAATGAAATACGTGGCAGTAGTTGTAAGTGTTGAGGCTAACGTTCGAATAGGCATAGAATGCTATGTGTCTTTCAGCGAGGACGAGTGGTTTGAACCAACCATGTTCCCGTTACAGCAGGGTAGAAAAGATCTACTAATGCACTGAGAAAGAAAATCCAGCCTATTAGACGACGTAGATCATAGATATTTGCTAAAGATGGGGTCCATATGTAAGACTTTATAACCCTAGGATGAAACAAAATCAAAATTATCTTAAGTTAAGAGTAACAGACTTTCGACAAAATAACATAGCTATCATATAAACTGCTAATGTAGTTTTTTTATATATAATGGCAATAGACGTAAGACGTAGCTATCCTTTTTGATGATTACAAAACCTAAACTCATTAAGTCTAAAAATTAATTTTTAAACAAGTACTTAGTGAGTTTATATTCACTTCTCCCCCTTTTTGTAGAATCAAAAAGGTTATGCCGGCTAGCTTCATAAATGAAGTTAGACGGGATGAAAGCTCCCCCTTGATGTGTGCTCCCCCTCGTTCGATGGCACCAAGGGATCGAGATATGGAATGCTCATAAGAAAAATATTAGAAGCACAAACATATATAGAAGAATATGCAATATACAAATAACAAGCATAGCAAAAAAATATTAAGGATACATAACAATTAATTCAAAGTGACTATGTTAAAGATCCTAATTTGCCAAAGAGAGCCATCAGACTTGCTTGTAACAAAAGGTTGGTTGATTCGTATTTGAAAGTGAAAATCATAAGCATATAGTATGCTTAGATGGTTAAAAGTGAAAATGATGGAGTGTTTGGAATGAATATGGTTGAGTTAGGGTAAGGTTATTGGATTAATGGAGGTATATGTTTGGGTCATGAATGTTGGAGAGTTTGGTGGTGGAGAGTTTGTAGCGGAAGAGGTTGATTAAGGTTTTGGATGTTGTTCAAGTGAGGGTATTGGATGTGATCTAGTGAGAAGACATTCAATCCAAGTGAAGTGTTCATTGAATGCAATGGTTTTTAGGAGAAAGATGCAACAAGGTCAATTGTTGACATGTTTTTCAACTTGATTCAAGTTGTGGGGTGATGAAGGAGAGCTAGAGGAAAGTTGTTTCAAGTTGCATTGTGTAAGGCAAGAGGAGCACAAAGCTCATGGGCTTCCTTGAGTTCTTCAATGAACTTCAAGTGTTTGGAGGAAGGTGATTGGACATGCAGCATAGAGATCACATGTGTGTTGGTAGAAGGTGGTGGTGATACTCTTGGTGGTGGAGATATTAGTGAGTTTGGGTAATCATGAATGGATGAGAATGAAGTTGTGGAAGAATAGGATGTTTCATGAGTGGAGGATGTTTTGGATGGTGGATTGGTAGGTTGAACAAAATGTGAGGTGTTAGAAATGAGATTGGGATTGTTGTTTTGAGATTGAACATGCTCTTCATATGGCTTATATGGGTGAGATGAAGGTGTATTTTTGGGAACAAGGATGGATGTTTGGTTATTATGATGAGGTTTGTGAAAGAGTTCATTTGAGTGAACATGAGGTTTGTGTATCATGAAATATGGTTTGACCTTCATGAGTTAAGTTGTAGTGGTGATGACACACTTTGTAGAATGTAGGTAATGGTTATATGATTGAATCTTTTTGTGAGGATGACTAGGTGAAGTTATTGGTGAAGATGGGAAATGAGTATCAAGTGATGTGATTTGTGAGAGTGAAAGAGCGATGTTCATGGAAGGGATTTTTTGGTAGGAGGGTGTTATAGATGATGCATTAGGTGCACTAGGAGATAAAATTTAAGGTTGAGGTGAGTAAAGGTTATGAGGTTTGAGTGTGTAAAGATTATGAGGTTTGAGTGTAATGTAGAAGGATATGGGTGAGTAAAGGTTGTTGATATGTAATTTTGGTGGGAAGGAGAGTGAGGTGTTAAGTATGTAATGTTGAAGACATAGGAGGAATTTGGTGTTGGATGTTTGACAACATCATTTGGTTTGACGGGATTTTAATGGAAGTTAGGCTTTCTTCTCCAAACGGGTTTCTTGGTGGTTTTGGTTTTATGGGAGAGGAAATAATGAGATGAGTGGAGATTGAGAGGAATGAGAGTGTTTATAATGTAGGATTGGTGGGATCAAGGATGGATAAACTTTGATGGAAGGTTTAGGATAGAATAGGTGTGTGAATTTTGGGAAGTGTAGGATGAAATGGGCTAAAAAGTAGAAAAATGAAACAATACCTTCGACCATTAGATGGCCGGTCCCCTTAATTGGAGGCCGGTCCCCTTAATAATTAAGGGGGCCGCCTTATGATTTAAGGGGGTCGCCCATCTGGTGATTCCCAGATTGCTAGAAAAGGGTTTTTGGTAGTGAATTGCAGAAAGGTTGTGTTTTTGGTTTCAAACAAGTCCAACTCTTTGAGGCAATTAAGCATATACTAATTATGTAGGCAATTATGTAGCCAAAGCATGTTAACCAAAGAGATTAAGTAAACAAGCAATTTCATCTAGCATGCAAACATACTCATCTAGCAAGTAAAATATAAGTGCTAGGAAACAATAAGCAATAACAAGTATTTCATAACTACATAACTAGGAGGATTAATCCTAATGTGTATCAATGTGCAATAAGTGGGTAGTTATGATAGCATGGGTTTCTAGACTTATTATAAACAAAGTCTTAATAGACAAACCATGGTCCTCTTGATTTGATTTAGTTCACTTATAAGTGTCATTTATATAAATATAGATGACAAATATGAGATCACCATGCATGATTTAAAGAGACGTTTTTAGCATTATTCAACAATGTTTGGAAGTAGGTTTTCATGTAGATGTGAGAGTTATTTGAATAAAGAAAATTTTCCCAATCTTTGGTTTTGATCAAAACAAAATTTTGAATATTGGTAGTGAAAACATGTTATTTAAAAGTGGGATAGTTATTTGAAAAACTATTTTACAAAATGTGAGGTTTTTGAATACTTTTAGAGATATTAATTTTTTTTTGACAACAAATATCATTAATCATATATTTTAAAAGATGTTTATTAAAGATCTCATGCTCAAGAGAATTGGTTAAGCCTATTATTATCTCATGCTATCGTTTCTACATATCCTATGATCCTAAAGGAAGTGATGACGATAATTTATATGTTAGATGCGAAAGTGTTGAATGGGGTATCACCTAACATCTATAGTTCCTTTGTTTTTGCACGCTTATCTAACTTAATACCATAGTCTACGAGAGCTTGTTTCATCCATAGTTTTCTTACGCGAGGGATCTAATCCTACTTCTATATTAACAATTGATCCACTTAACTCATTTCACTTCATCACCATGAGTTTACTAATAGTGGATATAGAAGATTTCCATTTTCTATTTTGTTCGGAAATGAACAATTTCATCTTATTCTTAGAAAAGTCAACTAATGATGTTTCTAGGTTATAAGTATATAAGCTATTATGTACGTATATATGTTTAAGAGTTACAAACAAAATATATGTATAGCTAAGTATGTAAATTATAGCGATGAACTTAAAAGAAACGCGTACCTTTTAGTCTTCAATGGATTTTCTTCAAGCACTTCAAGTGACTATGTTGACTTATAGAAGTCATTTGTAGATGAGATTCCAACTTCTTCGAAGAATGACAACTTAGCCACTTGGTCCTCATTGTCTCATTGGTCCAAAGTTGTTTGGTCCAAACATATTCAACGTTTGGCTATGATGCATGTATGGTGGTAATATTCCCCAAGGATTGTAACTTGGTTGATAATTCCGCATTTGATGACTAGTATTATTGTAGTTTTGTCTATTTTGGTTTCTTCTAGGTTGAGGTGTTTTAGATCGAGTATGAAGATTATTTGATTTTCTTGGTGGTGGAGTTTTAGATCTTAATTTAGGTTTAAATGATCCTACTTCGGTCTTTAAGGATGGTTTATAAAAAGTTTTTACTTTTTCATCATTCGCAATGAGTATTTTTCTATCTTTTGTAAGTATATACTTAGGTTTTGATTTTAATGATTTTTGTTTACTAGATTCACATTCAAACTTTATACTTTTATTTTCACTAGTTGAAACATTAGTTGAGGTTAATCCTAGACCGGTTTTATTTTCCGAAGTTTATTGAACACTTATTATTTTCTTAAGTGGGTTACTACTATTTTTAAACTTGTCAAGTTTGAAAATTTCATCTTTAAGTTTTTCGTTTTCATTTTTAACCTCTATGCATGTTTTACATTCTATAAAAACTTCTTTTCCTTTTTCCAAATGTTGTAGTTTAATTTTTAATTCGACTATTTCATTTTCTAATAGATTATTAATATGTTTTAGTGACTTATTTTTAGCTATAACCTCTTGACCTAATTTGCATAACCTATTATATCACTATCTAGGTCTTTTTCGTCTAATGATAAATTTTCGTCATTAAAGTATTCGGTTTCGGAACGTACCTCGCTTGATGTCTTAGCCATAAGACACTTCTCCTCTTTTGTGATTTCTTTCTCATCGTCATCGCTATCACTCCAAGCTCCTCCAACAAACGCCTTTTGATTTTGATCTCTTGACATCATTGGACATTTTTCGATGAGATGATTTGGATCACCACATTAGAAGCACTTCTTTTCACTTTTGCCATTTTTGTCATCTTTATTTCTTTGGTATGCTTTCCTATCATCATGCGGTTGTCTTACGAATCTTCCTCGCCTTTTGAAGAATTTCTTGAAGTCTCTTACGGCCATCGCATATTCTTCGTCATCTCTTTCGGAGGTTGAGCTATCCTCGTTACTAGATTCCTTCCTAGCTTTCAACGCAATTGACTTGCTTTGCTCTCTTTTTTCATTGACCATCTCGGAGTCTTTCTTTATTATTGCTTCGTAGACTTTCAGGTTGCCGATCAACTCATCAAGTTGAAGAGTTGACAAGTTCTTCGATTCTTCAATCGCCGTAACTTTAGCTCGCCATTTTGGATGAAGAGCCCTAAGAAATTTCCTAACACAATTCTTACTAGAAAAATTCTTATCAAGTGCTTTTAAACTTGTGATGATAGTGTTAAACCTAGCAAACGCATTATCTATTTGATTCCTCCTCCGGAATCGTGAATTGTTCATATTGTTGAACAAGAAGATCTATTTTGTTATCTTTAACTTGACTATTACCTTGGTGAGTGATTAGTAAAGAATCATAAATTTCTTTTGCGGTTTTACACATAAAAATTCTTTCATATTCTTTGCGTGGTAACGCATTATAAATAACCATTTTAGCCTCATTATTCTTTGCTAGTTTCTTTTTCAAATAATCATTTTGTTTTTCAAAAGATACAATTTCATCCATTTTAGTTTCAAAATTATATTGAATATGGGGAAAATCACCAAAGGTAATGACATGCCAAAGATCAAGATCTTTTGATTTCACATAGGTTTCGAATCTATTTTTCCAATAAAGAAAACTATCACTTTCAAATATTGGTGGTCTTTGCATAGATTGCCCTTCTAAATATTTTTCAGATTCCATAGATCGTTTCAAGTTTTAAAATACAGTTTATTTTAAAAGTCTTGTTTAACGTAGCTCTGATGCCAATTGTGGAAAACTAGAAGGGGGGTTGAATAGTTTTACGTCTTTTTAACTTTATTATGAAAACTTAGTTTAGTTTTAAAACCTTGTTTACTTTTAAAACTTTGATTCGATCTTATGTGAACTCAAATCTTGAACAGTATGAACAACTATATCTAAGTATGAACAATGATAATAATGTAAGCTAAGTATGTGAAATCAATACATATGCATAATATAAACAATTGTAGCTATATACGAGAAATAAGTAAGTAAACGTTTATTATGTAATCCTTAATTATATGTTGTATGAAAACTATACTTGATCGAAATGATCAAATATATGTATGTTATCTTTTTAGTTTAATTGTAAAGACTTTGTTTTGTGAATGAAACTTTTGTTTGATCTTTAACTGAAATCAACACTAGCACTATATGAGCAACTATATATATATATATATATATATATATATATATATATATATATATACTTCTATGTCTACGAAAGTAATAACGATATAAGCAAGATAATAAGTAAGAGATGGAAAGATCAAACCGCGAGACAAAGCATTTATAGTGGTTTAGCTACAAGGACACCTTCCTTGCCCTACTCCACTCCCCGAGTCACCTACTCGAGAGTTTTCTTCACTATGTCAACAAGCTCCCTTATGGCGGAGAAAACCTTACACACCAATATACACACCACAACTTCGTCACAACTTATTCACACCTTCTACACAACTTCTTCACACCTAGTCACTACTTAATCACAACACTACTTCTTCACACCTATCTATCTTCACAACTATCTACTTCGCAACAATCTTCTTCACAACTATCTACTTCCCAACTTCTCTACTTCACAACTATCTGCTTCCCAACTTCTCTACTTCACAACTATCTACTACACAATCTCTTTATCTACACACTTTGCTAATCTATCTTCTATCAAGTATTCACAACTAGTTACACAAAGAAATAGATATAATGGATGATGCTCTAACAACTTGGATGTGGAGGTCACAACAAGTTGTAATACTTCTTCTCTTGGTAGATTGAAGTATTCTTCTCTTGCACTTGAAAGATTGAGGCTTGGATCACTTTGAAACAAAGATTAATGTGTATATGATCAAAGGATTTTAGAGAATAGAAATGAGATCTAGAATAGAAAGTTTTGGGGTGCAAAAGGTAAGGAAAGTATGTGGAATGAACCAGTATTTATAGGGGAAAAATACTGTTTGGGAGCGTGGGCGGTCCCCTTAATAATTAAGGGGGCCGCCTTGTATAATTAAGGGGGCCGCCTAATAAAAAAAATCTTTCTTCAGATTTTTTGTCTTTTTGTGGGGGATGTTTTTCCTGAAAAATGTAGCCGTTTTTTGGGTAGAAATTTGAATTCAAAATATTTATTTTGAGTAAAATATTTCTTATAAACACAAAAATGTTTTGTATAAGTTTAAAAATGTTTGTCCCACTTTAATAAAATGTAAGGTTTGTAAAAATAAAAATTCTTTTGATCATAAAATGCATTAGACACTTTATTTATTCATACCTTAAGTGATTTGGATGCTAAACTGAATATTTACGACTAAATACTTGTTTACGTCATATTTTGTAGTTTAATGAGTTTACGTTTTGTGATTATCAAAACATAGAGATATCGATATATGTTAATAACGTTTTTAGACATTATTTATATCAACAACACCCTAATTCATTGCCAATTAAGTGAATCTCCAATTTTGATGGTATGAAGACTTAACTTTAAGGGCCCGTTTGGTTCGTAGGTGGGATTAGACTCGGATTTGGATTTGGATTCGGATTCGGATTTGGTTTAATGGATTTGGTATGAGGAGAGAGTAAATTATTTATTATATTTTAAAAATATATTTATTTTATTAAGAAATTATAATAAAATATATTATTTAAATATATAGAGTACCAAAAAGGAAGGAAACTTGAAAACAAGTGGCAGATATATTTTATGAAAAAAAAAGTGATACCTCTGACAACTTTTTTTGAAAACCATCGAGTGGCCAAGGATTAAAAATTTGGCATGAAATGATTACTTAGACTCTACATACCATCAAAATTGGATATTCACTTAATTGGCAATGAATTAGGGTGCGTTTGGTACACCATTATCGCAATACATCAATCACAATGATTATCATTGCAAATATTTGATTACTAAGTTGGGGAATGAAACTATCATTTGATACCCATAGACTCATAGGATGGGGAGTAGGCACATTTTCTAACCCATTCTCGTGGGAATAAAAATTTGGCATGAAATGATTACTTAAGTCTTAGAGTATCAAAAATGTGTACCGATCATTGAATATGGCAATTGAATGAATCCAAACCACATGGAACCCACATACCAAACTGCTACTAAAAGGTATAGTCTACTGATCAATGCATGAGATTTTCTACTAAAAGATTTAAGTACAAATTTTACAGTCACATGCATCAAAATTTGTATGATACAATGTAAAAATATGTGACACAACATTTGGGGATCATGTTTATTTCAGAATAATTAGAAATTTTGACTCATAATAAATAAATAAGTAAAAAAATAATAAAAAAATACACCTTTAGGCAAACATCCTAAGGTTCCCGTGAAACCTGAGAACCCTCTTGGGTCCACCCCTCATCAAATCTGAGGCTAGCTTTCGAAAGCTTGTTCTTCCAACATAATTCTTCTTCTGAAACATGAAAATAGAAAGCTTTCATTTAGTTCACCTAAAATACAATAAGGAGTATTTGTAACCGTCTCTGACTTCTATGCTCACCTTCAAATGTGTACCTAGTGATATTTGAACAATAGATTTACAAACTTATGTCAAAAAGAGGGAAATACAAAACCAAAAGAACACATGTAAGATCTTGACTCATATCGGTGCACAATATACATTTGAGCTTTCACCAACATTTTTAACTAAACATTATAGGTCTAAAAATCATTGATGTGTCATCGTATAAACCTTTGTAAAAAGTTTATAATAGTGAATGTTATAACATCAATTAAACACCTAGTCTAAGTTTTTAACCTTTTTCTAGAAAACCAAAATCCTTCTCGTTTTCAAGAAAATCAATTTTTTCCCTAAAACTAAACAAATCCTAAAGGTGTGTTTAGTTGGTGAAAAATATTCTTTTTTTTCCAATTTTTTTATTTGAAACTGAAAAAATTAAAAACCCGTTTAGTCACACATTTTTTTTTTTTTTTTTTTTTGAAACAATGGAAATCTCATTTATCATAATTTAACTAAAATTTAGAAAATAGTTTTTTGCTCTTTTCTATATTTTTCCTTTCATTTTTTTTGCATCTTCATTTTTTATAAAATGTCACCTAAACACATTCTATAAATTTATAGCTCATTTCCAAAAATAAAAACCATTCCACTTTTCAAAAAAATAAATAAATAAATAAAATAAATAATACTCTCTTCCTTCCATATAAAGTGTCCACAATGAAATCTTTGGATGTTTCAAATTAAGTGTCCACTTGTACCTTTCAACCAATAAGATGAGACTTTAGTGGGTAAAAATAATATTTGATTGGTGAAGAGTTTAGTTAGTGAAATCTCCTAAAACTTTGTGAATTATGAAAATGGATACTTAATATGAGAAAGAGGAGTAATAATAAAATAACAGAGTATTTGGCAAGCGAAACTTTGTACCACATATATTGCAAGAAGACTCATGGAGATGGCTACTTGATGCTACTGATGGTCGATTCACGGTCAAGATGCTTAGAGAGTTGATTGATGAGAAAATTCTACCTTCAACGGATGGTTCTCAAGAAACAAAATGGAACAAAGCTATCCCAAGGAAAGTGTGCATCATGATTTGGAGACTACAACAAAGAAGATTACCAGTGTTGTCATGGCTTAATCATATTGATATAGATCTTAATTCAAGTCTGTGTCCACATTGCGGTAACGATATTGAAACATTGGAGCATTGCTTTATCCATTGCTCCCGTGTCATGAAGAGATGGGAAAATCTATTTAAATGGTGGAATATGGGAAATTGTGATTTAGTTTCGCTTGATGACATACTTGATCACAAGGGTAAAAGTAGTTTTAACAAAAAAAACAACAGAGTATTTGGCAAGCGATGTATTGGTCAATGCTCTATCTTGTGTGGGGTGCTAGAAACAAAAGGGTGTTTGAAAATAAAGTCTTCAATCTTAGTACGCTATGTGATGAACTGCAAATTGTTTCATTTAATTGGGCTTCAAAAAGAGTAAAAGGTCCAATTACATCGTGGATGGATTGGTGCTCAGATCCAGCTCGTGCTTGCAAGGTTTAAAAGGCTTTACAGCTTGGCCTCTGTTTCGTTGTGAGTCATGTTGTTGGTGTCAGTAGATTTTTTTTGGTGTGTTTTGGTTTATGTTCATTCCATTGGTATAGTCTGCTACTGTTAGTGTTGTTAGAATTGTGTTATTCAATCCTTGATTCTTTGTATAGCTTTAGTTTAGGCTTAGGCGGAGCTTTCGGTTGTGCTTTTCTTTTTTCAGTATGTTTTTGTACTTCGAAGTTTTTGGTTTTATACAAATTATTGCCTTCCAATATATATATATATATATATATATATATATATATATATATATATATATATATATATATATATAATAATAATAATAATAATAATAATAAAATAAAATAAAAATAAAAATAATAAAAAAATCTACAAATAAAATTTTCTAGGCCTATCCATGTGACGACAACAAAACTTAAAACCAACTTATAATTAAACTCAGACAAATGTAAATCCGGTCGGTCCACACACCATCATGTTAAAAAGACTCCGGTCACGGCGGCGACCACGCTACTCCACCCACATCCTCACCCTCACCGCCACCCTCCTCCTTCTCCTCTCCGTCACCATCCTCTACATCCGTCTCACCTCCAACCACACACCCCTCAAACCCACCACCAACAACCCAGTTGAAAACCCACTTCCCATTTTCCCCCAAGATGACGTCATCATCACATCCCCTGATGACGTCAAGAAAAAGTACTACTTTGACCATGTCCAAGGCGTGATCCGTCGCGCTTTCGATAAGAGGTCCATTGATCAGTGGGAAGAGGAGGAGGAAGATTATGAACACTCCATTTTTGAATCTAGTAATAATAATAACAATGTGGATGGTTTTAACGTAGGATTTGGTAGTGATGACGTGGCCTTGGATGAGAATGTTCGGAGGAAGCTGGTTAAGGTGAGAGGGGTTGAGGATGCTTTGTTGTTGAAAGCTTCGGTTTTGAGGGAAGGGTGGGGGGATTGGTTTGAGAAGAAGAGTGATTTCTTGAGACGGGATCGGATGTTTAAGTCGAATTTGGAGCTTTTGAACCCGTTGAATCATCCGTTTTTGCAGGATCCTGATATGGTTGGGAACGGTGTTAGTGGATTTACTAGAGGTGATAAGATGATGTTGAAACGGATTGTTAGTGATTTTAAGAAAATGCCGTTTAGTGCTAAGAAGGAGGCGTTAGGTGTGTCGGATAATAATCCAATGCCGAAAGTAGCTGAGCGTAGGACTTTGGATGATAATGTTGGGATTAGACAGATTGAGGGTCAAATTTATGCGGATGGGAAGAGATGGGGTTACTATCCTGGTTTGGATTCTCGGTTATCGTTTTCTAATTTTATGGATGCGTTTTTTAGGAAAGGGGAGTGTGCGATGAGGGTGTTTATGGTGTGGAATTCGCCACCGTGGATGTTTAGTGTTAGGAATCAACGTGGACTTGAGAGTTTGCTTTTTCATCATCGGGATGCTTGTGTTGTGGTGTTTTCTGAAACGATTGAGCTTAATTTCTTTGATGGTTTTGTGAAAGAAGGGTAATTTTTCTTTATTAATGCCCCTTTAAAGTATGTTTGTTTGTTTGATCATTAAAGTTATGCTCACATGGTATAACCGTATAGTTGCTTTTTGTTTATCATATAAAATAATATTTTTTAACGGTCAGCGATACTTGCTATGTTTTTTTTAATGTTTTTGTAATTTCGTTAGTTGTATATTTTCGGGTTCAATAATTGCCATACGATAGTTTCAAAGTTATAGTGTGAGTTTTGGTGTTCCTGTGATAATGATTAGTGCATGGTAATTTATCACACATGAAGAAGCTGACGTATGCAAATTCTGATCTGTTCTGTAGTTACAAGGTTGCCGTTGCCATGCCAAATCTGGATGAGTTGCTGAAAGACACGCCAACCCATGAATTTGCTTCTGTCTGGTTTGAGTGGAGAAAGACAAAGTTTTATCCTACTCATTATAGCGAGCTTATCCGCCTTGCTGCACTTTACAAGTAAGAAATTCTGAACTGAAGTACTGATACCATGATTTCTAGGCTCTTTTTGTGAAACTGTGGTTATGTGTATGTAGATTATCAGTGTTTCATATCTGCTTCTTTTGGAGCAGCAAACAAACGCACACATTTCTAAAGACATGATAGGCCTTGATAACAACTGATAATTCTATGCACGCACCACCAATATCGCCAGTCATGCCAATTGCCAGCTACCAGCTATCTTGGTGTTTTATATTAGGAGACGAAATTGATCCCTAGGTAAGGTTTGAGAAATAGTGAAAATATTAATTTGAGCCATAGGCTGAGGGTCAAATATTTGGTTTATGAGACTGGCACCGAGGATCAATTTTTAGAGTCTGAGAAAGTTGTTTTGGAGCTTACATGATAAGGAGTGGGAACCATACGAGTGGCAGTGTTCTAGATAACCTTTACTAGAGAGAGTCCTCTTGATGGATACATGCACTTGCTATATTATTCAAAAACAAATACAGGCACTGCATTAGAAAGATGATGAGAGCATGGATTAGTTTAGGGAAAACTATTACATACAGATATAATGGCATGTTACAGCGTTGCAAGTTATGGATGTATAGGTGTTATTACATACCACTCTAGGACATTTTTAGGTGATATGAGTGTGTATGTGTAGAACCTGTTTAGCCATTTACTAAAGTAATACAGTAAGATGGTAGATGCAAGACATCAGGGGAGACGACCATATATAATCTAATAAATTTAGGGGATGAGTTTTAGGAAATATCGCCAAATCCCCATTTTAATCTAATATGGTTTGGAGGAATTTGTCTGGTAAAAGTGGCATACGTACTTACATGTGGTTTGGTATCCATACATGTAAAAATTGACTGCATCACCAACTTTCACGTATAACATATGTCAAGTTCAGCTAGGGGACATATACAAACACACACAAATTGTCATAAGTTTGAATCCTTTACCGGCCAGTTATATCCAGTTCATCGATTCTACCTCTGAGTCACCAAAAATAAAATATGTTTACTAGATGGTGTAGCAGGAATGTGGCGGGATATATCTTGATTGTGAATTAATGCATTTTCTTTGTGCTAACCAGACTCATGGAGATGGCTACTTGATGCTACTGATGGTCAATTCACGGTCAAGATGCTTAGAGAGTTGATTGATGAAAAAATTCTACCTTCAACGGATGGTTCTCAAGAAACAAAATGGAACAAAGCTATCCCAAGGAAAGTGTGCATCATGATTTGGAGACTACAACAAAGAAGATTACCAGTGTTGTCATGGCTTAATCATATTGATATAGATCTTAATTCAAGTCTGTGTCCACATTGCGGTAACGATATTGAAACATTGGAGCATTGCTTTATCCATTGCTCCCGTGTCATGAAGAGATGGGAAAATCTATTTAAATGGTGGAATATGGGAAATTGTGATTTAGTTTCGCTTGATGACATACTTGATCACAAGGGTAAAAGTAGTTTTAACAAAAAAACAACAGAGTATTTGGCAAGCGATGTGTTGGTCAATGCTCTATCTTGTGTGGGGTGCTAGAAACAAAAGGGTGTTTGAAAATAAAGTCTCCAATCTTAGTACGCTATGTGATGAACTGCAAATTGTTTCATTTAATTGGGCTTCAAAAAGAGTAAAAGGTCCAATTACATCGTGGATGGATTGGTGCTCAGATCCAGCTCGTGCCTGCAAGGTTTAAAAGGCTTTACAGCTTGGCCTCTGTTTCGTTGTGAGTCATGTTGTTGGTGTCAGTAGATTTTTTTTGGTGTGTTTTGGTTTATGTTCATTCCATTGGTATAGTCTGCTACTGTTAGTGTTGTTAGAATTGTGTTATTCAATCCTTGATTCTTTGTATAGCTTTAGTTTAGGCTTAGGCGGAGCTTTCGGTTGTGCTTTTCTTTTTTCAGTATGTTTTTGTACTTCGAAGTTTTTGGTTTTATACAAATTATTGCCTTCCAATATATATATATATATATATATATATATATATATATATATATATATATATATATATATATATATATATATATATATATATAACTAGCCTAAGGCCCGGCCAACTTAAAATTATATTATTAAACATAAAAATGCAGTACAAACATGATGTAACAATTTAATACGCTAAAATGTATAATGTTGAAAAATAAATAATACAACATAAATAACCTTGAATGTATTGTTTAAAAGATAAAAATATAAAATTTAAAAAATGAAAAAATTAAAGTTGATGAAGAACTTCTTTGTACACGACGTTAGTTGCGTGATTGCAATGGTTGCCATATTTGTCACAACATAAGACTTTAAGGCCCTTCATATAGTTGTCCGTGTGAAAAATCCGTCGTTCCATGTAAAGACCCACCTTAGATAATGTTTCCTAAGGCCCACCCGATAGGCGGTTAGCTTTAAATCTTATTATGGAAAATAAAAATGTAGTAAAAAGATGATTTAAATATAAAATCGGCATAATGTTGAAAAGATAAATAGTTAACGTAATATGCCAATTGTAAATAATCTGGAATGAACTTAAATAACCTTGAGTGTATTGTTTAAATTTTAAAAAGCTAAATAAATAACGAAAAACTTATAGTCCATGAAGGACTTCGTTACACAGAAAGTTTTTGGGTCAAGGTGGAATTTAAAGAAAATGCACAAAAAGTTTATTGCATCAATATTATGCCACTATAATTCAAAACCGAAAGCAGAATGGACTAAGATCCTTCTTATCATTTTATTCATTTAGCATGTGGATTATACTTAATCATGTGACCTTATTCATCATTTAGTATATATGAAAAACAAAAATGACCACCGTATTCTTTTGATGACCAAATACAACAATATACTGAGAACCTCCAACCAAATGAAACTGAGCCCAATGACTACACCGAGCTAAAATACTTGGGCATTACACCTGGAAAAAAATTGTCATGAAAATCACCAAATCGTTGAACGATACATTATAAAGGTACAAACAAAACAGATTTGGATGGAAAACAATTTATTTGTCTAAAAAAAATAGTAAAATGATGAAAAAGTGAAAAACATTAGTGAGAACTGTCCTCATTTAGCAAATCATTAAGTGATAACACATATATAAAAATAACCGACACATATTTCTAACTACTTGATATGATATTTACATATTATGATACAAATGATGCATTACTTAGCACTGCTCAAAGGGTTCACATAATCAAATGAGGGAATGGTTGTCTTATTAGTAATAAAAGGTGGTGTATAACATTTTTTCTCTTTTTTTCTTTTTTTTAATGGTTTTCTTCTTTTTGTAAACCTGTAACAATCACTTTTGAGGGAGCCGAATACTTTGTGACTTTCGATTGTTATAATAAGTAACTGGTAAAATGAAAATGCCTAACAAAACACCGTCTTAGTATTTAACCATCCTGCTCAGACGCTATGGATACTAAGGCTTGCATCTTGAAGTCACTATCCATGAAATATGCATACCTTCTCTCCTCTTTACATACATATGCCAAAGCAAACGGTAAGTGAAGAATAAGTATCTATTTTGTGATAGTTGAGCTTTATATGTCATAAAAGTGGGAATAGAACAAAGAATATTAATAAAATGTACATCAAAATATATGAATGAATCCCTTTTAATGTAGACCTTATAAATGAGTCCCTTTTGATGTATACCTTATGAATGAATCCTTTTGTTCACGTTCTGACAGGTTATATGAACATCAGAATTATAATCAGTTAAATCACTATAGTCAGCTTTTTATGTTTGGATAAACATTTATCTAACAAATCTAACAATGATAATGAGTTTTATATTAACTAATTATTTAAGCGTGAAACAACTAACATATTTTCTTCTTCTTTGACCCATAAGCAAGTTGCACTAATTCCAAAGGTAGTTGTAGTCACGGAACAACAATGATTTTGATATTGGCTAAAATACGTCGGATTGGGTACCTGGGTCATTCTCTTACCATTGATGTTGTCACCTATATCGAGGCTCAGTTGTCCCTTTACGATCATTTGCCCATAATATGCATTACGTCAACTCAAAAGTGTCACATAAGTGTCTGCAAGCAATGGGCCCACAAGCTTCTCTAGATACTCAATCAATAAATCGGTGATGAATATCATTTCTGATGTGCAGTGTGCAAAATACACTGTGTTGCTGGTAATGCTCTTGTTAGTCAGAATTGCCACCATTCCTGAATAGGTAAAAACCGAAAAGAAGCTGCTCAATAAGTATAGAATTTGAAAAGCTCAATAACAAAAGAATTTATTACAACTTCATGCTGCACCATCTCCTAAAACCAATATATCAATGTGATGCAAAACCATCCATAGTTAGTAATCTATATCTCTATAATGGTTATCATATGAGTCGCTAACAAAATATAACTTTGTTGGCATACATAAGGAGATATTTTATAATTTGTTTTTACAGTGATCACTACACATTTAGGTACATTTGAACTAATTTTCAATAATAATTTAGAGCTTGGACTATCGCTTTGCAATTATTTATCAATCATTTTTTGCATGTAAATTTTCTTAATACAATTAAGACCTTGTCAAACAACTTGAAAGGCGAGAATTACATGTTCAAACAACATAAGTATGTCCATACCAATGCCAAAAACTAATTTTCCACTTCTTGTCAAACACTTAGTCTTAATGCCTCAATTAAATTTTACATTCCAATATACTCCGTCGTTTCAGGTGAATTACTTCATTATCAACCCAATTTGATCCGTTTTAGCTAATATGTGTAGCAAGAACTTAGTAATGCTTTCTTTTTAAAACATAAATATCACTACAGTAATCCATACTCAACACTCGTCTCCTACGTATGATATTTAAAGAAATAAATCACTTTGGGTTAATTAGGCGCAAATTATGACTCATTGTTGAGAAAGAAAAGAGGGTAAAACAAAACCTGTTTCTTCAATAATTGCAGCTTTGAGCATGACTGCCTGTCGAGTCTTGTTTTATTAAAGGTTAAATGAGAGCTTCACTCACATATTCTTCACATAAAGTGCATAGATAGTCACTTTTACCAACATTTCCTAAAACTCTAGCCCTCTTCTCAATATACGATCTGAAAACTACAAAGATAAAGCATTAGATTTTTAAAAGATTGTTGCATAAAAATTCCTATTAACTTGAATACTTAATCGATAAAAATCATTGTTTATATATACCAACTTAAAAATACATATTTAACTTTATACGGTAGTACATGAAGCTTAGCATTAACATATACGTAGTACTAAAAAGTAACATAAATGTATAGAGAGTTACAACCCGTTTGTTAAATCTGAAAGTAGAGTCACTGCTTTTAAATAGCGTTAACCTTTCATGTATCCCCTCCTCAAAAGCCTCATAAGGTCATATGAGTGAGCTGTTTTGAAAAACACCTGCAGTACTATCCTACAAAAACGTCTTTTAGCTTCTCTTCATTTTGTGCTAAAAGATAAATCACCTATAGAATAATCAAAGAAAAAATATCAAGGAGTGCTACAATGTATTATAATTACATTACATCTAATACACAAAAATGCTACAATATCCAAAGACCCTTAACCATCTAATACACAAAAGTGCTTATTATATCAAAACACAATAAGTTGCTGAAATAAGGCAACCTAAATGCCATATCAATTGGCATAAATATTCACATAGAATGCCACATAAGTTGGCACCAAGTTGGCAAAATATTCACCTTTTATGATACACAAAAATGCAACATATCAGTTGGCATACATATTCACTATTGAATGCCATATCAGTTGGGATACATATTCACTTTTGGGAATTCTTTTACTATCCTCAGTTAATGTTTTAGAGATTAAGCACCAATTATATCTATCCCAACTTTTCATAGGTTGACTATTGTTTCTCATGAAGTATTTAGAGCTTAATTTGATCCTTCCACATCGTCTTTCAAGTTATGTAGGTTCAATTTCTTTATCACTTATATCCTTTTCTTCAAAATCATAAGATAGTCTACTTTTACTCAAACTTAACAAATTCCAAAAAAAAATCTACAAACTTCTCTCCAAGAGAGATTTCAGCAAACATTTGGTACCTAATATTTTCTCAACAAATTCCAAATCAAAATCATACGAATTGAAAACCTAACTCAATCAATACATACACTAATTATTGATTTAAATTCAACTAAACCCTAAAATGAGAAGTTACCTCCATCAAGATGATTCCTTGATACACGAATTCATCCTATATTCAAGAAAACATAAGAATTATTGAAAACCACCAAGATTAATGAAATTAAAAACATTAAAAAAACGAAGGGAAATCAAAAGATAAATCTTACCACAATCAAGTATCCAATTTTAATCACTTGGTTGATTTGGTTTTCCCGAACATCAAACATCTGATTTGGGTTATTGATTGATTTCTCCGGCCGTTTATTTGAACATTTTTAAAATTATTATTGTGATAATTGATTGGGGAAAATGATCGGATCATGATAACTGATATTCGTGTATGAAAATTGATTTGATTTAGGGATGATTTGATTTAGGGGTTGAATGTTTTGGTTATATTTGTGTTTTAGGGGATGACTGATTTAGGGAGAATCAGGCTAACATTATTAATCGAGGAGCTACTTTTTAGGGAGCAAATTGTTTGTGGACCATTGGATGGGGGAAAATGCCACGTGTCGAGTTTTAAAAATTTTTGAGGGGTTGACTTGCCAAAACCCAACGTTGTTTTATATAGGTGGGAGATAATAAAATAAAATAAAAATAAAAATAATAAAAAAAATCTACAAATAAAATTTTCTAGGCCTATCCATGTGACGACAACAAAACTTAAAACCAAACTTATAATTAAACTCTCAGACAAATGTAAATCCGGTTGGTCCGCAAACCATTATGTTAAAAAGACTCCGGTCACGGCGGCGACCACGGTACTCCACCCACATCCTCACCCTCACCGCCACCCTCCTCCTCCTCCTCTCCGTCACCATCCTCTACATCCGTCTCACCTCCAACCCCCACCCCCTCAAACCCACCAACAACAACCCAGTTGAAAACCCACTTCCAATTTTCCCCCAAGATGACGTCATCATCACATCCCCTGATGACGTCAAGAAAAAGTACTACTTTGATCATGTCCAAGGCGTGATCCGTCGCGCTTTCGACAAGCGGTCCATTGATCAGTGGGAGGAGGATGAGGAAGATTATGAAAACTCCATTTTTGAATCTAGTAATAATAACAATGTGGATGGTTTTAACGTAGGATTTGGTAGTGATGACGTGGCATTGGATGAGAATGTTCGTAGGAAGCTGGTTAAGGTGAGAGGGGTTGAGGATGCTTTGTTGTTGAAAGTTTCGGTTTTGAGGGAAGGGTGGGGGGATTGGTTTGAGAAGAAGAGTGATTTTTTGAGACGGGATCGGATGTTTAAGTCGAATTTGGAGCTCTTGAATCCGTTGAATCATCCGTTTTTGCAGGATCCGGATATGGTTGGTAATGGTGTTAGTGGATTTACTAGAGGTGATAAGATGATGTTGAAACGGATTGTTAGTGATTTTAAGAAAGTGCCGTTTAGTACTAAGAAGGAGGCGTTAGGTGTGTCGGATAATAATCCAGTGCCGAAAGTAGCTGAGCGTAGGACTTTGGATGATAATGTTGGGATTAGACAGGTTGAGGGTCAAATTTATGCGGATGGGAAGAGATGGGGTTATTATCCTGGTTTGGATTCTCGGTTATCGTTTTCTAATTTTATGGATGCGTTTTTTAGGAAAGGGGAGTGTGCGATGAGGGTGTTTATGGTGTGGAATTCGCCGCCATGGATGTTTAGTGTTAGGAATCAACGTGGACTTGAGAGTTTGCTTTTTCATCATCAGGATGCTTGTGTTGTGGTGTTTTCTGAAACGATTGAGCTTAATTTCTTTGATGGTTTTGTGAAAGAAGGGTAATTTTTCTTTATTTATACCCCTTAAAGTATGTTTGTTAGTTTGATCAATAAAGTTATGCTCGCATGGTATAACCGTATAGTTGCTTTTTGTTTGTCATATAAAATAATTTTTTTAACGGTCAGCGATACTTGCTATGTTTTTTTTTAATGTTTTTGTAATTTCGTTAGTTGTATATTTTCGGGTTCAATAATTGCCATACGATATTTTCAAAAATGTTATTTCTGATCTGTCATTAGTTATAGTGTGAGTTTTGGTGTTCCTGTGATAATGATTAGTGCATGGTAATTTATCACACATGAAGAAGCTGACGTATGCAAATTCTGATCTGTTCTATAGTTACAAGGTTGCTGTTGCCATGCCAAATCTGGATGAGTTGCTGAAAGACACACCAACCCATGAATTTGCTTCTGTCTGGTTTGAGTGGAGAAAGACAAAGTTTTATCCTACTCATTATAGTGAGCTTATCCGCCTTGCTGCACTTTACAAGTAAGAAATTTTGAACTGAAGTACTGAACCATGATTTCTAGGCTCTTTTAAGGAAATAGTGGTTATGTGTATGTAGATTAGCAGAGTTTCATATCTGCTTCTTTTGGAACAGCAAACAAACTCACACATTTCTAAAGACATGATAGGCCTTGATAACCACTGATAATTCTATGTACGTACCACCAATATCGCCAGTCATGCCAATTTCCAGCTACCATCTTGGTGTTCTATATTAGGAGACGAAATTGATCCCTAGGTGAGGTTTGAGAAGTAATGAAAATATTAATTTGAGCCATAGGCTGAGGATCAAATATTTGTTTTATGAGACTGGCACGAGGAACAACTGTTTAGAGTCTGAGAATGTTGTTTTGGAGGTTACATGATAAGGAGTGGGAACCATAAGAGTGACAGTGTTCTAGATAACCTTTACTTAAGAGAGTCCTCTTGAATGGATATTATTACGAGGACTACATGCCCTTTGCCATATTATGCAAAAACAAATATAGGCTCTGCATTAGAAAGATGATGAGAGCATGTGTTAGTTTAGGGAAAATAATTACATACAGTTATAATGGCATGTTACAACATTTTGAGGTGATATAAGTGTATGTGTAGAATCTGTTTAGCCATTTACTAATGTAATACAGTAAGATGGTAGATGCAAGACATCAGGGGAGACAACCATATATAATCTAATAAATTTAGGGGACGAGTTTTAGGAAATATTGGCAAATCCCTGTTTTAATCTAATATAGTTTGGAGGAATTTGTCTGGTTAAATTGGCATACGTACTTACATGTGGTTTGGTATCCATACATGTAAAAATTGACTACATCACCAACTTTATATCCCCATACATCACGAATAACATATGTCTAGTTCAACGAGGGGACATATACAAACACACACAAATCGTCGTAAGTTTGAATCCTTTGCCGGCCAGTTATATCCAATTTATTGATTCTACCACTTTGAGTCACCAAAAATAAAATATATATACTTACTAGATGGTGTAGCAGGAATGTGTATATCTTGATTGTAATTTAATGCATTTTCTTTGTTGTAACCAGGTATGGCGGGATCTATCTTGATTCTGATGTTAAAGTGATGAGACCACTTGATTCTCTATCAAATATGGTGGGCCTGGAGGATGAATCATCTGATAGTAACCTAAATGGAGCTGTGATGGCATTTAGGAAGCACAGGTAGCTTAAGAGTCTATTTGTCAGTTATTTTCTCGTCTTTGACATATTTTCTGCATCGAGTGTGTAGATAATTGTGTTAAACTTTTTTGGTCACTTTCTATCGTTTTTATAGTCGATAATACTTTGAAACTTTTTACAGTCCATTCATAATGGAGTGCTTGATGGAGTTTTATGCAAGTTATGATGATACTAGCTTAAGGTGGAATGGAGCTGATCTGTTGACCAGAGTAGGAAAGAAGTTTCTGCATGAAGAAAATGGCGTCAAGAATCAGATGGAGCTGAAACTGCAACCCTTTTTCGCTTTCTTTCCTATAAGTCGTAAGAATATCACAAGGTATGAACTTGCACCGGTATTCTTATCATAATCCTATTATCTCCAAAAGTTGAATGTATATGCGTGTGTTGCTACTTGTTACTTCCAAATATATGATTATGCCTTTGTCCAAGCAATTTTCGCCCACATGTCATTCTTCATTCATAGGGGGGGATAAGAAGGATGCTAGCTGTAGGTTTGCATCTTATGGATTTATGTAATGATGAGCATGAAATGCACAATAATCTTGGCGAAGTTAGACCACTATCTAATCAGGATAGCTGGATAGCTTTTTTATGGTGGAGACAATAATAGACGAATACTGAATTGACTGTTTATAGGCAGATTTTCACCAAATTGGCAAAGTTGGTGTAGCCAGTTATGATGCCAAGTTTTGGTATTGTTGATAAAAATACAAAGGTTTATCAGACAATAATAGGATAGATGATGATTTTCATGCCCTTAAGGTTTCAGACGAAGTCTTTCAGCACATTATCTTGGAAGCCCTGTGATTGATCCTTCAGGCCAAGAACATTGACTGCACACCCCACTAATATACCCAGAGGGACAACCCTTGAGATAAAACTTGACGATGATGAAAATTTTGGCCCTTCCGTTTGACTTGACTGTGTCTTTTCCTCTCACTCAATCAAATAAAAAACCTGAGTTTTGCAAATAAAAACAATCGCTATTAGAATGTAGTTGTTCCATGCAGTTTGTTTTGATGGCTGGTTGTATGGGACTCTTGTATATCAAGTTGATCATAAACAACTGCATACTCTGGCCAATTTATTATAAGACTAAAATAATTAGCATTAAAAGCCATAGTTCGTCACATACTCGCATGTGATACGTGAGATGCATGGAAGATAATAGTCATGATCTTGTAAAGCATGCCACAAGTTATAAGAAAAAGAACTTCTTGTGCTCACTTTCCATAGTTTTTAGTTTCTGCAATTATTTGATGCTTGTATTATATCTTGTTCATGTTACATGCGTGTTGATACTTGTATGTTTTATGTAGATATTTCACCCCACCAGCAACGGATATTGAAAAAGCCGATCAAGACGTATTATATCAAAAGATTCTTGATGAATCGTTAGCATTTCATTTCTGGAACAGCTTAACATCTTCTATAGTTCCTGAGCCTGAGAGCCTAGTAGCCAGGCTTATCGACCAACACTGCATACATTGCTCTGACGTGTTGTAAATTTGGAATCCCATATCCGCCCACAATTTTCTTAAAGGATAAGTTATACAGGGAACATGCTCCCATTAAACACAGTGTAAGTTTATTGTTAAAAGAATTGTCGGACATGGAGGACGGAGGCAAAAAACCTTGTAGCAAAAACTGAATCTTGTATCAGCTTGTTGTGTATAAAGAGACTATGATCCAGCTTGTAAATTTGGGTAAAGATCCTAGCCTTTGAAAGTTTATGATCAGGCCAGAGCTTATGGTCTGCTTATGTCGATTTTGGAAATGATATATAGCCAGGATAAATGTAAAGCCTTATGCGGTTTAGTCAAAGTGTAGACTTAAAAGAGATTCAAAGGTTTATTTAATCTTTCTATAGTGATATCCCTTTTCCCATTGAAAAAGAGTTGTTTGGCCATTAAGGTCTGTACTCTGTAATATATACTGATTGAATAATACAAAGTTTTGATCATTGCGGATTACCCTTTTTTCACATTTTATTAAGTTGTAGTTTTATGATAGTCCCATGATGCATTCAGGCGGTATTCTTGAATCTGGGCATCATGCCTCGTTAAACCAATTACATACCAAACCCAAAGTTGTACAAAGGCACATACAAGGTTAGGAACATGAAAGCACTGTTTTTATGGCCTAGAACACTAATTCTATGATACCAAGATAAAAATTACGTTGCCAGGAATTTTTATCTTGTACTAAAGCTCAAAAACTAAAACTTTAAAGTACAAGTATAGGTTTTACTTAAAACACGTTTTTTTTATTAAAATACTGCGGAAGCTTTCTTACGTGGTGTTGGTGATTGTAGGTGAATGGATGATCTCCAACTTAGAAACTTATGCCCTTATATAGATGGGCTTACAAACTATCATACAAAAATAAAAACGTATGCAATGACAATGACGATAGATATGGGCCATTATTTAATTTTTTATCACATTTGGCCGACGTACTTGACAATTATAATAGCTACTTTTGACAAATAATATTTGTCAAAAATTCTTTGAAGACTTCTAAACATTAAGACAATTCAACTTTTGAAACCCGTGATATGAAATAATTTGATATGGGAAATAATTTCACATGCGGGCCCTTCGAGTTTTAGGATAGAGGCTTGGATCCATGGGATGATTCAATTTTAACTTTTGTAGACAATAATCATCCCAAAGAGTTTTCATGTATTAATCAAATTGTCTGAAAATGACCTCCTTGTGCAGGGTGATTTTCACAATAGGACCGCGATTAATAAAAAGGAGTTTTCACTGGTGATGAGTGAAATTATTTCGTGGTAAAAAAATGATTTAGACGATTATTTTGCAAGAACATAGACAAAACAAAGAAAGTTAAATTTCGAGTAGCGAGTTTCACCAAGATACGGAAAGTTACTGTCACATTTGGAATTACACAAAAAGAGACTAATTATCTCAGAAAGGCTTGCGGAAAATTCTGGGAACCGTCAATGGATGTAATCTTACATTGATCTCATGACGAAACGTGAGTTTGTCACCTACAATACAACGACTTAACTTTTTTTGGTTTCAAGATTTATTTTAGAAGGTTCATCTCTTTTGAGTTTATCAGTAGAGATTGCGTTTTCGTTTTTCGTTAATGTTTCTGAAAAACTCAAAAGGAAAAACCTGGTGGTCGGCTGTCTTCATTTTCAAAAGATAGTTTTCAGACAACTGGACTGGAAACAAGACCGGAAGACACTTTAGTGCAACGAATAATATGTGCAAATGTGAGCATGTAGAACAAGCCCTTGGTACTGCTAGCTAGCTTCACAGGATTTTCATACCATCAGGGCAAAGGCAATATACATATATACACAGCAAATAAAAAAATTCACACCCAACTGAAAGAAACAAATTATGATTCCAACAAAATATTCATATCCCGATATCAGGAAATACACAAGCAGTTTTGATGAGCTGAGTTTTGAAACAAAAAGGCTCATCTCAATATACATCAACTATGCTCTTGAAAAATTCTGTACTGTCACAGTAACAGAATATTTTTCAAGTCTTTCTATAGCTAGCAACATAAACGCAAGAGGGATACTTGTTATGTTCCCACGGTCAACACGTTAAGGAGTTCCAAAAATGTGTTGCCTTTTTGTGGCTGAAAATACCACCTTTATATGCCTTTTTACTCGAAGATCCAACCACACATCTTGTGATCGTCTTTTGTTGACAATGCCTGAGCCACTTCAACAAAAACATCCGACACCAGCCGGGTTGCTGCATTTCCATCTTCAATTCGTGAACGTTCTTTTCCTTCATCGTGCGTCAGTACCGGTTTGATGGACCCATCAACCTTGTTGGACTTTTCAACTACTGCTTTTGCTGAGCTGTTGCCATTATTACTAGATATATTTTCTACATTTCCATCTCCAACTTGTGCACGTTCTTGGCCTTCACTAACCCGTTTTTGGCATTCATTAGGCATTTGAACCAGTTTGATGGACCTATCAATCTTCTGAGACATTTCAACTACTGCTTTTGTTGAACTGTTGTCATCATTAGAAGAAACATTCTCTACATTTCCATCTCCTTCAACATTTGAACATCCTTTTCCTCCATCAACATTTTTTTGACATTCGGCTGAAGTGACATAATCTTTAAAAAGTGTATTTTCATTGAAAGTGGACAGAACAGTTTTTTCATAAGGTGGCACAATGTCAGCAGATTTGATGGGCTCGTCAACTTGCTCGCTGCTTTCAGCTATGACTTTCATCGAGTAGCTTTCATCTTTTAAAGGTGTAACTTCACACAGCATATCCGAATTTTTAGTCGTGCTGATACCTTCACCGGTTGACTCTCTTTCATCCACTTGCTCTTTGCTTTCAACTGCTACTTTCGTCGGGCAGCTTTCAACTTGGAAAGGTGTAATTTCACACAGCATGTCCGTGATTTTATTAGCGCTAATACCATCACCTGTCGACTCTTTTTCATCCACTTGCTCTTTGCTTTCAACTGCTACTTTTGTCGGGCAGCTTTCAACTTGGAAAGGTGTAACTTCACACAGCATATCCGTATTTTTAGTAGTGCTAACACCATCACCTGTTGACTCTTTTTCATCCACTTGATCTTTGCTTTCAACTTCTACTTTCGTTGGGCAGCTTTCATCTTTGAAAGGTGTAATTTCACACAGCATGTCCGCATTTTTAGTAGCGCTAACACCATCACCTGTTGACTCTTTTTCATCCACTTGCTCTTTGCTTTCAACTACTACTTTCGTTGGGCAGCTTTCATCTTTGAAAGGTGTGACTTCACACAGCATGTCCGTATTTTTAGTGCTAACACCATCACCTGTTGACTCTTTTTCATCCACTTGCACTTTGCTTTCAACTACTACTTTCGTTGGGTAGCTTTCATCTTTGAAAGGTGTGACTTCACACAGCATGTCCGTATTTTTAGTAGCGTGAATACCATCACCTGTCGACTCTTTTTCATCCACTTGCTCTTTGCTTTCAACTACTACTTTCATTGGGCAGCTTTCATCTTTAAAAGGTGTAATTTTACATGGCATATCTGCATTTTCAGTAGCACTAACACCATCACCTGTTGACTTTTTTTCAACAAAAGCAGGCCTAACTAGTTTCCTCCGTTTGAAAGACGAATCTGATGTGGCACCACCCAAACATTCAGTGTTATCTCTGTTAGTTTTCTTACGTCGCTTGAAATCCACAACTCTGGTTTCCACCACTACCAATTCATCTTCAATTGATTCCGCTGCCAGATCAGCATCAAGTTCCATCACAGAACCTGGAACCATGTTGTTTACATTTTCGCAAGTCGGTGTGATATCATCATCATCTTGTTTATCAACTGATTTGATTTTGACAGTCTCGTCAGTCGGGTTGCTCACAACCTTTTCCAACATTTTCATTACTTCATCAACCGATGCATTGAGCCCATGTTTCTTAACAATTTCAGGTTCTTGTTCATGCCTGAGATTCGAATTCAACCGAGCAAAAACACTAACTCTTTTGTTATCAGGTGTTTGATAAAACATTCTATCAGTATATGAATCCTCTTCATGCATACATAGATCAGCATCAGATGAAGACCTTTTTAGAGCATGTGATGGTTCAGTAACTTTTTTCACATATTTGCTTGTAGGCTCTTCATGATAACTATCCTTATATGCAGAAAACGGGATAACACCAGAACTGAAAGCATGTGATTTATGACCTTCAGTGTAATTCTCATCAGCTCCAACTTCCTTGGACCCCAAAGAAGTAAACTTGGGAAAAATTGGATTCAGTGAACCTTCTCGAGAGAAATTTTCCGATACCCGATTCTCTTCAAAATAAGGTATTGAATTGTCATTATGCGAGTCAAATGAAGGTGTAATTTCATCAGTGTGTGGGTAAATTGGACGAGATTCCAGGGGAATAAAACTTGGGTCAGAAGCAAGGTATGAAGGATTGAGTGGAATATAAGGGATTGTAGGGTCACATGCTGTCCAAAAAGTATCTTGGTTCAAATGAGGGGAAGAAACATCAACAAAAGATTTATTCAGGGAGTGTTCATTCAAAGCTCTTAGTTCAGTTTCTAGTGCATCATTACCAAGCAAGCATTCATCAGTAATTATCCGACTACCTATATCACACGAGCGACCAAGATAATTGGCCGAAAGATTTTGCCTAACATCTTTTCTAACATTATATTCATCTCGTAGCCTATTATAATCCCTTATATCCTTATCTTCACTATCGATCAGAAACTTTGCATCATTGCTTGCAAGACCAAATTCATCATAATGCTCTTCCGGGGGTTCAGTATAAAGTGGTATGTAACCATCTTCAACATCATTTTTTACTTTTGGTTTTTCCATCATAGAAAAGTTATCCTTGTCTGTTAATCCCCTAATTTCCCTATGGTTATTGTTGAATTCATGCCAATTATTTTCATCAACCATATAATGCGATCCTATGTCAGCCTCCCTCTTTAACCCTACTAAAGAATGATCAATGTGGTCGCCTGGTAATTTTTTCCAACAACCAGAATCACCAAAATCATCGTTTTCTCTCAAATGATTTTTCTTAAACCTGTCCCTCTTTCTACCACAACTGACTTTATCAACTTCTACAATCTTTTCATCATTTAAGTTTATGTGCTCATCCCCTTTGCTCACGACTCTTAGCCTATCTACAATAACCTTCCTAAGATCACCACCAGATCTAGCACGCCCCTCTGCTGGCATATCACCACCTCGCCACACATTTCTCTCTGGATTTTTAGACCGAAATAACGTCATAAGCTTATCTACCTGAAATTTCAAAAGTAAAGAGGATAAAATACAAATATAACATTTATAGAGTGGAGCAGAGCAGAACAACATAAAGACACAAGCACAGATATACCTGATCCTGGTTCAAGCCAAATTTAAACTTCTTTAGTGAGTAGTAATTATCCTTGATAGCATCCTTGAATTCATGTTCAGCAAGTGGACTACAATTCCAGACAGTGCTAAAACGAACCTATATAACAGATGAAACCGTATAAAAGTAAAGATATTAAAAAAAGAAAGAAAGAAAAAGGTATAAACGCCTTAACAATGCTCTAAGTGCTGCATAACCAAAGGGTTGCACACTCCTGATTATAGAGACTGTCCGACTTTACATAGGATGTGGCATATGAATCGTCTGATTAAACTCGGGTAGCAAAATTTCAGTTTTGTCAAAACGGTAAAATATAAAGAGAAACATAATTGCCCCTTATGGCCTATTAGAAATCCATACCTGCGCAGGGAACTTCTTTCTATATGCTCCAGGCTGGATGTTGATTTCACCATCGGATGTCGCACGGAATACACCATACAATAATTTATTTTCAAACTCAAAAAGGAAAAGAAACATTCCTTTTTTAACACTTAACACAAAATCTGACTTATTATATGGTAGTCCAAACAACCTCCTATCAAAACATTCCTCTTTTGTTTCACTATTTGACATAAATATTGCACCGCACTCAGGAAACTCCCCAGGGAGATTCTCATCTTTATACCTCGACTCTTTATACCTCGTCTCTTTATACCTCGACTCTTCATACCTCGTCTCTTTATACCTCATCTCCTGTTTCAGACTGTCACCTCAGTGAACTGCCAATATATCCAAAAACGGAAGCACCACTAGAGGTCAAGCGCGTAGAATGGTAGTCTTAAAAAGAAGAAATGGGCTTCAAAAAAACCACGTTCCTGGATAACGGATAAGACTGATATATTTATATGTAACTATGCATCTATATATGTAAGTGAAAAGAATGTATTAACACAACTAAAAAGTAGCGCCTTGTTTAGCACATGCAAGCGTGACCTAGTTTTGAAATTTGGCAACTCACATGAGTTTTTAAAACATATTATACTACAAGCAGTTGTTAATTACGTACAATATAGTGATTGGCTATTTCTACAGTATGGTTTTTGTTCTCACCCCAAGTTTTTGGTTTCCATACCTAAACATAATTAGTATCGAATTCATTTTTTGTTACATAATTTAATGTCAGCAGTTGGAGTTCTTGTAGCTAGCACACAATACATGCCAAAGAAAAATCCAAATGTATAATTTTTTTATAAATCTTAAACTAAAATAAACCGCAACATACTGTGGCTTTCTGTGTTTTGAACATATACGAATTTGAATCACTTTATCATTTAGTCCCTTAAATCTTATTAAAATGGAACAAAAATTCTAACATTTTCCTATATAGAGAACTGTTCTAACTTACCTAATGGCTCCTATGGGGGTGTTTAATTGTAAATCTTAAGTGAGTTGATTGAAGTGAAATAAAGATAATTCCATACCAATCACAAGAATTCCAACACAAACATATCATAAAATTAAAACTATAATCATTATGTATTAAACCTTACAAACTATCGAAATCACAACAACCACCTTATAAACAGATCCAGACACTCTCTGATTAACAAAATTAGACTTGATACTCCTCAAGCAACAAAATAACCAACTTTTTAACAAAAAACATTAGGTAAACTTTATATATACGATTCATTTCAATATCATAAAAGTTATATAATCACCACAAAAACAAACCTCAGCAGGCATAAACTACGTAATTACCAACAACTATGATCAACTCCAAAGCAAATACTCCCTACATCTTACAAAACCACAACAATTTCCATTTGAATCATTTGAAAAAATACCAACATTTAACTTGCTTGATTTTCACTTATAAGAGGGTGTTTGGATGTGAGTTTAAAGTGATTATTATGTCAACAGATCACAATGATCCAGTTTGAAACAACCCTTATTATAGTCTTTTTGTTTTTTTAAATGTAAGAACTAATTCCAACCCTAGTAACTAATTTTCTAGTCACAACAATCACCTTATACCTACATCCCAACACTCTAAATACAAAACTATCTCATAACAAACGAATCAAACTTAAACATTTCTAATCCAATAAAGTAACAAACAAGTCATAACGTCATAAAAGATATGCAACATCCACTATAAATGAATGGAGGTGATATGCACACCACAATAAGTGATGTGCACACCACAAACATGCATATGTTGTGTTGTATCATGTGCATTACAAATGTGATTTTGTGGCGTGCACATCACTTATTGTGGTGTGCATATCACCTCCCATAAAAGAAGGTATAATTCATGTCAGTAATCCTCACACAGAATCAAACACAGTAAACAATAAATGCACATAGCAATCATGTAAATATATAAACTTACATATACAATAGCATATAATATAATAATGAATATAAAAAACGCTAAATCAACGCAACACAAACCTAAATTTCAATAATCCATATTAAGCCAAAATCTGGTGCGGCGGCTTTTTGTTCTTTTTGCGTACCACATTATCAAAAGAACAAAAAAAAGTACCACACCAGTCATAAGCTCATATAAATAAACCTCGGCAGGCATAAACTACATAATTACCATTCACCAAAATTAACTCCAAAGCTATCACTCCCCTTAAAATATAAAAACGGAACAAATTTCATTAGATTTATTAAACCAGAATAACAACATTTGTTCGAGGAAAACCTTACAATGGGGATTTTGGATGTCAATAACTTTGATATCAAACCACAAATAATCAGTTTATTAAAATTTAACAAACCGAAATCATTATTCTATTTTTTTTCAAAGTTACACAAAAATAATTTTAATACCAAACACAATCATCATGTATCAGACCTTAAAAACTATCAAATCACAACAACCACATCCAAACACCCCCTGAATGTACAGCCAATAGTATTATCCACAAAGTACAACAAACATCTTATTTTATACATGAAAAAAAACAAAACTCATTCCAGTATCAATAAATAAACCTTAACAACTAAAATCAATATCATTATAAACAAATACTAATAATCTAATAGTCATGCATATATACATTAAACAATATTAAACAATGAATAAATCCACATAAGACACAAACATAAAATTCAAAATATAATGAAACAATGAAAACTAGCAATTTGATATAAATAATAATAATAATTAGGGTTTATATACCAGAAGAAATGTGTGTGTGTTTTTGTTAAAACCAAAACTACGGAAACTGTATCGTCAGAAAAACAAAATCAGCAATATTCCATTGTATTTAACGGGGATATATTATGACGGATTTATGTTGAGTGTTTTGCATAAATAGTCCTTTATGTTGTGTGAAGTTGACGGTTTTAGTCCTTGGTATTTAACAAGGATATCAACACTTTTCCCATAACACCAAAATTCACCGCAACACAAAAAACACACCTCCCTCTTATAACATCAAATTCTGGTGTCATCGTGCACTCTTTGGCCCACACATAACCTATTAAAATACAAAAAATAAAAAATAAAAATACATGACCATTTGAGCTAGTCCGGATGGCGCAACACTGAAAACGCAAGGTTCGGTGTGGGTTTGACGCCATCCCACAGCGTTTTCCCGTTTGGCTTGAGTGCTCATATTTGCGTACCGAGAGCTCTTAATAACTACGGCTAAACAGACAATAATTCATGTTCTGGTTATTTGAAAAACGTCGAGCAATTCTGATATGTAAGTAGTATTTTTTATTTATTGTTTCTTAGAGTTTTCTAACTATTTTAAAGTGTTCGTTTAACGAAGTTTGAACAGCGGCCTTTCAAACTTTGAAAACAATTTACCACTTTAATTATTGGTAAGTTTAATCATGTATAACCTGTGTAAACTCACATAGTTATTCGTGAAGTCTTGATTATATTAATTTTTAGAGATGATTACTAAAATTCAGAACATGATTTAAAGCATCGTTTTTGGAAAACTGTAGAAGAAAATGGATACCTTTTTAAAGCACATGGTATGGGGATGGGACGGCTTAAGCCGTTAGGGAAACGCCACGGGATGGCGCCAAAACTACACCAAAAGTTGCGTTTTCTCGTTTGGCGTTGTCGGGACCAGCTGAACGGTCCAATATTTTATTTATTTATTTATTTTTGACTTTTTCTCTCTTTTTTATAACACGATGGCACCACTTTTTGCACGAAGACACCACTTGATATGAGGGAGGGATGTTCTGGTGTTGTGTTGGATTTTGATGTTATGAGAAAAGATGATGATTTGGCACCATCTTTCACACGGCAACAATTCTAGGTAAAAATGGTTAAGGATTAACATAGTCAAGTGTATAAGGATCTTATGTTCGAACATTTTTTTCCCTGACAACTTAGATGAAAAATAATTGAATCTTGATTTTTGAACTAAATATTAATGTGGGTCAACACATCAACTTGTTGTATTGTATATATCATGGTTGTCAGGATCTCGATCCTGATCTTAAGATCTTATGATTTTACGATACTGCAAAACAAAAATGATCCGGATCGTACATAGGATCTTTGAAAGCTTAAAATCTTATAGGATCCCGATCTTGATCATAGGATCTTATGATCTAATCCGATCATACTTTTCTCGGATAACAAACTAAAAAACTGTAAATTTCTGGATTATTTTTTGTAGAATTTAAAAAACAACATGTTAATCCTATTAAACATTTCATAATTATAATTTAGGACAACATTTTGATGGAACATTCATATAATTTTGTGTTTATGATATATAATAATTTGTAAAATTTTATAATATTACAAAAACTTTTAAGAAAATGATATTATAGTAGGATCTTAAGATCCTGATCCGATCTTACGACCACGATCTTGCAAAGACGAAAACGATCCTGGTAAGATTCAAATCTTGAAAACCTAGGTATATACTCCACCGGACAAAAGCACATCCATATACCTTCAATTTGGGTTCCATTCATATTTAAAAAAAGCAATAAACATTACCAAGTTGGTCAAATATGCTCCACTATGAAAACCACTCCATGTAACATAAAAGACCAATAAACGTTTATCGAACTTTAAACGTTTCATAGTGTTGGTCAAATATGCTCCACAATGAAAAACACTCCATGTAAGCATAAAAAACCAATAAACGTTTGTCAAACTTTAAACGTTTCATGTGTTTGTGTACAAGTTTTACATGGTTTAAGTTAATTGTTTTTAAAATACAATCTTATTGTTTCGGAGGGGGCATCAACAACATTATATCTATTAAAGACCCAAGCAAAAACTTTTTTCGGTTTCAAGCTTATGACTATTGCTAAAGTTGTGTATTCTTAGCGTTAAGTCTCCCCCTCTCTTGAGGAGGGAGCAAGAAAAAACTAACTAAATGAGTTTATCAACTAGAAAGTATCCAAATTTCATTAAAGATATTTATAAAATATATTGCAAAAGAAGTGTAAAAAAAGTTGTTTTAAAAAATCTAATCAAATTTACCACATTCATATTCTATTTGTTTCAAGACATTGTTTATTTATTTTTTTTCCTTATATCGTCTTGAACTAGCTGTTCACTACTAAAATTGCTTCGTAATAAAAAAATTTCATCAATATTTCATATATTACACGTATTTGAATAGTAAATAATTAGTTAAAATTTATAAAAAAAAAATACAAAAAAATTAACGGATAATAATTTTGATTTTATTAAGCCATTTACCTCTCTTTTAGCCACTTTATAGTCAGAACAAGATAGTTTTTGGTTGTTTTTTTTGTTTTGCATCTTTTGTCTTTTATTATTTTTTAAATTTCAAATTTTAAATTTTCTATTTTTTTAGCAGTTTTGCTCACTTTATTAACAGGACAAGATAATTTTTTTTATAGTTTTTTGCCTCGTATTTTTTGTGCTTTATTACTTTTGACCTATAAAACTTTATATAATCTGTTATGTATTTTTGTTTGACAGCTTCATAATAAAAATAAAATTAAAAAATAAAAGAAAAAAAATAAAAATAATTAAAAGAAAGTTAAAAGGGTATTACTATAG
Organism: Artemisia argyi; assembly: GCA_030686995.1. NCBI lineage: Eukaryota > Viridiplantae > Streptophyta > Magnoliopsida > Asterales > Asteraceae > Artemisia > Artemisia argyi. Next base: position 202,113,399 of record CM060709.1, on the reverse strand, counting down.
ATTTTAAGAGTGTAGGAATAACCAATCATCTTTATTAGGGATTTGCTAACAGGTTAACAACTAATTACCGAAATTTATGATCAAATATTACACAATGTTCAAATAATATCATTCAAAATCACTAAAAATTTTCTAAAATATCTCAAATAAAAATATAATACACTCTTCCTATTGGTTATATTAGGGAAAAGTACTCAACTTGTCTTCAATTATGTTTTAATATTAAAAGATTTTGTGAAGATTTGGTTGTTAACAACAACTCTAAAAGCTGTTGTTATCATTTATATTTTTATTAAACTTTTTTTTTAAAGACTGTTTTAAAGAGAGATGAGTAATTAAAAAAAAGGGAAAAGATAAACTTGAAATTTTACTCGTTTTGAAATGAGGACCGAGGCTCCCTAAAAAAAATAATAAAGTGAGGACCGAGTAAACCAATTTGAGTTCTAGTCATGTCGCACAGCACATGAACAACAGCGGTGACTCGGCGAGCACGTTGGACAACAGTGGCCCCTGATATCGAAAAAGCGGCGAGTTCATATCCACACGACATGACGTATCAATTCATAGGGCGCATCTATGATGGCCCAATTACAAGAAAACAAAATTTTATGTCAAACTTACTACTTCAGTCCTTCATAATTCATAAACTTTGTTTTGTCGAATCTGAGCTTTACTTTGTGTTTAGGGTGGTGGCAATGGTCACTCCCAAATTCTCCCATACCTCTCAACACACGAATAATATCATCCCACCTCACTCATACTTTTTTCATACATCTCAACCTTTTTTAGTGGCAACCAAAATTCACCATACCTCTCAACCCTTTTTTTTGTTTTACTCCAAACGGTCAAAAGCATTAATGGTCCAACGTCCTCTTTTCTTCCAAACCGATGAAGTGTTTTTCCCCGCTAGGCCAAACCTCCAACCCAAGCCGCTAAGGTGGCGGCGGTGTTCACCGGCGGTTTGAGGCAAACCGCTACCCAAACCGTGACTATTGCCACCACCCTTATGTTTATTAAGTTTATCGATCCCAAATAACAATTCTTAGGTTGTAAAAAGAAAACTGGCCCTTAGTTATTTCTGTTACCAAACTTTTATTTACTAGCAAATGATCGACATAATTTAATGTTGTGTACACGACCTATAAGTTAACAATGATTTACTAGCAGTGATAATTTCGCATCCAAAATATTTTAGACTGTTTACATCGCATTTGATTAAGTTAATACATCTTTCACCTACTATATTGATCGACGACGCGAGTAAATGCTTAAAAAAATGTAGTTGGACACTTGGACTACATAACACTCTTTGGCCGGGACTAACAAACTCAACAAATCCTTGGTGACCAATAGTGTTTTTATGCCTTGCTTGATATATTATTGTCGAATCATGGTTCCATACATGTGTTTATTCAAGAGATAATCATAAACGTTGATAATATTTTAGCGTTCTCAAAATATACCCATGCTTATTTTCACTCGTATTCAAGTTAATGTTGTGTGTATATGCCAGTGTTTTCCACATAATGTTTTTATTTTTAAATAAATTTTGATTTTAAGTCCAAAAGTATAAAAAACGGTAACTTTTTAAATTAAGTATCTACTTAATCTTTTATTTACCTAATAAAATAAAACCCCTAGTGGGGACTTTTTCATTTCAAAATAATCAAATCATACCTTATTAAGAAATAAATTGAATTATTGTTATTATTTTTATTTTAAAAAGATTTATGAAAAAACTTAAATATTTCTACATTCGGCAAAAAGGTATATAAATTCGTTTTTTTGAGGAATTTGAGTAAAAAACCATATGTGTCAAAAGTGTAAAATATAAAACTTTGAAAAGCGGGTGTGATTTTATAAACTTCATGGATCAAAAGTGGAAGGTTAGATATATAACTTTTGTTCTAAATTTGTAAGTTACAAAATAAATCAAAACAACCAAAATAGCCTAGCTCCTTCCTTCTCCGACCCACCACTCGACCACTACCCATTCCTGCCACCACCACTTGACCACTACCATTCGCGCACCGATATGTCCATCTAAATACCCGGATTCGTTTTTGGGTTAACCAAAGGTATGCTTTTTGGTTAATAGATTTTATTATTATTATTATTATTATTTTAATTTTGGTTTTGGTAATTGAGTTGTGGGCTTTTGTTTCTGTACTTTGATTGATGATTTAGGTGTGTTGGATTGCAAGTAGTAGTAAAGAATTGTTTTCAATGTTAGGTATTTGTGATTTTGTGTGCTAATTTTAATCCCTATTATTTTATATAAAGTTATATTTTTGTGTGTTTATTTGCTAATCTTAATGTGTACCTGTTTGATATATCCAAATTTCGTTGGTAGTAGCCAAAAAGCTATTGGTGTTGTCGATTTGTTGGTGTTTTTATAAAAGATAAGATAATACTTTTGTTTTCTTTGGCAGGTGTAACAGGATGAAAAATGGGTTGGTGATCGTCAACACAAAGGCTGTCTATTCCGTTCAAGGTAAAAGATCATAATTTTTTGTCAATCTAGCTATAGGATTATAAGAATTTTTGTTTTGAAACCCAACCGCCTAGGAAGTATGGAATGGTATTGTGCAGACAAGCATAGAAAAATAAAGATAATTCAAAAGGTAATCATGACATTGCAAAAGTGTGCATTATGTAATAACGTGCCATTATGTAATGTTATTTATGTATATATTAGCAACTAATGTATAATTTACTATTATTATCAGATTTCACGCCATTTAAAAAAGTTATATCATTTTAGATACGGTCAAAGTAGAAGTGACAAGGGACAGAGGAGTCTCAATTTGCGACACCATGGCACCCCTCTACATTAGTAGTTGTGCCGAGAGAAGTTAATTGCTTGCTAATTCCTATCATTATATGTGATAAAGGCTTCGTCACGAATTATATGTGTCAAACAATAAAAGCGTAAATTCTTTAACTTTGAAATCAATTTTTCATATATTTATTGTAGTTTGGCTTACAGCCACAAACATATTTTAAATCATATAGGTAGATGTGATGATAAGTCCTTACGGCTTATGTACGTGACTCTTCTTGGGTGTTTAGGGTTGCTTACTAAATCCGCTTTACTAATTTTGATATGGCAGATAAAGAGTTTTAAGTGTTTGGGTATTTTAGAAGTGAAAAAAGGAAATTACTGCTCAAAGTTGCTTGATGGCGCACCAAAATTGGCAATTAGCACAACCCACCAGCTACAACAATCAGGTCTTGAGTCAGATCCTGGTTCGGCAACAACTGGATAACCAAGGAAGTAGTTAGAGCCGGTGTTGCTATTGTAACTCCCTTCTCTTGTCCTGATGATCAGCAATGTTTAGTTGCTAATTCTTGAATAGTTTGGTTTGGTTCTTCAGTATTATCTTTCCTCACTGTCTCTTTCCATGGTTTTTTATGTTATGTGATCTTTTTATAGGTACTGGGATAACAGACGCCAGTCCACACTCAGCAACTTCCTTGCTGTTGCTATTCACTTACAATGTGACATCCCAGCTTTTATAGGTGTTGCCACCATTGACTGAATTCTTATTGCATATAACTTCCAAAACTCTTACGCAATTTGTTTATTTGAACACATAACTATCTAGGCAGTATATTATAATCTTTAGATGTTATAAGGGACATGGTTAGATGTGGCAGTTCTACTAATTTGTTTATGATTAGATCGTGTCCAGCTATAGTTTATCTCTTATATGATCAAACAAAGTCCCTTCCAAGGAAAACAGAAACAGATGATACCAAAATTGCCGATACTCTTGAGCTCTTCCCACTAAGCTATTTTGGTAATACGCCCTCACCGTTTTAAGTTTGGCTCTCTGCCTACGACAAACTTCAACCTGTTTCTGATGTTGCAGGAAAATTTTCTTGAACTTTTTTGTGAGTTTTGAACATTATCTTGTTTGTAACTAAGTGCACCTGTTATTATACTCATAATATGTTATTACAGGCTCAGTACTTTTCGCATAGTGATATTGGAATGTGTTCTTCGAATAATTAAAAGGAAAGGTGTATGCTTGAGTTGGTTGCTGTAGTAAAAGGAAATCCTAAACGAGCTGGTGATGGGTTTGTGCTTTGTTGTGAAGATACATATTGGGTGTATATAAGTTACTAATAGTGTTGTAGTCTTGGGCTTGCTGATGTTGAAATTTGTGGGATTTTTGGATATGCAACTACAGGGATATGCTACATATCAAGCTATGATTCTTGGTTTCAAGGTATATTCCTAACACGTTTCTAACTACAATGTTATAACTACATGCCGTATAGATTTTAGCTTGATAAAATTGGCCCAAATATGTCTAATTGTTTTATTACGCAATAGTGTTTAACATCTTTGTATGCCTTATCAGGTGATGGGAGAATATTTGTGCAAGATAGAGCACATACTGATGGTGGACAGATGGTGGACAGTTGTGTGCAGGGGAACGATTGAGATTAATGCAAGTAATTAAGTTTAACATGTTGCTTTCTTTACTATTTACTATTATATCATGACTTGCTATATCATAATTAATTAGACAATAGCACATTTTGGATTAGAAATGTCGATTTTGACCCATTTATATACAAATGGGTTTCTTTGGATTTTGTGTTATGTAGCCTGTTAAATGGGTAGAATGGGTCAAATGGGTGAAGTTATTGAAACTTATTGCAATGCACATCCAAGCAACCCCCTGATTGGTGGTATGGTTCTACAATTTTGTTGGATGTTGCATTAAATGTAATAACCCTTAATATCATGCATCGAAGTTTAATTTAATTCTTGTGGGTATAAAATCATATGTAATAATAATTCAAGTGTTTGGGGTTGCTGTATATTAGTGTATAATAGTGCCGAGGTTGTCAACCAAATGACTTTGGTGGAAAGACAACTACACAGTCTTGACCACTTCAAAGGATCACTACTAAAGTAAGATTTCCTTGATTTTTATTTTGTCAAGATTGACGTATATGTTATTTTGACCTAGAATACGACTTGATATAAATTGCTACTCATTTAAAATGATAATCTCTAGCTTAGAACTAAGCCAAACTTCTATTATTGCAAAATTCATAGTTTAAAACTACATTTTAATACAATATTTGATACATTCTTATACATTTAGCATTTAAAAAATGAAAGGCATATGATCCTATTTTAAGTCCAATTACTACAAGTTATTATGAAGTAATTCAATTAATTTAAATTAAATGGCATGACAGTTAATTGGAGATCTTAATAGAGCCGGGGAATACTACTTCCGCGCTACACAGGCAGATCCCAAAGATGGTGAAACTCTGATGCAATATTCTAAAGTTTAGAGGTTCATCATGACCAAGATCGAGCATTAGGCTATTTTGAGGCTGCTGTTCTTGCCTCCCCTAAAGACTGGTGAGTAGTTCCAAACACTCCTTACTTATGACGTATGCCTAGAAAAGTTGTCACCCGACGATGCTCTGTCTCTATTTGCTCAGAATGCTTTGGGTGAAAATAACTTTGACTCATTTCCAGAGCTAAGACAATATGGTGAAGGCATCGTTCAAAAATGTGATGGCTTGCCTTTGGCTCTACAAACACTTGGACGTTTATTGAGAAATAAGACCGATGAAGAAAAATGGAAGCGGTTGTTGGATAATGAGATATGGATGTTAGAAGATGATGGTGGTATTCTTCCGGCACTTAGACTAAGCTACCAAGATCTTTCTGCTTGTCATAAGCAATTGTTTGCATATTGTTGCTTGATCCCCAAGGACTACGTGTTTGAGAAGAAGGACTTAATTCTGTGGTGGATGGCGGAAGGGTTTTTGCACGATTCAGCTACAAATAAAACAATGGAATGCTTGGATGAGGAATATTTTCAAGAGTTCTTGTCAAGGTCATTTTTTCAACATGTCCCTGATGACGAATCATTGTTTGTGATGCACGACCTCATGAATGATTTAGCTACATTTGTTGCTGGAGAATTTTTCTCAAGGTTAGACTTAGATATGAAGAAGGGTGTTAGGAAGACAGATTTTAAAAAGTTCCGCCATATGTCTTTTGTTTGTGAGATATATAATACTTACAACAAGTTCAAGGCATTCAAAGGAGCTAATCGTTTGAGAACGTTTTTAGCTATGCCCGATGTGTTAAATAGCCAGCAGACATTCTTCTTATCAAGTAAGATTCTGGTTGACATACTTCCCCAGTTACCACTGTTAAGGGTTTTAAGTTTGAGTAGATTAGATATAGATGAGGTACCAGGGTGTGTTGGCAATATGAAGCACTTGCGGTATCTTAATTTATCTCGAACTAGAATCACACATTTGCCAGAAAGTCTCTGCAATCTTATTAACTTACAAACATTGATTATTTCCGGCTGTGGTTGGTTGACTAAACTGCCCGAAAACTTCTTAAAGCTTAAAAAATTGCGGCATTTTGACATTCGGGATACATTGCTTTGGAATAAGATGCCGTCAGGGATTAGTGAGATGAAAAGCCTACAAACCCTTTCCAACAAAGTTGTTGTTGTTGAAAACAACGACTTTTTTATATCTTGGCTTAGGAACTTAAAGAATCTCCAAGCGGAGATTTATATTGATGAGCTACAAAAAGTGTAAACCCTAATTGAAACCCAAATCTATGAAGATGATCGAAGGTAATGACTTGATCAACGTTGGATAGGAACAAGTAAATTAGCATAAAGGGTTGCTTCTAATCTCTTCAGTGTATTCTTACTCTATTTTTTTTTTTTTTTTTTTTAATTTAGGGTTTTAAACCTTTATTTAATCAACCTGACATAATCTTGATTACTATTATTATTTTGAATCAATTTGTGGATTTTGGGGTTTGAATAGGTGTGTGATTACTATTACTATTACTATTTTAATTGGTTCAAAATATGATATCTTAACTATCTCAAAATGTTGACGATCAGTTAGCAAAAGTTAACTACTTAAATAGATTTTGGTACTAAGGTAAGATAACCAAATAAGTCATATGCATATAGGGTTGCATTTAATTCGGCCAAAAGCACTTTCGTTGTATCTCTTTATGTATCTTATATATAGTACTCCGTACTAAAGAAGGATCTTTTTTATAAGTTTTTTATTTTTATTTTTTTGCAGTGTCAATGAGGGAAAACGACATTTCTGCCTGATCGTATGTTCGGGACTGCTAATGAAGCTCCTGGTAATTGAATATTGTATCGGTGCATTTGGATTTAAATACGTTGTTTAGGTACTAATTCGTTCATTGATTATCTCTGTAGTTAGTGCTGGAGCTTTTGAATGTAAATCGGTCGTATCAGGTGTTATCACAGAAGGGTATTGATTTAGCTTCAGGTGGACGTGATAAAATGATACATCTTTATGATGTAAACAGGTAAGACTTTTACCCTTTATAGGAAATTTGAAGGTCAATTGTGTCTATGAATCTTGATGCGTGGGAATCGCACCTTGCTTTACCTCTCGAGGGATCTCAAGAAGCTTACAACCCCCACCAGGCAGTGTACCTGATCGTTGTAGTATAGTATAGTGACAAGTACCGGGGGATTGATCGTTCAGCTTAGGAATAGTGTCGCTAGGATTAGAAAACCTAATTAATAGTTCTAGAGGTGGAAGATGATTATTTTTGTATTTTTATATTTTTATGAAAGCAAGTAAAATCTCGGGTTTTGGAAGATAGGGCGGAATTAGTTGCTATTCAACTAACCCAAAGCTAATATATAATTAAATTAAACTAATGAAAATGAAATTAAAATAATTTAAACTAAGGTTGTGAGCAGTGGTTGGAGAAATTGTGTTTACTTAGACTTCATTACTCCCTAGATATCTTTTACATGTTAATTACTTGTTACACTTGTATGGATGACGGATTGTATTCCTTAATACCATTCGTGGGGTGGCATACATAACTCCCCAACTCTATGAGCTCTTATCTCCTCCTACACCATGACCCAGCACAACTATAGGGATTGTAAAAAGTGGCTCATGCATTAAATACAACCAATAAAGACCTAGTACGCCTCGGTTCATGTTTCTTAAGACGTTCAAGCATGTTACCATTGGAGATCTGCCAGTTTTCTTAAGCCTAACATATAATATCATTCATCCAAAACAAGAATAGACAAGTAATCAACACATAATCAACATCTAGGTTTCATTAGATCTAAGCAAACACAAAGGAAATCTAGCCTAGCATAGTAGAATTAAGATAAGAACAAGAGATAAACAACCAACACATAGACATATTGATTGAATTAAAAGTATACTTATCTCAATTACAATGCAAGGTCTCAAGGGTTTGGAACCCTTGAAAAACCTGTAAAAGAGGCACCAAAATCGTCTTTAGGGTTTCACCAAAACTTCTCTCCCTTTTAATGAAAAAACTAGAAAACTATATATAGGAAAAATAGTATGACGGCGTCAAGAGTTGAGTCTGACGCCGTCACCTCGCCGCCAAATACTTCCTCGGACGGCCTTGATCCACTTGTGACGGCCTATGTGACGCCGTCACCACCTACGGTAAATTATTCTTGGCCACTTTGACGCCGTCACCTCTCCATCTGACGCCGTCACCACCTACGGTAAATTATTCTCCATGTCTGACGCCGTCAAGAAGCAAGTCTTGACGCCGTCACCTTGTATCCTCAGCTTGGATTTTTGGTACTTTGCCGTTTTCTTCACTTTATGCTCCAAAAACGTCCAAAATAGCCTCTTTTCCAGAATTCACTCTCCAAACACCTAAAATCACAAAAGGAACGATTTAGGGCAATATTTGATCAAATAAAGTTGGATTCGGGCTTAAATGACCCCCTAAAAACGGATCATTTTTCGCCTCATCATATACCCTTACACTTGAGATTTGCTTGTCCTCAAGCAAATGAGCTTTTATTCTACTCAAAAGACAAGTTAGGGGTCATTTAACACTAATATAAAAGTAATTACAACAAATAATCGTTCCACAAAAGACCAATAGACAAGCACGGAGGTCATACACAAGCACCTCAGAAATAGTGTTTAGATACTCACATCTCTCGGGTGTAATAAAGTAATATAACATTATGGAAATGGAAGATATCTCTCACTACCTGTCATAGCAAAATAGATTACCATAGGCTTGGGAAAGGATCAAACCTCCACCGCATGGCGTAAGCACCTAGGATAAACTATCAAAGAGGTCTTTTAAAGGGTTATAACGTTAGGTGTAGGGATATGAATTACACGGTTTTGTTGGATAAAGGAAGTTTTACTGGTGGCGAGTTAACAATCTTAGTTAATTACATGTACAAGATGGCGTTGCTAAGCCAAGACTAGACTCGACTTAAGATAATAAATGAAAAATAACAAAAACATAAAATGAACATAGAATAAAAACGGGATGGTAGTCCGTATGGTTTTTCTCTTTTTCTTTTCTATTTTTTTTTTTTTTTTTTTTTTTTTTTTGCATACACTCTTACCCTACCATCCAAAATAATACATCATAGGGGTTTGAGCAATCCCCTTACACTTGAATCTTTACATACTTTACATTAAACTAATCTAATGACTCGAATTAAGATAATCAAAACACTTGGAGCACTTTTAAAATTAACGTACATATGGGGGTAATAATATGATGTTCTTCCCCATTACTCCATAAAATAAGTACTTACCCATGAGTCCCAATCGTCCCAAAACAATATGTACAAGGATATGACTCGACTTAGCAACCATGTAATCAATTAGAAAGTTAACTTAGGGTTTAACAAATAACAATAATGCACTAAAAATGAGCGCATACACGGAAGGCTAAGGCGATTTGGTTGTACATTTAAGTGGGGTGTAACAAATTCTTCCTTTAAGTAAAATGCTTAAAGTTAGAAACGAAAAGATAGGCTCGGAGGGGTGTACTAGGGGTTTCGTGTACTAAAAATGAGTACAACGCTAAGGGTGTGGGAAAAATTAGTTGACTTAACTAGCCAAGTAATATGACTTAAATGGTCAAGTAATTATGATACGGGTTTAACACAAGGGTGATCCTAATGCCTCTTATCATGTAGTAAATCCTACCACACGAATGTAGTCTCACTAGCGGTCTCGGGATGCATCACTAACGCAAGTTCTAGAATCTAAATGCTACCGGTACACTCATAAGCACCAATAATAAATGCTTTTCCTATCAAATGTAAAGGCGAACCTCACATTTTTGGGTGGAAAATTTTTCTGAATATACGGTTATGTGTTAGTCATACAACCTCCTATCCATGAGACGCTTGCTATGGCTAAAGTTTCACTCCTAAATGTTGTAAAAAATTTTAAATTTGGCGCTAAAATTACACTAACAAGTATTTCTCATAGTTTTATTACTCATCTACTATCAAACAAAACAAACTCAAGCGAAAGTGCATATGTAAGGTATCATCTTTTTACCCTCCCCTTACACTTAAGATGAACATTGTCCCCAATGTTCAAGTAAAGAATGTAAAAGTGAAAAAGTAAAGAGAATGAAATCAAATACTCCCCTGATTCGCTCGGTATGGATTATAGGTTGGCCAGGTTAGATCTTCCTCCAAGAAAATGAACAATCAAAGCTTCCCTTCCAGAATATAAATCATCTTCTTGTCATAAATAACCTGTAAATCCTGACAAAAGTAGACAAGGCAACCTCGCGTAAAATCGGCGGCATCCTATATAAGTTACTAAATCCTAGAAAACAAAGTAAGATATAATGCTTGTGGAATGAAGTTTGCAGATTTCCTGGAGATTATAAAACTTAATAATTCACAAAAACCATAAGACTCCGTTAGAAAAACAAAACCGGTAAAATTTCCATATTTTTACTCCTGACGCCGTCAAGAGCAATACCCTGACGCCGTCAGAATGGACCTGCAGAAATTCTTATGTTAAGTTTCCGGAAAATTTCTGGAAAAACTTTGTCCTACTTCCTGGAAAATCCTGCAAAACTTCATTATGACTCAATACAAGCATTTGACTCTAACAAATACGAATATACATGTTTATTAAATATTGTGGAGAATCATGATCGGTTTGTTTCTTAAAAACATATTTGGGGTTTCCCCTTACACTTATCTTTTGCAAAAATACCTTTAGGTTGAAGTTAAGACTAGGCCAAACAACATAATAAAGTATTTCCACATTTCAATTGAGAAACATGATCATCCAACAATAAAAATAAAGCATGCATACGGAAACAAATAACAATCAAACAAATAAAATCACACAAAACATGGGTTGCCTCCCAAGAAGCGCTTGTTTTTGTTCGAGTCACGAGCCTGACTCTACCCTTATTTAACAGAAATATGTGAGGTTTTCCCTACACTTAGGATTAAGTGCGGGTGATAGTAGCGATACACACCATCTCGGTGGAAGTATGCCACGTGAGGAAAGAGTGGTGAATGAATTATATGCTCAAAGGGTTGTGCTCCTATCATCATAACCTTACGTAATTCAATCGGGTTAATGGGTGGATTAATATTTTCTCCTAGAAAGGGATCATTTTCTATCAACTTCGAAAGACTCCTAGTTGGGGATCCATCTTGACCTAATAAACCTGGTTTAAACCCATAATGTTTCTTATGATCGATAATAAATGGGTGATGTAAGCATGTAAGGTCATTTTCCACTCCTATATTTGCTTCATCTCTACAAGGCTTAGAGTCCACTACCTTTGTCCTAAGACTACCCGGACTATATGGTTTGATGGGTGGATCGGAACCTATTTCAATTCCTAAATTTTCATCCAAGGACGGAAGATTAGGTAACGGTTTTGGTTGAGGCTCCGGTTCATCAAAACTAGGAACTTCCCTAAAACTAAGAGTAAGGTTATCATTATAAGTGTTCAAACCTATATCCTCTAGTTGTGTTTGGTCCAAGGGTTCTACCTCAATTGGGGTTCCTATAGTCTCTTCTACTTCTTCCGGGTAAGTCACGGGCGGTGTATGTGCCTCAAATGATGGTAGGACTTGTGGGGTACTTTGTGGGCTTGGATTATCCACCTCATCCTCCATTGTACCTAGATTACCTATATGTTTGTTTTGTACTATGATATTAGGTGCCATCCAACTAGGTATCTCAACATAAGTATATTCATCCCCCAACAAACTTCCTGTTTGCTCCATCAAATTTGTTTTTGATTGATTTGTGATGTTGTTTGTTGGGTTGTCTACTCTATAATAATATTGGGCACAGTTTTCTATGGTATCCCACGCTTCTTCATCATTTAATTCCCTAGGGCCCCCATCGGCAAAATCATCGATGCGCATTTGGTCACATTGGCTGACACGATAGTAAAAGGTTTCGGTTAGGGATGATAAAGAGAAACTATGATGAGGGAATTTTCGAAGTAAAATTTTAAAACGAGTCCATGCATCATATATGGGTTCATCTCGATATTGTTTGAAATTCGAGATGTCAACAGGGTAGAATGGCCTTTTTGGTTGGTGGTATGGTGGATTCGCGTACTCCATAATGGTGAACGGAATAGTCAATGGAAATTACGAACAAACACACAAAGAAAAAGATAGACTAAAGAAAACCTAAAAATAAAAATAAAAATCTTACTAGAAAGGAATCTAGCAAGTAGACCTAATAAAAAGAAATCCTAACCTAGACAATAACTATTCCCTGGGCTGCGGCACCAAAAACTTGATGCGTGGGAATCGCACCTTGCTTTACCTCTCGAGGGATCTCAAGAAGCTTACAACCCCCACCAGGCAGTGTACCTGATCGTTGTAGTATAGTATAGTGACAAGTACCGGGGGATTGATCGTTCAGCTTAGGAATAGTGTCGCTAGGATTAGAAAACCTAATTAATAGTTCTAGAGGTGGAAGATGATTATTTTTGTATTTTTATATTTTTATGAAAGCAAGTAAAATCTCGGGTTTTGGAAGATAGGGCGGAATTAGTTGCTATTCAACTAACCCAAAGCTAATATATAATTAAATTAAACTAATGAAAATGAAATTAAACTAATTTAAACTAAGGTTGTGAGCAGTGGTTGGAGAAATTGTGTTTACTTAGACTTCATTACTCCCTAGATATCTTTTACATGTTAATTACTTGTTACACTTGTATGGATGACGGATTGTATTCCTTAATACCATTCGTGGGGTGGCATACATAACTCCCCAACTCTATGAGCTCTTATCTCCTCCTACACCATGACCCAGCACAACTATAGGGATTGTAAACAGTGGCTCATGCATTAAATACAACCAATAAAGACCTAGTACGCCTCGGTTCATGTTTCTTAAGACGTTCAAGCATGTTACCATTGGAGATCTGCCAGTTTTCTTAAGCCTAACATATAATATCATTCATCCAAAACAAGAATAGACAAGTAATCAACACATAATCAACATCTAGGTTTCATTAGATCTAAGCAAATACAAAGGAAATTTAGCCTAGCATAGTAGAATTAAGATAAGAACAAGAGATAAACAACCAACACATAGACATATTGATTGAATTAAAAGTATACTTATCTCAATTACAATGCAAGGTCTCAAGGGTTTGGAACCCTTGAAAAACCTGTAAAAGAGGCACCAAAATCGTCTTTAGGGTTTCACCAAAACTTCTCTCCCTTTTAATGAAAAAACTAGAAAACTATATATAGGAAAAACAGTCTGACGGCGTCAAGAGTTGAGTCTGACGCCGTCACCTCGCCGCCAAATACTTCCTCGGACGGCCTTGATCCACTTGTGACGGCCTATGTGACGCCGTCACCACCTACGGTAAATTATTCTTGGCCACTTTGACGCCGTCACCTCTCCATCTGACGCCGTCACCACCTACGGTAAATTATTCTCCATGTCTGACGCCGTCAAGAAGCAAGTCTTGACGCCGTCACCTTGTATCCTCAGCTTGGATTTTTGGTACTTTGCCGTTTTCTTCACTTTATGCTCCAAAAACGTCCAAAATAGCCTCTTTTCCAGAATTCACTCTCCAAACACCTAAAATCACAAAAGGAACGATTTAGGGCAATATTTGATCAAATAAAGTTGGATTCGGGCTTAAATGACCCCCTAAAAACGGATCATTTTTCGCCTCATCAAATCTTTATATGCACTCTGCTGTTTCAGGAATTTTGATCCGATTGCGAGTACTGATTCAGCTTCTGTTTCATCAGTGAAATTGACTGGGAATGGACACAAGATTGTCTGTGTTCTGATAGGTGAGTTTGTGTTATAGCATAGGTTAGATCTGTGTAGCAATTTCACTAAATTCCCTTTAGTGGTTAAATCTTGTGTTTCTGAAGGTCCTTGATCTTTCGTGATGTTTGCTGGAAAGGATAAGGATTATGCCATTTCTAATTCATATCAGCCAAAGGCATCTCACGGAACTATATATATGATATATTCGTTGATCCGTGGTACGACTTCTATAATTTGTCAAGAAGAACATATTTTACTTCAACAAGTCTATGTTATTTTTTGTTGGTTTGATTATTAACACGGGTTTTCAATATTTGAGCGAAAAGATTGATTCTTTAAAAGGATTAAGTGTTGAACGATTTTTATGGTCTTTTTTAGGGTAATATGATGGTTGACATGGGTTTTATGAAATTTGTTATGTCAAATTCACTTTGATTCAATGCATCATTTATTGGTGCTATGGAAACCATATATGTTTAAAATGCATTTCAGAAAGATTACAAGCTTTTTGAGGTAATTAAATTTGATTAATATGTAAAGCTAGATGCTTATTTGTGTTTATTTAGATAAACTTGGGCCAAATGTGATTGTTATAGACATCATAAGTTTCCTTGATGTTTTCATGATTAATTTTAAGTGAAGTTTTTTAGACTGTAAGTGAAGATCTAAAGAATAGTTCATTTTTGCTAAATGGAGTTGTAATATTATGTGAAAAATGATGTAATAATTGTTGGTTATTTTGCTACATTAACTAACCTTTTAAAGGTATCTAACAATTTTCAGGGAAAGACAGTGGTATGAAGTTGAGTGGTGGAAGCTTAGTGAGAAATTGTAAGTAATTTTCTCATTTTTAAAATCATGTGAACTCGAGAACAACCCTCAACACATGTTTATTTATTGTTTGTGACGGTAGCTTTCTTACATGTTAATAAATAATTGCAATGGTAACTCTCCAACATTAAAACTTCCCAAATATCAGTGATTAGAACGCATGAATCTGTGAAGGATGCGATTAAGATTGCAATAGTAATAGGCTATTCTATAAGTATAGTCAATTGCAGAGGGAAAGCGAAAGCTTATACTAATATGCCAATCTGGTGGCCATTTTACGACAAGTAAAGATGGAACTTTGACGTATAACGGGGGAGAAGCAAATGCTCCAAATGTCACCTCTAAGACTCCATTTAGTGATTTGAAATTAAGTTTGGCCTAAACATGTGATTTGAACCAAGAAACAGTGACATTCAAGTATTTTTAGAAACAAGCGAAATCTGATTCCTGTAAAGAACGATAAGGATGTAAAAAGAATGATTGATTTTCAAGGGTTTGTTTCTGGAACACCAGGTTCTATTCGTAGTGTCCCTGAACAGCAAGCTAAAAGGTACTATCTTTGTCAATAGTGGACCGTCTGCTATTATAGTTAGAGGTGGAAAACTGGAGACCATATTAGTGTCTTATGTGATAACCAAATTGAAGTTGTGGAGGCTACTCTGAGATTATTAGGTTGGCACTAGATACTTATTTTACTTTACACGACACTAAAGAAGATGGTACCCTACGAAAAGATCGCTTGGATCAAAGAAAAGCTTGCTTGAATTTATCCATGGTTTGGTTAGATTATTTCTTATCCCTGAAATACCATTTAAGCCATATTTGTAATTAGAATAAATAAATAGGAGTTGTGTTTTTACTAAAGATCTTTAACTATGTTAAATATGATAGTTAGGTCACATTTAGTGGGTTTATAAGTAGGTTGCATTGCACTACAAATGCACTTAGCATTCTATATCATTATAACCAGACACCAAAAAAACAAAAACAAAAATAACAGGTACCCAAGTCGAAGCAAAAGGAACGCTTAAAAAAACACAATGGTGATGAGGACTCATACGAAGAAAAAGGAATAAGATCACGTGAGCTTAAAAACAATCCGATAGAGATAGAGGTACATTGCACTCATTGTACAATCAAAATCCTTTAGTCATAAAGTACTACAAAATTATTTTATGTGTAAATTTTTGAACAGATTTCTGATCAAGAATGAAGATTATCAACACAAAGAAACAACAAGCAACGACGTATATCTGATCAAGAATGAAGATCAACATAATAAATGTTACATATAGGGTTAGCAATACATTTTACTAGATATATAAATTGGAAACATATTGGATTACCTTTGTACATTTTGAGATATTCATACCATTTGTCATGTTTGATATTATGTTTTTTTGAAAGTATGCCCATTATATAAAATACGCTTAAAATATGAACTATGTTAACTCATTTATTGAAATTTAAATTACAATTCGTGGCTTGATAAACACCACAAATACATTTAAGAGTCGAGTATTTTCTCAGAAAAGATGAACTTTAAAAGTTACATGGTAACACAAACAATAACAAATAACCACTCAAAAATCAGAACCATAGGTTCTCCTGTATACAAACACAAACACAATAATAAAACACTAATTATCGATTTACAAACACAGCATGCGGAAGTTAAACATCATACATAAAGATGACCATGTCTATGAAAATACCATATACGAACTATTATTTTTTAATAGATAAAATACCATATACGAACTATCATACATAAAGAAATATAGTAAACAAAAAAAAAAAATAATAATAATAATAAAAAAAAATAAAATAAAAATAAGCTATTTATTTTTTAATAGATAAAATACATTAGTAAAAATTTTAGAAAAAATCTCGCGCGTGCGCGGGTATTATAACTAGTTTAGATGTAAAATAGCTTCCGTAAATTTTGTAAAAGTTTGCAGGTTTAAAAGAACCTCTTAAACCTTAAAATAAAGAACAACAGTTATTATTATTAGATATAAGCTCATTTGAGGACCAAACTTTTTTTACATACCAAGGGACTAATATCTATCCTTCATCTTCCCTCCATCTTTATTTGATTTAATGGATGAGATTAATCCAACAATATAAAAACCCACTTTCATCATTTTTTTTCAAATATTAATATCTTTCAAACCGTTAATCGTTAAGCGAAAAAAAATATACCGTTACGACGAGCATTTAATTATCTTTCTATAGATAGGCTAATTGATATATTTTCGACAATTTTTTTTTTTTTTTTTTTCATGTTTTTTTCGTAGTCGAAAAAATCATATATGATATTACATATCATATATGATATGCAATATCATATATGATTTTTTTTCGGCCACGAAAAAAAAACGTGAAAAAAATGATTTTTTTTTTCAAAAGTATATCAAAGTGCCCGTCTATAGAAAGATAATTAAATGTCCGTCGCGATGGTGTAATTATTTTCGCTTAACGATTAACGGTTTAAGAGATATTTAAATTATAAAAAATGGGTGAAATAATAAAATGCTTTTAATCTCAACCATTAATTTCCTTTTTAGATAGATGGTGGGGATGAGTCCGTATGTGAGGAATGTTTGGTTTGTAGAATAACTCGACTCTTATTATTATTATAGTAAATTAATCAGAACCGGTATCTTACTCTTATTATTATCTTACTCTTATTATTATTATTATTATTATTATTATTATTATTATTATTTATTTTTTTTATAAATCATCACTTTATTAAAAACTAATAGGATTTTACAAGAAGTTAGTGGGAAGCCGAGAAACTAATTGGGCTCCCACTCCTCTAGCTATAAAAAAGATAATCCTACTAAAAATATGAGCAGTAGCACGTGCTTTAATGTCTTGGGTCATCAAAAACTTTCGGATTCGCTTCAGTAAAGTGACTGCATCATTCTCAAGTTCCCCAGTATCCCTTTACTTCATCCATCTCAAATAAATATTCATATTTTTGTTTTGGGATATCTCAAAAGAAATTTCCATTTTGCATTTTAACTAATACTAGTTATAATACCCGTGCACGCACGGGGTTTTTTCGGAAAAAAATTAATTATATAGTATTATCGTTTAAAAACAGAAAATCTTATGTATATTTTAAAAAGTTAGAGCATGAACGTATGCGAAAGCAAAAAAATAGTTAGCAGAAATTGTAAATATAACCGTGACATCGACCTTGTATTTGATTCTTAAGATTACAACAACAACAACAACAACATACCCAATCCCGCCAGGGCGGGGTATGGGGGAGGTGGGGTGTAGACAGATCCTACCCCTACCCCAGGATAAACCTGACGGTAGAGAGACTGCTTCCAGGAAGACCTCCGGCTGGTGCAGAAGAACGGCACACGCACACGCACACGAACACGCACACGCCCACGCACACGTACACGCACACTCACACGCACACGCGCGCGCGCGCGCGCACACACACACACACACACATATATATATATATATATATATATATATATATAAGCAAAAAACAATAGCGAGACAACCAGCAAAAAAAATAAATAATAAAAATAAATAAAATAAAAAATAAAAAAATAAAATGTTATTGGATCAAAAGCCGGAGGTCTTCCTGGAAGCAGTCTCTCTACCGTTATTTGATTCTTAAGATTGTCTCCTTATAATGTTATTGGATCAAAAGCTCTTTGATCACATGGGTTTTTTAAGAATGTTTTTTCGGATATCCGTATATAAACTTTAAATAATAATTACATAAGTCGTTATAAGTACAATCGCATATATTTATTTTCATATCATAATAACTCGTACTTACCATTTGATATTTATATTTAACGTACATAGTAAAAAGATATTTTAATAGATGGAAGTTTAAAACTAATATTTATTTTAAAAGTATTTGACGTATATTAAAATTAATTCGTACATTTATGAAATTTTGTAAGTTTAATGGATGGAAGTATTAAACCAATACTAATACTCATGTAATTGTAAACAAAGTTCATATTATAAGTGTAGGGGGTATAAAGTGTAAGGGGTTATTTGTTTATTATCTAAAGTTATCAAAAAACATGAAGATTTATCATTTTACACTTAACTCCATATAATATATTTAAAATTTAACCATTAATGTTTTATTAATTACCTCATCTTTTTTTAAGTTTTTATTTTCATAAATTTGACACATATATTTTTATGTGTTTTTTTTTTCTCAATCAAATTCTCCATCAAATTTATTAAAGTTTGATCAAAATCAATTCAATTTTGACTTTTTATTGGCCAATTATATTGCTCGATTTCGGCTATGTGTCAAAATCGAGCTTTCCTATTGGTCTAATTTTTTTTCATTAAGATTGTTTTATCAGAAATACTCCAAAATAATGTAATTTCTTTATTATATAAAAATAAAAAGAGTTTAATTGATGAATATAATATAATGTAATTCCTTTATTATATAAAAATAAAAAGAGTTTAATTGATGAATATCATATTTGATTAGTGACCAGGGCAGTTATTTAAAATTTCTAAATCTTTACTATAATTTCTTAACCTTTTTATCCAATAACAAAAGTTTTTACGTAGTATTTTATTGTGGGTTTTAATGCCTGTCCACTTTATATTATGTCAATCACAAAAGATTTTAGTGGTGGAAAATAATATTTTATAGATGAAGAATATGAATTTAGCTTTGTGCATTTTCAAATCTATTAACCCTCTATTTTAACTTTTCTGCTTATTGTATTGTTCGCCGACAAACTATTTGGTTTCTCCGGCTATTCACCGGCGGCATAAGACGATAGGAATCTCCGGCAGAGTCATTCTAGGTTATATTCCTTTCATTCATATCAAATGATATTTGGTTTGGTTTGTGAATTGAGATTGCTTATTAAATCTGCTGTCTGCTTATTGCTTATCTCATTTATAAATAATCACTTTTCAAGTGTTTGGATTGCTAAGTGCTTATTGGCTTATTTTGCGTGGTGTTTATTTCAATCTATAATATGCAACCCTTCAAGTAGTTTGGATAAGCAATCTTTAATACATTCAAAACTGTTTGGTATTTTAGTGTGGAGTGGCCACGCCCTTGGTTAGGGTATAAACGGTTGAGTGGTGATATTTAGGCCTAACAATAAGACCTAATATTAGACCTACACAATTAATTTTTTGACAAGTGTAATTCACTTTTTCTCTTTCATCATTTATCACCAATCAAATTTTCAAATCAACCAATCACATCTTTAGGTCTAATTTTAGGTGTAGGTTTTAGGCATCCAAATCATTTTTCTAAACGGTTTTACCCGTATTTTCACACAAAAAATAAAAAGTTTCTATTTATTGGTCTCGTTTGCAACATACAAAAACCAACATAATGTGTTTGTTTTGCTTAGTTCTCTTGTGCCTAGAAACTAATAAGTGTTCTTTCCGAGTTATCCCAGTAAGGATTTTGTGATACCCAAGCATTAAAGGGTCGAAACACTTTATTCAGAAAGTGAACCTACACGAATTAAGTAGATTATCTAAGATTATCATCACAACGCTTACCCAATTTCTATCAATAACTACTTATCTAATGTATCGAAACGCATTAAGTCTAATAAGCAATCCCAAGTATCCCTGTAATATATTACAATTCAATAAGAAGATAAACAGTTTGGAAAAACTATGTGAACCAAACGCCACCCTGAATACTGCTAGTCAGTAACCATATTCATCGTGTTTTCGTGTATCTCCTTCATGCAAATTTATCTTGATTTTGAATTTAGTACTGTATCATATGACTTGATTGTTACCTGAATTCAAACTTAATGCTACAATACCTTTTCAATGATTATTGAGGCAATAGTAGATAATTTCAATGAGAATTTGTCTGAAAAAGGGATTTTATTGATGAGCTATAGAATGCCACTGTATTTTTGCGGGAATGTTGCTTTTTGGTACCATCTGTATATGGAATAGGGCTATACTCATTAATTAGTTTTCTTTCTTTTTTTAGTTTACTTTAGGTTTTCAAGAAAAGATGCCTTCGAAGATTGCACAAATACAACTTGTGAGTTCCCATCCTCAAGTTTACCCACCATGTGATGACTCATACGCCTTAGTTGACGCACTATTGGCTGACCGGACCAAATTGTTGGAACACCACCCAACAATCTGTATGGAAGTTGGTTGTGGGAGCGGTTATGTCATTACTAGTCTTGCTCTTATACTCGGATCAGAGTCCCAAAACGCCTATTATTTTGCAACTGATGTGAATCCTGATGCTACAAAAGTGACTCGTGAGACACTTGAAGCTCATGGGGTTAATGCAGAGTTGTTAACTACTAATATCGCTTCAGGGATTGAAAAAAGACTGTCGGGAATGGTGGATTTGATGGTGATTAACCCGCCTTATGTGCCAACACCCGAGGAAGAAGTAGGCAATTCCGGGATTTCAGCTGCTTGGGCTGGTGGTGAAAATGGTAGAAGTGTTATTGATAAGATTTTACCGGTTGCTGATAATCTGTTGTCAGAAAAAGGGTGGTTGTATATGTTATTTCTTGCGGAAAATGACCCGTTACAGATATGTCTTCAAATGAATAAAAGAGGTTTTGGCTCGAAGATAGTTGTTCAAAGATCAACAGAAGAGGAAACTCTTCATGTGATTAAATTTTGGCGCGATCCCGATATTCAGATAGAGGGAAATGAAGGGGGTTCAAGTGGTAAAACGGGTCCACATAGGGGCTGGGAATTTCTGATGTCACAGATTTCTCGATTGTCATTCCGGGATTCAAGGCAATAGCAGTTATAGTCGATGCGTATGAGAGGTGAAATAGCGTAAACTTTACTTTCATGTTCATGGTTTTATACATAATCACATTTCTTTTGAATTTGTCAAGGTTGATTAAATGAAGCATTTCTTTGTTTGAATTTATTGTGTGAGCTTCAAAATGTCACTAATTAAGTCATTAATTTACTTGATTCGGAGCAGTTTAGGTGCCTGAGTTTTTTTATAATAAAAGCTTTAGATCAAACCTTCAAAAGTAGTTTGTTTATACATTTGTGATTTATATATATGTTTAAGTAATTAAATATCAAGTTTTATATTAGACCTCGCCAGATTGCTTAAATGGTAGAGTGAATCTAATCCATTTTCTATCCATGGGTTGATTAATTGCATATGTATTGAACTATACCAATATTACTATTGTATGTATGCCTTTGCACATGGAAATATTCTTTAAAACTGAGCCTAATACCTTTGCACATGTACAAAACTACACTTCCATGTTCCATCTACCTAAATAAAAAGGGGACCGGACCCCCTAGGAGGAATATTCTTTTTGTCTCACTTTTTGTCTACTTTTTTTTAGTATATCACAGTTTTTTGTCAGTTTCTGTTCCGTATTTTTGACAGTTTGAAGCGTTTGACATATTAAACTTTATATTTTTTGTTCCGCACTTTCAGGTTTATAGTTTTTTATATTAGCAAAATTATAAAAAAAAAAAATCAAAAAAAAAAAAAAAAAAAAAAAAAAGATAGGGAGGGTCCGGTTTAAAAATTAGGGAGGTTAAATATATCCCGTCCGATAAAAAAGGTCTTCATGATCAAATTTCAGATGACATAGTTTCAGCAAAAGTGTCGTCTCAGTAATCGTATAATTATATATTCGAATATGACCCGTTAGCAATCAACATGTAGGACCAGCAAAAGTGTCGTCTCAGTAATCGTATAATTATATATTCGAATATGACCCGTTCTTCTCTATCAGCAATCAACATGTAGGACCCGTTGAAAATATATTCTAGGCTTACACATCTACATTTATTTGGGGGTAACGGTCCATTCTGCCGGCTCTACTAACCAACTAACTTGACTTCACAAATTTCCAATTTGATGGCAACAAACAATTCGAAGAAATATGTGTTACACCTGAATTGTGACACCCAGCTAATTTGTACTAAAGGACCAACAAATCCTTTGTCAAAATCTCATGATATGGTTAACAAGAACGAAACGTACGTACACAAATTTTGACAAAACTCTCCCACCCCTATGGCGATTCTGGTGATTCATTTCATAAACCCTAATCGATTTTTCTGACTGATCCCTATTAATCTTTAATAATCGTGATCTCGTGTTGTTGTTAATTCTAACCTTGATCGAGCTTGTTTTTGTATTAATTCTAATTGGTCCTATTTTCTTTAGGGTTTTTTCATAATCGCTATTTTGGTTTATTGTACTCGGTTTAATTCAATTCGATATGGTAATTTTATTCCTATCATAATTACGATCAAGTATTAATTCGAGACACCACTATAATTACAGCATGCAAGTTTTAATGCACTTTGAAGGATTATAAACCCTAGTTTTCAATCAGGGTTTTCTCGTTACTGTTGAAGACCATTTGTTTTCATTCTTTTGTTTATGTTGATTTGTGGTTATTGGATTTAATGATGTCGGATTTGGGAGAGAAGAATGCCGATTTGTTGAAAAATGTGACTATGAGTAAACATAAGAAGTCTCGATTTAAGGGTGTTACAGGCGTGGTGACGCAATTTACACTTGACTCGTCATCCCCTCCTGTTCAGGTTGATGATAACATTTGTGAAGGGTATGCGGAGCCGGTTCCACATGCGGCAAATGAGGTAACTAATAGGGAATCTTTAATCAAGATGAAGAATGATTATATTGTTGCTATATTTGGTGTCTCGCTTAGTACACTAGAGGACATTAATAAGTTCACTTTGAGTTGTGAGGCTGGTAAATTTCCGGTATGGGCTGAATTAGATAGTAATGCTCGTACGATGGTTACAAATGCTCTTGAAGATTTGTGGATGCTTTTGTGGCTGAAATTAAAGCTAACTCTACGACTCCAAAACCTACTGATGAGTCTCTTATTGTCCAAGCTATGGACATCAATACTAATGGTACATCTTACGCTGGAGCTGCAGGTTTGAGGGATGCTCAACCTATCATTGATACTTCGTTTCGTCCACTGGTTGCTGAACCCGTTTTTGAAGGTGTTAACATATCTATCCCTCACAAAGTGGTTGAAATGGTTAGTACACGGTTGGAACACACATTGTATGGTTATTTTATTGGAAATAGGATGGCGTTTCCGGTTGTTGAATATTATGCTAGGAATAACTGGGGGAAACATGGGTTGAAAAGGATTATGATGAATTCCAAAGGTTCCTTTTTCTTTAAATTTGATACAATAGCTGGGTTAGAAGCTGTTTTGGAAGGTAGTCCGTGGATGATACGCAAATCTACAATAATCCTTAAGAAATGGTCTATGGATACTTGTCTGCATAAGGAAGAATTGACTCGTATTCCGGTATGGGTTAAATTGCATGATGTTCCTCTTCAAGTGTTTGAAGAGGATGATATTAGTTTGATTGCTACGTTTATTGGGAAACCTATCATGCTTGATTCTTATACGAGCACTATGTGTAAGGATTCGTGGGGAAGAAGTAGCTTTGCTAGGTGTCTTATTGATATCAACTCTGAAGCTGATTTTGTGGATGTTGTTACTATTGGTTTTCCTTCACTTTCTGGGGAGGGTTTTACTAAAGCTACTATCTGTGTTGAGTATGAATGAAGACCTTCCAGGTGTAATGTATGCATGATTTTTGGTCACACTCATGATCAATGTTCTAAAAAGGTGGTGAGTTCTCCTATTGTTTCTAGTCCACATGTTAATCCAAGTGTGGTGCCGGATAAAGACGGTTTCCAAATGGTGGGTAAGAATAAGAAGAAGGGTAAAACCAAGTCTACTAATGGTAATCGGTTTGTTGGTCCATCGGTTAAACAGAATGTCAAATATGTCCCAAAGGTGGCAACGAGTGAACGTAAGAAGGGTAATACTTTTATGGGTAAAGCTTCTAATTCGTCGTCTATGTTGAAGACTACTGGCACTACCTCAAAGGAAGGTAATATTACTACATCTAATCCGTATGCTGCATTGGTGATGGATGAAGAAGGTCATGAAGAGCTTGTTGAAAATGTGTATGATGAATCGGCTAACTTATTTAATAATCCACATACCGGTGAAACTTCATCTTTCACGGTAATTGCTGGTTAGCTTGTTTCAGTTGCATGTTTGTCTTAGGTGCATCTTTTGTTCCTAGAGTTGTAAGTGCTTATGGCATGTCATAAGCACTAGTTTTAGATGTTTATCAAGCTGTTTAGCTTGAGGTAAATATGGTATCTCAACCATATTCCATTTGTACTTAAATTTTTCGGTTTTAATATTATTTACCGGGGTAACCCTTTACCCAAAAAAAAATCTCATTATACGGTAAGCTCAAAGGATATAAATTATAAATAATTTATTCATCTCTAGCAAACATGGATGAATGCCAGTCCAGCATGGAAAACTGTATACAACTGTACATTTATAAAATCATACTCACCAGCATAAACATAGTACATAAACACCGCCTTCTACTTTCTACTGTTAATCGTTGTTGCTAACAAGTTGAAATGAAGTTATATAAAGCTTACCATATTTTACCAGTTATCTTCCTTTCATTAACAGTAGCAACCTCAGTAGCACTTTCAAACTACAGTAAGCCAGGGTGCAATGATAAGTGTGAGAATGTGAGAATTTCGTTCCCTTTTGCAACCAGAGCAAACTGTTCTCTCAATGAATGGTACGTTGTTGATTGCAACTCTTCTACCCCATATCTATTAGCAATCAACCACCTCGAAGTGTTGAGTGTTCGCTTGGAAAGTCAAACAGTCACTGTTAATAATATGCAAAAGGTCTCTAATTGCAGTAAGACGATCAAGAGCTTGGATCTTGGTAAGAATCCCTTCATGTATTCCAAATCACATAATAAGTTTGTTTTTGAAGCGTGCGGTAATGCTTTGATGATGGATGATGATGATAGTGTGCTCACCGGGTGTTCCACTACTTGTCTCAATAACACTGTTAGCGTTACAAACAACAAATGTGTTGGCATCAGTTGTTGTGAAACCACAATTCCTCGTTATCTCAAATCATACAGTATGAATCTCACGGGTGCGGGTCTGCCTTCTTGGTGGACAAGGACTTATATGAGCCATTTGCTGTTAGGGGTACTGACTCTGTTATTCCAACATCACTCCTGTGGACTCTAGCGGGCATTGACAAAAATCAAGTAAATTGTTGTGTAGCTAGAAACGACAATTTGCTGATTGATATGGGCTAGGTACTGTGGTAGATACATGGAGCTGTTCCTTTCGGGAGGTTTTCCAAGAAAATCCTTATTTAGCAAATGGATGCAGCGATATGAAGTTCTATCATTATATTACTCTATCTAATTTGTTTATTTGGCTTGTTTTCGAGCTTAGTTGTGTATACCTTATCTAACATTTATGAATCAACTTTCATTTCGCCTTATATATGTACGAAAGAGTGTATAAGGTGCAGGAATAGAGGAGGTTTATGTAGCTATGATGGGACAATATATGACATATAGATGGAGATCACTTTCGTCTTAAAAGTAAATCTTCTATGAGTGTTATATTAGGTAATGTGTTTCGCTTTGTTTTTTTCTGGTTTTTCTTATATAATATCGACATGAATCCTCAACATTTACACGTTTACGTTACTTAGTTACTAAAATTTCACTTTGTAATATCCTTCATTCAGTTGTTAGCATAAGCATGTGCATTCTTTTTCTTGTGGCAATCAGTTATGCATTGTACAAATTTATCAAAAGAACAAAAGAAAGGAGACAAAGAAGGAGGTTTTTAATCGTAATGTGGTTTACTTCTAAAACAAGAAGAAAATGTGGACCCGTAATTCGTTGATAAAACCATACTTTTCACATCATGTGATTTAAAGAAGGCGACTCACAACTTCAATGACAACCAATTTCTTGGTCGAGGAGGCCAAGGTACAATTTATAAAGGTATGTTAGTTGATGGAAGGATTGACGCAGTCAAGAAATAAAAAATAGTTGATGAAAGCTAATTAGAACAATTCATTAATGAAGTGGTTATTCTTTCACAAGCTAATAATAGGAATGTGGTCAATCTATTAGAATGTTGCTCAGAGACGGAAGTTCCTCTACTTGTTTCTGAGTTCATTCCAAATGTTGATTATATAATTTCAAACCATCACAATCTTAAAGTTAGAAAATATTGAAGCAAGTTTTTCCTCTACCATAAAATTTCAAACCATCATAATCTTAAAGTTAGAAAAGGGTTGGGATCCTCTCAAGTTGAGAGGTACAACTTGACTCAAGTTGGGGCATTATGAGCCATTGGATTTGATCCCAGTGGCTCAAATCAATGGGTCTCTTTCTCAGTACATACATTTGGACCTCCACCCACCATATATTTGTTCTTTAATATTAGTTTATTGGGATAACATTTTACTGATTAAGAGGGGAAGGTGTAGCTCTTCGTTTAAGCTCGCCGTTCCTACGTGGAGGGTTCTTTGCCCTCACCGCTGCACCCCCTCGCCGCAGCTCGCCAAAATGAAGCTCTTCGTCTGCACAATGAGCTTCATCTTCTTTTCTCTCCTTTTTCCCCCTTTCTTTTGTTATTGTTTTATTCTTTTGTATATTTGTAAATGTAAAGTTTTAAATATGTATAGTTGTTAATGTAATTGTTTTTTAAAACACAAAATGAAAATACACTAAATACGGAATTGAAATACATAAAACATGGAATTCAAATACATTAAACAACGTATGATTAAAATACATTAAACAACGATTAAAATAAACAACTTTCTAAAATAAACTACAAATCAATATGTGATATAGCCCTCGTCACTCGAATCGGAAGACTCTGATAGCACGGGGTTTAATCCCATAGCCCATTGCCATTCTACTTCATGGTTTAACCGATCCCGACGAGCTTTTGCCCGCGCCTCACGAGCTCTTGCCTGACGTTCTTCCTCCGCTTGAACCTGTAACAAGACTTGCATATCTTGCTCGAAGAGTTTTTCATCAGTCAACCCAAATGCATTGGGTTGGTTTTGTGGTGGATTGTTTACCGGCGGAAACATAACTTCCGGTAGAGTGTTTTGTGGTGGTGTGTCGTATGGGAATACAGGAAACAGATCTTGTGGTGAATTGTTATATGGGAATACGGGAAACAAATCTTCAGGTGGGGTGTTGTAAACTGACTCGTTATCTGGTGAATTGTTATGTGACATTGTTTCGTATGAATTGTTTGTGAATTCTGTATGATTTGTGTGTGAATTGTGGGTGTATTGTGTTCCTATGTGAATGGCTATTTATAGGACCGTTCTTGAATTTGAAATTTAAATATATCCTGCTCTATTTTTTGAACTTGAATTTTAAGTTTATCCGGCTCTGTTTTTGAATTTGAATTTTAAATGTATCCCGCTATATATATATATATATATATATATATATATATATATATATATATATATATATATATATATATATATATATATATATATATATAATTTGAAAATTAAATATATCCCGCTCTTCCAATTTGAATTTGAAATTTAAGTTTATCTAGCTCTTCTAATTTGAATTTGAAATTGACACATATCCCGCTCATTTTTTAAAATTTGAATTTCTAAATACCCCTATATAAAGCATACCATAACGTACTATTTTGTACACACTTCACTTTCTAAACAATTTTACAATGGCTAATCATTGGTCTGTTGAAGAAGAAAACTTGCTAGCCGACATGTGGCTAGAAGCTTCCCAATACTGTGTCGAATCCTCTTTTTGGAATGAGGTTACAGAAAGGTTAAACAACCAATCTGACGGTGCTTTTCGTAACAAAAACCAGATAACGGGTAAGTAGGCAAGACTTACATGTGAATGCCAAAAATTCAATGATATTTACTTGAATTTGCAGCGTACAAGTGAGGACAATGATCGTCTTCACACTGCAATGAACATTTTCAAAGAACGCTTTGGTGGGCAAGGTTTCAAATATATTCACGTGTGGTCCATTTTGAGAAATAGCCCCATATGGAAAAGATATAGGGATTAACGGCTTTTGTATTTGTGTATCGTCTATATCTGTATTTTTGTATCGTTTGTGTTTGTACTTCCGTATCGTGTGTATTTGTATTTCCATATCGTGTGTATTTGAATAAAAGGCTTAACGGCTATGTTTCGTACTGTTTTTTTAACCTTATCGTTATTTTATGTTTCGTATGTTTTTATTTTCTTGTATTGTATTTTTAATTTAGTGAAATGAATTTAGTTTATTTAATTAAATAAATAAAAAAAATAAAGTTGTAAGTGGTGGACCCAAAATGAGTAAGTTAGGATTAATTGTTAGCAATGTTTTAAAAACCGGGTTGGAAATCGACCCGGTCAAGTCACTGGGCACCGGGTCAATCGGTTCAACCGCCGGGTCAACCCAGTTTTCAATTTATTATTTTTTATTTTTCTGACCGGGTCAACCGCTGGGTCAACCAGTTCGACCAGCGGGTCAACCCAGGTTTTTATTAAAATATTTTGAAAAAATGAAACCCGTCCGGGTTTCGAGAACCGGGTTGACCCGGCGGGTCAAACCGGTTAACCCGGTTTTAGAAACCCGGGTTGTTTTGACCCGTTTTTTTCGGCCGGAACCGGTCGAACCGGTTAACCCGGCCGGGTCGACCCGGGTTTCAAAACCTTGATTGTTAGTGAGGAGGAAGTTAGTTGTGAAGAGTGTATTAGGTGATGTGGCACCCATGGGACACAAATGAAAAGATTAGCCTCTTCACTACACCTTGCCCTCTAAGAGAGCACTTAGTTTTATCACTGTTTTCCCAAATACTATGTCATTTCACTTTGGGTATGTAAACAAATGGGTTGGGATAACTGGTAAACTAGTAATTGTAAGTTAGCCAAACGGGTCGGGGCGGTTTTAACCAAAATTCATTTTGTTCAAATGGTAATTTCATGCGCCATAAGCTTGCTTATTAAAACCCCCTTATTTGTTATACTTTAATGATCTACTTTGCTCCTAATTAAGAAACAAATGGTTAAAGGCATGTGCTTTTTCCATACAAACTCTTGATCTGCCCAATGAGTGTCACAAAGATTGCTAAAAGTTATTAATAGTATGGACATTTATATTACATGTAGAAATAAGACAGGAAGGTGTGGTCTCGCCGTGTGAGCTCAACGTCCGACGTGAAGCTCGTTTTTGCTTGCCACCACACTAGGTGGAGGTCACCACAGCTCGCTAGTTCCTCCCTCATTGTGCAGGCAACGAGCTTGTTTACTGACATAAAGTAAAAAGTAACATGGAGGGTTTGAGAGCAAACGACTATATGACCGTTTAATTGCTAACGTCCTTTTTTTTTTTCTTTCTCTTTGTTATAAAGTTTCACAAACTATATAAATACCATACAACACATACACAATTATCACTACAATTCAACCCAAAATAAACACTTCTATATCTCAACTCTAAAAACCAAGAAAATGTCTCAAAACCCGAACGAAGGAGGGTATTTCATGAACCTCCTAACTTCAAACCAACGACAATACAGGGGATCGTCAAATTCTACTCCCTGGTCGCAAAATTCCCCACATTCTGCATCGCCATACAGTTTGCAACCTTACAATCCGTTGGAGGTGTATGCTAACCAACAACTAGCGTTTCAACAATGATTCGCAAGTCATTCTCAACGAATGCTCGCACCACAATTTTTTAACCCGTCTCAACCATCCTCGTTTCCTACTCATCAATCACAACCACAAGTCGAACCACAACAAGCATTCGAATCACAACCATCCGGGACACAATTTAAAGTACCGAAAGCACGGTCACCGGCCAAAGCTAGAGGCAAAAAAATCAAGGCCCAAAAAGCAAAAACAGTTGTAGATTTAGACGCCGATGATGATGATGACTTGGAAGTAGCATGTCAAACTCGTGTGAATCGGAAATGGTCCAAGGGTGAAGAAAAGCTTCTTGCGGAAACTTGGATAGCAATTTCCCAAGACAAAAATATGGGCAACGACAAAGACATCGACTTCTTTTGGAACGAAATTACTGAGGCGTTCAATGAGCAAACTTTGGAGGACCCTCGTACCAAGAATATGCTAACCGGTAAATGGACGAGGCTTAACGGCGACTGCCAAAAATTCAACGCCATTTATAAGCATATCCAGCGTCGAAGTGGTGAAAATGAGAACGATCATATCAACAATGCCAAGGCGAACTTCGAACAACGCTTTGGTTCGAGGGGTTTCACGTATGAGCATGTTTGGGATATCTTGAAAAATTACCCAAAATGGGATGCCGAGGATCCGATAGACATTACATGTCTCGAGGATGTATTCGGCCTGGACAAACGACCTCGTCCCGAAAGAAACACTAAACGAGCTGGAAAGAAACAAAAGTCGACGAAAACGTCGAGTGCGGCGAGCTCCGGTGGGAGTCAAACGAGTACTTTTTCGGGACAATTATCCGAAAAGTATACGCAAGCAAAAGACGCTCAAACGGCTTGTTACGAGGCGCGGAGGAAGAGGGAAGAAAAGGCGTTGGAGAAAGAAGCAAGGGCGTTGGAGTGGCAGGATATGCAGATGCTCATGCTCGAGCCCAGCTTGGTTTTTGACCCGGTAAGAGCCGACATCATTCGCAGGAGACAAACATTGATAACCAAGAAATACCAAAGTCTCCCTCAACCTAACGACGACTATGCCGATGCCGAATAAAATGTTTAATCTTAATATTATTAGTATGTGTTGTATTTTTTTTTTTAAATTTTCGTATCGTATTTTTTTTTTTAATTTCGTATTGTAACTTTTTTATATGATGAAATAAAATTAGTATGTTGTGTTATTTGAATTATTTGAATGAAATAAAATTAGTATGTTGTATTATTTTTAATTATTTGTGGAATTAATTTAGTTTATTTAATGAAATGAATAAAAAAATAAAGTTGTTAGTGGTGGGCCCCAATGAGTAAGTTGAGCTTAGTTGTGAGTGATGAGGGTTAGTTGTAAAGAAGTGTTGGAGTGATGTGGCACCCGTGAGCCAAAACGAGTAATTTTGGCTATGTCACCGCAACTTCCACTCTAACAGTTACTGATAATTTTGTTATATGTTGAAGCAAGTGGTTCCAAAACCATAAAGTTTCAAACCATCACTGTCTTTGATTAGAAAATATCCCATATATTAATTCCAAAGCTTCAAATTGTCATTCACGGGCGTAGACTCTTGGGTCTCCAGATAATTTCGCAGTAGGTTCCTTCTATAAATGACACCTACAATTATATATAAACATAAGCAATTCCTTCCATTTTCTGTTACGAATAATCATACCATTTTTCTTAACAAAACAATGAAGTTATTTCAAAGTTACCATTTTATACTACTAGTTATCCTCCTTTCATTAACAACAATATCGGTAGCAGCTCCAAAATACGCCAAGGCAGGCTGCGAAGATATGTGTGGAAACGTTGTGATCCCGTTCCCTTTTGGAATCGGAGCAAGCTGTTCTCACAACAAATGGTATAATGTTGATTGCAACTCTTCGACGCCGTATCTATCTTCACTCAACCAGCTCGAAGTCTTGCGTGTTGACTTAAAAAATCGAACAGTCACTGTTAAAATGCAAAAGTTCTCTAATTGCAGCCAGACGACAGAGAGTGTGGATCTTGGTGGCAGCCCCTTCCTGTATTCCAAATCACACAATACATTAGTTTATGAGGGGTATTGTGGTGTTGCTGTCATGATGGACAATCATGGTAGTGTGCTCACTGGGTGTTCCACCATTTGTAGCAATGACACTACGACTACTGGTATCATCGATACAAGCAGATGTTTTGGTATCAATTGTTGCCAAACAAAAATTCCTCATTATATGGAGTCGTACAGCATGAATGTTACAGGTATGGAGAGGCAGATGGGTGGAGATGGAGCTTGCGGGTCTGCATACTTGTTGGATAAAAATTCATCCACAGAAGGAAGCAAATTATCTCACCAATCGTATGTTCCAACATCATTGCAATGGATCCTATCAGACCGCGACCAAGATCAACTAAGTTGTTCTGGTGAGTGGGATTTAATGGTAATGGATCTGGGCAATGGTACTATGATGAATTCTACGTATTGTTACACCTACTCAACAATCAAAGGGAACCCTTATCTGATAGACGAATATGGTACGTAACTCTATATTTAGCGTAGTATTTATCTGTTTATTTTGATGACAAGTGATTTGGTATGATTGATGGAATCACTATAGGTATAGATTTGAAAATAGAGTGGAATTGAAAAGGTATGTAGATATCACTTTTCATGGGTATCCACAGACCCACAACATCATACTCATATGAGGAAACCCACATACCATAGATATCCTCATTCTATTGTAGTGGGCCCAATAACCAATCAAACAACATTAATAACTTTTAAAGTAATAAATTCATTCTTATAGTGGGATACCAAACACACTCTTAAATACATAAAGAGAGAATTGTATATATATCCTTTCAAAACCTCAAAATTACATAGATGTCCAACTTAATATATATATATATATATATATATATATATATATATATATATATATATATATATATATATATATATATATATATATATATATAGTGAAACGTACAAATGAGAAGACTAAATTTTGTGAGAACGCGAGAAGCAATCTTAGCCACTCATTTTATCCTCTTTTAATTTTAATCTAATTGCTAATACTAGTTAATCAACTTTTTGAAAATTTCTTAAAAACTTTTGAAAAATTAAAAAAAAAAATTTGAAAATTTTCAAAAAAATTCGAAAAAAAAAAATTTCGAAATTTTTTTTTTTCGAAAAAAGTTTTTCAAATTTTTTTTCAAATAATTTTTTTTTCAATTTTTTTTTTCGAAAAAAAAAAATTTTGAACAAAAAATTTCCGAATTTTTTTTCAGAAAATTTTTTTTTCGAATTTTTTTTTCCAGATTTTTTTTGTCACATGTGAAAAAAAATTTGGAAATTTTCACGAAATTTTTTTTGTCACGTGTGAAAAAAAAATTCGTCACATGTGAAAAAAAAAATTCGTCGTATGTAAATTTTTTTTTTCGTCACATGTGAAAAAAAAATTCCGTCACATATGAAAAAAAAATTTCGTCACATGTGAAAAAAAATTTGGAAATTTTCACGAAATTTTTTTTGTCACGTGTGAAAAAAAAAAATTCTTCATATGTGAAAAAAAAATTTCGTCACATGTGAAAAAAAATTTAGAAATTTTCACTAAATTTTTTTTGTCACGTGTGTAAAAAAAAAATGGTCACATGTGAAGGAAAGAAAAATCATCGCATGTAAAAAATTTTCGTCACATGTGAAAAAAAATTTCGAAAATAATTTCGAAAAAAATTTTGAAATTTTTCAAAAAAAATTTTGAAATTTTTTTGAAAATTTTTCAAAAAAATTTTCGAAATTTTTTTGAAAATTTTTCAAAAAAAATTCGAAATTTTTTTGAAATTTTTTCAAAATTCTTTTGAAATTTTTCAAAAAAATTAGTTAGCTAATAATAGCCATTAGATCAAAGTTTAAGAAGGATAAAATGAGTGGCTAGAATTAGTTCTCGCGTTCTCACAAAAATTAGATTTCTCACATAAATGACCCTATATATATATATATATATATATATATATATATATATATATATATATATATATATATATATATATATATATATATATATATATATATATATATGGGGCCAGACATGTAAGAAATCAAATTTTTGTAAGAACGTGAAAACTATTTTTAGCCACTCATTTTATTTTTCTTTAACTTTGATCTAATTGCTAATATTATTCAACAAACTTTTTGAAATTTGTCAAAAAAATTTCGAAAAATTTTTTGAAAAATTTCCAAAAAAATTTCGATTTTTTTTTAAAAAAATTCCAAATTTTTTTTGAAAA
The DNA here is from genome assembly GCA_030686995.1 of Artemisia argyi. Classification (NCBI taxonomy): domain Eukaryota; kingdom Viridiplantae; phylum Streptophyta; class Magnoliopsida; order Asterales; family Asteraceae; genus Artemisia; species Artemisia argyi. The sequence goes on along the minus strand of CM060709.1, from coordinate 202,078,587 downwards.
TTTGTCTAAAAATTTTCGATTTTTTTTTTTGAAATTTTTTTTGCGAATTTTTTTTCACATGTGACGAAAAAAAATTTCACATGTGACGGAAATTTAAAATTTTTTTTTTCACATTTGGCGAAAATTTTTTTTCACATGAGACGAATTTTTTTTTTTCAAATGTGTCGGAATTTTTTTTTCACACGTGACAAAAAAATTTCGTGAAAATTTTCAAAATTTTTTTCATATGTGACGAAAAAAATTTCAAAAAAAAAAATTCAGAAAAAATATTTTCGGAAAAAAACTTTTCGGAAATTTTTTTTCGGAATTTATTTTTTCGAAAATTTTTTTATAAGAAAAAAAATTTTGAGAAAAATTTCGATTTTTTTTTTTAAATTTTCTTTATTTTTTGAAAAATTTTCAAATTTTTTAAAAAATTTTCAAAAAGTTGGATAACTAATATTAGCCATTAGATAAAAAATTATTATATATAAATGAACATAAAAATTAACTTAAATAATCTATTCTTTCCATGTTTAAAGTAATTATGCATTTAATGCAAAATAAATGAACATAAAAATTAACTTAAATATATGCGATTTTTGATTGAATAAAGTCTAAATTTCCTTTTATATCCTATTAAACATTGCCCACTGGGCATTGTTTAGCAAAACACTATATATATATATATATATATATATATATATATATATATATATATATATATATATATATATATATATATATATATATATACGCGATTTTTGATTTAATAAAGTCTAAATTTCCTTTTATATCGTATTAAACATTGCCCACTGGGCATTGTTTAGCAAAACACTACATATATATATATATATATATATATATATATATATATATATATATATATATATATATATATATACTACCTCCGTCTCAATTATAAAAATTGGTGCATCATAGTTATAACTGAGATGTACCAATTTTTATAACTGAGATGTACTAAAAAAAAAGGTGTATCTGGGTTATAAATTTTTGGCGGGAAAATTTTAGGCAAAAAAAAAAAATAAAAAAATAAAATTGGTGAGATTTTTTTTTTTTCGGGCGGGGGGAGGGGGGGGTGGGTGGGTGGTAGGGTGCGGATTTACAAAACCTCCTTAAAGAATGAAGGAAAATACAATTAGGTCCGTATAGTTTGGTGTGAAAAAAAGGAGGGGAAGGAGGGGCTGATTTGTACAGTTTTCTCACTTTTTTACCAAAGTGGACAATAATTTTGAGACAACTCAAAAAGAAAATATGGACAATATTTTTGAGACGGAGGGAGTATATATATAGGGTGGCGTTATTGTGGTGTACACGTTTAAAGTAAGAAACAATAGGTACACTTGTGGACGATTGAATCAATTATTTAAGATGGGATTGAAACTTAATTAGATGGATGGCATAACTGGCATTAAATGGAAAACCAATAGCTTTTGTATACATTAAAAATCATGCGCTCAGCCAAAACTGAGCATTAATGTCACTTATTTATTTTACATTCAATACGTCAACCAAAATTGGCTTTTGTATACATTAAAAATCATACTTGTAAAATAGTCAAGATACACATATATTGATACTCGTCTCTTTTTTATAGAAGAAAACATGATACATTTTTTGATACACTGAGACACAATATTTTTTATGAAGCGTTAGTTTTTATGATACATTTTTGGAGACAAGTGATGCTTTTTTGACACACTTAATTTCATAATACCTTTTTAGTGACGGACTAGATTTTTTAACAATTTTTTGTGACACATTAAGTTTCTTGAAACACAATAAATTTTTTGTTACATTTGCGATAACACACTAATATTTTTGACACATTTTTAGTGACACATAGATTCATGATACATTTTTAGTGACTCACTATATATATATTTTTTGTCTCACTTTGTTATAACCAAGAAACACGTTCGGGAGGTCGCGGTTGATGAAAATACATCATAGTTCTAGAGAGAGAAAGTAGAGAGAGAAAGGTGGAGAAAAGGGTTTATATTAAAATGACAATATGAAGTTTACACACATACTTTCCCACACCCCTCATGGAGAGTCATGAGGGGTATTTATAGGCTCATTACATCACATGTTTGCCTATATTACAATAGTAGTCCCTAAAGTACTATTTGTATGATATCTAGTCTATTTCTTTATGTGTGACGTTATCTTTTATAAAATAGCAAGGCTAACAATCTTCCTCCAAGATATCGTCACACATGAATGGATACAATGAGACCTATAAACACATAAACATGTAAATTACAACAATAGTAAACTATGTTGACGTTGTTGAAGCGCAGAGTCTCTGTAGTCTAGATATGAGGCAGACTTGAAGTTCTCTCTTCCGACGATCTCGGCGTATGATCTTTGACACTGACGGCAAAGGTCTTTGTAGCTCTGAACTTCAACTGTAATGGTCTAGTTAGGTTATTACTCCATCCTAACTAGTGAGCCTTTATTCTTTTTCTTCTGCTCCCTCCTGAACTGACAACTCTCTTCTCATCTCGCCGCGGATAAGGTAGATACTAATGAGTTTGCACCATGGTTGTCGTTCTGGGAGCATCATAGCATAACTCACATAGTATTGCACAGAAGGTTGGTAATACACTGCGATGTACACATCATTAGTACTTCTTCGGTTCTAGTGTAAGCACAATTCCCTCGAACAACCAACATACTAGAGATGAAACACTACTTCTTTTGGCATGTTCTTCTCACTCCTGATGGTTGCGATTTATCGAAATCATCATACTATTGTGTGTACATGCCAAAATTACCCGTACTTTACACTTCTGATGCAATATAGATAGACCATGAAAGCATAATGTGTGAGAATATGCTGATAGGATATGACTCTCTTTATTCTACAATCTCTTCTCTTCTCTTCAACCTTTAAGCGACCTCTTCAAATTCCAACCAGCTAGTAAATGACCAATGACTATAGAAACAACCCAGTATAACCAATCTGAAAATGAAGTAAACATCCCTTAGATATGTGACTTAATCTTGTACGATGGTGTGACTAAGAACCTATACTGAGCACTACAACGTAACTCCTTTAAGCATATGTAGTGCCATATACCCAAACCAACAAACAGTATATGAAATATCCACCTCTTGAACTATCCACAACTTCGTGCGACACTGAGTACTACAATGTAACTCCTTAAAGTGATAGCTATAGCCCGTGAGCACTACAATGTAACTCCTTACATCGGGTATAATTAAATAATCCAAGTCTTAATCACTATCTTTAGTGTTTGCCCACACAAGTATCTTCGAAAGTCATGCATCCATCCACCCCTAGACTTTTAGATAATTAAGTACACATGCCCTTGAAATGAACTTTAAACCCAGAAAGGTGATAAAGAATTATCCCCATAATCACAGAAAAACAATACTAGCCGTTGTTATTTGAGTGTGAATCTTGTTTAGGATCGTTTAAGCAATTCGTGGTGTGTTTTGAGGTGATTTGAGATATATTGGTGTTGATGATAATGAAACAAGGAAATGAATCATGATATATAAGATTGATTTACCAATAATCTCATGTGTTTAGGTAAGGTGAAAGTTAGGGTTTAGGGTATATAGACATTAGGTTATTCGATGAGGTAAGGGTTTTGTTTATGTAATAATCTTTTGATATATCCTTTCTCAAAAACCCATCTCGTTACTCGATATCCTAAGTCAATTTCGGCAGAGTTTCGTTTAGATTAGTCCAAAAGAAATCCTTACTCAATAAACGATAAGGTTGGACCAGCCTAACTCGGCAAACTATATGAAGCATACTCGAAACATGAAACCGTTGCACGAAAATCAACCCTAACTCGGTAAAGAATGCCCTTACACGAAAAATTATGGCCCAAACTCGGTAATTTGCATCTAACTCGGTAAAGCTGTCCATACTCTGTAAGATCTGACCAAACTCGGTAGAATATTTTCAGCTCACCATACTCGGTAAAAAATACCAAACTTGATAACATCGAAACTCATGACCCTAACTCACAAACTTGCAAAAATTCTAACTCGCAAAAAATTTCAAACTCGCTAAAACTTGTGCAAACTCGCTAGAATTTTTTCAAACTCGCTAGAATTTTTAACTCGCTAGAATATAAGTCTAACTCGCTAGAAAGTTTTCTAACTCTATAGAATTTATGTCTAACTCGCTAGAAGTTTTCTAACTCGATAAAATTTTCTAACTCGATAAGAAAAAATCCTAACTCGATAAAATCAAATTGATGAAATCCAATAACATTAAATCAAACGTGTTTTAAGGATTACCTCAAAGCCAGATTCAAAGTTCGGTGCGAAATTGTCCCGGCGACAATCGACGCGGCAGTCGCTTCCTTTCGAAACAGCCGCAAAGCTTTTCCAAGGCTCCTGTTTATATATACGACAACCTCAAAAGATGAAAATAAATTAGGGAACCTACTTTCAGAAACAGGATTATTGAATCTACTGTTAACATGTTAAGCAATTAGGAATTCTTTTTGTCACAAATTCAAACATCACATACGAATTTAAATACTGAATTATATCACTGATAAGTAGTTTTTCGAGCCGTCTATTTTTATATCGACATTCAAAATTTGTGAGACACTCAAAACATGTTATCAACTTATGTCCCTTTAATAGAGCTAAAGCAAATGCAAACACAATATGCAAGTCAAATAAGCAGCTTTGAATAAGCACCCTCATACTTAAAACTATTTCAGGCATCTTACCTGGTTAGTGACACCATCAAAGTCCTTGATAGCATCTGTAAACTTTTGAACATCTTCATCTTCAATTGAAGCAGCCAAATCCTATTATAGATAAACAGATTTTAAACACACAAAAATGAAGCAACGCATATGATAAACAGATTTTAAACACACCATCAAACATATTAACAACAACAAAAAGGAATCAACAAAGAATCCCTAGTTTAGGGTTTTCAAAGAATCACACGAACCACCTCGACCATTTAATCCCCTGGATAAGAAAACAGAATCAAAAACCAAGGTGGCGAGTGAGTGATTATCACCAAGTGTGTATGTTCTATAAAGTGGGGAAACAATCTTATAACTTTTATTAAACAACAAAAAAAAATATAGCTAATTCTAACAATAACCGAGGATGATAATTCTTACCACACATGGTTTTGACAAACCTTGATCTAAACCAATCATCCACCCCAAAATCTTCCGGTGCTAACAATCGTGATTCTTGGTGATGATTTGAGAGTACTCCAGAAGATTCTAGTTATTTGTGTTAGATTTTTTAAAGGCGGTGGAAGCTGTTGGGTTAACTAAGGGCCTTATCACATTAGCAGGCCGAAACAAAAAAATAACTGTAGCATAAGTGAAACAGTGAAACGGCAGCGTATTTGATTCTGTATAATATATATATATATATATATATATATATATATATATATATTAATTCTTCAAATCCTATTAATTTCTTTAACATTTTGAGAGCAATTATAATATATACTAAAGAGTTAACTACATTTTTGGTCCTCGTGGTTTACCGGGTATAACGATTTTGGTCCAATAGTTTAAAATGTAACGGATCTAGTCCAAGATCCGACGACCCGTAACACTTTCGGTCCAAATTTATTAACACCGTTAGATTGACTGATGTTGACTGTTAAATAAAGGGGTGCTTTTGTCATTTCACACCAACTATACATAAAACATACTATATCATTCTCTTTTTTTAACACTCCATTATCTCTCTCCTTCAATACAAACATAAAAAAAAAAACACTCTTTAATTCTCACTAAAAAATCCAATCACAACAATCAGACACCATCACCACAGCAGGCCGCCGCCACCACCACAGCAGGCCGTCGCCTCTACGGCTAGCCGCCACCGCCCCACACACCAAGATCTACTACACCTACATACACCACATCAAGATACGGCCAAGCTCTACCACACCTACATACACCACATCAAGATATAGCCTAGATCCACCCCACTCCAAGATACGACCAAGATCCAATAAACCTGCACAACTACCACCACCACAACGGTCGGATCTTAGCGGCAGCGAGGTGGGGGTGGTGTCGATTTCGTTTTAGATGCGTGTGTGTTTTCTTTTGGTGGTGATGGTTATATGTTTTTTTATTTTTGATGATGGTTGAAAAATATAAAGAAAAAAGATGGGTTAGTTTGAAAAAAATGGGGTTAAAGACTTGAAGGGATTTAATTGTGTTTAAGGTGGATGGTTTGGAGTTGATGCATTTTTTTCACAGAATTGGGTTCACAGATTTGGTGGTAGTAGTGTTAGGCTTTTGTCAAAATTTGGGTTTGTGTTTGAAGTGTTTAGATTGTATATATATTTTTGAAGAATCTGGTTTGTTGTTGATTACAAAAAGATGTTTTTGTTTTTTTAATATAGCAGCTTGTATGTGTGATTGAATATTTGATGTGTATAATAATAATAATAATAATAATAATAATAATAATAATAATAATAATAATAATAATAAAAGAGAGGGCATCATAGTCATTGTACATCATCATTCGAGGGTATTTTTGTCATTTCACGTTTTTTAACTAGTCAAACTAACAGTCAACGAAAAATGGACCAAAAGTGTTACGGGTCGTCGGATCTTGGACTAGATCCGTTACTTTTTAAACTATTGGACCAAAACCGTTATACCCGGTAAACCACGAGGACCAAAATTGTAGTTAACTCTATACTAAATGGCGTGTAACAGTGCCCCAAAAACACTGTTGCTACAGTACCACCAGCATTTTTTATTTTAGACCCTGAGGTTATTGATCAATTGCAAAGTTAGTCCTTAACGGCCGTTACCTAACAGTCGTTACTTAAATTTGTAATGGAACAATAACCTCAGGGGCTGTTTCTTTGCAAATATTAGGCAGAATCAGCCCCTAAGGTTAGGGATGGCAACGGGTCGGGTTCAGGGCGGGTTTTAATGTACCCGTACCCGTTTATAATATCTATACACGTATCCGCCCCATTAACCGCCGGGTACCCGATTAATATAATCCATCGGTTTTTCGGATTTTCCCGTGGGTTTCGGTTATCCCCAATTGAATAATATATGGACAAAATGACGGTATTAAGATTAAGTCACACACTAAAATCCACCGAAAAAACAAAAGAAAACACCCTAATATACTATTTTTTGTTAAAGTTAAATAAAATGAATATCACATCAAATGATTTAATGTTTTTGAATAATTCATGTACAAAATAAAATATATTATGTAATAGAGATACGTATATAAAAAAATATAATTGAAGAAATTATATATAATATATATATATATATTCTAGTTAAATATAATATCAATTAAGCGGATGTAAATTTGGGTAAACGGACACGGGTACAGGTACGGGTAATCGGGCGGGTGTTACAGAACCCGTACCCGACTAAAAAATTATATCAATACCCAAACCCGCCAACCCGCCCCCAAACCCGACCCAACCGGTTCGGGTTTCGGTTTTCCCCGTCGGTTTCGGGTGCTTTTGCCATCCCTACCTAAGGTTAACTTTTAATTTCAACGTTAGTCCCTACGTACTAACTTTGCAACATACCGACACTTTTAGGGACTAAAAAAGAAAATATTTTTGCTACAGTATATAACAGTACATAACAGTGGTCGCTACAGTGTATAACAGTTGGGAATAATGCGTGTACTGTTACTAAGCAATTTACAAGAATAGTCCCTCAGATTTTGTAAATCACACCGTTAGTCCCTAAGGACTAACTTTAAAAAATGCCGATAACTTTAAGGACTTTTTATGTAAATAATCATACTAGATGCAATCCTTCTAAGATATAAAGTATAAAGTATAAACACAATCATACGGAGTATATCTTTTTATATGTACTTATAATTTTCGAACTTTATAAAAGAATAAATCATAACAAGTTTGTTAAGTTCAATTCGTTTAATAAGATTCGGATTAAAAGAAAAATAAACCAACAAACATAAACTATCATCCATATTGCTCACTTCAACCCATTATCAAACAACTTCCTCACAAGTCTAGAAATGAAAAGAAAAAGAATAGATCTCAAATAAACTCTTTGTATAATCGAAGATTCGTTCAAATAACAACATCACAAGAGCTTTATCATCATAGATCTATGTCGAAGCACATAACTTCTTTTAAATATCCTAAGCTATAAAGACAAACAAAAAACCAATCGGTTTCCATTTGTCTTTCGTTCGACTAAAGAAATTAATCAAAGAAAATGATCTCAGTTTGTGTTCATGTTTATTACAAAATATTTAAAGATCTTGCGTTTTTGAACATAACATCATTGATCTTGAAGAAGATAAACTTCTTTTTTAATTTCCAAAAATTAAAGAAAGGACAAAACTTTATAAGTTTCATCCTCACTTTTTCGATTGATAAGGAAAAAAAAAACCGAAATGAGACGAAACCTACCTGACGATTGTGTTGATGAGATAAGAAAGATGGATTGGTTTAGCGGCATCAATTTTTGGTTTGAGAAAGAATAGTTGGTGGCTGTGTTGTGGATTAGGGTTAGGATAATAAGTGTGGGTGTTATAAGTGAGTATTTAAGATTTGTTGGGTTTGGTAGTAATCATTGGGCTTACACTTTTGTTATACACTTTCGTTGGGGGCTTTAGCCCAAATAGATACTTGGAGTATTTTTATACCTTTACATTTACCAACAACAAATAAAAAAAAAAAAAAAAAAAAAAAAAAAAAAAAAAAAAAACCTTCAACTCTTTATAAAATTACACACATATAAAAATGAAAACACAAAATATATGAACACTCGCACAGCATAAATTTTTTTTACCCTTTATTAAAAACTTTTCAACATTCAAAACATACGACAAGCCATTCCTGCAACAACGTATGATACATTTCATTTCAAAACATAACAAAGATACCACATACTCTCAAACAATTCGAAACTCAAAGTATATGAAAAACAATCCCGCAACAACGCGCGGGTTACGAAACTCGTTCCTATTAATTAAATGGTAGATACAACAGTTCTTGATCGCAATAGCCATTATTGATAGAATTGGGTTATTTTCTTTTCTTTTTTTAAATGTTCTTTATTCAAGACCAATGACTAAAAAAGAAAAAGGAAAAAGAAAAGACCAGTGACAACGTTGTTTGTATTACAACTGTGTTGACATTCATCATGTTTGAAGAAGAACATCATTCATTCGTCAATTCAAGTGTCCCATTCTTTCTTGAAATTAGGAGGATCCTCATTCATTTTGCCTTATCTCTGTGTAGCAAATGAAATGATAAATGTTTTTACGATAATTCATTGAAATTGACCGCATGTTATTGTCTTATTCATGAAACGTACTTTATATTTTCTTCTTACTTATTTTTCATCAATAATTATTTGTTCAAGCGGTGCCAAAAACATGCTATTATCATATTAATTCGAGTTACGCTTACTATTACATAAGAATATATGTCGCTCTAAAATGTATGTTAAAACTTCGCAGCAACACGCAAGCATACATAACAGTACTCGGTATAAATCTTATCATCCTTCTCTGTCGAAAAAGAATATATTTGAACCTTTGCCTACTTACCATCCTTTCATTAACATAAACAGCAGCTCCGAAATACACCAAGCGAGGGTGCAAAGGCACATGCAGAAACAATGTGACGATTCCTTATCCTTTTGGAATTGGTGCAAAATGTTCAGTCAACGAATGGTACACTGTTTATTGCAACTCCTCTAAGCCATACCTGTCTGCATTCAACAACCTTGAAGTCTTGCGTATTGACTTGGCAACTCAGATAGTCAGTGTAAATATTCAAAAATTCTCTGATTGCAGTCAGACGAGTAAGAGTGTGGATCTTGGTAGCAGTCCCTTCCTGTATTCCAAATCACACAATAAATTGGTTTATGAGGGGTACTGTGGTAGTGCTTTCATGATGGACAATCATGGTAGTGTGCTCACAGGGTGTTCCACTACTTGTAACAATGACACTACTAATACTACTGTCATCATCGATACAAACAAATGTTTTGGCATCAATTGTTGCCAAACAACAATTCCTCGTTATCTAAAGTCGTACAGAATGAATGTCACGGGATTAGAAAGTCAGCTGGGTGGAGATGGAGGTTGTGGGTTGGCCTTTTTGGTGAATCAGGCCGATTTATATGATGAAGATAGCTTTTCTCGCCAATCATTTTCTGAAGAGGGCAGCAGCTCTTATGTTTCAACAGCACTACTGTGGACCCTTTCAGACCGTGATAAAGACCAATTAACTTGCTGTGATCCATATGGTGGAAGGGGGTATGAGCCGTCTAGCGTTATAGTAGATATGGGTAATGGTACTTCAGTGGATACTTGGAGATGTTCCCGCTATGGTGGCGAAGGAAACCCTTATTTGGTTGATGGATGCGGTGGTAAGTATTTCTCTTAAAAAGTATTTGTTTGCTTGCTATCATTTATATTGCTTGTTTTCCAAGGTTCTGTTTTTTTATTTATATTACGTATTTCTCTAAATGCAAGAATAGTGAGGGGGTCTACAGAGGATGATGACCCTGTAACCGAAGAGTGTGCAAGGTGCCAGCATAGAGGGGGTTACTGTAGCCATGACAACATATACGACGTTGATGGCTTAGTTTACAAAACTAACTTCATTTGTTATGGAGCAAGCAAAATATCCTTGAGACTTATTCTAGGTAATGTTTTTTCTCTATGCTTATCAATTATCTTATACGTACCTATTCCGTATTATATTCTGGGCAAGTTCTTTCTATTTGTAGAATGAATCCCACTGCAACCATACCTAGCTTAAGGAGCTTCCAAAAAGTCTAATAAATTTTCTTTTTTTGAACAAGAATTTACAAGGAAGTTGAAATAGCTTTATAAGGGTTACTTGACCAAACAAACTAATTAGGGGAAAAGTTCTTAAATCCGTTCCGGATTCAATTATTAATTTTTTTTTTACCTGGCTTCCGACTCGACATTACGAGCCGACTAATCCCAGGGCGGACTACCCTTTTGGATAGCCCGGAGTCATCACAGGTTTGTGGCCACATGATGATTAATTTTCTCCTCAAGATTTGAACGTGGGACCATTAGAGACTTTAACCACTTACGAGACCAAATCCAAACCAATGGGTCACCCCATGTGGTTAAATTATTGGATAACTCATAACTGCATGTTTCGTTGTCATTGAAGACATTTTTTTTTTAATTTTTTATTTTATTTTATTTATTTATTATTTATTTTATTTTTTTTCCGAGGTTTTTCTTAGCAATAAATTAAATGTCACTCAATATAAACCTGCGAAAGAAACCATAAGGGATAACTGGAATATGATTTTACTTAAGTATTTGTTTCCTCAATTTGTTGGTTTTTAGTTGTTCTTTTGTCAATTACATTTGTGGGCTACGACCTTACAGAAAGAAAATTGAAGAAGGCGCTAACATGTGTCCTTTGATGAACACAAAAGAAAATAAAATTCTCCGAAACAATGAAGTATTTTAACTACAGATGAGAGACAAAATCATTAAGGCTCACTAAAATAAAATTAAAAGAAATTTGATCCGAAAAGAATGCCCAAACTTTTTTGTTCATCAAAATTTTATATGTCACTTTTTCTTCATATTATTTGTTCATAGAAAGGCATAATTTTTTCCATAAAAAAAATAATCAGAGATTTTGTATACACTAAGCTCCCCTTTGTTATCAACCTTTTTTGCAATGTTTCAGTCAATTTTTACGGAACAAATATATCTACTAATTTAGTTTGTATTATAGAATCCTTACTCTTTTATTTGATTATAGGCTCCATATCCCTCAGTTGCAATTATTAATGCTAAATCAAATTACAATACTAGTTTATCAGACGGATATGGCTATTTGATTCGACATTCTCTAAAAGTTACACTAGTTACATCTTTTGCTGATGGAAATAATATCATTCTTTGTGTATAGCAAGAGGCGGAAAACCTAGGAATTTTCAGTGTTTATATCTTTGGGACAAGCTCTGCCTTCAAAGATAAATAACCATGTAAAAACGGCAGGATTATAGTGTGATTATGACAATTGTAGTTTAAGGAAGCATACAGATTTTCTGTCTTTGTCATCAAGTAGCTTCCACTATCAGAAAAAGTACATATGAAAACCTTCAAACAATAACTAATCTGGAATTCCAGATATTTTGGACATGAATCGTTGACTTTTGAATCAAGTTATGGCTACTTACTTTTCGTTGTGTATTGGCCTTGGTTCAGGTGTTAGCATAAGCATGGGTCTACTTTTTCTTTTGGCCATCGCCTATATATTATACAAGGTGATCAAGAAAACAAAAGAAAGGAGACGAAGAAAGAGGTTTTTCAAACGCAATGGTGGTTTACTTCTAAAACAGCAAGAAGAAGCCGACCCATCTTTGGTTGATCAAACCATACTTTTCACATCACGTCAATTGGAGAAGGCCACTGACAACTTCAATGAGAACAGAATTCTTGGTCGAGGAGGCCAAGGTACAGTCTACAAAGGTATGTTAGTTGATGGAAGAATTGTGGCAGTTAAAAAATCAAAAATTGTTGATGAAAGCCAATTAGAGCAGTTCATCAATGAGGTGGTGATTCTTTCACAAGTCAATCATAGGAATGTGGTCAAATTATTGGGATGTTGCTTAGAGACCGATGTTCCTCTACTAGTTTCAGAGTTCATCCCAAATGGAACATTGTATGATCGCATTCACTGCGAGACTGATGAGGACCCAATGTCTTTGAACATGAGACTGCAAATTGCTACAGAGGTTGCAGGAGCCCTTGCTTACTTACATTCAGCCACATCCATTCCAGTATACCACAGGGACATCAAGACGGCTAATATACTTTTAGATGATAAATACAGGGCAAAAGTTTCTGACTTTGGAACTTCAAGGTTCGTATCAATAGATCAAACTCACTTAACTACCTTAGTCAAAGGTACATTTGGCTACCTAGACCCCGAGTATTTTCAATCTAGCCAATTCACTGAAAAAAGTGACGTTTATAGTTTTGGAGTTGTTTTGGTTGAGCTTTTAACAGGAGAAAGGCCAATCTCATTAACTAGATTTGGTGAAAATAGAAGTTTGGCCGCGCACTTTATGTTGGCAGTGGAAGAAGGACGGGTTATGTCTATATTTGACGCAATGGTTATTAAAGAAGGCACTAGAGATGAGCTATTGGCAGTAGCAAACCTCGCAATGCGATGTCTGAATTTCAATGGAAAGAATAGGCCAACAATGAAAGAAGTAGCTGTAGAGTTAGAAACCATAAGAGCGTCTCATATTCCATCTGCGCTTCAGACTAATACCACGTTAGTGACGTATGGGCATGAATTATCGATGTTATCGTATGGGGAATCAACATCAACATTCTTAAGTTCCCATGAGAACAGGCCAACAATGAAAGAAGTAGCTGCAGAGTTAGAAACCATAAGAGCGTCTCATATTCCATCTGCGGTTCAGACTAATACCAAGTCAGTGACGTATGGGCATGAATTATCAATGCTATCGTATGGGGAATCAACATCAACATTCTTAAGTTCCGATGAGAACATTACTCAATGATGCAAACAAGTGGTTTTTTGTTTAATAGTTGTCATACAACATATTGTTACACAGTATGTAATATTATTTGTAAGTATTCATAAATTTATCAAAAGTACTAAATTAAGAAAGATAAATATGCATTCATAAGGGCATAAGGACTTTTGTAACAATCCTTTTATACCACTAGCTATCTGACACAACAATGGAATACATGAGTATAGTATGAGACATGTCACTACGTGAGTGAACTAAACTGACACGCTATTGAATATATCACGTCATTAATTATTATCAAGTGAAGGATGTTGAGAATTTCGCATAAAAGAAAATATATGTATGTCGTATGTATTCATTAGTTGTACTTAATATATATAAAATCTGATGTTATACTCGCTAGCTATTACGTGTGCATACGTCACTGACTACGTACGTACAATGCATAGGTGTATACATTGTGCTCCAATCTTTTTAAACTATAAAATCTGAAATTTTAAATATGAACAACGACATTATTTTGGTTAAATTAAACTGCGAAATATATACAAACTTTAATATTCATATATATATTTTACAAGTGTATTTAATTATGAACCGTTTGAAGGAGAAATACTCACGCATTACATGTGCATATGTGCATTACATGTGTACACACAAGATTCTTCAAAAAAAAAAAAAAAAAAAAAAAAAAAAAAAAAAAAAAAAAAACGTTGTCGATTATATACATGTGCATGCATCAATCTACGCAACATTGGCTTCAACTCTAAGTAATGCACATGCACTTTTAAACCATGCACATGTATTTTCATCATCTTTGTCCATTAGGCAAACGTAAGCTTGAACCATACACATGTATTTTCATCGCCTTTCTTCATTATGTATAACTAGTCTCAAGTCTTTTACATCTACATCAACTACAATGATGCCAACATCATAAAATATATTTACCGTCTTGAATTTCATCTTCATCTTCAACACATGTGTCTTTACTCTTTACTTGTATCTTTACTCTATACTTCTGTATCATAACTATCTTGTTGCTAGATAGTATGTACAAAACACATGTGCACTCTTCACATCACTCATCATACTCGTACCTTCAACCAAAAATTCAACCAAAAACATTAATAAATGAATTATTTAGTCATAACAACTAACAAAACACATATGCAATGTATTTCTAACTACACAAGACCATATTTTTGACTTCTTTGTGAAATTAGTACAACCTTAAAATACTAAACACAAGTGCACCCTTAAATCGGAACTAAACACAACATCCTTATATTAGAACTAAAAACATATATGATACATTTAAATTTTAAACTCCCAAACTGTAAAAAACACATATGCACAGAAGGTATCAAATTCACCAGAAACTGTAAAAACACATATGCATTCTCAATAACACATATGCACACTCGTTTTATTGATTTTGTATCAACCATAAAACATATATTATTACTGAAATTAAGAAGAAATTATAAAAGATATGCATAATGAAGCAAAACATAAGACAAATTGATAATTGTTCCAATGGTTAAGGTGCTCTCTTTTTATCCGCCATTCAAATGCAATTAGCAGCGGCTTCAATACATATATATATTTTTAATAAGAATAACTCTTAGTGTTGATAAACAATAATATAATCAAATTAAATCAAGACCACTTAGCATTTTTTATAAATTTTATTACTTCGTTAGATGTTTTATGAGTAGGCGAAAAACAACCAGGCCACTTGTGTGGACTTTATATACTTTATTATATATATATATATATATATATATATATATATATATATATATATATATATATATATATATATATATATATTTTCAGAACCCTGTTAAGTGCGGGAACTGCGAGAATTCTAATTTTGCATTAGAAAACATGCATGTTCATATAAAACATGTATGTTTTCTTACATACACCTTAATACACATAATGCATGTTTATATAAAAACCTATTAAGTGCAATAGATCAGTGCAAAATGGTTTTATTTTTAGAACCCTGTTAAATGCGGGAACTGCGAGAACTCCAATTAAGCATTAGAAAACATGCATGTTCATATAAAACATGTATGTTTTCTTACATACATCTTAATACGCAGGCATGTGTATTAAGGTGTATGTAAGAAAACATACATTTTTTATATGAACATGCATGTTTTCTAATGCAAAATTGGAGTTCTCGCAGTTCCCGCACTTAACAGGGTTCTGAAAATAAAGCCCCTATATATATATATATATATATATATATATATATATATATATATATATATATATCAATGTTGCAAAAATCGTGAATCGGTCCCGAGGCGGTCGGGGGTCGAGTTGCGATTTTTGGCCGATTAATCGGCCGATTACCTTGGAATTTCCTACAAGTTCCAGGGCCGAGGCCGATTAATCGGCCGCCTCAGCCGATTTTTGCAACACTGATATATATATATATATATATATATATATATATATATATATATATATATATATATATATATATATATATATATATATATATATATATATAGTGTATCTTTATTTTCAGAACCCTGTTAAGTGCGAGAACTCCAATTTTGCATTAGAAAACATGCATGTTCATATAAAACATGTATGTTTTCTTACATACACCTTAATACACTTACCTGCGTAACACACATGTTCATATAAAACCTTGTTAAGTGCAACATATCAATGCAAAATGGTTTTATATGAACATGTATGTTACGCAGGTATTTGTATTAAGGTGTATGTAAGAAAACATACATGTTTTATATGAACATGCATGTTTTCTAATGCAAAATTGGAGTTCTCGCAGTTCCCGCACTTAACGGGGTTTTGAAAATAAAGTCCCCCTATATATATATATATATATATATATATATATATATATATATATATATATATATAAGGGCGCGTTATATGCAGTACCATTCTTAGATACAGTACTTTACAGTACCATTTAGACCAATAATAATTTAGTATAATTAAAGTTTTTTAATTAATTCAAAAGGGTAAAATAGTCAAACACATATTCACTTTTTTTTTTAAATATTTTTTAACAAAAAACGTTTTTTAATTCCCTTAAATTTCTGATTTTTTTTAGTATACATTTTTCAAAAAAATCAAGTGCATATGTGTTTTTTTTTAATATTGTATACTTACATATATTTATTGCCTTTAATTATTTCGACGTCAAACTTATTTCGCTTAAAATGATAATTGTACATATGTTTCTTGTGGACATTTTTTGATCTTCGATATTTATGACCAAAAACAAAAATATATACATGTAACCTCTAAAAATTAAATAACAAACCAAGAACATAAATAGTATATACAAAATTTGATATATGATGAAATACAATTCCAATACAAATGTATCTTGTTAAATATAGTTGTTGCACGTCATCAAAAACATGTGTACACTCTTCCAAGAACATACGTGCACTCCTCCAAGAACATATGTGTATGCTTTCTTATCTCATTCTAAACTTGTGTGTTGACATCTTTATCATGACCAACACTTGTGTCTTTTCAATACCTGAGATTACAAACAATTATCAATTTCTTATTATGAACAATTAACAAAACACATATGCACATCATTTCACTGATTTTATATTGGCCACAAAACACATATGCACCCGTTGCTTATATCAAATTATGCAAACTTTTTTTTAACATTAATACTAATATAACACATATGCACATTCTTTTCACTCCAACCACATGATAATGTCTACTTTTTTAAGTACATATATGCACGATTGAACACATATATGCACAATTTAAACACATATGCACAATTTGAAAACATATATGCAAACTTCTTTCTTTGAATTTATGCCAACCTTAAAACACATATGCACACCACTTTGATTGATGTTATACCAACTATAAAACACATACGTACCATTTGCTATACCTTTTTTTACAAATATGCACACCACTTACATGAAAATATCAAGAAAACCTATGTCGAAGTTAAGTTAGCTTTTAAATACTAAAATATTAAAAAGAATGACAAAATATGCACCATGAAAAAACTAGATATCAATAACTTAACACTGACAATGTTGTTACTTTCTTACTTCTTACCAAACGCAACATATTTTCATAAACCACAAAAGCATGCGAGTTCACTGTCAAATAAAAAAGATATACAAATATTGTTGAGCCATTTTTACGAATAGTGTCTAGTGTGCGCAATCCTAAAAAATTGTTTGATAACACTAATATGGAGTAGATTATTTTAATAGATTTGAAATAACCACAAAGGTGATTCAAAGAAACCATTATATTAAACTTTATTCACATCTACAGTCTAGGATTGAAAGTTCTATAACACTCAAGAAATAAAATTAAATAAAAAAGTCCATGTGTTTTCGCAGTTGTGCGTTTTGACAATTAACAACCTCAAAATTGTAACTACGAAATTAACCATTGTAACAAAAACTAATCACATATCATATAACACAGCTTTACTACTAAAACAAAAAAATAAAAATTGAATCATATCTTATCAATTACCTGAATACAAATCCCATTCCATCTCCGAAACACAAATCCCATCACAAAACAAAAAAACTACTCGAACATAAAAGAAAAGAACAAGGTCTCAGTTTTATTTTGTTTTGTGTTTCCAGATGCATTTAGTGTTTCCCCATCTTGTTTTTTTATTTTTATTTTTATTATTTTTTCATGAAATACAAATAACGGATTTGGTGTTACTTTATTTCGAAAAAAGAGGGTTGTCGGGCAATTGTACTTCATTCGGATTTGGTGTTATCCTCGTCAAGAGTGATAGATCGAATTTGGTGACGACTGAGAAAAAATGGGAGGGTGGTAGATCTATGATTATGGGAGTTTGGGGGAATTTTTTCATCAATTGATCTTCGATCTCATGAGAAGGAGTTTGGGGGAATTTTTGATTTTGTCTAGTATTGGGAGTAAATGTAGGATGGTTTAAATGAAAATCATTTATGCCAAATTCTAGTAATACCTTTCCTTCATTTTGTTTAATTGAAAAAGAAACCTTCATTGTTTGTTTAATTACATTTTTGGCACTTTCAATCATAACCTTTCATCAAACTCATTCAATGGCTTAAATTCATTTCAGTAGTACTGTAAAGTACTGTATATAATATTGGTACTGCATAAAATACAACACTATATATATATATATATATATATATATATATATATATATATATATATATATATATATATATATATATATATATATATATAATAATAATAATAAAAAAATCTGCTTATCAACTATCATTCGATTATTTAATATATTTAATAAGAAGAACTCGTACAACAGGCTAACACAATAGTGCAATAGCCAAAAGTTCTTTATAGATCTAACTTTTAACATAGAACCCATCAAGCAATCTTAGCCACTCATTTTTTTATCAAAATAAAAAAATAAACTTTCACCCTTTTTTTAAAACTTAAATATTTCGCAAACCGTAAATCGTCAAGCTACAAAAAAATACAATTGCGACAAGAATTAAATTATCTTTCTATAGATATGCATTGTTATATACTTTCGACGAACTTTTTTTTCGCCCAGAAAAATCATATATGATTCGTAAGAATCATATATGATTCGAAGAATCGAATCATATATGATTTTTTACGAATCATATATGATTTTTACGAATCATATATGATTCTTTCTGGGCGAAAAAAAAGTTCGTCGAAAGTATATAACAATGCATATCTATAGAAAGATCATTTAATTCTCGTCGCGATGGTATTTTTTTTGTAGCTTGAAGATTTACCGTTTGCAAGATATGTTGTTTTAAAAAAAAAGTGAAAAATATAAATGAGTGGATATGATTGGTTGATAGGTTCTATGGCATGTATGGGTTCTTCATGGATCTCAACTCATAGATTCAAATGTTTGACCACTAAATCAGTCTTTCTCTAAATATCTAATAGAGGTATATCACTTACATCTTTTCCTGCCTTTGTTTTCTCATCCTCTGCCGAGCATTCTTAAACCGTTTCGACATTCTATGAACTCGCAACCCGAAACGTTCCATACCAAAACCACACGCACATCCCGGCGGCGACAAAACGCAAACACCACAACTTGAAAAAACTATTTTATAGATCGGAAGATCTGGGTTTCGTGTTCGTATATGAATTCAATTAAGGGTAATGAGCGAGTTAGGAGAAGAGGGTAGGGTTATTTACACATATAGGTAACGAACTTTGAAAAATTTCCCGTGTTAGGTAACGAATTTTCAAAAATATCATGTTAGTTAACAAAACTTTATACTTTGTACTAAGTTAGGTAATTTTGCCACGTGTCCACACATTGTAACCGGTTGTAGCCGGTATATTATCTTTGACCATGTTTGACCCTCTTTTTCTCTAGGTTTCAGTAAATATGAAAGGTGGGAACAATTAATTATACACATCAAATGTCAAAAGACAACAAACATCATATATCACTAGTAATTTATGTCGTATCTTTTTACTACCTTTTTCTCAATGTTATGAACCAGATTAACAAGCCACTGGGTTAACAATCATCACCACTGCTGATTAGATTGATGGGTACGCCCCTCCTTTCTCTTTCAAGAATCCGACCGTGTTCCGGCGAGCTCCGATCGTCACCACCGCTCATCCTCGTGCTACACCGCCACCACCACCTTGTTCCCTATGATCTCCCCATCACGTCTATACACCGCACGCGCTAAAACACTCCACCACCATCACCCACACGCCCAATACCGCACACCATCATCTCCATCAATACATTCATCTTCTCAAGTATTGAGGGTGAGAGAGACAGAGAGATTGTTGATGTTATTGATGCCTAAATCAGATATACATCTGTTTTCGAGGGTGTTTGGTTTTGCTTATTTTTCTTATTAAGATCCAAGTTGTGATATAGGGATATGTTTTTGAGATAATCTTGCATCTTGGCTGGGCAAATAAATTCAGAGGATGGGTGCATTAAAAAGAATCAGACATGTGAAGTTGTGAACTAGTTTATCTACCAAATGGAAACAGGAGATATAGATGAGTTTAAGGCTATGTATGGAGTGGTGGTGGTGGCCCATCTCTCTTTTGTTTTTTTAATATTGGATATAAGAGTTAAATTGCAGATGAGGTTAAGGCTATTTAAGGTAAATAAAATGTAAATATTGGATAAATTATTGTGAGATTACAAGAAACAAGTAGTTCTACAATTTGTTTCCTACAGCAAGCTGCTTTGTTTTCTTGCCGGATTATGGTGTTGGCCAGAATCTGGGTTTCTTGTCGGAAAAGACTAAAATCCCTCTTTGCTAACAGTCAAACGTAGTCAAAGGTCATATTACCTAACTTTACAGGTTGCACAAAGTTTAGTTGCCTAACTTTGTATTTTTGAGAATTCGTTACCTAACACGGGAAATTTTTCAAAGTTCGTTACCTATATGTGTAACTAACCCAAGAGGGTATAGGAGAAGAGGCGGCTGATTTTTTTTAGGTTATACGAAATCATTAACTCCCTTATTAATGTGGACGGTTTTTATGGAAATATATTGTGATATCACAAAATTACCCTTCCACTAGTTATAGAAACAACCACGATCTTTTAGTTATTTACATAAATGGCACATTCAATCTTGACCATTGATTATTTTAATCAAAGGCTAGTATTGGTTCTCGCAGTTCTCGCAATTTATTTGGTTCTGAAAAGAACTTCACATTATATATATATATATATATATATATATATATATATATATATATATATATATATATATATATATATATATATATATATATATATATATATAGAGTGGGGATCCAGTAAGAAGTAAATTAAAATAAGAAGTGATGAGAAGTGACCAAAACCACGCATTTGAGATGCAACGACTTGCATTAGATGCATTTTTCTATTCATATAGATGCAACATCTTAAGTTTCAAAAGTTAATTTGTTGTATAGGTGGTGCAAATTGATTTTCATGATTTCGGCACGTGTAGAGGAACAATGTTGGATCGAATGTACTCTGATCAAACTACTTTTGTAGCTTGTAAAGGTTTAATAATATAAAGTAAACTTAACACTACTAATATTGAAACACTATTTAACCTTGTAAAGTATGCGTAATCTACTTAAAACAAAGCTTAAGAAGAACTTTTTTATATTAACCAAACTTTGAACCTGCTTTGTTACACAGATTCACTAACAATCCCTAACTAATATCGACTTTGAACAACTCTAAAACTTCTATCGACTAATACCTCTTAAGGATCTTTATATAGATAATCTTAAGTCGGTTTACAATATATAACTTGAACGATAAGTCATTATCCCTAACTAATTCTAGAATATTCGTTCAATATTACACATTAATCCTTAGCTAATATTGCACATAAGTCCTTGTTTCCTTCGAAGTACTTTAAACATTCTTCAGTAAACAGCAGTACTTTGACTTTTATCTTCAGCAGTACTTTGACTTTATTCTTCATGCAGCAGTACTTTGACATACAGAAGTACCTTGATCTTTTATATCCCAACAATCCTCCCCTAACTTGAAATCCACTTGCTTGATTTCAAGTTTCTTTGTTGTCTTTGATCTTCAAAATCTTTAATCTTTCAGAAAGATTGTTTCTTTATCTCTTTATCTTCTATCTGTCATGTGTCAAAGTACTCTTTATTAGCATCTTCTCTTGCAATTAATCTTCTCAGCTACTCATCAACATTTTGGTACAATAGTCATTAAATCTTTGAAAGTTTCATACTATTCTCATCACTTCCAGGTGTGTTAACTCCTGTGAGAGGTGAATCATTGAAAATTATGATTTTTAGCAAATCATCAGCTATCAACGGATTTGAGTAGTCTTTACCAATAGCCGCTTGCTTTTGGACTAGTTAGTTCTTTGATATCAATCATGGTGAACTAATTACCAAAAATGGATTTTCCACAGCCTTTACCACAAGCCATTTTTCCTTGTGGGCTAGCCAACTCTTTACTTATACAGATATGGTGAGTTGAAACCATACAATTTTTAGTAAATTGTCAACTAAAAACGGATTTGATTATCACATTAGAGTCGTACCCTCATGATGAGTCAAACTCTTTCTTTTTTGTTAAACATGGTGAGTTGATTACCAGTTGTTGTGCAGTATAAATACTAACACCATGTGTTTCTTTTTCAAATCCTTTTACTTCTCTTTTAAACATCACTTTTTTTTTTTAAAGGACTAATACATGTTTATATCAGCAAGCAGTACTTTGATAAAGAACTGTTTGTCTTTGCAGTACTTTGAAAAATACTTATTTATTTCAAAACAAATCATACCAGTATTATGCAATATTACTCTTCAGACTTGGTCCATCTGATAAATAGCTTGATAACATCCAAAGCTACTTCAGATTCATCTTCAAGTTCCATTCCATGATCCAGCATTCCGAGCATAATTTCTGTAATCAATGGATATCTCCTCTCAGCAAGCATATGAATCATGGTACCATCTTCCATCTCTAGTGTATGAACTCCTGATGACTCAAAGAATCTCCATCTTGTGATTTCCCAATTCTCTTGATCATTCCACAGAGGATCAACACTTGTTTCTTCAGTTTCCCAGATGGTAAATAAATCTCCAAGCAAAATTAATCCCATTCCTGATGCTTCAATCTCTGCATAGTATGTCTGCACTTGCATATATAAGTCATAGAGATCTGCCCTTGTGATACAATGCAAAACATCCCATAACATGTTGAATACTGTGAAGTTTCCATCTTCTCTGTTGAACCTAAGGTAGTTTCCTTCTTTTAATTCAACCACAGAGAATGAGATTATCTTGGACTTCTTTCCAGAATCTTCAGTCTTCTTATTTTCAAAGTCTACAACTCTGAAATAGTTTCTAAGTTCATCAACTGTGTCTTCATGAATCATCTTCAGTCTTTTTGATAGTTGATCATCTTGAACTACTTTCTTTCTTTTCAATCTTCTTTCCTCAGCCTGTACCTTTCTAATATCTTCTAACTTCTTCTTTTTATCAACTTCCATGGGTACAAAGTTTTCTACTTCTTTCCTGATATCTTCTTGTACTTTATCCCACAGAGCTTTCACTTCTGGATACCTCATTTTTTGTAAATTCTTGTATCCTCTTCTTCTCAAGAAACTTATCATCCAGTTACTTTCCTGAGCAATAGTCATTGGCTTCTTTGTAATTGGCCTACTAACTTATGCCAAATACTCAGCATCATACTCAGCTTGTTGCTTTCTAGCAAGCTCTTCATCCTCTGCAATCTTTAGTTCTCTGATCTGAGCAATAGAAAATTTCTTCTTTTTCTTCTTAACATCTTTCTGAACCTTGATCCCTTTCCCTTTATCTTTTGGATCTAGCTCTTCTGATTCAGAAGTACTTTCAGCAACTTGTTGTGCTGGCTCAGAAATATGTATTCCTCCAATAGGTCTCTTCAAATTCATCATAACCTGAGCAATTGTTTCATCATTACTTGCAGTATGCACTCTTACTTCTTCTTGCTGTACAAAAGTATAAGGACTAGCTTCATCTTCATAATTCATTGTAGAAGGTCCAGCTGCAGTAACTCCACTTTCATTAATATTCATAGAAGAAGTACCTTGCTCAGCAGTACCTTGCAGACTTATGTTTTCTGCAGCAGTACTTTGAACGCCAGCACTTTGAATATTCTGTGCATCAACATCCTGCTTAACAATTTCTTGCTCAACATCTTCTTGAGCAACTTCTTGCTCAATATCTTATTCTTGTGCAATATTCATATCCTCTTCAATGTAATTTTCTGGTACAAAAGTCTTTGGACTTTCTGGATATTGCCAAAAGTGAGCATCTTCTGAATATTTAATCTCAGCATCATCTTTATCCAAATTCTCATCTTGATTCCTCCCCAATTTGGTAAATGATGACCTCCTATGCCTCCTTTTGGATTTAGAAGACTTCTTTGAAGACTTTGACTTTGGCTTCTGAGACTGCTTCTTTTCTTTCACATAAAGCCTAAAATTCTGAACAAGAGGCCATACAAATTTCTTCAACCTTCTGAACTTCTTTCTCAGCTTCTTGATTTCTACAGCTTGAGCATTAACAGTTGTCTTCAACTTCTCCAATTCTTTAGTCAAAGCAGAAGTACTCATAGCACCTTCAATTCCCTATCTCCTCCAGGTGTTTCAAGCCCACCTGTGGAAGTATAATCATTGGGAATAGGTACCTGTGTATGCTCTGAAGCAGTACCTTTAGAAGAAGTACTTTGTGGAGAAGTACCTTGAGCAGAAACAGATTTATCCAAGGAAGCTGACACTGAGGGAGTCCTTTCACTAGAAACATTATGCTGAGGGGAATCAATGGGTGGTGTAGGTGTATGTACTGATGCAGAATGCTCAGCAGAATCAGATTGATCAGCATTATTAGAATGTGCAGAACCACTATTGTTTTCTTCATCCCTAACAGCTTGAGCGACCTCTAACATATAAGCATTGAGAGGTGTATTCCTTCCCGAAAAATTTACTCCCTTATGAGACATAAAAGTGAACACTTTAGGTGGCATCCTAATTTTGGGTACATAATCCTGAGGTTTTGGTATCCCATCTAATGGATTCTCTAAAAGAAGTTGAACAAATCTAGGATACATTAGATAAGGTTTGCCAGCCTTAATATGTGTGAGCATACCTTCAAGGATCATGTATGAGAAATTGAAGGGTTGATTGGTAATAAGACCAACAAATGCAGAAGCTATGGAATGGCTAAACTGATCCCAAGCAGTACTCTTTGGACTTAAACAATGAAGTAAAACATGTATAAGAAACTTCCAATGAGGACTAACCATAGCTTTCTGAAAAGTAAGCTTAGTCAACGCGCCTTGATACCCAATGTCTCTAAGTGTATTCCAAACTTCTTGTTTACCAAATAAAACAGAGCCTCCTTCATCTTCAAACAACAGAGCCTCTCTGATTGTTGCTTCTGTGACACGAATAGCTCTCCCAGCAACTGTAGCAAGTATAATATCCTCTCCATCTTCAACCCGTGACCTTGCTGTATCCCAAAACTCTTGTATCCAAGGTCCAATGATCTATGGGTTGACCAAGATTGAGTAACAGATGTTGGTTCCAGTGAGAAAATCAATAATTCAATGAAAGTCAAGGTTATGTTGGATTTTCTCAAGATTAGCTATCATGTTGTGTTTGGTGTTGGTTGGTCGATGTGCCATTGTGAGTAGGTTTAGAGAGAATAGTGGTAATCGGTGAATAGTATGAATGAGTTTGATGAATAAGAAAGGTGAATGGGTACGAGTGAATAAATAAGAAAAGATATGAGGTATATAAGGATAAAATACAAAAAATCACGGTTAATTAATAATTTTACCGTTATTTTTGGAAGTGATTATCCCCATATCTTTCGAAAGTTTGTTACCCGCAAATCTGACCGTTGGAACAGTATCTGACACGTCAGCGTACCCTTTATATTACTAAGCAGTACGTTCCATAAAATATGGAGCAGTACCTTCCGTTATAAACCCACACAGTATGTTGACCAAAGTACTTTCCAAGCAAATATTGAAAGTTGACTGTTTGACCATAATATCTTTGAAAGTCAACTCTGAGTAATGACTATCTCCCCAATTTAATGCCCAAAGCTACCATGGTAAGTGAACTTCAATACACTTCATTCAATGACCATTTACCTTTACTTTGCCTATAAAAGCAACTCCACCAACAATAAATTTCATTCACCTCTTCCTTCATTATCAGAACACAAAAACTAGTAAACACAATGAGTCATATTCCTGTGGTGAACATCTCCTCTGACTCTGACTCTGAAATAAGCTACTACTCTGACTCTGAGTATGAAGATCCAGGATGGTTGGATTACTTTCCTCCCCATGTAGAGTGGATGAGACCCCATGAATCTTCTTCATCAGTAAGTGTTGCAAACTCTTCCATAACTGATGCAGCCAGCACTACCAACAAAAAGCCCAAGAAGAAAAAGTCTGTCCCTGGTTCATCTCTGCTAATGAGCTTCCACATGCTTTAACTCAAGCCCTGGAATCAGCAATACAGAACATGAAGTGGCCTGCTCCAAGGAAAGAGAGACCTCCCAAACAAGTTCTTGGCCTGGCTTGCCCAAGAAAGCAAGCTTCTTTTGATGACAAGAGAAAGACTGCTTAGAAGGGAAAGCATAACTATGAGGGCAAGGGAAAAAGGCCTATGGAGTAGGTGTGTGGAGCTTGGTAGTAGGTTGTGGTAGATGTTTGTTTGTTTTGTCTTGTCTTGTGTCTGTGTCTGTGTATTGGTAACAACATGGTGATGATAGATCTTGGAGAATGGTTGTTGTAAGAACTTTCTGAATGATGAATAAAAACTTTTCTTTTAAATGATACATGTAGCCTCCCCTCAAATAATGAGTAACTACTAACTACTAATTGCCTCCCCTAAAAAATAGCTTACATATTAATCATGCCAATACTCACAACTAAAAAATTAAATCTTGAAACATCAAAGCCCTTTGTGAGTAGATCAGCTACATTATCATCAGTATGAACTTTAACCACATTGATAAGCCTGTGTTCATAGCAATCTCGAATAAAATGATGCCTAATCTGAATGTGCTTGGTCTTGGAATGATAAACTGGATTCTTCACAATACAGATAGTACTCTCATTATCAATGTTGATAGGAGTATTCTTGAAGTTGAATCCATAAACCAAAAGCTGATTTTGCAACCAAAGAACTTGTGCACAACAACTTGCAGCAGCTACATACTCTGCTTCTGTGGAAGAGGTTGCTGCAATTGTTTGCTTCTTGCATTGCCATGAGACTAACCTGCTTCCAAGGTACTGGCATCCTCCAGTTGTGGATCTTCTGTCATATTTGTCTCTAGCATAATCACTGTCTGAAAAGGCTTGTAGATGGAAAGGTGAATCCCTAGGATACCATAATCCTAGTTTAGGTTGTTGCGTAAGATACCTGAAAATCCTCTTGATAGCATTCAAGTGTGATACTTTTGGATGAACTTGATGTCTTGCACATAAACACACAACAAAAGTAATATCAGGTCTAGATGCAGTTAAATACATGAGACATCCAATCATAGACCTGTATAATGTGACATCAACATCTTCTCCTTCTTCATCTTTTCCCAAAGGTTTGTTAGTATCCACTGGTGTAGATGTAGGCCTGACAGTTGTGAAATTGAATCTCTTAAGAATATCTGCAACATACTTATCTTGACAAATATATATTCCACTGCTTGACTGTTGCACTTGAAGTCCCAAGAAGAATTTTAATTCTCCCATTGAACTCATCTGAAACTCTTTCTGCATAAGATCTTCAAACTCCTTCACCATAGATTGCTTAGTAGCACCAAAAATAATGTCATCTACATACACTTGGACAAGCATGATATCCTTCTTATCTCTCTTGATAAACAAAGTCTTGTCAATAGCTCCTCTCCTATAACCATGTTGTAATAGAAAGTTGGAAAGTCTTTCATACCAGGCTCTTGGAGCTTGATGAAGGCCATACAGAGCCTTGATAACCTTGTAGACTTTGTTTTGGTGTGCAGGATCTACAAAACCAGGAGGTTGTTTGACATAAACTTCTTCTGTAATTTTGCCATATAGAAAAGCACTTTTAACATCCATTTGGTATACAAGAAATCCCATATAGGATGCAAAATCCAAAAATAGCCTTATGGCTTCAAGCCTTGCCACAGGAGCAAAGACTTCATCATAGTCAACTCCTTCTTCCTGCCTATATCCTTGAGCCACTAATCTTGCCTTATTCTTGATAACATTCCCTCTTTCATCTCTTTTTACCCTGAAGACCCATTTTGTTCCAATCAGTCTCTTACCATCAGGTAAGTCACATAATACCCATACTTCTTGAAGTTTAAACTGTAACAGTTCTTCTTGCATGGCTTCCACCCAACTCTCCTTGCTTAATGCTTGTTTGATATTCTTTGGCTCTTCTTGAGATAGAAAACAAGCAAATAAGCACAACTTCTGATCCTTGTGATTCACCCTGTTTTGTTTGTAGATAAAACTCAGTAAAGAAGTATGTTATTGATACATATTCTTAGCCTTAGTCCTTGTGAGCACTCCTGAAGCTGAGGGTCCAATTATGTTGGTAACAGGATGAGTTTTGTGAATTCTGAGAGTAGGAGTTGGTGAGACTGCAAGATTATCTTCCAAATTAGTTAAATCAGGATATTCATTAGAATCTGATAAAATGCCTTCTTGATCCAATTCATCATTAGTGTCTTCTAAGGTAATCTTGTTTGGATCATTCAAATCATCAGTCTCTTCTAAGTCAGGGATATTAGAATCATTCACAGCATCAGTATTTATCCAATTTGAAGTATCTAAAGGTTGAAAAGTACTTTCAAATGGATTAGCAACACTTTGGGGTAAAGTACTGTCAGTGCCTTTAGGCTTCTTCTTTTCTGCTTCATAAGCTCTCCTTTGTTCATCTTCATAAGACTTAGCCATTGTTTCTTGAAAAAACATCCTACTCAGTTCATCTTGAATGGCTTGATCTTCATCAGATACTGATATCTGTGGTGGAACAGTACTTTGAGGATCAACAGTACTGTTAGGATCAGCAGTACCTTGAGGCTCAGAAGTACTCTTCTTTTCATCATTGGCATTATCGTTTGGCTCAACTTCAGATCTTAAATTAACATCATGAACAATGTATTGTGCTTCTTCTTCTGTAGGAGCAACTTGATTTTCTTCCCTTACAGGTACATAATTCATTGATGAAGACATTAAATCAAGATCAAACATCCAATCAGGACCTTTACCCTTAGAATTTTCTTGCTCTTCTAGAAAATCAACATGAAGACATTCTTGAACCCTTTTGGTAGTTCTGTTGTACACTCTAAATCCTTTGGTATTGGTACAATATCCCAATAAATATCCTTCATCTGACTTCCCATCAAATTTGCCCAAATTATCAGCAGTGTTTAAAATGGTTAGGGGACATCCAAAAGGTTTCATAAACTTGATGCTAGGCTTCTTTCCCATGAGTAACTCATAAGGTGTCTTCATTTGAGGTTTTGTCACTGATACTCTATTCAACACATAACAAGCAGCACTTACAGCTTCAGCCCAGAATGGAACAGGTAATTGAGAGTCGGCAAGCATTGTCCTTGCTGCTTCTATAAGAGTTCTATTCTTTCTTTCTACAACTCCATTTTGTTGAGGAGTTCTAGCAATACTGAACTCTCTTTTAATTCCTTTCTTGGCACAAAAGTCATCCATTAACTGATTCTTAAATTCAGTCCCATTATCACATCTAATGCCTCTAACCTTGAGTCTTAGCTGATTTTCAAGTGCTATTATAAGATCATGAATAGCATCAAAAGTTTCATCTTTGAAGCATAAGAAAAAGACCCAACTAAATCTGCTACAGTCATCTGTTACAACCAAGCAGTACTTCTTCTTGTTGAGACTAGCAACTGAAACAGGTCCAAACAGATCCATGTGCAGCAATTCCAAAGGCTCTCTAATGGTTTTCTCATCAATTTTCTTACAGGAAGCCTTGTGCTGTTTACCCTTCTTACAAGCAAGACATGAATGATCATTCTTGAATGTTTTAGAAGGTAAACCTCTAACTAAATTTCCTTTGACCAGCTTATTGATGTTCTTGAAATTCACATGCCCCAATCTTCTGTGCCATTGATGTGCTTCTTCCATTGTTGCTCTTGCAATCAAGCATGTTGCTCTTTAAGCATAATTGACATTCTTTAAATCTATGATGTACACATCATTAGTTCTTGGTGCTCTCAGCATCACCAAGTTTCTATCTTCTAACTTAAAATCAGGAGAAAGTATGAGACATTATGTGTCAAAGAATAACACAGGGTACTTTTTATCACAAATCTGAGAGACTGGCGAAAGATTGAATTTGAGCTCCTTCACATATCTAACATCCTCAAAATCAATGTTTCCTGCCTTGATTGTTCCTTTGCCAGTTATTCTTCCTCCATCAGGATCATTCCCAAATGCAACTTTTCCTCTAAAATAAGCTTTAAAATCTGATAAGAGCTCCTTTTCTCCTGTCATACTTCCAGAGCAACCACTATCTACAATAAGATGATCTTTCAGCTCCTCTGCTGGGTTGCCCTGCATACACATGAAAAAGGTTAGTTAATTTTAGGAACCTAAGCCATTACTGACTTGTGTTCCCCTTGTGGAGTGACATACTCAAATTCTTTGAGTATGTAATCACCACTGTCTTTGAAAACATGATCAAGAATTAAGGTTTTTGTTTCCAAAACTGTTGGTTTATCATGATCAATTTTCCCCTTTCCACCCTTAACCTCTGAAAGTACTGGTTCTTCCCTAGCAGTACTTTCTTTCTTAAACCATTTAGTTGTAACTTTTGGAGTTGGGGTCTGTGTTCTAGCATCTTTTCTTGTGTTGTAAGGCCTTCTAGGTTTGTAGTAGTTGAATCTCCTAGGTCTTACACTTGAATGTTTGCTAGAAGCATCTTGGTTTGGGAACTTTCTATTAGTACTTTGTGAAGGTACTGAGGGTTTGGAGTATGATCTTTTCTGATGAGGGTACCTATAATCTTTTGAGAAATTACTATGGTTAACCCTATTTGTGTAATTCCAAACTGGTTTGTTGTCCCTTGGCTTATTCTCCCTATGACTTGGTTGTGCAGTTCTGGTCTTTGGATATTTACTTAAGTATTCTGAATGATAGTCACAGTCTTTAATCAAATGATGAGGACTATAACATACATAACAGACTTTTGGACCAATATCCCCAAATCCCTTTCCATAAGGTTTTCTAAAATTAGCAGTATTTTGAAAGTATTTTCTTGGAGGTACTGCTGAGTGATCAGCAGTGCTTTGAAAAGTGTTTGAGGGTACTGCTTGTTTTGAAAACTTTTTCTCATCAACCTTAGGTGCTTTAACAGATTTTTCTAAAGTTTCAGGATTAGATTGACTTTTAAGCTTTTTCCTAAACTCTAGATTATCTACCCTATAACAAGAAACATCTTTTCTAGGTGGTTGAAAGCTACCTGGGGGATTAGGAACTGCATTATATCCCTTATCTTTCTTAAATTCAGGAGGTGTTGGACTAGGGTATTCCTCATCACTAGAAGTGTTTTCATCTAAACTTATGAACTCTTCATCACTAGTGGAGGTGTCTACTGTAAGATTTAGTTCCTTACCCTTAAATGGAATGCCTTCATTGCTATTATTATCATAACCTAGGCCAGTTTTAATGTTTGATGTTCTTTGCTTTTCAACAAATTGAACATGTGACAGACCTGATTCATTCCAAACAGCAAGTTTTTCTAATAACTTATCTCTCTCAGCAGTTACTTTTTCTAGTTCAGACACCTTACATCCTAGTTTCCATTCACTCAACTTAACTAGGTATTCCTGTTGCTTATATGTTTCAGCCCATGCTACTTCATTATTTTCATGTGTAATTATTTTGGCCTCCATTGACTCTAAAGTCAATTGATAGCCAGTTATCTCAGCCCTAGCCTTTTGAAATTTATCTCTTTCAGCTACATATTCACTAAGTAACTTTTGATACATATCATTGGTCTTAGAGCATACCTCAAAGCTAGTGGATGAACTTGGTGAAGTAGCTACCATAGCAAGCTGAACAGGATCTTCTTCAAACTCCATGCTCCAATCAAAGCTTCCTAGACCATCTCTTGACTCCATAGCAGCATATCCAGGCTCTTCATCAAATGCTGTGCTCCAGTCTTCCAATGCAACCATTGAATAGGTTACAGGTTCATCATCAAACTCATTGGACCAATCAATCTCTGACAGATTCTCTTGTGCAACCAAAGCTTTTGGTTTTGGTTCAGTAATTGGAATCTCTTTTCTTTCAGGCTTGGGTGGTTCAATCATCTTGTTTGCTTGATACTTTGCAAATTTGCATTCCCTTGCAAAGTGACCAGTCCTTAGACAGTTGAAGCACTCAATCTCGGACTTATCAAATGTTATTCCCTGTTTAGCTATGAAATTGATGCCTTTTCCAGTCTTATTCACATACTTCTTGATCCTTGCAGTGAGCATGGCAACTTGCCATCTGATATCAATTTCTTCCAAAGCATCATCATCTATTTGCAATACATCCTCTTGATAGGTTACAGGTAGAGATGCTTGTTGAGCAAAGAATGAACATAGAACTTCATCTGAGGTGGGGGTAATTGATTGGGATGAAGTGGTAGTGACCATTGTTGTACATGGAACCTGTGTTTCAATCACAGTACTTTGGACAGGATAAGCAGTACCTTTGTTGGAAGTACTGCTTCTGTTTTCAGAAGAGACAAAAGCAATGTTGAGGTTTTTGATGTGTGCCTGAACCTATAGTACCATTCATCGCATGCTCATAAACCTTCAGATTGTTGTAGAGATCATCAAAGTCCATTGTATCCAGCCCTGGTTGTCCTCTAATCATAGTAGCAACTACATGCCATGCTGATGGCAAACTTCTCAGGAACTTCAAATTAGCATCTTCAACTGATGCCTCAACATCATATAGTTCTAGCATACTCAGAAGATTTTGGAATCTTTCATAAGCAGAATCAAGACCTTCTCTTTCACCAACAGTGAAAGTTTCAAATTGTTGCTTCAGCAAATTCCTGTGCATCTTCTTGGAAGCATCATTACCTCCAAACTTCTTCTTAATTGCAGCCCATAGTTGTTTGGCATCCTTGGCATCATGAAACTTTAATAAGTGACCATCAGGAATAGCAGAGAGTAGTATGTTGAGAGCTTTGTCTTGATTTCTTTTAGTAGCAGCTGGTATGGTTGGTTTAGGTGGTGTTGGTTGTCCAGGAATCTCCACTAGTTCTTCAAGTTGCATGTTACCATTGACAATCACATCCCATAGTGCATGGTCTGTGATGGCAATGTACTGCCTCATCTTTATGGCCCATAAGTCATATTCTCCCTTCTTAACAATTGGAATTCTAACAGCAGTGATTGGTGGAGCAGGTGCAGCCTCTGTCGACATCTTGAAGGATTTGTAGTAAAATCGGTTTAAAGGTTTTTCTTCTTAGTCAGAGTTTCCAACACAAGCTCTGATACCACTTGTTGGATCGAATGTACTCTGATCAAACTACTTTTGTAGCTTGTAAAGGTTTAATAATATTAAGTAAACTTAACACTATTAATATTGAAACACTGTTTAACCTTGTAAAGTATGCGGAATCTACTTAAAACAAAGCTTAAGAAGAACTTTTTTATATTAACCAAACTTTGAACCTGCTTTGTTACACAGATTCACTAACAATCCCTAACTAATATCGACTTTGAACAACTCTAAAACTTCTATCGACTAATAGCTCTTAAGGCTCTTTATATAGATAACCTTAAGTCGGTTTACAACATATAACTTGAACGATAAGTCATTATCCCTAACTAATTCTAGAATATTCGTTCAATATTACACATTAATCCTTAGCTAATATTGCACATAAGTCCTTGTTTCCTTCGAAGTACTTTAAACATTCTTCAGTAAACAGCAGTACTTTGACTTTTATCTTCAGCAGTACTTTGACTTTATTCTTCAGCAGTACTTTAACTTTATTCTTCATGCAGCAGTACTTTGACATACAGAAGTACCTTGATCTTTTATATCCCAACAAACAAAAACAAGAGAAATCATGAAATGCATCTAATATACGTATATGCATCTAATTAAAAGCTAGAAAACACACTATGGTGCGTTATAATGCAACTAAGATTATAGGGATGCTTCTACTTTAGGTCGGTGCATCTCGAATTTGTGGTTATAGTTTTTCTTATTCCTTATTATTTTAAGTAATCTTCTTATTTGATCCTAACTCTCTCTCTCTCTCTCTCTCTCTCTCTCTCTCTATATATATATATATATATATATATATATATATATATATATATATATATATATATATATATATATATATATATATATATATATATATTGTTTGAAAGGCTGGTTGTACTTTACGAGGTTTTTAGGTCATCTCTTCACGGCGGGATGTTCATATACAGTGTTATTATTTCCGTTATTTTTGCCGCGACTTAAAAGCAATTGATCAAGTTAGCAATCTGGACACAAATCAATTTGTCACGTGACTTGATTAAGTAAAACAATCAATTTGTGAATACACTTGTATACATTAGCAACTCATAGCAACCTTGTTCCAAAACCCCTCATGTCACCATCTATATTGATCCTAAGTAAATAAATAAATAAATTGGTTAAAAAAAAAAACCATAATCATCACCCTAACCTCTCCTCCATAAACCTCCTCAAGCATCAGTAGCATTATCCATATCATTCAAAATACGCAATCCAAAGTTTCTAGAACAAAAGTAATCTCTTCCTTGGAAAATTTAAATTTATTTGTAAAGAGAAGAAAATACCTGCAACAATTTAAATGTGTGCGGGTGAACTTTAGAAGCTCAATCTTTATTAACCAAAATATCGATGTGCTTACTAAAACACATGCATCCCTAGCCTTTACCTGCAGCGCAAAAATTTCACAGTAATGATGATTCTGTAATATGCAATAATCAGTTTTAATAAAATGGACTGCAGGAACTTCAAAGTTCAAACAAAGCTTCAAACTCGAGTTCGGCTTAATTAAAAAACTAAACTATTCGATCCATTATCTTAATGTTCAATTCAAGTTCTACCGCCCTTAACTCAACTCGATTATATAATCAACGTTTCGGCATTATATTATCTAAGTTCAGTTCAACTAATATCAGCATAACGACTTACTTGGTGAGGTGGATTTTGGAGCATTAAACTTTGGTTTCGTCACATACACCAAACTACTTCATGCGTAGCTCTCCTTTTGCTACTAAGGCGGATTTTACAAACCAACAAATTGAACATACACATTAGCAACCAAAACACCCCTTGTGAATTCGCCAGCTTTGACACCTTCAAAATATAGCTATTAGAAAATTTGATTATAAGATAACATATGTTTTGGTTGCTGTAAAGGGGTGTTTGGATGCTTGCTGCTGTAAGGAGGTATTTGGATGCTGCTGTAAGGGGGAGTTTGTTGGTGCAAAGTTGTTGGATGGCTGCTGTAAAGGGGTGTTTGGTTCGACTGTAAAGGGGTGTTTTGGTTGCTTTTTAGAGGATGTTTGGAAAATATTGTAATAGATTGTTTGGCTGCTGTAAAGGGATGTTTGGTTTTTGTCAAGGGGTGTTTGAATAAGAACCCATGGGTGGCCTATTAATGAAAATAAGAGCCAAAATAGTGAAAACATAGCATTATTTCAATCAGCCATTTTTTAGCAGAAGTTGCTTTCACAAAACTCCAGTCATACAAATGGTGTTTGAATAAGAACCCATGGGTGGTCTATTAAAGAAAATAAGAGCCAAAATAGTGAAAACATAGCATTATTTCAATCAGCCATTTTTTAGCGGAAGTTGCTTTCACAAAATTCCAGGCATACAACACCCTAAAGCGTTATATCCGAAAGAGTTATACCAATTGTTTAAAGTTTAAACATTTTGCAAAAAAAAAAAAAAAAAAAAAAAAAAAAAAAAAAAAAGTGATCAATCCCAACCAGCAAGCCAGTTTTGACACTAGAAAAATTAACCTTTTTGACCCTGTAAAAGAGTTTTGACACTAGAAAAATTAACCTTTTTGACCTGTAAAAGAGTTATCGACTTTGTCACTGCACTCATAACAAAATGAATGCAATACCTCGTCAATCATAGGCGTCAGTCCAGTGGCTCTGGCCCTAAGAAAGCATCCAGGCAACACCGGTTCCAGCATATTTGCAAGTTTTATGGGTCAAACATAAGTTCTGGATAATCAATTCCATAACAGTTGTAAAACAATGATTAGTTAGTCCTAATTCTTTACTTTACTTAAAAAAAATTATTTATAAGAAATTGATATAAAAGATACGATTTAATCTTAAATTGCTCAACAACATATAAAGATGTCCCTTTAGTCAATATATATCTATTATGACTTACTTAAAGATTTAGATATTGTTAAAATTCTAATCAACTGGTTATCTGATTATAAAAGACTTCGAATATCAAAGAAGAAAAAAGATTACTCGAGAGTCGATCTCTTAAAGTGTAGAAACTTACCGCCACCATTGAACCCTGATGTAGTACGCGCAATTGCCTTCACATCAACTTCATCAGCAAGTGGTATGTCATGAAGATATAAATCCAGAATCTCTTGACGACCCTTCACATTGGATTTTGAACAACAATCGAGACAAACAACCAACATTATTAGCAACTGATGATACAACCTCATGTAACTTAAACACACATCCAAACACCCTGATACACAAAAGTAAAACCTTTCACAGCAGTATCTTCGTTTGTCTTATCAAATAAAATGTACATATTTTGAGCATGGATAATCAAATAATGTACATATTTTGAGCATTTTATGCTCCGTACAGTTTTAAGGCATTATCCATGCTCAAAATATGTACGAAGCATAAAATGTACATTATGCTTCATTTGTCTTATCAAATAAAAGGCAGTATCTTCATTTTAAGGGAATGTCCATTAGAATATTGTTAAACATAAGAAACCATACTAAAATCAACCATTTTTATTAAAAGATCAGAATATGTAAACATATTCTTATACATACCAAAGATGCAGGACCAAATCCACCCTCTCCAATCTCGTTAGCTAGGCTAAAATCATCTGTAGCGGCTTTTAGCTTAATGTAGGAGTAAAGCTTAAGATTCAGAACATCGGATAATTCTGTTCATAAATAATGAAATTAACAAAGATTAGCACACATGTACATTAGCAAGCTAAAGAACTTACAAATAAAATATTGTTCTAAGGTTTTACCATCTTCAAATTCAGGAAATCCCTTTGGAGGGTGTGCTCTATAACGGAAGAAGAAGGAGAAACAACCCATTGCGTTTGGAGATACTAATCACCAAAACATGCCCTTTTCTTTTTGCTTAGCCTGTTCCTATCAGAAAAATTTACGATTTCAAACCTTTCATTCATTCCTTAAATTACTTGATTTACTGTATATCCTTGTATTAGAAATCAAATCATCAAAATAATATCAAATTCAATTCAAACAAATTTATGAATCTAGACCTTTAATCAATTAAAAATTTATTTATTACAAATATAATTATACCTACTATACATTTATCCAAGTATCTATACATCACATATTAAGCATCAAAACACGAATTTAATTGCGCACACTAAACTTCACTTGTTTCAAGTAGTGATGCCGCTAAACTATATATAGCAGGTTACAAATCATAAAATTTACTATAATTTACCTGTTATCTTCCTTTCATTAACAACAGCAACCACAATAGCACTTTCAAAACTACGGTAAGCCAGGGATCAACGATAAGTGTGGGAATGTGAGGATTCCATTCCCTTTTGAAGTATTGAACATTGACTTTGCAATAATAAGTACTCTTAATAATATGCAAAAGATCTCTAATTGCAGTGAGACGATCAAGAGCTTGGATCTTGGTAAGACTCCCTTCATGTATTCCAAATCACATACTAATAATAAATTTGTTGTAGAAGGGTGTGGCAATGCTTTGATGATGGATGATGATGATGGTAGTGTGCTTACCGAGTGTTCCACTACTTGTCTTAATACCAATTTCTCCAAATCATAACCCAAATATTTTTTCCCAAATCAACATGTCTACATCTTCATCTTCCTTTCTTTCTAACATTCATTAAAACCAAAAAGCCCACACCCACCAGTTTGTTCATCCGAAAATTTGAAAATAGTGTTGCGGCGTTGGTGGCGGGGGTTGGTTGGTGGTGCGACTATTCGGGCAGGGTTAGGTACTGTGGCGGAAGTGGATTTGATTAACAAGATATGGTTACAATTGGATGAAATGTGTTTCGGGTTTTGCGTGGAAAGGATGGAAGGGGAGGGGTGGGAGGCGAATGAATAAACTGGTGGGTGTGGTTTTTCGAGATACTGGAGTTGGGTTAATAAAGTCTACTAATTAACGTGTATCGAAGGAATGAAGCTTTGGGTTCAGTTCTCGTGTTTTAAATGAAAGGAAATGTAAAAGAATAGGAAAGGAAAAAGGAAAGTAAGTATTACTAGTAGTTGTTATATAAAGAGAAAAAAAAAGTAATTATAATCATGTTATTGAGTGGGAGTAAAAAGAAAATTACTTTATCAAATTACATATATGCCCTTTAATTGTTAATATAAAATGTTTTAAAAAAAGTATATTAGTCTTTACACAATAAAAATTTCTCTTTTATTTCCCTTTTCTCCAATAACAATTTCCCTTTCATTTCCCTTTCCTCTCAAAAGTGAGAGGAATATTTACTTAAGAAAACTCCTCCCTATTTCATTTCCACTTCTATTTCCTTTCTTAAAAAAAAACTCAAGAACACAAAAAACTATCAATTTCCTTTCATTTCCTCTTCCTTTCTAACTCGAGAACTGAGCGTAAGTCTAAACTGTACTCTTATTAACTAGTCTAATAGAAAATTTGCAATTTGAAATTTTTGGTTGTTTGATTGGCAGAATACTCTTCTGAGAAAATGTTGTCGGAAATTGATGAAAAGGATGAGAAAATTGCCTTTATGTTAACACGTCAGATAAATTTTTAATATATTTAGGACTATAAAACGAACGAGACGAACACGAACGGAGCTTTGTTTATGTTTGTTCATTTAAATTTAACCGGACAAATAAATGAACACGAATGCTTAAATGGACGAAATTTCTTGTTCATGTCCGTTTATTGTTGTTCATGTTTGTTTATTAAGAAACTAGACGAACGCTAAATGATCAAACATAATGAAAGTAGATGTTGGGTTTTATTGAATTTGATGATACAAAACAAGAAAAATGAAACATTAAGAATTTAAAGTGACAAGAAGGAATTCTACAAATGATGGAGGATTCTACAAGACATTCCTTATTGGATTAAGTAAACTTATATAAAGAGACATAGGGTACATGTTTTATAATTAATTCTTGAAAAGATGTAGTCGACTTAAAGGTGTGTGTGTGTTCTAGGCGTGTGTTCTTGTAAACGCCTAGATTAGTTTAGTCTCAAGGATCTTTGATCCCTGTTACTGTTGAGTAACCATATTGAGGCTAATTGTGTATGTAATTATTAAAGGAGATGATGATGAAAACCTTGTTACAATAACTTTGATTTGTTCTTATTCCGCTGCATATATTATTATTGTTATTGTTATCCCTAAGGCTCAAAACGATCCATAGAATGTTATCAAACTCCACAATAGACAAACAAACATAAGTGTTGTTTTGTTTAAACAAACAAATTTTAAGATCATACAATTAAAAGATATGATATACGAACATAAATAAATAAAATGAACATAAACGAACGTATAATCGGACGTTCAAAAGCATAAATGAACGGACGCGACTTTTGTTCATGTTCGTTCATTTGACTAAACGAATGTAAAATATTGTTCATGTTCGTTTATTTAATAAATAAACGAACATAAACAAACTTTTTACCGAACAGTTCACGAAATGTTCATTGAACGTTCAGTTCGTTTACAACCCTAATCAAAATATCCACATATGCAGAAAAAAAAACAAATAATATATTAGGTGGTAATTAATTTACTTGGGGTTATGTTATTAAGACCTCCTATGATGTGACAATCTTAGGTTTTGATCAAAATGTACAAAATGCGATGCACATCGTACAAACCCGCAATGCACAGGGCCCAACGAAACCCCTCTTATGAGAGAGTCCGTATAGACTCCCTCTTTACTTGTTGAACCAGCACCAAGTCAATGTATTTCTTATATTATAACAAAATTGAAAGTTTGGTATTTCTTATATTATATTAAAAGTTTGGTATATGATGTGTGGAAATTGCACCAGGCTTTACCTCTCGAGGGATCTCGAGAAGCTTACAACCCCCACCAGGCAGTGTACCTGATCGTTGTAGTATAGTATAGTGACAAGTACCGGGGGATTGATCGTTCAACTCAGCAATAGTGTCGCTAGGATTAGAAAGCCTAAAAACTAGGTCTAGAGGTGAGGGATGATTCTTTTACTATTTTTTATATTTTATGAAAACAAGTAAAAATCTCGGGTTTTAGAGGAGTGGGCGGAATTAGTTGCTATTCAACTAACCCAATAACTAAAGATGCAATCAAAATAAAATAACAAAAATGAAAATAAAGCTAATTACTAATGTGGAGTGAACAATAGATGGGAGAATTGTGTTTACTTAGATTTCACTACTCCCTAGATATCTTTTACAGGTTAATTGTTTGTTACAGTTGCATGGATGACGGGTTATATTCTTTAATACCATTCGTGGGGTGGCGTACGTACTTCCCCAACTCTATAAGCTCTTACTTCACTCCTATGTCGAGCCTTCAAGAAGCTCCTAACATGGGATCACTAGAATTCGCTCATGCATTAAATACAACCATAAAAACCTAGTACGCATTGGTTCATGTTTCTTAAGACGTTCAAGCATGTCACACAATGGAAGTCTGCCAGTTTTCTTAAGCCTAACATCGAAATCAATCATCCATTACAACTATAAACAAGCAATCAACCTATAATCAACATCTAGGTTTCATTACATCTAAGCAAACACACAAGAGATCTAGCCTAGCCTGTTAAAATTAAGACAAGCGTAAGATATATTCAAACAACACATAGACATATTGAATGAATTGAAAGAATAATTATCTTAATTGAACATGAAGGGTTTCAAGGGGTGAAAACCCTTGAAAATAATGTTAAAAACGTGCTAGGGTTTATTCAAGTCGACCCTAAAATTCTCCTCAGTTTTGAATGAAAATTACAAAGACTATATATAGATTTCCTAAGGTGACGGCGTCAAGAAGAAACTTCTAACGCCGTCAACCCACCGCCCATAATATTCTCGGACTGCCTAGATCCAGATATGACGCCGTCATGTGTATTGCTGTTCTGGGCCGTCACCACTTTTACTCTTGACGGCCTTGATTTGACGCCATCACATTTCCACTCGGCCGTCACCATTTTTGCTCTTGACGCCGTCATAAAATTGCTCTTGACGCCGTCAGGTACTGTTCCAAGCAAGGAAAATTAAGACTTTACCGTTTTCTTCACTTTTATGCTCCAAAAATGTCCAAAATGCTTCCTTTTCCAGAATTCACTCCAAAAGTACCTAAAATCACAAAAAGAACGATTTAGGGCATTATTTGATCAAATAAATTCAAATTCCGGCTTAAATGACCCCCTAAAAATGGATCATTTTTCGCCTCATCATATACCCTTACACTTGAGATTTGCTTGTCTTCAAGCAAATGCGCTTTTATTCTAATCAAACTACAAGCTAGGGGTCATTTAACACTAATATAAAAGTAATTACAACAAATAATCGTTCCACTAAAGACCAAAGACAAGCACGGAGGTCATACACTAGCACCTCACAAATAGTGTTTAGATAATCACATCTCTTGGGTGTAATAAAGTATATATCACAATATGGAAATGGAAAATATCTCTCACTACCTGTCATAGCAAAATAGATTACCATAGGCTTGGGAAAGGATCAAATCTCCACCACATGGCGTAAGCACCTAGGATAAACTATCAAAGAGGTCTTTTTAAAGGGTTATAACGTTAGGTGTAGGGATATAGAATACACGGTTTTGTTGGATATAGGCAATCTTTACTGGTGGCGAGTTAATCATCTTGGTTAATTACATGTACAATATGGCTTGCTAAGCCAAGACTAGACTCGACTTAAGCTAATGAATGAAAAATAACAAAAACATAAAATAAACATAGAATGAAACGGGGTGGTAGTCCGTATGTTTTTTTCTTTTTTATCTTTTTTTTTCTATTTTTTTTCTTCTTTTTTTCCCCTTTTTTTTCCCTTTTTTTTCCTTTTTTTTTTTTTTTTTTTTTTTTTTTCGATTTTTTTTTGCATACACTTTTACCCTACCATCCAAAATAATACATCATAGGGAATGAACATTCCTCTTACACTTGAATTTTTACATACTTTACAATAAACTAATCTATTGACTCGAATTAAGATAATCAAAACACTTGGAGTACTTTTAAGATTAACGCACATATGGGGTAATAATATGATGTTCTTTCCCATTACTCCATAACATAAGTACTTTACCCATGAG
Source organism: Artemisia argyi (assembly GCA_030686995.1). NCBI lineage: Eukaryota > Viridiplantae > Streptophyta > Magnoliopsida > Asterales > Asteraceae > Artemisia > Artemisia argyi. The sequence continues at coordinate 202,035,917 of CM060709.1, read as the reverse complement.
TCCCAATCGTCACAAAACAATATGTACAAGGATATGACTCGACTTAGCAACCATGTAATCAATTAGATAATTAACTAAGGGTTTAAACAAATAATAATAATGCACTAAAGATGAGTGCATACACGGAAGGCTAAGGCGATTTGGGTGTACATTTAAGTGGGTTGTAACAAATTCTTCCTTTAAGTAAGATGCTTAAAGTTAGAAACGAAAAGATAGGCTCGGAGGGGTGTACTAGGGGTTTCGTGTACTAAAAATGAGTACAACGCTAAGGTGTGGGAAAAATTAGTTGACTTTACTAGCCAAGTACTATGACTTAAATGGTCAAGTAATTATGATACGGGTTTAACACAAGGGTGATCCTAATGCCTCTTATCATGTAGTAAATCCTACTACACGAATGTAGTCTCACTAGCGGTCTCGGGATGCATCACTAACGCAAGTTCTAGAATCTAAATGCTACCGGTACACTCATAAGCACTAATAATGAATGTTTTTCCTATCAAATCTAAAGGCGAACCTCACATATTTGGGTGAAATTTTTTTCTGAATAGTACGGTTTTGTGCTACTCATACAATCTCCTATCCATGAGACGCTTGCTAAAGCTAAAGTTTCACTCCTAAATGTTGCAAAAAAATTTAAATTTGGCGCTAAAATTACACTAACAAGTATTTCTCATAGTTTTATTACATACCTACCATAGAACAAACAAACTCAAGTGAAAGTGTATACTATAAGGTATCATCATTTTACCCTACCCTTACACTTAGGATGAACATTGTCCTCAATGTTCAATTAAAGAATGAAAAAGTGAAATAGGTAAAAGAATGAAATCAAATACTCCCCTGATTCGTTCGGTGTGGATAGTGCGGTAACAAGGTTAGATCTTCCTCCAAGAAAATGAACCATCAAAGCTTCCCTTCCAGAAAAATAAATCATCTTGTCATACATAACCTGTTAAACCTGAGAAAACAAACAAGGCAACCTCGCATAAAATCGGCGGCAATCTATATATACTAATAAATCCTAACGTAAGATATAATGCTTGTGGAATGATGTTTGCAGATTTCCTGGAGTTTATAAAACTAAAGATTCAACAAAAACTTTAAGACTCCGTTAGAAAAACAAAACTAGCAAAATTTCCAGAATTTTACACATGACGCCGTCAGGAATTTCTTCCTGACGCCGTCAGAAGTGCCCTGCAGAAAATTTTATGTTAAGTTTCCGGAAATTTTTTGGAAAACTTATGTCCTAATTCCTGGAAAATCCTGCAAAACATCGTTATGACTCGATACAAGCATTTGACTCTAACAAATACGAATATACATGTCCATTTAATATTGTGGAGAATCATGATCAATTTTGTTTCTTAAAAACATATTTGGGGTTTCCCCTTACACTTATGTTTTGCGAAATACCTTTGGATGAAGTTAAGATAAAGCCAAACAACAAAATAAAGTATTCTCACCATTTTATTTTTGAAACATGATCTAACAACAATAAAAATAAAGCATGCATACGGAAACAAATAACAATCAAACAAAATAAAAATCACACAAAGCATGGGTTGCCTCCCAAGAAGTGCTTTTCTTTATTTTACGAGTCTTGTAGCTAGACTCAAGGTCATGGGTAACTACGTGACCTCATCGTTGGTTTCACTCTCTAGGTCATCTCCTATATTAGTTTTGTATTCTGGACCTAGTTTCAAGCATTCTTTGTAGAAACCAAGTATCCTATTCATCACATACTCTACTCCTCTACGTCTATCCTCATCATTCCTATAGTGAACCGCTTGTTTGTGTTCATTTTCTATGTTCGATAGGAGGCGGTATTGTTCAATCTTATAGGGCATTTGGTAAGCAATCTAATCATTCTCGTCCTTGAATCTAACTATTCCTAGAGTCGGATCATAACTCATCTTAGAAGCCTCAACGAACGGTTTTCCGAACACTACTTGACTTAGGCAATCATCTATCACCGGACGAGTATCCTCCACTATCATAAAGTCGGTCTCATAAGTGAAGTTTCCAACAATCACATGCAATCCTTTCACTCTTCCTACAAAATTACTTATCAAATTCTTACTGGGCATCATCCTATAACCAAGTTGTTTCTTCATTACCCAATTATAATAAGTCCTAGTCATGATGTTTATAGGAGACCTAGGATCGATATAAGCTTTCCATACATGCATATGCCCGATGTTTCATGGTATGATGATGTTAGAGAGGTCACCTACTTTAATAAGGGGTGAACCAAGGATATTTGGTGTCTCGGGATCATCGAATAAATCCTTGTGATATTCCCGTTCTTCCTTGGTGGGCAACTTATCAAAGTACTCTTCTACGTTTTCTACTTCTTCTAACTTTTCTCCCTTATTAACCTCAACTTCCTTAATTTCATCCCTAGTCTCGGTCTCTACTCCAACTTCATCCTTGTCACTTTCCTTTATATCCTTATCTATTGGCTTAATGGTGACAACATTGACAAGGTGGACGTGTTTAGATGACGAGGGATCCTTAATTTGGATTCCGCTATTAGCGTCCCTAGTGTCCTTCCTAGGTATAGTTAACGCTTGGTTGTTGAGGGCTTTCAACAAGTTGTCAATCTTATTGGTCATCTCCGTTTGTTGTTGATTGAATTTGGTTTCAAACTTAGCTATGTGAGCTTCTTGAGATGCCATAAACTTGGACATCAATCCTTCAAGATTGTTGGTACTACCGTAGTTGTTAGAAGGATTGTTGTTGAAAGTACGGTTGGAGGGTGGACCGTTTGGTTGGTAACGATTAGGCGGATTGGAAGAATTGTTTTGGTTTTGTTTCCACCTAAGGTTCGGGTGATTTTTCCAAGAAGGGTTGTAGGAATCACCGTAAGGGTTTGGCTCGGGTTTGAAAGTGTACCACTTATCTCCCGCTTCGTCGGTACGCGAAGATGCGTAATCCGCAAATGCTGTTCCGGGGAGTTCCACGCAATCACGAGTGTCATGGGGACCACTACATAATTCGCATGAAGAAGTGATTTTGTTCACTTGGCTTGAAGGCTAAGGAGCTTCGTAAGATTTCATGAGAAACTTGACTTGGTCCTCAAGTTCCATGATCCTACGGTCGGGAGTGCTAGAATTGTTTGAAGGCAAGGATATTGCCTTGACCGTTTTGTTCAAATCACGGGGATCTTTCCAACTTTCATTGTCATAGAGAGCAAGATCTTCTATGAGTTCCCATGATTCTTCCGCACTTAGATCACGTAGCTTGCCACCGGCCGATTGGTCAATGGTTCGCCTTCTGGAGAGATCGATATGGTCATAGAAGATTTGGACTTGTAGCCAAAGATCTATGCCATGGTGAGGGACTTTTTGGAGTAAGTCCTTGAAACGAGTCCATGCTTCATATAGAGTTTCACCTTGACGTCGTTGGAACATCAAGATATCATTTCTAAGCTTAGTAGTTCTCCCCGGTGGGAAAAATTGAGCAAGGAAACGAGTGGTGAGATCATCCTATGAGGTGATGGATCCCGCGGGGAAACGTTCAAGCCATTGACTAGCTTGATCACGTAGATAGAATTGGAATAGGCGTAATCGGGTTGACTCTCTAGTTGTAACATCAAGGTCTATAGAATCTACGATTTTAAGGAAGTCCTTGAGATGTTGATTAGGATCTTCGGAACGAAGTCCATGGAATGCACATCCGCTTTGCACCAACCGGATGGTGTCGGATCACAAGGGAGACACATTGGCTCCTTGGGTGAGCTCAATAGTGTTTCGATAGCCTTGGTGGCTAGGTCGGGAGTACTCTCCTAGGGTTCGGGGCCTAAGAGGTTGGTTTGCTAGTGGTGGGTTTTGTGGGTGGTCTTGTTGTGGCGGGTTGATGGGTTCAAAGATGTTACCACCTTCCATGATGTCGGATGGTAAAGATTACGAACAAAGGCACGAAGAAATAGATAGACTAAAGAAAACCTAAAAATAAAATTAAAATCTTACTAGAAAAGAATCTAGCAAGTAGACCTAAGAAAAAGAAATTCTAACCTAGACAATAACTATTCCCCAGCAGCGGCGCCAAAAACTTGATGCGTGGGAATTGCACTAGGCTTTACCTCTCGAGGGATCTCGAGAAGCTTACAACCGCCACCAGGCAGTGTACCTGATCGTTGTAGTATAGTATAGTGACAAGTACCGGGGGATTGATCGTTCAACTCAGGAATAGTGTCGCTAGGATTAGAAATCCTAAAAGCTAGGTCTAGAGGTGAGGGATGATTCTTTTTGTATTTTTTATATTTTATGAAAACAAGTAAAAATCTCGGGTTTTAGAGGAGTGGGCGGAATTAGTTGCTAGTCAACTAACCCAATAACTAAAGATGCAATCAAAACAAAATAACAAAAATGAAAATAAAGCTAATTACTAATGTGGAGTGAACAATAGATGGGAGAATTGTGTTTACTTAGATTTCACTACTCCCTAGATATCTTTTACATGTTAATTGTTTGTTACAGTTGCGTGGATGGCGGGTTGTATTCCTTAATACCATTCGTGGGGTGGCGTACGTACTTCTCCAACTCTATAAGCTCCTACTTCACTCCTATGTCGAGCCTGCAAGAAGCTCCTAACATGGGATCACTAGAATTCGCTAATGCATTAAATACAACCATAAAAACCTAGTACGCATTGGTTCATGTTTCTTAAGACGTTCAAGCATGTCACACAATGGAAGTCTGCCAGTTTTCTTAAGCCTAACATCGAAATCATTCATCCATTACAACTATAAACAAGCAATCAACCTATAATCAACATCTAGGTTTCATTACATCTAAGCAAACACACAAGAGATCTAGCCTAGCATGTTAAAATTAAGACAAGCGTAAGATATATTCAAACAACACATAGACATATTGAATGAATTGAAAGAATACTTATCTTAATTGAACATGAAGGGTTTCAAGGGGTGAAAACCCTTGAAAATACTGTTAAAAACGTGCTAGGGTTTATTCAAGTCGACCCTAAAATTCTCCTCTCTTTTGAACGAAAATTACAAAGACTATATATAGATTTCCTAAGGTGACGACGTCAAGAAGAAACTTCTGACGCCGTCAACCTGCCGCCCATGATATTCTCGGACTGCCTAGATCCAGATCTGACGCCGTCATGTGTATTGCTATTCTGGGCCGTCACCACTTTTACTCTTGACGACCTTGATTTGACGCCGTCACATTTCCACTGGGCCATCACCATTTTTGCTCTTGACGCCGTCATAAAATTGCTCTTGACGCCGTTAGGTACTGTTCCCGGCAAGGAAAATTAAGACTTTGCCGTTTTCTTCACTTTTATGCTCCAAAAATGTCCAAAATGCTTCCTTTTCCAGAATTCACTCCAAAAGTACCTAAAATCACAAAAGAAACGATTTAGGTGATTATTTGATCAAATAAATTCAAATTCTGGCTTAAATGACCCCCTAAAAACGGATCATTTTTCGCCTCATCAGTATACTAGCTAGAATGGTAATAAAATAAGGAAAATAATTAGGAGGCCTAAAAAATATGACTAATTGTGTGTCTAATAGATGTGGCTATAAATTAGTGGTTTGTGAAGAAGTGGATCCCCTTATTGTCTGCAATACGATGCTCACACATATATTTAGACATATTATTAGTCATACGAGTTAGACATCCCAATCAGTGCTAATAAAATAATTTCGTTTGCTAACTCAAGAAATTTGTGAAAGTATTAACTTTATTTTAAAAACAAATTGTCCCACCGAGTGTTGTTAAATTAGGTAATGTGTTTTGCTTTATTTTTTGCTTTTTCTTATCTATACTACTACTTACAAAGATAAAACAATCAAAGTGAAAAAGTGAAAACTGGAATTTTGGTCAATGCCCATAATGCCCTTGTAAAACTTAATAATGGAAACTATTGTAATTGTAATGAAAAATAAAACCTCCGCTGGCACAAATCTTTTTAAATGAATGAGTGTATTGCAGGACATGATTAGGTGGACACTATTATAGGCAACACATTTATTTCTACCTATTATATAAGTAAGGAGCCAAGCATTCTCAAGAAACCCACGTTAGCACCTCAATGCATGCCAATTTTACCATTTACTCCATAATTATCATCTTCTCTACTCATGTTGCTTAACCAAAACGCACTTTCATTCACCCATTTTTCTTGCTTGCTCTTCATACAACTTTTCTTTCTTTCTCTACATCTCAGTCAACATCCTTTTTTTTTTTTTTTTTTTTTTTTTTTTTTTTTGTGAACCGACTACCGAGGCGCACATATATGCACGACACCACGTACTTCTCAGTCTAATCCTGTAACTCGTTGCTGTCACTTTTTTTGACGACTTTCCACGAACTCGATCATGTAAGTTACTTTTACGCTTGGTCTTGCTTTTAATTTGAGATTTTTTGTTTTATGTCTTTGCACCAAATATATTATTTAGGCCTTCATTTTGTAGTAAGATGTTGATGCGCTTGGAAGAAAAAAGATGATAAAAGCTAAGGTAAAATTCCTCTCCTGCAACCTTTTTAGCAATAAAACTAATATTTATGGATTTTAGTTTTCATCGGCAGACTTGAGTTGTTTGTCTATGTTATGTCGTTGTGGCCTTATGTGCTAGAAGGGATCTTCCCATTGCCATCTTGGAGGGTGCCAAGGATGACAATACTGTGGGTGCTAAACAAACAAAATAAGTGGGTATATGTCTAATACACTTTCGTTAATTTTTACATGAAAATTCCCAACACTTTCGTTAATTTTCAGATCAAATATGAAAGAACATTTGGAAATCAAGAGAGTGGGTGATAATTGAGGACATTTCGGAAGGTAAAGCTACTTGGTCATAACATGTATATTGGTGATGAATGTGTGTTGTACACTCGTGGATGATTTTGGTTTGTGTAGCACAGTGGTTATGCGTCTTTCAGAAAAACAAGGCAATGTTTTTATTGTGTTTAAAGTAAGTATACAACATTAAGCGCCTGTTTGGTTTGTAGATAGGTTTAAGATTAGGATTTCGATTATGATTTGAATTTGGATTAAGATTTGGATTTGAATTTTGATGTAGAAAGAGAAAAAAAATATTAAAGTAAGTGAAAGTAATTAAAAAATATTATTTATGTAATAATAAAAGATGAAAAGGACAAGATATATATTAAATATAGTAAATGTGAGGCCAAAAATCAAAAAGTGCGGTCAAACAGTGATCATGTCAGGGTATTTGATCTAAAGTCAAGGGTCTACTCAGGATTTGTAGATGCCCTTATTTCCAGATTAGACTACTATTTCATAGCCTCAGTATACTAACCAAACATGGGATTAAAGCATTATATCCAAGTCCAACCTCTACTCCCTCAAAACAAACGCACCCTAATTCTTAAATTTGTTTTATGTGTAGTTGCCTTCCATCAAAAAAGCTGTTAACACTTTTAGTTATCATATTTTTAAACATCTTCTAAGAAAAAAAAGGCAACACTGGTACGTAGGGATTGCACCAGGCTTTACCTCTCAAGGGATCTTGAGAAGCTTACAACCCCCACCAGGCAGTGTACCTGATCGTTGTAGTATAGTATAGTGACAAGTACCGGGGGATTGATCGTTCAGCTAGGAATAATGTCGCTACGATTAGAAAACCTAAATACTAGATCTAGAGATGAGGGATGATTCTTTTTGTATTTTTATATTTTTAGGAAAGCAAATTAAAAATCTCGGGTTTGAAGGATTTGGGCGGAATTAGTTGCTAGTCAACTAACCCAAAACTAAGATGCAATCAAAATAAAATACTAAAAATGAAAATAAAACTAATTATACTAAAGTTGTGAGCAATAAGTGGAGAAATGTGTTTACTTAGATTTCACTACTCCCTAGATATCTTTTACACGTTAATTAATTGTTATAGTTGCGTGGATGACGGATTGTATTCCTTAATACCATTTATGGGGTGGCGTACTTAACTCCCCAATCCTATGAGTGCCTACTTCACTCCTATGTCGAGCCGGCTAAGAAGCTGCTAACATGGGATCATTAGAATTTACTCATGCATTAAATACAACCAATAAAACCTAGTACACATCGGTTCATGTTTCCTAAGACGTTCAAGCATGTTACCAATTGGAGATCTGCCAGTTTTCTTAAGCCTAACATTGAAATCATTCATCCAATACAACCATAAACAAGTAATCAACACATAATCAACATCTAGGTTTCATTAGATCCAAGCAAACACAAGATAGATCTAGCCTAACATGGTGGAATCAAGACAAGCACAAGATATAGACAACCAACACATAGACATATTGATTGAATTAAAAGAATACTTATCTCAATAGCACATGTAAGGGTTCAAGGGCTGAAAATCCTTGAAAAAGCTGTAAAATACGTATATGGTTCGGCCTTAGGGTTTCTCCAAACTTGTTCCTCCTTAATGAATGAAAATTAGAAAACTATATATAGATATTAGGAGGTGACGGCGTCAAGAACAAACTTGTGACGCCATCATCTCGCCGCCAAATAAATCTTGGACTGCCTTGATCTACATTTGACGCCGTCATGTAATCCACTTTTGCAGGCTGTCACACATTTAACTCTTGACGCTCTACTTGTGACGCCTTCATGTTTCTTCTGGGTCGTCATGGTTTTTACTCTTGACGCCGTCAGGAATGTCCTTTTGACGCCGTCATACACTGTTCCAGCATGGAAAATTAAGTCTTTGGCGTTTTCTTCACTTTTATGCTCCAAAAACGTCCGAATTGCTTCCTTTTCCAGATTTCACTCCCAAAGTACCTAAAATCACAAAAGGAACGATTTAGGGCAATATTTGATCAAATAAATTCAATTCCGGGCTTAAATGACCCCCTAAAAGTGGTTCATTTTTCGCCTCAGCATATACCCTTACACTTGAGATTTGCTTGTCCTCAAGCAAATGCGCTTTTATTCTAATCAAAATACAAGTTAGGGGTCATTTAACACTAATATAAAAGTAATTACAACAAATAATCGTTCCACTAAAGACCAAAGACAAGCACGGAGGTCATATACTAGCACCTCACAAATAGTATTTAGATACTCACATCTCTCGGGTGTAATAAAGTATAAATTACAATATGGAAACGGAAGATATCTCTCACTACCTGTCATAGCAAAATAGATTACCATAGGCTTGGGAAAGGATCAAACCTCCACCACATGGCGTAAGCACCTAGGATAAACTATTAAAGAGGTCTTTTAAAGGGTTGTAACGTTAGGTGTAGGGATATGAAATACACGGTTTTGTTGGATATAGGCAGTCTTTACTGGTGGCGAGTTAACAATCTTGGTTAATTACATGTACAATATGGCGTTGCTAAGCCAAGACTAGACTCGACTTTAGCTAATAAATGAAAAATAACAAAAACATAAAATGAACATAGAATGAAAAGGGATGGTAGTCCGTATGTTTTTATTTATTTATTTATTTATTTTTTTGCATACTCTTACCCTACCATCCAAAATAATACATCATAGGGAATAAACATTCCCCTTACACTTGAATCTTTACATACTTTACAATAAACTAATCTAATGATTCGAATTAAGAAAATCAAAACACTTGGAGTACTTTTAAGATTAACGCACATACGGGGGTAATATATTATGTTCTTCCCCATTACTCCATAAAATAAGTACTTTACCCATGAGTCCCAATCGCCCCAAAACAATATGTACAAGGATATGACTCGACTTAGCAACCATGTAATCAATTAGATAATTAACTTAGGGTTTAACACATAACAATAATGCACTAAAAATGAGCGCATACACGGAAGGCTAAAGCGATTTGGGTGTACATTTAAGTAGGGTGTAACAAATTCTTCCTTTAAGTAAGATGCTTAAAGTTAGAAACGAAAAGATAGGCTCGGAGGGGTGTACTAGGGGTTTCGTGTACTAAAAATGAGTACAACGCTAAGGTGTGGGAAAAATTAGTTGACTTAACTAGCCAAGTAATATGACTTAAATGGTCAAGTAATTATGATACGGGTTTAACACAAGGGTGATCCTAATGCCTCTTATCATGTAGTAAATCCTACTACACGAATGTAGTCTCACTAGCGGTCTCGGGATGCATCACTAACGCAAGTTCTAGAATCTAAATGCTACCGGTACACTCATAAGCACTAATAGTAAATGCTTTTCCTATCAAATCTAAAGGCGAACCTCACATATTTGGGTGGAAAATTTTTCTGAATGATACGGTTATGTGCTAGTCATACAATCTCCTATCAATGAGACGCTTGCGATGGCTAAAGTTTCACTCCTAAATGTTGTAAAAAATTTTAAATTTGGCGCTAAAATTGCACTAACAAGTATTTATCATAGTTTTATTACACATCAACTATCAAACAAACAAACTCAAGCGAAAGTGTATCTGTAAGGTATCATCATTTTACCCTCCCTTTACACTTAAGATGAACATTGTCCCCAATGTTCAAGTAAAGAATGTAAAAGTGAAATAAGTAAAACAAATGAAATCAAATACTCCCCTGATTCGCTCGGTAAGGATAATAAGGTGGCCAGGTTAAATCTTCCTCCAAGAAAATGAACAATCAAAGCTTCCCTTCCAGAAGAATAATCATCTTCTTGTCATACATAACCTATAAAACCTGAGAAAACAGACAAGGAAACCTCGCACAAAATCGGCGGCAATCTACATAAGTTACTAAATCCTAGAAAACAAAATAAGATATAATGCTTGTGGAATGAAGTTTGCAGATTTCCTGGAGATTATAAAACTTAATAATTCAACAAAAACTTTAAGACTCCGTTAGAAAAACAAAACCGGTAAAATTTCCAGATTTTTACCAGTGACGCCGTCAAGAGCAAGCTCATGACGCCGTCAGAAGTGACCTGCAGAAATTCTTATGTTAAGTTTCCGGAAAATTTCTCATCTTCCTAAAGACTAATGGGTCCTCAAATGGGTCTAGCTCTTCATCTCTAGCTATGAGTTGTTCTACCGAATGTGTCTTTTCAACGAAATCTTTCTCTAGATAAAATGGGCATTGAGGTCCTATAAAGTTCCTTTCTATCCAAGGTCCATATCTAGACGGTCTCCTATTCATCTCTACCCAATACGGTGTCGGTTCATCATCACAATCATAACTATGCTTCTTTACATCATACACCGACCAAGTATTGCCTTCACCTACCGCTATCTTGGATTCCTTGCAATCTATCATGGCACTAGCGGTTGCTAAAAATCCTCTTCCTACCAATAATGGGCATGTAGTGTCACTAACCATGTCTAGGACATGAAAATCCGCTAATATAGTTAACTTTCCTACGTGAACAACTACATCCTTAATCATTCCAACCGGGTGGGCAATACTCCCATCCGCTAGCCCTATCAATACCTCCGTTTCCTCTAACTTTCCTAGCTTAAGAGCGGTGAATAAGGATAAGGGAATCAAGTTGAGGCTTGACCCTAAATCGGCTAGTGTGTCGAAAGCTTCGGATCTTCCTATCTTACAAGGCAAAACAAATATACCCGGATCATCAAGCTTTTTAGGCAACTTGTTTTGAACGAAGGCGGTCCCATTTTTACCTAGCTTATACTTCTCATATTTTTCTAAGAGGGCACTATAGTAAGGAGCACGCGCTAAGACATCAATGACGGGGCATTCAAGGTGAAGTTCTTTGAATTCATCGTCAAGGTCTTGCGTAAGAGGTGTTTCAACAATGCTTTTGACCGGATCTATAGTGGGTGTTTTATTTGATTGGTCCTTTTAGGGAACTTGGTTTTGTTTGAAACACGTGCTCGTTGATTTAACCGAGTAGTATTGTGGACACGAAGCGGGTGAATAAACTAAGGATATGGAATTAACGGTTAGTTTCGGATTCTTGACCGTGTCGCTCGGGAGTGCTCCCATTTCTCGGTCATTGAGAACTTTCAACAATGCATCAATTCTAGTGGTCATCTCGCTTTGCTTTTGTTTGAAATCGGCTTCAAACTTAGATATGCGAGCTTCTTGAGATGCCATGAACTTTGACATCAATCCTTCAAGATTGTTGGTACTACCATAGTTGTTAGAAGGATTGTTGTTGAGAGTACGGTTGGATGGTGGACCGTTTGGTTGGTAATGATTAGGCGGATTGGAAGAATTGGGTTGATTTTGTTTCCACCTAAGGTTTGGGTGATTTTTCCAAGAGGGGTTGTATGAATCACCGTAAGTGTTTGGCTCGGGCTTGAAAGTGTACCACTTATCTCCCGCTTCGTCGGTACGCGTGGATGCGTAGTCCGCAAAAGCTGTTCCGGGGAGTTCCACACAATCACGAGTGTCATGGGGACCACTACATAATTCGCATGAAGAAGTGATTTTGTTCACTTGGCTTGATGGTTTAGGAGCTTCGTAAGATTTCATGAGAAACTTGACTTGGTTCTCAAGTTCCATGATCCTACGGTCGGGAGTGCTAGAATTGTTCGAAGGCAAAGATATTTCCTTGACCGTTTTGTTCAAGTCACGGGGATCATTCCAACTTTCGTTGTCATAGAGAGCAAGATCTTCTATGAGTTCCCATGATTGTTCCGCACTAAGATCACGTAGCTTACCACCGGCCGATTGGTCAATGGCTCGCCTCGTGGAGATGTCGATATGGTCATAAAAAATTTGGACTTGGAGCCAAAGATCTATGCCATGATGAGGGACTTTTTGGAGTAAGTCCTTGAAACGAGTCCATGCTTCATAAAGAGATTCATTTTGACGTTGTTGGAACATCAAGATGTCATTTCTAAGCTTAGTAGTTCTCCCCGGTGGGAAAAATTGAGCAAGGAAACGAGTGGTGAGATCATCCCATGTGGTGATGGATCCCGCGGGTAAACGCTCAAGCCATTGACTAGCTTGATCCCGTAGAGAGAATTGGAATAGGCGTAAACGGGTTGTCTCTCTAGTTGCAACATCTAGGTCTATGGAATCTACGATTTTGAGAAAGTCCTTTAGATGTTGGTTTGGATCTTCGGAACGAAGTCCATGGAATGCACATCCGCTTTGCACCAACCGGATGGTGTTGGATCGCAAGGGGGTCACATTGGCTCCGGTGAGCTCAATGGTGTTTTGGTAGCCTTGGTGGCTAGGTCGGGAATACTCTCCTAAGGTTCGGGGCCTAAGGGGTTCTAATGGTGGGTTTTGTTGTGGTGGGATGACGGGTTCAAAGATGTTACCACCTTCCATGATGTCGGATGGTAAATAGTTACGAACAAAAGCACGAAGAAATAAGATAGACTAAAGAAAACCTAAAAATAAAAACAAAATCTTACTAGAAAGGAATCTAGCAAGTAGACCTAATAAAAAGAAATTCTAACCTAGACAATAACTATTCCCCGGGCTGCGGCGCCAAAAACTTGATGCGTGGGAATCGCAACAGGCTTTACCTCTCGAGGGATCTCGAGAAGCTTACAACCCCCACCAGGCAGTGTACCTGATCGTTGTAGTATAGTATAGTGACAAGTACCGGGGGATTGATCGTTCAGCTTAGGAATAGTGTCGCTAGGATTAGAAAGCCTAAATACTAGTTCTAAAGGTGAGGAATGATTATTTTTGTGTTTTTATATTTTATAGAAAGCAAGTAAAAATCTCGGTTTTTGGAAGAGTGGGCGGAATTAGTTGCTATTCAACTAACCCAAAACTAAGATGCAATCAAAATAAAATACTAAAAATGTAAATAAACTAATTATACTAAGGTTGTGAGCAGTAATTAGAGAAAATGTGTTTACTTAGATTTCATTACTCCCTAGATATCTTTTACATGTTAATTACTTGTTATAATTGCATGGATGACGGATCGTATTCCTTAATACCTTTCATGGGGTGGCATACATAACTCCCCAATTCTATGAGCTCTTATCTCCTCCTACACCATGCCCAGCACAACTATAGGGATTGTAAACAGTGGCTCATGCATTAAATACAACCAATAAAGACCTAGTACGCATCGGTTCATGTTTCTTAAGACCTTCAAGCATGTTACCATTTGGAGATCTGCCAGTTTTCTTAAGCCTAACATATAAATCATTCATCCAAGACAAGAATAAACAAGTAATCAACACATAATCAATATCTAGGTTTCATTAGATCTAAGCAAACACAAAGGAGATTTAGCCTAGCATGATAGAATTAAGACAAGAACATGATATAGACAACCAACACATAGACATATTGATTGAATTAGAAGAACACTTATCTTGATTAATCATGCAAGGTATCAAGGGGTTGGAACCCTTGAAAAACCTGTAAAGTTACACCAAAATCGTACTTAGGGTTTCTCCCAAAACTTCTCTCCTAAATGTGAAAAATTAGAAAACTATATATAGAAAAACAGGTCTGACGGCGTCAAGAGTAATATTGTGACGCCGTCACCTCGCCGCCAAAACTCTCCTCGGACTGCCTAGATCTACTTCTGACGCCGTCAAGACTTAGACACTTCCAGGCCGTCATGACTCATTTACTCTTGACGCCCTTCTCACGTGACGCCGTCAAAACTCTACTGGGTCGTCATGGAAATTCATGAAATTTGCTCTTGACGCCGTCAAGGATTTGCTCTTGACGCCGTCACCTACTGTTCCCAGCATGGAAAATTAAGTCTTTGGCGTTTTCTTCACTTTTATGCTCCAAAAACGTCCGAATTGCTTCTTATTCCAGATTTCACTCCCAAAGTACCTAAAATCACAAAAGGAACGATTTAGGGCAATATTTGATCAAATAAATTCGGATTTGGGCTTAAATGACCCCCTAAAAACGGATCATTTTTCGCCTCATCATATGTGCATTAAAAAATGGCTAAACATGTGCTAGTTTTCGTAGGAAGTTTGCAACAGTGTAATACGTTTTGATATGAGTTGTTTGGAATAACACATTTTTGTGAACTAAATATGGTCTAAGTGTGCATCAATTTTGTAGAAAGTTAGTAAAAGTGTAATACGATTGGATACTCGTAAGTTGTGTGGAATCCACTACTATGTGCACTACATTGGTCTAAATAAGCATTAATGTTTGTATGAAATTAGTAAAATTTGAAACGATTGAATAATCGTGAGTTGTGTGGAATAAAATTGTTTTGTGCATTAAAAAGTAGTCTAAATAAGCATTAATTTTTGTAGGAAATTATTAAAATATGAAACAATTAGATAATGGTGAGTTGTGTGGAATAACATTGTTTTGTGCATTAAAAAGTGGTCTAATTGTGCATTAATTTTTGTATGAGGTTAGTAGATGAGTGATATGTTGGGATAACGATGAGTTGTGTGAAATAATTTTTTTTCTCCATTGATAATCTACTAAATGTGTGTTAGTTTTCATAGGATGCTAGTAAAAGTGATATGCTTCGGTAATCTGTGCGATATTGTTTGGAATAACACCATTTTATGCATTAAAAATGGTCTAATTGTGCATTCGTTTTCATACGAATTTAGTAAAGGTGGCATGCTTAGGTAATCAGCACTATATTGTACGAAATAATGTTATTTCATGCATAAAAATGGTCTAAATGTGCATTCGTTTTCATAGGAATTTAGAAAAGGTGACACGCTCAGGAAATCAATGCACTATTATTTGAAATGACACTATTTTGTGCATTAAAAATGATCTAAATGTACATTGATTTTCACAGAAAGTTATTAAAAGGTGACATACTTAGTTAACAAGCATGCTATTGTTTGAAGAAAAAAAACATGGTTTTGTGCATTAGAAAGGTATGTATAATCCATATTCACATATCGATAACTTCTTATAAGTTCCTGGGAATGCAGTTGGGATTGCTCTTAAAGATAAGGTATAGATTGAAATTTCAAGTTATTAAGCATTTTGCTGACTTTTTTAGTATATTCTTGGTATGACATATCTTTTTTATGTACTCAAAATCACAGATTTTCAAGAAGTATATTGAAATTGGGTTGCAGCTTGGTAACATGGACCATTGTCGTAAGCTATGCGAAAAGTATTTGGAGCATGGAGCAAGTATGCGGAGTTGGAAAGATCTTTATTGGAAACTGAGCGTGCCCGAGCCATTTTGAGCTTGCAATTGTGCAACATGCACTAGACATGCATATGTTTATGGAATGCTTGTGTTTTGCTTAGAATTGAAATGTATACGGAATGCTTCGATTTTGTTTAGAAGTGATACCTTTATGGAATGCTTATATTTTGGTTATTTGTTAGTTGATTTGTATTCGGTTTGCAATATCATGTTGGGAGTTAGGATTACTTATCTATATAGATTCTTATATATGTTTTATGCAAGAAAATTTGGTGAAATGTGCCTAAGTTTACATACGATTTTGGTATAAGTATTGTGTTTTGTTGATAGACATGAGTTGTTTGAAATAAAACTATTCTGTGCATGAAAATAAAATAAATGTGCACCATATTCATATGAAGTTGGTAAAATTTCGATTATAATTACTAGTATATATAGCTGAACATTTTGAGAAAATGTAAAAATTTCTGCAAGATAACACATATACTAAAATTCATCACTTCAAGACAAAAGTAAAAATAAACATCGCTTTTGCGGGATTGCGGGATTGGGTATGTTGTTGTTGTTGAAGACAAAAGTAAAAATAAATTCAATAGTTTGATTTGGTAAAAATTTGCATTATAAACATTAAAAAAACATATTTGTAATTCTAATAAGGACAATAAATGTACTCAAATTCATCATTGTAATACAAAGTATAATTGTTTTTCAATGCACAATATTTTTGAAGCACAAATAGTTTTGTGCAACAAAAATAACCAGCAGATAGGTTCTCTTATGCTAGCCGACTATTCTTATTTGTGTAGCCCTGAGAGTCTAGAGTCGTCATCTGTATCTCTTTCACCACATTTTTTCATTCCAACCGCTTTTTAGCACCATTAGTTATTGGTTGCTCTTTACTAAGGATTATCCTTGACCGAGAATGATCACCTGTATTCCCAAGTCCACTTAGATTTTGAGTTCAACCTAAGAATGACATAAACAATTAGATTTCAAGTTAGGAAGTCTTTGAATTCTTTCATGTTTCAAATTGATCAAAAGTGCGAAAGTATCCCCAATAGCTTTCACCCATCTTCTAGCAATACAAGAAGCTTCTCTGCAAAAAACAAATAAATTTTCTCATCAAACTCAGTAAGAACTATATGCAAAGAGAAAAAACGACATTTCCATATAGACTACGCCTAATTTCTTCACAAAGACTGTGATATTGTGCTAGCACTCTGCAATGTAGTGATAACAAAATGTATGCTTTAACACCACAAGTAGAAAAAATATGTCATGCATATGACATCATGATATGAGATGCACCTAGCTGATCTAAATCAGATGGAAATATTCAAGCTGTTACTTGCAATCGGAAAACCGGGGTAACTTTTGTTTTCTTTTAAGAAAGCCAATTCTTTTACTGAGAGCGTAATGATACAAGCATGAACAAGTATTCTCCTATAAGTACTATTAAACAGACATTCATGGCTTCTTAAAGATTATCTATCTATGGAAGTCATCAAATCTACATGTGTTTTGGATAGTTGAACAAATAAATATTGGCAACAGACTCCTAAATGCTAAAAAAGGGCAATGCTGTGAAAAGGGAATGCACAAATTTTTATACCAATTCACATGTTCTAGACTAATGGCTATTGCTAGCATGATGCTCATGGGCACTTATACATGAAAAAAGCATATCAAACAAAAGTAACACTAAGCTTACAGCTTAAACATAAACAACCATTTCAAAAAAAAAAAAAAAAAAAAAAAAAAAGGGGAAAAGAAAAAAAAAGGTCACACCATCATGTCCCATGTTATGATACAACCCAGTTTAAACTATTTAAATATCCTAAACTTTTCCGCTTGGACTAATATCATCATGTAAATCATCACTTTTTACTAATAAACATAACAATACACATTTATCACCATAAATACACCCATATCGACAATGTAACTGGTTTCTAGTAACATAACCAATTGCGACGCACTGACGCGATCTTCCTCATAATATTAATGTGAATATCGTTGGTCAAAACAAAAAATTCATCACAATTTAATTTAAGAGACCTACAAATAACAGGTCAGAAGCATTATGCTGATGACAATTAGTTCAAGGAAGTCCTTAAAGCAAATTAACCACAATTCCCACATTTTCATACGTCTTAAAAATATATGTAACAAGACTAATTTGTGCATACTTAGGTAAAAGTGAAATCCTTAGATAATACAGTAACTAGACTAATTTATGCACGAATCACGCTAATTCATGCATCAGATACACTTATAATACTTAGTGTATCAAATTACACTATATATACATTTTTTTTGTAAAATTACACTAATAACAAAGTTTTATATTTAGATACAACATCACACTCATTTGTGCATAAAGTTATACTCCAAATACAAATTTATATCATGTACACTAATAACACAAATTTATTTATCAAATATACTTGTTTGTGAATCATTTACACTACGAATACAAATTTGCATCAAAATACAATAATAACATAAATCTAAGTATTAAATACACTAATAACACTGCTTTGTGCATCAAATTTTACTATAAATGCAATTTTCCATAAAGAACACTAATAACAAAATTTTGTGTCACAAATACACTAATTTGTGCATCAGATTCTACTACAAATACAAATTTTCATCAAATTATACTAATAACACAAATTTATACATCAATTTACACTAATAGTAATAATTATATATTACATACTGTAATAACACTAATCAGTGCAGTAAATTCCACCACAAATCCATAATTGCAGCAAGTCACACTAATAACACTAAATTACATAGTATCAAATTACAACAATAGCACAAATTTATTATCAAATACACTAAATTACACAATAAGCTTTATGTAATTTCAAACCGAAATCGATTTTAACGCAAAAAAACACATACCTTGATTATCACTATTATTAATCGATAACATTCTAGACAAATTCGAAATTGAGCTTATAATCCATGACTGTGATCATGTTAATAACCGATTGGTGTTACAAACCCTAATTTGATTGTATATAAGAGAATGGATTGAAGATTACATGGATTCTATTTGATTGTATGTTTCTCTGCGTGTGTAAGGGAGAGATGGAAGAGGCGGAGTTTTATTATATAGGTTAGTTAAAGTTATAGTTGATTGTGAAAAGTACTTGTATACCCTTAATAGTTAGTTATGATCAAAGTTAATCTCATCCATTGATTTTAAATCAAGGGTTCAAAATCCTTCTTATTCTTTTTACCAAAAATCATCTTTTTATTTGATCTCATTGATGCGTGGGGATTGCACCAGGCTTTACCTCTCGAGGGATCTCGAGAAGCTTACAACCCCCACCAGGCAGTGTACCTGATCGTTGTAGTATAGTATAGTGACAAGTACCGGGGGATTGATCGTTCAGCTAGGAATAGTGTCGCTAGGATTAGAAAACCTAAATACTAGTTCTAAAGGTGATGGATGATTATTTTTGTATTTTTATGTTTTTTTAGAAAGCAAGTAAAAATCTCGGGTTTGAAGGAGTTGGGCGGAATTAGTTGCTAGTCAACTAACCCAATACTAAAGATGCAATCAAAATAAAATACTAGAAATGAAAATAAAACTAAATTAAACTAAGGTTGTGAGCAATAAGTGGAGAAATTGTGTTTACTTAGATTTCACTACTCCCTAGATATCTTTTACACGTTAATTACTTGTTATAGTTGCGTGGATGACGGATTGTATTCCTTAATACCATTCATGGGGTGGCGCACTTAACTCCCCAATCCTATGAGTGCCTACTTCACTCCTATGTCGAGCCGGCTAAGAAGCTCCTAACATGGGATCATTAGAATTTACTCATGCATTAAATACAACCAATAAAACCTAGTGCACATCAGTTCATGTTTCCTAAGACGTTCAAGCATGTTACCATTTGGAGATCTGCCAGTTTTCTTAAGCCTAACATCGAAATCATTCATCCAATACAACCATAAACAAGTAATCAACACATAATCAACATCTAGGTTTCATTAGATCTAAGCAAACACAAGATAAATCTAGCCTAGCATGGTGGAATTAAGACAAGCACAAGATATAGACAACCAACACATAGACATATTGATTGAATTAGAAGAACACTTATCTCAATTACACATGTAAGGGTTCAAGGGCTGAAAACCCTTGAAAAACTTGTAAAATTTGTAATAGGTTCGGCCTTAGGGTTTCTCCAAGCTTCTCTCTCTTTATAAATGAAAATTAGAAAACTATATATAGGAAATTGAGGCTGACGGCGTCAAGACCAAATAGGTGACGCCGTCATCTCGCCGCCAAAATAATTCTCGGACTGCCTTGATCTACATCTGACGCCGTCATGTATTAGGTTCTTCCAGGCCGTCACGTGTTAACTCTTGACGCTCTCCTTGTGACGCCTTCATGTTTGCACTGGGCCGTCATGCAATTTACTCTTGACGCCGTCAGGATGGTACTCTTGACGCCGTCACCTACTGTTGCCAGCAAAGAAAATTAAGACTTTGGCGTTTTCTTCACTTTTATGCTCCAAAAACGTCCGAATTGCTTCCTTTTCCAGATTTCACTCCCAAAGTACCTAAAATCACAAAAGGAACGATTTAGGGTAATATTTGATCAAATAAATTCAATTCCGGGCTTAAATGACCCCCTAAAAGTGGTTCATTTTTCGCCTCATCATATACCCTTACACTTGAGATTTGCTTGTCCTCAAGCAAATGCGCTTTTATTCTAATCAAAATACAAGTTAGGGGTCATTTAACACTAATATAAAAGTAATTATAACAAATAATCGTTCCACTAAAGACGAAAGACAAGCACGGAGGTCATACACAAGCACCTCACAAATAGTGTTTAGATACTCACATCTCTCGGGTGTAATAAAGTATAAATTACAATATGGAAACGGAAGATATCTCTCACTACCTGTCATAGCAAAATAGATTACCATAGGCTTGGGAAAGGATCAAACCTCCACCACATGGCGTAAGCACCTAGGATAAACTATCAAAGAGGTCTTTTAAAGGGTTGTAACGTTAGGTGTAGGGATATGAAATACACGGTTTTTTTTGGATATAGGAAGTCTTTATTGGTGGCGAGTTAACAATATTGGTTAATTACATGTACAATATGGTGTTGCTAAGCCAAGACAAGACTCGACTTAAGCTAATAAATGAAAAATAACAAAAACATAAAATGAACATAGAATTAAAAGGGATGGTAGTCCGTATGTTTTTTCTCTTTTTTTTTTTTTTTTCTTTTTCTTGATTTTTCGATTTTTTTTTTTTTTTTTTTTTTTTTTTTTTTTTTTTTTTTTTTTTTTTTTGCATACACTCTTACCCTACCATCCAAAATAATACATCATAGGGAATGTAAATTTCCCTTACACTTGAATTTTTACATAATTTACAATAAACTAATCTAATGACTCGAATTAAGAAAATCAAAACACTTGTAGTACTTTTAAGATTAACGTACATACGGGGGTAATATATGATGTTCTTCCCCATTACTCCATAAAATAAGTACTTTACCCATGAGTCCCAATCGTCCCAAAACAATATGTACAAGGATATGACTCGACTTAGCAACCATGTAATCAATTAGATAGTTAACTTAGGGTTTAACAAATAACAATAATGCACTAAAAATGAGCGCATACACGGAAGGCTAAAGCGATTTGGGTGTACATTTAAGTAGGGTGTAACAAATTCTTCCTTTAAGTAAGATGCTTAAAGTTAGAAACGAAAAGATAGGCTCGGAGGGGTGTACTAGGGGTTTCGTGTACTAAAAATGAGTACAACGCTAAGGTGTGGGAAAAATTAGTTGACTTAACTAGCCAAGTAATATGACTTAAATGGTCAAGTAATTATGATACGGGTTTAACACAAGGGTGATCCTAATGCCTCTTATCATGTAGTAAATCCTACTACACGAATATAGTCTCACTAGCGGTCTCGGGATGCATCACTAACGCAAGTTCTAGAATCTAAATGCTACCGGTACACTCATAAGCACTAATAGTAAATGCTTTTCCTATCAAATCTAAAGGCGAACCTTACATATTTGGGTGGAAAATTTTTCTGAATATACGGTTATGTGCTAGTCATACAATCTCCTATCCATGAGACGCCTGCTATGGCTAAAGTTTCACTCCTAAATGTTGTAAAAAAATTTAAATTTGGCGCTAAAATTGCACTAACAAGTATTTCTCATAGTTTTATTACACATCCACTATTAAACAAAGCAAACTCAAGCGAAAGTGTATATGTAAGGTATCATCATTTTACCCTCCCCTTACACTTAAGATGAACATTGTCCCCAATGTTCAAGTAAAGAATGTAAAAGTGAAATAAGTAAAACGAATGAAATCAAATACTCCCCTGATTCGCTCGGTATGGATAATAAGGTGGCCAGGTTAGATCTTCCTCCAAGAAAATGAACAATCAAAGCTTCCCTTCCAGAAAAATAAATCATCTTCTTGTCATACATAACCTGTAAATCCTGAGAAAACAAACAAAGCAACCTCGCATAAAATCGGCGGCAATCTATATAAGTTACTAAATCCTAGAAAATAAAGTAAGATATAATGCTTGTGGAATGAAGTTTGCAGATTTCTGGGGATTATAAAACTTAATAATTCAACAAAAACTTTAAGACTCCGTTAGAAAAAC
This sequence comes from Artemisia argyi, assembly GCA_030686995.1. Taxonomy (NCBI): domain Eukaryota; kingdom Viridiplantae; phylum Streptophyta; class Magnoliopsida; order Asterales; family Asteraceae; genus Artemisia; species Artemisia argyi. The sequence goes on along the minus strand of CM060709.1, from coordinate 202,013,234 downwards.
AAAACTGGTAAAATTTCCAGATTTTTACACGTGACGCCGTCAAGAGTAAACTCGTGACGCCGTCAGAAGTGATCTGCAGAAATTCTTATGTTAAGTTTCCGGAAAATTTATGGAAAAACTTGGTCCTACTTCCTGGAAAATCCTGCAAAACTTCATTATGACTCAATACAAGCATTTGACTCTAACAAATATGAATACACATGTTCACTTAATATTGTGGAGAATCATGATCGGGTTGTTTCATAAAAACATATTTGGGGTCTCCCCTTACACTTATCTTTTGCAAAAATACCTTTAGGTGGAGTTAAGACTAGGCCAAAACAACAAAGTAAAGTATTTTCACTTTTTAGTTTAGAAACATGATCTGCCAACAATGAAAATAAAGCATGCATACGGAAGCAAATAACAAACAAACAAAATAAAATCACACAAAGCATGGGTTGCCTCCCAAGAAGCGCTTTTCTTTATTTACGAGTCTTGTAGCTAGACTCAAGGTCATGAGTTACTACGTGAAATATTATCACATTTGTTACAAAAACATCGCCCACACGACATTCCTTCTTCAGAAGGGTTTCCACAAATATAACAATTAAACGAAAGTGGTGGTGGTGTATAGTAATCGGGAATGTTTGATGGATTGTTGAACGAATTTTGATCATACTTGTGAGAATTACAATTCAAACAAACGCCATTTTGAATATTATCACCACAATGGTCGCACGTACACCACACACACAACCCTCCGAAAAACGGTTCTCCACAATTAGAACAAATCGGATCCATAAGAATTAAACGTAAGAAGGTTTGAGAAAAAGAATCAAATTTTAGAGGATAAGAAGATTATTTTTGTTTTTGATTTTTTAATTTTTATGTTTTATAGAAAATATTTACAAGATAGAGGAAGGCTTATCAAAACACGATTTTTCAAAACGAAAATTCAAAAACTCACTTCAACCTTCCCCGGCAGCGGCGCCATTTTTTTGATAAAGTCTTATCGTAGTATATAATTATTCCAAAGAAATACCGGTGAAAGTATTTCCCGGGTCGTTTTCCCAGCGAAGGTAGAATGGAGTCGTGAATTATCGAATCGCGAAATCGAGTCGTGAAAAGTGGTAAAGTGAAAAATATGATTTTGGAATCCAAATTATGAAAAGTAATAGTGAAATAAGCAGAATGCACAAGCTAAATATGTACAAATGATGAAAATGTAAAAACGGAAATGCACACGCGTTAAACGTAACGTTTATTGAAAAATGATCCTACGAACTTGGAAATATTTTCTAAAAATCTTAAACTAATAAAAAGAATTTAAAAAAAAAAGAAAAATATTTTTTTTGGCTTTTTATTTATTTTCTAGAATTTATTTTCTATTTTTGGAATTTAAAATGAATTAAAAATAAAGAAAAATAGAAAAATAAAGTGGAAAAATGAAAATTTAATTCTAAAAATTCTAAAATATTATAAAAGAATTTCTAAAAATATTTTTGTATTTTTCAAAGCTTTTTCTGATTTTTATGGATTTTTGTTATTTAAAATTGATTTAAAAATGATTAAAAATGAAGAAATATTAAGAAAAATATCAAATCAACTCAGAAAATTATGAAAAATTCACAGAAAATCTAGAATATTATAATGAGCTTGCAGAAAAATTTTGAAAAGAGAATTTTAAGCAGAAGTGCTTATAAGCTAGAAAACAGCTTATGGCAAGTGCTTAATAATAAGCACTTGCAATAAAACCTTATCAAACTTGAAACTCAGCTACTAAATACTCAAATAAACACAGTAGTACTCAAAATAAACCAGAAAAAGCTCAAAATCATCAGCAGAGACCAATAAGCAGTTTGATAATAAGCAATAGCATAAGCAAATTAGCACAGAATAAGCAAGATGATTAGGGACAGTGAAAAACACTTAAGTAATCACAGATTAACTCAAATTACCCACTTAAACTCAGATTACAATCCAACACTAACTTATGCAGGTCTAGACTCAAATCAGTAAACAGGTTTTATACCCCTACTTTGGAGACACAAATAAGCAGTACTAATAAGCTCAAGAGTCCAAACTAAGAACTGATATAACAAGCTAGTACTACAAGCTGTCTAGGAAACCAAAATCTAAGCTATAACACCAAGAGATTAAGAAAATATGAACTGTTGAAAGAGGCAGTTTGCAGACAATTAAAAATTAAATAAATGAGCTCAAAAATGATGCGCAGAACAGGGAGATACAATTCAGTTGCTGGTGATGCAAGGGGAAAAATTAAAACAAATCAAGGCCTGCTGATGGAAATACAGCCTAACACCCTTACTAGCAGCCCTATCAAAAGCTACCTAAATAAACTTTCAATCCCAAATCAAGCACTCCTAAATTAAAACAGTACTATTGGCTATCTAAAAACAAAAATAGAAGCTTATATGGGCTACTAAACAAGCTAAAGATGGAAGCTGATTTGGACAGTTAAAGGACAGAATGTGCAGGGCAATTTGCAGCCTAATATTAGACTACCAACCAAGCCTTAAACTAAAATACAAGCTACCAAAACTGAAGCATAAACTACCAACAACTAGAATGATCAAATAAACAAATTAATTCCTACTAAGTAACCAACTGAAATAAACTAACGCTAACAATTACCAATTTAGAAAACTAATTTAAACTTTTAAAAGCAACAACCTACTGATATATTATCTAAGTATTTATAATTTTCCTAAATGAACTTATTAGAACCAGAAAGTAAGTGAACAAACTACAACATCTAATCAAGTACTGTTACATCCAAACACCCCCTAAACTAACAGTTAAGCTAAGAATAGAAGCAAAACAGATTCTAACTATCAAACTGAAGATCAAATAAGCTATTCTAACTCTACTGTAGGCAAAATCAACAATCAAAACTAACTAAAACTGACAAGTACTCAGAATCACAGATATATGCTACTTAAAAAGAAACAAAATATGAAAAATAAAACTTACCAAATTTCACATCTCAGCATGAACAGAGATGTTTCACTATGCTTGCCTGTCACTAGACAGGCTCAACTTTCTACTTGATTTGGCCTGTCACATTACACCTTAGATCACCAAATTACCATTACAGTTGACTTACATTGACTTTTGAATGAAAAATGAACAAGGACTGAATTTGAAACCTTTGAAAATTAATTCTTATGAAAACTGAATTACTCACTTATAAGAACTAAAAAGCTAAATTGAGAATAGTAAACTACAATTCAGCTTAATTGAAAGCTGATTCAATAAAACTAATTTTCTTATTTCTGATTTTCCAAAACACTTGAATTATATTGTTAAACTAACTTGGAAATTAAAGCTTGAATGAAATGTTTTTAACAAACTAAGATAAGCTGAAATATAAAAGTGATAAGATGAACTAATAAGCAGTAGGAAATAAGCAGTAAATGATTAAACATAAAAGCTGAAATTACATTAAAAATTAAGTATTACATCTGATTCTAAAAAACTACAATTCTAAAGTGATTTTGGCAGAGTTTGGCTACTCCAAACTCCACACTTTACTAAGCTATCAGTACATCTATTTATAGGAGAGGATAAGGGTTGAGTTCACGGATTGCCATGTTGGCAATCCGTGTGAGGCTGTGTTTCTTTGATGCCTCTGAGAGCCGTTTGATCATACCAATCATTGCCCAACTAGTGATAGCCCTTAGATCACTTCAATATGACGCGTCCCCTCTAATCACAATCAGCCATCTGTCCCGTTTGTGCTTTCTTTCACTCTGACACGCTCTGCCACATTCTGACACGCTTCTAGAACACCTTGATTTGACTATAGTACCCTTAATTGTGGTTATTTTTGGGATTAGGGGATTAGGGTTGATACATGAACAGTGAAAACTGGGTTTGAGTGGGTAAATTGGGGGCGGGGTAATTGTACAGGGTAATATTTATTTTGTTTTTATGTTTGACCATTTTAAATGGTGTTTGACCGAGAGTTGGGAGATGGGCCGGGTATAGGATTTTAGGATTGGGCTTTTTGGGAAGAAAATGGTGGACTATGGGATTAAGAATAATGGATTGGGTTAATGATAGGACTGGACTTTTGAAATTGGTATTAACAGATTTTGTAGTGTTATAAATCAAGGACCAATTGTGAATTTTGCTAAGATCCAAGGACTGATTTGGTCACTTTTGCAAAGTTATTCCAAGGGTTGAACTTGACAAACTTTGATTCTCCAAGGGTAAATTCTGACAATTCATGCTCAAATATGAAAAATGCTTTCCCGGCTCCGGCTTTTTACGTTCTTTCCAAATCCGGTGCTCGTGATTGTCGTTTTTCCATGATTTTCGTCCATTTCGCGTAATATCCGTACCTGCACATCACAAATGCAAAAACACAACATGTTTGGCATAATTTGGTTAGTTTTTGATCATTTGAGTCCGGTTTTGGTCTTATAAAAGGTGTGTAAATTAATACACACCAAAATCCCCCCGACTAAAGTATTGCCGTGTCCTCACGCAATGTGATCAATTCACGCTTTTGGGATAAATAATTTCATAACTTTTCCTACTGACTTTATAAAGTAGCAAGGAGGTTCAAAAGAAATTACAAAATCATTTATTCCCGTAAACGCTCCGTTTTCCAAAATTTTTCCTTTATTCTATTTTATTCTATTTTTGGACTTTTCATACTACATACTTGCGACGGTTTGTTGAACTTTCATTATCTTGAAAATAATTATTAGGGTCAACGAGTAGAAACACTTCTTATTAAGAAGTGACCATACGGATAAAAATCGTCATCCTTGATTTTTCACAAGTCCCCAAACTAAGCGTACAAACGAGATCACAGTTTATCTACAAATTAGATGCTAACACTACTCATGAAAGTTACTTGTAGAAACTTCTTACTCCCATGTCCTAGGTTTTTGTATTTCAATATTTTATTTTTGTTGAGAAATGAATTGCTTCATATTTTCTCGTTTCGATACTTTTTAGTCCGATAGTGACACCTAAGTTAAAACGATAAGTAGTTATTCATTTTCTCTTAAGAACCACTGCAATAGAAATTCGGTCCACATCAAGGAATTTGGGGTACATACAATATCAAAGATATAAGTTGCGGAGTACAATCATGTGCACCTCATGTGACTGATTACTAATCACTTATCACATGCACCTCACGCGCCATCAACTTATTTACATACAAGCTCTTATTCATACATAACTTTCAACTTTCACTTTTTTTTTCATTATTCACTTTTTTCATACTTTTGATACTTTTCACTTTTTTCTTTCTTTACTGACTTTTCTCATAACATCAATGGAAGCTTATCGGGTAGCTCCAAAACCACATAGATAATCAACTTTTGACTTTTGATTTTTTTTCACTTTTTTCTCTTATTTTTTATGTTCCTTGATATGTACCCAACTTTTAAAGCAAAGATTCTCTTAAGAAAACAAAGAACTAAATATTATTCAAACCGAAATACCACTAATTAACCTAGAACATCTATTATATATGGGTGACGTTTCTGATGGGAGTAAAAAGCCACAAGTACCTCTCATGAGCTCTAAAGAGAACCACTACTCCACGTTTAGCATCTAACTTCTAAATAAACTCTATCATTTCTCGCCCTTCGCAATTTAAGATTCCAAGTAATGAAACCCGCGAATACTTAGCCGATAATCAGCCACGCGTATATAAAGTCAAATACGGAAACTTGCAAATTCTAGAAGAAGAATTCTCGTTTTCTAGCTCCTGATGTAAAAGACTAGCGAAAGCTTTTAAGCTGCGCATGTATAAAGTCAAGTACGGGAACTTGCAGATTCTAGAAGAAGAATTCGCATTTTATAGCTCCTTGTGTACAAAACTAGCACAAGCTTATGTGATCATCATTGGTTAAGGGAAAAAGCTAGGGCTCAACATGCCCGGTCAAGTCAAAATATTTATTTCTACTCTCGCCAGCAAGAAAGTCAACAAGGTGTCAAAACACTTATTCAAACTTTATTATATTTTTGCACAACTTTTTCAACTTTTACTCATTTTTTTGATGCTTTTTCATGACATTTTTATCAAAATTTTTGAAATTTTAAAATTTTAAAATTTTTTCAATTTTTTATTTTTGGTGGAAAAACGGAGTTGCGAGAGTTCACGACAAAGTGCAAGGCAAAAATCAGATCGAACGATCACCCCCCCAGACTAAAACGAAACATTGTCCTCAATGTTTAAAAGGTAAGGGTTCTCCTACATAAATCTAAGGCCGTTTATTAATTATGCCAAAAGATAAATGTTAGTCGATAAGATTAGGATATTGGATAAGCAACGAATGATGAAACTCGGGTGGAGACAATACAACGAGCACGAGAGTCTCATTATTCGGGCAAATCCTGGACATACACAAACAACCACGAAACACAAGAGTAGAAGAGGCATCCCCTCCTCACGTTATTGTTAGAAAATAGAAATTAAGAAGATGAAATTGGATAAGCATGGGTTGCCACCCACGAAGCGCTTTGTTTTTGATTTCCGAGTCACGTAGCTTGACTCGATCCCCGTATTAATTCGTTCTTGGGGAGAGCAGATGGAACGGACAACCGGCATAAACGGAGATGCCGGGGTCAAAAACGGTATCCTCACTCCCGGTGGAGTGGAAAGAAGAAATGATGATATAAGTATAAAATGGTTGAAACACCCGGATGGTAAAAGCAAATTCGAGTTCAGAAACCTCGTCCACCATTCTAAAAATATCTTCATTCGTACCGGATTCATAATCTATATCGGGTGGTTTTGCAGGTGGACGAGAAGAAAGCAAATCGGAAGAAATATCATTCTCGTCATTCTCAATACCCGGTGGTATCGAGTCATCCGCAGCAAGAAATCGATCAACATCCTCTAAAAGAGGGTCACGTAACGGATTATTGGAAATAAGCTCAAAATCAATTTCAAAATTAAAACGCTCATAATCCGGAAGAGAGAAAGCATGAATAGTGGGATTACCACTACTCGTCTCTTCAAATCGAAAAATTTCAAGCTCGGGTAAGAAATCACTATCCATATCGGGGATAGGAGAAGAAGTCGGTGGATCATTCAATGCCTCAATACGAGAGATAAGAAGATTGACATTCAATAATGTTTCACGAAGAGCTTCATCTTGTATTTCCATATCAACATCTTCTTCATTATCATCTTCAAAGCTTACGAACTCCGGAGGTTCTTCATCAACATAATCGATTTCTCCACAAGATATAGAATCGTCGTTATCAGAATCGGAGAATATCTCATCACGATTATCATCAAACGGTATATCATTCGTATCAACTTGATTATCAAGACGATTATTTTCAACATCGTTAGAAATCTCCTCGGACTCACTTGGGATTGGGACGAGGTTCTCAACACTAGACTTATTGAATTCGTCCGATTCCGTTGCCGGAATAGTGTTTAGATGCTCGTCCCCCAATGTAAGAGAGTCCTCGGGTTCTATGGGAGAAGAGATAGAATCATTTTGAGGATTTAGATTGATCGTAATCGTGGAATCATCATCATACAAACAACACTCACAAAATTGGAATTTTCTTTCTTCGGTAAGACGTTCTTCCATCGATTTCTCATTAGGCTCGGGAGTAGATGTATAACGACTAGTCACCATCTCTTTCAACTTATCGATCATTGATTTGATTTCAAAAATTTGATTAGTAAAATCGGAAGTTTGTGGGGGTTGGTTAAAACCATGAGAATCGTAACAAAAATTAGGTTCATAATAAGAATTTTCAAACGATCCCCCACAATTTTCAAAATTTGATGAATCACCATTAAAATACGGTACTTGCTCATAAGAGTTTTGATAAAGAGGATTAAAATCATTTTGAGGAAAATTATCAAAACTCGTATCACAAGCATAAGACGTGTTAGCACTCGGGGCATAGCACATACAGTTCATGTATCCACATTTGTTACAAAAACATCGCCCACACGACATTCCTTCTTCGGAAGGGTTTCCATAAATATAACAATTAAACGAAAGTGGTGGTGGTGTATAGTAATCGGGAATGTTTGACGGATTGTTGAACGGATTTTGATCATACTTGTGAGAATTACAATTCAAACAAACGCCATTTTGAATATTATCACCACAATGGTCGCACGTACACCACACACACAACCCTCCGAAAAACGGTTCTCCACAATTAGAACAAATCGGATCCATAAGAATTAAACGTAAGAAGGTTTGAGAAAAAGAATCAAATTTTAGAGGATAAGAAGATTATTTTTGTTTTTGATTTTTTAATTTTTATGTTTTATAGAAAATATTTACAAGATAGAGGAAGGCTTATCAAAACACGATTTTTCAAAACGAAAATTCAAAAACTCACTTCAACCTTCCCCGGCAGCGGCGCCATTTTTTTGATAAAGTCTTATCGTAGTATATAATTATTCCGAAGAAATACCGGTGAAAGTATTTCCCGGGTCGTTTTCCCAGCGAAGGTAGAATGGAGTCGTGAATTATCGAATCGCGAAATCGAGTCGTGAAAAGTGGTAAAGTGAAAAATATGATTTTGGAATCCAAATTATGAAAAGTAATAGTGAAATAAGCAGAATGCACAAGCTAAATATGTACAAATGATGAAAATGTAAAAACGGAAATGCACACGCGTTAAACGTAACGTTTATTGAAAAATGATCCTACGAACTTGGAAATATTTTCTAAAAATCTTAAACTAATAAAAAGAATTTTAAAAAAAAGAAAAATATTTTTTTTGGCTTTTTATTTATTTTCTAGAATTTATTTTCTATTTTTGGAATTTAAAATGAATTAAAAATAAAGAAAAATAGAAAAATAAAGTGGAAAAATGAAAATTTAATTCTAAAAATTCTAAAATATTATAAAAGAATTTCTAAAAATATTTTTGTATTTTTCAAAGCTTTTTCTGATTTTTATGGATTTTTGTTATTTAAAATTGATTTAAAATGATTAAAAATGAAGAAATATTAAGAAAAATATCAAATCAACTCAGAAAATTATGAAAAATTCACAGAAAATCTAGAATATTATAATGAGCTTGCAGAAAAATTTTGAAAAGAGAATTTTAAGCAGAAGTGCTTATAAGCTAGAAAATAGCTTATGGCAAGTGCTTAATAATAAGCACTTGCAATAAAACCTTATCAAACTTGAAACTCAGTTACTAAATACTCAAATAAACACAGTAGTACTCAAAATAAACCAGAAAAAGCTCAAAATCATCAGCAGAGACCAATAAGCAGTTTGATAATAAGCAATAGCATAAGCAAATTAGCACAGAATAAGCAAGATGATTAGGGACAGTGAAAAACACTTAAGTAATCACAGATTAACTCAAATTACCCACTTAAACTCAGATTACAATCCAACACTAACTTATGCAGGTCTAGACTCAAATCAGTAAACAGGTTTTATACCCCTACTTTGGAGACACAAATAAGCAGTACTAATAAGCTCAAGAGTCCAAACTAAGAACTGATATAACAAGCTAGTACTACAAGCTGTCTAGGAAACCAAAATCTAAGCTATAACACCAAGAGATTAAGAAAATATGAACTGTTGAAAGAGGCAGTTTGCAGACAATTAAAAATTAAATAAATGAGCTCAAAAATGATGCGCAGAACAGGGAGATACAATTCAGTTGCTGGTGATGCAAGGGGAAAAATTAAAACAAATCAAGGCCTGCTGATGGAAATACAGCCTAACACCCTTACTAGCAGCCCTATCAAAAGCTACCTAAATAAACTTTCAATCCCAAATCAAGCACTCCTAAATTAAAACAGTACTATTGGCTATCTAAAAACAAAAATAGAAGCTTATATGGGCTACTAAACAAGCTAAAGATGGAAGCTGATTTGGACAGTTAAAGGACAGAATGTGCAGGGCAATTTGCAGCCTAATATTAGACTACCAACCAAGCCTTAAACTAAAATACAAGCTACCAAAACTGAAGCATAAACTACCAACAACTAGAATGATCAAATAAACAAATTAATTCCTACTAAGTAACCAACTGAAATAAACTAACGCTAACAATTACCAATTTAGAAAACTAATTTAAACTTTTAAAAGCAACAACCTACTGATATATTATCTAAGTATTTATAATTTTCCTAAATGAACTTATTAGAACCAGAAAGTAAGTGAACAAACTACAACATCTAATCAAGTACTGTTACATCCAAACACCCCCTAAACTAACAGTTAAGCTAAGAATAGAAGCAAAACAGATTCTAACTATCAAACTGAAGATCAAATAAGCTATTCTAACTCTACTGTAGGCAAAATCAACAATCAAAACAAACTAAAACTGACAAGTACTCAGAATCACAGATATATGCTACTTAAAAAGAAACAAAATATGAAAAATAAAACTTACCAAATTTCACATCTCAGCATGAACAAAGATGTTTCACTATGCTTGCCTGTCACTAGACAGGCTCAACTTTCTACTTCTGATTTGGCCTGTCACATTACACCTTAGATCACCAAATTACCATTACAGTTGACTTACATTGACTTTTGAATGAAAAATGAACAAGGACTGAATTTGAAACCTTTGAAAATTAATTCTTATGAAAACTGAATTACTCACTTATAAGAACTAAAAAGCTAAATTGAGAATAGTAAACTACAATTCAGCTTAATTGAAAGCTGATTCAATAAAACTAATTTTCTTATTTCTGATTTTCCAAAACACTTGAATTATATTGTTAAACTAACTTGGAAATTAAAGCTTGAATGAAATGTTTTTAACAAACTAAGATAAGCTGAAATATAAAAGTGATAAGATGAACTAATAAGCAGTAGGAAATAAGCAGTAAATGATTAAACATAAAAGCTGAAATTACATTAAAAATTAAGTATTACAACTGATTCTAAAAAACTACAATTCTAAAGTGATCTTGGCAGAGTTTGGCTACTCCAAACTCCACACTTTACTAAGCTATCAGTACATCTATTTATAGGAGAGGATAAGGGTTGAGCTCACTGATTGCCATGTTGGCAATCCGTGTGAGGTTGTGTTTCTTTGATGCCTCTGAGAGCCGTTTGATTATACCAATCATTGCCCAACTAATGATAGCCCTTAGATCACTTCAATATGACGCGTCCCCTCTAATCACAATCTGCCATCTGTCCCGTTTGTGCTTTCTTTCACTCTGACACGCTCTGCCACATTCTGACACGCTTCTAGAACACCTTGATTTGACTATAGTACCCTTAATTGTGGTTATTTTTGGGATTAGGGGATTAGGGTTCATACATGAACAGTGAAAACTGGGTTTGAGTGGGTGAATTGGGGGGCGGGGTAATTGTACGGGGTAATATTTATTTTGTTTTTATGTTTGACCATTTTAAATGGTGTTTGACCGAGAGTTGGGAGATGGGCCGGGTATAGGATTTTAGGATTGGGCTTTTTGGGAAGAAAATGGTGGACTATGGGATTAAGAATAATGGATTGGGTTAATGATAGGACTGGACTTTTGAAATTGGTATTAACAGATTTTGTAGTGTTATAAATCAAGGACCAATTGTGAATTTTGCTAAGATCCAAGGACTGATTTGGTCACTTTTGCAAAGTTATTCCAAGGGTTGAACTTGACAAACTTTGATTCTCCAAGGGTAAATTCTGACAATTCAAGCTCAAATATGAAAAATGCTTTCCCGGCTCCGGCTTTTTACGTTCTTTCCAAATCCCGTGCTCGTGATTGTCGTTTTTCCATGATTTTCGTCCATTTCGCATAATATCCGTACCTGTACATCACAAATGCAAAAACACAACATGTTTGGCATAATTTGGTTAGTTTTTGATCATTTGAGCCCGGTTTTGGTCTTATAAAAGGTGTGTAAATTAATACACACCATGACCTCATCATTGGTTTCACTCTCTAGGTCGTCTTCTAAACCAGTTTTGTATTCCGGACCTAGTTGCAAGCATTCTTTGTAAAAACCAAGCATCCTATTCTTCACATACTCTACTCCTCTACGTCTATCCTCATCATTCCTATAATAAGCCGCTTGCTTGTGTTCCTTTTCTAAATTAGAGAGGAGGTGGTATTGCTCAATCTTGTAGGGCATTTGGTAGGCAACCTCATCATTCTCTTCCTTGAATCTAACTATCCCTAGTGTCAGATCATAACTCATCCTAGTGGCCTCAACAAATGGTTTTCCAAATATTATTTGGCTTAGGCAAGCATCTATCACCGGACGAGTGTCTTCTACTATCATAAAATCGATCTCATAAGTGAGATTGCCTATAATCACATGCAATCCTTTCACTCTTCCTACAAAATTACTTTTCAAATTCCTATTGGGCATCATCCTAAAATCAAGTTGCTCCTTCATCACCCAATTGTAATAAGTCCTAGTCATGATGTTAACAGGAGATCTAGGATCGATGTAAGCTTTCCATATATGCATGTGCCCGATGTTGCATGGTATGTTGATGTTAGAGGGGTCTCCCATTTTGACAAGGGGTGTGCCAAGGATATATGGTCTCTCGGGACTATCGAATAAATCCTTATGGTATTCCCGTTCTTCCTTGGTAGGCAACTTATCAAAGTACTTTTCTATAGGCTCTACCTCCTCTAATTCCTCTCCCTTTTTAACCTCAACTTCCCTACTTTCATCCCTAGTCTCGGTTTCTACTCCAACTTCATCCTTGTCACTTTCTTCTATTTCCTTATCTATCGGCTTAATGGTGACAACATTGACAAAGTGGACATGTTTAGATGATGAGGGGTCCTTAATTTGGATTCCGTTATTGGTGTCCCTAGTGTCCTTCCTAGGTGTGGTTAACGCTTGGTTGTTGAGGGCTTTCAACAAGTTGTCAATCTTGTTGGTCATCTCCGTTTGTTGTTGGTTGAATTCGGTTTCAAACTTAGCTATGCGAGCTTTTTGAGATGCCATGAATTTCGACATCAATCCTTCAAGATTATTGGTACTACCATAGTTGTTAGAAGGATTGTTGTTGAAAGTACGGTTGGAGGGTGGACCGTTTGGTTGATAACGATTAGGCGGATTGGAAGAATTGGGTTGATTTTGTTTCCACCTAAGGTTTGGGTGATTTTTCCAAGAGGGGTTGTATGAATCACCGTAAGGGTTTGGCTCGGGTTTGAAAGTGTACCACTTATCTCCCGCTTCGTCAGTAGGCGTGGATGCGTAGTCCGCAAAAGCTGTTCCGAGGAGTTCCACACAATCACGAGTGTCATGGGGACCACTACATAATTCGCATGAAGAAGTGATTTTATTCACTTGGCTTGAAGGCTTAGGAGCTTCGTAAGATTTCATGAGAAACTTGACTTGGTCCTCAAGTTCCATGATCCTACGGTCGGGAGTGCTAGAGATATTCGAAGGCAAAGATATTTCCTTGACCGCTTTGTTCAAATCACGGGGATCATTCCAACTTTCGTTGTCATAGAGAGCAAGATCTTCTATGAGTTTCCATGATTGTTCCGCACTTAGATCACGTAGCTTACCACCGGCCGATTGGTCAATGGCTCGCCTCACGGAGAGATCGATATGGTCATAAAAGATTTGGACTTGGAGCCAAAGATCTATGCCATGATGAGGGACTTTTTGGAGTAAGTCCTTGAAACGAGTCCATGCTTCATAAAGAGATTCATTTTGACGTTGTTGGAACATCAAGATGTCATTTCTAAGCTTAGTAGTTCTCCCCGGTGGGAAAAATTGAGCAAGGAAACGAGTGGTGAGATCATCCCATGTGGTGATGGATCCCGCGGGTAAATGCTCAAGCCATTGACTAGCTTGATCCCGTAGAGAGAATTGGAATAGGCGTAATCGGGTTGTCTCTCTAGTTTCAACACCTAGGTTTATGGAATCTGCGATTTTAAGGAAGTCCTTAAGATGTTGATTTGGATCTTCGGAACGAAGTCCATGGAATGCACATCCGCTTTGCACCAACCGGATGGTGTCGGATCGCAAGGGAGTCACATTGACTCCGGTGAGCTCAATGGTATTTCGGTAGCCTTGGTGGCTAGGTCGGGAATACTCTCCTAAGGTTCGGGGCCTAGGAGGTTCTAGTGGTAGGTTTTGTTGTGGTGGGATGACGGGTTCAAGGATGTTCCCATCGTCCATGATGTCAGGTGGTGAAGAGTTACGAACAAAAACACAAAGAAATAAGATAGACTAAAGAAAACCTAAAAATAAAAATAAAATCTTACTAGAAAGGAGTCTAGCAAGTAGCCCTAATAAAAAGAAATTCTAACCTAGACAATAACTATTCCCCGGGCTGCGGCGCCAAAAACTTGATGTGTGGGGATTGCTCCAGGCTTTACCTCTCGAGGGATCTCGAGAAGCTTACAACCCCCACCAGGCAGTGTACCTGATCGTTGTAGTATAGTATAGTGACAAGTACCGGGGGATTGATCGTTCAGCTAGGAATAGTGTCACTAGGATTAGAAAACCTAAATACTAGTTCTAAAGGTGAGGGATGATTATTTTTGTATTTTTATGTTTTTTTAGAAAGCAAGTAAAAATCTTGGGTTTGAAGGAGTTGGGCGGAATTAGTTGCTAGTCAACTAACCCAATACTAAAGATGCAATCAAAATAAAATACTGGAAATGAAAATAAAACTAAATTAAACTAAGGTTGTGAGCAATAAGTGGAGAAATTGTGTTTACTTAGATTTCACTACTCCCTAGATATCTTTTACACGTTAATTACTTGTTATAGTTGCGTGGATGACGGATTGTATTCCTTAATACCATTCATGGGGTGGCGCACTTAACTCCCCAATCCTATGAGTGCCTACTTCACTCCTATGTCGAGCCGGCTAAGAAGCTCCTAACATGGGATCATTAGAATTTACTCATGCATTAAATACAACCAATAAAACCTAGTGCACATCAGTTCATGTTTCCTAAGACGTTCAAGCATGTTACCATTTGGAGATCTGCCAGTTTTCTTAAGCCTAACATCGAAATCATTCATCCAATACAACCATAAACAAGTAATCAATACATAATCAACATCTAGGTTTCATTAGATCTAAGCAAACACAAGATAAATCTAGCCTAGCATGGTGGAATTAAGACAAGCACAAGATATAGACAACCAACACATAGACATATTGATTGAATTAGAAGAACACTTATCTCAATTACACATGTAAGGGTTCAAGGGCTGAAAACCCTTGAAAAACCTGTAAAATTCGTAATAGGTTCGGCCTTAGGGTTTCTCCAAGCTTCTCTCTCTTTATGAATGAAAATTAGAAAACTATATATAGGAAATTGAGGCTGACGGCGTCAAGACCAAATAGGTGACGCCGTCATCTCGCCGCCAAAATAATTCTCGGACTGCCTTGATCTACATCTGACGCCGTCATGTATTAGGTTCTTCCAGGCCGTCACGTGTTAACTCTTGACGCTCTCCTTGTGACGCCTTCATGTTTGCACTGGGCCATCATGCAATTTACTCTTGACGCCGTCAGGATGGTATTCTTGACGCCGTCACCTACTGTTCCCAGCAAGGAAAATTAAGACTTTGGCGTTTTCTTCACTTTTATGCTCCAAAAACGTCCGAATTGCTTCCTTTTCCATATTTCACTCCCAAAGTACCTAAAACCACAAAAGGAACGATTTAGGGTAATATTTGATCAAATAAATTCAATTCCGGACTTAAATGACCCCCTAAAAGTGGTTCATTTTTCGCCTCATCACTCATCCCTATATATATATATATATATATATATATATATATATATATATATATATATATATATATATATATATATATATATATATAATATATATATATATATATATATATATATATATATATATATATATATATTATATTTAACAGGAGGCGTTACACGTAGATAAATCAAGAAAACGCCACCTCATTGCCCAGTAATTGTCATTAGCAGCCATGTCATCACATTCTGTCAATGTAAGCAATTTTTATAATTTATTTCGTATTTATTTATTATTTTATTTTCCACGTCATCATTATTTGTTATTTAATTTATCCACCTAAGCAATGTTTGACCAAATAAAATTCGCATGTTTGACTCTAAATCCGAAATTTTAAAAAATGACACTTGCATGATTCGAACCATGGTTGTTTTAATCAATAGGAAGTATGTTAACCACTAAGCCAACATGTTCTTTTGGAATATATGTTGCAACTCCTAATATATAAACGCATGTAATTAATTATTATTAATCCTAATCTGCATTCCAAAATAAATCCTACTACTACGTTTTATTCATTCACCACAATGTTATTCATAGCTACCTTTTTCTCAAAACCCTAATATCATTTATTCATCCTTCTGCATAATCATCCATAATTTTTATTTGCCCTTCAATGATTTATTATGTCCATAATTGTTGTATAACATTTGTTTTGTTGTATAACTAAACTGATTATAAGGATATGATATGCATATCACGTATCATACTTTCCCTAGAGGAAGACCACGTAAAAACAGTTCAACGCCAGGTTCTGAATAGAATAACTTACGTAACATTTTTTCTCTCTATATATTATCATTATAAGCAACTATATAGTTTCACTTTATTGATCAATTTCGTGAACTCCAACAACTAACAAAGCATTACAACCATCGTTTATAAGTTCCGGAGCAAATTAGTGTCAACTAAATATTGTCACATTTTCAACTATTAAAATGCGTAATTGGTGTAGGATCAACGGGTTCAGTATGATGAAGACATAGCAACGATGAACGATCGATAGCCGTCGAGAAACCTGAAGTTTCTGAAACTAAACATTGTGACTTATCTGTGGCAGATTAGGTCGCTTGTCGAAAATCTCACCGGCCTTGCAACCACTTCACAATCTCGCCGCTCAAAACTCAAGGTTTGTCTATATCTATACCGACTTCATTTAATATTGATAAAGTGATTGTTTGCGTTTTGGTGTATGAAATTTTACGGGTATGAACCTTTATACGTGCTTTAACCTTGATTATACACCTTTCCAGAATTGGTCTTACAACGACTTGGGTGATTCTAAGATAGTAGTTGATCTCAAAAGAGGATAAGATCATGTATTGGCTTTGCATAACTCAGGTATTCTGCAACTTTTTTTTAAGTTGTTCGGAATAGATATTTGAACTGAGAATTGGTAAACCTATGAACTATCATAAACCTCAAAACTGATCAAATGTGACTATTGTTTATAAAAGAACATACTTAAAATATAACTTTTGTCCTTGCACGCTGTGGTGATATCTATGATCAACCTCAAAATCGATCAATGTGACTATCGTTTATAAAAAATCTTACTTAAAATTTGATTATTGTCCTTGCACACTGTGGACAGATCTATGATAAACCTCAAAACTGACCAAATGTGGCATATATATGATGAAGTATGGATTAACCTTTAGTTCTTTACCCACTGTGGGTCAACCATTCTTGCTGATATGTCGTCTGGATGTTTCCGTTCTATTTAGTGTGTTAGATTGTAGTAACTTAAGGGCGTGTATATCAGGCTTTCATTGCAATAGCATTAAATGTATTTGGGGTTCTGATTGACACTTTATCTTGCTTGTGTATCAACCAAATCAACTGGGCCTTGAGCTGACTTGATCAAGTGGATATACTTAGATGGGCAAATGTTCAACTTTTGTGATATGTGTCCTCAAAATAAGTGAATGAACTTTTCAAAACTGGAACACAATGCCTGCACAAATTTTCCCCAGGCGCAGTCTTTGAGTGTTTGGACATAAGAGGAAACCAACTAATCCAACAATCTTCTCTGAACCGTAGATGGGTGATGGGGACTGTAAGAAAAGATAAGGATCCAGTTATGGGATTTGTGTACAAAATCTTTTCTCAAAACATTGTGAAAATTAGCATTAGTTTTTGTTAAATGTTAGCAAGCATCCTTCAAAATTTTATGTTGTTGGCTCAACTCTCAAGCTTAAAGTTATGTTTCCTCTGTAATTAGGATAATGCGGTGTAAGTCATGTACTCGATCTTTTCGTTTTGGCATATACTTCTGTCATAATTAAACTTTTGCTACCCTGCTTCTAACATTTTCACTCAGTCTAACTTCAGCATAATTTGACTCTTGAAGGTGTGGGCCATTACGGATTCTAAACAAGGCTTTCTTTCTTTCGAAGAATTTGTTACTGCAATGCGGGTTTTATTTATACATACCATTTTCTTTTGCTGCAATAATCAACTTTAAAAGCTCATCTCATATACTATTGCTAACCTCAGCTAATTCATTGGCACAAGCAGGACAAAACATTGAGCAGTGACCTCATAAACACAGACAGTAAGTTGTGCAATCAATGAATTTTTCAGCTATTCTATTTGTTAATATTCTTATGACAGGTGGTCTTTTTTGGGTGTAAAATCTTTTAAGGTGAAATTAATGTTGAAGACCTGAAACCACCAACAAAGGAAGGTCTAGATGCGTTATTAGCTGTACGTCTGCCTCTTTTTATTTTAGCTGATAATAAGGGCTATCACAACCCTACACCTTACACATGTTTTTCTTGATAGTACTAACTAACATGTTTATAAATACCCGCTAAATAAAAGGCGTCATCATAGGTAGAAGGATATTGGTTATGATGGTAACTATGTATGATCTCCTTATGTTAATAGTATGGTGTTCTCTGAGAAAAGCAAACCAGTTTTGTTTTATGTTTAGTTATTGAATTGTATTAGGTAGTTCTCAGATTGAAATTTCATCTTCCGGAAAACATCAAAAGAAGGTATGATTAATATATGCTGATTACATTGTTTACTTTCAATTGTATATGTATTCATTTGAATTCTTTGTGCATACTCAGGTGTCCTTAAGGATTTTCACGTCGATTGATATATTACAGTTCACGGGAATGATGCTTCTAAAAAACTACAGCTCTTTAAACATTGTTGGTACATCTTTCTTATCTGTATTCTTTGGGAAATCTTCTGCCAACTTATGTAACTCCTGTAGCTTCCCAGCAAGTAAATCAAATTCAAAGTCAAATCGAAAATTCAACTGTTGACCCGAAATTCTTTAATGGCAGAAGTTGGCCTCATAGTCGGACAGCCCACCAACCTGTCACCCAAAGCTCCACACTTGAAGGTACCGATCCTACAAAGACTCTTCACATGCAAATGGTGATGGCGGGGCGGTTAATTATAATAATGATAATTATGATTGGATATTCAACAACCAACAACCAGAGACCATGTGTGACCCTGGACCATTCGGGTTGAGTCAGTTCTCTCCTGAACCTGCTTATATTGATTCTGGTACCAACTTTGAATTTTAATCCTTTTGGGTCTAAGTCTCTAAGATGTATAGGATTATATAGCATATAATGGGAGGCGATGGTGTTGAACTCCGATAGATGTTATATTATCTAGGTGCATAAAACTTTCAAATGGAGAGAATGTTTATAGGTAGACCTTAATGAGGTGGTATTTATCTCTCTTATGAACCTTTTTTATTAGCATGTTAAATGTCAAATATTTAAAGTTGTTATGAGAAGACACCTTTTTGTACACCATTAGGTGTATTCTTAGTCAAGAGTTTCTTTCTCATTCATTACTTTCTTTGAGCGTTTAAATCACAATTAGCTGACTTTGGCGGAATTCGTTATGAACAAGGTAGTCGTATTTGTGCATTGCTGCGAGCCTAAAGAATAAGCATGTTAAGTTTAAGTACTCTCAAATAAGCATCAAGGAGTGTGTGTGCAAGTTTCTGTTATTGTTGCACTTCTTTGTTAAAATGACTTTGATAAAGTGCTACCTGTCTACTGTCCAAACCAAGTTCTTCATAGCCCTTAGTGGTGACTATTTTGACTCAGAGTACAGGATGGGTTGGGTTGTCTTTGATCTCAAATGGGTCAAACAAACATGTACAGTAATTTAATTATATAGTAACTTGTCAAACAGTCTCCCAAAGCCGATAAAGCATACAACTTCCTAGAACTTAGTAGTCAGTGGTGACAAAGATTAATAATATGGTTTTTTTAGTCATACGCATTCATTACTAATAAGATAAATTTAAAACGTGTTTGTGGGTGCTGCTCCGTGTTCGTGCCTATTATTATTTAGCTGATCATGATATTGCTACAAGGAGTTCATTACCACCTGTTTATCATCCAAAATATAAATGAAACTGAAAAAAAAGCTTTAGCTTGCACTATTCTGGTTGTTAATACCTTTATTTCTTTGGTCAGGCATTACCAGAAAGGGCTTCGGTCAGAACCAGAGCACAGTGAACTGAAGAAAGCATATTTTGGATTGAAGAATTTACTAAAAGAGACAAAACAATGTAATCAAATTGATATTTTTAGCTAATCTTATCATACTTTTGAGCTATGTCGTGAAGTTAAATCTTTTAACGAATGTAATATTCCCATGACGGGTAAATTTTGTCCCATTTGTGTTGTATTGATTTGTTTCTACAAGATAAATGTCGAAATCTTTTGAAAGTAAATCAAGCACTAATTGATCCTGTACACTTATTTCATATATTTCTCTCAGAGGTAATTGAAACTGATGCATACTTACTGTTATGATACATCAATTTTTTAAATACAAAGTATAAGCGTTGTTATAATCTCTTTGTTTGCAGCTGTATTATAATCATCATGTACTTCTTGATTACCTGATCTCAAAAGACACGGGAGCCACCTGTGCCAAGTATCTTTTAAGGCATTATATCACAGTAAAATCATAGAATCAATACTAACTTATTAATAGTTTGTTTATCGAGCAATATAGCAGGTTGATCACTGAACGATAGATCATAACCTTTCCAAGAATACATGCGATCATGATCTACAAAATGCAAACAACGTATCTCATGATCCTAAAGTCTCTGTTATAATATGTTACTTTTATTCAAGAATACTGGAAGTTGAATTTAATATGTTACTTTTATTTGGTAGTTTATTGAGGAAGCTGAGCAAAGTTTACACGATGCAATCATGATTGTGAGGAGGGCCATGAAGAATTCCACGGTGGTCGCTGGTGGTGGTGCAATAGATGTATGTTTATCTTTACTTTTTAAGAAATGGTAAAATTATTTATAATTACGAAAGAAACGAAAAAAGGGAAATCGAAAAACTACAGTAAAATATAGATCTTCAACTGCGTTTGATTAATTTTTATTTATATGTTGCTACACGTTTTAACAAAAGATCAGAAAAGTTCATAGTTTTTCAGGATGGTGATAACAGATGCAGTCATTCAGTAGTGCTAGGTCAGTTAACACACGAGTTTTTCTTTTTTATAGTGTGTCCCTAGCACTCTTCTCTAACTCGGTGTCTTGGACCAATGGGTTATGAAGAGGCGGGATACTTACGCTCATACCATGCCCACCACTCACCAGGAAGGTTGGATCTGAAGAGCATATGCTGATTACCGGAATGTGAACTATCGGGTCAGAGATTTTACATCTTGGTAAACTTTGAAGTAATTTGCATATTGGGATAGAATGGGATGATATTTACCTCCGTTGCTGGCCATGCCGTTACAACAAAACATATGTTTAACAGGGCTTTGAGAATTTATAATTTCAAATTTATTTAGCTTTAGAACATGTTTGATTAGGGTACATTAATTTTGAAGCTAAGGGGGTGTTTGTTTCATCTTATATAGCCATGTTTCATAAGCTCATATTGTTGTATTTCGGATGTAAGTTGTAATTATCGTCTTATCCAGTTTTGTAGCTGACTATGAAAATCATGAAAATGGATGCAGCCCATTCTTTTAATGTTCCAGAAAACTATATTGGTCTTCGAATACCTGTAACTTCATCTTCTCAAATGTAGTGACTACTTGTAATTAGCATACTATCTGAACCTTAACAAAAGTCGATAATTTTAGTGAAGATAAGGTATATGTGTGTTTCCTTTTTATATAGATTTTGATACTCTACCATATGTAGCAACTTTGAAAATGGTCTTATGTATAATAAGTACTCGAGGTAGTAGCATTAAAGTATATGTGGTCTGGAACTTAGAATTGCACTAGATAGTATTAACACACGGAAAAAAATAAAAGACCTCTACCATCGGGCTGTCTAAAACTTTTGATACAAACCATTTGGAAAGAAAAAAAACTGGCCGCGACATGGATTTGAAGTATCGAACTTTTAGTGTAAATTACTAATAATTAATATAAGCCCTATATATATGCAGGTTGCTTTGCAATTAAACGATACTCATCCATCTATTCCAATAGCCGAGCTCATGAGGGTGCTTCTTGATGAAGAGCATTTGGGTTGGAAACGATCATGGAATATCATTAGCAAAGTGTTTTCTTTTACTACACACACGGTATTACCTGAAGCATTGGAAAAAGTTCCTACAGGCTTATTTGAAAATGTTTTACCCTGTCATTTACAAGTGAGTA
The DNA here is from genome assembly GCA_030686995.1 of Artemisia argyi. Classification (NCBI taxonomy): domain Eukaryota; kingdom Viridiplantae; phylum Streptophyta; class Magnoliopsida; order Asterales; family Asteraceae; genus Artemisia; species Artemisia argyi. The sequence goes on along the minus strand of CM060709.1, from coordinate 201,990,874 downwards.
GTAACTTCCTAAATTGTTCTTTTCTCTTTCTACTTTGAAAGTCTTGAAATATACACCTTTATGAGATAAACCATGCATAGACATTACATATGTTCTTTACTGTATTTCTGTAATAATGAATTAAATCCATCTAGCATTCTATAATGCTTATATAGTTAAGTAGTTGTACTTATCGTAATGAATAGTAAATTTATAATCAAGTTCTATGTTGCATCTTAATATTATTAAATTGTATGTTGATTTCACGATTGGAAATGTCATAAGGACCTTTTGGATTGAAAATTTTGGCTCATATCTTGAAATAAAAAATATTGGTATTATGGTGATTTTTGAAATTGGTTTTATCAAGTGTTACTTTCGACCTTTTACTTTGTATCTTTTATGCTGTTTCAACTCTTGATAACTACTTTTCTTTCTCTATGTAGCAAGTGCTGGTCTTATGGTAAATAAAATTGTTTGTAACTCATGTTTTTTTGCTGATCTATTGAAGTATTGAATGAAAGTTAGAAATGTATGAATGCTGTTGCTATTTGTTTGTCATTGTATTTTGTCGTTTTTATATGATTGCAGGCCGTTTATCAAACTTCTTGTTGTGGTGATCCATATTTATTGTTTCTCTCATTAAGTGGATGCATTCAAATATGAACTCTATAGACCTTAAGCATGTTTCAGTTCACAATATAGTCCAATTAATGTCAAACACTATAACTTATAAGTTATAACTCCTCTGCAACTAAGCAGCACATTGAATACTCACCAGTCATCTCACTTGATGTAAGTTTTATAGGTTCAACATGTATAAATATTTGTTACACTTTTATATAATTTTGTGATGTCTTTATAATTATCTACCACCATTTGTTTATTGTATACTATATGATAGTTAATACTAATGTCACAATATTAGTTTTAACATGTTCATTAGAATTTGGAATAGTATGTGACTAACTTCGCAACTACAATGTTTCCTATTTGATTATTAGTATGTTTTTAAAGACTTGCAGTTATTAAGTATTGCAATTATAGCTTTAACTAGACATAACTAGGCATATTTACATTGATGTGCGATAGCAAAACTAATGACGGCAGATGAACCAGTTTTGTATGCATATATACACCCGTACATATCAACGAGATTTTATCTGATCCGACATGAAACCCGACCTGAAACCAACACGCAAATTAACAGGTTTTGGTTGAGTGTATAATAGATTTCGGGTCGGGATTGGGTCGACCAAACTAACCTTTTTATTAAACATATCATGTTCGGATTGAGAATGAATTAAGCAGGTCGACCCACAAACCCGTTTAACATTTGTACTTAAATTTAAAACAAATCATATTTATATTCTATTATACGGGTTAAATGGGTTAAACAATCCACAAACACGTTTAACCGTTCTGACTCGTGTAATGTGCCTACTTTTTATACAAACAAACAACTTATTTTAAACTAAAAAGTAAAAAATAAACAAATTGCAATTGTAAATTGTTTTTTTTAATCAAATTGTTTAATAATTAATAACAGACAACTAATTTTCATGTTTAACGCATAAACAAACAAGTCCTGCTTAACTAATACCTTACAAGTCATGATCATATGTCTATGGTGTCGTTTTGCTAGAACCCTTAACGGGTCGTGTACCTATTCACACTAAGCACCCACCCGTAGTACATGTCCTTGTCTTTTGGGTAAGTACATTCATATGTTTTTATGTGTATTTCATGTGAAAGCCTATCAGATATAACGATATATATTTTTTTGTACACCGGATGTTTTCCTTTACATTTGTTTGGCTTATATCGGTTGCTTTTACCCTCCATAGGCTTTTCCAAAATTAACAAACAGAGTTGCAGTTCATTAAAAAATTATAATAATTTTAAATTCATACTTAAAAGCCAAAAAAAATTATGTCTTTTAAATAAAAATATTAACCCCATTAACAATTCAAATGTACATCAAGCTCGCCTTCTTTAAAAAATATTTCCCGTTAACTAATACCATCAAAATAATAATTAAGCTCCCCGTCCTTAAAAATGAATTTCCGTTAACTAACACCATAAAAATTATAATTATAAGTCGTGCCTGCCCATCGGGCGGGCTTCGACATCTAGTATATATATATATATATATATATATATATATATATATATATATATATATATATATATATATATATATATATATATATATGGGGATAGCTTGGCTATAATTATTGTAGCCAATTGGCTACAATCCTTCCCAAAAATACACATGAAATGAATCAGGAACCCACAGAAAAAATTCAGGACCTACAAAAAAAATCAAGGACCCACATTTTTAGCATAAAATTGTAGCCAATTGGCTACAATTAATTGTAGCTAATATATTCCATATTAGGTATTCAATATTAGGAGTAACTTTTAAGATATGTTTGAATAAGTATAGGTTCATGAAATGAGGCAACTTGATATACTTTTTATCATATTCTAAATTTAAACATACTATAAATGTTATGAAAATTTTGATAAAATAATGAATACTAACGGAAAAGTTGGCACACTTTTTTTTTAGTGTTTTACACTAAATGAAAGTTTTTGTGAGTTTTTAGTTTGAATCACTTTATTAAAAACAATGCAGGCAAAAGAAAAAAAATGTACCTAAAGATACTTTTTAATTGGCCACAAGAACTAAAATATTGGGTGTAGAAATGGAGAAAGTAGTTGTCTTCAATTATTTTGTGTTATGTAGTTTGAGTTATTTGAATCTTGACGGACATCATCTATAACCTAAGAGCATCCACTATGGTGGTTTAAAAATAGGTTCAAGAAATCATGAAGAGGTTTAAAAATTTATGTACCATAGTGAGGAACAATTTCAAGTCTAGGTGGCATGAAAAGGTCTATGATTTTGAAGAGGTTTATAAATTAATGCATTGTATAAGTTGACAATTTTATAAACCTATTAGAAGGTTTATCTATAGTGAGAATAGGTTTATACTATGAAAAGGTTTGTAAATTAATAACATTTCATGAGGTGTCAATTTTATAAACCTTTTAAAAGGTTCATCATAGTGGATGCCCTAAGCAATATGTATTTATAGATAAAACAATGGAGTATGAAATGCTAAAACTATGCCGGTGATTTTGGTTTTGGTTGATTGGGCGTAAATGGCCACATCTTGCCGAATTATGGTTTTGGTTGTTTTGCCCGGACCATTTGTAAGGCTTGACATTTGAAAATTTAAAGTCGAAAAATCACAATTTTAGAACACTTATTTTTAAGTTTTAGTGGTTTCGAATTTTGAAAGTACATTTACAAAGTACGTTAGTGATAGCTACAACCCTACTACAAATTAGTTCCCAATACTTGGACTATTAGGCTATGCATAGTTGTGACTCATAATGCATCATTTTTTCGGCTGTCACCTCAGCTTTCTTTTTCCTCAACCCATATTAACCTTTCTCTCCACAGTGGTGACACACACACACACACACACACACACACACACACACACACACACACACACACACACATATATATATATATATATATATATATATATATATATATATATATATATATATATATATATATATATATATATATATATATATATATATATATATAGAAGGGATCAAGTAAGAAGAATAATTAAAATAAGAAGGGTAAGAAGTAATTTTAGCCACACATTTTAAACTAGCTTCATAACCCGCCCGATGGGCGGGTTCGCTTCATATTATTAATTGACAAAATATTACTGGACATAAGTAAATAATGTATAATGGCAAATAAGTTAAACAAAAAAATTGAAATAAAAAAGACACTATGTAAAAAACAATGATAAGTATGAAAACAAATTAATTACATGATAGTTATTCATATACGAAATAAAAGTTCTTTGTTTACAAAGTTTTTTGTGTAGTTTGTGTATTTGCCTTTTTTTCACAACAAATAACCTTCAAACTTTTGTTCGTCTCGACTCTTGAAACAAAACATAAAGTTGTTTGTGTGAGAATACCCAAGGGCTAATGACCAAACAATATTCGCTAAAATACACGGCCTGTAAGGTGAAAAATACTACGTAACATGTGAGAATGATTTAAAATAACAAAACATAACATGAATAAATAGTACTTCACATGTGCGAATGATTAAAAGTAACAAAACATATGTTAAAAAGCATTCCTAAAACATACAGTCCTTTAGGTGAAAAAATCATCGATTACAATGTAAACTGATTCTTTATTCTTGTTGGTTTTTATTGTATACAATATAAGTGAAAGAAATGACAATGAAACGTGTTGTAAAAACATTTACTATTAAGAACTTCGTATCCACTTCACCACCTGTAGTAAGCACATTTAGCTTGATAACTATAAAAACAAATAGAATGAACTTATAGCTAATGAACACAAGACTCAAGTCCTTTCATATTGGATATACACTTTTGAAATATAACCAATTTAAATGAACCAAGAAAAGTGTAAAAGTTATGATTCTTATTACATGAACTAAAGCAAACAACAATAAAGGTAGTAGCGTGAAACATCACGTCTTCTTGACGTGTAAAAGAGACAGCATATTCATATGCCTATTTGTTTACTTGAGCACTGAGTTTGCAACATTATCACAGAACCATATATACCTTACCTTCGAATTTAACCTTTTGTACACGAAAAAGGTAAACCATAATTAGCATGTTTGCCCAAGCCACCTTGATTGCATTAGTTGCATCTTCTCCCGTCACAACCATTTCTATATAAGATGCCGAATTGATCAAATGCAATGTGAAGGTGTTCCTTGGAGGAAGTGGTTTGGGAGAACCCGTTATGAAAGGTGTCGAGTCATGACCATAGAAATATAAGTCACTGCTCGTAATCCTCTACTGTTTTCTCGAGTTATACATTTTCTTTGATTGGATAGATTTTTGTCTTGGGAATTGGTACCTGAAATCATTTTAGAACAATGAGCAAGGTTTATATGCGGATGTTGTAAAGATAACCGCCACAAGAAGGAAAACATAAAGTGACATCTCATTAGATGTGGGTGTTTGGGATCGCTTATATAAGTTGCTCATGTTTTTTGAAATTATCAGATAGATAGTTTGGCCTTCTATACTAATTCTCACTGGTCCATGGAAGTTACAACATGGTCAAATATACCCCAACTGATAAGTGAATATGACAATTTACTAATGGTCAAATAATACCCGTAAATTGTACATTGCATTCTTATATGTTACAGTTTCCATAGCCAGGCTGGACAGTGTAAGTAGCAGAAATTGAATCAAACAAAACATTAGTCATACCTGTCATCCAAGGGGATAGATAAATGAGTATCTGTCCTTGTTGTTAGTGACCATGAGATACCCCTTTTTCATTTTCTGCGGCCACTGAGCTATATCAAAAATTTACCCTTAGTGTATTATTTCTATCAAAGAGTTTTTAGCATGGGAACATAAACACTACATTAAAAGTGTCTTTAACACCATCTTCAGGTCAAGGTAATGTGCAACATTTCCGTTTAAAGATATGATAGCCAGCCAATCCCAGTTCCTATCTAGCATATGAAATGGAGATCTTATACAAACTACTCCAGAAATACAATAAGTAAGAGAAATCAAGTTAAATATATGTGTACTTACTTGCAACCCAAAATTTCCATTTGATGAGTTCTTGCTAAAAGTTGTCAGTACTTTATCACACATGTAGATGGTGGCATAAGTGTTAACAGCTCATTCCTGAAAACTTTATCTAAAATAAAGTATGGTTGACCCAGTTTACTTCATGTGTTTAAAGTGGATCTGGAAAATGTGTTGTGTGCCTTCCAATAATTTTAACGAAGGTGGGAGTTGGCACGGGTATTTGTTTTCTAGCTGCTCAACCACTGTATTGCATATTTCCGTTATTGTTTCCGCCTCATGACTGAAACATGTTATAGATGTACTCACACTTTCGTCACTAACAATTTTTAAAAGTTTTAAATATAATTTTTCTTTAGTATTGATATTCAATTTATCCAAGCATGTGGTACATTGATGAGTGTCTAAATACTCATCATTTTATACTAATCTGAGCTGCCAAAACATACAAAAACACTCAAATATGTATCAAAATACTTAAAATATCTTAAAGGTGTGTTTTATATGTTTCAAATGCAAAATATGCAAAAACAGATGAAAAACGTACAAAGTTTGCATAATTGGCAGTTTCAGTCCCTCAACTTTCATAAATTGGCAAAACTAGTCCCTGGTTATTCTAAAAACATGAAAATGTCACCAAAGGTCCTTTTTAATCATAAAGTTACATATTTAGTCCTTTAGTGCAAAGTTTCACAAAATTACAAGTTTAGTCCCTGTACTTTGGAAATTGACAGAAATGGTCCCTGGGATGTTAAAAACTTTGAGAAAAGCAATTTTGGTCCTTATACTAATAATCTTTTGCAGGAATGGTCCTTGGGTGAAAAGTTTGGTAAAATTACATGTTTGGTCCCTGGAGTTTAAAAGTTTGGCAGAAATGGTCCCCGGGGTGTTTTAAATTGCAATAAATGAAAATTTATCATTTAAGGTCCCTATACTATTCAACTTTTACAAAACTGGACCTTTTGATAATATTTTGGAAAATTACATGTTTAGTCCCTCAAAAATCCGAAAATTACATAAATAGTCCTTTAAATATTTAAAAATGGAAAAATGTGTAATTTTAGTCCTTGGGTTATTCATTATTGGCAAATATGACCCTTGTGATTATATTGGAAATATGCCACAAACAGCCCTCAACTTTCAATTAATTACATTTTAGGTCCTTGTGATTAAATTCTAAATAAACCAAACGGATCCAAAATGTTATTACCAAAATAAAAACCCAACACCAACAGCCCATCCCCAATTCCTAGCCCAAGTTACTAGCCCAGTCCACCCTTGGTCAAACCTTCGGTCAACACAAACCAAAACCACTCCCCCGTCCCACTGTTCACCTCCCTCACTCACAAACCAAAACCACCATGCCACCTTCACTGGTTTCAACACCAGCTCACCCACCACTTGACCCAGCCTTATCCCTCCACCTCCACAAGCTCCCAAGGCACATTTAATGCCTTAAAACCCTCACAAGCAACCTCCTCTGTCCCAAGACTAATTTGGCGCCAAATTGCATTTAAACGGTGGAGATGTGTTGTAGTGATCCAAGGGCTGTAAACTAAAGTGGGATTGTGTCAGAACACTAGTGGGTACCTCAAAAGTCCATTTAAAAGAAGAATGAAGCAGCAGAGGAGATTTATTAGAATAGCTTAATATAGTTTAGTGTCGACATTAGTGTAATTCAGTTTTTATTTGTAATTTCTGGTTTAAAACAATTGTAATCCATAATTTCAGTGTAATATTACTTTTCTTTAAGCTTAAATTCAAGTGCTGTTTGATAAATTTTGATTTGGCAAAATTAAGTGAAATTGACACTTTCACTTTTATCTTGTTAAATAGTTGTTTCAATGATCATATGAGTTTATATAAGTCATTAAAAAGCTTTTATAATATTTACTTAGCAGTATACTCAGTTTCTAATCAATAAGCAAAAATACATAAAAAATCACATTAAATAGAAAATAATAAAAAAAAATCAAGAAAGATGATGATACAAGCAATGGAGCATGGTGATTTTGGATTACACTGGTTGTAGTGCTCATTGGTGAGCTTTAGGAATAGTTTATGGTACTTGGTTCACTTATTCTCAGTTGGATCCAATTTTATAAGTCATTTTTCAATTTTTACAAATCACTGTTTCATCTTCTAATGTTGGAATTTTTATGTGTTTTAATGTTTATTAGGATTAATATAATAAGTTTATGAAGTTATGTTGAATGCTTGTTCAAGAAAATCTTTGGTTCTTTAGATTTTTTTTGTTGACTGTGATAATTAACATCTATTGAATTCTTAGGTTGTTGTTGTTATTTTTGATATTTCTGTGCCCACTTAAGTTTATTACACCATTATAAGAGCTTAGGTTTAAAGATCATGGCCTAAATCAGTGGAAATCTTACTAAATCACCATAACAGATACATAAGGGGGTGTTTGGCTGTGCTTGTTTCAGTAGGAATTTGGGAGCTTAAGTTATTGCTCTTAACTTAGTTAACATGCATCAGGTCTAGGTAAGTCAATTTAAGCCTAAAAACCAATCCTTAAACATCCAATAGTCAAAATCACCATAATTCACCCTTAGCTGTTAACTGTTGTGGGTTTGAGTCCCAATAAACCTCACATAAGCTCATTAGTTGTAGCTTAAGCTTAAGTTAGTTTTATTTAAGTGTATTATATCTTATTTAATCAATAGGATCAACCAGAAATCCATTTTAGTCAAAGTAGGACAAAAATCTTAAAAAGTCAAAAGTTCATCTCTCAGATTTTCTCAAATCTTGAGAGATTTTTGTAGAATTTAGGAATAGGTTTTATGAGCTGAAATTTGTTCCTAGTTCAAGTCCAACAGCTCAACTTTAGTGTCTCATAGTTCTCATATTTTTAAGATTTTTCTGTTGGGCCCCACTCACCCCTAATCACAACTGCAGGGTGAGGGTATTCCCCTGCATCAGCAGCTCAGTCACACCACCACCTTTGGTGGTGGTTTGTGACCACCTCAGTGGGCCCCAGTAGTTCTAATTAGTTTCTCCCAACCCCCCTCCTACCAGGGAACCTAGTTTGACCACTTGTTTGACTTGAATCACTGTGGACCCCACCTAAATAAGCCCATAAACTTTGTCCCATTCTGTGTTGCATTTCAGTTTTTGGATTAGCTTATTTGTGCTTATTAGCTTATCTACTGAGCTTATTTAGCCAATTTAAGCTTTGACAAGTCCAACTAACTTATTTAGACCAGATTCATCAAAGGTGGGTCCCACATAAGCTCATTTGAGCTTATTTCCATTTTCAGTCAAACTAAGTCAACTGTCTAAGATATTAGCTTATAACTAGCTTATTATTAAGTTCTAAAATTATTGTTTTCACAAAAGTTAGTTATATTTAGGTATAATATAGTTTGGAAAAAGAAAATTCAAGAAAAACAAACATAAAAATAAGTGATAGTTTCTATTTAATTTAATTTAATTTTAATTTTCATTTTTATATTTTAATTAAGTACTTAGTATTTTTATATTTTTATTAAATACCTTATATAGTAAAGTAAGTTTAGTAATTTTTTCAGATTTTTATTTTGTCATTTAGTATTTATTAGATTTAATTTTAGTTTTATTAATTATTAATTAATAATAGGTATTAAATATCATATTTAGTTTTTATAAGGTTTAACTTAGTTTTTATATTTTTCCTAGCTCTAATATAGTATAATAAGTTTTTAGAAAATATATTTTGAGATTCTACTGTTCATTTTATATTTTTCTTATTTTAATTGTTTAAATTAGACTTAAGTTAATTAAAAGGTAATAAATTAGTGGAATAGTCTTAAATATAATTTTTAGAGGTTTTTATAATTTTGTAGGATTCCTGTGATGGTTAAGTAATTTTATAAAATTTTTCATAATTTTCTAAGTTAGTTTAATATTATTGGTAATTTAAATTAGTTTAATTAGTATAATTAATATAAATAGTTTTTAATTAATAGAAAATTCATAAAAAGACAAAAAGATTTATTTTTATTTTTTATACTTTCTTCAAGTTCTATTTTAGGTTTAGAAAATATTTTTATAAGTTTTTAGTTTAATTTGTAGTATTTATAATTTTTAGTTTGATTTTAATTAAATAGTTAAATAAGTTTTCAATTAAATAATTAATAATAAATATTAAAATAATCTAAAAAATAGTTTTACTTTTAGTTTAATTTTATTTTAAGTTTAAGTTTGTAGGATTTTCATTTTTAACCCTTGTAGTTTATTTTTCTTAAAACTCACCTTTTTCTCAGTACGCAATCGCGTCTGATTTTAATTTGGTGTACGTTTTAAATACCTAGGTTTCACGTAATCGTTAATTTAGTTTTCCTAAGTTATTTTAAATTATAAAACCCTAGTTAAAACACACACACACACTTTATACCATTCCCTGTTCACATTCACTAATCACAGATTCGTTTTTAATACCATCACAACCTCGTTGGGACTTACGACCCGGGAAAACACTGTATTTCACGGAAGCATTTGCCTTTGATTAGTTTGACTTTGCTATTGACCATTCACAAGTGGTTGAGAAATAAAAGATAACTAGTTTGAGGCGAATCATACATACATAAATATATAAGTTGAATCAGTTAATACCTGTAATTTGGGATTGGTTGCAGGCCATGGTTTCTGCACTGAGGTACTGAGGTATTCATGTGTAACTTTTCAGTTGCAGGTAGAGCACCTCTGGTAATACCATGGCTTTGTAGTATTAATTTTAAATAAGGTGGCTTCAGGTGTGAGCCGCACACGCTATGTTATATGGCCTAAGGTTAGTGACCTACATGACTACTTGAACAAAATAGAAAAAAAATATATGAAATGATAGATAAGACTCAAACTACAGTCTTTGGCTATAAAATTCTAACCATGTGCATTTGCTCCACGATCTTGCTGTGGGCTTCTCTAATGAGTCCTCAAATGAATATTGAGAAACTTGCATATTTGCTACTCTTAAGATGTAAAACCTTGAAAATCATATTATTGGATCAACTGTTAAGATATTAGGTGTATTGGATCAACTCTTGAAGTACCAATGTTTTTTCTGTTAGTCGAGTGGAATCAAAGGAATTTTTAAAGGAAGTAATCATTAAAATACATATGCAATGGTGGCCACAGATGCTGCTACACCAGCAACAAAAATGGTTGCGTAACAAAACTTTTTTTGTGTCAGTTAAAATATCAATTTATAACTCCTTATGAATCCAACGATCCTACTATTAAATATTTAGCAAGCATTATTACTTCAACTCTAAATATACTAATTCAATTTTGCACAGTTATATCTATTATGCGAGTTACATATTCGATGTTTTATAAAGCATGGAAAGAGATGCATATTGAATGGAAACAGCGATAGTGGTAGTAAATGCTAAATGGTACCAAAGATTGAACCCACCCATTTAAAAATCGGCCATTTCTACCCATTCTAAAACTGGCCGCAACAATCTCAACCTGGTATGACCCGTTAATCCGATAGACAATTTCCAGAGTCTGGATGCAACACTATGCCATGGTCCAATGATTCCACCACATCATCACACGTTGGGCATAGAAGATCTGGTCTTAAGGGGTGTTTGAATATGCCCTTAAGCCCATGTATCGATTCAGGCCTATCGCCTTATAATTATATAGGTCAATGTCCAATGAATTAGCTTAGGGCTAAAGTAACTGTAGTCATAGCACTTTCTTCTACAATTATTGCTTTAAGGCAATAGCTATTCATAAAATACAGATATAGTTGCCAAACATAAAAAAACTGGGAACTCAAAAGGTACCTGGTATTCCTATCCATGTATCCTTAACATCACAGCGTATCCACACCACAGTTTCATGTGGATGAGGTTCATTCTCCAACATGACTCCATTTTGTGAAACTAATGCGTCATCATTTTCCATCTTTTGTTCTTGCTGGCCTTGGGGATGTGGGTCTGCTACTACTTAAAGATTGATCTCAACCTTCCCTTGGTGGGTAAACTTGATAGCATTACTGTAGAAAACAATTGAAATGTATTTGGTAAACTCTAGTTTGTGTAATTAATAGACGTGTGTAAAGCTTTTAATAAAAAGTTATTAAGTAGGTAGTTTAACAATGTTGGTAGTCATACCTGATCAAGATGGTGAGGATTTGTCGAATCCTTAGAACGTCACCAATAACCTGAAATTAAACTATGATGTTAATATAAACATTTCATATTTCAGATACATTCAGTTTTCTATTTATTTTAATATAACTAATAAAAATCTAACCTCCATAGGAACATCATGCGAATATATCACAAACATACCTATATATTTCTCCTCATGTTTTGTTCGTGTCCATCTACACATGAGCCATTCCAAGTTCCCTAATAGAGACATTCTTAAGTTTTGCTTGAAACCAATTCAATCTCCTCCTCAACACGTCTTGCTAACATAAACAAAAATATTCTGTTATATGCTGCATAAAATAGGTAAAAGAGGGCTACTTGGATTACTTATTTTACCGTACAATAAAATGGAACAGCCGAAACCACCAAATAGCTTGAGAATTTCCATGGACGACGCCATCAATTGAATCATGTAATTACACTGCCATTACTGTTAAATCAAAAATAGTGATACATAATTTCAGGTTGATCAAGTATGGCACTACATAAGAAACATACCTACTGTGAGATTAGATATATTCAATTCTATGTCGTTTTTATACCAGATCTATGCAAATATATCTGACCAGAAACATGTTAGTCTTTTAAGCCTTTGGTGACAGCTGGTATCCGTTGAAATTTAATTGGTTTGAAAGTTATCAGAAAAGTACTACAATAACTGAATTAGCAAATCCCAAACACCCTCTAACCCGTTTGACCAATTTTTATGCTAAGATAAAACATAACCTATAACGACTAACATGTAAATGCGTTAAAAATGTCATGTATATGATAAATTGCCATTTTTTTATGAAAAAAACTACATGAAAATGAAGATATAATTTAGACCTTATTAGGCAATGAACATTAGTCGTTTACAACAGTTCAGGAATATGGATGTGAATATTTTTGGGTCAATGTAACTTTTTAAACATATTCAAGTGTACAGGTTAAAACACGTTTGCAAGGCTGCCATTTGCTAATGTGAAGTTTTATGAAATAATTGGAAAAAAAATTGTTACCCTATAGAACATAGACATATTAAGGTAGATGTCGTAGATTACATTACATATGCATTGTAGAAACATTAAATCCATTAATATAACACAACATTGTTACCTCCATTTCAGACCGTCTTTTATTCCCTTCCAAGTTGCACGACAAAGAGGTGGCTGCGCAACGTCGTGTAACCGAAACTCAGTTACAGAATAAACAACATAAAAGGCATACGAATAAAAAAATCCGGAATACCTATACCCTCTGCAGTACTCAATCTGACATGTTCATTTACATTCTCAGCCAATACCCCTTGCTGATTACGAAAAGAATTGTGTGAACAGCTTACATCACCTAAACTGTCTGATCATGGGCTGTGCCATCGACCTGCATTGTCGAGTTTCTTTTGTTTCCTCTCAAATTGCAAGACAAATAGGTACCTGCATAAAATTGTTTAGAAAAATGAATTAAAAAATGATTCACTACAATATATTTTGACTTAGAACTTTAAAAAACATGTCACAATAAATCTAATGTAACAGAAAGGAAGTTGTAACGAAAATCCTTACCTCGAATTTCATTGGCATTCAAAATTTAAATGGCAACTTTTAGAAGTACACGTCATTAACAAATCATAGGATTTTTTATGTCGCAAATGCTCGTGAGGACACCGCAACCTTGTGAAAGTCAACCAAATCATACACTCCCGATGCCTTGTCATTAACATGCGTTTCAATCGGCCGTCTATTATCGTAGGAAAAAAACGCATGTAGTCAATCATCTTTGAAAATGAAAATAAACAATGAACATAAGGATACTTACAAAACCTATATTCTAATAATAAGACAACGTGTTACCCAAAAAAGTGTTATTTACCTTCAACGTTAACGTCAATGAATCTCGTATGCTGATTTTCTGTATCATAAGCTACGTGCGACTGAAAAGAGTATCCTTGTTCCCACTGAGTACGAAGACCCTGTGATACACCTATTTAAACGCATATCTACACACTATCTAACCATGTTATGTTATATAGTTTTTCCTATCAGATACGTAATTACTTTTTTAGCACAATGAAAAATGATCATACCTCAGCTGATGTGTTAGTGACCGATGATTAATGATTTCCCATTAGCCATCTCATCTATCTGTTAACAATAACAAACAAACAACAAATTAAAAAAAAAAAAAAAAATCACTAACACTCAACATGCTTATTCGCACCATATGAATATGTAAATCATCACATAGTAACCAAACAAACAATAAGAATCCTATGAAAGATTGATCATAATTTCTTGACATGAAAGCAGTATCATAATTGAAAGAAGAAAATGAGATTGAACAAACCTGAGTCGGGGTTGATTTCAAAACTGAAATCAATAATCAAAATATGTAAATGGAAACAAAAAGTATTCTCTAATTCGGATTAAATTTGAACAAAACCTAAAAATAAATATTACCTGATATTGAATCTGGGTGATTGTTGATGATGCAATACAGATTACCTAAAAATGAGTTATGAGCAGTTTCAATTGAATCTGTTTTCCATTGAATTCATAGGTGATATTTGTGATATGATTTTCAAAATGCAAATGGATCAATTTAGGGTTTTGAGATAAATGTGTAAAATATTTTGATTTTGAAATCATCCGTGATTTTTGTGATATGATTTTCAATTTGAAACCGAACCATATTGATTACTTGGTGAGTGAATTAGGGAAGTATTGATATTCGGTTGAAGAGAGGGAGAAATTTTAGCATAAGAAAATATTCAAACCCTTATGGATTTTGTTTTTCAAATTGTTTCACAAAAATCACTTTGGTCTAGTGGTTGGACATTATGTTGAATGGGAGTATAGACCAGGGTTCGATTCCCACAAAGATCAAATTTTTTAATTTCCGTAATATGCAAAATGTCAGCGTGGCATGCCTAGGTGGACTTCATATGAATTATCCAGTCAGCATGTGAGTGCCAAGTGGCGTTTCTAAGTGCCAAGTGGCATTTCCCTTTCATGGTACATCTGAAATATATGGTTGTGGTTACACATAATATGCCACCTCATTGCCCAGTAATTCATTATCAGCCATGTCATCATAATTCTGGCCACCTAAGCATGCATTTAACAAGCTAAAATCCGTTTTTATAAAAAGTTTGACACTTGCAGGATTCGAACATAGATCTTGGCATCCACATACAAGCATGTTAACCAGTGGAGCATGTGAGTTTAGGTGATAGATCATTCAAAACGATTATGCTATGCTTTAATAATTGCTACATTCCCTGACTATTCATAAACCTGTAAATTATATAGCATATCTATTCCTACGCCTCTTTTTTCCTCTAATCCCTAAAACACGATCGACATAAAAAAATTGAAAACAAAAACCCCAAAATCCTAAATCGATTTTTTTATTCTCATTGTTACAGTTTGAAGGAGTTTGGTTAATTGGAAGATTTGATTATGCTTCACAACAGTTTGAAGGAGTTTGATTAATTGGAAGATTTGATCATGCTTCGCAAAAGGTACCTTTTTGGTGTTTAATAATCATAACATAATAAGATTATCACCTATCTTATTCAACTGTCATTATGATCCATGTAATTGTAACTTTTGACCACTAACTTGTCATCTTAATTGTTTAATTTTCATGTGGATGTTAATTGTTTTTTGTATTAAGACTTTTAGCTCCATGCATATCAGCCCAAAGCCAAACAATCAGCCTTGCAGATAATGTTATATGCTATGCCACCATAGTAATGTTTTTTTCTTTCTACAATTTCTAGCTAATATCATTATGGTTTTGTTGTTACTTATTGTAGCTGATTTCCCTTACAATCATGAAGGAATGCTTTGTTCCGATGGTAGATTCAAGGACAGGTATCTATATGCTACCGCATGTATTGTACAATTGTGGGTGAGTCTTTAGTCTATGTTTTCATGGTACTGTTGCCTATGGATTTACATTATATAAAATAATTAAATCTTTGTTCTCTTTTATATTGTGCATATCAGAATGTGTTCATCTCAACTATGAGGGATACTACACTATGGTCCTGGAGAAAGATGACATTTTACTATATGTTGCATCCTTAAGGTATCATTTGATATGTTACAACGTGAATTCTATACCTTACATGATCTATTGAATACATTGTTTTATTTATGGGCCAGTGGTTATGTTACATCTCAAGTCTTAAAAGTTAAAATATCGAATTACTTATTACTATGAATAACTTGTAGCTTTGTGCTACTTTTCGATAACCTGCTATTTCCAGCTTCATTAGTCTGGACATGTATCTGCTACATATTCCAGGACTTGATATTCTTAAACTCCCGTTCAGGATTCATGGTGCAACTGTTGCGGAAATGCCATTAGACATAGGGCCAAGGAATGTGTAGGTGCCCCATGAATGTTATTGAAGACGTAATAGCTCCATTTAAATTAGGCGTGTCTGATTTGGATCAGATCAACTAATAACTGATCTGACCCATGACCTAACTAAATGGATTATGGTCCAACCTATGACTAAAGTAATCTGAATAGGAAGACAACCTGTTAGGTCATGATTTTATAACATAATCACTTAGAGATCTAGAGAGAGCAGAGAGAGAGAGTGGAAGGAACCCTTAGAATGGAATGAAAGAGATGAAATCACTAGAGAACCAACACCTCTTAAAGGAGAGGTTACATAGTATATATAGGGAAGGAGTAGGGCAACACTCCCTTCCTCCCTATCTAATAAATAGAAATGGGCTTAAGGCCCATGGGCTTGCTACATAAGCCTTAAGTTATAATAAACATACAAGCCTTAGCAACCTATTATAAGTAAATGACCGAGACTTGATAAATAGTAAAACTACGTTCCCAACAATCTCCCCCTAAGGGTCGGTCATCAAGGTTGCTTGACGTCTTCGTCTTAATCTTTGACTTTCAATGCTTTAGACGTCTTCTAAATCATTCATCGTTCTTTGTTCTTAGTTGATGTAGTTGTGATCACCTTATTACAAAATGTAATGACCGAGACTTGAATAAATATAAAAGTACGTTCCCAACAATCTCCCCCTAAGGGTCGGTCATCACGATTGCTAGACGTCATCATCTCTGTCATTGACTTTAGACGTCTTCAAACATGTTGTTAGAAAAATGTACTTTGCTCTGAGTCTTTGTTCTTTGGTGATAGTGTATTGATCATGTTATGAAGTTGTCTGCCGATCGTCACTTCCGTGTCTGTGGTGGTTGTCCGCCATTCCAACATGCTCATACATCTTTGAATTTTGACTTATACATGCATGTAGTTCCCTTTCTTAGACTTAAGATCTTTAGTCTTTATACTTTGTAGATTCTTCTTTTTGGCGTAGAATCTTTCTTTGAACTTTGTGTTGCACAGATCTTTGAGGGAACTTTTGATGACTTCAAGATGCATGTATGAGCATGTGGAATCCGTCTCCATGGAGATGATGTGTCCCTGCATGTAAACAGTTAGCAATAAAACATCCGGTACTTACAGATAAGGAATTAGAGATCGTCAACAGCATAGTGTGAAGACTCCTTCTAACCCTTATCAAGGCCGTTCCCATGTCAGATACCCCCGAAGGAGCTTACAAGACCTACTAAGTAGCTCAATGACTGGGTGAGTCGCTGGGGATCACTCTGTAGGACCTTAGATATATCAACTTTAATAACAGTATAAGCACTAGATGAAGTAAAGATGGTGACTTGATGAGATATGTGTGGCGTTAGATTATATGAAAAAGAGTAATAAGATGAAGAGAACTTTTATTAAAAAACACACACAATACACACACAAGCACACCTTACAAATGGGAGGTAAGGTGCCTTATATAGTTAGAGAGAAAGGCCTCATGGGCTTTCTAATGGACTTGGGCTTGGACTTGGTTTACATGAATTATATAACAAGGCTTATGAAACATAGCACATAACATATTAGCTTTCCAAGTCCAAAGCCCAATGACTAAACTCTTACTAATCTTAACAAACGACACCAAGTTACAATATGAGAATGACCATCACTTCTATATATATATTTTTTAATGCTAACAATCTCCCCCTAAGGGGTGGTCATTCGAATGATGCTCCATGTGAGTGGGTCTTTCGTGTTCTTTGTCTTTAACTTTGTGTGTCGTTGTAGAATAGTCTTTAGTCTTTGTTCCTTCATGCTTTGTGATCTTTGATAACTGATTTTTCATCGTTCTTTGTTCCTTTGTGATGTGGAGTTATCTGCCTTTCGTCACTTCTGCGTCTGTGGTGGTTGTTTGCCATTCCAACATGCTCATACATCTTTGGACTTTGATATTCATATGCACGTAGTTCCCTTTCTTTCACTTTGATCCTTAGTCTTTATACTTTGTAGATTCTTCTTTTTGGCGTAGAATCTTTCTTTGAACTTTGTGTTGTATAGATCTTTGAGGGAGCTTTCTTTAACTTCCAGATGTATGTATGAGCACGTGGAATCTGTCGCCATGGAGATGAAGTGTCCCTGCATATAAACAGTGAGCAATAAAACATCCGGTACTTACAGATAAGAATTAGAGATCGTCAACAACATAGTGTGAAGACTCCTTCTAACCCTTACCAAGGCCGTTCCCATGTCAGATACTCTCGAGAGAGCTTACGAGACCTACTTAGTAGCTCAATGACTGGGTGAGTCGCTGGGGATCACTCCACGACTGTAGACCGTTTGAAACCACCGCGAACACTAAGCGTAACCCATAAAGAATTACCGAAGTGGCCTGCTATCAGGGCTGCTTGAGGTTGACCCTGGCAGGAATTTCCATTCAATCATTGAGAATCACGAAAGTGAATCCTCTCATAAATGTTCTGGCAGATTGCTAAGATCTGCGTAGGACTCTAAAGTTTACATCTGGCATCCTTAATGATGAACAACCAGTGTAGAAATATTATGTGTTCCTATGAGATCTTTTGATGAATCTCGGGGCTCTAGACTCGATAAGTGCACATTTGGTTTCCTATGCGGAGATTAGGGAGAGGTCTCCTGCTTCAATATCAACCATCTCTAAGAGACAGGTCGATAGATTACACCGGTTCCCCGTGAGAATGAAACAAGCTCTTTTAAGAGAACTTGAGTGGTTAAGAAGGTTTAGTGCAGTGCGTCACTGGGTCCATGACGTCTTTATCTTCAATACCGGTGTCACCTTAGTAACAACCAGTAGCATATGAATTGTACCCGGTGTCTGCCCTAAGGTTGAACATTTGGAGGGCTATTTCTTTTCACCCTTTATCATAACTTTTCTTTTTAATTATTCAACCCCTTCTTTCTCCTTTCTCATTTTCTCCTTTTTTCAATCATACCTAAGGACTTCTAATTCTAATCTATTGGAATTGTCCTTGGGTAGATCCCTCCTGCTCTGGCGGATCATAGGACGGTTTTCCCTAACCTTAGTCACCTTATAACTCCATGAATCCTATAATTGCCATGAAACCTTTGATTGAAAATCTCTCAAAGTGTTTATGAATATAAACACATTTTTGTTGACACTTTGAGAGTTTTTGTTTCTTTTGAAGGACTCCCCCTTCACATGTGCTCATGAATTTTTTAAGAAATTTGCACATGCGTGAGGAGTTTGCACTTTTTGAATTGATCCACTTTCACTGAACATGACCGATTCGAGACACGCTTACATCACTAGTTAGACTAGCTTGAAGTTATTACCCATCCTGGTCAAGTCCAAAGAAAGTCTCTCGATACGGTACATTCTACTCAGACAAGTCCTATTCGAGACACGCTTACATCACTAGTTAGACTAGCTTGAAATTATTACCCGTCCAGGACAAGTCTTTTCGATTACTGACATATTAAGTTTCGTCAATTCATTGGTACTTTCTGAGTCGAGCTCTTTTGAGATTCAGTCACACTCTTTAAACATCTTTGATCACATTTTAATCATGTCTTCTCCCCCTCAAAAATAGCATATCGTGATATTTTTTATATCAACTGATTAAGAAAAAAGCTTTTTGGAGAGATAGACAGATTTCATTTTGCATGAATTCGGAACAATTTTTGTTTTAGAAATACTCCCCCTCAAAACTCGCATATTTTTTTGATAAATGTTAAACTTTTTAAAGTTTAGAGGGAAGGAGTCGTCTTGAAGCAAAATTCTGAAAGAGAAAGAAGTTTCAGATTTGTTGAATTTTGCATCAAGGTTTTTTGAAAAACAAAGACTTCTCTTTGTTTGAATAGGAATGTCGCACTGAGGCGTACAACAGTGTCCATTTTTAGGATAAGTGCACTTTGTTGATGAAAATCATTTTTGCGTAACACTTTCCTTTCTTTGAAAACTTGAGTTGTGCACTGTAAGGTGTACACAAGTCATTTTGTTGATGAGCACCGATTTTGATAGATTTTGAAAATCTTATTGAAAAAATCTTGAAAAGGTGGTGCTCAAAATGTAAGAGAATTTTGAAAATCTAATTTATCATTAGATCAACAATCATGGTCTTGAGCTTAAAGATTTTGAAAGTTTTTCTAAAGAAAACTCAAGCCAGATAAGTGTTTGGTTTTTGTTTTAGGATAGGTGCTCGAAAAAAATTTGAAATCTATGTTTTGATTAAGCACTTTCCTTTCTTTGAAGCACGGGTCCTGAACTGATATGTCCAAAAGCCATCGTGAAGAAACTTTTGAGAAACGACATGTATTTAGAAAAACATTTTAAAGAACTCCCGTTCAAGCATCTGTACATGTCCGTATCATTATTGAATGACATTTCTAGAAACGTACAGAATATTGATTTATACGAGAGACATGTCGTGAGAAGAATATTTTTGTATTTTTTGATTTTATATTGTTTTTTTTTTGTATTTTTTGAAAATTTTATATTTTTGTATTTTGTTTTTGTGGTTTTTAAAATTTTGTATTTTGTTTTTCAAAAAATGTATATACAAAGAAGAATTGAAGAAAGAAAAAATTAAGCTTGAACAAGTAAAAGTGGGGTTAAGAGTGGAGTTAGAAAAGGATGTCCACATGCGATGTTGGCGTAAAGTTCCTCTTTACCATATTGGGTGTATGCACTCTCATCACTTTCACAAGTACCTGCATCCACAGAAGAAGTGTTTGCACAAATAACAGTGTTAGAAGTACATGTTTCCTCACATAGAGGGTGTTTGCTATCAACGGTTGTTGTGGTTTCAACTTCCTTATCATGATGATGAACACTATCATTAGTCTTTGTGCAACTATCAAAAATCTTCCCTGTGGAAATCCATCTAAGACCAACAGTATTAAGAACTTTTCCCGTGGGAATCCACCTAAGGTAAGATTTAGACGTAGTTTCCTTATCAGATACAGCGGAAGTCTCAGTTTTTGACAAACTACATCCTTTAGATATCCACCTATTTGGTTTCTTATCCAGTTTCTTGTTATCAGCGGGTGTGTTTCTATTTGGCGTCTTAGTGGATTGTGCCTTGACACTTGATTTTCCTTTCTTGAGAAATTGTGCAACACATGCATCGTGATTAGCTGAAAAAATACATTCTTGACATGTAGGACAGACAAATTCAACATTCTTGTTTAACACAGCAACTTTAACGTTGTCACTACAGTCTTTTGGAAATTGTTTATTGTTCGATGAGACCCTGGAATTCTTTGTGTTGCATTCTACATTCCTAGCATTCTCTTTTGTGTCACTACTCTTAGATGCAATCCAATCCCTAGTATTTTGTTGATTGTTCCTAGGTAATGGTTTACTACTACTAGTAGTACTTTGGAATCTTGTAGAATTCATCACACTAGGTTTTGAGCCTAAAATTCCGTCTTTTCGACGCCGTGCCTTTTTCCTAGCTTCTTCTAGATGTTGATTTTGGACCATGTCATTAGAACCAACAGACTCATTAACAGTTTTTGGTGTCTTATTTGGTGTACTATACTTAGAAGAGCTAGGTGAAATCACATTTTTGTTTCTTTCAACAAACAAATTTTGTTTTTCAACAATCTTTTCCAGTACCTTTTCCTTGGGCAAGGGTGGTGGAGTGACTGGTTTTGACAAATCCTTTTTCTCATCGACTTTTGGAGCAAACCGTGAAATTGACATTTTTGGTTTTTGAACCGTGTTTGAAACATTTGGTTTCTCCGAAGTCGATGGTTTTGCAAACTTAGTTTCCTCACCCTTCCCTTTTTGATTTTCAAGCTGAGCCCTCAAAAGATCATTTTGCTCTTTCATGTTCTTGAAAGCACGCTCATACGACAGTTTGTCATACTTGCATTCTTCCTTTTTTCGATCAAGTTGTTTAAAACATGACACATTTTCTTTTTCAAGCTTTATAAGAGCATTTTCATATTTGGAAACAATTTCGGAGGTCTCAGCTCTCAGTCTTTCATCGTCTTGAACAGAGTATGTTTGTAAAATGATGGACATAATGTCAGTGGTCATAACAGCTTCGAAGAGAGAATCATTTAGGTTTTCCAAAACATTCATGTTTTCACGAGTATCATTAACTTCGTTTACCAGGGATTTGTGGTCCTTGACAAAGTTGGCCGTTTCTTTTAAGAAAGCTCGTTCAAAATGGATTACCCTCGCACTGATGTTATTCAGTGGGATAGTAATTTCGTTTTCAAAAACTTTTTTCTGCTCAATATGAAAACTGGAATGCCAGTTGTTAATATCGATTGTAGTTTTAGAAGCAACAATATTTTGAAGTTCTTGAATTCTCTTTTTAACGTCATCCAGAATGTTTCTAGCTTCACTTGTATTAAAAGTGTTGTTAGAAGACATTTGTTCCATTTTTGAAAGAGATTTGGAAACAATTACTTTCTTTGAAAACATTTTTGAGAATGGTCGTATTATGGAAAACACAGAAGGTTCTTTTTGTGGAACAAAAGTAATTCCCGAAAGTTTGTTCAATTTGTTGTAATCAATGGGTTTCAAATCCTTTTGTTTCATTTTAATTATGCTCTCTTCGACATGTTCAATCGTTTGCACAGAATCCCGAACGATGGGAGGATCATGTTTAGTGTACATCACATTACCATTATACAAAACATTCTGTTCTTGCTGAGCTTTCTTGAGATTACTGGGGGTGTTGTTACCAAGAGCCACTTTATGTTTCGTATGGTAAACCGGATTAGTTTGATTTGAAATCATTTTCATTGTTTGACTTGACTGACCCGATTTAACCACTAATTCTTCTAAATGAGCAATCATGTGTTCTGACTCTACGATTTCGGCCAAAAGTTTGTCTTCTTTCTTTGCAAAGTCCTTTTTCAGCTCGTCCCTTTCTTTTTCAAGATTGGTATAAGCTGACTTTTGTTTAGAAAGTTGGTTTTGTAAATCAGAAATTTCTGCGTTTAAAGCTTTTATCTTTTTGAAAGAATTAACATCAAGTGTATCAAACTTGAGTTGCAATTGTTTTTCCCTTGAAACGGAATTTTGATAACCAGTTTCTAATTCAGACAATCTTTTGTTATGAAATTCAAAAGCTTTAACGTTTTCTTTGTAACTCTCAAGCTCAGCGGTCAATTTAACATTCGCGGCCTTAACATCGCGATTGACCTTTTTCACATTCTCAATTTCAATACGACAATTATTCAATAATGATTCAAATAAAGCACGTGTTTCCTCATCATTCTCCGCATGCTGTGAAACGAAGCCTCCATTATGATTCACATCTGGAGTTACTGAAGGAGTATTGCTACTACTTGGCGTGTCCAGGTATGTATCATAAGTGGGTGCTAGCTTCTCAGAATGCTGTTCCTCATGAGGAGACATATCAAATATATCATTATTGTGACATGTGTTGAAGTTGGATACCTCAGATGGTGCATTGGTGTCATAAACAGGAAGTGTATCAGAATCCGTGTCATACTTAGCTTCCTGAAGATTCGCCATGAATATGCAGTTCGCATCGATATCCTCTCTATCTTCCATGTCATCCATAAGAGCCATAAAATCATTCTCCTCTGCATTCAACTGAAACCCTGCCTCATTCTTTTGTGCCAACAGTAATGCTTTCTGCAAATACGCTGTGTCTTTCTTGTTCGGCTTAGTAGGACAGTTCCTTGCCATATGACCTACACCCTGACAGTTGAAACACTTTACCGGATTAGCTTGATTCACATTTCCCAAATTTCCAACTACTGGAGCTGCAACATTTCTATTCTGATTACCCATTGCCTGATTACCCATTGCCTGATTACCAACATTCTGACCCCTCTGATTTCCAACAAACTGACCCAACTGATTCCCTGCATACTGACCATACTGATTTGCTGCATTCTGATTCCCTGCATTCAGCATATTCTGATTCCCCATGTTAATTCCAGTAGCATATCCTTGCTGATTCCCATAAACTCCAACCATTTGGCCTCCGTTGCCCATATTGAAACTCGGCTGAGCAATCTGCTTATTGCGAGTGTTCGATGAAATCCTTTGGTTGTTGTTTGTTGGTGTAGAATAGCGTCCTTGGAATGCCTTTGACAGAAAAGCAAACGCTTGGGTCAGTGCTGCAGTAGCTTCATCATTTTCAGTGAATTCTGGTTCTTGGAATTGTTGGTATTGCTGTTGTGGAATAACATGTTGTTGTTGCTGTGGGTAGAACTGTTGTTGGTAGACCGGTGTTGGTTGTTGAATGTATGATGGTTGCATGTAGTTGTGAGTGGGAGATGATGATGATTGTTGTGTGTTCATTGGTAGCGGTGTTGGTGTAGTAGCAATTAATGCAAGAGGATCATGATTCTTTGCCAATCTTTCTTTCCTTACTTCATTAGCCTCAGCTTGGTTTTGTTTCAGAAAATCATAGAGTTGATCATAATTCACCTTATGTAAATCCTTTGTTTGATTGACAATTGTAACATAACGACCCCATTCTTCTGGAAGGTTATTGATGAATTTGATGTTTGTTGCAATTGTTCGAGGTGTCAACTTGTTTCTGATTAACTCATTCATCAAAGTGCAAAACCTTGTGTAGTAAGATTCAATCTGTTCACCTTTAGTGGATGTAAAGTTCTCCCATTCAGTAAGAAGTTTGTTCTCAACGTCTTGTTGTCGAATCTCTATTCCATGACAAATCCTTTTAACACGTTCCCACATAGCATAAGCAGTTTCACAGCTGTCGACCGCAGCAAAGATCTCCCGTGGTAATCCAAGTTGGATTAAATGCATTGCCATATCATCAGCGGCGATCTGCTTCTTGTCTTCCTCTGTGTAATCTGCTTCTGTTTGTTCACGCACAAATGGTTGAGTAGGAGGTGTTGCATTTGGATTACCTTCAATTTGAACTTGTCTTGGCTTGAATGGACCATTTGTAATGGAGTTGATCATTAGTTTACCATCAGGCTTTGTTTTGATGTAACGAAGCATGCGGCTTGTCCATGGGAGATATCCACCTTTTTCAAGCATCGGAGGTCGGTTTTCCGCACCGGCTGCATGAATATCTTGCTGAGTTGCCATTGATGAAGTGTAGATTGATAAAGTTGATTCTTGGATCGTTCCAACGAAGTAGGAGTTGTGTTAGTGTAAGTTGATGCAAGTTTTTATGGTGAAAAATTTGATCTAAAACCTTAAAACCTCAATAACTTCTTCTCGGAGCGTTTTTAGTCCTCGAAACTTCGCCTAAATCGATAAATCAATCTAGCGTGTCGTTCTCCTATGTCTCACGGTCGTTTTGACAGCTGATTCGTCGAAAACGGAGTTACGGTTCAAAAGTTATGGCCGTTTGAAGTTTGGTTGTCAAAAAGTCAAATTCTTATGCATAAACCCTGAACTTATGCGTAAACAGTGATTCTTACGCGTAACTTGGAATCTTATGCGTAAGGTTAAGGTTATGCGTAAAGTGTAAGGTTAAGCGTAAACACTAAGTTTATGCGTAAACTTGAACTTTACGCGTAAGCTGTAACTTATGCGTAAGAAATGTTTATGCGTAAGGTTCAAAAGACCAAACAAATCTTTCAAACTTATCCAAGCTTGAAAGATATCCGAAGTCGAAGTATTCCACTAACTTATCCAAGCTAGGGAAGTACTGAGTCACCGATGCACGAAGAGAAGACCTTTGATGAAGTTATGCGTAGAACTCTGAAACTTACTCGTAGAAACTTACTCGTAAGAATTACTTGTAAGAATTACCCCTAAGATTTACCCCTAAGAATTACCCCTAAGAATTACTCGTAAGAATTACCCCTAAGAATTACCCCTAAGAATTACTCGTAAGAATTACCCCTAAGAATTACTCGTAAGAATTACCCCTAAGAATTACCCCTAAGAATTACTCGTAAGAATTACCCCTAAGAATTACCCCTAAGAATTACTCGTAAGAATTACCCCTAAGAATTACCCCTAAGAATTACCCCTAAGAATTATTCGTAAGAATTACCCCTAAGAATTACCCCTAAGAATTACTCGTAAGAATTACCCCTAAGAATTACCCCTAAGAATTACTCGTAAGAATTACCCCTAAGAATTACCCCTAAGAATTACTCCTAAGAATTACTCGTAAGAAAAGGGTTTTGACCAGAAGTTACTCCTAGGAAAAGGGTTTTGACCAAAAGTTACTCGTAAGATGTCCCAAATAGCCAAAAAATCCGATTTTTTCAACCAAAAACACTTTTTCCACTTGATTCTTTTGATCAAATCTTTCCCAAAACACTTAGAATCACTAAAGCTTCAAGAAAAACAACAACTTTAACACTAAAACACTTAAAGATCAAGACTTTTTAAAGAAAAAGTGCACTTTTACAAGAAAAAATGCAACTTTTTAAGAAAAAAAACTTGAAAAATACGATTACCACACACTCCTAAATCATTGTTAGGCGATTGATACCACTTGTAGGACCTTAGATATATCAACTTTAATAACAGTATAAGCACTAGATGAAGTAAAGATGGTGACTTGATGAGATATGTGTGGCGTTAGATTATATGAAAAAGAGTAATAAGATGAAGAGAACTTTTATTAAAAAACACACACAATACACACACAAGCACACCTTACAAATGGGAGGTAAGGTGCCTTATATAGTTAGAGAGAAAGGCCTCATGGGCTTTCTAATGGACTTGGGCTTGGACTTGGTTTACATGAATTATATAACAAGGCTTATGAAACATAGCACATAACATATTAGCTTTCCAAGTCCAAAGCCCAATGACTAAACTCTTACTAATCTTAACAAACGACACCAAGTTACAATATGAGAATGACCATCACTTATATATATATATTTTTAATGCTAACACACTCCACGACTGTAGACTGCTAAAGAACCACCGCGAACACTAAGCGTAACCCTTGTGGGGTTACCGAAGTGACCTGCTGTCAGGGCTGTTTGATGTTGACCCTGGCAGGAATTTCCGTTCAATCATTGAGAAATACATTAGTAATTCTCTCATAAACGTTCTCGACATATTGCTAAGATCTGCGAAGGACTCGATAATTTACAACTGATGTCCATTGATGTAGAACAACAGTTGTAGAAATACTAAGTGTTCCTAAGAGATCTTTGATGTATCTCATGGCTCTAGACTCGAAAAGTGCATACTTAGGTTTCCTATGCGGAGACTAGGGAGGTGTCTCCAGTTACTAGATTACACCGATTCCCCGTGAGAATGAAACAAATTCTTTTAAGAGAACTTGAGTGGCTAGAAGGTTAAGTGCAGTGCGTCACTGGGTCCATGACGGCTTTATCTTCAATACCGGCGTCGCCTTAGCAACAACCAGTAGCATACGAATTGAACCCGGTGTCTGCCCTAAGGTTGAATCATATGTAGGGCTATTTCTTTTCACCCTTTTCTTTACTTTTCTTTTTAATTCTTCAACCCCTTCTTTCTCCTTTCATTCTTTACTCCTTTTTTTTCGTATCATACCTAAGGACTTCTAGTTCTAACTATTGGTGATGTCCTTGGGTAGATCCCTCCGGCTTAGGCAGATCATAGGACGGTTATTTCCTAATCTTAGTCACCTTATAACTCCATGACTATCCTATAATTGCCATTGAAACCTTTGAAAATCTCTCAAAGTGTTTGTGTTTATCAAACATTTTGTTTAACACTTTGAGAGTTTTATGTTTTCTTATGAAGGGCTCCCCCTTCACATGTGCTCATAAGTATTTAATAAATTTGCACATGCGGGAGGAGCGAGCACCTTTTGAATTGATCCACTTTCGGTGAACCAGACCGATTCGAGACACGCTTACATCACTAGTTAGACTAGCTTGAAGTTATTACCCGGCCTGGTCGAGTCCACAGAAAGTTTCTCGAGACGGTACATTTCTACTAAGACAAATCCTTTTCGAGACACGCTTATATGGCTATTTAAAGAGTTCCATTGTCAGCTTTTAGGTGACAACTAGCTCTAGTAACTAACTTGATGTCATTACCCGTCGAGGATAAGTCTTTTCGAGATTACTAACTTTCATGTTTCGTCAATTCCTGTTTCAATTCTGAGTCTAGCTCACACAAGATACAACTTTTAGCAACTTTGAACTTTCATATTTTAATCACATTCACTTTCACTTTTCTCCCCCTCAAAAATAGCATATGAGATATTGTTTTAGATAAACTTTTGATTAAAATATGCTTTTTGAGTCTTATGGGGAGATATCAACAAGAACTTTTGATTTTTAGAACGATGAGTTTTCCAAGTGCTCCCCCTCAACAAGTGAATACTCATTGAGGTGAAATACTTGTCTTTTGAGCAGAATTATGAAAATCATAAAATGTTTGATTAATTCTACTCAAAAGTAAGAAGCCTTCGCTCCTTATGTTAGGATTGAGGCACTGAAGCGTACCTCAGGGTCCTTTCTTTACAAGTGCGGGTTGTACACTGATATGTGTGCACAAGCCATTGTTTTAATACAAAATTAGTTTTCTTTTAACAAAATACTCCCCCTCAAATAATGAAAGTTATTTGAGAGATAGCCTTCTTGAGCAGAATATTGATTCGTATTTAAGAAATACTTTTTGAAAATTCGTGAGAAGATTCTACTCAAGGTTTTAGAAAACACAATCAAGTATTATACAACAAAGAATGCTTGAATGTTAAAACTCTTTTACTGTTGAAAGTTGTTTGAGACCCGGAGTCTCTCTTTTGAGTTTTAAAATCTGAAGAAGAAGATTTCCATCTAAAGTTAAACCTCATGGGTTCTTTTTGAAGATTTGTTTCTGTGATGAATGGAAAACTTCCGGTATTAGGGATGCCCAAATCAGAGTCATTCTTTTATCGTAGCCAAAGCATTCCAGATTTTGAAAATTTGAAAAGTTTAGAACAACTTTGCTTTGGTCTTCACACTTGCTTTACCGGAGTAAAACGAGAGTGTAGAATTTGGAAAAAAATTTGTTTCTCACCATTTTGAATCCTTTTACCAGTTTTAGCCTTTTAACACATTTAACCCTTTGCCCTCAAAGTATGTTCCGTGAGAAACATTTTGACAATTGTTGAAGTTTTGACTTTCAATGGGATGACATGTACTTGCACACAGAGAAAATGCATTAGGCATAAACAAGTATGCGGATGAATCAAAAAACTCATTCGAAATCTTCCTAAGTGCTCAGAATACACAAGATCACAGATTAATTCATTCTTTCACTCGAAATTTTCCAATTATTATCATGGTTTGGGGTTATGATTTGAGACTTTGCACACATGTTAGCATCATAATGCAAGAATATTGTACAAATAAACGCCCTAGTAGTAGCAGCAAAGACATCGACATCTTAAACCCTAAATCACATGACTACAAACCTATGTTGTTTCTAATCGAGCAAACACACCAATCGAGCATTCTTTAGTGTTCTCTAAAGCTATATGAAATGATTAATTAGACTAAACACATAAAAGAAAATGCCCCGATCGATAATTACTTGAACCCTAGTTTCTGATTATGCCTTTTTGACTGTTGAAAACATTTGAAACATTTAGGGAACGATTAGATAACAACAATGAAGAAATTAGAAACACACAATCGAAAAGAAATCGAGGATAAAAAATTGTTAGTCTGATTATGTGTGAAAACATTTGTGAAAACATTGATGCGAGCCTGTTTTATTTTTTCATGCAATGTCCTTTTACCTAAGTTTAAGACTTTTGTGAACTTTACTCATTAAAGGTTAACTACTTTTCCATTTGAAGTCTAAACATGGTTAAATTGGAATCCTTGCCGAAAAAATGAGTTTTTAATCCGAATGATGAAGAAACATTTTATCCTTGAAGAATAATGATTAGGTGTGCAAACTTCATGATTTTGTGAAAAATTTTCTCCCCCTCAAAACATGTTCCATTTTGACAATGTAAATCAAAATATGCTTTAATGTAGGAACATAGTTTTGAAGATTAGAAGTTTGTACACAGAGAAAGAAGATTCTTTTTGCAGTTTTTGTATTTTCTTTATGATAGAATATTTACAAAAAGAGTTTGATGTTTGACTCTCTTAGTTTTTTAAGAAAGTTTTGCAAATCATATGGAGTCAAACACCGCATACCAATATGGTGAACTAAATCAACAAACCTTGATGGAGGTAATGCCTTTGTAAACAAGTCCGCCAATTGGTATTCAGTTACCACAAATTCTAATTCGATTGTACCCTTCTCAACATGCTCCTTTATGAAATGGTAGCGGAGAGCAATTTGTATGGCCTTGGAATGATGAATGGTGTTGCACGAGATTGCAAAAGCACACTTTGAGTCGCAGTACATTGAGATCTAGTCAAATACATAGCCGTAGTCCGTGAGCTAAGTTCTCATCAAAATGACGTGCGCATAGAAAGTAGACATGGCTACATACTAAGCTTTTGTTGATGACAGTGATGTACAATCCTGCTTCATTGACTGTATCCCTTTGTATCTAAACAAGATTTGTTGTGAATCATTGTGCCTTCCGCGTCCAGCTTGTTTTCCAAATCCATTTTGAAGGGTGATGTTGGTAGAACGTATGCATATTCGACGGATCCAAATTGCGAGAAGACGACTCCATTATATCAGGAACGGTTGGAGTCGGTGCAAATGGATTGAAGAAAGTATTTCCATCATAATCTACAGGTTGTGGTACTGATTGTTGTAATGGATCTTCAGTTGATTGTCGTGAGTTGGACCCGGTTTGTCCTACTGTTATTGGAGATGCAATTGGAGGACCGTCTTTATCAACAGTTGTTGTTATTTGTTGAGGTGAATCAGGTACTTGATTGTGATCAAGATGTGCAGCGGAAATTGGTGAGACCTTAGAAAGACGGTTTTCAATCGTATCCTCAAACAATGGAGCAAACAAGGTTTCCACTTCTTTACGGTAGAGAGACAATGGTTCAGCCGAAGATTCCGGAAAGTTTAGACGGTTGGATGCGGGTCCTAAGTTGTTTTGCTCAGAAGCCATTGCTGAAGTGCGGGTCCGAAACTGAATTATTCCGAAGCCATTGCTGAAGAATCTGCAAAGAAAGAAAGAAGAGACAAGAAAACAGGGAACAAGGATCCCCAAGAGTAACTGGGTTCCAGATGTTAGAAGCATAAAGATGTAGTGTCAATTATCTTCTTGACATTCGAACACACAATACCGATGGTTTTCATTCTTGTCTCAGAGGTAGTAGTTGTGGAGATCACATTAGTTTTGGTGCAAATGTCTAAAATCTTTCCTGTAGGAATCCACCTAAGACCAATCGATTTGAAAATTCTACCTGTAGGTACCCACCTAATGTTAGATCTAGGAGATGTTTTCCTTTTAGATGCAGTGGAATGAAATGTGGGAGCATCACTTCGTTGAGAAAACCTACGTCCTATATTGATCCACTTCTTAGGTTTCAGACTTATGACATTTGGTTCAATGGGTTTGTTTGTCTTAGTCGATTGAGCCTTTTCAAGTGAATTTCCCTTTTGAAGATATTTCAAAGCACAGACATCATGATTATTTCCGCAACTACTCTTAGATGCAAGCCAATTCCTATTAGTTTGTTGAAAACTCCTAGGTTTTGGTTTGCTACTACTAGCAGTGTTTTGCACTACATTGGAAGGCTTCACATGAGGTTTTGAACCTAGAATTCCATCCTTTTGAAGTAGCGCCTTTTTCCTAGCCTTTTCTAGATCATAGTTCTTGTACATGTCATATTTGCCATAAAACTCTTTACTTTTAATGCTCGTTTTAGACACTGTTTTCGAACTAATCCTAGAAGAGCCAGGTATAATCACGTGTTAAGATTTAGCAGACACAGATGCATTTTCCTTAGGCCAGGAATGTGGAGTGACTGGTTTTGTCAAATTGTTTTTCTCAACAACCTGGGAGGAAAACCGAGATTTTGAAAATTTAGGTCGTTCAGATTTAAATGCAGTAGGTTGTCTAACCACTGATTGTTTTCTGTTTGTTTGAGAAGGCTGTTTCCCCAAGATTGATGGTTTTGCAAACTTAGTATCCACACTCTGGCCAGTCAGTCTTCTTAATTTGTTTTGTAATGCAGCATGTGCAAACACCTTTTCTTGAATTTGACCTTTTAGAAGCTCATTTTCTTTAACTAATGTATCCACACGTTTTCTTTGTTCATTCAAAAATTGACCATTGTTGCCCGAATTTATAGATTCGTTTTGCATTTGAAGTTCAAGTGAGATGCAATGTGCCTCTAGTTTTGAAAAATCTTTATGACACTGGGCAATGGTCTTTTTGAGAAGAAGGTTTTCAGACTCAAGAGTTTGGTATGATGTTTCAGTAATTGGATTATCAGGTAAGGACTCAGACTCAGAATGTATTACTAGACATTGAACAACATCCTGGTCAACCTCTCCTTCATTACTGAAGTTAGGTTGCTCAGATTGTTGTTTCTCATATGCAGGCATAATATGATCAACAGTAGATTGTACCTCAACCATTTGCTCTTTGTCAAAGTTCGGTTCTTTGTCATAGATGGGTATGAAATCTTCCTCATCCATCTGTCCTTTGTCAAGGTTGGGCTCTGAGTCATAGAAGGGTATGATCTCTGCACAATCTGCATCTTTATCATTCCCCAATCTGCTGTTGTCATCCTGCACTTCTGATTTTGTCCCTTTGCTTTCCATGACAACCACATTAGCTTTCAATGAATCATCTTTATGAACTTGCTCTTCTTGAATCTGCTTTATACTTCCATTCTCCTGTACATTCAATTCTCTTCCTCGTTTTTGCATCTCCAGTTCTTTGACAACACTCAGATGAAGTGATCTTTCATTGAGCACATATTCTAAGCAGCTCAGTCGTGAAACAAGTTGATCTCTAAAATCTTCAACCTCCACACTAGTGATATTCTCTCTCCATTCATTGCTTACATATTTATAGTGTATGAGAGTTTTAAAAAACGATGGTCATGAACCATTTGAACTGTGTCTTGAGCGCTCTAAATACTACCATGCAATCACTTCCCTGTTCAATTAGCTTTTCTAGTTGAACGATGTTTTCTTGGAGTTTCCTTCGGAAGGTTATTTGGTTCATTTCAGTTCCGAAGAATGCAGAAAAAGTACTCGAGGAAGGAAACCAATGATCTGAGAGAATCTTGCATTGAATCTTAACCGATTCAAAATGTGCTAAACATTTTTCTGTAGAATTGATGGCTCTTTTCTCAGCTTCAGTCATCTTTCTCTCAAATGGGTCTTTAGAGTCATCAGAAGCATTTGTGTCGTATACATGGTCTGTATCATCCATGACACCCAAATTATCTTCCAATATTTTAACCTCATTGCCTATATTAACGACATCTGCAGTATTCCCAACAGTCTCGACAAACCTTTGAGCATTCCTTCCTTGTACTACAACTCTTTCACCTTGCTTGACTTCTTGATTTCGGGGGTTAGATGAAGTCTGAGTTTTTGAATTCTTATATTGTGAGAACCTTTTAGTTAGTAATATCAGTCCTTTGTTTAGTTCCACAAATGGATCTTCAGAATCATTAGATTCATACTCTGGGCTTGGAACATTCATGTGAAGATCCTGCATGCTTGCCATTAACATCACATCTGTTGTATCGGCTTCCAAATCTGCAGTATTGGATTCCAAATCTGCATATTCATCATCAGATGGAATATCTCCCATGACCCTTTGCAAAACAGCATTGAGATTACCCCCTTCAACTTCCATTTGACTAAGTGTGGCATTGTATTCAACATTATCGTCAAAGAGTGGAGTTGAATCATAATCTTGATCTTCCACATCTGCAATATTTTCTGTATATGCCAAAAATGCCATGCTCGGTTCGATAAGATCTTCTTCATCATCAGAATCTTTCATTGTGTTTAAGCATTCAG
This sequence comes from Artemisia argyi, assembly GCA_030686995.1. NCBI lineage: Eukaryota > Viridiplantae > Streptophyta > Magnoliopsida > Asterales > Asteraceae > Artemisia > Artemisia argyi. The sequence goes on along the minus strand of CM060709.1, from coordinate 201,956,902 downwards.
AAGTTGAAGTCATAGCGCCATTGCCTTTCTTAGAAGATACTTGACTAAGCATCACTAGATTTTGCAGAAGAGATTGCACATTATTATGTAGTGTTGCAGGATGGTACTGTGGAATGAAGAAAGGCTCAGGTGCATTCGGAGGATTGAAGAAGAGACCATTTGAAGTGTAGATTAGTGATCCATGGTCAACATCTGGAGATGGTGGAGCAGGGAGAATGGTCTTCAGTGGATTCATGCTTAAACAGGATTCAAGAATTTGCTTCATTCTGATGTGATGAAGTTCTTCTGTACGATGCATAGCTTCAAGATATTTCCACATTTCATAAGCACTGGCTTGAAAGTCCATATTCATGTAAATTGAATTGGGAAGGGCTAATGTCATGAACCATGCAGCCTGATGGTCAGCATCGTACTGCGCAAGTTCAGTAGCATTCAAATCTTCATCAGTTTGTAGTCTGATAATCCCTGTTGAGTCAGCAAGAGATATCATTTTGTGTGGACCATCTTGAATGGATTTAAGCATGAGATCTGCAACAGGACGATCTGTGAGACATTGTAGAAATCTCCGTTTCCAAATAGTATACGTTCCTGGTAGCAACATTGGAGGCCTTGATTCATTGCCAAAGAGCAGCACATGACGAATGAGGGAGCTATGACTTTGTTGTTGATGATGCTGTTGCTGATAAGAATATTGGTGAGGAAGGTAGTTGGAAGAAGGTACTGTTGCTGATGAGAATATTGGTGAGGAAGGTAGTTGGAAGAAGGTAATTAAGACGTTGTAGATGACATTGCTCTCCCCCTTGATTGTTGCGATGTAATCGAAAAAATCAAGCAAAATGTCACACGCAAGGTCGAAATAGTGAATTCAGATTTTCCCTCCAAAAATTATTTGAAAAAATTTTCTCTCCCAAAATTTGAAAATCACTATGAAATCCAATTATAAGGTTGCAAGAAAAATTTGAGTTTCAAAAATTTTGCCGCCAAATTTCACCGAAAAAAATTCGAATTTTGGCCTAAAAATTTGAATTTTGGGCCAAAATTTTCAACGTTATACCAAAATTTAAATTTCGTGTAAAAATTGAACGTTTAGTCTACTGTAGAAAATAAATTTTACTCAAAATTTCCCGCCAAAAAACTCAAGAAGAGAAATATAAGAAAGAAAAACTATGATAAGAAGAGATGATGTGATTATGTTAATATGGATCTTTAAGGATAAATACAGGTTTTAGTTTTAAGATGATTTGAGACTTGATAAGTGTAACTCGGTATGTTTTAATGTTTCTCTAACTCGGTATAGTTGAAAGAAAGTGTCCAAACTCGGTATCTCTTAAAAAAGTATCAAACTCGGTAAGACAAGATTCCCCAAACTCGGTATGTTTTTGAAATCAGTCAAACTCGGTATGTTTTGAGGATGTTTCAAACTCGGTATGTTCTGAAAATGTTTCAAACTCGGTATGATCATATAAGTTGTCAAACTCGGTATGTTCAGATAAGCATCCAAACTCGATAACTCCTGATATAACTCAAACTCGGTAGTTAAAGATAACTATCAAACTCGGTAAGAAAGATGAATATCAAACTCAAACTTGGTATCTTGATGAAATTTGAGCAGAGTTACCCCTAGTAGGTTGCCACAAAGAACCTAACTCGATAAACGATTAGGTAAAAGGCTAACTCGCCAAAGTCCAAACTCGATAAGAAACCCCTAACTCGATATGACTTAATAATCCTAACTCGATAAGAAACCCCTAACTCGATAGAAATCTCTAACTCGCTAGGACCAAACTCGGTATGACAATTTCCTAACTCGATAGACAAATACCAAACTCGCTATTTTTGATCCTAACTCGATAGACAGTAGTTCAAACTCACAAGAAATGCGATGAACAGTAACCGTAAAGCTCAAAAATCACTTTTAAAACCAAGTTTTTCTACCAAATCAAACCTAAATCAACCTATATTATCCCTTGGCGAATGATACCACTTGTTAGGTCATGATTTTATAACATAATCACTTAGAGATCTAGAGAGAGAAAGAGAGTAGAGAGAGAGAGTGGAAGGAACCCTTAGAATGGAATGAAAGAGATGAAATCACTAGAGAACCAACACCTCTCAAAGGAGAGGTTACATAGTATATATAGGGAACGAGTAGGGTAACACTCCCTTCCTCCCTATCTAATAAATAGAAATGGGCTTAAGGCCCATGGGCTTGCTACATAAGCCTTAAGTTATAATAAACATACAAGCCTTAGCAACCAATTACAAGTAAATGACCGAGACTTGATAAATAGTAAAACTACGTTCCCAACACAACCCATTTTGTTTTTGTTAACCGCTGCCCCACACCTTCACGGGTTTGCAAGATGTTCAAGGGTTTTTTTTTTTTTTTTTTCTCTTTAAGACACAATAATAACTTCTAAATCACAGATAGCATAGATGTTTGATATCGCTTTACGTGATTTGGCAGGTTACAAGTGGTTGCTGTTGTTGCAACAAAACAAAATTTATATCTGCTAATAATACCTCAATGATCCTTTATACAATCCCACATTTTATTCATTAACCCTAATATTATTCGTCTTCCACCTTTTTTTTTATCAAAACCCGAATATCATTCATTCATCCTCCAGAGAATTGCATGAGTCATTTCCTTAAAGATAAGAATATCGATTTGAGTCGGTCACCTTCTTCCAGAACCATTCATAACTGTATATGATGGCATACTCGAGTACCATGGTTATCATGTATTGGATATATAAATTGCGATTTATATTACTGTATTGAATGACCTGCCCAGTAGTTGAATTTATATACTTATTCATAAAGAGTAGATTTGATGTTAAAATGTTTTGGCCTGCTTTTTCTGTATATGTAGGATGATCCCCCACAAGACCCCAATCGTTTGGGCCATGGAAAGAGAAGTTTCTGCAATAAAAGCAATATTGTCCACGTTGGAAATCATTCAAAAAAATATGAGCATTGAGCAACCATCAAAACTAATCAATTTCATTCGTGGTCTGGTAAGATTTAAATATTTAATAGAATTTGTGGGTATTCCATTGTCTGTAGGTTTTTTGATTTTTGAATTTGTGGGTGTTTCGATTATTATGTTTTCTTTTATTTTAATGGTTGCATTGATCCAACCAACATGCTACATGTATACTATAAGAGTTGCTATATCTTTTTGGCTAGAATGTTTCAACTGCATATATCTTACCAGCTTTGCAACTAGATTTAGGTTAACAAAAAATGTTGCTTGATGGTGGAACAAATATATGATGTATCAATACGTAAACGACACTTCCTAATCTACCTTGATACAGAGTTTTAATATGCTCTCTCTATGTACCATGATTGCGGCTTCACAATCTCAAGTTTCATCATTTAATTTCGGTCCCTCTGCTCCCAAGACCGAAGGTAACTACTTTCACCCTTTATTCATCAAGCATGTTTTAATTCAGATGGCGATGCCGGTATCTCAGTTATTGGAAAGAAGGAATACAAGGAACCATGGGTAGGTGAAATACAACCCGGCTTTCATCTTTCTGAATTGCGTTACTATACTTTGTATATATATCATCTCTATTTTTTCTTATTCTATACTGCTTTGATGAACATGATTATTACAAATACTATCCTACAACCCTACCCGTAAGGAGACCATACTCGGGAAATCCATATTTGCATAGTGCCCTTATGGCAGCAGTAACCAAAGCGATATAGCACGAGCAAAAAGAACGGTTGGGCTATTCTTTTACATATTAGGCTACTTGAATGGTTGGTCTATTTTTTTTACATATTAGGCTACTGGATAATTAATCAAACATGATATGAAGGTAATTTGGCACTTTCTTAGTCTCAAATGATCTACTTTTAAAATGCTGATTATATAGAAATGATTTCTACTATTTAGGAGTTGTATTGTTTGGAGCTCTTAACTTGGGAATCACAAATAGCAGTAGGCGAATATACATTGACAAAGTTTTGAAGCGATCAGGTAAATTGACTGTGGTAGAGGAACATTTATTATCTTGTCTGTTATTACAATTTGATCTATCTTTCTATTCTTTGATAAGGTCTATAAGCTTGCAAGCAAACTGCAAACATGCATTATAGCAATGATCAAGATGGATTCATATTGTAGCCTTAATATAGAGCAGAATAGTTCAATTATGCGTTGTTTAAAAAACTTCAGTTCTGCTGAGACGTTGAATGTAGAGGATAAGTTTTTCTGTGATTTAATTTTTAATTCAAATTGGTAATGTATGCAAATTTAATTATTTAGTTCAAATCCCTATTACATCCTTATTATTACATATTAGTTATGTCCCAACATAAACACAAATATTTGCTTCAGAAAAAAATAAAAATAAATAAACGTGATAGTGAAACTGCGCGTGAAGTTGTCAAATTTTTGCTTTCTGCTCATAAATCAAAAGGTGGTTGGGGAGAGAGCTTTGAGTCTTCCCGCAAGAGGTAAGTAAACTTTTCTATTTGTTAGCTAACTATCGATTGTATGGGTAGAGGAAATCGAGTTGTAGGGTAACGGGTCAAAATGGATAACCGGGTTGGACTGATCCAATAAAACTATCTAAATTCTGTAAATAGTCAATTCCTTTTTTAACATATTATTGAAAACATGTTCTGAAATTTATGACACTTTTAACTCAGCCAATGAAACATGTTTAACCATTTATGAATAAAGTACTTTTATCCCTTCCCTTTTGCATAGAGGTTCAGTACCTTAATATCTTCCATATAAAATAATTTTGAATCTATCCTTTATTATATAAAAGATGAACACATGTCGTTTTAGTGATTATAAGTAGTTTAGTTTTGCCAGTTTCAAATGACTGGAATGTTTTATAGTTAGTTGTACATGTTTGCTTACTTTCAGTTGTATGTACATGTTAATAAGATGCGGATATTAGTTATTCGTTGTGTAATTAGTATGCACGGACTCATAATAAACCTACTGAGGAAATAGTTAGCAGGCTAATAGCATCATACATGTCATCTACCGCTCACCACAAAGTTAACAGCATAGTTGCTGAAATATGCAAGAAGGTGAGCAAGATATGTATGATTATTGATATTTTATTTTTCAATACCATGTGGTACACCTTGATACCACTTACCATATTGATCATACAGCTGTATTGTTTTAATTACTTTGAAGCTAACTGATCTATTGGGAAATTTCTAAGGATACGGAGAACTTGAAAAAAAGGAAATTCATGCTACTATTTCAACTCAGAGTCTTGCACTCATGAACCGGTCTTTCATTAACTTGCATCGTGATCTTGGATACTACTGGCTATGCCTCACCATCTATTTAGTATTTTCTCTTGGTCTTGGAACAATATTCTATCATGTTGGCTCAAGTTACAGCTCCATTCAGGTTATACACTATATTCGGAATGTTAAAACTACAAATGTAGGATAGATGTAAAATTCATTTGACATCGATCTTAATATATGCATATGGATATAAACTTACAGGCTAGAAGTTCCATGTTGATGTTTGTGGTCTCATTTTTAACATTCATGGAAATTGGTGGATTCCCCTTGGTCTTTATAATTTGTAAGCTGTTTTCTTTTGTTATTAACAGTGGCGGGAGAGACTTGAGTGGAATTTGAAAAACCAACAAGACTCGCTCATCTAAGAAATACATGAACCTTTACATGTTAGTTGAAGAAAAAGCTACCCATTAGGTGAAACTTCTTTCTCTAGGATTACATATAGTTTCTTTCGGTGGAGAAAAGCTTACTTGAGATATTTCCTTCTTACAAGTGCAAGTAATTGTTTGTCTATATGAGAGTCTTTGGTTAGCAAAGCTATCAAATAATCAATAGGTAAATTATGTTCACATAAATAGTTATTAGGTTTATCTATCACTTAAAAATTTATTATAGTCTCTCATTGTAACACTGTAAATAGCTACATCCGCTGACATTCTCCTATTTGCTGCACATAGATGGCCGATGTCAAAACCCAATCTGGTTGCTGAGTCAAAGGATATCTTTGATCAGAAATCAATTAATATGTACCGGATTGATGGGCATCTCTAATTTTGTTACTATTTTCTTAATATTATAAATCAAGGTTCATAAGTTAATCTGGGGGTGTATGGGATTGCTGATATGACGAGCTTTTAAAAAATATTGAAGAGGCATGTGCTCTACTATCCAACAGGTTTATGAAGTTTACTGTCGAGTTATCATGAGGTAGTATCTCGGTTCGATTTTAATCATGAAAAAATGGTTGCGTACATTAATACAAAGTAGAAACCAATGATACCAGATTACAAAACATCTTTGGCCTTCCTTTCCTGTCGTTGCAGCAATAACAGCTTTGGCCTTCAAGTGACCTTGAAGCAACTCATTGTGCACTTAGTAAATATGTTTCATCTATGGGTTCTGGTCTCGAGTTATTAGACTATCGCTCACACTGTCCGAAGTTGCAAAAAGTTCAATCAAGATTACAAACACAAGACAATCATCCATAAAAATTATCAAATGAAACAAAATCTTAATCAGCTAATTATCAAAGATTGGCTTCTGAAATGTTTAACTCTATGCTTGGCCCTTAATTTTTTTTAAACTCTGCTTCTTATATCGCCTTTGTATCGACCATACAACCCTTCAAACCACTGTGATCATCGGCAATAAAAAAGCAGTCGGGATGCATATTAGGGTTGGAGTATATAGTGCCACCAGTCATGTGCTTACAATTACAACTGATACGATCTAAAAAATAATTGCAGACCCAAAAGATGTTTGGAAACAGATGGACTGAGATGGAAAAAGTGATTGCAGGCATCTGACCATATTATAAGGCGGAATAGGATTCTCCTCACCAAGTCTTTTTAGATGATCTGAAAATATCATGGGACACTTGTTAAGCCATTATAGTACCAGTGATTATTCAGATTATGCTTCCTAAAAGTTATTATTATTTGCGGAAAGGCTAAAACTGGTTCATATAATATGCAAGTAGGACAAATGGATTTCTTGAGCAAAACATCAATTGGCATGGGAGACATCATTCTGTAGCCTTTGTGTCATATTATGAAAGACATTTCCAGCATCTTCTATGGTATCTTTATTTTCATTACTCATTCAATATATGTTTAAATTTATTTTCTATGATCATATACAACTATCATGCTAATTTATTTGTAATGTAACAGTACGGACCGGACAAACGGCAATGTTCACTAATGACACTTCTTTAATGGAACTCATGGAAGACACGTGTATGTTTAATCCTTATATATCCAAGTCAACAAGAACCTTAAGATCACAGTTAAAACAACACGTAATACCATTCGTTGGTATGCTTATTTATCTATTTTTAAATCTTTTTTAATGTCACATTCTTTATTTTTCTCTATGGATTTCTGTTGAAGTTGTGTTGACAAATTGTGATCTAGGTTATACTTTATCATAAACGGGTTAAAGTGAGCATAAATTTACCTTTGAAGGGCGTAAAATATCCAGAATCATATATGACGTTTGGCCCACATTCAGCACTACATATACTACCTCTTTTGACTCGCATAGGTTTTGACCCTTTACCACTGTCAAACTTTTGTATCGTTGTTTTACTAATGGTTTCTATAGTTATGTTTAACATGTTAATATTTATTTTTCACCAGGATAAATTATCAAACGGACACGGTCAACAGTAGCAAATCGTACAATGATTGGCAATGTATACAATTGGCGTAGACAAACATGTCGAATGACAGCAGAAAACAAAACCTGAACCCCGCGCGAAACAGCCAAAACAATAGCGCTTCGCATTCCTTGGGTTGCTGCAGTTACAAGTATAAATTTCCTTCGCATGTTGAGAGAGAGTGGTTAATCCCAAACACCCCCTAGCAGTCCTTAAAAGTATTAGATTATTTGTGACTTAAATTGCTCATATATGTTTATGACTTTATCTTATGTTTGGCCGCCTCTTTACATTTTCTTTATGTGAACATATAGTTCTGATAGTGAAAAAGCAAAAGGAAATGTGGCTCTATGCAAGATGATGATGGCCCTGATTCCATTGTAAGTATGTATCCTTAATGTGTAATGTCGATTTGTCATGTACTAAAATTCAGTTCCATTTTGGATGTCTATTAAAATTCATAAAATGGATACATATATGCAATTACCAAGTTGGTTTCTGTTCCCACTCGGTATAGACCTGAGCCCTCATCGGAAGGTATGTAATAATAATATTTTTTATTAGTTAGATATCACATAGGTGTTTTAAGCATTATTATGATTCTGGTACGTCTCAGTTGGGTGAGCTGATATACTTTTGGTCTAAACATATATTACTATTACTACTATTATTATATTTTCATACTACATGCATTTTGTGTTCCATAAGTAATTTAATAGTCAGTGTGAGTGGTTGTGCAAAATATGTATATGAGATCCTAAAGTGCTAAAGTTTCATTACCACTTCGGTTACTTTGAACCAGAATCATGACCCTACATCCTTTTGATAACAAAATTAGTTATCAATCAAAAGCGACAATTATTTTCTTGAGTTTTTATTGATTATTTGTCACTTAACGTATTTGTCAATGATTCTCTCAATGACAATGATTCAAAACAGTTCATGGATTCGAATAGTAAGTAAAAGGTTGACAACTTTGGATTGTTACGTTTTTTTAGGTATTATTATTATTCATTATATAGAGTTATGAGTTACATATGATTCTCACTTTTTAAATGATATTGGTGATAACTATAAATATGTGTTTTTAAGCATTCAGGTACATTTTCAATGGGGTTGCAATGAACATTTTCGGTAGATCCGGTACAATTAAGTTATAATGATTGCAAGATTGTCAATTTTAACTCAAGCATATTAGTATTGTACTATATACTTTAAGGAATATTGTATCTGAATATTAAAAGTCTCAAATGATGCATATATTACACTCCATGTAGTGCTCAAAAGAAATAATGGAAAAGTTTGTATGAAGCTCAATGCATGTACGTCAAAGGTTTATTGATAGCACTTATTTAGTTCTATATAGTACATAATTTCTACATGTATGCCGAAAAGGAATCGATATAGGTTCGTATGTACTTTATGTTTTTTCCTAAGACATGTATTTGGAGTTTGCCATGTTTGTAACTATTTAATTAGATACATACAATTCATCTTTTGGAGAAAATCGTTTTAGTTAACTTGAGTATATAAATTATTAGACACAAACGCATACATGTAATAGTGGTGCATATAGAGGTACTTGAATGCGTATATGCATCCACATGTATATCGAACAAAAATCTATCACTCTTTTTTTATTATATCATTTTCTTTAATTAATCGTATATATCATGACTATATACGTCTTATAATCGTGTATATCATGACCATATATACTTCTTTGATTTCTGTAATCTATTATTTTAAATGAATTTATGGAGTTAGCCAGCCATCGGGCGGGCCTTCACGCTATGTAAATTTGTTTTTAGCTTTAACTTAAGCTTTCTAATGATATTCATAAGGCTTGCTCACTCATCGGACGGGTTATGCTATGATAATTTTCCTTATAAATAATTTTTATTTCAAATTATAATTACTATATATATAATTTTACGTTTAAAACGACGCCGTTCAATGTAGCTACAGTACCCGGGTTTTTTGGGCGGCCCACTTTTCTTTTTTCTGTGACCCAACGATCCAATATTACAAGATGCTAAGCCCACTTCTCTTTGTAAAATTGCCGGATCCAAACTTCCGGTTATATAACAATCTTCATCGCCTCTAGAATCTACGACACCTCTCTTCACCGCCTTTACACAAATAAACCTAATTCACAAACAACGGAAGATCGATCTTTAATCTTGCGATGTCTACCGATCCAAAAAAAAAAAAGGAAACGAAGTATTCACCCACCGACTTGGTTTTTTATCATGTTTTCTTATCCAGTATCAAGGTGGTACGAGATTGTGGAGGTGGATGCATAAGGGTTAGGCGCGTTTGGGTTTGTGTGATTGTTGATGGTGGTTCTTCAATTTGAGGTATCAAGTTTTTTTGTTTTTTCATTTTCTTTGGTAAAAAAAAAATCTGTTTTTGTTGAATTTGTTATTTTATAGGTGATGATGATAACTTCTTTATTTACTGTGTGTTGCTTTCTTAGACCCTTATGCAGGGAAGATGAGGAGTTGAAAGGGTTTGTCTGTGAATATCAATAGAAAGTCGATACGGAGATGGCATCGATTTAAGGCATTTTTTGTTTGTAAGTTGATTTAATTGTGGTTTTCTATTATCTGAAGTTTTCGAATCAGCCTTATGTTTTTACTTTTTAGACTTATGTTTACCGTATAAGATCAGAACAAAATGAGCTATAATACTTCGTAACTTTGTGAAGGATAAGTTTGCAACAGCAAAATTATGCGGTTGACGATGGAAAAAAAATGGGAAAAGGCCCTTAGTTGTTGGTTGATAATTGTATGCCATTGTCTGATAAAGTAGTTATTATGTTTTTGATATAACTAATAAGATGTTTTGAGTGTCTCTATAGTTAATAGAAGCGAATTGCTAATGGTTACATAATCTTTCAATTTTGGAACGAGTACTTTTAGAGTTACGTATTTGGTTATTGGTTTATCTAAGAGTTTTTCAGCATAAAGCATTGCGTATCTGCTTACATTGGTTAGGTAAAACACCTAACTATCTAAACATGCTTTTAATTGTGTTTACAATGTCTCATCTAATATGTTTATTTCAAGGTGAAATTGGCACTTTTGAATAATTAGGTTCGCACTCTCGGTGTTTTGGTATATCATTTTTTTCTTTCTTATTTTCTAATCTAATAAAGAGTTTCTATTGACTTTTTCTTTTTTCTTTTTTTGTTACAGAAAATAAAGCGAAAAATTCAGAGGAAATTACCCCACCAAAGAATACTACAAATACACAGGTAAATTCCAAAGGTAATCTTAAAACACGCTTGCTCATATTATGGTAACAACGGCGTAGTTAAATTTAGCGCTAATCACAGAATGGTTTATTTGGCAGCAATTGTATTACCCGAACAAAATTTGCAGTCTGAGAAGGTTGGACTCGATGTAGCTGCTTCAGCAGACATCTCATTACAACGCTAAGTTCCACAGAGGTATTTGGTTTTATTACTTTTATGTATTGAGCCTAACTAGACGAGTACCCGTGCATAGCAACGGGATTTTATAGCGACAGATCGTTTAGTGATAAAAAAAAGTTTATGGGTTATAAACGAAAAATAATAAAAGTTTGAAGATTTAGAGATTAAACATAATGTTTTGAAACCTGGTTCGACCCGTTCTGGACGAAAAAATGGTCGATTTAAATCGAGTGAACCCGACGGGTTGGGTCGAAAACGGGTCAAATTAAACCGGGTCAACCCGCCGGGTTTGAAGCGTCCCAGGTCAACCCGGTTTTAGTTTCATTTTGAAATATATGTTTTCGTATGGCTTTTATTAGTTAGACGAACCGGTGGCGACACCGGTTCCCGGTTGAACCCGTTGGTCCGGTCCAATTTTCAAAACTATATGTACTATCAACTTGTTAGCTTGTATGAAGCTTTGTGTGTTTTATTAATTTGTATAATGTGTAAAATAACATTAGTTAGTGTGTTAATTATTTTATATTTAGATTATGTTGTAGCTTGTTTAAATTGTACATTGTGAAAATTTTATTGTACTTTTTAGTAAGGGGTGTTTTAATTAGTTATTTTTAATTTGATATATATACTTTTAATTGGTTGTACAATGTGAATAAATTATTATACTTTAAAGTTATATGGTGTTTTAATAAGAGTATTAATTATAATATAAATTTCTCTCACCTTTAACTTTCAAGATTTCACTTTTCAAGATTTGACCATACATTCTTTATAGTGACAAATAGTTTATTTGACAAATAGTTTATTCATCAAAAAAAGTTTATAGGTTATAAATGAAAAATAATAAAAGTTCGAATATTTAGGAATTAAACATAATGTCTTGAAACCCGGTTCGACCCGGGTGGTTCAACCGGGTGAACCGTTCCGGTTGAAAAATTGGTCGATTTAAACCGAGTCAACTTGCTATGTTGGGTCGAAAACGGGTCAAATTAAACCGGTTCAACCCGTCTGGTTAGCGTCCCTGGTCAACCCGGTTTGTGATTTGTATTAATTGGTTGTATTTAATTTGGTAGATATGTTTTATTTGGTTGTACAATATGAATAAATCATTGTACTTTTAAGTAATGGGGTGTTTTAATAAGAGTATTAATTATATTTCATAATTTCCTTTAATAAGATTTTTCAAGATTTCCACTTTTCAAGATTGACCATTTTTTCAAGATTGACCATTTTTCCTTTATATGTAGTATAGATAGGCAGTTTCGTGGAAACCTTAAAATCATTTGTGGGTAGCAGTTGCAACCTCACCTTCATAAGGTGTTGCAGCAACAATGAAGTTAAACGTTGAAATAACAGTATGTTTATTAGCTCACTTCAGTTTATATTTTGTAATACATGGTCTTTTAGCTCTCGAGTTTATACGTAGACAAATTTTATCAGGCTTGAATATGAGGAAAAGCGAGACATGGGATCACATATTGCTAAGCTGGAGGTAAATGCGTTTCAATTCCTATCTAATAGCGTTTCTCCTTTTCTTTGGCTCTACAGGGCTTTAGTTGAGCATAAATATGTCGGGCCACAATGTATGCGACCCTCTATATGGTCAGAATAATTGCATGCAATCACCCTCTGAAGGTAAATGGGTAGTGATTACTTATTTTTTTTAATAAAGGTTCTTACTCCTTAATTTTCTTATATTAGCCCAAGTATTTGAAAAATAATCATGTATATCAGTTTCTAGCTGCATTAGTTTTGCACGTTTGTTACAATATATTCACTTTTATGTTGATAGCTACCATAGTTACCTAATACGCGGTACGCTCCGGTACGAATACGAAATTCGGGTACGCAATTCGCTATAGGTCACGTATTCGGTACGAAGGGGGGTAGGTTCATTTCGGTACGAAACGGTACGAAGTGGTACGTATATTAAAATTCGAAATTCATTGTACCATACAAAACAAAAACTTAATTCGAAAAACATATTGCAACGTAATACTAGTTAAACAACAAAAATCAAACATAACACAATTCTAAGCCATCCTTTGTCTCTTTCCTCTCTCGTTGTCAACATCATCACCTTGTAGATCTTCCCAAACCATTTCTTCGAAACGAGCACTTGATCCTTCAATATATGCACTTTCCGGATTAACGTCCCATGCTTTGTTGGGGCCAGATTTGTAAGATTCTTGAAAGCGAGATTGAAGTCTAATGTTTGAATGAACAAAAACAAGTTTATCCGCTCGCTTACTATTCAAACGATTTCGCTTGACGCTTTGAATGTAATTAATTGGAATGTGATTTGTAGTTAATTGATTGATTTGCAGTTAATAATGGAATGTATTGGAATTATGAATGTATTAATGTAATTAATTGGAACGCGATTTGCAATTAATGGAACGCCGATTTGCAATTAATGGAACGCCGAATTGCAATTAATTGGAACGAACCGAATTTCGAATTGGTACATCGTACCGCAGCGAATTGGTACATCGTACCGCAGCGAATTGGTACGCATCGAATTTCGAATTGGTACAATTCGATCCAATACGAAATTCGCCCTTCACCCAGCGAATTCGGTAACTATGATAGCTACCTTGCAGCCGGTACTCACATGGTAACGCAAACATCAAACAGCAGCTGCGCTTCATCTATCATAATTTGATCTTCCTACAGGTTAGACCATAAACTTGAGTCTTTTAAAAAAATAGACTTTTCTTACGTTGTTTATTGAAGTAGTACTAACATTTTTAAAAGTATTCATAAATGGTAGGCAAAATTAGATACTAAATAAGATCCCACAATATAATTTGACTCTGTGGCCCAATGGATAAGGCACTGGTCTACAAAACCAGAGATTCTGGGTTCGATCCCCAGCAGCAGTCATTTTATTTATTTATCTGTATCATTGCAAAATGCAATGGAACTGGTGAGCCAATTGTAAACACAATTAAAAGCATGTTTAGGATTGGTTATTAGAAATATGGGTATTTATGAGATTGCTCATTAGGATTGGTTATTGCTTTTTGATATAACTAATAAGCATTTTTTAGGGGATTAGAGTTTGAATATGTAAACTGCTTATTACTACTATTAATATGGAAAATATATAGGATAATGGGAAATAATAGATATGCAGTACATATTATAGTAGTAAGAGGCACATTGCATTTGACCAATGTTATAAGATCCATTGTTCTGATATACATGTTTTGTGCACCACTATGGTGCACTCATGTTACAAAAGGCATCAGAGCAATATTAGTGGTTACCAAGTGCGTACATATTTACATTAGTAGTTGTTTTATTCCATGATATGACAGCATATGGGTTACCAAAAGGGTGGGTGCTGGTGGTGTTGTTGTCATACCTACACCAGTGAGTTTTCAGGTTAGGTAAAAAAAATTAAAAATCCATAAACCCATAAACCTTAAAAACTTGGATAAATGCCATGGCAATATAATCTTCTAAAAAAATACTAGATTTTAACCTCATAATAACTTACGATAGCAAAATATGGCCAACTTCGATGCCCCGCCGCAACGCGGCGGACCGGTGCCCAACTAGTTTAAATAATATTCTATATTCTAAACAATAAATTTAAACCTTTTAACATTTCAGGTAATTGTTGATCCTTAAATATTTTCTTATAATTTATTTTCAGATAACTAATACCTTTCAACGATAATTGTAAGTCATATATATTATATATTATGGATTTACTTAATCACACTTAATCAATTATTACAATTAATTAACGACCATCTATTATTAAGCAACAAACAATTACAAGTCATGCCCGCCCATCGGGCGGGCTTCGAAATCTAATATGTATATATATATATATATATATATATATATATATATATATATATATATATATAACAAAAGAAAACATTTTATTTTTTAATATGGAAAATATAAAATATAATATGAAAAATATAGTGTTTGATTTAATAGAACGGTTCACATGTATTTGTTTTCAAAGAATTGTGTGTTTTGTAGTAGTGCAAGTCGGTTGTTTACTCGACCCATTTGGTTTTTTTTTGGGCAACCAATATCACAAACACGCCCCCACAATGGCCATGACCGATCTCCAAATCGGTTGTGGAACGTGTTCGATCGATTTGCTCCGGCCCACGGTGGGCAGCCTTAGAGGTTGCTAAAGACAAGACAACTATAACAACCTAAAAGTCTACTACTATAATGATATTTTGGTTAGAGGGAATTGCAAAAATCGTCTCTACACTTTGGCCAATTTGCATGTTTCGTCCCAGAACTGTTGAAACTGCAAAAATCGTCCCTGTGGCAAACTTTTGGGGCAAATATCGTCCTTTTGGGGCATATATCGTCCCAAATTGGTCAAACTTTAGGGACGATACATGCACACGGACCAAACTTTAGGGACGACACATGCACACGGGCGAAACTTTAGGGACGATCCTTGCAGTTTCGAAATTTGTAGGACGAAACATGCAAATTGGTCAAACTTTAGGGACGATTTTTGCAATTTACTCTTTTGGTTAAATGTTGTGTAATCAAAATATCACTATAACTATTGTAGCTAGAAAATACCGTTGCTATGCACGGGTACTCGTCTAGTATAATATAGACATGAATCCTCAACAGTTTTTTACACCTTTAGGCTACTTACTAAAATTTCATTTTGTAATATCCTTCATTGTACAATATTATTAAAAATGCGAAAGAATGGAGACAAGGAAAGAAGTTTTTTTAAACATGGTGGTTTATTTCTAAAACAACAAGGAAATGCGGACCCGTCATTAGTTGATAAAACCATACTTTTCACATCACTTGAATCAGATAAGGCTGTTATAGTTGGTATTCATATTACCTTCTTGTATAATAACTTAGGGGGTATAAGTGTACATTAACTATCATTAGCCATATAGAAGTATAATATTAAGATTGCTTGTCGTGTGTGTTTCTTTTTAACCCCGTATCTCGTTTGCAACTATGATTGCTTAGGCTGCATGCAGAAGGGGGCAACGACCGAGTCATGCGATCGATTTCATTCGGTCGTTGCTTTTGTGGCTTTTCGGTCGAGCAAGGACAAAAACACAAATGGGTCGTATGCCCGATCATCGATCGCACCTTTTTTTTTTTTTTTTTTTTTTTTTTTTTTTTTTTTTTTTTTTTTTGTGTGTGTGTGTATTAATTAATTAAAAGAGGTATTTTTGTGGGGTATTATTTTTGTAGTGTAAGTCGCCTTACTGGGACACTGAATCGCCTGCAGGTCGCTGGAGAGAGAAAGCTGACGTGGCAGGAAAAAGTAAAAGGATTGAATCCCATTACTGTGGGTGCCTTAGTACCTTGCAGGAACTTGAACTTTACTATATTATAAGATTTCCACATATATTTATATACAAGAAGACAAATATAAAAATATTTCTGATGACGAGAAAAAACACCGATGAGCTTGCTCTGTTTATCTATTCATTTTCGGAAAAAGTAAATAAAGTGTTGGTTCATATGTTTTAAGATAGTGGAATGAAAAGAGAACTAATGATAGCTCATATTCTTGAGTTAAAAGAAAAAAAATAACTTGTTTAAATTATATGTATGTCTTTTGAATTGTTAATGCTAAATCTTTTAAAATAAACATATTAGTCTTATACATAATGTAAATTCATGTTTGCTTTATCTTTAAGATTTAAGATCATTTGAGGACAAAACTTTTATTACATACCAAGGGACTAATCTCTACCTACTTTCAGTTTTTTTCTTTTTTTTAATATTAATATCTTTCAAACCGTAAATCGTTAAGCGAAAAAAAATATACCGTTACGACGAGCATTTAATTATCTTTATATAGATAGGCACTTTGATATATTTTCGACAAAACAAATCGTTTTTTTCACTTTTTTATTTCGTTACCCAAAAAATACATATCATATGTGATATTACACTAATATCACATGTGCCATGCGATATTACATATCACAAGTGATATATCATATGTGATTTTTTCGGTAACCAAAAAAACGTGAAAAAATGATTTTTTTTTTCTCTCGAAAGTATATCAAAGTGTCCGTGTATTGAAAGATAATTAAATGCTTGTCGCGATAGTGTAATTATTTTCGCTTAACGATTAACAGTTTAAGAGATATTTAAATTATAAAAAATATGTGAAATATTAAAATACTTTTAATCTCAACAATTGATTTTTTTTTACATGAATGGTAAGGATGAGTACCTTGATATGCAGGAAAAGTTTGGTATTTAAAATAACTATCCTCTATCTTTAATCATAAAAATGATATAAAGATTTTCTTAAACAAATTCTTTTGATTTTACTACTCGGGCGAGTACCCGTGCATAGCAACGGAAATTCCTAGCGGCAGACAATTAACGATGCAATATTGTGGTAAGTGTTTCGTGTAACGTTCAAAATAGAACGTGAAAAGATCAAAATGTAAGTGCAAAATGTTTATAAAGTTCTCTAATACATTGATTATTATACGTATCAACCCCTTACCATCCATTTTACCATCTTAAATATAATATGTTGCAAATACAAATGAAACTTAAGATAAATAATGAAATAGACAGGAATCATGTATAACGAGTGGGCTTGTCCGCGCGTTGCTGCGGGGCATTTTCCATAATATTATTTTGCATTATGTATACACATACAAATTACAAAGTTGATATATTAAAGCAATAACATGTACATTCATTAAGAATCTAAATTCAGTCCATACAGTTCTGTAAACTGAAAAACAAATAACATATCATGCGCATGATTTTGTAATTATAATTACTATTGCAGGATCTTAGGAAATGAATGCAAGTGCTATTGCAAACACATTTCATTATTGCCAAGTTTCGGCGGGCCGTTTGCATACGGTAAGTGTTAAAAGATTCGAATGAAAAACGACATAGTTCATATCTGTTAAGAGTACAAATCGTATCAGACAAAAGTTTAGGCCTATGTTTACAAAGAATAGTTACCATTGAACAATCTTTATCATGTCAATAAACAATCTTCACATCACGCCTTTGATTTTCACCCTCAAATCCCCTTTCCTGCATTCCACCAGAAAAGTAATTGAGGCAATATAAAATGCATACTCAATCCATACATTAAAAAATGAGGCAACAAAGTAAGAAGCAATAAACTATAAGGATACAGAGTTGTACAGTTGTGTAAGATCAAGCAGATTAATTACAATAGTAGGAAATGGTCCAATGATCAGCACGGATAAATCAAATTAAAATCCAAATAAAAGAACGACCCATTTAGATACATTATTTTCCTATAGGTATCCTCTTATTTAACCCATAACATACAAATCCAAAGTGACCCGTTTATAAATAATGGTGCAAATGGTTTAAGTTAGGACACATTGCACAACACATACCATATTCCAATATGACCCACCATAACTAATCATTTCCAACGTAACTCCATCTCGTATTATTGTATTTTCTTACTTTACTTGATAGATAAATGACAATCTTATATTCAAAGATATTTATGGTCACTTTTATCATATACTGTACATTTTTTTTTGTTCAAAGGATGTCAATATCATCAAATTACGGGTGCCCAGAAAAATCCAAGGCGACTGCATACCCAAATTTTGCAAAGGCTGTTCTATCTACAATACAATGTAGCTACAAAAACACTATTTTTCTTCATATTACGTTTATAACAGTACAAAGAAACAATTTTTCAGAGATCAATTCCAGAACGTGGGTGGGAAGCTCTTGATTTTATTTACGACTACCCGTCAAAACGATTTCCAAACTATGACAATCTGCTAGAATACATATTAAATTGACAAAAGTTACCTGAAACGCACCTTCTGTTTTTGCTCAGTTTTTTTCCGAGGTTAAAGCTCACCTATAACTTAGGCCTTTTCGGCATTCCATTTGTTCCTCTCCAATGCTGAAGTGGCCTTGTGCTTTTCCTCCAGCCGACGTTGCTCATTCAACTTTGCAGCTGATGAAGCAAAAAGTGTACCGCTTTTAAGGGGTCATTTAAGCCCGAATTCGAGATTATTTGATCAAATATTGCCCTAAATCGTTCCTTTTATCATTTTAGATACTTTTGGAGAGAAATCTAGAAAAGGAAGCATTTTGGACGTTTTTGGAGCATAAAAGTGAAGAAAACGGCAAAGTCGCAAATTTCCTTGCTAGAACAGTACTTGACGGCGTCAAGGATCTACACATGACGGCGTCAAGAGTTACAAAAGATATGGATATGGAACTTATAACGTGACGGCCCAGAAAGTTTGCAAGCTTATGGCCTGACGGCGTCACCAAGGCTGTCAGGGTCCAAATATTAGTGACGGCCCAGAGCATTTCTCCACATGACGGCATCACAAATAGATCTAGGCAATACGATTTTATCATGGCGGCGAGTTGACGGCGTCACGAGCTAATACATAGCCGTCAAGATGTAAACTCTATATATAGTTTTCCAAATTTCATTCATTAGGGTGCAACTTTGAGGGAATAAACCTTAGTCCGAATTTTATTAGCTTTTCAAGGATTTCAACCCCTTGATTCTTCCATGTTCAATTTTATCAGCTTTTCAAGGATTTCAACCCCTAGTCCGAATTATATCTTACACTTGTCTTCTCTTTAACATGCTAGGCTAGATCTTATTTGTGTTTGCTTAGATGTAGTGAAACCTAGATGTTGATTATGGGTTGATTGTTTGTTTATAAATGTTACGGATGATTGTATTCGAAGTTAGGCTTAAGAAAACTGGCAGACTTCTGTTGGTAACTTGCTTGAACGTCTTAAAACATGATCGGAGGTGTACTACGATTTTTGGTTGTATTTAATGCGTAAGAGAATTCTAATGATCCCATGTTAGGAGCTTCTAACGGCTCGACATAGGAGTGAAGTAGGATCTTATAGAGTTAGGGAATATTGTACACGGCCCGACGACTAGTATTAAGGAATATGACTCGTCATCCATGCAATTGTAACAAGCTAATCAACCTGTAAAAGATATCTAGGGAGTAATGAAATCTAAGTAAACACAACTTTCCTCATTATTGTTTCCACCACATTAGTATAATAGTTTCATTTTCATTTATTTTATTTTGTTTTGATTGCATTAGTAGTTAATTGGGTTAGTTGGCTAGCAACTAATTCCGCCCACTCCTTCAAAACCCGAGATTTTAATTGCTTTTCATAAAATATAAAAATACAAAAAGAATCATCCCTCACCTCTAGACCTAGTTTAGTAGGCTTTCTAATCCTAGCGACACTATTCCTGAGTTGAACGATCAATCCCCCGGTACTTGTCACTATACTATACTACAACGATAAGGTACACTGTCTGGTGGGGGTTGTAAGCTTCTCAAGATCCCTTGAGAGGTAAAACCTGTTGCGAGGGCGCAATTCCCACGTATCAGCAGCAGTCCATTTTATGCATAAAATTTCAGCAATGAGATGCCTAAGTTTTTGCATAAAACATCAGCTACCAAAAAAGCTTTGTATGCATAAAAATTACTTCCACGCGTACTTACATCATAAAGAGGATTTGAAATTTCTAATATAAATATAAGTTGTTGTAACATACCACATGAACTCGATTGGTGACCTTCTACTCTATAAGCCTAGCACGAATATAGGTGTTCCTACTAATCTAGAGGAAAATGCAATAAGCCACCTAGGGATGCGGAAAGCAAGCGTAAGCAAATGCAGCCCAAACGTGAGCAAATCATTAATAAAACAAATTTTGAAAAACACATCATATACAGATGCGAAACGCGTATTCGACCCACCATGATGCCAACACCACTTTCGTGGTGCTGGCACGCCAAACAAATTATTGAATAAAATAGTGTTGCTGTAATATGGTTGCCAAATTTGCGTGGAAGCGGATTTTAAATAGCCTTCACAATAAAGATTTTCCAGTAACACCGTTTTAAAAGCTGCTATTCCGAATTCCATTTTCTAGTAATAGTGTATGCTCGGTTAGAAAGCCAAAATCGGTCGTAAAACTAACTTATGCAAAGAGAAACGGGATACAAAAGAAGAAATGGCAAAAGAATTTGCACCAAATTAACCTCTACGGTATCTTCTCTTAGCTTACGTCTTTCTTTAAATAAGTCAACTTTATGAATGATGTTGGCCTTCTATCCATCCGATAATAACTGTTATGAGTAACAAATAAATTCTCTATACATGTATTAACATCAATCCATGCTGGACAAATGAGTTAGTTACCTATTAAGTAACTGTTATGAGTCAGTTACCAATTAAATCCTTGTGCAATAGAACGTCAACATAATAAGGACGAGCTTCTATTGACTTCAATATGAAACAAAGAGGGGCTATAAGCAGATAAAGGTTATACCTTTCTCAAAGAGTTTGGACCTTAAAATTCGCCTGAACATTACGGCAATCAAACCCACGTAATTGTTTAATCAGCTCGATATAAAATGAAAGTCGGTCATTAGTATACCTGTCGAGGTCCTATGTAACAGGGTGTTGTCCAATGAGGCACCAAAATCAACTGAGAAAGCTCGATATAAAATGAAAGTCGGTCATTTTTGTTGGCTTATAAACTTAACAAATCTTCATTTAGCTGATGAACACATTATAATAAATATAAACCTTGCATATAACTATTGATTATTGTGGCTTTTTTGTTTCTTAGTCCGATAAACAGTAAAGAATAATGTCAAGTTGTGGTTTCTACATTAGTTTAATACATTTTCAAACGGTGGGCAAAGCACTTTATGTTCCTCAATCTAATATGAAAAAATGAAATACACACTTACCAATTAAAACGCTTAAATGAACACAATTACCATCTTACGTACTCTCCAATATCCTGATATAACTGAAGTAAAAATCACCACATCTGGTGAACATCTATGCAGCATACAATCTTCTGTCAACAACTCATGCGCTTTATCTACCTGCACAATACAAACTCATGTTTAATGCACTCTAAAACAATGATCAAAATAACAGTTTAACTACTTGTCTACACTTATCATTTACCTGCAGATTTGATTGCCGCATGACGAATGCTTGTACCTAGGCATTTTCACCTTTCTTCATTGTTCATTTTCTAGCGGTAGGTTCCTATAACCAATAAATAAAGAAAAATAAGTGAGAGCCTAAAAGCTCAAGGAACTAAGTTGCCTATACTTTAGAATGAATAAAAAATAGCAGTCATAAAAAAACAAAACAATGTTTACTCAAATCATAATTAATACCTTTTTTGAGGTCGTCAATGTCTTTCGTTAGCATATTTTCTCTACAAAACGCATGCAATAAATAAAAAAAAATTACTCATTTATCAATTTTTTTGGCGAAATAACCATATGCAATTCAAGTGTTCCATAGAGAAACCTGCTGAAGGATGATCCGTAAATAAGTCTGTACAGGTAGCAGTATAAGCAGGTCCTTTAGAGCAGGTTGAGCCAAAACCATATTAGATCATGCACCAGTCTTTCAAAACAAAAAAGTGGTTAATTTGTTTCTATACAAATAACTGATATGATTTTGGCAACATTGTTTTTCAATCTTCAGCTCCATTGCTCACGTTAATTTCAAATAACCTCTCAAATGGGTGCCTGCAAATCGGGCAACAGTTTGTTTGGAATATATTTATATATTCCAAACAACTAACATTTATACATTTGATCATGAAACCAAACAACTAACAATTATATATTTGATCATGAAAGTGTCATGCATTGTATATGCATATTTGTTTGTGTCTGTGCAGATAAAAAAAAAAAGTTACCTTGTGATGGAACGGAAGGAGTGTAGTGCCCCCAGGTTCTGATAAACAGGTGACACATTCGTTACTAGGATCATTCCCATCAAAATCAGCACCATCGACCCAATTACCAATCCCAAAAATTTTGTTCATAAATTCACCATTTTTATGATGTAAAACACTGTGGTTTCTGCTATGAAACCACTTAGTACAACCTGGTAAAAAAAAGCAACGGCTAAAACAATTTACCCCTCGTGCCCACCAAAATTTAGAAAGCGGTTACATATAGACGGACCTGTATAGAAGCTACATCGACTAATGACCCAACAACTTCACCACTGAAAACCCCTATTATATATACCATCTTCAACCGATCCATGAATTACTTCAAGTTTCCAAGTGCCATAAGCTCGTAAGTACTCCACCTACAAAAGATGAAATTAGTTCGTAACAAAATGAATCACAAAAACAACATTAGGACTATTCAAAATGAAATTAGTTCTAATAACTTTAACCTTAGTAATGACATATGTTCAAAATTTAGAAAGTGAAAATACCTTTGTTGAGCTTTATCAACATCTTCGTATCTCTTCAAAGCCAGTGGCCCTAGTCCGTCCAAATTCTACCTAATTATTAGGAAAAATAAAGGCAACAACTTAGTTCAATATAAACACATAGAAGATCATAACAAAGTCATATATAGGTTACATTGTGCTCATTTTTTTCTTCAAAGCTAGTAACATGTTTCATACCACTGTTCAAAATTGAACTATAAAGTCTAATAAATAGTGATCTCAGCATAAGCATAACCATTTACCCTATGAACAAAAACTGTAATGATTTTTTTTTACCTGGCAAGCATTTATGCAGAGATTCTAACTGAGAGTTCACACCTATGAACAAAAACATAAACAATAAGTTGGACCTTTTAAGCAAAGAAAAAAAAAATTAAACCAACATTTTAAACCAAGATCCAAACAAAACAAAACAAAACCCATCTCCAAAAACACAAATCAAACAAAATACACATCATAAGTTTTCCAATAAACAGAAAGAGGGAAAAAAATGTGATAATCGATATGAACAGCTCGAAGCTGTAACTATTTATCAAAAATCAACCATGCCTAAAAACACATAAAACCACAAAATTCAAATTGACTCAAAACACCACTAAATGGCTAAATTCCAAATAAAAAGGTTCACTAATACTATGACTGTGATCCAAACACCCCCAAAGTTACATGGTGTATGCTTGCGTGGATGCATAAACAAACCGATAGCAATAGCATCTGACAGTTAAGCTTTTTAACCATGACTTAAGTAAAAAGGCTACATACCAATGAGAATTTGGCTACAAATTAATAATGGCTACATACCAATGAGAAAATTCTAAGCCTTCAAGATTCAAACTTTGCATAAACCTGTAAAACTGGGCCGCTTATCAACCATGTTACGCAATGCCTACAACACAATACGCAATGCAAGTTGAGAAATAAAACTAAAGTAAGTAAATCTCATAATTATAGAACTAACTAACCATTTTTTTTACATCCCAAGCCATCCGCATAACCCAAAATTAAAATACAAAACTCCAATTCAACCGAGAGAGATGTTGGTTAGGGATCAAAAACGATGCTAGTGTTTTGATTTGCAATTGTATGTTTGTGTGTTTTGAATTGGTGATATTCAAAAGGAATATATCAAAACTGGTATTAGTTGATTTGAATGTGAGACAAAATTAATTGTAAAGATGTAGCTTATTAGCTGTGATTGAAAGCAGATCATTACCAATGTTTGAATTGTGATTGATTCAAACAACTCGTATAGAAGATTTTATGTTTGAATGAAGAAATAATTATCGTGTTTAATGGTATTCAATACCTTACAAAAATAACTGAAAGAGGGATGGTAGTTGACTTTGGTATTTGCAGTAAGGGTAAAATAGGCAAAACAGATTTTCAACATTTCACATTTAACCATTTTTATAGATAACTTCCTTTTCATTTCTTAAAAAAAAAAAAAAAAAAAAAAAAAAAAAAAAAAAAAAAAATCATTTTCATTCCTTACCCTTAAAATTTTAACTTAAAACACATTTAAAAGATTTTATTGGCCGAGAATAATATTTTATTGATGAAGAAAATGAAGTTAACTTTTGTGCATAAATTAACCCTCTATTTTAATTTGTGTTAATCGTATTATTCGCCCTTTATTTGTGTCACCCGACAAACTATTTGGTTTCTCCGGCTAAGTTTTTAATCACCGGCGGCGTAAGACGTTAACCTTCACAACCTTCTAGGCAATATTCTTTTCATACATATCAAATGCTGCTTGGTTTGGTTTGGTTTGAGAATTGAGATTGCTTATTGAACCTGCTGTCTGCTTATTGCTTATCTCATTTATAAATAATCACTTTTCAAGTGTTTGGATTGCTAAGTGATTATTGGCTTATTTTGCGTGGTGTTTATTTCAATCTATAATATGCAACCCTTTAAGTAGTTTGGATAAGCAATTTTTAATACCTTCAAAACTGTTGGTATTTTAGTGTGGAGTGCAGGTCAAGGGGGCCACGCCCCTGGTTAGGGTATAAACGGTTTTACCCGTATTTTCACACAAAAAATAAAAAGTTTCTATTTATTGGTCTCGTTTGCAACATACAAAAACCAACATAATGTGTTTGTTTTGCTTAGTTCTCTTGTGCCTAGAAACTAATAAGTGTTCTTTCCGAGTTATCCGAGTAAGGATTTTGTGATACCCGAGCAATAAAGGGTCGAAATACTTTATTCGGAAAGTGAACCTACACCATGATTATCATCACAACCCTTACCCAATTTCTAACAAAAACTACTTATCTAATGTATCGAAACGCATCAAGTCTAATAAGCAATCCCAAATACCCCTGTAATATATTACAAATTTACAATTCAATAAGAAGATAAACAGGTTGGAAAAACTATGTGAACCAAACGGCACCCTAAATACTGTTAGTCAGTAACCATATTCATCGTGTTTTCGTGTATCTCCTTCATGCAAATTTATCTTGATTTTGAATTTAGTACTGTATCATATGACTTGATTGTTACCTGAATTCAAACTTAATGCTACAATACCTTTTCAATGATTATTAAGGCAATAGTAGATTATTTCAATGAGAATTTGTCAAAAAAGGGATTTTAGTTTACGGGAATGTTGCTTTTTGGTACCATCTGTATATGGAATAGGGCTATACTCATTAATTAGTTTTCTTTCTTTTTTTAGTTTACTTTAGGTTTTCAAGAAAAGATGCCTTCAAAGATTGCACAAATACGACTTGTGAGTTCCCATCCTCAAGTTTACCCACCATGTGATGACTCATACGCCTTAGTTGACGCGCTATTGGCTGACCGGACCAAATTGTTGGAACACCATCCAACAATTTGTATGGAAGTTGGTTGTGGGAGCGGTTATGTCATTACTAGTCTTGCTCTTATACTCGGATCAGAGTCCCAAAACGCCTATTATTTTGCAACTGATGTGAATCCTGATGCTACAAAAGTGACTCGTGAGACACTTGAAGCTCATGGGGTTAATGCAGAGTTGTTAACTGCTAATATCGCTTCAGGGATTGAAAAAAGACTGTCAGGAATGGTGGATTTGATGGTGATTAACCCGCCTTATGTGCCAACACCAGAGGAAGAAGTAGGCAATTCCGGGATTTCTGCTGCTTGGGCTGGTGGTGAAAATGGTAGAAGTGTTATTGATAAGATTTTACCGGTTGCTGATAATCTGTTGTCAGAAAAAGGGTGGTTGTATATGTTATTTCTTGCGGAAAATGACCCGTTACAGATATGTCGTCAAATGAATAAAAGAGGTTTTGGCTCGAAGATAGTTGTTCAGAGATCAACAGAAGAGGAAACTCTTCATGTAATTAAATTTTGGCGTGATCCTGATATTCAGATAGAGGGAAATGAAGGGGGTTCAAGTGGTAAAACGGGTCTACATAGGGGTTGGGAATTTCTGATGTCACAGATTTCTCGATTGTCATTCCGTGAGACGA
This sequence comes from Artemisia argyi, assembly GCA_030686995.1. Taxonomy (NCBI): domain Eukaryota; kingdom Viridiplantae; phylum Streptophyta; class Magnoliopsida; order Asterales; family Asteraceae; genus Artemisia; species Artemisia argyi. The sequence continues at coordinate 201,930,024 of CM060709.1, read as the reverse complement.
GGCAATAGCAGTTATAGTTGATGCGTATGAGGTGAAATAGCGTAAACGTTACTTTCATGGTCATGGTTTTATGCATAATCACATTTCTTTTGAATTTGTCAAGGTTGATTAAATGAAGCGTTTCTTTGTTTGAATTTATTGTGTGAGCTTCAAAATGTCACTAATTAAGTCATTAATTTTCTTGATTCGGAGCAGTTTAGGTGGCTGAGTTTTTAATAACAAAAGCTTAGATCAAACCTGTAAAAGTAGATTGTTTATACATTTGTGATTTATCTATATGTTTGAGTAATTAAATATGAAGTTTTATATTAGACCTAGTGAGGTGGCTTAAATAGTAGAGTGAATCTAATCCATTTTCTATCCATGGGTTGATTGATTGCATGTGTATTGAACTATACCAATATTACTATTGTATGTATGCAATAAAAACTTTTCCTACTGTGAGTTACTGGTACATGGAAATGTTCTTTAAAACTGAGCCTAATACCTTTGCACATGTGCACAACTACCCTTCATCTCACTAAATAAAAACGTCTTCATGATCGAATTTCAGATGACGTAGTTTCAGCAAAAGCGCCGTCTCAGTGATCGTGTAATTATATATTCGAATATGATCCATTCTCCTCTATCAACAATCAACATATAGGACCCGTTGAAAATATATTCTAGGCTCACACATCCACATTTATTTGGGTAACGGTCCATTTTGCCGGCTTTACTAACCAACTAACTTGATTTCACAAATTTCAATTTGATGGCAGCAAATAATTCGAAGAAATATGTGTTACACCTGAAATCGTGACTCCCAGCTAATTTGTACTAAAGGACCAACAAACCCTATGTCAAAATCTCATGATACGGCAAGCTCAAAGGATATAAATTATAAAAAAAATTACTGTATTTATCTGCAGCAAACAAGGATGTATGCCAGGCCAGCATGGAAAACTGTATATAACTGTACATCCAGAAATCATACCCACCAGCATAAACATAGTACATAAACATCACCTTCTACTTTCTGCTGTTAATCGTTGTTGCTAATTAACTAGTTGAAATGAAGTTTTATAAACCTTACCATATTTTACCAGTTATCTTCCTTTCATTAACAGCAGCAACCTCAGTAGCACTTCCAAACTACGTTAAGCCAGGGTGCAATGATAAGTGTGGGAATGTGAGGATTCCATTCCCTTTTGGAATAGGAGCAAACTGTTCTCTCAATGAATGGCACGTTGTTGATTGTAACTCTTCTACCCCGTATCTGTTAGCAATCAACCACCTCGAAGTGTTGAGTGTTGACGATCAAGAACTTGGATCTTGGTAAGACCCCCTTCATGTATTCCAAACCACATAATAAGTTTGTTGTTGAAGGGTGTGGTAATGCTTTGATGACGGATGATGATGGTAGTGTGCTCACCGGATGTTCCACTACGTGTCTCAATAGCACTATTAGCGATACGAACAACAAATGTGTTAGCATCAGTTGTTGTCAAACCACAATTCCTCAGTATCTCAAATCATACAGTATGAATCTCACGGGGTTGGCAAGTCAGATGGGTGGAGATAGAGCTTGTGCGTCTGCCTTCTTGGCGGACAAGGACTTATATGAGCCATTTGCTGTCGGGGGTGCTGACTCTGCTATTCCGACATCACTTCTGTGGACTCTAGCAGGCATTGACAAAAATCAAATAATTTGTTGTGTAACTAGAAACGACAATCTGGTGGTGGATATGGGCAATGGTAGTGTGATAGATACATGGAGCTGTTCCTATTGAGAGAGGTTCCAAGAAAATCCTTATTTGGCAAATGGTTGCAATGGTCTGAAGTTCTCTCATTCTTACTCCTACTTCATTTGTTTATTTTGCTTGTTTTTGAGCTTAGTTGTGTATACCCTATCTAACATGGATGGATCAACTTTCATTTGTCCTTACGGAAGAATGTATAAGGTGCAGGAATAGAGGAGGTTTCTGTAGCTATGATGGGACAATATATGACATCGATGGCTTAGTTTACAATAGGAGCTTTACTTGTGGTCACAATAAAGATCACCTTAGTTATACAAAATCTTCCCTGAGTTTATTAGGTAATGTGTTTCACTTTTTTTTTTGGTTTTTCTTATATAATATCAACATAAATCCTCAACATTTTTTTTACACCTTGATGTGTGTTTTTTTCACACATCCTTTTTAGCCTTAAATCAGACCAAATACACCAAATACTAATCAAATATGCCAAGAGAATGTATGTTTTTGTATTTGTGTATGTGCAGGTACGAATATGTGAAAAATGAACAAAAACAAAGCCAAAACCGACAAAAACGAGCACGAGATTGGAAAAAGGTCAAAAGCCGAAGCCGGGGAAGCAAAATGATAAAAGAGAGCTCAAAATGTCATAAGAAGTCTTCAGAGAATCACAAAGTTACATATTTAGTCCCTGGACAAAGTTTGAGAGTTTGGCAACTTCAGTCCCTGCATTTTCTGGAAATTACAAAAATGGTCCCTTGGGAATAAGACAAATAAAGTCCTCCATGATTCAAAAAATTACAATACAAGCCCTTGGAATATAAGTTTGGGAAAAATCAGAATTGGTCCCCTAAGTTTTGGATTTAACAACTTTGGTCCTTGCTTAAATAATAATACTACTCCGGATCTCAAAATATGGCCTGATCCAAAAAAAAAAAAATACACCAAAGCCCAAAACATTTTCCAAAGCCCATCAACCACAAGCCCACTACCCTTAATAACCTTACCCGACCCATCCATTAAACCCGTGGTCAACTCACCCCAAACCCGGTCAACACACCTTTAATATTAAAACGTTTTTACCCGCCCCCTTTCTATCATTTTACCCAGACCTATGAACCCTAGACCACTATTCACTTCACAATAAATCCAATTCACTGCGTTTAAGGGCAAATGAGTACAATCACGCTTGATTCTAGAAGGTCTGACATGTCAGAAAACGCCAGAATGGCAATCCGTGTGCGAAAACGCGTCAAATGATTGGAGCAATCATGATCAAACGGCTATGGATGCAAGATTGGAGACCAAGGCGTATCTGAGGGCTTAGATTCATCCAAACAAACACAAATGTGGTGTGGATTGGTGACCTGGCAGACTAGAAGGATCCAAGGACCTCACTCTCTCAAGTATATATACCCCCTCTAGTCACAGATAGATTGTGTAGGTTTTTAGTATTACTTAGTTTTCTGTTTTCATTTTCTATTGTAATTTCCAATTCCAAAAGCTTTGTACTCAGTTTCATATTAATATAATTTTAGTTTTCTTCTCAGCTTATTGCTTTAAATTTCATTTTAGTTTAATATTGTTATTTACTTATTATTAGCTTTAACCAATAGTAGTTGTTAGCTTTAATTTTTGTTTTATATTACTGTTTTATCTAAAATCAAAAATCAAAAAAAAAATAAAAAATAAAAAAAAAAAATTTAAGAAAATCAGAAAAAATAAAAAAATATTTCAAATTAGTTTTTATTCATTTGAATTAAGCTTCAAATAGTTTGTTTTATGTTATTTTAAGCTTATACAAGCTATTTAGCTCACTGTTTCATCAAAATCTCAAAAATACAAAAATAGTCAACCTAAGTCAACTGATTGAGCTTATTGAAATAAGCTGATGCTTATTGGAGTTTAAGAGGCAGCCATATGGAGCTTTTGGCCTGTCTAAAAGACAGGCAAGCATAGTGAAACCCCCTCTGTTTGGCTGAGGGGGTATTGAGTTTGTAAGTTCTACTTATTTTCATTAATCTCTGCATTAAGTAGCTTAATAGTAGTCTTATTCATTTAATACTGCTTATTTCTGTTATCTTAATATCATATTAGTTTGTGATTGCTTGTTTGGAAATTACTCTTAGTTTAATTTGTATTGGAAGTGCTTACTGTTTCATTATCTGTCTATCTCACTTGGATCTATTTTGTTTTGATTATGTGATATTTAATCTCTGATCTATGTTGCTGTTGCATATTGAGTGTGATTAGATCATATTGAGCACATAGGTTTTGGTTTAAACTGAGTTGGATTTGAATTAAGTGGAATATAGAGTTGAGACAGTCTATATAGAGGTGTTTGGATTGTAGTGATTTGCTGGTATTATTGTTATTACAGAGGTTGTGGTTAGTTTAGACATAAAATTTAGGGTCATATTAAGTTGTAGCTAGCATTAAAACAGTTGTTCATTTAGATAAAAGTCAAATCATCCTTGTTTCATCATTTTCTACATAACAGTTAGCAATCTAGGTTGAATCATCATAGTAGTAGTTGCATAAGTGATAGTGTAGCTTAATTTAAGTCATTAACAGCTTATTACAACTTAAGTCATAAATTAGATTAGTTATAAATTCAGTTTAGTCAAAGTAACTTCAAGTTATAAAAGTCAAAAACAAGCTCAAACTTAGTTTTGGACATAATTTTGAGATCAGTTCTAGGATTCATTATTGATTGAAAACTCTTTTGAGAAATTGATTTGTGAAGCTTCGTAGTTGGTGAAACAGATTCAAAAAGAAAATTGAGGTTTGGATGATATCTGCTTATTGAAAAGTTGCTCTTTAGTTGTCTGTTTGAACAAGTGGTACCCTGCACCATCTATTTGGACTCAATTTCTGAGATTCATCTTAGCCATTGATTTAGCTCTAGAATTGTTTCTTTGGGATCTCAGCTGGTTAGTAGTTGTTTTGCCCCCATAAGTTTGAACTTAATAGCTTATTGGAATTGCTTTTTTAGGCTTATTTAATTGAAAGGTTGAGATTAGTTTCTGTCATTCTAGATCAGGGCTGCTATTACTTTCCATTGATCATAATCTGAGTTTTATTGGTTCATTTGAGTTCAGTACGCCTATAGTTGTTGTTTCAATTGTGCTTTTACATTTGGCTTATCTATTTGTTTAAGTGCTTATCTAATTTGAGCTTATTCCAACTGTTTGAGCCTTAATCTGTGTTACTGAGTTTCATTTGGTCTAAATTCTTTTCATTTGAGCATATTTGAGTCCTAAAATCACTCAGTCAAAGTTTTGGTCAATTGGTCAAAGTCTGCTTAATAATAAGCAATTTGTTATAAGCTGTTTTCAAAGCAAACCATAGTTACAGAGCTTATTTTCAAGTTTTCAAATTTTTCCAAAGTTTAGAATAATATTTTAGAATTTCCCTGAATTTTTCATATTTTTCCAACTTGATTTACTATTTTTCTTATTTAATTTTCATTTTTAATCAATTTTTAATACATTTTAATTACCAAAAACTCCAAAAAAAATCAGAAAAAGCTTAGAAAAATAAAAAAATATTTTAGAAATTTATTTTCATTTATTTTAGAATTTTAGAAATTTATTTTGCATTTTTCCCATTTATTTTGAATTTAATTTGAATTTTTAATTAGATTTAATAGTTTTTAATTCCCAAAAATTACACAAAAAGCCAAAAAAAAATTAGTTTTTAGTTTTAAAATTACTTTTTAGTTATTTTATAATTTTCAAAATTTCTTTTCCATTTTTCCCACTTTATTTGCATTTTCTTTTAATTTTTAATTAGTTAATTAGTTTTTAATTCATAAAAAATAAATAAAAAGTCAAAAAAATATTTTTCTTTTTCTCAAAATTTTCTTTTATCATTTTTAACTTTTTTTAAATTATTTTCTAGTCCGTAGGAGTAGTGTAGCTTAAAATTTACGTTTTATTTCGTACAAGCTTACGTTTTCGATTTTACGTTACATTTTTGGTTTAATTAATTGAAATACGTGCTTAAGTGATTATTTGTGCTTCATTTACTTATTCATTAGTGTAATATAATTAAAATCACTTTTTACCACTTTCACGACACGTTTCACGAATTGAGAATTCGAAATTCCATTCACCCTTCACACGGACTACGACCTCGGGTTATCCGTTTTTCTTTGCGGATCTGTTAAGTAATACTTATACTATAATATATATTGATTTTCAACGAATCAATTTTAGCGCCGCTGCCGGGGAATGTTGAAGTGAATTTTTCGTTTTCGTTTTTTGAAATTGTGTTTTGAAAACCTTCTTTGTATATATTTTCTATAAAAACCAAAAAAATTGAAAAATCAAAAACACTTTTTCTAAAGTGTTTTCAAAAATACCAAAAAGAAAGTTACAGCCTCGACTCTTCCGTGGAAGGGAGGGCGTTGTAAACCAAATAAGCTTCCCAATATAACAACGCGTGAAATTTGTTGCTAATCGGATTACTTTGGATTCTACGACCGAATAAGCAGAAAATACGGAAGCTTAGACATTAAATTGCATCCTGAAGAGAGAAACACTCTTCTCTCCCGTTCCGTCGCGAGTAGGTTTAAAGGAAACGGTTTACAATTAACGTAACGTTAGAAAAAGAAAACAGAATTTTAAGTTTTTGAATTTTGCTTTATAAAAATAAAAAAAATACAAAAATATTTTCATTTTCAATTTGATTTTCCTTTTATTTTTCAAATTTGAGATTTTTGTGGTGTATGAACACACGTTCAACTTCTAAACGACTTGTTTCACCGCTTTCAAATCTGGAAAGTTTGTTTCGTCATACACACCAAGTTCTTTTTCCTAATACGGAGGAAATGAACCCGAACGAACAACACTTGGGACCCCTGCCGATGGGTGGTGCTCAAAACAATGTGATCCCTCCGATGGGACCACAACCGGCTTTCGATCCATGTCCGATGGAGGAACAACTCCAATCACCATTCAATGGTCTGAGGAGAGCCATCGTGATTCCGGAACTCAATGCTAATTTTGAGATTAATCACGAATTGCTCAATCTTATCACGAGTATATCCTTTCACGGGTTTGAACACGAAGACCCATATGCTCACATAAGAAATTTCGCCGACATCGCTGAGACCATTCGAATGAATCAAGTTCCTCATGATGTGGTGAAATTGAAGTTATTTCCTTTCTCCCTAAAAGGGGCAGCCCGGACTTGGCTGGAAAAGGAACCGCCGAATTCGATTCACACTTGGAACGATCTTGCTTCCAAGTTTGTGAATTATTTCTATCCTCCTTCTAAAACGTCTAATCTTCGTTCCCAAATCTTTCGATTCCAACAAGCTTTTGATGAGTCGTTCAGCGAAGCTTGGGATCCATTCAAAGATTTGATGGAAAAATGTCCGAACCATGGGTCCACATCCCTTCAGCAGATTGACACTTTCTACAATGGGTTATGTCATGCTGACCAAGACTCACTCAATTCTGCTGCGGGTGGGAACTTGTTGGCTCGAAACACGAACGATGCTTTCATGATAATCGAGAATAAGGCTCGTGTGAGAATGTCTAGAAATAAACCTCAAGTTTCTAACACTAATAATAAACCGAATGATGAAATGATGAGTATGTTAGTGGCTCTTACTAAAAAAGTTGATGCTATGTCTATTGAAAAACCAAATCATCAAGTGAATGTTGTCAATCAAGGTTGTGTAACTTGTGGTGGTCCACATCCGTATTACGAATGTCCGTCAACCGGTTCTTATGCTCATGCTGCAAATATGGGTGGCAACGGTTACCCACCTCTTCAAGGAGATCGAAATCTTCTCAGCTACAGTTCAAACCATTATGTTGGACCACCCGGTTTCACTCAACCGAATCAAGTCAATCCAGTTAATCAAATCAATTAAGTAAATCAAAATATGCAAAACCGAAACCATCAATTTAATCAGAATCAAAATGCTAATCAAAATCGGATAAACAATGGTTTTCAAAATCAAAATCATGGTTTTCAAAATCAAAATCGGGGAAATTATAATCAAGGCCCGAATCAAGGGAATTTTCAAGGAAATTCTGGAAATTTTCAAAATGCTAATCATGGGAATTATAATAATGGAAATCAAAATTTTCAGAATCAAGGTTTCAACAACAATAATCGTGGTCAAAGTTTTCAAAATCCAGTTGTGAATCAGAATCAGCCAACTTCAGATGAATTGATTAAACAATTGATGCTGCAAAATCAGAATTTAATTAAAAATCAGGAATTACTAACTAAGGAAATCACTGAAATTAAGAAGTCTTTAAATGATCGACCCTCGGGCTCGGGTACTCTTCCAAGCAACACGATCGCTAACCCGAGGGGCGATGCAAAAGCGATCACGACTAGGAGTGGTGTTATAATCGATGGACCCACGGCTCCGACTACTTCTTCTTCTTCGTCTCCTAAGGTAGTCGCCCGTGAAACCGAGGTGACAACGGATACGGGAATTCCTAGTAATAATGGAAGGACCGAAAACATCCAACCTACGGTGGTCCCAACGTCTAAAGGAAAAGATAAAGTTGTTAACGAAACTGAGAAAGAAATTACCATCAAAACAAATTTGCCTTATCCGTCACGCTTAAATGAACAAAAGCACTGTGAGAGAGATAAAAACCAGATGGAAAAGTTTTACCAAGTTTTTCAAGAATTACATTTTGATATAACTCTCGCGGATGCTATACTTTTGATGCCTAAATTTGCTTCAATGTTAAAAGGTCTTTTAAATAACAAAGAAAAATTGTTTGAAATGTCACGAACCCAGATGAATGAGAATTGCTCGGCGATTATCCTCAAAAAGCTTCCCGAAAAGCTTGAAGACCCTGGTCGATTTCTCATTCCATGCAATTTTCCTGGGATAGTTCAATGTTTCGCCTTGGTCGATCTTGGCGCTAGCATTAACCTAATGCCGTTATCCATTTGGAAGAAGTTGTCTTTACCTAATTTGACTCCGACTTGCATGACCCTCGAGCTAGGCGACCGATCTACGTCTCGACCAATTGGTATATCCGAGGATATCTTCGTGAATGTGGGAAAATTTAATTTTCCTGCCGATTTTGTCATTGTTGATTTTGATGCTGATCCACGGGTTCCTCTCATTCTCGGAAGAGGATTCCTACGGACTGGCCATGCGTTAATTGATGTATACGACGAGGATATTACCTTACATGTTGGAAATGACGCCATTACATTCAATCTCAATCAAAACGCGAGATACTCCTCCAATTATGATCATGTTTCCGTTAACCGAGTCGATGTTATTGACGAAGTTACGGAGGAGTATGCTCAAGAGTTACTTGGTTTTACCAAACATGCTTTGAGTGGCAATCCCACTCCTTCTTCTGAACCGATTATTTCCGATCCTTCCCCTTCCCTTACTCCGTTTGAGGGAAGTGATTTCATCTTGGAAGAGATCGAGGCCTTTCTTGCTAATGATTCGATTTCACCGGAAATTGATCATTCCGATTGTGACCCGGAGGGGGATGTTCTTTTGATTGAAAAAATGTTAAATGAAGATCCCAACCCGTCCCTCCCTCTGATGGACCTTAAAATGGCTGATGTTAAAGAAGTTAAGCCATCTACTGAGAATCCTCCGGAGCCCGAGCTCAAGGATTTGCCTCCTCATCTCGAATACGCATTTTTAGAAGGAACCGATAAACTACCCGTCATAATTTCAAAAAAACTTAAAGATGAGGAGAAGAACCGTCTCTTAGATGTGCTCAAGAAGCATAAACGTGTCATCGCTTGGCAAATTTCCGATATCAAGGGTATCGACCCTCGTTTTTGCACGCATAAGATTTTACTTGAAGACAATTACAAACTGTCCGTTCAGCAACAACAACGGGTTAACCCAAAAATTCATGAGGTTATCAAAAAGGAAGTTATTAAACTCCTCGATGCCGGAATGATTTATCCAATTTCGGATAGCTCCTGGGTTAGCCCGGTCCACTGTGTACCAAAGAAAGGTGGAATGACCGTAGTGACAAATGAAGACAACGAATTGATTCCGACACGTCTTGTTACCGGATGGAGAGTTTGTATTGATTATCGAAAATTGAATGATGCGACTCGTAAGGACCATTTCCCACTTCCATTTATGGATCAAATGCTAGAAAGTCTAGCGGGAAATGAGTTCTATTGTTTTCTTGATGGATTTTCTGGTTATTTTCAAATACCGATTGACCCTCCGGACCAGGAAAAGACTACGTTTACTTGCCCTTACGGAACGTTTGCCTACCGTCGTATGCCCTTCGGCTTATGCAATGCTCCAGGTACGTTCCAAAGGTGTATGATGTCTATATTCTCGGATATGATCGAGAAAACCATGGAAGCTTTCATGGATGATTTCTTGGTTTATGGAGATTCTTTCACTTCTTGCCTCTCCCATTTAGAAAGAATGCTGAAACGGTGTGAAGACACCAACTTGGTTCTAAATTGGGAGAAGTGTCATTTCATGGTTAAAGAGGGCATTGTCCTCGGCCAAAAGATATCAAAATCTGGGATTGAGGCCGCTAGAGCTAAAGTCGATGTGATTGCTAAATTACCTCATCCCACAACCGTTAAAGGAATTAGAAGTTTTCTCGGTCATGCTGGCTTTTACCGACGTTTCATTCAAGACTTTTCTAAGATAGCCCGGCCCCTGACCCACTTGCTTGAAAAAGATGCTTCGTTTATCTTCTCAAATGAATGCATCGAAGCATTTAATATTCTTAGAAAGAAGTTAACGGAGGCTCCGATCTTAGTTGCCCCCGATTGGGACTTGCCCTTCGAGCTAATGTGCGATGCGAGCGATTATGCTATTGGTGCAGTCCTAGGGCAACGCAAGTCTAAACATTTTCAGCCGATACACTATGCTAGTAAAACAATGACCGATGCTCAATACCATTATACGACTACTGAGAAAGAGATGTTAGCCGTCATTTACGCTTTTGAAAAGTTTCGACCTTATTTGCTCTTGAAGAAAAGCATAGTGTATACGGATCATTCGGCTCTCAAATACCTAATGGCAAAGCAAGATGCTAAGCCACATTTGATGTGGTGGGTTCTACTCCTTCAAGAATTCAATGTTGAAATTCGAGACAAAAAGGGAGCTGAGAACCTTGCTGCCGATCATCTTTCACGTTTAGAGAATCCCCATCAAAGTGTTTTCGAGAAAAAGGAAATTAACGAAAAATTTCCTCTCGAGACACTAGGGAGTTTATCACATTGTGATCCTAGTACCCCATGGTTCGCTGACTTTGAGAATTACCATGCGGGGAATTTTATCCGTAAAGGGATGTCGTTCCAGCAAAAGAAGAAATTCTTTAAAGATGTTAAGCATTATTTCTGGGACGACCCCTACTTGTTTAAGATTTGTGCGGATCAAGTGATCCGACGGTGTGTTCACGGCAAAGAAGCCACTGAAATTCTCATGGCATGCCACAATGGACCCACGGGGGGACATCATGGTGCCAATTTCACCGCTAAAAAAGTATTTGACTCCGGCTTCTATTGGCCGACGATTTACCGGGATGCCCATGAATTGGTAAAATCATGTGATTCTTGCCAGCGTCAAGGAAAATTTCTCAGAGAGACGAGATGC